>CM066737.1:54244770-56644770 GCA_033961575.1 Aselliscus stoliczkanus
GGCCTTTATTATGTTGAAATATGATCCCTCTATTCCCACATTGCTACGGGTTTTTAACGTAAATATTTGGCTGTTGGATTTTGTCAAATGCTTTGTGTGCATCTACTGATATGACCATGTGATTTTTATTCCTCATTTTGTTGATGGGGTGTATCACATTGATTGATTTACGGATGTTGAACCAGTCTTGCGTACTAGGGATGAAACCCACTTGATCATGATGTACGATCTTCTTAATATATTGCTGAATTCTGTTTGCTAATATTTTGTTGAGGATTTTTGCATCTATGTTCATCAGAGATATTGGCCTGTTGTTTTCCTTTCTTGTGCTGTCTTTATCTGGTTTTGGAGTCAGAGTGAATGTTGCTTCATAGAAAGAGATTGGGAACCCTCCCTCCTCTGGATTTTTTGGAATAGTTTGAGAAGAATAGGTGATAATTCTATTTTGAATGTTTGATAAAATTCACTTGTGAAGCCATCTGGTCTACGGCTTTTGTTTGTTGGGAGCTTGTTGATTACTGATTCAATTTCCTTGGTAGTAATCAGGGTATTTAGATTTTCCATTTCTTCTTCAGTTAGCTTTGGAAGGTTGTATGCTTCTAGAAAATTATCAATTTCTTCCAGAATTGTCAAATTTGTTGGCATGTAGTTGCTCATAGTAATTTCTTAAATTTTTTTGTATTTCTGTGGTCACTTAACCTCTTTCATTTCTGATTTTACTAATTTGAGTCCTATCTTTTAATGATCCTGGCTAGAGGTTTGTCAATTTTGTTTATCATCTCAAAAAACCAGCTCTTGGTTTCGTTGATCTTTTGTATTGTTTTCCTCATCTCTATTTCATTTATTTCTGCTCTGGTCTTTATTATCTCCTTCTCTGTACTCCTTTTGAGTTGTTTTCCTCTTCTTTTTCCAGTTCCCTGAGGTGTAAGGATTAACTGTTGATTTGAGATTTTTCTTTCTTCTTTAGGTAGGTCTGCACTGCTATGAACTTCCCTCTTATGCCTGCTTTCGCTGCATCCCAGAGATTTTGGGTTGTGGTGTTTTCATTTTAGTTTATCTCCAGGTACCTTTTGATTTCCTCCTTGATCTCATTTGTGATCCTCTCGCTATTTAGTAGCACGTTATTTAGCCTCCATGTATTTGTAAGCTTTACGGATTTTTTTCTTATAATTGGTTTCTAGTTTCATAGCATTGTGGTCAGAGAAGACACTTGAAGTGATTTCAATCTTCTTAAATTTATTGAGTATTGTTTTGTTGCCTAACATGTGGTCTATCTTGGAAAATGTTCCACATGCGCTTGAGAAGAATGTATATTCTGTATCTTTGGGGTGAGATGCTCTGAAAATATCAGTTAAATCCAGCTGGTCTAATGTGTCATTTAGGGTCATTGTTTCCATATAGATTTTCTGGCTGGAGGATCTGTCCATTGGTGACAGTGGGGTGTTGAAGTCCCCTACTGGGTTAGTCTTACTGTTGATCTGCGTCTTTATGTCTGTCAATATCTGTTTTATATATTTAGGAGTCCCTATGTTAGGTACATAGATGTTTACTAGGTTATGTCCTCATTTTGGATTGATCTCTTTATTATTATTATGTGTCCTTCATTGTCCTTTATTATAGTCTTCAATTTAAAGTGCATTTTATCTGATATAAGTATCGCTACTCCAGCTTTTTTCTCCATTCCATTTGCATGAAATATTTTACTCCATCCCTTTACTTTCAGCCTGTATGTGTCTTTTGATCTGAGGTGAGTCTACTGTATACAGCATATGCAAGGCACTTGCTTTCCTATCCATTCAACCACTCTGTGTCTTTTGATTGGAGCATTTAATCCATTTACATTCAATGTGATTATTGATAGGTGTGTAATTATTGCCATCTTGTTATTTGTTTTCCTGGTCTTCATTAGTTAGGTTGTTTTTCTCTTCCGCTTAAAGAAACACTTTTTAACATTTCCTGCAATGATGGTTTGGTGGTAATGAATTCCTTAAGCTTATTCTTTTCTGGGAAGCTCTTTATCTCTCCTTCAATTTTAAATGATAACCTTGCTGGATAAAGCAATCTAGGTTGTAGTCCTTTGTTTTTCATGAGTTTGAAAATCTTCTGCCACTCCCTTCTGGCCTGCAAAGTTTCTGTAGAAAAGTCATCTGATAATCTTATCGGCGTGCTCTTGTAAGTAACTTGCTGCCTTTCCCTTGCTGCTTTTAGTATTCTGTCTTTGTCTTTAACCCTTTGCCATTTTCACTATAATGTGTCTTGGTGTGGGCCTGTTTGGGATCCTCTTGTTTGGAGCTCTCTGCACTTCTTGTTCTTGTATGTCAACGTCCTTTGCCAGGTTAGGGAAGTTTTCCAACATTATTACTTCAAATATGTTCTCTATCCCTTGCTCCCTCTTTTCTCCTTCTGGTATTCCTATGATGTGATGGTTGTTGTGTTAGGTTGTCTCCGAGCTCTCTTAAACTGTTTTCAATGTTTTTTATTCTTTTTTCTTTTTGTTGTTCCACTTGTATGTTCTCTGCTATCATGTCTTCTAAGTCACTGATTTGATCCTCTGCTTCATCCAATCTGCTAGTCATTCCATTGAGTTTTTATTTAATTCAGTAATTATGTTCTTTAGTTCTAGCTGGTTGTTTTTCATGATTTCTAAATCCTTCTTTATATTCTCATTAATTTCCTTGAATATTCTAATAATCATTGTTCTGAACTCTGTCTCCAATAGGATTTTTACCTCTATTTCCTCTAGTTATGCTGACTCAGGAGCTTTCTTCTGTTCTTTTATTTGAGATATGTTTCTTTTTTTCCCATTCTGGCTTACTCTTTGTGTTTGCTTTGATGTAATAGGTAGATCCCCTAGGTCTCTCAGTCTTTTTTGGATGGATTTATGCAGGGTGTGTCCTTTATATTTTAATTACTCAGTCTCCCTATTCTCCTGTGCATGGGTACCCAGAGGTGTACCTTGTGTCATCTATCTTCTCTTGTTGAAGTTGAGCTTTGATTGCTTTTGGATTTTCAGTAGCTGGGATTGACTCCCAGGCTGAGTAGCTGTGAGGATTAGCTCTGTCCACAGTTTATGGTCTGCTGTGTGAGGGTTCACCCCTCCAGTGAGGCTTGGCTCCTATGGGCTCTTGTGCCTGTAGCACTTCTGCCTTATGTGTGACTCCTGTAGGTCAAACTTGGTAATGCTCTGGTTTTATCTAAAGTTGGCCTCTGGGTGTGATGATTCTTGTGTATCTTTGGCTGGGCCCTGCTGCAGAGCAATTTTAAAGCAAAATAGATCAACAAGCACCACCACAACAACCATCAAAGGAAACAAGATATTCTTCTATATAAAAAAAAACCCACCAACAATCTACACTCAACTTTACAGAAATAGCAAATGTACAAAAGAAAAAAAACAAGGAAAAACAAAACAAAAAACAGAGAAAAACAAAATAAAATATAATAAAATAAAAAATGGGGGCGGCCAAGTGGTGCAGTGGTTACGCGCTGGCTTGGGACACCAGCATCCCTGGTTTGGGTCCCACATATGAGGGCCAGTGACACTGCCCTAAAAAAAAAATGGAATAAACACAAGAAACAAAATAACAATACAAAAAAAATTTGCAGAAAAATGGAAAGAAGGAGGAAAAGTAGAGCAGTGAAAAGAATGAAGAAAGGAGGGCCAGCCGAGTGGCTCAGTTGTTTTTTAACAGCTTGCTCAAGAGTGCGAACTGGGCTCTGAGCAACAGCAGTTTGGTGCCCAGCCCAAGCCGAGTTGCCACTGAGCTACCAACAGGTGGCAGGATGGCTCAGCTAAAAAAAATGAATAAAGGAAGGTAGAGAGTGAGGGTGGAAGAGAAAGTAGGAAAGAGAAAAAAATATATGTATATGTCTACACACCCATATATATAGACATATATATTCCCATATATATATATACCCATATATTAGCCTATATTAAAAGCTATAAATGATAATAATGAAATAGAAAAAAAACAAAACAACCACTACAAGCAACAATGACAACAAAAACAAACAAACAAACAAACAAACATAAAAACTAGTGCCAGTCTTGGCTAAAGTCCAAGCTTTCTCCACGTTGTCCTCTGCTGTACAAAAACTCCTCTGTGTCTTGTGTGGGCAGCACTGGCTACCTGGCATCTAGAGTGACCCTGGTAGTGCAGGACTATTGTAGATGAGTGGGGTTATGAGGTGTGTTTGGCCGTTTTTACAAAGTCACTGCTTTTTCTGTTCTCATCTGCCCTAAGGCATGCTGACTACTGTGCAACCAGAAGGCACAATGTGCATCTTTGGACACTTTCCGCTGGAGGCTGTGGGGGGTGTGAGATTCCAGCGCTTTTAAAAAGCCACTTGCCGGGGTATCTGCTAGTGCCTCAACAGCTGAATCTGCCCTGCCTCCCAACCCATGCAGAAAAGGTGGGGGTGGGGTAGGTAGGCTCACACATTGCAGCCTCTTCTCTGGAGATTATTGATCCCCTGGGGGTAGAAATACCTCTGTAATCTGACCATACTCCTCCATTCAAGGGTCAGTTTAAGACTCTGGCATGGCAGGGGCCACGGTTTCTGAGGGAGGGTGGAGGTGCGTTATCATTTATATATTTGTTTTTTGCTTTCTGTCCGAGAAAGAAAGAAAGAAAGAAAGAGAGAGAGAGAGAGAGAGAGAGAGAGAGAGAGAGAGAGAGAGAGAGAAAGAAAGAAAAGAAAGAAAAGAAAAGAAAAGAAAAGAAAAGAAAAGAAAAGAAAAGAAAGAAAGAAAGAAAAGAAGGAAGAAAGAAGGAAAGGAAAGGAAAGGAAAGGGGAAGGAAGGAAGGAAGGAAGGAAGGAAGGAAGGAAGGAAGGAAGGAAGGAAGGAAGGAAGGAAAAGAAAGGAAGGAAGGAAGAGAGAGAGAAAGAAAAGAAAGAAAAGAAAGAAGAAAGAAAGAAAGAAAAGAAAGAAAGAAAGAAAGAAAGAAAGAAAGAAAGAAAGAAAGAAAGAAAGAAAGAAAGAAAGAAAGAAAGAAAGAAAGAAAAGAAAAGAAAGAAACCATCTCACCGCTGTTTTGAGCTGAGGCTTCCGCCCTGGTGCTCCAGCAGAGCTCCTGCTGCACTGCCAGAGGGAACCACGGGGGCACCGGGACTGAGCTCGCTCTGCCACTACAGCATCTTCTGCTCTGTCTCTTGGGGTCCCTCGTCTCCGCAGCCACGGGTGCGAACTGCACCTCCACAGGCATGTCTCTTCTCTCTTTTCCCCCACTCACCTGGCCCAAGGCTTTTGCCTCAGACTGCTCTTGCTGCACCGTGAGGCGCAGGGAGTGAGCCACGGGGACAGTCTCCAATCTGGCTCCTGGGGCCCCACGTCTCAGCAGTTGCAGTTGCAGACTGCACCTCCACATGTCTTGCCTTCCCTCTTCCTCCATTCGCCCAGTCTTCCCACCTTCCAGCAATTGGCATGTGAGGCTCTTAGCTGCTCTGTGTGATGAGTACAGGATTTCCTGACAAGTTATAGCAGTTCAAATTGGGGCTATTTCCAGGGGAGAAATCAGGGAGCCTGCCTCACAGCCGCCGTTCCCCCTCCCGCCATTTTCTTGATCTAATTGACTGTTGATGGGCATTTCAGTTGTTTCTTTATCTTGGCTATTGTTAATAGCGTTGCAGTAAACAGGGGTGCATATATATTTTTTGAATTACTCTTTTGGATTTCTTTGGATGAATACCCAGAAATGGAATTGCTAGGTCATAAGGTAGTTCTATTTTTAATTTTTTGAGGAACATCCATACTGATTTCCACAGTGACTGCATACATTTGCAGTCCCACCAACAGTGCATCAGGGTTCCCTTTTCTACACAAAGTCACCACCACTTGTTTTTTGATTTATTGATGATAGCCATTCTGACTGGAGTGAGACGGTATCATACTCATTGTTGTTTTTATTTGCATTTCTCTAATGATTAGAGAGGTTGTGCACTTTTTCATATGTCTGTTGGTCATCTGTATGTCCTCTTTGGAGAAATGTCTATTCAGATCCTCTGCCCATTTTTTAAATGTATTGTTTGGGTTTGTTTTTTGTTTTTGTTTTTGTTTTCTTGGTGTTGAGTTGTATGAAGTTTTTATAAATTTTGGATATTAACCTTTTATCAGATGTATCATTGGCAAATACCTTCTCCCATTCAGTAGGATGTCTTTTCATTTAGTTGATGGTTTCTTTTTTTGCTCAAAATTTGTTTAGTTTGATATAGTCCCATTTGTTTATTTTTCCTTTTGTTTCCCTTGCCCAAGGAGCTATATCAGTAAAAATATTACTAAGGGTAATGTCTCAGAGTATACATCTATATTTTCTCCTAGGAGTTTTATGATTCTGTGTTTTACATTTAAGTCTTTAATTCATTTTGATTTTATTCTTGTATATGGTGTAAGAAGGTTGTTCAGTTTCATTTTTTTGCATTAATCTGCCCAATTTTCTCAGTACCGCTTATTGGCAGGCGGGTTTCTACCACTGAATCACCAATGCTCAGTACCACTTATTGAATAGACTGGTTTTACTCCCATTGTAAGTTCTTGCTTCCTTTGTCATAGAATAAGTGACCATATACTGATGGATTTTTTTGTGCTCTCTATTTTGTTCCATTCATCTATGTGTGTATTTTTATGCCAAAACCATGTTGTTTTAATTACTATAGGTTTGTGGTATAGTTTGATATCAGGTAGCATGATACTTCCTTTTTTTTTTTTCTCAAGATTGCTTTGCTATTCTGGGTCTTTTATGGTGCCATATAAATTTTCAGATTATTTGTGCTAGTTCTGTGAAAAATTTCATTGGTATTTTCATAGGAATTGCAATGAATGAATAGATTGTTTTCAGTAGTATGTACTTTTTACTGATGTTAATTCTTCCTATCCATGAGCACTGTATGTGCTTCCATTTATTTGTATCTTCTTCAGTTTCTTTCTCCAGTGTCCTATAGTTTTCTAAGTACAGGTTTTTTTTACCTTCTTGGTTAAACTTATTTGTAGTTTTATTTTTTTATGCAATTGTAGATGGGATTGTTTTTTTTTGTTTTGTTTTGTTTTTAGAGGGCAGTGTCACTGGCCCTCATATGTGGGATCCGAACCTCGGCTGCTGGCCTCCCAAGCCAGCTCTTAACCACCATGCCACTTGGCTGGCCCTGGTCCTGTTTTCTTAATTATGCTTTATGACAGTTCATTATTGTATAAAAATGAAACCGATTACTGAACATTAACTTCGTGTCCTACTACTTTACTTAATTCATTTATTAGTTCTTATAGTTTTCTTCATGGAATCTTTTGGGTTCTCCATACATACTATCATGCCATCTGAAAAAATGACAGTCTTACTTCTTCCTTTCCCATTTGGATGCCTTTTATTTCTTTTCATTGTCTGATTGCTGTGGCCAGGACTTCCAGAACTATTTTCAATAAAAGTGGTGATAGTGGGCATCCTTCTCTTATTCCTGATCTTAAGGAGACTGCCTTTATCTTTGCCCCATAGAGTATGATATCAGCTGTGGGTTTGTTATATATGGCATTTATTATGTTGAGAAATGTTCCCTCTATTATCACTTTGCTGATAGTTTTTATCAGAAATGGATTCTGGTTGTCAAATGCTTTTTCTGCATCTATTTGATATGACCATACGGTTTTTATTTTGTTTATGTGGTGTATCACATTAATTGATTTGCGGATATTGAACCAACTTTGCATACCAGGAATAAATCCCACTTGATTATGGTGTATGAACTCTTTAATGTACTGCTGAATTTGGTTTGCTAATATTTTGTTGAGAATATTTGCATCTATGTTCATTATGGATATTGGCCTATAGTTTTCTTTTTTGTAATGTTTTTGTGTGGTTTTAGAATCTGAGTAATGGTGGTCTTGTAAAATGAGCTTAGGAGCCTTCTCTCTTCAATTTTCTGGAATTGTTTGAAAGTATAAGTGTTAATCCTTTCTTAAATGTTTGGGGAAATTCATCTGTGCAGCCATGTGTTACAGGACTTTTGTTTGTTGGGAGCTTTTTTATTACACATTCTATTTCAGTGGTGGCAATCAGATTCTTCAGATTTTCTGTGTCTTCTTGATTCAGACTTGGAAGATTGTGTACTTCTTAAAATTTATCCATTTATTTCAGATTGTCCAATTTGTTGGCATATAGTTTTGTGTAATATTTTCTTCAGTCTTTTTGTATTTGTGTGGTGTCCATTGTCACTTCTCTTTCATTTCTGATTTTATTTTGTGTGTGTGTATGTGTGTGTGGGTGTGTGTGTCCTCTCTATTTTTTTCTTGATGAGTCTAGTTAAAAGTTTGTCAAGTTTGTTTATCTATCAAAAAAAACAACAACAGGTCTTGATTTCTTTAATCTTTTGTGGGTTTTTTTGCAGATTTTATTGGGGTATTGGGGGAGGGGAACAGTGTTGGGGAATTGGGGGAGGGGACCAGCCAAGTTGTTCTTCAGTCTTCATTGTGGAGGGCACCAGTAGCCATCTGTCTTCCTGTTGGCAGCTCGTGGCCTCTAAGCTCAAGGTGCTGTGTTCAATCTTAGTTGTGGGTGGATGTAGCCACCATCCCATGTGGGAGTTGAACCAGCAGCCTTGTTGTTAAGAGTGCATGCCCTATCCACTGAGCCATCCGGGCAGCAGCTCAGCTCAAGGTGCCGAGTTCAGTCTTAGATGCAGGTGGGCATAGCCCACCATTGAACAAGCAATCTTGTTTTTACACCAGCTGAGCTATCCTGCCACCAGTTAGCAGCTCAGTGACAGCTCAGCTTGGGCGCAGCATTCACTGGCCCATGTGGGAATTGAACATGTGGCCCTGTTGTTCAGAGCATGCACTCTAAGCCAACTCTTAATCAACTGAGCCACTTGGCCAGCTGATCTTTTGTATTTTTTTAACCCTCCATTGGGCACAATGCAAAAGTTACGAGTTTGGGTGCAATGCATCTACTAGATGTGTGTATGGCATTTATTCATTAAAATTGAAAATGAATGAAAATAACATGTAAGCATACTTACTATTTATTCAGAAATAAATTTAATTTGCCAAAAAGTGAAAACAATATATTTTTATTACATAAATTCAGTATAAAAGTCAACAGAAATTCGAAACATAAAATACTAAAACAAAATTTGTGATTTAATCAAATAACAAAAACTAATCTGATTGCTCATCATCAACTTTATTGCCATCGAATTTCGAGTTGAAACAATGTTCACAAATCATTGTCATGTGTTTTAAGCCCAAAAAATGTTTGTAAAGTTTATAGAAGTATTTGGAATACCTTTGTCTTTTGTTTCCTACAAAAGGTGCACGCCATTTCCTTTTGTTTGACTAAGTGGTGGCTCTAGGTTCTTCTGCTTGAAGTTCGACATCATGTGTAGTAAACTTCTGCAATTTTTGTTGGCGAAGTGAAGGAATTCCCCTATTTTTTGTGGCTCTTTGGTTTATATGTTTGGCTACCAGTTCCCTACTCAACTGTATCAAAAATAAACTTTTTTTTTTAACTTCATTCCTTTTCTCTAGGTATAGCACTTGTGCATTAATGCCACTTATATTTTATTTTTCCCAATAAAATATTAATCTATTTCTTCATTACTACTTTCTTGATCGTTTTCTGAAGGATAACTTTCTTGCTCAGTGTCAGAATTTTGGTCTCGTTCTTTAACTTGATCTTTATCATCTGTGTCACTTTTGTCTTCAAATTCAAATTCATTTTCATCGGTATCAGAGTCCATCAACATCTGTAGCAATATCTCAGCATCTTTCGGATCTCCTGGATTATAAAATCTTTGAGGTTGAACCATTTTAGAAGGTAAAACCTACAAAGAAAAAAATATTACTCTAAACAGGCGCAAAGAATCTGTGAATTAATTAGAAAATACAATACCTAATTACTAAGTTTCAATAATAAAACTATACTTAGAATCTCTTTCTGGAGTGTCTGAAAGGGTAGTACTATACAAAAAATTCTGTTGAGAAACTATAAAAAATATCTCAAACAGGAGCAACAAATCTGTGAGATTAAAGATGCTGCTATGAAAGACATCTTTACTGTACTAAGTCACAAACACAACTGGTGATGGATTACGGTGGAAGGGGAAGATACGGAAGTGATGAGTCACGATACTTGTTAACTGTTAGATATTTGATAATTTGTGTGCAATGAATCTGTGAGATCAGTTGTGTCTGACATAGTGTTAAAACTTTTTTTCACTTATTTCCACTCTGATCTTTATTATTTCCTTCCTTGTACTAACTTTCAGCTTTGTTTGCTGCTCATTTCCCAGATCCCTTAGGTGCAAAGTTAGACTGTTTATTTGAGATTTTCCTTGTTTCATTAAGTAGTCCAGCATTAGTATGAATTTCCCTTTTGGGACTGTTTTTGTTGTGTCCCATAGATTCTGGGTTGTTTTGTTTACATATTTGTTTTTCTCAAGGTATCTTTTAATTTCTTCTTTGATCTCATTGCTGACCTATTCATTATTTAGTAGCATGTTATTTCATCTCCACGTATTTATGTGCTTTTCAGTTTATTATTCTTGTAATTTATTTCTAGTTTCATACCATTGTGATCAGAGAAGACACATGATATGATTTCAGTCTTGTTAAATTTATTGGGACTTGTTTTGTGGCCTAAGATGTGGTCAAAGAAAATATCCATGTGCACTTTAAAAAAAATGTATATTCTGCTGCTTTGGAACAAAATTCTCTACAGATATCAATTAAACCCATCTGGTCTAGTGTATCATTTAAGACTGCTTTTTCCATGTTGATTTTCGGTTTGGAAGATCTGTCCATTGTTTTCACTCTGGTGTTAAAGGCGCCTACTATGATTGTATTATTATTGATCTCTGCCTTTAAGTCAGTCAATTTATGTTTTATATATTTAGGTCCTCCTAAGTAGGGTGCATAAGTGTTTATTAGGGTTATGTTCTGTTGTTGGAGTGATCTGTTTATTATTATGTAATGTCCTTCTTTATCTTTTATTATAGTCTTTGTTTTAACGTCTATTTTGTCTGATACAAGTATTGCTACCCAACTTTTTCCTCATTTATATTTGTGTGAAATATCTTTTTGATCTCTTTACTTTCAGTCTTTATCTTTTGATCTGAAGTGGGTTTCTTGTAGACAGCTTATGCATGGGTCATCTTTTCTTATCCATTCAACTACCCTATGTCTTTTGATTAGAACATTTAATTCATTTAAAGTAATTATTGAAATATGCATAATCATTGCCATTTTATTACTCATGTTTTTGATCTTTGTTTGTTTTGTCTTCTCCCATCTTATACATAATGTTGTCTTTTTAACATTTCTTGTATTACTGGCTTGGTGTTAATGAACTCCTTTAGCTTTTTCTTGTTTGGGAAGCTTTTTCTCCCTCCTTCAGTTTTAAATGGTAGCCTTACTAGATATTCATGGTCGTAGGTACTTGCTTTTTATCACGTTGAATATTTAGTACCAGTCCCTTCTGGCCTTCAAAGTTTCTGTTGAGAAAGCAGCTGATTATTTTATGGGAGCTCCCTTGTAAGTAACTAGTTTTCTTTCTTTTGCTGATTATAGGATTCTCTTTTTGTCTTTAACCTTTGCCATTTTACTTATGATGTGTCTTGGTTTGGGCCTGTTTGAGCTCATCTTGTTTAGGACTCTGCACTTCCTGAGCTTGTATGTCTATTTCCTTCTCCAGGTTAGGGAAGTTTTCAGTCATTATGTCTTCAAATAGTTTCTTGATCCCTTGTTCCCTCTCTTCTTCTACTGATACTCCTATGATGCATTGTTGTTACACTTGATGTTGTTCCAAAAGTCCCTTAATCTATCATCATCATCATCATCATATTATTATTATTATTATTATTATTATTATTATTATTAATTTTTGCTATTCTGCTTGGGTGTTTTGTGTGAACTTGCCTTCCAAATTCCTGATTCAGTTCTATGCTTCATGTAATCTGCTATTGATTCCTTCCAGTTAATTCTTCATTTCCATTATTATGTTCTTTATTTCTAACTGCTTCTTCCCCCGACCCTTTGGTTTCTATGTCCTTCTTTATGCTTGCTTTCTCTTTGTTGAAATTCTCACTAAGTTCCTTAAGCATTCTTATAATCAGTGTTTTAAACTCTGTCTCTGGTAGTTTGGTTGCTTCTATTTCATTTAGTTTATTTCTAGAGGTTACTCCTGTTCTTCTTTTTGGGACATGTTTCTTTGTTTCCTCATTCTGGCTGCCTTTTTGAGTTCACTTTTATATATTAGGTAGATCTCCTATGTCTCTCAGTCATTGATGAGTGGCTTTATGTAGTATATGTCCTGTGTGCTCCCATGGCATAATCTTACTGATCTCTTGTGCTTATATTTCAGGAGTATTTCTTGTGTGTATTGTGTGTATTTGCCTGTTATATTTTAGCCTAGATTGTTTTTGGTGCATTAGTGGGTGCATCAGTGGGTGGGATTGACTCCCATCCTGATCGACTGTGAGGATTGGCTACATCCAGTGTATGAGCTTCTGTGTGGGGCTAACCCCATTGAGTGGGTTTCGCCCCCGTGGACTCTTGTACCTGTTGAGTCTACCTTTTGTGTGTGCCACTTGTGGGGCTAACAAGGTAGTACTCTGGTGTGGTCTGAAGCTGGCCTCTGGTTGTCTTGTCTCTCGTGTCTCTTAGGAGTGGCTCCCACACAGGCCTATTTCCGCGTTGTTTGTGACCTGCCCAGGGCTACCTGGTAGGAGCTACACAGCTATATGTGGTTGGTTGCTGCCTATGCTGGACTTAGAGACAATGTGGGGGTGGCCTTAATTGAGACCACCTTCCACAAGTATTGGGCCTGGGGAAGCTTAGCGAAAGGCCCAGGGACCCCTATGCCTGTTGTCACCTGCGAGCTGCCCATAGGGCTCAGCCATTAAAGGAGCCTCTTTAGGTATATTAGCCAGGCTGTTTGACCTGGTGTTCAGAGTGCTCCTGGCAATATAGCCCTAAGTGGGTGGGGCAGTTTTCCAAGGAGTTACGGGTTGTTGTCAATGGTTTTTCCAAAGTTAATGTAGTTTCAGTTCTTGTATGGTGCTTAGCCTGCAACCATTTCATAAAAATGCCCTAGAATCACCATGGCATGTCAACACTCACCTCAGGCCTATGGTTCCCTGAGAGCCACCCAAGAGGGTCTTCAGTTCAGGTTGTATTTTGCTGTTCACCACCAAAAGTCTCCTGGGCCAATGCAGGCCATCTGCTGCTGCAAAATGCTTTCACAGCTCATGGGAGATGCCATCGTTCAGCAGCTGAGAGTAGCCCTGGTGATGCAGCACCAGCTGTGCAGGACAGGAACCCAGGGCATCACCAAGGCAGTGTGATTGGGTGGATTTTACCAGACCAATGGGTCTCAGATTTGGTCCTTTGGGGGAGGGTACAGCACAGAAAAGATGGTGCTGTCCTGTAGGCTACACATGAGACAGGTTCCACCAAGGGACAATGGCTGGTCCCCCTAGCCCTCGCTCTCAAGTCACACAGCTGTCTTTCCCTGTATGTCTGTGGTGCCTCTCAACATGCCGCCACTGCCCTGGAGACCAAGTGACTGTTTGCAAGTGAGTGAGTCTGCATGTGGTCCCCTTAAGAGGGTATCTGGGTTTCTAGCCACCTTCCCCCTCACTTAAACAGACAGAGTCCATGCTGATCTTCAATGCCAGCTGTTGTGCGAATTCTTTTTCCCTGTACAGTATCCCAGGGCTGGGAATCCTGGTGTGGGGTTGGGACCCCTCCCTCCTTTTGGGGGATCTCTGCCAAGGAAGAGTCCCTTTCAGTGTTCAACCACAATCTCTGCATTTGTTGTCAGGCTGTTTTGTGTCTCTGCCACTCCTTCCAGTCTCAATGTGGCCACATCTCCTGATCCCAAGTTATAGGGTTTCTGTTCAGATAATCTTGAGATGATTCTTGAGGTTGATTGTTCTATGATTTATTTGTAATTTTGGTGTGACCCTGAGAGACCATAGGCTGGCTAATCCACCATCTTTGATCATGTTTCAGTCAGATATTATTTTTTGAAAAATATATTAAATGTTGGTGACAATGTGAAGAAACTGGAACCCCTTGCACATTGTTGGTGGATATACCAAATGTTGCAGCTACTATGGAAAACAGTATGATGTTCCTCAAAAAATTAAGTATAAAATTATCATATGACCCCGTAATCCCATTCTTGGAATTTATCCAAAAAAATTGAAAGGATCTTGAAGAGGTATTAGCACTTCCATGTTCATTGCTGCACTACTCACAATAACCAAGATATAGAAACAACCTAAGTGTTCATCAACAGATGAATAAATAGAGCAAGTGTGGTAAATACAAATAATGTGATAATATTCTGTATTTAAAAAGCAGGAAAGGGCTGGCCGATTGCCTCAGTTGGTTAAGAGTTGGCTTGGAGCATGTGCTCTGAGCAACAGGGCCACCGGTTTGATTCCCACACGGGCCAGTGAACACTGTGCCTAGCTGAGCTGTCGCTGAGCTGCCAACAGGTGGCAGGATGGCTCAGCTTGTGTAACAACAAGATTGCCTGTTCAATGGTGGGCTATGCCCACCTGCAACTAAAAAAAAAAAAGAAAACGATTGAACTTGGCACCTTGAGCTGAGCTGCTGATCGGATGGCTCAGTGGATGGGCCGTGTGCTCTTAACAACGAGGCTGCTGGTTCGACTCCCACATGGGATGGTAGCTATGCCCACCCGCAACTAATATTGAACATAGCACCTTGAGCTTAGAGGCCACGAGCTGCCAATGGGAAGTCAGACGGTGACTGGCACCCTCCACAACGAATAATGAAGAACAACAACTTGGCTGGTTCCCTTTCCCAATTCCCCAATGCTGTTACTCTCCCCCAATTCCCCAATAAAATCTTTAAAAATAAATACATAAAAATAAATAAAAGCAGGATATCTCACATATGGGGTCGGACAATTAAGTTCATGAATTCATCCTAGAGAAAATGCTACATACCTCATTGCTTAATATCACTAAGGTCACCTTCAAAGGACTCCCCTTTGGAAGCTATGCACCCATGCTGGCACCTAGTCCACCCTTCAAAGCAATTTTGGAACTTTTTTTCTGGAATGGCCATTAGAGGTGTCATCATATTACCCTTGATGTCCTGAATGTCATCAAAATGTCTTCCTTTCAATATTTCCTTTATCTTAGGTAAAGAAAGAAGTCATTGGGAGTCATATCAGGTAAGTAGGGATGGTGTTTCAATAGTCCTTTGTTTACTGGCTAAAAACTCCCTCAAAGACAATGCCGTGTGAGTTGGTGCATTGTTGTGATGCAAGAGCCATGAATTGTTGGTGCAAAGTTCAGGTTGTTTTCTCTAACTTTTTCACGGAGCCTTTTCAGCATGTCCAAATAGTAAACTTGGTTAACTGTTTGTCCAGTTAGTAAAAATTCATGCTGAAGAATTCCTCTGATATTAAAAAAGCTTAGCAACATCCTTTTGACTCTTCCTATGGACTCATGGAACTTTTTTGGTCATGCAGGATTGGCTGACTTTCATTGTGCACTTTGACGCTTTGTTTCAGGGTCATATTGGTACACCCATGTTTCATCACCAGTGATAACACGGCCCCAAACACCTCACCAAAAGGTGTTGGCAAACTTCGATTCTTCTCTGCATTTGTTTATTGGTGATCTCCTTTGGGACCTTTTTGCACACACCTTTCTCATGCCAAGATTTTCAGTTAAGATTTTCCTAACTGTTTCTCTATTGATATTGGCTTGCTCTCCTGTGTTTCTCACAGTCAGTCGAAGATTTTGACACACAGTTTGATGAATTTTTGCAATGTATTCATCAGTTCTGCTCATTACTGGCCCCCCTGACCTCTCTTCGTCAGTGACACATTCTCTCTCCTCAGAAAAAAGTTTCATCAATTTGTACACTGCCGTTTTCTTCATGGCATTATCTGCATAATTGGACTAACATGTCCCTGATTTCACTTCCTCTGTTGCCAAGTTTAACAAGAAATTTAATGTTTGTTCATTGCTCTAATTCAAGCTCAGATATTCTCATGACGGCACGCAAAAACACACAACAATAATAAAGAATGCCACTCAGCAAGACAGTGTCACACGTCGACATGAACACAGCTGTGAGACAGTGATATAGCGAGGTTATGCAATCTTACTGAGCTTTTTGTACAGTGCTGCCAATGTAAGCACATGGTGGTACGTTCACACACTTAATTGTCAGACCTTGTATGCAACATGTGTGAACCTTGCATACATTATACTAAGTAAAAATAGCTAGTCATAGGAATACAAATACTGCATGATTCCACTTACCTGAGATATTTGAAATCATCATATTCTTAGAATCAAAGTGTGAAATGGTGGTTTCCAGTATCAGGGAGGAGGGAAAAGTGGCAAGTTACTAGTCAACAGGCATAAAAGTTTCAGTTAAGTAAGATGAATAAGCTCTATATATCTGTTATATAGGATTGTACTTACAGTCAACAATGATGTAAGGTACACTTAAACATTTGTTAAGAGGGTAGATCTCATATTAAGTGTTTTAACCACATAAAATAAGTATTTTTAAAAATTAATAAAATGTCCAAATCAGGAGCTTTAAATTCCTATGCTTTTAACAAAAGTGATTTTCCACAATTGCTTTTAGGTTGTACTAAAATATTAGTTTTATTATATATTGATTAAATATTAGTTTTCAGTTATCCCATTGATAGTCATGCTTATAGGAACAACATTTTGGATATTATATGCTGATAACCACTTATTCAAGTGATAGATTAACACATACCTCAAGAAAAATAAATCCTAGAATGGAGTTCTCTATCAATAACTGCACACTTCTTAAAAGTGACCCCCATGAACACCAACAGTCATAGACTGAAAACAATTTTTTTTACTTTTATCCCAAATCAACCTCACCAAAACTCTAAGCTATTACTTCAGAGTTTCTTGTAACATGTAGTCTGTGGAAATTTAAAGTCACCTGAATATGGTGTTTCCTAAAAACTATGAGTAAGGAAAATTCATTTTTTTTAAAGATTTTATTGGGGAATTGGGGAAGGGGAACAGACAATTTGCTGTCCTTTTGTTCTTCAGTCTAGTTGTGGAAGACGCCGCTTCACTGGCTCGTGTTGGTATTATGATCATTGCGCTCTTCCCGGCTGAGGCAATTGGTCGCTAGACATTGGACTGCCACTCATAGCAGCTCATGGCAGCTCATGGCTGCCCACTGCAGCCCCCACTGCAACCTACACCATTGCCAGCCACTCACGGTAGCCCAGCTCCAGGTTGAGCTGTTGTTCACTATCTTAGCTATAGAGGGTGCAGTATCACTGGCCCATGTAAGATCCGAACTGGAGGCTTTGCTGCTCAGAGCTTGCTTTCCAAGCCAACTCTTAACCAACTGAGCCACTCAGCTGTCCCCTCTTTCTTTCCTCCTTTTTTTTATTACTTTCAGGTGTACAAAACAATGTAATAGTTATACATTTCACCCTCACGAAGTGATAATCCCCCTCCCCCAATCTATTGCCCTTCTGGTGTCCTATATATTTATTACACTTCCATTGACTCTATTCCTTATACTATACTCCATATCCTGTGGCTATATATCAATATATCTATATCTATCTATATATAGATAGATACCTATATCTATCTATCTATCTATCTATCTATCTATCTATCTATATTAAATTATAGTTGACATACAATATTATTCCACATAAATTGTTAACTACAATATTGTCAGAGGAATAAGAGACAGTTTGAGGAAACTTCTTTATTATACTATAAAAGCAGTTCGTAATGGCCCTATGTAATAAGAATATTTTGGCTTTTCTGGCACCTTACTGACACTAGGTCATTTGACAATCACCTTGTGTAATTAAAAGGACCTTTTGATAGTTAATTATTTTAGTAGTGAATATGTAGGGCAATTTAAAGAGAATTTAGTTCTTCACTAAAATTCAGTTTTTTTTCCTCTAAGATGTACCCATTTTGTCAAGGGAATTTTTAATACATCATGTTAAAATTTAAAATACTATGTACATTGTTTTAATAATATAATTAATTTAACCCTTTTTTGGATCTCCTAAATTTTATTCTATGTCCAACAACAGAATCCAATTGAAAAAAATCAAAGGCTATCCAGTCTCTCCTTGCACAAGGGCCAGGCTATTTTAGGGCGCTGAGATAAGGGAATTGAGTAAATAACTGGTAACTAGGCTATCTACCACTCTCCTAATGAGGAGCTGACAGTCTCTCCCAAATTACGGGGGAACAGACCCAGGTTCTCCAATAAAACAACTCACTCCCTCAAACCCACACATAAAAAGACATATAATCATAGTCACAGTAATGGGAGACTCCCTAATAGGCCTGTTATAGATGCATGCGTGCTATTCTTTCTGCCCATGGCTAACTCTTTCTACCTCTGACCATTAGCTAGCATAGTCCAGTTGTCATAGAAACCAAAATATCAGCATAACAATCACTTTTGCATTAGCTTTCCATCGAAACTGCAAATTACAAATTCATCCTCGGAATCAATGCAATGCACAAATAAATAAATAAAATATTACAAGAGATTATTTCAGAAATTCTCCCAAAATTTATAATTGGAGTAACATGGTGGAAGAAAACAATAGTTAATTGGTCTGGGTTTTCTGTCAGACACACCAGAACTCATTTTTTTTTTGAGATCAGTGTCACTGGCTCTCACATGTGGGACCTGAACTGGGACCACTGGCTTCCCAAGCCAGCGCTTAAACACGGCACAACTCGGCTGGCTCCCAGAACTCATTTTAATGTCTGTTTAGGACCACTTTAGAACTTAAAATAACAGGTGCTTG
The DNA here is from genome assembly GCA_033961575.1 of Aselliscus stoliczkanus. Classification (NCBI taxonomy): domain Eukaryota; kingdom Metazoa; phylum Chordata; class Mammalia; order Chiroptera; family Hipposideridae; genus Aselliscus; species Aselliscus stoliczkanus. The sequence goes on from CM066737.1 coordinate 54,263,607, forward strand.
TGCTGAAAGGGATTTCAAGATCCATATACTTGCAAACCCAGTGTAAACACTCAGTAGCTCTAGGTGACCTATTGCAACTTAAATTTATCATCAAAATCATAACCTTGCACCGCAGCTCAGTGGTTAACTTATTACTCATAGTGCTGAAACTATATGAATGAATGAATGAATGAATGAATGAATGAGGCAGGACAGAAAATGTTAGAATCTGGACATTGAAGTGACTCTGATGAGGAAGCAGGACCTGAGTAATATGTGAGAATGAGATTTTCCCTCCACCAATATCCTTGTTAGTAATGCAGATACTGTATTGAGGCCATCCAAGAAGTTTTGGTACTTTTGGGAAGAAGAAAATTTAGTGAAGATTAACCTTCCATATATAATATTAGGGATAACAGCCACTGAGGAGCAGCTTGGGCTAAGGACACTGGTAAATTTTTGGACAAATATTTATGAAAATGGTAGTATGAAGAAAATGATTCCAGAATAGATAAACTGTCTTTCAGTTCCAGGTCAAAATGGCATAGACCAACTTCTCTTTCTCCTCTTCTCTAAACAGCATGGGAATAATTCAAAATACAATTATAATAGGACTCTGAGGGTAGAAGGAAGAAGTTGACAGGCCACGGAGCTCAAGATATGAGGAAAGACACCACTGTGAGTCTTTTGGGTTTTCTTTGTTTCTCTCATATATTCCTTACTGGGTTCCAAAGAGGAACCACAGCCTGGAAGTTCCCACAGGCATAGAAGAAAAACAAAAGAAAACAAGAAAAGCCTAGTCTTTCTGTTCAAAGGAGTTGAAAAATGGCAAAGATTTAGTGGGGAGATTCACCCCACCTAACAACAGAAGCAACGTGGCCCAATCAACAGCAGCAGCATAGTCACCATGGCCTACCTGGGGACCTGTTCCACAATCCATGCATAGAGCAGTGGTGGATTAGTCCACCACGGCATCAGAGACCAAAGCCCAGTGTTTCATGAACTCCACCCAGTGGTACTGGGCACACAGGTCACCTCTGGAGATTTTGAGAGGGAGACTAACAGAGCCAGAACTAAGCCAACCAGAATAGCACTAAACAGAGTTCTGAACATTCAATTGCCATTTGAACTAGAGGTCACAAAAGTTGGTCAGGATCCACAGGTTAGACTTAAAAAAGGTGACTGCCTGTTGAAATGCAATTTCATTTACATAAGATCCAACAATGTCCCAGCATAATAGTACAAAATCACTCATCATACCAAGGACCATGTGGAACAGCTTGAATGAGAATAGACACACTACCCTATAGTGCTGTGGTACTAGGGAACACAGGACAGAGGATAAATAGGAGGCTGCTGCATTCAGAGTTATGCTATTCCCTAGGCAAGGAGGAAACCTACAGACTACCATGGATAATATATTCATAGATAAGTATTTTACATATATGATATGTTAAGATTAATTTATAAAATAAAATTTAGGAATATTTGATGGCAAACTCACAAACTTGTAAGAATAGGTAAGCACAATACAGTTTCTGTAACATATGCTTCTTCAAGTTGGGAGACTGAGCTGTGGTAGGAAACAGCTCTACTTCCTACTGACAAGCATAGAAGGTATCCCTTTGTGGTCAGTGGAGGGACTCAAAGGCAAGAAGAACCTCCTGGGACCTATAGGGTGTGTGCCACACAAGTTCAGAAATTTACTTGCAAATATACAGATTGAAAGTTTTCAAAACTTTTTTTTTTTTAGTGAGGAAGAAATGGGAAAGGAAATCAAAACACATATTCCAGCCTTTATAGTTAATCACAGAAGATAAATTTCAGTAAGATTGCCACATTTAGCAAATAAAAATTACAGAATTCTCAGTTAAATCTGAACTTCAGATACACAAAAAATATTTCATGGGACATACCTGCACTAAAAAAAAATTGTACTTTATATGAAATACAAATTAATCGAGTGTCCTGTATTTTATCTGGCAACCTTCATATTTGGATCTTTCACAGTTGAGTTTCCTAATCAGGGTGATAACCAGAAAGATATTTGTGGGCTTGAATCCCAGCTCTGCCACTCACCAGCTCTGTTACTTTCAGTATAATCTTTCTGTTTTCTAGCCTCTTTTTCCTGGTTTGATTTGCAGAAAGTATTTTTCACAATACAGAGAATCTTCTCAATCTAACAGTGCCCTAACAGTTTAATCCTTAAAACTCACAATTAGTCCACAGTTCAATAGGCCCACTTTCTTTAAATATTATCTTTCATCCCATTCTTCCCTTATAACAGGAAAGATTGTAGATTTCCTAAAGCTCCTGGAATTGTAAATGACTCAGGCCTGGGGGTTGGGGTTTAGAAGCCAATGTTAGTTCCTCTTTCTGGAAGTGAGTCCTATAGAGTAAGAAACTGGTAGGTATGTGAATTGGGTGTGTGATTCTTTCAGCATCTATTGATATCTCTCTGTTGTGTACCAGGACAGCATTGACCATTGTCACAAGATTTTTCATTGTATTGTTTTCATAATGAAACAAAAACAACTGGAAATAAAATACCATTAGAGGGGATAGAATAAGTAATATACAGTCTAAGCCAAAATGGAATATAATGCATCCAACAAAAGAATGAGATGGATCTAAATATTGGATTGTCTGAAAAGTCGTGATACTGGGGGCTGGCAGAGTGGTGCATTGGTTAAGAGCTGGCTTGGGACGCCAGCGGCCCCAGTTCGGATCCCACATATGAGGGCCAGTGACACTGCCCTCCACAGCTAACAACAGCTCCATCTGGAGCTGCGCTGTGTGAGCCCTGGCGACAGTGTATGCTGCAGCCCTTGCTGCAGTGGCCTGCCATAGGCTACAGTGAGTCGCCGGCAGCCAGCGTGAGCTGCCAATAGCCGTGGTGAATGACCATCCAGAGGCCGGCGATTGATCTGCCTCATCCGGGAAGAGCGCAATGTTGATACTAACATGGGCCAGTGAAGCAACGTCCTCCACAACTAGACTGAAGAACAAAAAGACAGCAACTTGTCTGTTCCCCTTCCCAGATTCCCCAACGCTGTTCCCCTCCCCCAATTTCCCAATAAAATCTTTAAAAAAATGTGCATTAAGAAATTGTAAGTAGGGCCTGCCAAGTGGCTCAGTTGCTTAAGAGTTGGTTTGGGAGCGCAAACTCTGATCAGCAGGGCCTCCAGTTCAGTTCCCACATGGGCCAGTGATGCTGCGCCCTCTACAGCTAAGATGGTGAACAGCAGCTAGACCTGGAGCTAGGCTGCCATGAGTGAACAGTTAAAGTGTAGGCTGCAGCCCCTGCTGCCGTGGGCTGCCATAGGCTACAGTGAGTAGCCGGTGAGAGATGCCATGAGCTACCGTGAGCGGCCGTCCAATGGCCTTCAACTGACTGACTTAGCCAGGAAGAGTGAAATGATGATAATACCAACATGAACCAGTGAAGCAGAGTCCTCCACAACTAGACTGAAGAAACAAGGGACAGCAACTTGTCTGTTCCTCTTCCCCGATTCCCCAATAGAATCTTTAAAAAAAAAGAAAAAAAGTGTATGTAGCTAAGAACACACAAAATAAAAACATTAAAAACTGATAGAATTAGAGATAGTAACAAATTCAACAATAAATTAAATTTACTGGAATGTAGAAATCAATAGTATTTAAACAGATAAGACAGAGCAAAAAGAGAAAAAAGTAACTGGATGATAGGTAAAAAGAACGCGTCCTGAGCTCTTCTGCCGCCATTTTAAATCCAGCTCCATACAACGCTCAGCTGCCGCTGCTGCCGGGACTTGGACTGCGCATCAGCAGCCCCTGCCAACAACTCCGCCACTATGGAGGACATGAACGAATATAGCAACATAGAGGAATTCGCAGAGGGTTTCAAGGTCAATGTAAGCAATAATCAGCAGGATGACTGTAAAATGTTTATTGGAGGCTTGAGCTGGGACACAAGCAAGAAAGATCTGACTGAAAATTTGTCTCGCTGTGGGGAAGTTGAAGACTGCACAATTAAAACAGAGCCAGTCACCCGAATATTAAGAGGATTTGGATTTGTGCTTTTTCAAGATGCTGCTAGTGTTGATAAGGTTTTGGAACTGAAGGAACACAAACTGGATAGCAAATTGATAGACCCCAAAATGGCCAAAGCTTTAAAAGAAAAGGAACCTCCCAAAAAGTTTTTGTGGGTGGATTGAGCCCAGATACTTCTGAAGAACAAACTAAATATTTTGGAGGCTTTGGAGAGATTGAAAATGTTGAACTTCCCATGGATACAAAAACTAATGAAAGAAGAGGATTTTGTTTCATCACATACACAGATGAAGAACCATTAAAGAAATTATTAGAAAGTAGATACCATCAAATTGGCTCTGGGAAGTGTGAAATCAAAGTTGCACAACACAAAGAGGTATATAGGCAGCAACAGCAACAACAAAAAGGAGGAAGAGGTGCTGCAGCTGGTGGACGAGGTGGTGTTAGGGGCTGTGGCTGAGGTCAGGGCCAAAACTGGACCCAAGGATTTAATAACTATTATGATCAAGGATATGGAAATTACAATAGTGCCTATGGTGGTGATCAAAACTATAGTGGTTATTGGGGCTATGATCATACTGGGTATAACTATGGGAACTATGGATATGGACAGGGATATGCAGACTACAGTGGCCAACAGAGCACCTACAGCAAGGCATCTCGAGGGGGTGGCAATCACCAAAACAATTATCAGCCATACTAAAGGAGGACACTAGGGAGAAAACAGGAGGAGATTGCTAAAGTAACCCATCTTGCAGGACGACATTGAAGATTGGTCTTCTGTTGATCTAAGATGATTATTTTGTAAAAGACTTTCTGGTGTACAAGACAACAACTGTGTCCAACTCTATATAGCCACCAATTAGTTTTCTTTGTTTTTACTTTTTTTTTTGCTATCTGTGTTATGACTCAATGTGCATTTGTGTTTATACAATTTTATTTGTATGATTTCATGTTAAACCTCAAATAAATGCTTCCTTATGTGAAAAAAAGAGAACTTTTGCTGGTAAAGGTAGAGAGGCAACAAAATGAAAATGACATGAGAAGTTTGTAGGACACAGTGCAAAGGAGAGGTGAGAGAGACTGAAGAAGAAACAATATTTGAAGACAAGAGAGATAAAAATTTCTCTAAAAAATATGGGAAAAATCAAGTAGCAGATACATGAGGTGATCCTGAAAACCATAGAGTAAGAGGAAAAGTCACCACAGGATAAAAAGACAGGTAATATTTAGTCAGGGTCCAATCATAAACAGATGCATATCAGTCAAGGTGCAGTAAGGGAAACAGAAATCACACAGGTTAATAAGAATGGGGATTTAATAGAGAAAATTAGTTAAACAGGCATGAAACATCTAAACAGACACAAAGGGAAGACTAATTATACAGAAATAGAAATAGCAGGAAGGTACGCCCACCTTTAGAGCTGGACAGGCCAAGGGAATATCTGGGTGTTTTGAAAACCTGGAAGAAAGGGGGATGGTTCCCTCAGAGCTAGGAATAAAGCCTCTGAGTTAAGGGGACTACTCAGCTGGTGTCAGTTACTTAAAGGGACTCAGAGTGTCCCAGGAGGCTCAGTGGGATGTCCAAGAGAGCACTCAACCCTGAGCAGTGGTGACCAAGTTCTTGTCTCCACACAAGAAAGTATTCAAGAGTGAGACAAATGCAGGAAAGCTCAGGGAGTTTATTAGGAAATGAAAGTTCATACTTGAGAGGAAAGTGCGTGCAAATTCAGAGACTGAGTCACTCTGAGGAAGTCCTTACCAGGGGTATTTACACCTCCCAGGCACTGAAATTGATGATGTCTCATTGACTTGGCTCATCACTTTCCTCTCAGTAAGTGAGATCCTCAGTTTCCCACTCTTTCTTCCTTATTTGGCTCCTCGGCAAATGTCATGGTATGAGATGCATGTCTGGGAGTCCTAGTAACCGCAATGTAAATGAGATTATAATGACATTATAATTAACTAAAGGTCAGGTCCCATTTAAGGGAATTAGCCTTGCTGGATGAAACTGATTGTTGTTATTCTACAGCTGTAGGTTTCAGATACAGTCATTTGTTACTCGTGTAACCAGTGAGGTGCCTTATGTTGTATCTTAGAGGGGATTGTCCATTCCCTGGGCTACCTATCCTGCATCAAGAGCAGAAAAACCACAAAGCAGGGATTTCTATCTCTGTAAAGAGGGAACTACCTGGTTGGTGCCGAACCTCAGAATCTCAGAAGATGACCGCACTCCACACACTAGTTGGGGCCCAGATCTCTGAGGAAAGGGGGATCCCAGAAGACTTCTGCTGCAGGGATTTCTGAGTGGCACAATCATGAGTGCCTTGGAGTTGGGAGGAAAACAGCAAAATGGACGTTGCTGAATTTCCTTTGTTGGGATGACACTATAAAAAAATGGGAACAGAGAGGGAGGTCTCAGTCTCTCTCTCTCCCTCTCCCTCTTCCTTTATCCCTCTTGTTTTAACCACTCCTTCCTCCTTCTCTCTATCCTTTTTAAACCATTTTACTTTGGGTGAGATATGGTGAGGCCAAATGCAGATCAAGAGAGAGAAACCAAAGAGTTTTACAGGTTTGTTTGTTTGTTTGTTTGTTTGATTTTAACACTCACGGTTCCCTGGTAAGATATGACATGCCAGGGCCGGCCGAGTTGCACATTGGTTAAGAGCTGGCTTGGGACTCCGGTAGCCCCAGTTCGGATCCCACATATGAGGGCCAGTAACACTGCCCTCTAAAAAAAAAATATGACATGCCAGAAAAACAAGGCCACTTAGAAGAAGCATGGGGTCAGTGACAAGGTAGAGGGAGAAGTTGAACTGTGGGTAAGAGCTGTCATTATGATTTCTGGGGGAAGGTACGGATGAGGTAGAATAAGCGGGTTTAGAATTGACTAATTTGAACAATTTCAGCGGGCTCTGGGGAATGAGGGCTGTCCCTGGTTGTCTGGTACCTGGCACTGGGGAGATTAGAGCAGGCATATGGTAGTTCAGAGTGTGAGAGCTAAGTAAGGGAAGTGGTTGTGGGTGTTGACTTAATAGGCTGCTCAGTAAAGGGAACTGATAGGACTCTAGACAGGACCTAAAAACTGAATAAAAACAGTTTTTTTAAAAAGATGTATTTATGTATATATTTTCTTGCAGTCAAGTCACATAATATAAAATTTACCATGTTGGTTAAGCGCTGGCTTGGGAAGCCAGTGGCCCTGGTTCGGTCCTACATGTGAGGGCCAGTGACACTGCCCTCAAAAAAAAAATTGCCATGTTAACCAGGTTTAAGTGTACAGTTCAGTGTTACTAAATACATTAACATTGTGCAACCATCACCACCATTAGTTCCCATAATTCTTTTTATCTTATAAAACTGAAACTCTATACCCACTGAAAACTAACTCCCCATTCTCCCCTCTTCCCAGCCCCTGGCAACAGCCATTCTTCTTCATTTCTCTATAACTTTGACTACTCTAAATACCTCATATAAATGGAGTTATACAGTATTAGTCATTTTGCATAATATCCCAAGGTTCATCCATTTTGTACCATATTGCAGAATTTCCTCCACTTTTAAGGCTTTTTAAGGGTTAATAATGTTGCATTGTATTTTTATACCACATTTTGCTTGTCCACTCATTCATCAATGGACACTTAAATTGCTTTTACACTTGAACTATTATAAATAATGCTGCGAAGAACATGGCTGCACAAATACCCCTTAGAGACCCTGCTTTTAATTATATTGAGTAGACACCCAGTGGTGGGATTGCTGGATCATATGGTAATTCTATTTTTACAAAGCAATTTTTTTTTTAGCTGAGCCATGCTGCCACCTGTTGGCAGCTCAACAGCAACTCAGCTTGGGCTGGCATTGAACCGCCATTGCTCAGAGCTCAGCTCTCACTCTTGAGCGAGCTCTTAACCAACTGAGCCACTCAGCCTGCTCCTGGTAATTCTATTTTTAATGTTTTGAGGAACTGCCATACTGTTTTCTACAGTGGCTCTGCCATTTTACATTTCCACAGACAGTACATGAGGGTTCTAATTTCTCCACATTCTTGCCAATATTGAACATTTTTATTATCATTATTCTGAATTCTCTGTCAGGTAAACCATATATCAACATTCCATTAGGGTCAGATTCTGGAGATTTATCTTCTTTCTTTGTTTGAAACATAATTCCCTGATTCTTCATTTTCCTTGACTGCTTGTGTTGGTATCTGTGCATTCAACAAAACAACCATCTCTCCTACTCTTCACAGAGTGGCTTCATACAAGAGAAGACCATCACCAACCTTCCTCACAAGAGATTCTGGTGGCCGCCCCAAAGATTCGTGCTAGTTCAAAACACCATTTTTGATCTTAGCCATTCCCAGGAGTCTGATCTCTCCCAAGCAAGAAACAGAACTTTTTTTTTTTCATTTATTTACTCTGTGCTGAAGTGGAAGGTGAGTACTACCTTGCTAGTTCAAACTGCAATCTTTTTCTTGCTGGCCCTCCAGATGTCTACAGTATACTGTGTCCCATCAACAAGCTAAGACTGACTGACAAGGTAGAAACCAGAGCCTCTTGAAGGCCTGCAAAAAAAGAGTAGAACATTGGACATATGGTCCAATCCTTCCTTTTCTTCCCCATGGAGAAGCTCGAAGCTGGGTGTTTCTCCTGAATATATGGCATTTTGCCAAATGTAATGCTTGTGGTAAAAGGGTGCCTCAAATTTCATGTTGGCTTAGATGTAGCTGGTTTACCCCTCTCTCTGGATGCAAGAGGCACTCAGCTAGTTTCTGGATTTCTCTAAAAAAGAATTTATCGGTGTATCATTGAATCACTGTTACCTGTAGGGGAAGGAAAATGCAGCACTAGTTAATCCCCCATTTTGCTGATGTCACTCCTGGAATAATTTTTTAATGTTAGGTCTTCAGTATGTTTCAGAGTCACCTTTTTTTAAATATGAAAAATCCAGTTGTCTCAGCATCATTTGTTGAAAAGGCCATCTTTCACATTTCGAATTGCCTGGTAACCTTGTTGACAATCAATTGACTATTGGATTTCCAGTCAAGAGAATGGTGATAGGTAAACACCATGCTTGTCTCCTTTCACAACCACATCAAAACTACAACTAAACTACAGAACAACCATCATTGAAAATCACCTGAAATCTAGCAGAACAGAAGTCCTATAACTAAGGACATACAAGAGAAGTCACCTCAAGACTGGTAAGAGGGGCAGAGACATAAAACAGGCTAGTCCCACATCCACGCGTGAACATTCAAAATTGGGGCTGTGGAGGTCCCTTCTGGAGGAGTGAGTGATCCCAGTCCCACATTAGGCTCCCCAGCACAGGGTTTCAGTGCCAGGGAGAGAAGTCTGCATAACTTCTGGTTGTAAAAACCAGTGAAGATTGTGGCTGAGTAAGACATGGGCTGCTGTAGTCCGAGGTGTTCTTCTTAAAAGGCCCATGCATGGATTTACTCACTAATGGACTCACTTTTTCTGAGCCCTACTGCTGTAGCAGCAGTTTGAAAGGTGCCATGGGCATATGCAGATGAATTGAGTTGTCTGTCTTCATAGCTGGGGCTGGAGGGACAGCTTTCTCCTGGATGGAGGAGCTAGCAAAAGCTATTGTTTCTTTGTTGAGCCCTACCCCTTCCCATTGTGCAAATGCAGGTGGCCTCCACATTTGAGTCTCCATCAACCTAGCTAACACTCTTCTTTTGCCATGCCTTGGTGATTCTCTGAGATCTCACCCCATCCAAATTTTGGGAAGACCCAAGCCACTTCTAGTGGCTTTTCCCTATGAACAACCATCTTGGCTCATGCTGCACTTTCCTAAAATTTCTCAAAGGTTCACAAAACCCAAACAAGAAACATCTGGCTTTGGAATGTCCTGTATCTCCTGCTGAGCAGCCCTAAGTCTGGCACTAGACACAGCTGGTCTTGGTTCCCAACTGGGACTCTTGAGGTACCTCCAAGCCCAGCACAGGTAGTAGCCATCTCTCTATTGCTTTGTGGCTCATGCCAGGTGGCCTCAGGCAGGGCATAGACCATGGCTGAACTTGGTCTGTGAAGGGGCCCCTTTCAAGAGCCCTGGAGACAGGCACCCCCAGAGGCCAGCATCTGACTAAGCTAGAGCATCACCCAGCTGCCTCCAATGACAATACACTCAAAGGGCACACTGAGAAGGCACCAGAGCCCTGCTAATGTGAATCCTGCTCTGTAGGGTCAGCCGATTCACCACAGCTCCTCCACTAGAGTCACGACCAGCCCTCATAATGAATGGGCCCAAGTGTGAATCACTCCCATTGATGTGCAAACAGCAATCAAGGCTCATCTACAATAGGAGGGCTAACACAACCTACACAAGGGACAAACTTGGAGCATCTGGCTTTGGTGACCAAGGAGAGTGTGCAACTGGACCCCACAGAACACCTACTACATAAGTCTACTCTTCTAAGACTGGGAGGCATACCAACCCTACTTAATACATAGAAATAAGCACAGGGAGGCAGCCAAAATGGGGAGACAAAGAAACATGTCCCAAATAGAAGAACAGAACAAAGTTCCAGAAAAATAACTAAATAAAATGGAGACAAGCACTCTACCGGACACAGAGTTCAAAACACTAGTTATAAGGATGCTCAGTGATCTCAGGGAGGCCATTTCTGCAATTTTCTAAAGAGAATAGCCAATAGATGACCATCAGATGCCACTGACCACCAGACATCTCCACATCTTGCTATGCATGATCTTTTTGGACTGTTATCCACAACCAATTGTAAAGAACATGCACTTCTTCCTCAGGATTATGCACCTATCCCAGAAATAACCCCACTTTTCCTTCTTCCACCTCTATCTACAGCCAATGTACAACAAATTATTTTAAAACAACTTAATCTTTCTTCCTCAAACTTGAGGTATAAAGGAGCCTGTCAACTCAAGAACTTGAGGACAACAGACATGTTTGTCTTCTCTACCAAGCCTTGCTGGTGGTGGAATAGGCTGCATGCCCCAGAACCCGGTTCTGTTTCTGACTAGCAAATGGTTTAATTAACCATTCCTTTTAGAAGTGCTTATGGCTGTTAGTTTCTGTTTCACACCAGTGGTTTGGAACAGGTGAAGGAGGAGAGGAAGGTAAATGTGATTATAAAAGAGCAAAAAAAGAAAGGGATTCTTTTGGTGTTGGAACTGTTCAGTATGTTAACTGTGGTGGTAAATACACAAATCTACTCAGGAAAAAATGTATATAATCAAATACACATGCCCACACATATACACACACAACTTCAAGTAAAACTGAGGAAATCTGAGTAAGATTTGGGGATTATGTCAATGTAAATATCATTGTTGTGATATGCTACAATTTTGCAAAGTGTTACCATTGAGGGAAATTTGACAAAGTGTACAAGGGATATCTTGTATAATTTATTATATCTGCTTGTTGAATGTATAGTTATTTCACAAAAGTTTAATTTAAAACAAAGTTTTTAAAAATAGAATTGAGGACTTCTGGTAAAATGGCGGAATAGACAGATGCAGTGCTAACTGCCTCCCAGGATCACACCAAAATTGCAAAAAATTTATACAACATTCAACCCCAGAAGTCCCCAGAACACTAAATGAACAGAACCTCTAAACGAAGAACTTAAAGAGGAGGACACGTCAAGTCTGGTAGGAGGGGTGGAGATGAGAGAGGGCGAACCCCGAGAGGGAAGTCCCATCTGTGGGGAGGCTTCTCTGGTTGTGGGAGAGACCCTCCAACCGCACACCAAGGTCACCAGCCCAGAGTTCCTTTGCCAAGAAGAGGAGTTCTACAATAGCTGGCAGTAAATTAGTGAGGACTCCCTTTCCCCAGCTCGGTGAGGCTGAGGTTGGCTAGAGAATAAATGGGGCGGACACACGGGCTTGTTCACCAATGAGCACTCACCCAGGTCCTGTTGGGGGAGTAGCTGTGTGAGCTGGGCCCAGGAGCCTCTGGGGAAGGACTGAACTGAGCACCTTTGGTGCAAAGGCTGGAGGTTTGGGGACTATTATTCACCTGGTGTGTAGCTTGCACACGAGTGGTGTACAGGAGAGCACCATTTTGTCAGGGTTAGGCCCTCCCACAGAGGATCAGCTCCGGGACCTCATCGGTCTGATGGAATTGGCGCAGAAGTGTGTGTGTGCGTGCATGCACATGCGGCCTTGGATCCCAACCCTCCGTCTGGCTTATACTGTGTTGCCAGGGAAACGTTGGGCAGGTGCCTTCTGGTTCCAACAGGCTGCTGAGACCTGGGAGTGCACGAGCTGCCTTGGATCCCCACCCTTTCCCCTTGGCTTGTGCTGCGTTGCCAGAGAAACGCCTGGTGGGCTTGCTCTGGCTCCAACAGGCTACTCACTGAGACACGGGAGTGTGCGAGCCACGTCGGGTCACCGCTCTCCGCGCTGCGCATGCAGAGTTGCCAGGCTGGTGATTGGTTGTTGGGTTGCTTGACCTGATCTGCAAGTGGCTGATTGGGACAGGCTGAGACTGGGAGTTTTCCTGGGAGTGTTGGACCATGAGCTGTGTGCCTGTGTGATCCATTCGGGGCTCTCCTGGTGAACTATCTAATATATCAAAGCAATCCCAGAATGACAGCCAGAATGAGTAAACAAAGAAACATGTCACAAGTAAAAGATCAGAAGTAACCTCTAGAAATGGAACTAAATGAAACAGAGGGATCCAACCTTTCAGAGACAGAGTTCAAAACACTGATGATAAGAATGTTTAATAAACGTAGCAAGAACATAAGGAAGGATAGAGAAATCATAAAAAAAACAACCAATTAGAACTAAAGAATACAATAACTGAAATGAAGAACACACTCAAAGGAATCACCAGTAGAGTAGATGAAGCAGAGAATCGAATCAGCGATTTGGAAAACAAAATAGCAGAAATCACCCAGTTGGAACACCAAAAAGACAAAAGAATAAAAAACAATGAAAATAGTTTAAGAGCCTTATGGGACAATATGAAACCCAACAACTCACATCATAGGAATACCAGAAGGAGAAGAGAAGGAGCAAGGGGTCGAGAATGTATTTAAAGAAATAATGACTGAAAACTTCCCTACCCTGGTGAAGGAAATCGACATACATGCCCAGGAAGTGCAGAGGGTTCCAAACAAGCTGAACCCAAACAGGTCCACACCAGACACATCATAGTTGAAATGGCAAAGGTTAAAGACAGAGACAGAATCTTAAAAGCAGCAAGAGAAAGACAGCAGGTTACATACAAAGGAACTCCTATTAGACTAACAGCTGACTTGTCTACAGAAACTCTGCAGGCCAGAAGGGAGTGGCAGGAGATATTCAAAGTGACACAAAATAAAGGTCTACAACCAACACTGCTCTACCCATCACGGCTATCACTTAAAATTGAAGGAGAAATAAAGAGCTTCTCAGAAAAGAATAAGCTTAAGGAATTCATTACCACCATGCCAGCATTGCAAGAAATGTTCAAAGGGCTATTTTAAACAAAAGAAAGGGGTAAACAAGCTAACCTAGGAAGACCAGGAATACAAATAACAAAATGGCAATCCATATGCACCTATCAATAATCATTTTAAATATGAATGGGCTAAATGTTCCAATCAAAAGACAGAGAGTGGCTGAGTGAATAAGAAAATAGGACCCATCTATATGCTGTTTACAGATGGAATAAGACATTTCATCCAAATGGAAATGAGAAAAAAAAGCTGGAGTAGCAGTACTTATCTTGGACAAAATAGACTTTAAAATGAAGACTACAATAAAAGACAAAGAAGGGCATTATAATATGCACCCAACATAGGAGCTCCTAATTATATACAACAGATTTAGACAGACATAAAGACAGAGATCAACAGTAACCCTATCATAGTAGCGGACTTCAACACCCCATTGTTACCAATGGACAGATCCTCTAGACAGAAAATCAACACAGAAAGAGTGGCCTTAAATGACACTGTAGACCAGCTGGACTTCATCTATATTTTTAGAACATTTCACTCTGAAACAACAGAATATACATTCTTCTCAAGTGCATATGGGACATTTTGCAAGATAGACCACGTTAGCCCACAAAACAAGTCTCAGTAAATTTAAGAAGATTGAAATCATATCAAGCAGATATAAAGGAAAAACTGATGGTTGCTGCCTGGGAGGGGGTGTGGATGAGGGAGAGGTGGAAAGTTTTGGACAGCGTAGGTGGGTGACTACAATGTTGCCGCAGGGATATGGGGGCAGTTCTAGGAATGTAATTGATAATGTTGTGAAGAGACTATTATGTTAATTGAAATAAGTCAGTTGGAGAAAGACAAATACCATATGATCTCATTTATATGTGGAATTTGAAAAATTGAATGAACGAGCAAAGTAAATAGAAACAGACTCATAGATATAGAGGAAAAACTGAGGGTTGCTAGTTGGGAGGGGGTGGGAATAAGGGAGAAGGGGAAGGGAGTATACAGCATAAATTGGCAACTACAATATTGCCACAGGGATTTGAAACACAATTTGGGGAATATAAGAAGGTTGTAAAAATTTTGTGGCATGTCAGATGGTCACATGTCTTGTTAGGGACACCAATTCATGGATGGAGTAGAGGCTTGATCTCTGCACTGTACACCTGAAGCTGATGTTGTATAATATTGTATGCCAACTGTAATTGAATACATAGATAGTCATGGGATGTGGAGTATAATGTGGAAGGGAGTCAAAGGAATTGTAATAGATATGTATGATATGGGTTGGGGAGTTGGGTGGCGAACAGGGGGAGGGGGTTTGTCACTTTGAAGGGTAAAAAGTATAACTATTGTACTCTGTTGTACACCTGAAACTAATTTTTTTTAAAAAATGTTTATTTCACAATAAAGAATTTTTAAAAAAATAGAATGCAGCAAAAAAAAAAAAAAATGTCAGAGTAGGTATCTCCCCAAATCTGTCCCTCCACAAAAGCAAAGAATAAACTAGGGAGAAATCTGTCAAAATCAACTTTATATGAACTCTGGACACTAACTTAAGTCTTGTAGAAATCAGGAAAAGAATTAAGAAAAAAACAGCTGAATCCTGGTCAGAGAGCTATCTGGCATTTTAATTTACCTGGTTCTATCGCTCACTCCCAAGTCTGGTGGAGGCTTTGAAAACAAGAGGCTACATCTAATGTAGGTAGTAGTACCAGAAGTATAATGAGCACATTATTCTCAAAGAAATGTGGTTGATTGTTTTGATCTGTCTAAAGGATCCCTATAGTATTGGTTTATCTCATTTTGCTCTTATCTCATCTAGTCCTCCCACCCCTGCAGTGGTTACTGGGGACAGTTTTTGAAAACATATAAAAGCAAATTTAGTAATTGCTTTTGCCTACGTTAATGGATTACAGTTGGGACAATTAATAAACTAACCTAACACCTGGGAGTAAAGGCTGGGACTGAGGAATTTGGAAAATGAATTCTAGTAAAAGCTATGACATTTTTAGGAGTACAGAAACCTCTTGCAAGCCCAGGGTGCAGTGCATACTCAGAAAATACCTGAGAAGGCTAGGAGCTCTCATCTCTGGCTGACTTCTAGGTTGCCTGCAAGCAAAAAATGCAGGATTAAGCAGAGATGTAAACTGAAAAGCTGAGTGTTGATGGTATGCCCCAATACACACAAAGACTCCATCTGCAATAACTGGGATTTTAACAATTCCAGGCCTTTAAAAAAATCTCTGTCAAATCATTAACTGAGCAGTAAGCAGTTGGAGGAAAAGAGAGACTTCAATGGCTACACATGACAAGAAATTCAGACTTTAAAAATTAATCCAGAAGTCTCTAAACAAACAAACAACAACTATTATAAAAAAAAAACTATGCTAAACCTGGGGATGAAAGAGAATGTGGTTTACTGAGTGGCCAAATTGTAATATTCAAAATGCCCAGTACACCACAAAATTATGAGGCAAACAAAAAGACGAGGAGGCATGGTTCATACAAAGGAGAAAGACAATAGAAACTGCTCCTGAAGAAGTCCAGACATTGGATTTAGTAAATAAAAACTTTAAATTAACTCATTTAAATATGCTCAAAGAGCTAAAGGAAACAATGTGAATTATGCCTCATCAAATATGGAATATCAATAAATGATATAAATTATAAAAAGGAACCAAATAAACACTTTGGAGTTGAGAAGTACAAGAACTGAAATGAAAATTTCATTAGGGTTCTCCAGACAAACAGAACTAATAGATTTGGGATGGATCTATCTATCTATCTATCATCTATCTATCTATCTATCTATCTATCTATCTATCTATCTATCTATCATCTATCTATCATCTATCTATCATCTTCTTTCTTAAAGAATTATCTCATGTGATTTGGGGCTGGCAAATCCAAAATCTGTATGAAAAAACCACAGGCTGGGAATTCACAAGTTGCTTTTTTGATAGTGAGTCTGAAGCTTGTAAACTCAGACTGAATTTCTCTCTTGAGGCAAAATTGCTTCCTATGTGTGAGACATCAGTCTTTTCTCTTGAGTCGTATAGCTGATTGGATGAGGCCCACCCACATTATGATGGGTAATTTGCTTTACTCAAAGTCTACTGATTTAAATATTAATCATATCTAAAAAATACCTTCACAGCAACATCTAGACTGATGTTTGAACAAACAACTGGATACCATAGCCTAACCAAGTTGACACATAAAATTAACCCTTATAAACTCAACAGCAGATTTTAGCGGGCAGAAAAAAGAATCAGCAAACATGAATATTGGTCAATTGGAATTATTCAGTCTAAGGAGCAGAAATAAAAATAATGAAGGAAAATTGAGAGATACTAAGAGACCTGTGGGACACCATCAAGTATACCAACATATGCATAATAGAATCCAAGAAGTAGAGGAGAGAAAGGAAGGGACAGAAAGAGTATTTGAAAAGACGTGAATGTATACATTGAGGAAGCTCAACAAACTCCAGATAAACCAATGGATCCTCACCGAGACACATTATAATTAAACTTTTGAAAGATAAAGGTAAAAAGAAAATCTTGAAAACAGCAAGAATGCAGGGAATCATCATCTAAAAGTGATCTGAAAGAAGATAAACAGCTCATTTCACATCAGAAACAATGGAAAACAGATGCACTGGGATTACATGTTCAAATTGCTGAAAGTAAAAAGTAGTAAACCAATCATTTTATATTGACAAAAGTAGTCTTTAAAATTGAGAAAGTAAGACATTACCATATTAAAAAACAAAAACAAACAAATAAAAAAACAGAGAGTTTGTCACTAGTAGACCTGCCATACAAGAAATATTGAAGGGAGTCCTTCAAGCTGAAATGAAAGTACAAAAGAATAAACATTTTTTTTGAGGGCAGTGTCACTGGCTCTCATATGTGGGACCCAAACTGGGGCCGCTGGCATCCCAAGTCATCACTTAACCAATGCGCCACTCGGCTGGCCCAAGAATAAACATTTTTAAAAAGTGTGCACATGGAATATTTTCCACCACAAACCATACGTTAGGCCACAAAACAAGTCTCAATAGATTTTTAAGTACTGACTTCATTCAAACTGTATTTGTTGACTTCAATGAAATCTAACTTGATATAAATAAGATAAAGAAAACTGTAAAATTAACAAATATGTGGGAATTAAACAATATACTCTAAATTAACAAAAGGTCAGAGAAGAAATCACATGGTGAATTAGAAAACATTTTGGGATAGATGAAAATGAAACACACATACCAAAATTTATAGGATGCAGTGAAAGCAGTGCTCCATGAAAATTTATATCTATAAAAACAGAGATTAAAATCAAGAAAAATCCTAGGTGGTTTAAATGGTGAATTCTAGTAAATATTTAAGGAATAAATGATAATATTTATCTAATATCTCTTGCAGAAAATAGAAACAAATTGAGCATTTACTAACTCATTTGATGAGGCTAGCATATCCTTCATACTAAAATCAGACAACGATATTACAAACAATGAAACCTATAGACATGAGTGGGAAGACTCAATGTTTATTGTTAAGATGACAATTTTTTGTTTATTATGCTCTCAACATCTTTTTCTGTGTCTTCTATGCCCTGAAAATTAGTGGACATTTGAATTTGAGCAGCAAGATAATGACCACCATCTAACCTCCTTTTTAAAATTCATTTTTTTAATTAGTTTCAGGTGTACGAAACAACATAATGATTAGACATTTATATATCTCACCAAATGATAACCCCAATAAGTCTACTACCCATCTGACACTAACATCCAAAGAATAGAGGAGAGCGAGAGCAAATTTAGGATCAGAACAAGAGACTATATTAGAAAACAGAAGATAACTGATAAATGGAAAAGGTCAACTTGTTCTGTTGAAAAATAGCAGTATATTTTGAAAGAAAAGGAGAACAGAGGATAAAGAACTTTTCATTAATATACTTTTTCAGAAGCAGAGGACCATAATCCAAAAAGAACTCTACTCTTAACTCATATATGACACAGAAAAATGAATGCCTGTCACAAAGGAATCACGAATACAATAATTCACTAAAATGAGTATTTTAGGTGGGAAATGAAATGTCTGCTGATGCAACCGAAGAGACTGGTGTCCAAGTGGTGAAAGGAAATTAAAAAAGAAGTGTCTCATTCAAAAAAAAATGTCAATTCTTCCCTACTTGATCTAGATTCAACAGAATCTCAATCAAAATTTCAGCAAACTATTTTATGTATAAAGAGAGACGGATTTTAAAGGTTTTCGGGGCAGACAGAAGGCTTGGCATAGCCAACAGAATGTTATTATTTTCCTTTTAATTGGCTAATTGCTCTGGCTAGAACTTTCAGTAGAACATTTTTTAAAGAAGTGGTGAAAGCAGGCATTTTATTCTCAGAAAATTTTGTTTCTGATCTCAGGGGGGGAAAGATTTCAGTTTTCCATCAGTACAAAAAATAATTAGTTGTAGATTTTCCTTAGATGTCTTTATCAGGCTGAGGAAGTTCTTCTGTATTCCTATATTATTGAGCGTTTTTATCATGAAAGGGTGTTGGAAATTGTTGAATGTTTTTTGTACATCAGTAGAAATTATCATGCATTTTTTTCCCTTTATTCTATTGGGTTGCCGGAAAAGTCATGACGCATTTTTGCAAAGAAAAACATAGAAAAAAATACGTCATGACTTTTCCAACAACCCAATATTAATGTGGTATATTGCATTGATTTATCTTTGTGTGATGAGCCATACTTGTTTTCCTGGGATTAATTCCACTTGGACATGGCATATAATTTGTTGTTGTATTTAATGTGCCAGTATTTTGCTAAGGATTTTGCATACATATTGATGGGGGCTTTAGTCTGTAGTATCCATGTGTTATTTTTGTTTAGCTTTAAGAATAGAGTAATGCTGGCCTCATAAAATGAGTAAGGAAGAATTCCCTCCTCTATTTTCTCTAAGATTATGTCCATTATTCTTTAAATGTTTGGTAGAATTCACTAGTGAAGACTGGTCATGGGCTTTTCTCACTCAGGATGTTTTTCACTACTGGTTTAATCTCCTTATTTATTATAGAACTATTCATATTTTCAATTTTTCCCTGAATCAGTTTTGATAGTTTGTGAATTTCTAGGACTTTGTCTATCTCAGATAAATTAATATGATATGTTGACATGCACCTGACATTCATAGTACTCTTATTACCCTTCTAATTTCTGTAAAGCTGGTAGTAATGTACCCACTTTCATTTCTGGTTTCAGTAATTTTTTTTTTTGAGGGCAGTGTCACTGGCCCTCATATATGGGACCCGAACCGGGGCCGCTGGCTTCCCAAACCAGCGCTAAACCACTGCGCCACTCGGCCGGCACTGGTTTCAGTAATTTTTATCTTTTCTTTTTTTTCGTTACTCAGTCTACATAAAAATTTCTCAATTTTGTTGATCTTTTCAAAGAATTAATTTTGGTTTGGTTGATTCCTTCTACTGTTTTTATTTTGTCTGTTTTTATATCTCTGCCATAAGCTTTATTATTTTCTTTCTTCTGCTAGCTTATCACTTGGATTGCTCTTCCTACTTCCGGTTCTTTAAGGTATGGAATTAGCTTATTGATTTGAGAGTTTTCTTCTATTTTAATAGAGGCAATTATGACCATAATGTTTCCCTGAGCTCTGCATTTGTTGCATCCCATACATTTGATATATTGTATTTTTATTTTTATTCATATTAGGTTAGTTTTAAATTTTTCTTGTGTTTTCTTCTTTAACCCAATGGTTGCTTCAGTGTGTGATGTATCATTTCTACATATTTGTGAATTTTTTTAGTTTTTCCTTCTGTTATTGATTTCTAGATATATTCCTTTGTGGTCATAAAAACATACGTTTTCCCATCTCTTTACATTTATTGAAACTTGTTTTGTTGTTTAACATATGGTTTATCTTGGGTAATGCTTCATGTGCACTTGAGATAAATGTGTATTCTGCTGTTGTATGGTGAAATGTTCTGTATATATCTGTTATATTCGGTGGCTTTAAAGTGCTGCTCAGGTTCTATATTTCCATATTGATCTTTTCTCTTATTGTTTCATCCATTATTGTAAGTGGGGTATAAAAGACTATAGTTATTATTATAGAATGATCTATTTTTCACTTCAATTCTATGAATTCTTGCTTCATATACCAAGGGTGCCAAAAAATGTATACAAGTGTACACTTTGGTCAACGTTATTCAAACAGTAGTTTCCTGTAATCAGAAGTGTCTGGACACTTATGGTAGACACTTTGAGCACCTCTTGTAATTGCAGAAGTCAAACATGACCTGTATTCATCTTTTGTTATCACTATATATTGAGTATTAAAATTTTAATAGTTTTTTCCTTTCTTAAAATGTGTATAGATTTTTTGGCACCCTCTGTATTTTTGGGTTTTGTTGTTAATTTTGTATAGGTTAATGTTTCTAATTGTCATATATTCTTGATTACCTGAACTTTTTATCAATATATAATGTCCATCTTTGTATCTCGGCATTGTTTAAATCTAGTATTAGTATAGCCACTCCAGCTGTTTTTTGGTTAACTTCTTCAGTTTTATTTCTTTCCACTGTTCTATATTGTAGTTGTTTGCTTAGGGACTTTTTCAATTTTTCTATTTTTGTTAAGAGTATATTCTTTATTCTGTGAGGTTACTGAAGTCTCCATTCCATTAGCCTAGTGGCCAGTTATTGATTTGACAGAGATTTCCTTAAAAACTTAAAGTCAATAACAAACGAATAAACAAACAATCAAAAAAGCGAAATAACAAGAAAGAGAGAATGTTTTTAAAAAGTTAAAGGAAAGGAACAAAACCTGAACAAACAAGAGACCTCTTGTGGTATTTTCTTTGTACTCTGGTTTTGAGTTGGGGGCACTCCTTCAACATTTAGCCAGGCCATTACTAACTCAACTTTAGGTGTCACTTCCTGTTTATATTGAGCCTTAAGATCAAGGAGAGGTGAAAACTTGAGCCTTCTCAGGTCTTTTATAAGGATGCATCTAGCCTTGGGCATGCATATGTCTTTCTGGAGTCCCCAGTATAAATAAGAACATTTCAAAATCCTTATTCTGCCATGTATCTTCTTCACCAGCTTCTTTCTTGCCAGGATTTTCAGTTTGTCTGCTTCTTACTATGTCTATTATCCATTGCTCCAGATGGTTGATTTAGATGATTTTGAGAAATACCACCAGGGAGGCTACTCCAAACTTGAGAAAGTTCTGAGGGAGTTAAAACAAAGGCAAGTCCCTGAACAATCCCTAAGGGAGCTGGCAGACAAGTCAAAATACACAACCACATTCTTTGCAAACAGTGTCCATATTGCTCCTCTGACACTTGCAAGCTATACCAGGCAAATGGGCTCTCATCCCCATGGCCTCCTCTGAGCTGGTGAGTGGTAGATGATAGACAGGTAAGTAAAAATGCCTCACTAATCTCTTACCAAAAATTGTCATGTTCTTTCTTCTTTAAGGATTCTGCTGGTTGTTGTATTTTAAAAATTATGGTAAAAATAACTTAAAATTTACCATAATAACTATCTATAAATGTATAGTTCAGTAGTGTTAAGTATATTCAAATTGTTGTGAAATAGATCTCCAGAACTTTTTTACCTTGCCAAATTTAAACTCCATACATGTTAAACAATAATTCCTCTTGTTCCCCTCCATCAGCTACTGGTAACCACCATTCTACTTCCGTCTCTACAAATTGGACTACTTTAGATAGCTCATAGTAGTGAAATCATAAAGTACTTGTCTTTTTGTGAGTGGCTTATTTCACTTAGCATAATGTCCTCAAGGTTGATCTATATGATAACATGTGACAGGATTTTCTACCTTTGTAAGGCTGAATAATTTGTCCACTGCATGTAACAGTGTATGCCGTTTTGTTTATCCATTCATGTGTCAATAGACATTTGGGTTTCTGTTGTATGTTTTTTATTAGATTTTAGAGTTTCAAAAACGTTGATTGTGACAGTTTTTGCAAGCTTATTCATTGCTTCAGTGGATTGAAAAATCCTTGGACTTTTTTTTTTAAGATTTGATTGGGGAATTGGGGGAGGGGAACAGCACTGGGGAATGGGGGAAGGGGAACAGACAAGTTGCTGTCCTTTTTTTCTTCAGTCTAGTTGCGGAGGACGTTGCTTCACTGGCCCATGTTGGCATTTTCATTGCGCTTTTCTTGGGTGAGGCAGATCGGTCGCCGGCCTCTGGACGGATGCTCACAACGGCTCTTGGCAGCTCACATTGGCTGCCGGCCACTCACTGTAGCCTATGGCAGCCCACTGCAGCAGCCTACACCGTCACCGGCCATGTTAGCTATGGAGGCAACCAGGTGGAGCTGTTGTTCACCATCTTAGCTGTAGAGGTCGCAGTATCACTGGCCCTCATATGTGGGATCCGAACCGCTGCCCCACTGCTCAGAGCTTGTGTCCCAAGCCAGTTCCTAACCAACGTGCCACTGGGCCAGCCCTTGGACTTTTCTACTTCACAATTTCAGCAATATCATGAAAATAAATATTTTTAACTTCTACATCATCCATTGAAAATGTGTATAAAATATTAAAATTCTTATTTGCAATAATTTTGCCTGAACATCTGTCTTCCTCTTAAAACATTAACTTACTATGTAAAGGGAAAATGGATAATCATCCATCCAATAGGAAATGCAATATAATTTTAGTTAAGGAAGCTTCTGTAAAATGAGGGGGAATTAGGAAAGTGGTCTCATTCTCCCCATAAATTCAGCTACCATAGTCATTACTATGAAAAAAATATGTAAATGACATCACCTGTGAGGTGCAGTTGGTCTACCTTAAGAGGTAAAAATGCAGGCAGGTCTAAGTTATGCCCTTAGTATTTAATTTTACATCAAATTTTTAAAATAAGTTTTCCAACATTTATGTTCACAAAAATTTGTTTCAAGTTAAGATAAACAATTAATTGACTTCAGACTTTAAATTTTCTTTGTGTATATTTATCTATATTCGGCCAAATGGAGGTTTTTTTCTGTAATACATTTCCAAATTCCCAGACCTAGTCCATCTATTCCTTCTAGCAAGATGGAATGACTTACCAGTCAGCATTTTTATTATTGGAACCTATTAGATCTCATCTATGAATAAGTCAGATAATAAAGCTTGTTTGGCTTATGACAAATGACTGCGTTTTTGGAGATGCAAGAATAAGCAAAATGCTTACATTTTCTACAATTTATACCAAACAATATGGGCTCTTAAGCTGTCAGTCTGGACTTATATTCTAGAATAGCCAGATCATGAATACAGTAACTCTAGTTGCCTTCCACATGTGGTCATATAGCTACTCTTATATTAAGAGGACTAAGTCACTGTCAGAAAGACAGCCAAAAACTTGTCTATTTTAAGAAACTATTCAGCCATTAAAGAATTGATACTCCCATAAACAAAATTTCAGGGAAGTATAATAATTTTTGTCAAGGTTGCCAAAATGATTTACTCCATGCTGACATTTCATTCAAACACATGTAGATTGCATAAAGATAGTGCATTAACTTTATTTATTTATTTATTTTTAAGATTTTATTGGGGATTTGGGGGAGGGGAACAGCGTTGGGGAATCGGGAAGGGGAACAGACAAGTTGCTGTCTTTTTGTTCTTCAGTCTAGTTGCAGAGGACGTTGCTTCACTGGCCCATGTTGGTATCGTCATTGAGCTCTTCCCAGATGAGGCAGATCGGTCGCCGGCCTCTGGATGTCGCTCACCACGGCCATCGGCAGCTCACGCTGGCTGCCGGCCACTCACTGTAGCCTATGGCAGTCCACTGCAGCAGGGGCTGAAGCCCATATCGTCACCGGGGCTCGCACAGCCCAGCTCCAGGAGGAGCTGTTGTTAGCTGTGGAGGGCAGTTTCACTGGCCCTCATATGTGGGATCCAAACCGGGGCTGCTGGCATCCCAAAACCAGCTCTTAACCAATGTGCCACTTGGCCGGCCCGCATTAACTTTATATTAATTGCAGATTATTTCCTGCAAAAGCAAGTAAAGTTAGTAAAAATATACAAGAAAGCATCTCTGTCACTGGTTTGATGCCTCAAAGCTATTTTTCCAAAAATAAATAGGCTTAATAGGGGGAAGTTAGGAATTATCTTAAAAACAAATCCAATGGTTTATATCAATGAAGTAAAAAAAGGAAAATAGATTTGTATTTTCTGGGAAAATAAACATTAAATTTTAAAAATTACTACTGCTTAATACCTGACACCATTGCCTTATCATGTAAAATAAAAGAATGTGAAGCCTATTTTAAAATATCAAGTAGAGTCAAAAGAAATACTATAAAATATTTGCCTTTGAAACTATTTGAGGAATTGGTCCATTTCGTATAAGTTATTTAATTTGTGTGTACACTGTTATTGATAATATTTTATTATCCTTTTAATATCCACGGGATCAGTAATGTTATCCCCTCTTTCATTGCTAATATGGGTCAGTTGTGTCTTCTCTGTCTTTTTCTTGGTTACCCTTGCAAAAATATTATCAAATTTATTGATGGTTTTCAAAGAACCAGCTTTAGATTTCATTAATTTATTCTTTTATTTCCCTTGTTTTCAATTTTGTTGATTTTTGCTCTATTTATTTTCTTTCTTTCAGATCTAATGTACTCTTCTTTCTCTAGTTTCATAGGTGAAAATTTAGGTTATTGATTTTGGCAGGAGGAATAGGAGGAAGTGTATAACTCTATCTTATGAATAACTGGACAAATTACTAACTTTTAATAGCTTTTACTTATGAATAAGTTTAAAATCTTTTATACATTTTTGATATAGCATTACCTACTTATATTTTATAAAAATATATACATTATTGCTGGTTATCTTAGTCTGAGTGTCCACAAAAGACAGCATGACTCAGGAGCTTCCATGTAAGTAGTTTGTTTGACAAGTGATTCTAGTGAGTCAGACAGAGGAAAGTGAACAATGGAACAAGGAAGGAAGAAAAGTGAAACAAGTTTCTGTTATGAAATCGCATAGCACTACAGGCAAGCAGTGCTTGATCCTATGGTTCCAAAGTTGGTATCCATTCTTGTGAGGATGAATAACTGCCACCTCTAAGATAGAATGGGTGTAGTGCATTCAATGTGGAATGAGGCAGCTGGATAATATCCTTGAAGGAAGGTGCAGAAATAAGTGCTCAGCATCAGATGTTGCTCTTGGGGAGTTATGCATTCAGCAGTAGTAGTAGCTTTATCACCCTTGGTGAGAAGGAACCAATGCTATTGAGCTCCAGCTTAGGCTCCATCTAGCCACCATGACAATTCATGGATCCATTGTACCAAAACAAAGGTGATTGAGGAGAGAAGCTGTTTGACATCCACAGCATGAGTCATCAGATCCACTTGTTTTTTAAATTAACTTCTCTACAGTCAATTCCTTGGATGACCATTAATATGACGTACAGAGATACATATGCTTAGTTTCCATTCCCATAGTTCCACCCACATGCCTCTTATCCAAACTCTCTTTCCTGCAAATTCCAATACTCCTCTTCTAAGACCTGGCATACCAGCTAAATCACTCTCCACAGTCCAGGAGACCATCACAAGCTACAACTTTCTTTATACAAATGAAAGACCAGGTGGTAGCTCTGCCAACTGGGAGTTTTACATTCAACATTTTTTTAAGGCTATTCCAACTGAAGCTGAAATGAGGTGGCAGTCTACTTAGAGCTATCATCAATATTTAATGCTGACACATCTTTGCACCAGTCTTCATAACTTCCTCTTCCATTAGTTGGTCATAGATCATCTCCTAACCCATGAGGGTCATCAATGAAACAATGCTCAATGGCATGGCAGTTTGTACAATCTGCTGATTTATTTGTGCCTACTCTGGCTGGATCCTGAATGTAGCATTTCCATCACTGAGTGGAATGCTGTTGAACCTGCCAGGTTTTATCACTTGGTGAATCTTATAATGGTGTGCAGCACCTGTCATAGTCACTTGGTATCTCTTGGGTAGACATTCAATGTCTACTAATGCTAAATAGTATACAAGGAGCTGTTTTTAAAATGGCAAGTAGTTTACGGGCACAGGAGGTATAGCTTTTGTAAAGAACTCCATGATTCTGTGCTGTACTCCCATATTATGGCTTAGAGTGACTACATAGTGCATCCACCATAGATATGGTAAGCACTGCCAGATATGCTGACTTCTGGCCTGAGCAGCAGGGCTACTTGCACTGCAGATCTGAAAAATTGGTTGGGATCATGATTTTCCACCATAGCTGCTAACATCAGACTTTAAATTGCCAAGTCTGTTTTTCTTTTTGTACAAAAGAAGTGATACTCCAGTCAGCTGTGCATACACCTACACCTGGAATACTATCTGTAAGTCATTGTCAGTTATCATAGCCCGACTCTACTCTGATCTTGCTTCCCATTACAGTAAAGATGCCCAACTTGCCCCTGAGGCTTTGTGCTGCCATCTTGGCCCTATTATTCTGGAAGCCTATCACTTCCATTACAACATAGTTTACTTCTGATCATGGTTTGCAGAGAAGATCCAACATTGATCTCCTCAAAAATGTCAGTGTTCGTCTTCACCAATACCGTTCATATTATAGTAGTGTTTTCTCTGCCCTCCCAGGGGAGATAATTTAGAGATAGGTCCTCTTGTTTCATGCAATAAATCATTTCTAATACCTTTACTCCATTTGATCTTCTCACCAATTCTTCAATACTTTGGCAAGGAAGTGCCACAGTCTCCATCTCATTTACTATAGGCTGCTGTCCACACTTTAAGATGCCACCTGAGTAGCATATTAAGATAGCTCCAGGTCATTGAACCCTGAGTCACAAGTCAATAAGTTCTCCCCCTATTTACTTATACCCTGCCCCTTTCCCTTGCTAATTCATCTTCAAAATCCATTCCAACATATATTATCCCAGTTCATGCTAGTACATATTAGCTAGTTCCTATAGTTCCTTCTGACTTTTCCACCTTAACAGAGACTGTATTTTGCTTCTTGTGTTGTGATGATAAGTTACCCGTGTCATGAGTTGGGAGCAATAAAAAATATCATTGCTGGATGTTGAGTAAGAAAATGTCCTTTGAGGTAGCAGTTGTAGATGAGATAGTTTGCTTTGTCTCTGAAAACAGGGAAGCTGTTTTCTGATAGCAAAGGTTAGGGAACAGCTTTTTCCAGGCAGAGGCGTCAGGGGATTATAGGTATTAAAGATACTCATATTCAATACTCTTACATCTCTCCAAGTTCTGCTCTTTCCTTTTATTGATATAGAGACCTGTAAATGTTGTGAATACAGTTTCTATGCAGTTCTACCAACCTTAAAATTAAAATCTGGGTCTGATATTCTGCAGTCTGCTTTATGACTGGAAGAGATGAGGGTCTCCTTAATCCAATAGGTTAGATTGGGTATTCCCATGAGACACACAAACCTAGGTTAGAGATCTAGATTAGGGCATTCTTAGAGCAAGCCTCAACTACTCAGGCTGAAATGGAACTGAGAATCCACACTGAGTTGAGAGCCAAACTCATCCACTCCCACACCACAAATGCCAACTCTTCAAAGAAGAGAATAGATGCCTGAGACACATCTCCCTCACTTCAATATAAGGCACAATATTAATTATATCCCAGGAGGAATCAGGTGTCCTCCCTCTACCCCAAACCAGACACCCAATATCTGACAAATATGGGGAAGCATGGGGCTCTAGTTTTCAAATACAGGCAGTTAGTCCATGAGGTTAATAAATATTTCTCACTATTATTATAAAGTAGTGTAACCTAGTCATTTTATAAATGAGAATGTCATCTGGCCCACTTTAAACCTGACCCTGTCATTTGTGTCACCTCAAATCTGGAACCTTAAATCCTCAAAGCAGAGCTTTAAACCACACATTGCTTGTTTCCCTGACTGAAAAATGTACGAATGAATGGATACATGAATGAGGTAGTAAAGAAAATACTAGAACCAAGAGACAGAAATGGCTCCACTGAGAACCCTGAAGACGGGTAATATATTGGAATCAAAGGGACACAGTGTTGTGGAGTAAATGCAGTGTGTTTTTCCCAGGGTATAATGTGATGGTCTGTTGTCAAATCCTTCTCAGGAGCATGAGGAAGCTTTGTGGATTGACAAAAGCTGTATGCCCAAGGTGCCCTGGTCTTTGTCAGGCAGGGTCCAGAGAAGGTTCTGTGGAATCTGAAGCTTAAACAAGTTGGAAGGTTTTCTTTTAAAATAATACAAAGTCAATCATGAAAGTGACTATTTATTTAGAATGATGAGATAATGTATTAACAAGCATTAAAATGATAACTACAATAAGCAAAAATTCCATACAAATTATATATATATATCAATCAAATCTGTATATATATATATATATATATATATATATATAGAGAGAGAGAGAGAGAGAGAGAGAGAGAGAGAGAGAGAGAGACCATCTATGTAACTACAACATCTGAAGCATAATGAAGTGAACATTCAAGGTGAAGGATATAACAGTTTTATTACAAATCAAACCATTAAAGTTTTGCAAAGTTTACATGAACAAGTGGCCATATAAACACATTACAAAAGCCCAAAAGAAACAGTTGTCTCACTTTAAGAGTTAAAATGCAGATAGGTTCATGTTTAGCCTTTAGCATTTATTTTTATGTCAAGTTTCTAAAATAAAGTAGCCCTTCTAATATTTACTTTCATGCAAGTCTTGTTTCAAGTTAGATTTTATCTTTTAACTGTGCATTTTCAAATATATTTGGATAATTGTCATATTTAGCCAAATGGAGGCTTTTTCTATGACCCATTTCCAAATTCACAGATTCTGGTCCATCTACTCTTTGTAGTAGCCTGGAATGACTTACCATTTGACATTTATATTATTAGAACTGATTGGTACTATACTACGAATAAGCCAGGTGATGCAGATTGCCTGGTTTGAAACAA
Source organism: Aselliscus stoliczkanus (assembly GCA_033961575.1). Lineage (NCBI taxonomy): Eukaryota > Metazoa > Chordata > Mammalia > Chiroptera > Hipposideridae > Aselliscus > Aselliscus stoliczkanus. The sequence continues at coordinate 54,293,047 of CM066737.1, forward strand.
ATGACTATTTAGAGATACAAGACTCAGAACAAAGTGCTTGGATTTTCTACAGTTTATATCAAACTACATGGGCTCTTAAGCAGTCAACCTGGACTCATGCTCTGGAGTAGCCAGGCTGTGAATACAATCACTCTAGCTGCCTTCCACATGTGGTCAGACAGCTATATTTAGATACAGTTACTGTTAGCTATGAAAACAGCCAAAAGCCTGTCTGTTTTAAGAAACCATTCAACTATTGAATAGACACTCCCATTAATTGAATGTCAGGGAAGTGTAGAATGAACAATTCTTTTCAAGGCTGCCAAAATTATTTTCTGCATGCTGAGATGTTATTCACACACATACAGACTGCATGCAGGTAATCCATTTACTTTATTTTTGAATTCCAGATTATTTTCTTGCAAAAGCAATTACAGTTCATTATAATATATAGCAAAGCATATGTATCTTTGGTTCTATGTCTCAGAGATCGTTTTTCCAAAAATAAATAGGCATGGCAGGAAAAATAATTCAACTATCTTAAGAGAAACCCAGTATTTTTTAAAAAACTAAGCAAAAAATATATAACTGATGTTTCTTAGACTTTTTTCTAATTATCTTGCTTAATATCTAATACCAGTGCAATCTTAATATGAAAATGATTGTGCACACTGTATTTAATTATACAACATAGACACAAAAATTTAAAAAAAATACCACCCAAAATAGTGCTTTCCCTTAAAAATCATTTAGTAATTAGGCATTCTAGAAATATCCAGGAAAGTAGAACTGCTGAAATATGTTAATAAAATTACATATTGAAGAAGCGTAAGAAAAGGAAATGTTGCTGTAGTTAATATTCATAGATCATTGTGATTGCCAAAAAAAAAAGTGCACACATTGCCCTGTCTCCCATTTCTGCAAAATATTTACATGTTAGAGAGATTTTTAAAAAACTTTTATCTACGTAAGCTCCCTGTAATGGTTTGGATTATCAAAAGATTTAATGAGCTTCATTTGTTAGTGGTTTCTGTCTCTTTTCATGTATGATTTTTGCATCAAATAATTCTCTTTCTCTGTATCCTAGACATGGTCCTTTTAAATACTTTGCTTCAGCTGTTTTGTAATCTAATCCATCAACACCAGAAATTGAGCAAATGATTGCTTCTGGCAGAAGAACTTCCAGGATAAACTTAACTTTATCTTCTCTTATCAGAGCCAGCATTTTTTCGTCTATTTGTTTGTAGATTTCTTGTAAATATTTCACCACCTCATCCAACTGATTTTCATCCTCTAAGTATGTTTCAACACAGGGAGCAAAACGCTTTGCATTCAAAAATGATTTCAGCCACCTGGACCTTTTTGTGCCATTTAAAATGGCCAGAAGATGGTTCTCTGTTCCTTTTTCATTCACAATGAAGTCCACTAGGCTCTTGTTGGCTCGGTCCCGAGCAGCCTTCATTCGGTCAGGGAGAACTTTTTGGAAGGACGTTTTCTTGGTTTTGGAAGTCATGGCCATATGTTCCCTACAATCTTCATTATGTAGCTTTGGAAATAAGTCCCTGAAGGTATTCTGTCTGATTGTTTTCCTAATGGGATAACTAATGTCAGCAGCATAATAGTCAAATAAAGAGCCTGAAAAAGAACCGCAACCTAATCTAACTCTGTAGTCACGAATCAGTGAGATGCACCAGTCGATACTTTCTCTGTAATCCTCCCTGGCTTTATCCACTAGTTCTTGTTTCTCTTTACAATCATATTTCTTTAATCTTCTAAAAGACACTCTAATCCCTCTCTTTTCAGGATTCATGCTTGACTCAACAAAAAGCACACTTGCTTTTCTTTCTTTTCTCCTGATGTTCTTTACCACTGCTGGCCAAAATGGATATTTTTGATATTTAAACCAGACTATCATTCCTGTTTCAAATGAACGTGGCTCATAATTAAAAACTAAGTGTGGAAGTTCTTCATCTTCTTCACTGTCATCTAATACAGAAGCATCAATAAGATTTAGATACCCTGACTTGTCAGAAGCTTGAAGTTCTTCCCCAAGTTCCTCAAAATCCAGTCTCTGAAGACTTCTTTCATTATTCACAAGAAGGTGTGAATAATTCAGGATGCTGTTAGAGGCACCAAATAAAACCTGAGATTCCCGTGAATAATGCCTGGGGGATGCCGCAGCACCCATCTCTGATTCCACAGTAGGTTGATTCTGGCTTGTGTCTGAGTGTAGGTTTGAGGGACCCTCTCCAGGATCTTCAATATGCTCTGAGAAGGTACAGTGTTCAGAGGAAATAGCCAGGGTCTCTGGGCAGATGTCCTCTGGCTCCTCTTTCACATCTTTGGGCACAGTGAAGAAATCTGATGGCCGAGTTGGAGTGAACTTCTCATCTTTAACATATGCAACCTCCTCTTTGATTGTGGAATGCAAAGGCATAATTGTTGATATGTCCATCTTTTCCTTGCTCTCCTTTTCATCTTCTTCTGAAAGTGAAGAGGAAGTTTGGTACCAGCTGGAGTTTTGTGATGACTTTGTTTCCATTTCACTTGAAATGTTATCAATGGTCATATGCACCTGTGATTTATCATCATACAGGGAATCATCACTCTCTGAAGATACTGACACGGATGTTGGATTTTTACTTTCTTCAAGACACTTTGATAAGTCTCCTTCATGCTCTCGACACTTTTTACGAGGGGGTGAATCAGAAAGCTCTGACGGTACATTTTGAGACAGTGTAGTGGCCTCTTCTTCATCTGAACTGCTTGCTTGATTCAAATTTGTTTTCTCATTCAGAATATCCAGTGCCACTTTTAGTGACCTTGCATAGGCTATTTCCTCTCTAGGTGGAGCACTGCCCTCTGACTGTGCTGCTAGTGAGGAGGTGATGGCTTCAATCTGAGATTTATTTAGGATCTTTGTTTCCGTGCTTTCCAATTTAATTTTTTCATCTAGTGAGAGTATTTGAACTTCTAGGAAAAATGTATTTTTTCTCTTATTTTTCGATGAAGTCTCAGATCGGGACAAAACTTTTGCTGGCCATAACTGGTCTTTCCAATTGCATAGAACATACTCGGCATCCATTATGCCTTAGATTTGTGTACTAAAAGGTTATTATTAGAGACTGAGGTGTCTGGATACTCTCGTCACTGCTAAGGCAGTTCCTACCAAAAACAATACTTTTACCAAAGTCTCCTTTGTCTTAGAACTACAAAGTGTTTACAGCTTGTGGAACCTGTTCTCCTCCAGCAGAATTTCCCAAGGATGCTTGAGCCTGTTGTTTGAATGTGACAATATGGAAGACACTGAAATAGGGAAAAAGAAGAAAAATATCAGCAAATAAAGTTATTTTGCTAGAGCGGAAAGCGAGCAATTGCAAATAGAAAATAGACAAAAGAAAGAATAATACTCAGTGAGGCATGAGATGGAAGAGAAAACGCAGTATAATGTAAAGTGGGGGATATGAATTGGAGAAGTGGTTTATAATACCTCAAATTGAAGAATTTGCCCTTATTATCGCACATGACTATTGAGGAATAAATTTGTGTACATGCCAGCAGAGGTGGGAATGTTTGCAGTGGTTATATCAGGGGCTTTAACTTATGTCGTTAGATACTTTGGGACATTTGTGCCCATAATGCTATACCTAGGGCAGTGGGACTTTAAATTTTGCATGTGTCAGAATCATCTAGAAGTGTTAATAAAACTAGATTTCAAGACCCTATTTGGAGAGTTTTATTAAGGTCTAGATAGGACCCAACATTTTCTAAGCTCTCAAGTGATTCTAATGCAACTTATCCAAGAACTCCTTGAGAAGCACTGTTCTAGCTGAACATGCAGCTTTATATTAGTGATAAATACTTTCCTGTTCACCCAAGGCAGGCATATACATAATGATGCATCTCCTGGACCCAAACAGCAACACAATGACCTTGTTAAAAGCATGAGCTTAGAAGGCAGAGATTCAGAATGGTTGGTATGTTTACTCATTGGAAAAGATAGTTATCAAAGATTTCTTGAGAATGAAGTAGCTGGCTAAGAACTCAGGTAGAAATCTGAAGAGCCTCTTGCACGATTTCTTCATAATGGTTTAATATATGAGAGTGTTTCCCTAAACTAGAAGCTATGACTTTTAATTACAAAATGGTGTGGCTATAAAAGAGGGAGCAAAATTAGTTATACCTTAAATTTTTAACCTAACATGGTTTTAGTATGAAATGTGGCTTTTAATTTAAAACGCTATGGCTGCAGAGCAGGAAGCAAAATAAATTATACCTCAAGTTCTCAGCAACTTTTTAATGTGAAATGTTTCATGAAATGAGAGGAGCCTTACCCAGTGTTACGTGGATCATGGAGTATCTGGTCCTGTGATCCGGTTGTCTTGATCTCACTCCAAAAGGAGAAAGGCTGTCCAAAATGAGACAGAGATTCAAACTAATTAAATGGAAAAAGCAAAGAGAAACTTCCCTACCAAAACTTCAGAAGACAGGTCATTCTGAAATACAAGAATGAGATTTCATCTCATCTGTGATACAGATGTCATGTTTATTTTCCTTCTAAGTTCTTATTATTTTAAATTCTCTCTGTGATACAGTTATGCTATCTGGTTCATTTTGAAATCATCTCTCTGATTGGGAAAGTGTGAAGTGGGATAAGAGAGAAGGGAAGTAACAATTGCCTTGCGTCTACTATGAGCCAGACTACAGGTTTTGTTTGAATCCTCACATCAATCACCATGTGGATTTTTCCTTCTTTATACATGTAATTTTCTCATTGGAATTTTAGCAACACTCTACATGCTGTCTCACAGTCCACTAATACAAAAATATGTTTCATTGTTTTGTTTGCCATTTTCATAAAAATGGTTGCCTGGAGAAATTTTAGGAAACTTGGAGGCGCCATCTTGTGGCCACAGTGAGAACTGCAACTTCCCCAGGAGGTACAGGCAGGGCCTCAGTCACCATCAGATCCTTTTTATGAGAGGTGGGATAGGAGCTACATTTAGCCAGCTAGAAGTCTTCCCAGGCTTTTAGAATTTTCTATTCTAAGCTCAAGGGTTTTGCTCTGTAGGATTATAACAGCATCATAATGTCTTCAACTACAATATTTCTGGTTATAAAAACTCCCAGAAGCTTATTAAAAATTGAAAAGATGTGGACAGATATATACAAAATAAAGTACAACTTTATACAATAATCACTAGGAATATTTTCTATATTTCCAAAATTTTTTCCATGTATAGATAAATGCAACATCAGATCTCAATTAAGAAGACAGTTTGAACATCATTCTACATAAAAGCTTTTCACATTTTTTATGAATTACTTGAAATATGGTTTTTCCCACATTTGCAACATTTTATCTCAGTATTTTCCCTGACGATGTAAAAACAAGTAAATAAGTATATAGTAATATTTTAAATAGAGAGCAGTAAAACTTGCCCTGTCTCTCCAACTACACAAATGATTCTGTTAATAGTGTGGCAGATATATTATCTCAGATTTGTTGCATGTATTGCAGTAGCATACATATGTTCTACTAACATATATATTCATTTTTTTTGAGGGCAGTGTTACTGGCCCTCATATGTGGGACCTGAACCGGGGCCGCTGGCTTCCCAAACCAGCACTTAACCACTGTGCCACTCAGCTGGCCCATCATTTTTAAGTGTGTTCATATGACAAATGCTATGCTGTAATTTACTTTTTTCACTTTGTGTTATTTATCAGACATTTTAAATCACTTCATATTTCTATTCTCCAGATATATAATATTCCATTGTATAGTTACACCACATATTATTTTAAAAACTGTTTATAGAAATAAGCCAAATACTTTCTCTGTCTCAATCTTAAAATATATAGAAAAATAGTTCTTGCTAACCACAGCCCTTGTGGTCTGAAAGAATGAGTTGCAAGGAGGACACATGCAAGGCTGTAGCCAACACAGCAACTAAGGTTACACACTTGATCAGGTCTAGGAAAATGTCCACTATTGGCAAAAATAAACAAGGAGGAGGCATGTTTCTATGACTGTGTGTGTCTGTGAATGCTCATGTGTTTGAAACAAAATGGGTATGTTGTTTCAGCTTCATTTTTCTTTCATGATTATAAAAATAATCATGGAGAAATCTACTCTGAAGATGCTGAAATACGCTAAAAAATAATATTATAATACAATAACCTGACCACTCAGAAATACTGGTTAACATGGGAGTTTATTTTCTCTGATGTTTTTTTTTAATCACACACATGTACATGCATTTAGTATATGTGTAAGTTTCTTTACTCAACTACATATCTGTTCACCTTTCCATGCTCATATACAGGTGACACATAGTTTTCTATGTGTCAATCAATTCATAAGAGTATTTATACCATGCTGCCAAATATTTTTATCCATCCTTTTCTTTGTAAATTAATAAATGCTTAAAAATTCAAACAGTAACAGAATTCCAGATATATAAACATGGAATGTCAGGTCAATAAATTAGCATGAACGGCCATGCTGCACTGAAATCTTAATGTAGAGACTGTAATCTGATCACCCCTTCTCCCACTGAAGACTTTTAAAGCATTGGGAAATACACAAAATTCTAAAGGATTAATTTCATAAAAATAGCAGCAATTCTCTCAAAACTACACACCCTTTTCACCACTCCAAGACCACCATTCCTATTTTTCTCATCTTTTCTCCAGGGCCCTGGGAAATAACTAGATTTAAGAAAGCCATTACCTTGAAGCTTCTTCTCAGCCGCAGGCTCCTGAAATGCAGTCCTTCCCCCAAGACCGGCCAGGCACAGCTCACTTCCAAGCTTCTCAGAGAATGCTCCGCCCCCTCCCTGTGATGGGGAAAGCAGGGGGCCCCTCCCTGAAGTAGGGACGGGAGAATTGCCAAGTGAAACTGCTGATGCCTTGAGGTAGAAATGTTTCTTTTTAAGGAATTTTAAAATGAAATGGCAACAAGTATCTGTTTAATTTCCGTTCAAACCCTTAGAGTGTGTAACTCCTTGCTAAAAAGTGGTAGGTAGCAAAATCATATTATTAAAAACCAGAAATCTAGGGGGGTATGGGAGTGGTAGATGAGGGTAAAAGGGATCAAATATATGGGGATGGAAGGAGAACTGACTCAGTTTTAAACACACAGTGTGATATATACAGATGATGTATTACAGAATTGTACATCTGAAACCTATGTAACTTTATTAACAAGTGTCACCCCAATAAACTTTAATTAAAAATACAATCTAGTTTAAAGTACTCCTTACATATTTTTTCCTTGCCTTATCTTGCACCTTACCTCTACAGATAAATATAAAACCCAGCTGGTCAAGCTCTATTAAAATAACTCACAGAGGATCTTGATTGAGTTTGCACTAAAACTGTACATTATTTTATGGAAAAGACTTCTTTATACAGATCTTTTTTTCTGTTTTCAGGACATGATATGTTTCTCCTTTGATTCAGTTGTTCTCTTAAATGTTTCAAGAAGATTTCAGACATTCCTTCACAAACATGGATGTTTCTCACTAAACACTGAAAATCACTCGTTTGGCAGTAAAGTATACATTTCACATACTCTCATCAATAATTGGCATTACTTCTTATATTTTGTTGGTATTTTTCACTCAGGAAATTCAATGTGGGGAAAATCAGTTTTAAAAAATTCATGTCTTTGTTTATACAGAGGGTGCCAAAAAATGCATACACCTTTTAAGAAAGGAAAACTGTATTAAAATTGTAATACTCAATATATATTGATAAGAAAAGATGAATATGTTACATTTGACTTCTGCAATTACAAGAGATGCTCAAAGCAGTAACCATCAGCGTCTAGACACTTCTGATTACGGCGAACTACTGCTTGAGCAATGTTGACCAAAGTGTCCACTTGTATACATTTTTTGGCACCCACGTATGTATGTCGGAAATAAATTTAGCAAATTTTGCAATCAAATTATTCCATGTTAAATTAAACTTAGATTTCTTTTTTCTTTTCTTTTTTTTTTTTGAGGGCAGTGTCACTGGCCCTCATATGTGGGACCCGAACCGGGGCCGCTGGCTTCCCAAGCCAGTGCTTAACCACTGCGCCACTTGGCGGGCCCTAAACTTAGATTTCTGATTTAACTTACAAAGCCAATTTTAAATATCATTAGTGATAATTTGGGGAATGAAGATATGTGGGGATGAACTGATTGTGTGCCATATAATATGTAATTTATACATATGTTTTAAAATCCACCTTTGTACAATCATGTATCTTAGAACAATAAATACCAATAAATTAATGAAGATTATCTCTAGGCTGGTGTATTAGCAAGGTCTCTAATAATTATACATAATGTTTTGTGCTATAAACAACCCCTAAATCACAGAAGTTCAACCACAAAAGTTTATTTTGCTGATCTCAAAGTTCAATGTAGGTAGTAATCAAGTTGTCAGAAAGAGGGAGGGTTCTTTGTTCCAAGCAGTCATTAAGGGACTCAAACTTCTTCCATCCTATGTCCCTATCATCTTATTTGGCCTTGAAGTCTTCCACTGTATCCTTTATACCTGTCTAGCAATCTTATAAAGAAAGGGATTGGAAAATCCTGTGGAAGTTTTTAGGGGCCAGGTTTGGCAAATTTCACTGCTGGTCACAGTCAACTAGCTAAAACTGCCAGAGGCTGGGGAAGGTAGTGTCTCTGTGACCCAGGAGGAAACGAAACAGAGTTTTGTGAACACGTTGCATCTCTCTGCCACAAGAAGTTGTCCTTTTCAATCTTTCGCAGACTTCTATTATATGATTAATGCTTTCTTACAACCATGTACCATATTTATAATGACTAGGAAAGACCTTCTAGTTGCCCATCCTAAATCTATTCTTTGCATTCTTCCTCATTAGCAGAACCCTAGTTGTATTCAGGGTGGCAGTGTAAACTGTTAAAAATATTCTTTTTCCCAGACTCCCTTACTTACTGTAAGCCATGGATGGCCATGTGATAGAATTTCTTGCCAAACAATGTAAGCAGAAATAGTTGTGAAGATTCTAGAGATGATAACTCCAAAGGGGATAAACAGCCAGTTTGGGTTTTTTTCCACTTGCTCCCTTTCTCTTGTTTCCCCCCTCTAGAATTTGACCATGATAGAAGTTGGACAGCCATTCTGGACCAAGAAGTGACTTAACAAAAGACAATAACTTAGGGCCGGCCGAGTGGCTAAGTTGGTTAAGAGCTCGCTCAAGAGTGCAAGCTGAGCTCTGAACAACGGCGGTTCAATGCCAGCCCGAGCTGAGCTGCCGTTGAGCTGCCAACAGGTGGCAGGATGGATCACCTAAAAAAAAAGACAATAACTTACTAGGGATGGAAGTACCTAAACCCCTGAATAATGGGACCATCTCATTCCAATCATTTTAACTTAGTGAAACAATAAACTTCTATCTTACCTAAGTCACTGTTTTTCGGTCTCTCTTTTAGTAGAATAAAATACTTGATCTTACAATCACCAACAAAAATAACATCATTCTTATTACAAAATTAATCTTTTCAAAGCTTTCAAATCATTACTATATAAAGAGGATTATCAGGCCAATATAAATATGGCTTTATTTAAATGAAGAGATATATCCAAGGGTATATTTTATAACGTAATATTCCTCATTCTGTCTTCTCATTTCACATGTTTGGAAAAAACCAAATGCACAAAAAGTATGGTTATTACGTTAAAACTACACTTTCTTGTATTTATTTTATTTTCTATATTGCACATAAATTAAGAAATGCTACACAACCTCACCGTTTTTCAAACAAAATGCAAAGGAAAAGATTAATTACTTAGATAATATATTTTACTATTCTGTAGGAAGAGAAGAATGATAACCAATAATGATTGTTAATACTATTATTATTATAATGAAGGCAGATAATAGTTGTAGATATAATAATATCTATTACTTATTAAAGTTTTCTATATGCCAGGCACAGTTCCTAGCACTTGACATATTATCTCATTTAATAATACGATGGTTATTTTATGAAGGAGAGCCCCCATAGCTGACTCATTCTGCATAGCAGTATTATTAATAATAACAGTGAAAAAGATAGAAGCCAAAAATGTTCCTTACTGTGCCAGGCATTCTGCCAGGTACTGTATATACCATCTCCCTTGATTCTCATAAAATCTTGTTAAGTACGTATTATGAATATTCCCATTTTGTAGATGAGACATTAGAGAGGTTAATGAGCTTTTACAAGGATATCTAGAGAGTATTTGGCACATAGGATTTGAATCCATATATGTGACTCCAGAACCCATGTTCTTTTTTTTTTTTTTTTTTTTTAAAGATTTTATTGGGGAATTGGGGGAGGGGAACAGCGTTGGGGAATCGGGGAAGGGGAACAGACAAGTTGCCGTCTTCTTGTTCTTCAGTTTTAGTTGCGGAGGATGTTGCTTCACGGTTGGTATCGTCATTGCTCTTCCCGGATGAGGCAGATCGGTCGCTGGCCTCTGGATGTCGCTCATCGCGGCTATTGGCAGCTCACGCTGGCTGCCAGCCGCTCATGCTGGCTGTGGGCCACTCACTGCAGCCTATGGCAGCCCACTGCAGCAGGGGCTGCAGCCCACACCATCACCGGGGCTCGCACAGCCCAGCTCCAGGTGGAGCTGTTGTTAGCTGTAGAGGGCAGTGTCACTGGCCCTCATGTGGGATCCAAACCGGGGCCGCTGGCATCCCAAAACCAGCGCTTAACCAATGCGCCACTCGGCCGGCCCCAGAACCCATGTTCTTAATCACTAAGATACACTGTACCTACCTCACCGTAAATGAGAAATGTTCTATAAATGTGTGTGGGTTGAATGGGTGAATTAATTAATGAATTTGAAATACTTGTGTATTTGGAGTCACTAGAACTTAGAGAATTCTATACCCTGTTCTGCATCTAATTTAACATAAGTTAGTCTTATGTAACATAATGTAATTATGGGAGTGAGTGACATCCCATCACTTTATCCAAATTCTATTGATTAGAATCAAGTCACAGGTTCTGCCCAAACTTAAGGGGAAGGAATTATACAAGGGGGTGGGTCACCTAGGGTGTCTCCACCACAATTTATATGACATTCTCAAAAAGAGAAAAATATAGTGATGGTGACATGATCAGTGGCTGCCAGGGGTTATAGGTAAGGGGACTATATAAAGATAGTACAAGAAGTTGTAGGAATGATGGAACTCTTCTGTATTAGGACTGTGGTAGTGATGACATGAATGTATACATGTGTAAAATTCAAAGAAATATATACAGAAAAACATAATGTATGATTTTTTTTGTATGATTCTTTAAAGTATATTTTTAATGGATAATTTAAAAATAAAAACTTAAATGAAAAAAATTAATAACCATTCTATTAAAATAAAATCTTTACAAGTATGCTTTAGAAACTATTTGCTTCTTCCTAAAGCATATTTAATAGCAAAGAAAACAAAAATAATACCCATACATAATTGGAAAACACCAGTTCTACTTCCACTTAAGATGTAGAAAGCTATAAAAGAATGTCACCCATAACTTAACAATGATAAAAATCTATATAATCAACAAAATCTACCATTCCTTCAGCCTATCAGAGAACTGAAGTACACTGAATTCCAAAGGGTGAGTAATCTCTTAAAAGAGGGACATATGCACTGTTTCACCTTTGGCAAAATATGGAGACAGAGGTGGTTGTCAGCAAGCTGGTACAAAGAAATCAGCTGAAATTTTAAAGATTTCTTACATTCTTAATGGGTTAGTATACCACCAATAATTTGGAATATCTGGCATCCCAGAAACGAACACACTCACTGCCAAGTTCTTTTTCTCGGTCCGTAACCAGAAGCACACAAACATGACTGGGGATAAAGAGGGGACCAAAAAGAGCTCGTTTCAGTGATTCAGGTATGCAGGAAGCAATCCGGTATTGCTGGCCGATAGACATGCAGCCCAACACACTACCCAAACCTTTTTGCGGGAAGCAAAAGCCCTAAACCACTAGGAGAAAAACAGCAATCCCTCTCCTAAACTCAGTTAAAAAACAACAAAATGAAACATTGTTTCTGGGCGGGAGTGGGGGGTGGGGGGTGGGGGGGCGGTTGGAGGAAACCCATCTGCCCTTTAGAATGAGCAGGAAACCCTCAGGCCCAGGATCCTAAAAGAATAAAAAGCAGTGGTCAGCTACTTATGAGGAAGAGGAAAAACCAAGACAACCCCGCAGATACAAATCAGAGGTTAGCTGCCCGCCAAGAGGAAGACGATGCTGACAAAAATGTGCAACCCTCAAGGTCCAGCTGCACAGTGCCTCCTTAAGTTTAAGGCTGGAGAGGACAACAGAGACTGCTCCCTGCCTCGCCAATGAACCGAGCATCAAATAATAACAGGAACCTACTGCTGTGAAATAGGCAAGAGCACAAAGAGAGACTCCCTTCTAGAGGCACAGGTGTGAAGGGACTACTGAAAATTTACCCTACAGAAAGATCATTGAGAAAAATAATCTAGCACACCAGGCTCCACCCCAATTAAAGCAATGTCTATTATGCAAGCCAGATGACCACACAGTGAGAAAAGGACACTATCTGCAACATATTTTGATACCAGCATTATACTGATGCCAAAACAAGATAAAAAAAACATAACAACTGAAGAAAACTACAGATCGTCTCTCATAAACAAAGACACATCCAATTATATATATATATACACACACACACACACACATATGATACAAAAATGTATCACAGAAATGTACCAATATAAATATCAATAGACTAAACAGGAAAGAAGAAAAGATCGTCTCAGTTAAAGCAGAAAAAGCATCTGACATAATTTCACAAACATTCACGATAAAAACACTCTGCAGGGCCGGACGAGCGGTGCATTGGTTAAGAGCTGGCTTTGGACACCAGCAGCCCTGGTTCGGATCACACATGTGAGGGCCAGTGACACTGCCCTGTACAGCTAACAACAGCTCCACCTGGAGCTGGGCTGTGCGAGCCCCTGCTGCAGTGGGCTGCCATAGGCTACAGCGAGTGGCCAGCAGCCAGCGTGAGTGGCCAGCAGCCAGTGTGAGCTGCCAATAGCCACGGTGAGAGGCAGTCAGGAGGCCGCCGGCCGATCTGCCTCACCCAGGAAGAGCGCAATGATGATGCTAAAGTGGGCCAGTGAGGCAGCATCCTTCGCAACTAGACTGAGGAACACAAGGGTGGCAACTTGCCTGGTCCCCTTCCCCGATTCCCCAGTGCTGTTCCCCTCCCCCAATTCCCCAATAAAATCTTTAAAACAAAAACTCTGTAAACTACAAATTAAATAGGTCTTCCTTAACCTGATCATAGGCATCCACAAAAAAACTAAAGTTAACATACTTAATGGTGAAACACAGAATGCTTTCCCCCTAAAATCAGGAACCTGTCAAGGATCTATGCTCTTAACCATTTCTATTCAACATATTAGAGATCCTAGCCAATACAATGCCCAAAAAATAAAGGCATACAGATTGGAAAGGAAGAAATAAAGCTGTCTTTATTTGCAAACGTGATCATCTGTGTAGAAAATTCCAATGAGTTTACAGAAAAAAGCTACTAGACCTAATAAGTAAGTTATTAATATCACCAGACAAAAGGGCAATATAAAATAGTTCATTTCTTGAGCATAAGAAACAGAAACAGTCTCATAGATATAGGGGAAAAACAGGGTTGCTAGTTGGGAGGGGGTGGGGATGAGGGAGAAGGGGAAAGGATTAGACAGCATAAATAGGTAACTACAGTATTGTCGCAGGGATATGAAAGATGGTTCGGGGAATATAATGTTAAAATTTTGTGGGGTGTCAGAGGGTCACATGTTTTGTTAGGGAGATCACTTCATGGATGGAGTAGAGGCTGGATCATGGCACTGTATACCTGAAATTGATGTTGTATAATATTGTATGCCAACTGTAATTGAATATATAGACAGTCACGGGATGTGGATTATATGGTAGAAGGGCGTCAAAGGAATTGTAATAGATAGTATGATATGGGGGGGAGGAGTGGGAGGGGAGAATTGGGGGAGGGGGTTGTCACTTTGAGGGGTAAAAAGTATAACTATTGCACTTCATTGTACACCTGAACCTAATTAAAAATATATATAAATAAATTAATTAAAAAAATAGTTCATTTCTATACAATATAATTTGGAAGTTGAAATTTTAAAAAGAACCATTTTTAGTGACAAGTTAAGTAGTTTAAACTGGAATGCAGATCAACACACAGCTTTCTTCATCCGAAGAAGTCTTTCTACAGAAAAAGGTTATTAGCTATACTGAACTGTGCTTAGTGATATTCTGGCACAACTCAGTAACAGCTTATGCGCCAGCACTACACTTTGAGCAGGACTGGTCTTATATACCATCTTTTTGCAATCAGTCAATTAATCAGTCAGTTGATTAATCACTAAATTAACTAAACACTTTTAAAATTATGCATATGCATTTGGAAGGATATACACCAAATTATAGCAGTTAACTCCGGATAGCACAATTGATGGTGATTCTTATTTTCTTCCTGTATTTTGTAATGTTTCTACAATGAGCATGCATTACTTTTTTTTTTTTTTTTTTTGAGGGCAGTGTCGTTGGCCCTCATATGTGGGACCCGAACTGGGGCCGCTGGCTTCCCAAGCCAGCTCTTAACCACCGTGCCACTCGGCCGGCCCTGGATTACTATTATATTAATAAAAACAAAAGTAGTCTTTTAAAATACAGTAAGTGAAAAAGAACATAGTAGCAAGCAATCTTATTTCTTGGAATTTGAATCCTATGTCAAAAAGTGATGCTTTCTTATGTTCATGTTCACATACTACCAGAATTTTTCCAAAAGAATCTCACTTACAACTGATCTTAAAGCTCCACAATGATATATTCTAATTGTTCCTTTTCCAGTATATGAGCTAGGTCAGAGTCTTCAATCCTTTGTAACAGTATTTTATTCTGGGAGACAGATTCAGACAGCTGGTTCTCTCGAAGCCGTAAGAGTTCTTCCAGATAACCCTGGAAATAAGATCACCAACATATAGCAACTGCAAAATTCAAGATATATATCTTGAAGATAAATGCTGAGAAGCTTAAATGTTATTCTTACCTATATTGTACTAAAACAATTTCAGAGTATCACTGATGAAACAGTAAAGAAAAAATAATTGTTTTAATTGAATAGAAAAATTAAATATATAAAAAGAACCATTTATTTATTTATTTATTTATTTATTTATTTACTTATTTTTGAGGGGAGTGTCACTGGCCCTCATATGTGGGACCTGAACTGGGGCCCAACAACAGTGCCACTCGGCCGGCCCTAAAAAGAACCATTTATAATATCATCAAAAAACAGGAAATACTAAGCTAGAACAAATTTAACAAATAGATGTGCAATTTGTATGCTGAAGACTTCAAGACACTGATGAGAGAAACTAAGGAAGACCTAAATAAATAGAGAAATATATCATGTTCATTGACTGAAAGATTAACTATTTTTGGATGTAACCCCTCCACAAACATATCTATAAAACCATTAAAATCTCAATCAAAATCCCAGCAAAGTCTTTGTAGAAACTGAGAGGATATGTCTAAAATGTTTATGCAAGAGCAAAGGAACTAGAACAGCCAGACCAATTTTCAGAAGAAAATACTAAGTTGGAAGACTCACGCTACCTGATTTCAAGACTAGTAATCAAAACAGTGTATTATTGCCATAAGATAGACATATAAATACAATACAGAGAGACTAGCAAATATACTCCATGGATTTTCCTCTTTCAAGAAGGCATCAATTTATTAAATCCTTTTCTGTTATCTGCTTGTGCCACCCCAACCTTGAAATCCCGGGTCGATCTGGGGCTCGAGCCTCTCATTCTTCAGCTACCTCTCCTGTGGGCACCACGCCGCCCACACTGGTGTGAGAATTTTGGCAGCTCCACTGTCTTGCCCCCAGCAGATACCAGAACCTGATGAATTCAACTAACTTTTATTAAGTGCCCATTGGGTGCAAATCTTCAAACTGGGTTGGGATCAAGAAATGTCAGTACACCCTGGGTCTGGCCTCTGCCCTCTGAAAGAAGATGCCTGTCCATCTCACATCCCAGGCCTGCCTTCTCTGCAGCCCTTAACTTTACCCTCTGCTGGTCCAAGAACACACTCACAGCCTTCGTACAGATGGCGGTCCACCGGGGAAAAGGCCGTGGCTCTGGTGAAGACCCATAAGGTGGGTGGTGGCCACTAGTAACCTGGCACCCAGTGGGGGTCTCCTACCTATCAAGCCCTCAGCTCATAACGGAGGTGACTCCCTACTTTGCATTCCCCATGCAGTGAGTGTCACAGACCTGAACAATGACTACCTCCCCAGCCCCTGGGGAACATGGCCAGCCTGACTCACAGTCAATACTTACAGGGGTCGCTGTACTCATTAGTTATAATCTCAATACTGCCGACATGGGCAGCTCTAGAAACCCAGGTTTATTTCCACCACCGACACAGCACCCTCTACATCTTTGGCTTGAGTCCAGGATCTGCTAGCAAGACAGGACACCAACACCATGGGGCTGGCACTGGGTGAGGGACTGGGGCAAGTGGGGGAAGTGCGAGTGTCCACTCAAGCACCTAGGTCCTTGGAAAGGGGTCTGCAGAAGAGGGTCAGCAGCAGAAGGTGCAGCGTAGGTGAACTCAATAGATTTTTGACAATGGTAATTAAATGGAGAAATGATGATCTTTTCAACATACAGTGCTGGAAAAATTGGACATCATATACAGAAATAATCATCTTGACCCCTTAGCAAGACCATATGTGAAAGTTAACTCAAAATGAATTACTGACCTAAATATAAAAGCAAAAATTATAGGACTTCTAGAAGAAAACAAAAATCTTTGAGACCTTCATTTAGGCAAAAAATTATTAGGAGACACAAAGCACAGGCCATAAAATTCTTGATAAACTGAACTTGAAAAATTCTGCCCTTCAAAACATAAAATGAAAATCCACAGAGTAGGGGAATATATTTGCAAAACACATATTTGATAATTTTTATCCAGAATATATAAAGAATTCTTACAATTCAATATTAACCCAGTAAAAAACGAAGGCACAAGTATTCCCCACTTTTTAAAGTTTGTGTTAAGCCACTTCACATTTATGAAAGACCTACAAATCCTATGAGGATTTTTACTTTTACAAAAAAGGGCAAAAAGCGAAAATAGTGTTCAGCGTTTGTTTTGCAGTGAGCAGTTATAACAGGCAGCATGCACCCTCAGTAGGGACAATGGTATCGCTCAGCTCCTTCCCTGGGAAATACACTCAGCATCTCAGCATCAACACTTCATAAGTTTCAACTGTGACTGTGAACATCTATGCTTTATCTGGAATTATTTTGTGCATCCATTAGCAAGATGTATCCCAAGGTATCAGAAAAGTCTAAGAGAGCTTGTAAGGGTGTTATGCTCAGGGCAAAGCTGGCCCCAATTAAGGGTGTCAATCATGGTGACTGAAATAAGGACATCGTGTGTTTTTTAAACTTGCCTGTGTCCACCATTCATACTATTTACATGCAGAAAAAGGGCATCTTGAAAGCTGACAAGTTACTACTGGTTCTGCTAGCAGCAAAGTGGTCTCTTTTACTCAGCATCCAGTAATGCATAAAGTGGAAAATCTATTGCTTGAGTCAACTGATGGGTGTACAAACCGTGGGGTCCTGTTATCTTATATTTAAGGAGAAATCAGTCTTTTTTAATAGGTGAAAGTACACTGTATATGTATTATTTCTACTTTATATAAGCTGTGTATTTATCATATCATTTGTGATTTAGCTATATGCCATGTGATCTAAAAGTATGGTGAATGCTGCTGCCTGCTGAGTGCCACTGAACAAAAAGGGAGGATTCTTCAATATAGTAAGTGGCATGTCAAACCTTAGTAACAGTGTGTGACAAGTTTCAACTTGTTCGGTTCAGTCAGTGGGGTGTGAGCTACGGTTGAGAGAAGGTATGTTTTAAAGTGTTCTGTAAATCATCCTCCATCATGACAACGTTCCATGTCATACATCATTTCTGGTATACAGGAATTTCTTGCAAATAAAAACATTTCGGTGTGTGTTCATCCACATTATTCACCAGATCTGGCACGGTACAACTTCTGGCCCTTCCCCAAAGTCAAAATGACCATGAAAGGTAAACATTTTGAATCAATTCAGGACATCGAGGCAGCCTCGACAGAGCAACTAAAGACATTCACGAAGGAAGACTTCCAGAACTGCTTCAGAAAGTGGCAAGAACTATGGGATAAGTGTGTTCGAAGCAGGTGGCGGGGGAGGGGGGTATTTTGAGGGCGATTAATGGCAATGTGTCGTTTACTGAAATAAATATTTTTATTTCAACATTCACTGTGTGTTTTGATCACACCTCATATGTTAGTGTTATTTTTAGGTTATATGCATTATTTGGTATGATTTGGTGGGTTATTTTTGGGGTCTGGAAATTCTACATGTTTTTGCATATAAATTTATAGTAATTCCTTCTTTGCTTTATGCCATTTTGGCTTATGAAAGGTTTCATAGGAACACTGTACTTTTTGATAGCAGGGGAAACCTGTATATGAAAGTCAAATGAACACTTTACAAGATGTTCCAGTGGTATTAGTAATTAAGGATATGCAAGTAAAACCACAAGGAGACACGACTATCACCTTTATAAGAATGGCTAATACTAAAAAGAGGGGGAAAACCTGACAGTATCAATTGCTGGCAATAATGCAGAGCTAGTGGAACTTATGGATTGCTGCTAGATATGTAAAATATCACTGCTGTTTAGAAGACAGTTAGGCAGTTTCCAATATAGATAGACATATGCTTACCATATAAACCTGAAATCCTACTCCTAGGTATTTACCCAAGATAAATGAAAATTTGTGTGCAAAGACCTGTTACGGAATGTTTATAACAGTTTTATAAATTTTATAAATTGTTATAAAACCAAAACTATAAATCTACTCTACAAGTGAGTAGATATGCAAATTGTAGAATAGAATACCTCTAAGCTATAATAAGGAATAAACTACTGATAGATGCAGCAACATGGGTAAATATCAGAAACATTATGCTAAGTAAAAGATGCCAGATGTAAAAGGCTATATATTGTGTGATTCCATTTATGTGACATTCTGGAAAATGAAAAATGATAGGGACAGAATTTAGATCAGTGGTTGCCATGAATCTGGACTGAGAAAGTATTAACTGCAATGGGACAGGAGGAAACATTTCGGAGTTATGGAAGTATTCTATAACTTGACTGTACAGACATACCTTATTTTATTGTGCTTTGCTTTATTGTGCTTCACAGATATTGTGTAGTTTAGAAATTGAAGGATTGTGGCAACTCCATGTCGAGCAAGTGTATTGGTGCCATTTTTCTAATAGCATTTGCTCACTTTGTGTCTCTGTGTCACATTTTGGTAATTCTCACAATATTTCAAACTTTTTTTTTTTGAGGGCAGTGTCACTGGTCCTCACATGTGGGACCCGAACTGGGGCCACTGCTTCCCAAGCCAGCGTTTAACCACCACGCCACTCGGCTGGCCCTCAATCCTTTTTATTATTATTGTATTTGTTATGGTGATCTGTGATCAGTGATCTTTGATGTTACCATTGTAATTGTTTTGGGGTACCACAAACCATGCGCATATAAGACGGTGAGGTTAATAAATATGTATGTTCTGACTGCTCCACTGATCTGTCCCCCATATCTCCCCCTCTCCACAGGCCTCCCTATTCCCTGAGTCACAACAATACTGAAATTAGGCAAATTAATAATCCTACAATGGCCTCTAAGTGTTCAAGTGAAAGGAAGAGTTGCATATCTCTCACTTTCAATCATAAGCTAGAAATGAATAACTTTAGGGAGGAAGGTATGCCTTATTTTAAGAATCTGGCACAGCCACCCCAACCTTCAACAACCACTGCCTTGATCAGTCAGCAGCCATCAACATCAAGGCAAGACCCTCCACCAGCAAAAAGATTACAACTCGCTGAAGGCTCAGATGATGGTCAGCATTTTATAGCAATATTTTTAATGAAGGTGTATGCGTTTTTAAAAGAAATAATGCTATTGCACACCTAAAAGATTACAGTATTATATAAATAACACTTTTATAAGCACTGGGAAACCAAAAAAATTTGTGTGACTTTATTGTGATATTCGCTTTATTGCAGTGGTCTGGAACTGAACCTGCAATATCTGAGGTATGCCTGTATTTGCTGTTATATGACTGTACACGTTTGTAAAAACTCATCAAACTGTATACCTAGAAGAGTGAATTTAACTCTATGTAAATTTATACCTCAATAAGCCTGAGTCTTAAAAAAGCATCTTAAACCAGAATATGACCTATATAAGAAGTTTGTATTTTACTCAGAGTAATTGGTTTACATGTAGGAATTTTGATTTGTACTTTGGATCAATGATTGCAAAGAGGGTTGTGGGTACCACAAGGAATGTGTGTAAATATCCACTGGAGTGTACAAAGAATATATTAGAAATTCAATTTGTTTTATTCTCCTTAAATTTTATTAACTTCAATTTTTGAATTTGCTTTAAAATGTTAGGTGGGGTCACCTAAGACACTTGACTTTTGATGTGACATAATTATTTCTATAAATTCATATCTTCATTAAATATCTCTTTCATTGAAAGCTAGTTAACACAGGCCAAATGTCAAGAATCCAGATGGCATCAGCACCCGATAGTTTGTGAAATTTATCCTGATTGGCAGAGCTTTCAACTACACTGAATTTCTCTCATACCATTAAATCATGTGAGTGAAAGGAAGGTGCAGAAGCCAAAGTGCTATAACCTGGAGGTAGAGATCAGGTTAAGAATTATGTCCTCAGTGAGAAAGCCAAATATAAAATGAGAGACAGAGTGGCTATAAAATGAGCAAATACCAGGTTGCTTTTGGTGTGTGTGTAGAAAGAAGATCCATATAAAAGAATAGAAATGGTCCATTTAGAATACTCCCAAAGACCATGAGGAAGTCATGAGCATTGGTAAAGCAAGGGATCTTAGATACTTAACGGATATTCAAAATAGTCAATGACCCACAAAGCATAGGGGCAAATAACTAAAACTGACTGTAAACAAAGTTGAAATATTACTAATGTTCACTGGCTGAATGTGAGCCCATCTGGAGGAAGAACATCAGAAGGAAACTTACTAAGGATGAGCATCCCGGGTAAGTAAAAGGCAAGCCAAACAGTAAATCACTGCCAGGGCCAAACGGACAACATAATCTCTGGGCAAATGTATGTGAACATGACAGAGAGGGTAAAAAGAAAAAAACAAACAAACCAACTAACAAAACCAACCAGTGACCCACAGTCCCAAGAAGAATAAACCTGTCATGTTTGGAAGTTCTGTATTCCCCCGGTAATGCTAGCACCTACACAGTACCAACGGATGAAGCTGCTAAAAAGCCAAGATTTAGGATGATGGAATGGGAAACATATTAAAAGAAATGAAATAAAGGAAAGGCTTCATCATCACAGCACATAGAAACAAAGCTTTATTACACTCTGAGTATTAAAGTAGAGAGACTAAACTGTAGTCTTCTTCCCAGGATTAACATCAAAGAGATAGACTGATATGGTACTTGCCTTGGGCGATTTTAAAAAAAAGGAATCCCCTTCTTGTCCTCCTCTCCCCCACCCCTACCCCCACTGCCATTCTCTGAGACACCCATAGGAAAAGATACAGGCTACACCAAAATTTTTCTGTTAACCACTCTGAATGAGTGTATTTACCAGTTCTTTAGTGAGGAGATATGAGAGACTGTTAAAGATACAATGTGTAAACTTCAGAGTTTCTCAAACAATCATTATAACAAGGTTATATGTTAGAATTTCTCAAATAGACATATATACAGACATGGGTTTGGGACCAAGTTCTAACTTTACTAGCTGACTGGAGAGACAACTGGTACTACCATATATCAAAATATATTACAAGCTTAACATAATTTTTAAAACTTCCTCAACAGTCTAAGTAGATATAAAAGTAAAAAGGAAGGGGAAAAGAAGTTCAAAATGAACCATGAAAGATCTGAATCGCACATGACTGATTAGTACACCTGGATATAGACTAGAAATCAATCAGTGAGCTCTGAATGATCTAGAAAAAATCCTTAAGGCACCGGTCTGTGTTTAATGGCCACAAAAACCAGTGATTTCACTTCCTAATCCCTTATTACCCATTCTCCGTCCTCCCTCCCCCTAGCAACCATGTTTGTTCTCTGTATCTATGAGTCTACTTCTATGTTGTTTGTTCATTTATTCTGCTCTTTAGATTCAAGATAGAAGTGAGATAATTTGGTATTTGTCTTTGTCCGACTTATTTCATACAGCATAATATCCTCTAGGTTCATCTATGTTGTTGCAAATGGTAATATTTCATTATTTTTTATGGCGGAGTAATACTCCATTGTATAAATGTACCACCATTTCTTTATCCAGTCGTCTTTTGATGGGCATTTTGGTTGTTTCCATATATTGGCTACTGTGAATAGCACTTCAAAAAACATAAGGGTAACAGCAAATGTTGTTAGAAAAATGGCACTAATACACTTGCTTGACACGGAGTTGCCACAATCCTTCAATTTCTAGCATACACAATATCTGTGAAGCACAATTAGTGTTTTGGATTTCTTTGGA
This sequence comes from Aselliscus stoliczkanus, assembly GCA_033961575.1. Classification (NCBI taxonomy): domain Eukaryota; kingdom Metazoa; phylum Chordata; class Mammalia; order Chiroptera; family Hipposideridae; genus Aselliscus; species Aselliscus stoliczkanus. Next base: position 54,315,753 of record CM066737.1, read on the forward strand.
TAAATACCCAGGAGTGGAACTGCTGGGTCATAAAGTAGTTCCATTTTTAATTTTTTGAGGAACCTCCATACTGTTTTCCATAGTGGCTGTATCAATTTGCAATCCCACTAATAGTGCACCAGGGTTCCCTTTTCTCCACATTCTCACTAACGCTTGTTATTTGTTGCTTTATTGATGATGGTCATTCTGACAGGTGTGAGATGATATCTCATTATGGTTTTTATTTGCATTTATCTGATGATGAGTGAGGTTGAGCATCTTTTCATATGTTTATTGGATATCTGTATGTCCTCTTTGGAGAAATGTCTATTCAGGTCCTCTGGCCATTTTTTAATTGGATTTTTTTTTTTTGGGTTGAGTTGTATGATTCTTTTTTATAAATTTTGATTTTATTTATTTTTTGAGGGCAGTGTCACTGGCCCTCATATATGAGACCGAACCTGGGACGCTGGCTTCCCAAGCCAGCTCTTAACCACCGCGCGACTCGGCCGGCCCATTTTATATAAATTTTGAATATTAACTCCTTATCAGATGTATCATAGGCAAATATCTTCTCCCATTCAGTAGGATATCTTTTCATTTTGTTGATGATTTCCTGTGCTGTGCAAAAACTTTTTAGTTTGATGTAGTCTCATTTGTTTATTTTTTCTTTTGTTTCCCTTGACCAAAATGATATATCAGTATAAATTGGTAGTTACAAAATAGTCACATGGATGTGAAATACAGTATGGGGAATACAGTCAATAATATTGTAAAAACTATATATAGTGTCAGATGAGTACTAGACTTATTGAGGGATCACTTCACAAGTTATATAAATGCCTAACCATTACACTGTATACCTTAAACTAATATAAAATAATATCAAATGTCAACTATAATTTAAAAATACATAGTCATGAGATGTAAAGTACAACATACCGAATATAGTGAATGGTACCATAATAGCTATGTATGGTGTCAGATGGTTAGTAGACTTGTCGGGGTTGTCACTTAGTGAGGTGTATAAATGTCTAGTTTGTTGTTTTGTACACCTGAAACTAATAATAAATAATAATAATAAAGTTGCACATTTATGACTTATCCTTTAAGAAATATTGTATTCTACTTAGAAGTTAATTTGTAGAACTCCCAGTTATGTCTTTTGACTACCTATACATGTAGACTCAGCTACACACAATCTAGTGTGCGATGGTTAATTTTATGTGTCAACTTGACTGGCCATGGGGTGACCAGATTAAACATTATTCCTGGGTATGTCTATGTGAGGGTGTTTCTGGATGAGATTAGTATTTGAATCAGTGGACTCAGTAAATTAGATTAGCCTCCCCAATGAGGTCAGGCATCATCGAATCCACCCAGGGTCTGAATAGTACAAAAGGCAGAGAAAAGAGGAATTTGACCCTTTTTTCTGCCGCACTGCTTGAGGGCATCTCTTCTCATCTTCTCCTGCCCTGGAAGTAGGATTTATACCATCGGCTCCCCTGGTACTCAGACTTTGGACTCAGTCTGAATCATACCACTGGCTTTCCTGGGTCTCCAGCTTGCAGACAGCAGATCATGGGACTTCTCAACCTCCATAATTACAATCAATCAATCATCAAAGATCTCCTATTGATTCTGCTTCTCTGTAGAATCCAATACGTTTAAGTTCATAAGGAATCATCTGAGCTTGCTTCCAGCAGAGTTTGTGTCTCTAAGCCCAGTGACACTACATATTCCCGTGTTTAAAGAGTAGATTGAAAACAATGATAACATAAGAATTGTAAGAATAAAGAAGCAAGGCTTGCTTTACTACAGTTCTATGTGCAAATCTTTTTCTGAACCTTGTGGAGTCTACTTTCAAAGTGCTTCTTTTTTGTGCCTTTAAAATAAATACTTTCATTTAATTAAAAATGATTAATCCTTTACTTTTCTCTCTTTTTGTACTGTAATAATTACTGCCTAAATACACACATAAAATTTAATAAAGACAATTATTTATGTTAAAAAAAACAACACAGTGATTTTAGAGGTCTCTATTGCTTTAGGGCCACTAAATCATTTTCTCCTACTTGCAAAGAAGCTTGAAAATAATTTTTATTGGGCAATACTAGGGGATACTCACTTAAAGAAAAGGTAAAGAGAAAAGAGAATAAGTAAACAAAGGGATTACTTCTGTCAAAGGAGATTAAGGTGGGCATTGAAAATGAAGACATACAAAACGATGAGTAAATACTGAGCACTAAAGAAACAGATTGTGGTTGGGGAAAATATTTAAAAATTCAAGAAAAGAGACGTAGCTCTATACTGCCCCAGTATGTAGGCCTTATTATAGCTATTACATATAACAAATGAATGAATGTGTTGTATGGTAGGAGATTGAGGGGAGGGGTATTGGTGAATGTGTCAGGGATACCATTTCTGTTACTGGATACTTTGCTACTTTGGGGCCTCTTGAGGTTTATTCTAAGGTAATAGTTTAACTTTTTAAAGCTGTCAGTGCCGCCCCATCTAACAAAGGTAACTAGGCACAGAATACTGGTGTTTGTGTCTCCTAGACTTAGACAATAACACAATGACCTTACTAAGAGGATGAACTTAGGGGTCAGATATTTGAACACAACGGTTACCTATGGAATAGGGTAGTTTACAAAGATTTCTTGAGACTCAGGCAGTTGGCTGGCATACACAAGTTTTCCATAAGTAGACATCATTATACCCATTTGTATAATTTCTTTATAGGAGTTTAACTTAATTAATTCTTTCCTAACCCTAGAATCTGAGGTTTTCAACTTAAAATTATATGGTTACTGAGCCAGAATCAAAAGAAATTGCACTCTATATGCTCAACTTAGCCATGTTTTAACATGAAATAAGAAGAGCCTTACCCAGTGTCACGTGGATCAAGGAGAGTCTGGCCCTGTGGTCCAGTTTTTTTGATTCTCACTCTAGCTGCTTGTCCAGCAGAGCCTTCTTCCTGCTCGACACTTCTGTGGTCACACTGCTTTTCTGGGGCTCAACTGGCTTCACATGCAGGTTCCTCAGGTTGTGTGTATCTCTGATATTAACTTAGCCTGTCAAAGAGGAGACAGGGAATCGAACAAATTAAATGGAAATGTCATGAAGAAACTTCCCTGACAAAACTGTAGCAGGCATGTCATCCTGAAACACAGGAAGGAGATGAAATCTCATGTGTGATGTAGATGCCATGTTTATCTTCCTTTTTGTTCTTATTATTTGAAATGCTCTCTGGGACACAGTTGTTATTTGGTTCATGCTGAAATCATCTCTCTCAGGAAAAGTTTGAGGTGGCGACAGGGGAGCAGGGAAACAACAATTGCCTTGTGTCTCCTATAAGCCAAATTCAATGTAGCTACTTTTTTTAATGCTTCCTTTTTTAGTGCTCACATCAGTCCTAATGTGGGGCTCTTAATTCTAGACACGTATAAATTTGTAAACGGAACTACAATAACACTCTACATGCTGTTTCATAGTCTGCTAATACAAAAATCGTTTCATGGCTTTGTTTGCTCACCTTATAAAAATAGTTGCCTAGAAAAAAATTTGAAAAATCTAGCCAGCGCCATCTTGTGACGAGTACCGGAACTGCATCCTGTTACTACCAGATCCTTCTTATGGGAGAAGGGTGGGAACTACATGTTGCCAAGCCAGCAGTTTTCTCAGGCTTCTAGAATATACCGTCCTCGAATTTAGAGTTTTGTTATGCATTACACAAAAAATGGAATGCTAATATCTTTACTTCCAATGGTCTGATCAAAAGAAAACTGCATTATTACTGAAAATTGAAAAGATGAAGATTTATAAAAAGGAAGGATAATTCTGGAAGAAATAATCCTCATTGTTTCTTGAATATCCTTCTATATTTCTTCTTTACATATATACAGGAATATACATAATTTCAGACTAGCATTTTACTGTGTGCAACCCCATGGTCTGAAATTTTTTTCATAATATTTTCAATGTGATTTTTAAATGAATCATTTCAAATATAACGTTCCCCCCAAATTTGTAACATTTTATCTCAAATGTTTTTTTCTGATATTCTTTTAAAAATGACTAAATATGTATTAATAACTATTTTAAATAGATAGTAAAGAGTGTCCTGTCACTTTAACAACTCAAATAATAACATTAGTAGGAAGCCTTATTTATTTTTTTTTATTTTGTTACAGATAATGTATTAACAAGGTCCTTTATCTTTAAACATCATAATGTGGTGCTTGCCATTCTGCAATTTTCATTTTTCACCTAAAACGACTTCTCAGACACCTTTTCAAATCACTATATGTTCATACTTCAATTTGTCAGCTATATAACATTCAATTGTATGGATGCACCATGCCACACAATATTTTAAAAACTGCTAATAGAAATAAACCACCTCCTTTCTCTGTCTCACTCTTAAACTTAAAAGATATAGAAAAATAGTTCTTGCTGAGGATGGCCATACCTGTACTCAGAAAGAATGAGTTGCAAGGAGGACACATGCAGGGCTATAGCTAACACAGCAACCAGGCTATGCCCTTGATCCTGTCCAGGAAAATTTCCACTATTGGCAAAAGACAAGGGGGTAATGTTTGCATGTCTCTGTGTGTGAATGTTTATGTGTCTCCTACCAAATGTGTGTGCTCTTTCAGCCTCATGTTGCTCTTCTAATTATAAAAATGATTATGAAATAAAGCAATTTTTAAAATGCTGAAACTGCTTAAAAATATTTTTTTAAAACCGCCAGTAATCCCAACACTCCAGACATGCTGAGAGTTAACAGGGGAGCCTAGTTCCCTCCTTAAGGAAAATGCATAGATTTTTTTTTTTTTTACAAATGTTATCACTCAACAGCATGTCTGGATCCCTTCCATATTCCTGTATATTATATTTGTGTTTGTATGTCTCAATCACTTTTTATGTTTACATTTTCTATCAGTTATTTTTGTGTAGAATAATAAATGTTTAAATAAAAATATAACAAACTCTGTAATGAAGATAGAAACATGGAATGCCACGTAAAAATTTAACATGAACAGCATGCCTCACTGAAGTCTTAATTTAGAAGCTGTAATCTGATCGCCCATTCCCACACTGTGGACTTCAAAAAATATCGGGAGAAACTAAATTTTCAGGGGGCTGACTTCGTCCCAATAACAACAATTTTCCCAAAACCGTACATATTTCATCCCCACCTCTTGCAGGCAACAATTTCTTTCTTTCTTTTTTTTTTTTTTTTACCGTAACACCAAAGCCCGAAGAAATTCCCAGAAAATAACTAGCTTTAAGACAGCCATTACCTTGAAGCTTCTTGTCAGCTGCAGTCTTCTGAAATGCAGCCCCTCCCCCAAGACTGGCCAGGCACAGCTCACTTCCAAGCTTCTCAGAGAATGCTCCGCCCCCCACCCGGTGATGGGGAAAGCAGGGGGCCTTTCCCTCAATTAGAGGGAGGAGAGTCGCCAAGTTAACTGAAATTCACTTAAAGGGGAAAAACGTTCATTTTAAAGGTCTTGAAAGCGAAATCAACATAATGTGTCTCTTTAATTTCCATTCAAAACACAGGGGTAGGTGATTTCTTGAAAAGAACTAGCAAATCCTTTTATCATATAAACACAGTAAAAAAAATATGTCTTACAGATTTTCTTGCCTTTTCTGGTGCCTTATTTTTACAAAACATGTTAATAAACAGCTGGACAATTCCATTAAAAAGACCCACTAGTTCCTTGTTTGTGATTGCAGTGAATACATACATTATTTTGTGGAGAATTAAATCTCTACAATTTTAATCCTTCTGGCCATAGGACATGATATGTCTTTTTACTCAGGATGTCTCATTCATCCTTCAGAACATTTCATAGTTTTTTCAAGTAAAGCCATTTGTAAACATAAAACATCAATCAAAATCCTTAAAGAAGGAGGTATTTGAATATAATGAAATTGAAAAAGAAAAAATAACTATGGTAAATAAAACATAATAAGCCAAATTTAAAAACAAAATTACTTGACAAAAATGTTTTCATTAAAAAAAATCTTTAATCTTAAGATATTATTGAACTCTTTACAAATTAGTAAGAAATAAACAGCAAAGTTAAAAAATGAGCAAAGGAGACAAATAAGCAATTCACAATGTTCCAAGGGCATAGTTCTTCCCTGCTCCTGATATTTACTTCCCTGTGATCAAACTCATGTAGTACAACTACAAGTGTTTCTTGTCCTTGTATGGTTGCAAGCCTCTAGGCTGTTTGGTAGATTTGTTTAAATTTGGTGTTATACGGCCCAATTAACTTTCAACAATAATCATTGTTCTTTGACTTACCATCCCCTTGTGCAAAAACTGAAATCTTGTCTTCCATTTGCAACTTCATTTGTTTTATATCAATTTGTTCAACTTGTTCAGTAGAGAAAAACAGGTGCTATTCATAGGGGTTCCTCAGAATCCAAACATTCAAAATAAAGGTTAAAACTGATACAATACATAAAAGACACTTACCTTCCCTAATAATCAAAGAGATGTAAACATAAGCAATGAGATTTCATTTTTCTACCTAATTTGACTTACAAAGAAGCAATGAAATGATCCAATGGATAGTTGGCGAAGGAATGAAGTGGACACTCTTGCTCATGAGCAAGATCACAAAGTGGAGAAGAGGGCAAGACATAATCAAAGCCAAATTGTATCAGATTCCCAAACAGAAATGACGTGTTTTCTTCCCTCCAGTACTTGCTGCCTTCTGCTCTTGGAATCCTGCCTCTTCGGTAGAACCAAATTTGATATCATTCACTTTCAGCTTGTGAGGGAATTGGTGAATATACTCCAGAGTGAGTACTGCGGAACCTCACGTACCTGCTGGTGAACACATTGGTGAACTACAACTATCTTCAGTAACTACCATACTCATCTATGAACACTCTGTCTTTTACATACATCCACTCCCACACAAATTAATATATATATATGTATATATATATATAAATTTGAAAACATTTATCCATAAAGATATATGTGCTCCAATGTTCACTGCAGCTTTATCTACGGTGGCCAAGACATGGAAACAACCAAAGTGTCCTTCAATAGATGATTGCATAAAGAAGATGTGGTATACATACACAATGGGATACTATTCTGCCATAAGAAAAGATGAAATACTGCCATTTGTGACAACATGGATGGATCTTGACATTATTATGTTAAGAGAAGTAAGTCAGACAGAAAATTCGAGAACCATATGATTTCACTCATTTGTGGGATATAAAACTGAAAACAACAAAGGGACAAGACAACAAATAAAGAAACAAAAACTCATAGACACAGAAAATCGCTTAATGGTTACCAGAGGATAAGGAGGGAGGGGGCTGGTAGATGAGGTTAAACGCGATGGACTATATGGTGATAGAAGGAGAACTGACTCTGGGTGGTGAACACACAGTGTGATATATAGATGATGTATTACAGAATTTTACACTTGAAATCTACGTAGCTTTACTAACCATTGTCACTCCAATAAATTTTTATTTAAAAAGAATATATATGTATACATATATATTTTTTTCCCTGTACTATGATTTTGCACTTTATGTCTGCATGATTGCATTTACTTTGCTATAGAGTAGTTATGACATATCTCTTTGTGTTGTAGCATATGACAGTACCTTCCCTTTCAGATATGTCTCTTCCTGGACAGGGGTGATAATCATTTGTTATGCAGAGAAATGCCCATTTCATTTCATCTCATTTATAACTGGCAACACTTTGTCCTTGTGTTTTTGTTGTTTGCAGTTGATAATTCAATATGGGAAATCATATTTCTATTTTATTTTTGAGCGGTTTTGTTCATAAAATATTCAAGAAATTAAAAATTGGGGGCCGGCCGTATGGCGTGGTGGTTAAGCGCTGGCCTTGGAAGCCAGCGGCCCCAGTTCGGGTCCCACATATGAGGGCCAGTGACACTGCCCTCAAAAAAAAAAGAAATTAAAAATTGAAATTTATAGTTTTGTTGCTTTAAACTTAGAAGTGTTTCCCAGGAAGTACTAAAACCTATACAATGCCAATGGATCATTCTCAGGGTTAGTTCTCTTAAGATAATATTATGCTAAGTTTAAAAACAAAAAATTATAGGGCCGGAAGAGTGGCATGGTAGTTAAGCTCTGGCTTGGGAAGCCAGCGGCCCCAGTTCGGGTCCCACATATGAGGGCCAGTGACACTGCCCTCAAAAAAAAAAAGAAATTAAAAATTGAAATTTATAGTTTTGTTGCTTTAAACTTAGAAGTGTTTCCCAGGAAGTACTAAAACCTATACAATGCCAATGGATCATTCTCAGGGTTAGTTTTCTTAAGATAATATTATGCTAAGTTTAAAAACAAAAAATTATAGGGCCGGAAGAGTGGCGTGGTAGTTAAGCTCTGGCTTGGGAAGCCAGCGGCCCCAGTTCGGGTCCCACGTATGAGGGCCAGTGACACTGCCCTCAAAAAAAAAATTATAGAATGTAAGAAAAGTTGGTGAGGCTCTCACAACCCCATCCATTATTAAAGTGAAAAAGTAAACACAACTTCTATGTCCTGCCACCCTCTGACTATTCAGGTTAGAGAAACAGATCTGCAGTACAACACAGCTCTTCCTGTAATTAGCAAATGAAGAGAAAGAATACTGTCTGCATTGGGGACTCTAAAGAAAGAAGCCATCATTCTTCCAGAGACACATGACATAAAGGGTCAGGCTGTGTCAAGATCATTCTGGTAACCAATCTGAAGGAAGGACATCAAGCGTTCTTAGACAAGGAGAAAGGGATTTCTGTTGGCAGGACCCACAGTCTAGTCTTTAAGAGTTTGTCATGGAGGCATTATGACAGAGATATATTTTTGTAGGGTTCAGATAGGCAGGCAGACTGGCAGTGCTGGGTTTGAGCCCTGTATTAGCTCAATGGAGAGAAAATTTTCAAATCCTTGACAACTATGTTAAGTTGTCATCTCCTCATACTAGATAGCATAGTTAAGAAAGATGCATGAGTCACATGCATCTCTGACATTAACTTAGGTTGTCTAAATATTAAACCATATTTAATGGTACAATAATAAAAAAAATTTAGTACCTCTCTAAGTGTGTAGTAAGAGGCAGACAAGACAGGAAGGATAGGAAAAAGGGGAAAAGTCCTAATTTATCCACAGAGATATGAATTTGCACATGCTCAATTTAGTATATCCAGATATAGACAAGAAATCAATCAATAGATACAAAATATGTTGGAAAAATCCTTAGGACACAGGTCTGGTTTTAGCTGCCTGGTTTTCCAGAAAAGCAGTGATTTTGAAAGCCCATGACCCTATCGCAGTAGGGCTAGTAAATGGTTCTCATCAGCTGTAGCCTTTTTTTATCCTTCAGAAACTTCACAAAATAGCTTGAATAAAATGTTTTTTTTCTATTTTTTTTGAGGGCAGTGTCACTGGCCCTCATATATGGGACCCGAACCGGGGCCGCTGGCTTCCCAAGCCAGCACTTAACCGCTGTGCCACTCGGCTGGCCCAAATAAAAAGTTTTCAATAGATAAAAACTGGATTACATTAAAACATGACAAAAAAGAATAGGGATCAGATCAGAAGTTTACTTAGCTAAGCAGAACGAACATGCATAATGAGAATGGAGACAAGATACAAATCACAATAAATAGTGGGTATTAGATAGAGAATGTCACAAACATGGAACATATTTTGGGGAGGGGAACAAAACCAGAACATAATTATTATGATAACACAACCAAATAGCCTCTATTTACCATTTCTGTTGTACTGTAAGAAAGGAATGTATGTGGGAAGGGCTTTGGCCATGTGTTCCTGGAAAATTTGGGCTTTCTGAACCCCACTAGTTTATCATGAGAGAATGCTGAGCTTTAATGTTCTTAAGCTGGTATTGCTTTCCAAGCAACCAAAGATCTCATGGACACAGACTTCAGTACAAATATCCTCATTGAGAGCATGACTTTAAGAGTCAGAGATTTGTGACTGTTGTTGGGAAAGAATTAGAAAGGTTAAACCACTGTCAAATATTATTCAAAAGAGTACACAGATGTCTATTCAAGGAAGGTCGTAAGACCTCAAGCAGATCTTATGAAATCTCTTTGTAACTATGCTATCTAGCATGTGGTGATAACAATCTAGCCTAGCTATCAAGGATTGGAGAGTCAGGCCTCACTGGAACCTCAGTTAAACACCTGAATAGGCTTCTTGAATGATTTCTTCATAGTGGTTTAACACATGAAAAATGTCCCCAAACTAGAAGCTATGGCTGTTAATTACAAAACATTATGGCAGCAGTATACGAAGCAAAATAATCTTTACCTTAATTTCTCATCTTCACATGATTTCTATATGAAATGTGGCTTTTAATTTTTTTTTTGAGGGCAGTGTCACTGGCCTTCATATGTGGGACCGAACCGGGGCCGCTGGCTTCCCAAGCCAGCGCTTAACCACCGCACCACTCAGCCGACCCAATGTGGCTTTTAATTTAAAATGATATGGCTGCAGAGCAGGAAGCAAAATAAATTACACCCCAAGTTTTCGGCATGTTTTTAACGTGAAATATTTCGTGAAATGGGAAGAGCCTTACCCAATGTCACGTGGATCAAGGAGAGTCTGGCCCTGTGGTCCAGTTTTTTTGATTCTCACTCTAGCTGCTTATCCAGCAGAGCCTTCTCCCTGCTCAACACTTCTGTGGTCACACTGCTTTTCTGGGCTCAAGTGGCTTCACATGTAGGTTCCTCAGATTGTGTGCGTCTCTGATATTAACTTAGCCTGTCAAAGAGGAGACAGAGAATCAAACAAATTAAATGGAAATGCCATGAAGAAACTTCCCTGACAAAACTTTAGCAGGCATGTCATCCTGAAACACAGGAAGGAGATGAAATCTCATCTGTGATGTAGATGCCATGTTTATCTTCCTTTTTGTTCTTCTTATTTGAAATGCTCTCTGGGACACAGTTGTTATGGTTCATGTTAAAATCATCCGTCTCATGAAAAATATGATGTGGGATTGGAAAGAAGGGAATAACAATTACCCTAAGTCTTCTATAGGCTAAATTTGTGTAGCTACTTAAAAAAATATTTTCTGTTTGAATTCTCACATCAGTCTTTGTGTGGGTTGTTTTTTTCTGTTATCCATTACAACTTTTCAACAGAAATGAAATCACACTCTAATACTGTCTCATAATCTGCTAATACAAAATAGGTTTTATTGCTTTGTTTGCTCACTTCATAAAAATGGTTGCCTGGAGAAAATTTAAGACACCTGGTAAGTGCCATCTTGTGACTAGAACTAGAACTGCAGACACCTAGGTCCTTCATGGGGAAGGCTACTACAGCCATCCAGACAAGTAGCCTTCTCAAACGCTTCCAGGTTTTTTTCACTCTCAGTTTAAGAGGTGTGTGTGTGTGTGTGTGTGTGTGTGTGTGCGCGCGCGCGCGCACTAGATAAATATGGGATCATAATTCCACATTTTGATGTTTGTTATTACAATATCTCTCATGCATATTGTATATCTCTCGTCATCTTCTGATTTTTCAAAGAAGAAAGCAATTCCCCCAATAATGATCAAAATATACTGGTTTACTCAATATATTTCTAGATTTTTCCTATAGATATTTACAAATGTGTATGATTTTTGAAACCAGACCTTTATACCTCCCAAGAATATATTTTAACATCTTTCCACATCAATAAATATTTTCTACATCATCTTTTTTGTGAATTACTTTTACAAGATTTTTCTATATTTCTAAAATTTTATTTCATAGCTCATCATGAAAATTATTCAAGCTTACTCTTTTCAAAATAATATTTTAAAAGGGGAGAAATGTGATATATAGAAGGGTGAAATGTTGTCTCTCCAACTATATTTGTATCTCCAATTAATAAGGTAACATGTATATTTCCAGATTTTTCTTGCACATAGTGCATTAATATGATACAGGCCATTCTTCAATTTGCTTATTTTTAGAATACACCTTATATATCTTATTATCATGGAATTAAGCTCATAGCATTGGCTTATTGTTTTTATAGCTTCATAGTATTCAACTTTATGCATATACTACCCTATGACTATTCCATAATATGTTTTAGACATGCTTTGCATTCTTTCTTAAAAGTACATAAAAATGCAAATAAATATCTTCTGCTTGAACCAAAGTCTGGACTATAGTCTAAATATTTCAGTTGCAAGAAAATCACAAACAACCAGATAACTAGCCTTCGTGGATTCACAGAAAAATCCACTTTCGGCTATAGACAATGTGATATATGTGGGAATCTATTTAAATGTCTGTAACATAAGGGACTGTACACTTTCAGGATCATTTTGTTTCCAAAAAAATCTAAAGGTATATAAAATTCAAAGAAAAAAATACACACCATCAATACTCCAAGCCTTAAGTCGTTCACTGCTTAAATTTGAGTCTAATCCCTTTGAGTCTAATCCCTTTATATATAGAGAGAGTACAAATAAGAATATATAATTCTTTTGATAGAGATGTAGACAAAGATTGTCCTTTACACATCCATAAAACAGCAATTATTTTAAGACATTGAGTATCCCCACAAAGAACCAAACTTCTAATTCTCAGAAGTACTGAAATCTGTACAGTTATACATTACTTGAGATTACCACTATACAAACCGCTAAACAGTAAGGTTTGTTAGAAACACAATCAACAAAACCAAAGTAAAATAGAAAGCCAACACTCCCAACTACCAACTTCATTTTTCATTTGGGATCATCACAATCCTTTTTTTCAAAATAAGCAAGATTAATTTCTCAAGTTTTGTTTCGTCATTTATCTCCGCTTTTTTTCGTCACCACCGCTTTTTGATTGAAACATAAAATGCCCTATTCAAAAGTTAGCTTTTGCAACCTCATGAAGTATTTTTTCCACAGGTGTGATCTGATCACAACCTCCCTCAGCTCTAAAATATGGATTTTAAAAAATATCTGGAGGAATACGAAATCCAGGTGTTAATTCCCTCACAGAAAGAACAACTCTCACAAAATGACACTCCTTTCCCACTACTCCAAAGCTGCAGTCACTTTTTTCCTCACCTTTACTCCAAAGTCTCCAGAAATCTCTGAAAATAACTAGATTTTAACAGCCATTACTTCTAAGCCTCTGTTCTTCAGCGGAAGCCTCGGAAGTCTGTATGAAATGCAGCACCTCCCCCAAGACTGGCCAGGCACTGCTCATTTTCAAGCTTTCATCGGATGCTCCGCCCCCTCCCTGTGATGGAAAAAGCAGGCTGTCCTCTGATTTAGAAGGAGGAGAATCACCAAGTTAAAATGAAATACAGTTAAATGGAAATTTTTATTTTATTTTAAAGAGCTTTAAAGTGCAATGGCAACATATGTCTGTTCCATTTCTATTCAAACCCCTAGGGTGGATGACTTCCTGGGGGGGGCAGTAAAGAAAAGGAGTAGCAAACCCCTTTTTATATAATTAAGATGCAGTTAAAATATTGCTTACATATTTTTTCAGGCCTTGTATCATACTTTATCTCTGGTAAATTTAAGATCTGCTAGTCAAGCTCCACTAAAAAACATGCTAAGTGTCTTGATTGGGCTTATAGTGAATTAATACTTATTTTAGATAGAATTAATTCTTTACAATTTTGAGTGTGAATCTGGGACATAATATGTCTCTTCTTTCAATCAGGCCTTCTAATACTTCCGTCCTTGGTCATTTCTAAAGAAAAATCATCAAACAAAACCTGAGTATACTGAAATTGAAAAAAATACAAACTTAGAAATGTTTTCCAATGCATGTGATTTTATAACAAAAATATCCCTAACCTAATACTTATATATCAATTAGAAATGAACAATAAGGTAGAGAACTGGGAAAAGGGCACAAGCAGACAATTCACAATGTTCTTTCCTACTCTTGATATTTATTTCCCAGTGAAGAAAGTCAAGTAGTGCAACTTGAAGGCTCTCTCTGCTTCTTCTAGACTAGACAAACCTTAAGGCTGATGGATAGTTTGCTTAAATTTAGGGTTCTATTAGTCCCATTTTACTGTCATAATGAGCAACATCCTGCTATTCACATTCCCCTCTTAATAAAGCTGACATTTTGATTTCATCTGCTATCCTATTTTATTGTAATTTGTTCATTATTTTCAAGATATAAAAATTTTAAACTTATGTACCCACTAATTCACTTCAGAATGTTTAATAAAGCAAAAATGAATAGAAGTACATTACTAGGCAAGCAAGAACATTTTGTTTCACTCTTAGCAGAATTGGGAGAAAATGCTGGTCAGCTTGTCCTGAGGTTCTTCTAACATACAAAACATTTTAATCTCTCCTAGATTAAAGTCTATTCATTTTGATCTTGTAGTGTCTGATATGATTTATAAGAGAACATTCTGTTAAGGTCTCTGTAATAATTTAAAAAACCAAAGCTTCTCAACATTGCGACTCTATAAAAACAGTTTCTGTTCATGAGAAACTGCAAAATTGTGGAATGAGTTCTACTGTTTATCAAGGACATAAAACACTAAGAAACAATGTTCACTGAAACATAACAACAATGAGAACAGAGAACTGATAAACTTCGCTCTTTAAAATCATAAAACCTTGAGAAACTGCTATTTAAAAAAAAAAGGTTCTACTCTGAGTGTTGCTCTTTTATTGTTGTTATTATTTTAATTCTCTTTAGTATTAAACATATTTTAAAAGAAACCAGTGGAATATAAAAAATTAACACAGCAAAATATAAAATATGAATATACCAAATGCTGTTGAGGATGAAGAACAATTAACTAAAGGGTTTATACACTGCTGAAGTGTAAATTAGAACTAATACTTTGGAAAATGTTTGGCAATATCTCTAAAATTGCACATTATAAAGGTAAACATAGAACATGTAGGGCTTTCAATAGTAGAGTGTCATATCTAAATTGGCTGTAGAGAAATTATCTCCTCAGAGAACTATGCATACTCTAGAGCACATTTAAATTATTCAGTGAGGCTTAGGAAGTAAATATTTATAATTCAATTTTTTTCATCTTGATCTATTTTATAAACTTCTATTTATAAATTTTTAAATGCTCATAATAAATTATTTGTACTGTAGTGCATTATATACTTTAAAAATATGAGCATTGGGGGTGTCCACAAGTTTTTACAGTAATGATAATAAAAATATGTGAGATCTCTGCTTTATGGGACTCACAGCCCGCAGAGCCTTTCCACTTGTCTTCTCCTTGATTTACATACTTTAGGATTATAGTCTCAAAAAGACTAATCTGAATTTACTAGATTGTCTATATACTGATTTCACTGCTCAGAAAAGTTACCATTACTCCCATTAAATGTTTAAGATCATAGTGAGAAACTGAATTGCATTAATAGTAAGCTAAATTTTTACCAAAAAATTGTTTTCTGCCAACTTCAGACAATGCTACAAAATATGTGACCCTACAGTTATTCCATTTGGACTTTATTTTAATATAAGTTTTCTCTGTAATATTATAAAGCCAAATTTCAATGTCAAAATGGTTGCGCTTTTCTTTAATATCAACCTGAATTTAATTTCTAAGTTGTCCAATTGACTTTGAGAAACTGAAAATAATGAGTGAATATTTTTGATACCTGGAAAATTCCTAAGAAAATCAGAATCCATAAACACAGAGTAACAAACATATCAAATTACAATGCAATGATAATTTTTCAGAAAAACACATTGTATTAATTTTACTCTCAAACTTTATTGAACAAAATAAAATCATCTGGGTTGCTTATTAAAAATGCAGATTCCTGGGACCCACAGTTAGACATTCGGGTGTACCACATCATTTTTGAAATACAAGAGTCTTTATTTATATAGTTGACCCTTGAACAACATGGGGGTTATGATTTTTGTTTAGAGTCTTACATATAAAAATATTTACTTTTCATAAAGTTCAAGTTAAATGGTAAAATCAATGTGGTATAATATATGAATCACCTTATAATGTGTTGAACGTTTAATTATATTTTAAACCGTATGTTTAAACCTTTCTATAATATGTATTTATTCGTGTGTATCTGGGTCCATACGTTTAAATATGCACATGTAATGGTACACTAATTTAAATAAGAACAACCTAAGAATAATAGAAAGGAGAGGGTTAAATAGCTAAAATGAAAAAATGATCTTTGAATACACAGTCTGACCTCACAATGAGGTCATATAGACATATTATTTATTTTTCATATATGCTATCCAGATCGCAAAAAAAAATGTAATATGCCTCACCTATATTAATATTTCCAGTTCAAAATAGTTAACCTTTATTCTTCTATACCACCTCTTATCATACTCACAAATTCTTGATTTCAGGAAAAGCTTAAATTTTTACTTATTTTATGCTTCTTTCTGCTATGTTTATTTTATTTTTTATTTTAAATGTTGTAATGTCACTCTGGTTCATGAGGTAGCCAAGAATAAAACGTTCCTTGTACTTAGGCTTTATGTTCTAATTTTAATTGGGCAACCACTTTCCCCAATAGACCCTGGTGTTATTTTCTTCCCCCAAATCTAACCCTAAATTTAGAGTAATAAAACTGTCAAGGTATCTCTTATACCCAAATCATCTTTAGCAGTTTCCAGATGGCTAAAAGTAATTAGAAAGGCTTATTCCCTCACCTTATAGAAGGAGTGATGAAAAATAGACTTAATTTAAGTGTATTTGGTTTGCTCTTTATTTTCTAATTGTATGCACAATGTTAGAAGAGATATATTTTTCCCCTCCAGATACACATTATAGAAAAACTGTCGGCCCAGACAAGTGGCGCGTTGGTTACAAGCTGGCTTGGGCCGCCAGCTCTGAGCAGCGGGGCCCCGGTTCAGATCCCACATATGAGTGCCAGTGACACTGCCCTCTATAGCTAAGATGGTGAATGACAGCTCCACCTAGAGCTGGGCTGCTGTGAGTCCCCAGGGAAAGCATAGCTGCAGCCCCTACTGCGGTGGGCTGCCATAGGCTACAGTGAGCGTCTGGCAGCCAGTATGAGCTGCCAGGAGCCGCTGTGAGCGGCTGTCCAGAGGCCGGCAACCAATCTGCCTCACCCGAGAGGAGTGCAATGATGATACCAACATGGGCCAGTGAAGCAATGTCCTCCACAACTAGACTGAAGAACAAAAGGACAGCAACTTGCCTGTTCCCCCTCCCAGATTCCCCAACGCTGTTCCCCTCCCCCAATTCCCCAATAAAATCTTTAAAAAAAAAAAAGAAAAACTGTCATATCAAAAAAAGAAAATAAACTCCTGGGTAAATTTTGTATTGCTAAAGTGTTACTGATGTACATATGTTTCGGTAACTATCTTTTAAGCATATATAGAAGCATGCTCTTATTCATATGCATGGGCTGACACAATAACTTTTTACAAATTGATGTATAAGATTTCATTCCTGTTATTATCCCTTGGTTATTAGTGATGATTGTGCTCCACACTTAAAGGAGAGCACTAGAGATTTATTAATCACAATCCATAAATGTTCTTACAATCACTTTTGGCAAATATTGTCTAACACTCTAAGAAAAGGTCATGGTTAGGTTCATATATTTATAATTTTTACCTAATAGGAGAAACCATGATATATTCAATCACTCTAATAAAATTAACCCAAGCCTGTCAGTCTTGTATCTCCCTCTCACACGCATGTGAACTTATGGGCCTGTATCACAAGCTACAGGGGAATGATTGGGTATAATAGAAGCGAGGTCTAAGAAAGTTAGCCTTAAAGCCACAATTAAATGGATTGTATACAGATTGGAGATTCAAAATTTCTGAGACTCTATCTGTCCATAAGCAGAGGACTTCAAGGGGTAGACTGCTGATCCAAGGCAAATGAATAAGAATTAGTTACATGTGACTAAGGGAGGTCTGAATGAAACTAATGAGAAAAATCTAATTGTGATTATTTGCATTGGGATGTTTTAGTATTGCTCTTGGTAGTCTCTATTCAGAAAGTCACTCCATGAAGTTTTTCTCCTCCTTCTTTTTCTTCTCTTGTTCTTCCTCCTCCTTTTCTATGATAATGCTCAAAATCACTGGGTAGCAGAAATATCTCATTCCTTAAATATAATAATATGAAATTCAAGTGATCACTCCAAAAATTCCATGGAAAGAATATTATTGTGTAGCTCATGTCATCAGATTTTAGGATACAACAAATTAAATTCTTCAGAATATTACAATATAAAGTATAGCCCATCAGAATTTGGAAATGCATGCTCATCTTATGACATTTTAATGTAAGAACAGACTGTAGATTTGAATTTTCAGGGGAATAAAAAAACCTTAAAGATGATGATTCGAGATATATAGGAGGCTGTTTAAAAGGCCCGCTTCTTAGCTTTTATATATTTTCAGGGAGGCATATGGCAAAATGTTTACATGTTTGATAATTTCAATATGATAAACAGTTTGGCAGATATGAATTGATTTCTCAGCCCTGCTTTTTAGTAGTTGTATAATTTTAAGTAAGTTCCTTAACTTTTTTGTGGCTCAATTTCTTCATCTATAACATATGTGTAATCTTAATATCTAACTCTAGAGTTGACAAAAGTAATTGAATCAATACTGTAACTCACCACAAATCAAATCAATTTTGTAACTGAAACCACACCAGAAATGTCACATTTAAAGGCAAAATCACCAAATCAGAATTGACAAGTCTACCATGAAAGAACAAGTATTATACTTGATAGTAATGCCTAAAAGACTTCCCAGGAAACTCTCTGGTACTTGCTGTGTTACCCAGAGGGTCCCTGCCTCACAGTAGTAAAAATATCTCTTTTCTGGCAGGTCAGAGACCTTGGAATTTGTGGGGGACCTATGAAAATGCAGGATTGCTGCCCAGTAATAGGTATAGCAAACAGATGAAGATGGATTTCTTGGTCCTTGTTCTCTAGCTTTGGATAAAGTAAGTTCATAAAAATGGTAAAGGACATTTCTAAAGTAATAAGGGCCATGTAAAACAGAGTTTTGGATTCCTTTCATAATCTTCCAACAAACGTTATCAGCATTGGTAGTTTCTCACCATGAAAGTGAGAAACTATACAATAAGGAGGTATGTGTGTGCTGAGTAACATTGTTAAAGCATTTATGTAAATATATGAGAGCATGTAGAAAAAGAACACACTCTGGGAATCCAGGTTCATAGACAAAATTAATTTGTTACTATTAAGATTCATTTACTATGGAATTTTATTAGGAAATTCTTCCTCAATGTTGGAAAGTGAAATAAAGGAATAACATATATATAAGTACAAACCTTGCTGATAACCATGATTGTAATAACAGTGTATAAAGTAAGCTTATGTCTAATTTTTGCTATATTCAAACATTGTAAAAAAACAAACAAAAACAAAACAAACAAAACCATTATTCAAACAGTAAGTTAACATGAGACTGAGTATTGTTTTTTGGAAGAGGAAACCAAAAGGAGTGAAGGTCAAAGAAAAAAAATGGCCCCAAACTAAGAAATGAGCAAATGATGTATTCTGTATCTTTGTTTCTGCAGCTTGAAATAAAATCACTGGCCACTAACTTGTTATTTCGTGCTCTGTTTCCAATCTCTGTTAACTTTGTTTCATTCTTTCCTGATAGATGTCCCTATTAATGCGTTATTGCTGGTTTATAAAAACTCAATCTTAATCTTGGGCAGATATATTGTGAACATTTTCTACTTCAATGCACTGTTTGGCTTTCTGTTTTATTTTTACTCTTCTGACTGATAATCAGCATGTACCATATTTCTACAAGATTCCTTTTGTAACAACTGGCAAGGACATTACACATTTTAGACTTTGTGAAAAGAAACTTTAATTATTACAAAAACCTACTTGTTTATGTCAGCATTCCTAGTCCCTAGATTTGTAACCATTTCATTTCAAACCTTTTCTGACTTGCCACACTACCTTTTAAATGTGTTTGTTATTTTGCTGGTTCCCTTATTACTGAGTTAAAATTTGACACGTTAGAGATAAATTTATCTAAAGCAAATTTTTACAGATGACATACAAAGCCTGTAACAATCCCTAAGTCAGAGGCCTTGACCAATATCCAACACTGGCTAAAAACAAGCAGGATGACCATAAGAATGCATACTGGCTGAATGTCAACCCACCTGCAGTGCAAGAGCAGGAGAAAAGAACTTACTGGAGTTGAGTGTTTAGTTACAGAGAAAGGCAAACTAGTCAGTGAATCACTGCCAGGGCCAAAGGGGGCTAAGATATTTCTGGTCAAATGTGTGGGAACACAGTGGTGAGAGAAAATGTAGTTTCATTGCAGAGAAATGAATTCCCACAGAGATTCCTCTGCCAAATTACCAACAGAGATACAAGTTTGAGTTTGCATATTTGGGGATTTTGTATTACTGAGTCCATACTAAAACCTACACACTGTCAATTGCTAATGATACTACGAGTTAGACTACATAGGGTAATATTATGGTAAGATTTTTTTAATAAATGTGAATAAGATTCCTGAAGACCTAACAACTATATTATCACAGTGCACAGGTTATTAAAAAAAAATCAGCTCTTGCCAAGCTCTGAGATAACAGGTTAGAATTGCAGTGTGATACAGCTCTTCTTGGGATTAACAAGCAAAGAAGAGTACCCTTTGTGATCTTTCTTGATGACTCTAAAGCAAGGAGCGTTACTCTCTGACTCTCTAGGGAACCTATGAAAGAAGGACTAGGCTGGACCAGAATTATTCCTGCATGTACTTTGAATTGAGGTAATTATCATTTTCTAGTGAGAATATATATATATATATGGCTGTTCACAAGACCCACTGTTTAGCCTTTATAAATTGTCAGGGAGAAATATGCCAGAATGATCACATATTTGATATTCTCAATGTGACAATCAATCTGGTAGATATGAATTTATTTCCAAACTCTGCCACTTATTTGTCATGTGACCTTAATTTCCCTAACTTTATGTATCTTAGTTTCCTAATATATAAGTATAAAATGTGAGTAATCTTAATACCTATCTCTAGTGTTGATAGAAGTAATTAAAACAACACTGTAGTTCACTTGAAATGAAAGCATTTGAGAATTTCTAGGAGACTTCTGAAAAAGAAGTTTAAGTAGGAAAGACTAGCATTATCATTTATGAAGCAATATAAACAAAATTACAATGATTAAAAGTATTTAGTACTAAACTAATTAGCAGTATAGCAAGAGGCTAATAAAGGAATAGCAAGAATAGGAAAAAGGGAAAACACAGCCCAAAATGAACACAGATTATCTGAAGATACACATGGTCCATTAATATACGTGATGTAGAGAAAAAATCTAACATGGATCCTCTATGCTCTGGAAAAATCTTTAGAGCATTGGTCTGTGTTTATTTCCTCATTCTCTACTAAAGCAGTCCTTTCAATTAGACTCTTTTGTCTTAAAATAACTAATTGCTCTCACCTTTTGTGTCCTTGCGTTTTATTCTGAAAACTCCAAGGAGGCTTAAAAACATCTTTTGAATGAATAATATTTGAAGATACTAGATTAAGGCCAGAACAGGGAAGAAGAATCCACGAAAGAATGTCATGTCAAAGAAGGTATCTGTCAATGAGAATATAGTACAGATATGAGAATGAAGAGAAAAAAAAGGGAATCATACAGAGCAGGCCTCATTCATACAATATACTTCACAGAAGAAAAAGACTATAAGAGTATTATCATAACATCCTATTTTCATGGTTACGGGTCTGACTCTGATGAGACAGCTCCAGTGTTACAGCACCAGCCTGGGTAACACAGTCCTCAGTGGAAACCAAAGGTGCACTCCATTGAGGCGGAGATGAGGTGGCTTATATAAAGAAGAGTGCCTGCCCCCAGTTCTTGACTCGTCCATTTTTATGCAAATAAATACTCCAAATTCACACAGTTTAATTGATCTAAATAGCACTGTCCTGATTTGTCAGCATGGAGACACTCTGTTTGGTTGGCAAAGATGCAAATGAGGATTTATCTGTGCAACCCTGATTGGCCAAGGCAGGTCTTTAGCCCATGCCCTGAATTAGGAGCCTATAAACTCCTTTATGAGGGTCTGCTCAGAGAGCAGGAACACAATGCGGGAGGCAGGCAGCTCAGTATAGCTTTTCCCTGAGGCACGGAGAGCATAAGAGGCCCCTGTTTAGCAATGACTCCCAGACTCTGTTTATAAATTTGAGCCCAATTAGCCACCAGGAGTCCTTCCTAACAGGCACATTCATTCTTGGTGTTGATAAGACCAATATATTCTCATTCTCATTAATTTATTTTAAGGTGTAAGTATGTGGTCTGTTCTCAAGTGTGTGAGAGAGATCAATGCTGATGTTACAACAGCCCACATGCTAAAAGTCATCTACCACTTTTGTCATCACGGTCAAAGCCCATGAGTGCCCTGAAGCTACAGGTATCATAGCATACAAGACCTGTGTTACCAAGGCTTCTGCCACCTTGGAGCCAGAGCCAGGAACACACTACTGCCTAAGCAGCCAGAGCAACTGTGATGTACCACCACAGCTCCAGATACTTCTGCCTGAGCAGGAAACAAGACTACATTTCCAATGAGGCCCAATGCTCCTGTTGAGGAAGAAACCTCCTGACTGGAGCTGCTGCATTTGCATGAAGTATGGCAAGAAGAGAAGAGGAGAGGAGAGGAGTGGCAAGGAGAGGGGAAGAGAGGAAAAGAAATGGAAAAAAGAAAAGGAAAAAAGGCTTCTCTCTTTCTCCCACCTTCTTAACAGTGCCTCCCATTGACATAGCCCAATAGACACCAATCTGGAAAGAGGATCTGAGAAAAATAATCTATGGGTTTCCTTCACCTATAATACAGAAAGACAGGAAAGGGAGCTGAGAGCAATAGATACAATAGGATTATGCTTTTATTGCAAGTGTTTTTCCAGAAAATAATTACAAATGCTTATAGGAAATATGAAAATACAAAAATACAAGAAAATATATAAAGAAGACAGTATAACACACCAGGGACATTCACCTGTTAAAGTTTTCAGCTTTATCCTTCATAAATTTTCACATATATATGTTAATACTGTTTCAAACTAGGATTATTTTGTTCAAAAATATAGTTCAACACTTTTATATCAAAAATGTTTTTTCATCATTTAAAAAATAATTTAAACAAGATATTTGCTATGTTTCAAATGTTATCTCATTTTGATAGCAAGCATAATTCATATTTTTAAAGAAAAATTGAATAGTAGATCATTGTATTATATAGAAGTTGATATGGTCCTCTGTCTCTACAACCCCCACATCCTGCACGCCTACACAGATAGTACTTTGATAATTATTGTCTTACATTTTCAATATTTTTCACATATTATTCTACTTTAAAACAAGGCCATGGGATACATGCCATTCTGTATTTTGATTTTTGTTAAACACAACATCACATGTTTATATAGCACTACATGTATCATTCATTATTTGTATTTATTTTTTATTTTTTATTTATTTTTGATTATTATTAATAGTTACAGATGTACAAAACTATGCAATAGTTATCATTTTCACCCCTTACAAAGTGACTACCCCCTCCCCCGATATCACACATATCTATTACAATTCCATTGACTCCATCCCCACACTATATTCTACATCCCATGACTATATATGTGTTAAATTATAGTCAACATATAGTATTAATCAGCGGCAGCTTCAGATGTTCAATGCAGCAGTCAGGCCACTACACCGTCCATTAAGTGGTCTCCCTGACAAGACATGAGTCCATCTGGTCCCCTAAAAACATATTTACAACACTACTGATTATATTCCCTAAACTGTCTCTTCTATCCCTGCGGTAGTATTGTATTATCAGTTTATGTGGCCTCATCCCTTCCCCTTTTCCCTCATGCCCACCCCATTCCCATCTAGCCCTCATCAGTTTTTCCTTTGTGTCTCTAAGACTATTTCTATTTCTATTGCTCATTTATTCAGTTCTTTAGATTCCACATATAAATGAGATCATATGGTATTTGTCTTACAATGACTGACTTATTTCACTTAATATAATATTCTCTAGGTCCACCCATATCGTTGCAAATGGTATGATTTCTTTCTTCTTTATAGCTGCGTAATATTCCATTATGTAAACGTCTCACAGTTTCTTTTTTTAAAATTTATTTATTTATATATTTCTTTAATTAGCTTCAGGTGTACAACAACGTGCAATAGTTATACTTTTTACCCCTCAAAGTGACAACCCCCCTCCCCCAATTCTCCCCGCGCCACTCCTCCCCCCCATATCATACTATCTATTACAATTCCTTTGACTCCCTTCCACCGTATAATCCACATCCCGTGGCTATCTATATATTCAATTACAGTTGGCATACAATATTATACAACATCAATTTCAGGTATACAGTGCAGTGATCAAGCCTCTATTCCATCCATGAAGTGGTCTCCCTAACAAAACATGTGATCATCTGACACCCCACAAAATTTTAACAACATTATATTCCCCGAACTGTCTTTCATATCCCTGTGACAATACTGTAGTTACCTATTTATGCTGTCTAATCCTTTCCCCCTTCTCCCTCATCCCCACCCACTCCCAACTAGCAACCTTGTTTTTCCTCTATATCTATGAGACTGTTTCTGTTTCTTTTGCTCATTCATTCAGTTTTTCAAATTCCACCTATAAGTGAGATCATATGGTATTTCTTTCTCCGACTGACTTATTTCACTCAACATAATAGTCTCTAGATCCATCCATATCGTTGCAAATGGTACAATTTCATTCTTCTTTATAGCGGAGTAATATTCCATTGTATAAATGTACCACAGTTTCTTTTTTTATTATTTATTTATTTTTATTTTTTTATTTTATTTATATATACTTTTAATTAGCTTCAGGTGTACAACAAAGTGCAATAGTTATACTTTTTACCCCTCAAAGTGACAACCCCCTCCCCCAATTCTCCCCTCCCACTCCTCCACCCCCATATCATACTATCTATTACAATTCCTTTGACTCCCTTCCACCATATAATCCACATCCCGTGACTGTCTATATATTCAATTACAGTTGGCATACAATATTATACAACATCAATTTCAGGTATACAGTGCCGTGATCAAGCCTCTACTCCATCCATGAAGTGGTCTCCCTAACAAAACATGTGACCATCTGACACCCCACAAAATTTTAACAACATTATATTCCCTGAACTGTCTTTCATATCCCTGTAACAATACTGTAGTTACCTATTTATGCTGTCTAATCCTTTCCCCTTCTCCCTCATCCCCACCCCTCTCCCAACTAGCAACCCTGTTTTTCCTCTGTATCTATGAAACTATTTCTGTTTCTTATGCTCATTCATTCAGTTTTTCAAATTCCACATATAAGTGAGATCATGTGGTATTTGTCTTTCTCTGACTGACTTATTTCACTCAACATTATAGTCTCTAGGTCCATCCATATTGTTGCAAATGGTACAATTTCATTCTTCTTTATAGCGGAGTAATACTCCATTGTATAAATGTACCATAGTTTCTTAATCCAGTCATCTACCGATGGGCATTTTGGTTGCTTCCAAGTCTTGGCTATTGTAAATAGCGCTGCAATAAACATAGGGGTACATATATTTTTTCGAATTGGCGTCTTGGATTCCTCTGGGTAGATTCCCAAGAGTGTAATTGCTGGGTCATACGGCAGTTCCATTTCCAGTTTTTTGAGATACCTCCATATTGATTTCCATAATGGTTGCACCAATCTGCAGTCCCACCAGCAGTGCACCAAGGTTCCCTTATCCTCACAGCCCTGCCAACACTTGTTGTTTGCTGATTTATTGATGATAGCCATTCTGACAGGAGTGAGGTTGTATCTCATTGTGGTTTTTATTTGTATTTCCCTAATGATCAGTAAGGTTGAACATTTTTTCATATGCCTGTTGACCCTCTGTATGTCCTCTTTAGAGAAATGTCTCTTCATATCCTCTGATAAATTTTTAATTGTGTTGTTTGTTTATTTGGTGTTGAGTTTCATGAGTGTTTTATAAATTTTGGATATTAACCCCTTATCAAACATATCATTGACAAATATATTCTCCCAATAAGTAGGCTTCCTTTTTGTTTTACTGATGGTTTCCTTTGCTGTGAAAAAACTTTTAAGTTTGATATAATCCCATATTTTCATTTTTTTTCTTTTACTTCCTTTGCCTGTGGGGATGTATCAGTAAAAATATTGCTCAGGGTAATGTCTGCAAATTTACTTCGTATATTTTCTTCTAGGAGTTTTATGGTTTCAGGTCTTACATTGAAGTCTTTAATCCATCTTGAATTTTTTCTTGTATATGGCATAAGGAGGTGGTCCCATTTCATTTTTCTGCATGTGTCAGTTCAATTTTCCCAACACCATTTATTAAATAGACTATCTTTACTCCAATGTAAATTCTTGCTTCCATTGTCATAGGTTAACTGTCTGTATATGCCTGGATTTATTTCTGGGCTCTCTGTTCTGTTCCACTGATCTATGTGCCTGTTTATATGCCAGTACCATACTATTTTGATTATTGTAGCCTTGTAGTATGTTTTGATGTCTGGTAGTGTGATACCCCCGACTTTGTTCTTATTTCTCAGGATTGCCGAGGCTATTCAGGGTCTTTTATGGTTCCATATAAATTTTAGAATTTTATTTTCTGTTTCTGTGAAAAATGACCTTGGTAGATTGATAGGAATTGCATTGAATCTATATATTGCTTTAGGCAGTATGGAGATTTTAACTGTATTAATTCTGCCTATCTACGAGCATGGTAGGTGTTTCCATTTATTTGTATTTTTTTTTTTTTGCCAAGACCAAAGTAGTATTATATATTTTTCTTTTTTTTCCTTTTTTTATTAGTTTCAGGTGTACAACACAATGCAATAGTTATACTCTTTACCCCCCAAAGTGAAAACTCCCCTTCCCCAGTTCACACCCCATTCCCCTCCATATCATACATATCCATGACAACTCCCCTGACTCCCCTCCACAGTATACTCCACATCCCGTGACCATCCACATATTCAGTTGCAGTTGGCATACAATACTATACAACATCAGCTTCAGGTGTACAGTGCAGTGATCAAGCCTCTACTCCATCCATGAAGTGGTCTTCCTAACAAGACATGTGACTATCTGACATGCCACAAAATTTTTACAACATTATTATATTCCCGGAACTGTGTATCATATACCTGTGGCAATATTGTAGTTGTCTAATTATGCTGTCTAATCCCTTCTCCTTCCCCCCGATCCACACCCCCCCTCCCAACTAGCCACCCTCAGTTTTTCCTCTACATCTATGAGTCTGTTTACTTTGATCGTTCACTCAGCTCTTCAGACTCAACACACAAGTGAGATCACATGGTACCTGTCCTTCTCCGACTGACTTATTTCTCACAACATAATAGTCTCTTCACAACATTATCGATTACATACCCAGAACTGCCCCCATATCCCTGCGGCAACATTATAATCCCACATACACTGTTCAAAACCTTCCCCCTCTCCCTCTTCCCCACTCCCTCCCAGCCAGCAACCATCAGTTTTTCCTTTATATCTGCTTGATATGACTTCAATCTTCTTAAATTGTTTCTCTGGGTTAGCTTGTTTACCCCTTTCTTTTGTTTAAAAAAGCCCTTTTAACATTTCTTGCAATGCTGGCTTGGTGGTAATGAATTCCTTAAGCCTATTCTTTTCTGAGAAGCTCTTTATTTCTCCTTCAATTTTAAGTGATAGCCGTGCTGGGTAGAGCAATCTTGGTTGTAGGCCTTTATTTTGGGTCACTTTGAGTATCTCCTGCCACTCCCTGCTGGCCTGCAGAGTTTCTGTAGACAAGTCAGCTGTTAGTCTAACAGGAGTTCCTTTGTATGTAACCTGCTATCTTTCTCTTGCAGCCTCTAGGATTCTGTCTCTGTCTTTAACCTTTGCCATTTTCACTATGATGTGTCTTGGTGTGGACCTGTTTGGGTTCAGCTTGTTCGGAACCCTCTGCACTTCCTGGGCATGTATGTTGATTTCCTTCACCAGGGTAGGGAAGTTTTCAGTCATTATTGTTTCAAATACATTCTCGACCCCTTGCTTCTTCTCTTCTCCTTCTGGTATCCCTATGATTCGAAAGGTGGTTGCGCTTCACCTTGTCCCATAGTGCTCTTAAACTATTTTCATTGTTTTTTATTCTTTGGTCTTTTTGCTGTGCCAACTGGGTGAGTTCTGCTATTTTATCTTCCAAATCGCTGATCTGCTTCTCTGCTTCATCTACTCTACTGGTGATTCCTTCGAGTGTGTTGTTCATTTCAGTTACTGTATTCTTTAGTTCTAACAGGTTGTTTTTTATGGTTTCCCTATCCTTCTTTATGTCCTTGCTAAGTTCCTTAAACATTCTTATCATCAGTGTCCTAAACTCTGTCTCTGAAAGGTTGGATCCCTCTGTTTCATTTTGTTCCATTTCTGGAGGTTTCTTCTGATCTTTTACTTGTGACATGTTTCTTTGTTTCCCCATTCTGGCTGTCGCTCTGGGATTGCTTTGATGTATTACATAGATCACCAGGAGAGCGCTGGCTGGATGACGCAGGCACACAGCTCTCGGCCCAACACTCCCAGGAAAACTCCCAGTCTCAGCCTGTCCCAATCAGCCGCTTGCAGATCAGGCCGAGCAGCCCGACAACCAATCACCAGCCTGGCAATTCTGTAAGCGGAGTGCGGAGAGCGGGGACTCCAGGTGGCTTGTGCACTTCCGGGTCTCAGTGAGCAGACTGTTTGAGCTGGAGGGCACCCACCCTGCGTTTCCCTGGCAATGCAGTATAAGCCGGGCAGAGGGTGGGGATCCAAGGCCGCAGGCGCGCGCGCACGCACACATGTACTTCTGCGCCAATTCCACCAGACCAATGAGGTCTCAGACCTGATCCTTCGTGGGAGGGCCCAAGCCCGACAAAGTGGTATCCTCCCCACACCACTCGCGTGCCGGCTCCGCACCACGGGAACAACAGTTCAAAAACCTCCAGCCTTTGCACCAAAGGTGCTCCGTTCAGTCCGTCCCTGCAGGCTCCCGGCTCACACAGCCACTCCCTCCACCAGGAACCAGGTAAGTGCTCACCAGCGAGCAAGCCCAGGCGCCAGTCCCACTGATTCTCCAGCCGCTCTTAGCCTCACCGAGCTGAGTGAAGAGAGTCCTTACTAATTTACTGCCAGCTGTCTTAGAACTTCTCTTCCCGGCAAAGGAGCTCTGGGCTGGAGAGCTTGGTGTGTGGCCGGAGGATCTCTCCCGCAACCAGACAAGCTTCCCACGGCTGGGGCTTCCCTCACGGGGCTCGCCCTCTCTCATCTCCGCCCGTCCTACCAGACCCGATGCGGCTTCCTCTTTAAGTTCTTCATTTAGTGGTTCTGTTCCTCCAGTGTTCCGGGGACCTCCAGGGTTGAATGCTGTATAATTTGCTTGTAATTTTGGCGTGATCCTGGGAGGCAGTTAGCACAGCGTCTGTCTATTGCGCCATTTTACCGGAAGTCTTATTATATATTTTTCTGGTTGTAATAATGGACCATGATTTCATAGCAACAATTAAGCTATTAAAATAAACTTTTTTTTAAAATTTGTCCTTTTCTTAGACTTAGAGAATTCTTAAATTGTTAATTGTTAGAAAAATTTGAAGTATTTTTTTAACTGCAAAATAAATTCAAGTCAGTATTTTATGATTGCTAAGTGTAAAACTGCGCCTGTACCCCACACCACCAGAACCAATCTTTTTTTCATTTTTTTTGTTTTATTAGTTTCAGGTGTACAACACAATGCAATAGTTATACTCTTTACCCCCTAAAGTGACAACCCCCTCCCCCAGTTCACCACCCCACTCCCCCCATATCATACATATCTATTACAATTCCTTTGACTTCCTTCCACAGTATACTCCACATCCTGTGACTATCTATATATTCAATTACAGTTGGCGTACAATATTATACAACATCAGCTTCAGGTAACAGTGCAGTGATGAAGCCTCTACTCCAACCAAAATTTTTACAACATTATTATATTCCCCGAAATGTGTTTCATATCCCTGTGGCAATATTGTAGTTGTCAATTTATTATGTCTAATCCCTTCCCTTTCCTCCTTATCCCCACCCCACTCCCAACTAGCAACCCTCAGTTTTTCCTCTATATTTATGAGACTGTTTACTTTGATCGTTCTTTCAGTTTTTCAGATTCCACATATAAGTGAGATCATATGGTACTTGTCTTTCTCTGAGTGACTTATTTCACTTAATATAATAGTGTCTTCACAACATTATCAATTACATTCCCAGAACTGCCCCCATATCCCTGTGGCAACATTGTAGTCCCACCTACGATGTACAAAACCTTCCCCCTTCTCCCTCATCCCCACTCCCTCCCAGCCAGCAATGATCAGTTTCTCCTTTATATCTGCTTGATATGACTTCAACTTCCCAAACCTACCAAGACCCACTCTGCGGCACAACATGGTCCATCTTGGAAAATGTCCCATGTGTACTTGAGAAGAATGTACACTCCGCTCTTTCAGGGTGAAATGCTCTAAAAACATCAGCGAAGTCCAGCTGGTATAAAGTGTCATTTAAGGCCCCTCTTTCTGTATTGATTTTCTGTCTAGGGTTTGTCCATTGGTGACAATGGGTGTTGAAGTCCCCTACTATGATAGTGTTACTGTTGATCTCTGTCTTTATGTCTGTCAAAATCTGTTATATGTAATTAGGCGTTCCTATGTTGGGTGCACAGATGTTTACTAGGGTTATAGTGCCCTTCTTTGTCTTTTATTGTAGTCATTTTAAAGTCTATTTTGTCCAAAATAAGTATTGCTACTCCAGCTTTTTTTTCTCATTTCCATTTGCATGAAATATCTTATTCCATTTGTAAACAGCATGCACATGTGTCCTATTTTCTTATCCACTCAGCCACTCTCTGTTTTTTTGATTGGAGCATTTAGACCATTCACATTTAAAATAATTATTGATAGGTACATATGGAATGCCATTTTGTTATTAGTATTCCTGGTCTTCCTGGGTTAGCTTGTTTACCCCTTTCTTTGGTTTAAAAAAGCCCTTTTAACATTTCTTGCAATGCTGTCTTGGTGGTAATGAATTCCTTAAGCTTATTCTTTTCTGAGAAGCTCTTTATTTCTCCTTCAATTTTAAGTGATAGCGTTGCTGGGTAGAGCAATCTTGGTTGTAGGCATTTATTTTGGGTCACTTTGAATATCTTCTGCCACTCCCTTCTGGCCTGCAGAGTTTCTGTAGACAAGTCAGCTGTTAGTCTAACAGGAGTTCCTTTGTATGTAACCTGCTGTCTTTCTCTTGCTGCCTCTAGGATTCTGTCTCTGTCTTTACCCTTTGCCATTTTCACTGTAATGTGACTTGTTGTGGGCCTGTTTGGGATAATCTTGGTTGGAACTCTCGGCACTTCCTGGGCTTGTATGTCAATGTCCTTTGCCAGGTTAGGGAAGTTTTCAGACATTATTACTTCAAATATGTTCTCAATCCCTCACTCCCTCTCTTCTCCTTCTGGTATTCCAATGAACCACAGGTTGTTGCATTTGATGTTCTCTCCCAGCTCTCTTAAACTATTTTCAATGTTTTTCCTTCTTTTTTCTTATTGTTGTTGTTCCACTTGAATGATCTCTGCTATCTTGTCTTCTAAGTCACTGATTCGATTTTATGCTTCCTTCAGTCTGCTAGTAATTCCATCGAGTTTGTTCTTTAATTCAGTAATTGTCTTCTTAAGTTCTAGCTTTCTGTCCAAGAGAGAAGGAAAAATAAACAAACAAACAGAAAAACCCAAACCAAACCAAAGCAAACAAAAACACAGTCCCAACACTTTTTTCAGCTAAGACCTTTGCTTCATATGCTCCAGCAGATTTCCTGCTGCTCTCCCAAAGAGACTGCCAGGGTTTAGGGGCCTGCACGCACCCTGCAGTGGCTCAAATTTCTGGTCTGTCTCCCTGAGACCTGTGTCTCCGCCCAGCACACACTGTGTCTCCCCGGGCGAATATTCTTTCTTCCTCTGCTCACCCTGATTTGGCTTCTGCCTCAGAGCCTGCTGTCGCCACAGTGCTCTTGCTGCTCTCCTGGAGTGAGTGCCGGGGTTTAGGAGACTGTGCGCACCCTACAGTGGCTCAGATCCCTCCTCCGTCTCTTGGAAACCTCCGTCTCTGCCCAGCGCGCTGTGTCTACCCCCGTGAGTATTCTTTCTTCCCCTGCTCTCCCGGTTTCAGGCTTCTGCCTCGGAGCCTGCACGAGCGGAGGTGCTCCTGCTGCGCTCGGTGGGACCTGGTGGACACAGAGACTGATCTCTGAACCGGGTGGGTGCAGTGATTGATCGTGCCCTGTGGATGCCGCGCTCTGTATCCTCTATCATTCATTATTTTTAGCAATTACATATTGTAATATCTAATGCATAGACCATCTTACTTAGTGTTTCATAACCTACTTTTTAAAAAAACAGGTTTATTGAGCTATATAATTGACGTACAATAAAATGCACATATTTAAAATTTTACAATTAATAAGTTCTGACATATATATGTGAAATTATCAGCACAATTAATAAATAAACATATCCATCAATTCCCCAAATTTCCCAAACTCTTTTGTTATGCCCCCTCTCCACTCGGTCCCTATCCCCAATCAACCAATAAGCTGCTTTGTGTCACTATAATTTTTTTTTTTCTAATTGGATTATTTGTTTTTTCCTACTGAGTTGTATGAGTTCTTTATATATTTTGGATATTAATTCCTTATTAAATACATGATGTTTGCAAATGTTTTTTTTCATTCCATGGGTTGTCTTTTCATTTTTTTGATCATTTCTTTTGCTGTGCATTGTACTGGTTGCTAGTACTACTATATACACATGTAGTTACCATGGTTTACTGGTATCAACACTTCACCACTTCGAGTAAAATGACAAAACCTTACTTCCATTTAGGTCTCCTTACCCTAGTCACTTTTTAAATACAATTATCTTATGTATTTATTCTACATATATTAAGCACCACATCACATGGAATTATAATTTCTAAATCAATCATCAAATAATATTAAAGAAACATCATATTTACCCCTGTTTTTACCCAGTAAGATATTCTTTATTATATAAAGTTTCAAATCTTCTTCTGTTATCGTTTTATTTCTGCTTAGAGAAATTTCTTTAGCTATTCTATAAAGGTAGGCATCCTATAAACATATTGTCTTAGTTTTCCTTTGTTTTAGAATTTCTATTTTCCCCTTCATTCATAAAAGATATCATCCTGAGATATAAAGTGTGCAGCTGGCATTTCTTGTATTTCAGTGCTTGGAAAATCGTGTGCTACTTCTTTCTGGCCTCTGTGATTTCAGATGAGAAGTCCACTGTTGTTATATTCTCTCTGGCTTTTTTCAACGTTTTTCTTTCTTTAGTTTTCAAATTTTTAATTCGATGTGTCTTGGTATGATGTTATTAGAGTTTATCATATTTGGGATTCTTTCAGCACCTTGAATCTGCAGGTTTATGTCCTTCATAAGATTTGGGGAGTTACCAGCTATTGTTTCTTTGAATATCTTTTCATTCCCACTCTTTTCCTTCTGGGGCTCCTATGATATGAATTTTAGATCTTTTGTTACTGTCCCAAAGGTCACTAAGACTGTTATTTTTTTCAGACTATTTTCTCTCTTTTGTTCATATTTGGTAAATTCTATTGAACTGTCCCCAATTTCATTGATTCTATCCTCTATCATCTTGCCTCTACTATTGAGCCCAGCCAGTGAGATTTTTATTTTGATTATTGCATTTTTATTTCTAAAATTTCTATTGCTTTCTATTATGTGACTTCTATGTCTTTACTGGGATTCTCTTTGCTTTGATTTGTTTCCAAAGATTTCTCAGGTTCTTGTTCAAGCATTTTTATGATAGTGACTTTCAATCCTTGTCATAATTTGAATATCTAATTCATCTCTATGTTGGCATCTGTTTATTGTTTATTATTATTCGTTTCCAGGGTTATTTTGTTTGGGGGGGTTCCTTATATGATATGAATGGTTTTCAATTGTATCCTGGACATCTTACACATTATATTATGAGACTTTGTGTCCTGTTTAATCTTAATCTTTAGTAGACTCTCCTCTGTTGAGGTGTATGTAGTACAAGATCCAGGCAAGTGTGTATGTTCAGCTTTTATCTCAACTTGACCAACACCACTTAGGAAAAAGTGGGGCACTGACACTTATTTTATTGCATATGAGTGACATGGAAACTCAGCACTATTCTAGGCCCCGTGACATGAGAGAGAAGGACAGGATTGCCAACTAACCCTGCTTTGCAACTTCTCGTTCACTCTTCTTGGTGCTGAGTGGGTGTGAAGGTTCAGCTCCCCACTGGACATTACTGACATCAGGAATGCAGAGAGAAAAATGCTTACTACCCCAGACTTTCACTGCCTTGTTCTGGATTGTTGATGCTAAGTGGGGTTGAGGACTCAGGTCATCACTTGTTCTCATTGTATACTGGCAGATGAATTGGGGAACTGCTTGCTTCTGTAGGGCATGAGGATGGAAGATCAGCTGGCTGCTAACCTTTTCACCACATGACTCAGGAATCACAGTGTGGCCTGCTTCTGCCAGGTGAGGCATGGATTAGCTTTCTGGCCAGCCCCACTATGACCACCAGGTGGGGAAATTAGGGAATGCAGCTGATTTCATGGACTGTGTGTGTAGAATGGACAATCCACTTCTTGCTTGCCCCATTGGAACTGCAGGAGAGGAGCGTGGTTTGTCATTGGTGTCTCACTGATGTAGGATGGGTGTTGTCAAAAAGTTTATATTGTTAAGCCATCCTAATCCAGGATCTGGCCGGGGGGAACAGACTTTTCTTGGAGCTTTTATTTATTTACATATTTATTTTTGTCTCTGCTTGTTGGTGTATCCAAATTGAAGTCTTCTGCAATGCACTGTCTGGGACATATGGGAAGCAATAAAGAAACTCAAGCAACTCATTTGTTTTGTCCTTTAAATCCCAATTTCCCTAGCCAATTCATCTTCTCATTTCCAACTTTCAGAGTTTTCTTTGCTTATTTGCTATGTTATGCCCAAGGAGTTTTAGTTGTAATCATAGAGGTGGTTGTTCATCCGCATTAAATCTCTAAATGTGCATGTGCAAAAAATGATATAAAAATAAATGGTTGCCTATTACTTTTGCTAAGATTAAAAACAAATTTAATATGCTGACTTAAAGTATGGGGTCTTCAGAAAAGTCATGATGTATTTTGTGTCTGTTTTTCAAAGGTCATTTATTTATATAAAGAACAAAGATGAATCGATGTTATATTGCCCATTTTGTTTGATACCCTTTTGACATCTTTCAGTGAGCTTCAGAATTCCTCGTCCATAGAAGGACCTGTCTTTATTTGTGAAAAACTGAACAAGGTGCTGATTTACAGCCTCACCTGAATTGAACGTTATAC
This sequence comes from Aselliscus stoliczkanus, assembly GCA_033961575.1. Lineage (NCBI taxonomy): Eukaryota > Metazoa > Chordata > Mammalia > Chiroptera > Hipposideridae > Aselliscus > Aselliscus stoliczkanus. The sequence goes on from CM066737.1 coordinate 54,351,235, forward strand.
CACACAAGGAGTTTTGAAGAGGGCGAAACAAGTGGAAGTCTGGCAGTGCAAGGTCAGGCGAGTATGGTGGGTGTGGCAACACATCCCATCTAAGCTCCAATAATTTTTGACGGGTGATCAAACTTGTGTGTCTCGATGGAACACCACTCCTTTACAATTAACAAGCTCTGGATATTTGTGGATGATAGATTCGTTCAAACTGTCCAATTGCTGACAGTACACTTTGGAAATTATTGTTTGGTTCCTTGGTAGGAGCTCAAAAAACATGACACCTTTAAAACCCCACCGCACTGAGAGCATAACCTTCCTCTGATGAATGCTTTCGATATCATGTGAGGTGAATCATCACGTCAGGACCAAGACCATTTGTGCACCACATTTCTGTCAACGACTCACTTCTCATCACCAGTTATCAGTCACTTCAAAAAAGGATCGTTTTCCTCACATTTAATGAGCATATTGCAGATGTTTATATGTGACATCAAATGAACTTCTTTGAGTTCATGTGGAACCCAAATTTCGAGCTTGTTTACATATCCCAGCTTCTTCAGGTAGTTGTGAATGCTTGAATGATGGATGTCCAATGTTTCTGCAATCTCTTATGTTGTGTAATGTGGGTCTGACTAGATCAATGCCTTTATTTTGTTGTCATCAACCTCGGTGGGCATCCCTGACCGAGGAGCATCATTGAGATCAAAATCACCAGCACGGAATTTCGTGAACCATTATTGGCAGTGACGTTCTTGTAGAGCATTGTCACTGTAAGCTTTATGCAACTTTTCACAAGCTTGACGAATGTTCTTCCCTTTATGGAAGTAAAACAGTAAAATATAGCAAAAATGCACAGTTTGGTCTTCCATCTTCAACTTGTAACAATCTCCAAAACTCAACCAAATTGCTCATTTTTTTTAGAATGAAGCTAGAACTGTCAGCTGTGAAATGACATAGCAATAACATAGATGCAAATGACTCTAGTACTTCCAAAATGAATTTGTGCCACCTGTTGCAAACATGCGTCATGACTTTTCCAAAGACCCAATAGGTAGAAAAAGGCATACTGCGGGTGGCATTAAATACTGCTACAATAATTTTGGAGTAAATATCTTTCAAAGTTTAAAAGTACCTTCCATAGCTATCACTATTATAATGGATTTGATATCATTAGAATAGAGGTACATATGTATTATTTTTTGTTCTACTCTGTATTAAACTTGTTTAAAGAGTAAAAAGTTAAGATATTGGTATCTAATGGTTGATCCATATGCATACATGAAATATATCAATTTTAAAATCAACAGTTTAATCTTTTCAACCTGTGTTTCTCATTGTGGTTTACTTTTTTCAGTTGAAGCACACTTTTTATAAATTAAAATAAAAAATATTAATTGTACAGCTCAATGTCATTTACATATATGTAAACACCCCATAGCGCCATACAGTTCAAGATATATTATAGAACACTTTTTCCATTATAGAAAGCTTTCTTGTGCCTTTATTTTTTTGAGGGCAGTGTCACTGGCCCTCATATGTTGGACTGAACCGGGGCCACTGGCTTCCCAAGCCAGCGCTTAACCACTGTGCCACTTGGCGGGCCTTCTTGTGCCTTTTTTTAATCAGTAGCCGTGCCTCCTGAGCCAACTGCTTTTCTGACCTGTATCAATATATATTAGTTTTCTCTGATATTGAAATTCATATAAATGGGATAATTCAGCGTTTACCCTTTTGTGTATGGTATTTTAAAATAAACTTTCTATGTAATTCCTTTTAAAAAATGTTTTATTAGTTTCAGTCATACAAAGCAACATAATAGTTAGACATTTGAATCCCTTATAAAGTGATAATCCATCCCCCAAGTTACTACCCCTCTGACATCTTATATAGCTGTTGTAATATCATCTTCCCTATGTTGACACCATATCCTGAGACTACATATTCCTGTATATTTAGTTATAGTTGACATTCAATATTATTCTATTTCAGCTCTTCAGGTCTCCCTGATAAGTCCAGTGCTCATCTGGCACCTTACATGATCTTTGCAACATTGTTTATTATATTCCCCATACTGTATTAACTGTCAATTTGTTTTTCTTAATGCCTTCATCTTTTTCACTCTGCCTGTGAACCCATTTCCATGATAGACCTAGTACTTACCTGGCACCATATTTAGTTATTACAATATCTTGATTGTATGGCATTGCTTTTCATCATTTGGAATATTTCCTGCCATTCCCTCCTTGCTTGCAAAGTTTCTGTTGAAAAATCAGCTGCTAGTCTTATGGGGGCTCCCTTGTAGGTAACTAACTGCTTTTCTCTTGCTGCTTTTAAGATTCTCTCTTTGTATTTAATCTTTGGCATTTTAATTATGATGTGTCTTGCTGTGGGCCTCTTTGGGTTTATCTTGTTTGGGACCCTCTGCACTTCCTGGGCTTGTATGTCTATTGATTTCACCAAATTAAGGAATTTTTCTGTCATTATTTTTTCAAATAGGTTTCCAATTCCTTGCTCTATATTTTTTCCTTCTAGTACCCCTATAATGTGAATGTACACTTGATATTGTTCCAGGGGCTCCTTAAATCCTCCTGAATTTTTTTGGATTCTTTTTTCTTTTTGCTATTCTGGTTGGGTGTTTCCTGCTACCTTTTCTTCTACATTGCTGGTTGGATCTTCTGCTTCATCTAATCTGCTCTTGATTCCCTGTAACATATGCTTTGTTTCCATTATTGTACCCTTTATTTCTGTCTGGTTCCTTTTTATGGATTCCGTCTCCATTTTTATGCTTCCTATATCTCTGTTGAAGTTCTCCCTGAGATTATTGAGCATTCATATAACCAGTGTTTGGCACTCTGCATCTGATGGATTGCTTATCTCTGTTTCACTCAGTTCTTTTTCTGAAGCTTTGTTCTTTTCTTTTATTTGGGACATGTTTCTTTGTCTCCCCATTTTGGCAGCATTCCTGTGTTTGTTTCTGTATGTTAGGTATGATTGCTATGTCTTTCGGTCTTAGTAGAGTGGTCATATGTAGTAGGTGTGCTGTGGGGTTCAGTGGCACAGTCTTTCTGGTCACCTGAGCCCACATACCCCAGGTGTGTACCTTGTGTGAATTGTGTGTGCCCTTCTCTTGTAGTTGAGCCTTGGTTGATAATTGCACATCAGTGTGAGGGACTGACCCTTGGGTTCACTGGTTGTGGGGACTGGCCTTGACTACAATGGAAGAGTTGTTGTACAAGGGCTGATCCTACAGAGCAGGATCTGCTTCAGTAGGACTCTGGTGCCTATCCAATCTGCCCCCCTTGGCTGTGTCATACTTGGAGGCAGATGGGTGATGCTCCAGCTCATTTTGAAGCTGGCCACTGAGGGTTCAAGCCCCAGGACACCCTTGAAGGGGATCCGCTGTAGGTCTACTTCAGCCACAGCCCATGCCCCTACTTTGGCCACAGCCCGTGCCCCCCCCCCCCCCGGGTCCACCCAGCAAGAGCCAGAAAGAAATCCCCAGATGGCTGCTGCCTGTGCTATGCTTGGAAGTACCTTGAGAGGCCAAGCCACAAACCAAGGCTGGCTTCCACTAGTGACAGCTTAGGGCTGCTCAGCCAGAGGTATGGGACACGCTCAAGCCAGATGCTGCTTGTCTGGGTTCCATGAACTTTTGAGAGACCCAAGGAAAGACTGCGGTTTGAGCCAAGGCAGGCGGTCTACACAAAAAAAGTCACTGGAAGCAGCCTGGGTGTGCCTGATAGTTGGGTGGGGCCAGGTCTCAAATTTCCAGGATGTGATGAGTGAACATCGGAGACTCAGACATGGAAGCCACCTGTGTTCAGACACCAGGAAGGGGGAGGGCTCAACAAAGAAAGAATGGCCTCCGCCAACTCCCCCATCCAGGAGAAAGCCACTTCTCCAGTCCCCGTCCCAAGCCAGACAACTCAGTTCACCACCATATATCCCTACTGTTTTTCCAGCTTCTGCTCCAGCACTGCAGGTCAAAGCCAGTGATTCCGTTGTTGGTAAGTCTGTGTGCAGTTCCTTTAAAAGGAACACCTGGGAGTGCAGCCACACTCTGTCCCACTCAGTCACAATCTCTGCTGGTTTTCACAACCAATAATTATGGGGACTTCTCTCCCCGGCACTGGAACCCTGAGCTGGAATCTCTTGCTCCTCTAAGGGATGGGGAGTGGACCCCACAGCTGAAATAGATCTCCCGATCTTTAATGGTCACATGTGGATGTGGGACCAGCCTGTTTCACATCTCTGACCTTGCCACCATTTTGAAGGTGGCTTCTTCTGCACATCCTTAGTTTAAAGGCTTAAGTTCAGCTTGATTTTAGGTAATTCTCAATAAAGTTTGTTTCGTAGATTAGTTGTAATTTTGATGTGGTTGTGAGAGAAAGTAAACACCATGTTTACCTACTGAACCATCTTAGTTGTTGCTCCGCCTCTAAGATCATTAGTAACTTGGTTTCATAGCTGTACAGTATTCCATTATATGAATTTAACACATACTTCAAGAGGATTGCTGGACTGACCTCATCAAGATGGTGACATACATTATTCCTGACTTCAGTTCCCTTCATGAGAAGATCAACTAGGAGCTGTCCATAGACAAGACACCATTGTGAAAAATCCCTGAACTCAGTGGTGAGACTAAAACACACTGTTGGACCATAGAGACCATATTAGATGGTGCAGAAGAATGGTTTCACTTTGACTACATTGCCCCTTCCTGAAGCCAGCACAGTGGCACACTGACAGGGTTCCCCTGGACTTATGGTTTCTATAGTGGAAAAGGAGAACCCAAGATGATCATCCAGCTTTCCTTTGCATGATACTTTCTAAGAAGCCTATTCAAGTCCCACCTCACGGGGATCACTGGGGTAATCTTCAGAATTCTATCACTGGGGATCAGATAGAGATGAAGAAGGGGGTCAGGGTTTGTAGCGACCAGCACTCAGATCTTTGTGGCCATATTCCTGCTTGCAGGGGTACTTGAACAGAGATCTCAGTCAGCAGCTATGTTCATCTTCAGAGTCAAGCCTGTAGGCTCTTTTAACCAGAAAGCTTGATTGACAGTTTTTCCTGATTTGGATCACCAACTAAAGGCCAATACTGGCTATGGAACTCATTCTAAGGCCCTGTGAGGGCAGGGGAGCAAACTCAAAGTCCTGCCCAACATCTAAGCACAACATCCAGTCTCTTCTCTCTGGGAAGCATGGTCGCATGCCTAGCAGCTGTGGAATGCATCCTAGGGCCTGCCTGAAAGAGAGCAAATTTGCAGTCTCATACAGTTGCAGATCCTGTCGCTCAGGGAAGTGTGGCCATACACACCTGGAAATTGCAGAACACATTTGAGGGCCCACTTGGGCAAGGAGCCAAGCCAAGAGTCCTATCCAACTGTTGAGCATAACATCTGGCCCTGTATAATCACGGAGCCTGAACAGTGACCATGAGCAGCCTTGGAGCACAACCTATGAACCACTGAGCCACAGAGCCCAGCTTACAATGCCACCCTGAAGCAGATTATCCCTGTCTGAACACAACCTATGACCTCACCCAGGCAGGGAGCTCAGCCAGTGACTTTCCCCAATAGGGAAACACAGCCTGCAGCCCCACCTGACCAGAGAGTTAGGATAGCAACCCAGCTTCAATGTAGAACACAGTCTCCAGCCCCACCCCAACCACAGGATACAGCTGGTAGACCCACTGGACCAAAGAACCCAGCTAAAGACTATGAAAAACAGTGAATCACAACCATCAGCCTACCCAATTGCAAAGCCCAGACTGTGACCCCATTTAATTTGGAGTCATAGTTTGTGGTCCCCTGCTTGTTCTTAGAGCACAGTCTGAGGCCCCATCCTACTGAGAAGCCTGGCCTGCATCCCTGCTTGAATGTGGAGTTTAGCCAGTGGCACCATTTGGTTGGTTGGGGAGTATAGTTGGAAATCCCACTCAACTGCAGGTGATTGCACAGACTAACTAGTGGTCTCACCTGTCTATAGAACACAACCAGTACCTCTTCCCAACCAGGGAGCTCACCCTGAAGACCTACTTGAAAAAGCATCCCAGCTAACAGGCACACCCAACTTTTGAGCCCAGGGAGCTCTCAGAGTATGGGCAGGGACCTCACTCAACCAGAGATGCTGATGGCAAGCATGCCTGCCTTTGAATGCTACCAGTGGACCTCTATAGTACTGCATGCTGAGCTGACTGGTGAAGTTTTTTTCCTGCCAAGTGAACCTGTACAGTCTGGAAGAGGAGAGTGCTTATTCATATGTGCAGACACCAATGCCAGGATCAAGAATCATGAAGAAGTAGATTAGAATGACACCACTACAGGACACTAATAAAGCTCCAATAATTGGCCCTAAGGAAATGGAGAACTATGAACTGTCTGACAAAGAATTCAAACTAATTCTCTTAAAGCAGCTCAGCAAACTATAGCAACAGACAGCAAGTGAGGAAGCAAGGAACAAAGGACATATAAAACAGTCAGAAAACAATTTAAAATGGCAATAGTATGTCTTTGCCTATCAATAATTACTTTAAATTAAATGGATTATATTATTCAATAAGAAGGTATAGGATGGTTTAATGGATTGAAAAAAACACGAGTCAACAATATGCTGCCAATAATAGACTCACTTTTGCTTTAAGGACATACTTAATCTGAGTGTGAAGGGATTGAAACTATATCATATAAAAATAGTATTCAGGGCTGGACGAGTGATGCGTTGGTTAAGAGCTGGCTTTGGAAGACAGTGGCCCCGGTTCAGATCCCACATATGAGGGCCAGTAACACTGCCCTCTACAGCTAAGATGGTGAACAACAGCTCCACCTGGAGTTGGGCTGCTCTGAGTTCCTGGGACGACATAGCTGTAGCCTCTGCTGCAGTGGGCTGCCATAGGCTACAGTGAGTGGCCAGCAGCCAGCATGAATGGCAGCCGATGTGAGCTGCTAAGCACTGCTGTGAGTGGCCGTCCAGAGGCTGGAGACCGATCTGCCTCACCCGAGAAGAGCGCAATGATGATCAACATGGGCCAGTGAAGCGATGTCCTCCACAAGTAGAATAAAGAACAACAGGACAGCAACTTGTCTGTTCCCCTTCCCTGGCTCCCCAAACTCTATTCCCCTCCCCGAATTCCCCAATAAAATCTTTAAAAAACAAAAAAGGCAAATAGCAACCAAAAGAAAGCAGAGGCAGCTATACTTATATCAGATAAAATAGACTTTAAGCTAAAACTGGTCACAAGATACAATGAAGGTCATTTATAATGACAAAGGGGTCAATTCATCAAGAAGATATAACAATTGTTAAGTATTTATTTACCCAACACCAGGGCACCTAAATCTATAAAGCAAATAGTAACAGAAGTAAAAGGTGAAATAAACAGCAAACAAAAATAATTGGGGACTTTAACACTCCACTCTCAACAATGGATATACCAGAGACTCAACAAGGAAACAGCAGATTTGAGCAACACTATAGGCTATATGCAGTTAACAGGCATATACAGAAAAGTGCATCCAACATCAGCAGAATACACATTCTTCTCGAGTATTCATAGAACATTTTCTAGGAGAAACATATGTTACACTACAAAACAAATCTCAACAAATTCAAGCAGATAGAAATTGTATCAACTCTCTTTCCTGACTACAGTGGTATGAACTAGAAATTAATAAAAGGAGGTAATAAAAGGAGGAAAGGTGTAAAATTCACAAATATGTGGATATTAAGCAACACACTCCTGAACAAACAATGGATAAACAAAGAAATGAAAAGTATAATTTAAAAAATATATTTTGTGCCAAAAAATGAAAACACAACATACTTATGGGATGCAGCAAAAGCAGTTCAAAGAGGAAAGTTGTAAACACATACATCAAGGAAAAAGAAAGATCTTAAGCAATGTAACAATACAACTCAAGGAACCAGAAAAAAGAAGAATAAACTCAGTACAAAACTAGAAGAAAGAAAACAAGAGCAGATACGAATGAAATTGAGAACAGAAAAACAATACAAATTAACAAAACTAAGAGTTGGTTCTTTGAAAAGGTGAATAAAATCGACAAACCTGGGCCGGCTGAGTGACGCGGTGGTTAAGCGCTGGCTTGGGAAGCCAGCGGCCCCGGTTCGGGTCCCACATATGAGGGCCAGAGACACTGCCCTCAAAAAATAAATAAATAAAAATAAATAAAATAAAATGATGCTATCAACCACGATTATATATAAAAAATATGGACAAACCTTTAGCCAGACTCACCAAGAATAAAAGAGAGGACTCAAATAAATAAAATTATAAATGAAAGAAGGAACATTACAACCGATACCACAGAAATCCAAAGGACCATAGGAGACTACTATGAACAACTATATGCCAACAAATTGGATAACCTTGAAGAAATTGATACATTTATAGAAATATACAACCTACCAGAACTGAATCATGAATAAATAAAAATTCTGAACAGACTTATAAAAATAAAAAGTTTGAATCAGTAACCAAAAATCTCCCAGCACAGAAAAATGGAAAGCCAAATGGTTTCACTGATGAATTCTAGCAAACATTTAAATAATAATAATAATTTTTAATTTATTTAATTTGTTTATTTCTTTTGCAGAGCAGAGGAGGAAATGCAGCTCTCACTGAAAACTGTTCACAGCAGGAGTGAGGGAAATAAAGTCTGGTAGCTCCACTTTACACTGCCCCATTCAGTCTAACTTATTCCAGATGGGTTTGGAGGATCAGCATCCCACTGGCCCCACTGACAACAGAGCACGAGTAATCAGAGTTTCTAATACAATCGCTCTGCTTTTCACGACCTTCTTTAGTCTCATTGCTGCCATGTGGATGTAGTGGTTTGTCTCTCCACTGACCTCCATGAACACTGGTGTGCTTTGGGCGGTGGGGTAATTGAAGCAGAGTGATTGGCCCTTCCAAAGGTTGAATCTCAGCTTTGAATCACATGCCAGAATTAAGGAACCCTGCCTTAACAGACATAATAAATTAATGCAAAGGACTAAGGGATGTGTAATTTCTGTCTCAGGATGACAGAAAATACAGAATGAATGAAAGGACTATTAGAAGTGAAAACAGGGCCAGCCGAGTGGCTCAGTTGGTTAAGAGCTCAATCAAAAGTATGAGCTCTGAGCAATAGGGTTGCTGGTACGATTTCTGGCCCATGCTGATTTGCCACTGAGCTGCCAACAGGTGGCAGGATGGCTCAGCTAAAAAACACAAAACAACAACAACAAAAAAGAAGTGAAAATACCTGGGTATTTCTAAAAAAGTTGTAAGACATCAAAATGCACATTCTAGAAATGCTACAAAAACCAAAGTAGGTAGACAGAACATCACACCTAAGCACATTATGGTGAAATTACTGAAAATCAAATGCAAAAGAAAGGAGATAACACATAGCAATTAAATAATCATATTTTCTTTTTAAAATGTTTTATTAAACTTATTTGGGTGACATTTGTTAGTAAAATTATACATGTTTCAAGTATAGAATTCTATAATACATCATCAATCTATCGCATTGTGTGTTCACCAAGCAGAGTCAGTTATCCTTCCATCACCATATATTTGACTTCCCTTACCTTCTTTTACCACCCTTCATCCCTTTACCCTCAGATAACTACTAAACTGCTGTTTGTGTCTATGAGTTTTGTTTGTGTCTTTCATTTGTTGCTTTCAGTTTTATATCCCACATATGAGTGAAATCATTTGGTTCTTAACTTTTTCTGTCTGAATTATTTTGCTTAGCATGATAATTTCAAGATCCATCCATGTTGGCACAAATGGCAATATTTCATCTTTTCTTATGGCCAAGTAATATTCCATTGCATACACATACTATATCTTCATTATTTGATCATGGATCAAAGGGCACAGTGGTAGTTTCCATGTCTTGGCCACCATGAATAATGCTGTAGTGAACATTGGGGTACAACTATCTTTACAGATAAATGTTTTCAGATATTTTGGGTAGATACCCAAAAGAGAAATTGCTGGGCAATATGGTATTTCTACTCTTAATTTTATGAGGAACCTCCATATTGTTTTCCATAGTGACTGTACCAGTTTACATTCCCAGAACCACCTCTCTAACACTTGTTATTAATTGTCTTATTGATAATAGTTATTTTAACAGGAGTGAGGTGGTATCTCATGGTCGTTTTGATTCATTTGCATTTCCCTAATAGCTAGTGAAGTTGAACATCTTTTCAGATATCACTTGCCTATTTGTATGTATTCTTTGAGGAAGTGTCTATTCAGGTCCTCTGCCATTTTTTAAATTTAATTTTCTTTTTTTCTTGTTGAGTTTTATGAGCTCTTTATATATTTTGGATATTAGCCCCTTATTGGAGGTGTTTACAGATAACTTCTCCTATTTGGTTGGTTGCCTCTTTGTTTTGTTGATGGTTTCTTTTGCTGTGTAAAAGATTTTATTGGGGAATTGGGGAAGGGGAACAGTGTTGGGGAATTGGGGGAAGGGACCGGCCAAGTTGTTGTTCTTCAACCTTCGTTGTGGAGGGTGCCAGTTGCCATCTGGTTCCCGTCTGCAGCTCGTGGCCTCTAAGCTCAAGGTGCTGTGTTCAATCTAAGTTGCGGGTTCCATGAGGGAGTCAAACCAGCAGACTTGTTGTTAAGAGTGCACGCTCTATCCATTGAGCCACACAGGCTGCAGCTCAGCTCAAGGTGCTGAGTTCATTCTTAGTTGCGGGTGGGCATAGCCACCATCCCATGTGGGAGTCAAACCAGCAGCCTTGTTGTTAAAGAGTGCACGCCCTGTCCACTGAGCCATCCGGGCGGCAGCTCAGCTCAAGGTGCCAAGTTCAGTCTTTTTAGTTGCAGGTGAGTGTAGCTCATAATTGAACAGGCAATCTTGTTTTTACACCAGTTGAGCCATCCTGCCACCCAATGGCAGCTCAGTGACAGCTCAGCTAGGGCGCAACATTTATTGGCCCATGTGGGAATCGAACCGGGGGCCCTGTTGCTCAGAGCATGTGCTCTAAGCTAGCTCTTAACCAACTGAGCCACTTGGTCGGCCTAGTCTCATTCATTTATTTTTTATTTTACTTCCTTTGCCTTTGAGGTCAAATTAATAAAATCTCCTTTTAACCCAAGGTCAGTAAGTTTAGCACCTATGCTTTCCTCTATGCTATTTATTGTTTCAGTTCTTATATTTAGGTCTTTGATTCATTTTGAGTTAAATTTGGTGTATGGTGGCAGATAATAGTCTTGTTTCATATTTTGCACATGGATTTTCAATTTTCCCAGCACCATTTATTGAAGAGACTTTCTTTTCTTCTCCATTGTATGTTTTTAACTTTGACTTTTTTGTCAAAAATTTTATATATATATATATAATTTTTCTGGGTCCTCAATTCTATTCCATTGGTCTGTGTATCTGTTTTACTGCCAATACCATGTTGTTTTGATTATTGTAACTTTGTAGTATAAGTTGAAATCAGGCAGAATGATAACTCTGGCCTTGTTCTTTTTTTTCTCAGGATTGCTTTGGCTATTTTCAGTCTCTTGTGATTCCATACAAATCTGATGAGTTTTTGTTCTCTTTATTTTAAAAATGCCATTGGGATTTTGAAGGGGATTGCATTAAATCTGTTTATTGATTTGCATAGTATTGCCATTTTTGACTGTGTTGATTCTTCCAACCATAAACATGGATTATCTTTCCATTTTTTTGTGTCTTCTTCAATTTCTGTTAATAATGTCTTATAATTTTCAGTGTATAGATCCTTCACATCCTTTGTTCAGTTTACTCCAAGGTGTTTTATTTTTTGTTGCAATTGGAAAATGAATTCTTTTCATTTCTTTTTCTGAAATTTTATTGTTAGTAGATAGGAATGCAATGAATTTTTGTACATTCATTTTGCATCCTGTAAACTTTACTGTATTTGTTTATTGTTTAAAATAGTTCTTTTGGTGAAGTCTTTAGGGTTTTCTATATATAAAGAATCATTCATCTGAAAAAAGTGACAATTTGACTTCATCTTTTCCTGTTTGGGTGCCTTTTATTTCTTTCTCCTGTCTGATTGCTCTGGCTAGGACTTCCAGTACTACATTTGATAGCAGTGGTGAGAGGGAACATCCTTATCATGTTCCTGATCTTAGAGGAAAAGCTTTCTGGCTTTCACCATTAAATAAGATATTAACTGGGAGTTTCTCATATTTGGCCTTTATTGTGTTCTATACCTATTTTATTATGTGTTTTATTCATAAATGGATGTTGTATCTTGTCGAATGTTTTTTCTGCATCTATTGATATGATCATATAATTTTTATCCTTCATTTTGTTTATGTGGTGTATTGCATTGATTGATTTGCATGTATTGAGCCAAACTTGTGCCATGGAATGAATAGACATTAATGATGAATTGTTTTAAAATTTTGAATCTTCAAAGGGGAAAACAAGAAAAGCAAATATTGAGAATGCATGGAAGTAACGGCAGGAAGCAGCTATCACAATTAGAGATAGGGTGAGTGGAGTTATTCAAATATGTTTGGGAACCTCCCTCTCTAGAAATAAAAAAAATCAGAAGACATATAGAAAGTGTCACTTTAATATTGGTATGAAAGGTGGAGGTGCAGAAAGGCTGGTCCCATGTCTGCATGTGGTGGTTAAAAATAGATTGGGATATCTTGGCTATGAAGGTCCCCCCAAAGGAGCAAGTGGTCCCAGCCCCACACCAGGATTCCCCAGCCCAGGGTTCCAGTACTGGGAAGGGAAGCCCCCACAACTTCTGGTTGTGAAAACCAGTGGAAATTTAGTCTGAGTGAGATGGTCCATGTTTCCCCGAAAATAAGACTAAGTCTTACACTAATTTTTGCTCCAAAAGATGCATTTTATTCATTTATCCATGTACAAAAATCTGCATTTCTTCAAATACAGTCATGTCTGGCTGACGATCTTAACTGGGACTTATTTTGGGGTAGGGCTGATATTATGAGCACCCTGAAAATCATGCTAGGGCTTATTTTCCAGTTAGGTCTTACTTTCGGGGAAACACAGTAGGGCAGATGGAGTCCCAGGTGTTTCTCTTAAAAAAACCATGCATGAACTCACTCACTCACTAACTTACTCGCTTTATGCTCTGGTGCCGGGGTAACAGGTTGAAAGGAGCCAGGGACCAATTGAATTGGAACTGAATTGCCCAGCTCCAGGGTGAAGGCTGGAGGTGCAGCTTTCTCCCAACAGAGGAGGTGGACTAAAGCCATTGTTTCTTTGTTGAGCCCTCACCCCGCCTGGCATGTAGATGCATGTGGTCACCATAATTGTGTGTCCATTAACCTGGCTGACACTGTTCGTTCACCTTGATTTCCTGAGACCATGCCCCTCCCAACTTTCAAGTACACCCAAGTCAATTCCAGTTCCATTTCCATACAAATAGTCTGTCTTGGATCATGCTGCTGACTTTCCTACAATCTCACAAAACTTCAAAAAACCCAAATAAGTATCATTTAGCTTTGGCATATCCCATACCTCGGGCTGAGGAGCCCTAAGCCTGGTACCAGTGGAATCCAACCTTGTTTTGCCACTTGGCCTCTTGGGGTACCTCCAAGCCATGAATGTTTGGCAGCCATTTGCAATTGTTTTGTGGTCCATACCAAGTGTCCCCAGGCACAGGAAAAACTGTGGCTGAACTTGGCCTGTGGTGGGCTCCTCCCAGGAGGTCCCTAGGCTGGCATACTTGTTGGCCACCTTTGAACCCAGCCAGAGAATCAGTCTTCCACCTCCAAGGACAACACACCCAAACAGTACACTGGGCAGGCACCACAGCCCTGCCAAAGCTAATCCTGCTCCATAAGTCAGCTCCTGCACAACAGCTCCTGCACTGTAGTCATGACTAGTCCTCAAAACCAATCAACCCAAATATCAATTCCTCCCATTGACATGCAACCAGAAACCAAAGCTCAACTAAAACAGGAAGAAACACACAACACACAAAAGGGACACACCTAGAGTAGCCAACTCAGGGGACCAGGAAGACTGCACCAGTGGACTCCACAGGGAACCTAATACATAAGGCCACTCTACTAAGACCAGGAGGCATAGAAGCCCTACCTAATACATAGAAACAAACACAAGGATGTAGCCAAAATGGAGAAACAAGGAAACATATTCCAAATAAAAGAACAGAACAAAGCTCCAGAAAAATAACTAAACAAAATGGAGACAAGCGATCTACCAGGCACAGAGTTTGAAACACTGATTATAAGGAAGCTCAGTGATCTCAAGGAGAACTTCAACGAAGAGTTAGGAAACATAAAAATGAAGATAGAAAACAAACAAAAGAACCAGCCAGAAATAAAGAATAAAATAAATGAAATGAAGAGTACATTAGAGAGGGAATCAACAGTAGATTTGATGATTTAGAAGAAAAGGTTGCAGAAAACATCCATTCAGAACAACAAACAGAAAAAAGAATACAAAAAAAATGAGGATAGTTTAAGGGGCCTCAGGGACAACATTAAGTGTACCAACATTCGCATTATTAGGGTACCAGAAGAAGAAGAGAGTGAGCAAGGAATTGAAAGCCTGTTTTAAGAAATAATGACGGGGGGCCGGCCAAGTGGCTCAGTTGGTTAAGAGTTGGCTTAAAGTATGTCCTCTGAGCAACAAGGCCATCGGTTTGATTCCTACATGGACCAGTAAATGCTGTGCCCTAGCTGAGCTGTTGCTGAGCTGCCAACAGGTGTCAGGATGGCTCAGCTGGTGTAACAACAAGATTGCCTGTTCAGTGGTGGGCTACGCCCATCAGCAACTAAGACTGAACTCAGCACCTTGAGCTGAGCTGCCACCCGGATGGCTCAGAGGATAGAGCGTGTGCTCTTAACAACAAGGCTGCTGGGTTGAACTTCCACATGGGATGGTGGCTACGCCCACCTGCAACTAAGATGGAACACAGCACCTTCAGCTTAGAGGCCATGAGATGCCAATGGGAAGCCAGATGGCGACTGGCGCTCTCCACAACAAAGACTGAAGAACGACTTGGCTGGTCCCCTCCCCCAATTCGTCAATAACATTAAAAAAAAAAAAAAGAAAGAAAGAATGGTGGAAAACTTCTCTAACCTGGCAAAGGAAATACACATACAAGCCCAGGAAGAGCAGAGAGTGCCAAGCAAGATGAACCAAAAAACATCCATAAGGAGACACATCATAATTAAAATTTCAAAGTTCAAAAACAAAGAGACAATCTTTTTTTTAATTAGTTTCAGGTGTACAACACAATACAATAGTTACACTCTTTAACCCCCAAAGTGACAATCCTCCTCCCCTAGTTCACCCCACTCCCTCCCCATATCCCTTCCCCTTCCCCCTTATCCCCACCCCTCTCCCAACTAGCAAACCTCAGTTTTTCTTCTATATCTATAAGTTTGTTTACTTTGATCGTTCATTCAGTTTTTCAGATATAAGTGAGATCATATGGTACTTGTCTTTCTCCAACTGACTTATTTCACATAACATAATAGTCTCTTCACAACATTATCAATTACATTCCCAGAACTGCCCCCGTATCCCTGCGGCAACATTGTAGTCACCCACCTATGCTGTCCAAAACCTTCACCCTCTCCCTCATCCCAACTCCGTCCCAGCCAGCAACCATCAGGTTTCCCTTTATATGTGCTTGATATAATTTCAATCTTCTTAAATTTACTGAGACTTGTTTTGTGGCCTAACGTGGTCTATCTTGGAAAATGTCCCATGTGTACTTGAGAAAAATGTATATTCTGTTTTTTCAGGGTGAAATGCTCTAAAAATATCAACGAAGTCCAGCTGGTCTAAAGTGTCATTTAAGGCCCCTCTTTCTGTGTTGATTTTCTGTCTAAAGGGTCTGTCCATTGCTGACAATGCGGTGTTGAAGTCCCCTACTATGATAGTGTTACTGTTGATCTCTGTCTTTATGCCTGTCAAAATCTGTTATATGTAATTAGGAGTTGCTATGTTGGGTGCATAGATGTTTATTAGGGTTATAGTGCCCTTCTTTGTCTTTTATTGTAGTCATTTTAAAGTCTATTTTGACTAAAATAAGTATTGGTACTCCAGCTTTTTTTTCTCTCATTTCCATTTGCATGAAATATCTCATTCCATCTGTAAACAGCATATACATGTGTCCTATTTTCTTATCCACTCAGCCACTCTCTGTCTTTTGATTGGAGCATTTAGCCCATTCACATTTAAAATGATTATTGATAGGTGCATATGGAATGCCATTTTGTTATTTGTATTCCTGGTCTTCCTGGATTAGCTTGTTTACCACTTTCTTTTGTTTACAAAAGCCCTTTTAACATTTCTTGCAATGCTGTCTTGGTGGTAATGAATTCCTTAAGCTTATTCTTTTCTGAGAAGCTCTTTATTTCTCCTTCAATTTTAGGTGATAGCCGTGCTGGGTAGAGCAATCTTGGTTGTAGGCCTTTATTTTGGGTCACTTTGAATATCTTCTGCCACTCACTTCTGGCCTACAGAGTTTCTGTAGACAAGTCAGCTGTTAGTCTAACAGGAGTTCCTTTGTATGTAACCTGCTGTCTTTCTCTTGCTGCCTCTAGGATTCTGTCTCTGTCTTTAACCTTTGCCATGATGTGTCTTGGTTGAACCTGTTTGGGTTCAGCTTGTTTGGAAACCTTTGCACTTCTTGGGTGTGTATGTTGATTTCCTTCACCAGGGTAGGGAAGTTTTCAGTCATTATTTTTTCAAATACATTCTCAATTCCTTGCTTCTTCTCTTCTCCTTCTGGTATTCCTATGATTGGAGGATTGTTGTGTTTCACCTCGTCCCATAGGGCTCTTAAACTATCTTCATTGTTTTTTATTCTTTGGTCTTTTTGTTGTGCCAACTGGGTGATTTCTGCTATTTTGTCTTCCAAATCACTGATCCGCTCCTCTGCTTCATCTACTCTACTGGTGATTCCTTCAAGTGTGTTCCTCATTTCAGTTATTGTATTCTTTAGTTCTAACTGGTTGTTTTTTTATGATTTCTGTATCCTTCATTATGTCCTCACTAAGTTTGCTAAACATTCTTATCATCAGTGTTCTAAACTATGTCTCTGAAAGGTTGGATCACTCAGTTTTATTTGGTTCCATTTCGGGAGGTTTCTTCTGATCTTTCACTTGTGACATGTTTCTTTGTTTCCCCATTCTGGCTGTCGCTCTGGGACTGCTTTGATGTATTGTACAGATCACCAGGAGAGCCCTGGCTGGATCACGCAGGCACGCAGCTCAGGGCCGAACACTCCCCGGAAACCTCCCAGTCTCAATCTGTCCCAATCAGCTGCTCGCAGATCAGGCCGAGCAGCCCGACAACTAATCACCAGGTTGGCAACTCTGCAAGTGCAGTGCGGAGAGCTGGGACCCGAGGCAGCTTGCCCACTCCCGCATCTCAGTGAGCAGCCTGTTGGAGCAGGAGCACGCCCACCAAGCGTTCCCCTGGCAACGCAGCACAAGCCGTGCAGAGGGTGGGGATCTGAGGCAGCTTGTGCACTCCCGGGTCTCAGTGAGCAGCCTGTTGGAACCGGAGGGCACCCGCCCAGTGTTTCCCTGGCAATGCAGTATAAGCCGGATGGAGGGTGGTGATCCAAGGCCGCATGCATGTACGTGCACGCACACACACACTTCTGCACCAATTGCACCAATCCAATGAGGTCCCGGACCTGATCTTCTGTGGGAGGGCCCAACTCTGACAAAATGGAGCCCTCCTTACACCACTCGTGTGCAGGCTCCACACCAGGGGAACAATAGTCCGGAAACCTCCACCCTTTGCACCAAAGGTGCTCAGTTCTGTCCATCCCTGTAGGCTCCTGGGCCCGGCTCACACAGCTACTCCTTCCACCAGGAACCAGGTAAGTGCTCACCGGCGAGCAAGCCGGTGTGCTGGTCTCACTGATTCTCTAGCCGCTCTTAGCCTCACCGAGCTGAGCAAAGAGAGTCCTCACTAATTTACTGCCAGCTATCTTGGAACTTCTCTTCCTGGCAAAGGAACTCTGGTCTGGTGAGCTTGGTGTGTGGGCGGAGGGTCTCTCCCCCAACCGGAGAAGCCTCCCCACAGCTGGGACTTCCCTAATGGGGTTTGCCCTCTCTCGCCTCCGCCCGTCCTACCAGACCCAACGTGGCCTCCTGTTTAAGTTCTTCGTTTAGTGGTTCTGTTCATCAAGTGTTCCAGGGACCTCCAGGGTTGAATGCTGTATAATTTGTTTGTAATTTTGGTGTGATCCTGGGAGATAGTTAGCACAGCCTCTGTCTATTCTGCCATTTTACCGGAAGTCTCCACAAAGAGACAATCTTGAAAGCAGCTTGAGAAAAGCAGTTAGTTAGCAAGAGCTACAATGGAGCTCTTGCAAGACTGGCACCTTATTTCTCAACAAATATTGCACGCTAGAAGGGAGTGGCTGGAAATATTCAATATGATGAAGAGCAAGGACCTATTACCAAGATTACTCTACCCAGCAAAACCATCATTTAGAATCAAAGGACAGATAAAGAGCTACCCAGCCAGGGAAAACCTAAAGGGGTTCATCAACACCAAGCCAGAATTACAAGGAATATTAGAGTGACTTCTTTGTTGTTGGTTTTTTTTTTTTGAGTGACTTCTTTAAGTTAAACAAAATATGAATAATAAAATGGCAATGACTACATATCTATGAACAATTATTTTCAATGTGAAGGAATTAAGTGCTCCAATCAACTAGTGTGAATAAATGGATTTAAAAAAAAAGACCTGTACATGTGCTGTCTACAAGAGACTCACTTCAGATAGACACACACAGACTGAAAGTAAAGGAATGGGGAAAAGATATTTCATAAAAATGGAAATTGAAAAAATCTGGATTAGCAGGGCCGGCTGCGTGGCACGGTGGTTGGGCACTGGCTTGGGAGGCCAGCAGCCCCGGTTCGGGTCCCGCATGTGAAGGCCAGTGACACTGCCCTCAAAACACACACACACACACACACACACACACACACACACACACACATCTGGATTAGCAATACTTAAGACCAAATATACTTTAAAAGAGACAAAGAAGGACCCAGTAATCCTACTTCTGGGTATTCATGTGAAGAAATCAAAAGACTACTTCAAGGAAACATGTGCTTTCATATGTTAATTGCAGCATTGTTTACAGTGGTTAGGATGTAGAGGCAGCCTGGATTCTGTCAGTGGTTGAATGGGTAAAGAGTAGGTAGTATGTATATAAAATGGAATATTGTTTAGCCAGGCAAGGGAATGGGTTCTTGCCATCTGTAGCAGCATGGATGGACCTGGAGTGTATTG
Source organism: Aselliscus stoliczkanus (assembly GCA_033961575.1). Taxonomy (NCBI): domain Eukaryota; kingdom Metazoa; phylum Chordata; class Mammalia; order Chiroptera; family Hipposideridae; genus Aselliscus; species Aselliscus stoliczkanus. Next base: position 54,370,520 of record CM066737.1, read on the forward strand.
TATGAGTGGAGTATTTCAGATAGAGAAAAACAGATGAAATGTAATTTCGTTTATATGTGGAATCTAAAGAACAAAACAATGTACAAAGAAAACAGAAATAAACTGATAGTTACAGAGAACATTTTGATTGTTGTCAGATGGAATGGGTGTTGTGGGGGTGGAAAAGGGAAGGGATTAAGAAGTACAAATTGTTTCTTACCCAGTAGGGAGGTAAGGTATAACATAAAGAATGTAGTCAACGGGCTGGCCAAGTGGCGCATTGGTTAAGATCTGGCTTGGGAAACCAGCGGCCCCGGTTCGGATCCCACGTATGAGGGCCAGTGACACTGCCCTCAAAAATAAATAAATAAATAAATAAATAAATAAATAAATAAATAATAAAAGAATGTAGTCAATAATTTTGCAATAACTATGTGTAGTAGTGTCAGAGGGGTACTAGATTTATTGGGATGATAGATGGGAATGAAGTTGAGGCATAAGGTGCAAAATGTGAAGGGATTTAAAGTACAAATTGGGGGGGTCAGCCAAGTGGTTCAGTGGTTAAGCGCTGGATTGGGAAGCCAGCGGCCACGGTTCAGGCCCACATATGAGGGCCAGTGACACTGCCCTCAAAAAAATATAAATAAAATAAAGTACAAATTGAGAGTTACAAAATAGTCAAGAGGATATAAAATAAAACATAAGGGATACAGTCAATAATATGGTAATATCAATGTATACTGTCAGGTGGGTAGCAATACTTAGTCAAGGGTATCACCTCTTAAATTACATTAATGTCTAACTACTATGCTGTACACCTGAAATTAATATAAAGTAATATTGAATGTCAGCTGCAATTGAGAAATTAAAAGGTGGGGTATAAACAGATAGAGGAAAACAAGAGGTTAGCATTTCCAGGCATAAAACAAGTCATGAGGATGTAATGCTCAGAATAGGGAATATAGTCAATAATATTGTGGTAGTGTGGTACAGGGTCACATGGTTTATTGACTTATGGTGATCACTTTTTTAGGTATATAAATGTTGAATAACTACTGTATATACCTGCAACTAATATGATATTGTATGTTAGCTATATTTTAATAGAAATATTTAGAAAACTCATAAAACCCTCCCATAACATGTGTCATGTCATCTTAAACCATAGCATAAATGGTATGCTTGGAACATCAGTCTCCCCTCAGCAGAAGCAACCAACTTCTACACAACAGGAGGGACCGATGATCCTTGTCCCAAGTTACATCCACCCCTTCAAAAAATATGAAAGCTCATAATAAGGTAGACAATGAATAGGCCTTCTGTTGTTGGAGATATTCCTCTTTTCCTGACTGCAAATTCTCTGCTAATATTTCTGCTTCCACAATAAACCAGGTACCATTGAAAGCAGGATTCCATTATGAAGTTTTAATTGTTGTTAGGCTTCTATGGAAACTGGAAAATGCAAATTCATCCTCAGGTAAATCCTTAATCTAGACATCAGACATTTTTACTCCTTCTAATTCAGTAAATAAATATTAAAGTAATACCAGTAATTCTTTTTTTTTTAAAGCATCAAAAGAAAAAAAGCTTTTCAAACAGTGGATTATGGAAGACAGAAGGGAACATTAACATGTTAGTCTTTTCCAAGAAACAGACAGACCTAGATTTCAGTCCCTTTTAATGACTGACATAACATATACATGAGGTGAAATAGATCTCAAAGTCCACAAAGCTCCAAATCCAATGTCCACCCAGTTGCTATGTATGACCTTAAGACTGAAAGGAGGAGAGAATGGAGGCTTGTCTGAGATATGTCTGATGACCTTCACTAAAGACCTCATATCTGAGTAACTTTCCAAGGGGTCTCAATCTCTCAGTTTCAATATCCAAGCAAACAGACACATTAAAGTCTGCAAAGATTCATTCATTAGGGATTCCTTATATCAGATCTTGGTATACAGCATATAATTCCAGTGCATAACTATCCTCAATATCTGGAATTTTAGGTATAAATTATTACTTCATTTCAAGCAACATAAAATTAAAATACAGATAAATCATAAGATTGATACATGCATGGGTCATAAGGTTAACAAATCCTTTCTATAGCACCTTTACAATGACTGCCTTGAAACACCCCTCATTACTCATACATTCTGCCCAAAGCTAGAAATGAATGACTGGATGAAGCAAAAGTGGAAAAGTTAAAACCTGGAGACTGATAAGATTCAGGTGAGGAAGGAGAACCTAAGTCATATATGTAAGTAAATTTTTTATTAGACATAAATCCATATAAAGAATAAAAATTGCTCAGTTACAGTAGTCACCAGGACTCTAATAAGGAGAAGAGATTTAATGAGGATTATCTCCACAGGTACAGAGAAAACAAACCAACACTGAGGCAATGCCAGGGCCAAAAGTTATAGCTACTCAATGGACAAATGTGTATGATGACAATGGAGAAAAAAGCAAGCTTCCAGAGAAGAGAAACAAAGCTAACAAAGTACCTTAAGTTATTGTGACCACAGGGAGAAAAACCGAGCTTATCATTTTTGTGAAATTGCATTCCTGAGGGAATGCTAAAATATGCACACAGCAAAAGGATAATAATGCCTGGAATTAAATAGTTTTTTTTTTAATCATCCTATGGTGAAAAAAGAAGCAAAATAGTAAGCAGTTTTGCAGAGGACCTCACAACCTCATCATCAGAGTACATATGTAAGAACACTGTTTACACAAATTTGGTTTATTCCAGTTAGATTGATTTGGGAAGATTAGTAAGAAAATTTATTCTAATTTTCTATTAATAAGATTAATAAGAAAATGCCTTTTCTGTTTAAGCCAGGGTAATCTAAATGAGATGAAGCCATCTCATACCTCTGGGACCCACAAAAGAAGAGCCCTCCAGGACATGATTGCACAGGAAGCCAAAAAGGATAGTTTTCACTGCACTTGGGGAGAAAAAATTACATTTAAATAGAGCCATCTCCATTAAAGCATTTAGTCCATGCACATTGAAAGTAATTGTGATAGATATGTAGTTATTGCCATTTTATTGTTCATAGTTTTGATCTTTTTTCATCTAACGAAGTCCCTTTAACATTCCTTTTAATACTGGTTTAGTGGTGATGAACTCCTTTAGCTTTTTCTTGTCTGGGAAGTTATTTATCTATCCTTCAATTCTAAATGATAGCTTTGCTGGGCAGAGTAATCTTGGTTGTAGGTTCCCAACTTTTCATCACTTTGAATATTTCATGCCAATCCCTTCTGGTCTGCAAAGTTTCTGTTGAGAAATCAACTGACAAGCTTATGGAAACTCCCTTATAACTAACTAGTTGCCTTTCTTTTACTGCTTTTAGAATTCTCTCTTTGTCTTTAACCTTCGGCATTTTAATTATAACGTGTGTTTGCGTGGGCCATAGGGTGGCTGAATGGATAAGAAACCAAAACCTTTACATGTGCTGCCTACGAGAGTCTCACTTCAGATTGAAAGACACACAGAGACTGAAAGCAAATGGAAGGAAAAATATATAGCATGAAAATGGAAAAAAAGGAAAGCTGGGGTAGCAATACTTATACCAGACAAAAAACCTTTAAATCAAAGGCTATAATAAAAGACAAAGAAGGACCTAGTAATCCCACGTCTGGGTATTCATCCAAAGAAACACAAAATGCTACATTGAGGGGGTGTCTCCATCCATATGTTCATTGCAGCATTGTGTACAATGGCCAAGTTGTAGAGGCAGCCTCAGTGTCTATTGATGGATGAATGGATAAAGAGTAGGTGGTACATATATACAATGGAATATTGCTCTGCCATAGAAGGGACTGTGTTCTTGTATCTGTGGTGGCATGGATGGATCCAGAAGGTATTGTGCCGAGTACAGTATGTCAGATGGAAAAACAGATGCAATATGATTTCACTTATATATGGAATCTAAAGAACAAAATAAACAAACAAAGAAAAGAGAAACAAGCTCATAGATACAGAGAGCATTTTAATGGTTGCCAGACAGAAGGGGGTTTGGGGATGGGTGAAAAAGTGGAATGATTAAGAAGTATAAATTGGTTGTTACAAAACATTAATGGGGATGTAAGTTATAGCATAAGGAATACAATCAATAATATTGTAATAACTATGTGTCGTGTCAAGTGAGTACTAATTTTATTGGGGTGATAGATGGGAGGGAGTTGGGGTCAGGGTGAAAAAAGTGAAGAGATTATGATGTGCAAATTGGTAGTTACAAAATTGTCATGGGGTTGGAGTGGGCAGTTAGCTCATGTAGTTAGGGTGCAGGCACATAACACCAAGGTTACTCGTTCGATTTCCACATGGGCCAAGGTGCTGCACCCTCCACGACTAGATTGAAGACAAGTACTTGACTGGGAGCTGATGGGTCCTAGAAAAACATACTGTTCTTCAATTAAAAAAAATTGCCATGGGGCTGTAAAATGAAGCATAGGAAATACAATCAATAATATGGTAATAACTATGTATACTTCCAGGTGAGTACTAGGCTAGTCAGGGATATCACCTCTTAAAATATATAAATGTCTATCCACTATGCTGTATACCTGAATTAATATAAAGTAATATTGAATGTCAAGTATAATTGAAAAATTTAAGAGGTGGGAAATGGTGAAGGGGAATAAGAGGTCCAAATTTCCAGTCATAAAACAAATAAGTCATGGGGATATAATGTGCAGCACAGGGAATATAGTCAATAATATTGTGATAGCATAGTATGGTGTTGGATGGTTGCTGGACTTATCATGGTGATTAATTCTTTAGGTATATAAATGTTCAATGACTACTGTGTACACCTGACAGTAACATAATGTTGTATGTTAGCTATATTTTAATAAAATCTAAACAAATAAATCAATTGATAAGCAAGCCGTTTTCAGAAATAAATTACTATTAGAATAAGTAGCAATGTGATTCCACTTTTTTTTTTTTTTGAGGGCAGTGTCACTGGCCCTCATATGTGGGATCTGAACCGGGGCCGCTGGCATCCCAAACCAGCTCTTAACCAATGTGCTACTCGGCTGGCCCTACACACATATTTTTATTTATTTATTTATTTATTTATTTATTTATTTATTTATTTATTTATTTATTTTTTGAGGGCAGTGTCACTGGCCCTCATATGTGGGACCTGAACCGGCTGGCTTCCCAAGCCAGCGCTTAACCACCATGCCACTCGGCCGGCCCTCTACACACATACTTTTAAATTCACTCTCAACCTTAAACAAAACAAACTTACACACTTGTTTATGAATATTCATTAACCCGATGTAAAACCTTTGACCTAATCTTAGAAGTATAAGTGTGTAGCTCATAGACTGCCAGACAGACAATATATCTTCTAAGGATCACAAGATTATATCTTAGATTAAATTATAGGACTACTTAGAATCTTAAAAGTGTATCCCATAGCAGCCTCAAACTGAGGTTACTCAGTGTTAAACACATGTTGCTGTTTAAGGAAAAAAAGGATGACTCAGAAACAAGAGCCACAATTCAAAGCCAAGAACCACAGAGAACAGATCCCAGGGAGTAGGAGTCATCCCTAATCAAGGAACTGCAAGAGATGACTAGGTGGATTTTAGAATTGCCATGTTCTGTGGTTGTTACGTGCTTCTTATTTCCCCTTTATAATAGAATTGTCTATAGTAATTTCCTATGCTTGTCTCAAATTTTATGTTGGGAAGGGAGGCAGCAATTATTTGTCTCATTAACTCTCATGTTTTCAGGTTGAGAAGAATGGTACTCAAAGAGGTTAACCTGGAGAACAATATCTGAAGAGCTTCATGTGCACTGGGACCTGATTAAAGTGATAAGATGCTGGTCTTGAGCAGAATCCTTAATGACATGAGATATTAAGGGCACTTGAAAGTGTAATTTGCATGCTGGAGGATTATAAGTAATTGTTGCCAGTGGGAAGACTGTGGAAGATTGTATTTTCCAGATATGTACTACTTCATCTTCCATCCCATATGCCATATGTTGTTCAAGACGGTTGCTCTACCCCATCGAGAAATGGGGTCTATGTCCATTCCCCTTCCAAATAAGCAGGTTTGAGGGGATGTTTCATCTAGTAGAGTTAGGTGGAGCTGAAACTATTTGACATCCAAGGATAGATCATAAAAGTCAATGCAACTTCCATATAGCTTTCTGGAGAACTTGGTTTTGTATTCCTGAGCTGCTATGCAATAAGTTTAACTATCATGAAGCTACTATGCTCTAAGGAAACTGAACATGAGAGTTTGTGTGCATGCATGTGCTCTGAATGGCAATCCTTGCTTTTGAGTCGTTCCAATCTAGGCACTATATGTGTGAGTGAATGTGACTTAATATTGTTCTATTCCCCAACAAGTGAATGACCCCTAGATTTCAAGTCTATCCAGCTGAGACCCCAGATATAATGCACTAGAGGTAATTTTTTTCTCCTGTGCCATTTCAGAATTCTTGACTCACAAAATATGATGGCATAATCAAATTTTTGTTTTATGCCACTACATTTGGGATTTGTTACACACGATAATAACCAGAACAGTAAGTGGTATCAGAACTGGTTTCAGAGGAACTGCTTTGAAGATGGGTTCTCTAAATTTGTCTTGACTATTGGAAATTGGTTCTATGATCTGATTATATTTAGACACTAACAAATTTTTTCCCATTGGCAAAGGGTACAGTGATAGTTCATGCTGCACAGCAGCAAAACAGTTTCTTTATTTTTTATTTTATTTTATTTTTTAATTATTTTTATTATTATTAATAGTTACAGATGTACAAAACTATGCAATAGTTATCTTTTTCATCCCTTACAAAGTGACTACCTCTTCCCCCTCCCCTGTCTCCTCCCCCGATATCATACATATCTATTACAATTCCATTTACTCCATCCCCACACTATATTCCACATGCCATGACTATATATGTGTTAAATTATAGTTTCTTATATTATCACCTGTTAGATCTCTAGAAGCAAATGCATGTACATGACAAGACTTTGAGTGACCCAGAAACACTTCCAACCATAAAACACTTTAATAAAAATAAGGATTATAACAACATTGGTTGGTTGCTACATGTTCCAGAAAACTTGGGAAAGAAAATGAGTTCAGGGCTTAAAATTCCCAGATCAAGTACCAGGTAGGAAACCAAACCACATCTATGACTGTCTAAAAGTTATAGTTATCTGTTACAGTCGTCAAGCTGAGATTTCTGAAATGCAAAACTAAAGTATAATCTTGTCGGGGGCTGTAGTCAATGTGAATTTATTTTCCAACCTCATGGTTCTCTTATGTTAAAGTTAAAACATTCATAGGGAAGAAATTGAATAATGAAAATTTAGAAAGGGACATATAGGAAGAACATGATGAAACTAAAGTCCTTGAAGCCCTAAATTCTGCCATTCTACCTTTGCTATTAGTAGCAGTCTTGAAACTCATGTCTGAGGAGATCAGTCTCATCTACCATGGAAAACCTACAATGGCCTTACCTGTGGTAGTTGCCTTGCAAGGGAGTACTTATCTTCCTGAAGGCCTACCTACAAAACATATCATTGTGTTTATTCTCAAATTTTTTCCAGTTTTATTAAGATATAATACACATTGAGTTGTCATGTGTTAATTTGATATACTTACATACTATAAAATGATTGTCACCATAGTGTTTGTTAACAGCTTGATCACATCACATAATTACCATTGCTTTTATTTTATTTATTTAATTTTTTTAAAATTAAAATATGGCTAATATACAATGTTATATTACTTTTAGGTGTACACCATAGCTATTCATCATTTATATACTTAAAGAAGTGCTCACCATGATAAGTCCAGCAACCAGCTGATGCCATTACCATGCTATCATAATATTATTGACTATATTATCAATGCTGTACATTACATACCCATGATATATTTGTTTTATACCTGGACATTTGAACCTCTTATTCCCTTCACCTTCCTTTTTTAATTTTTACAATTACAGTTGACACTCAACATTATTTTATATTAATTTCAAGTATAGAGCATAGCAGTTAAGACATTTATACAATTTAAGAAATCATCCCCTTGACTAGTCTAGTACACGCCTTGAACTATACATAATAATTACCATATCATTGACTATATTCCCGATACTTTACATCCCCATGACTATTTCGTAACTACCAATTTGTATTTCTTAATCCCCTAACCCTGCCCTCCAATACATCTCCCATTGATCACTCTGTAAAACTAGTACCCATCTAACACCATGCATAGTTATAACAATATTATGGGCTATATTCCTTATGCTATACCCTACATCCCCATGACTACTGTGTAACAACCAATTTGTACTTTTTAATCCCTTCCCTTTTACCCCCAACCCTAATCCCCTTCCCATCTTGCAACCATCAAAATGTTCTCTGAATCGATGAGTTTGTTTCTGTTTTGTTTGTTCATTTTGTTCTTTACAGTTCACTCTTAAGTGAAATCATGACATTTGTCTCTGCCTGACTTAATACACTGAGCATAATATCCTCTACGTCAATCCATGTTGTTGCAGATGACAAGATTTCATTAATTTATTATGGCTGAATAATATTCCATTGAATATAAGTAACATCTTTTCTTTATTCATTCATACATTGATGGAAACCCAGATTCCCTTCATACTGTCATTATTGTAAAGCTGCAATGAACATAGGGATGTAAACAACCTCTTGAAGTACTGTTTTGGGTATCTTTGGATAAATACCCAGAAGTGGGATTACTGGGTGCTTCATTGGTCTTGTTATAGCTTTTGTTTTAATGTGTATTTTGTGTGGTAAAGTGTTGCAACCCAGCTTTTTTTTTCATTTCCATTTTTTTTTTTTTTAGATTTTTTTTTAAATTGGGGAATTGGGGGAGGGGAACAGCGTTGGGGAATTGGGGAAGGGGAACAGATAAATTGCTGTCGTTTTGTTTTTCAGTCTAGTTGCGGAGGATGTTGCTTCACTGGCCCATGTTGGTATCATCATTACGCTCTTCCCAGATGAGGCAGATGTGTCGCCGGGTTCTGGATGTCGCTCACCATGGCTGTTGGCAGCTCACGGCTGGCTGCCAGCCTCTCACGCTGGCTGCTGGCCACTCACTGTAGCCTATGGCAGCCCAGTGCAGCAGGGGCTACAGCCTACACCGTCGCCAGGGCTCACACAGCCCAGCTCCAGGTGGAGCTGTTGTTAGCTGTAAAGGGCAGTGTCACTGGCCCTCATATGTGGGATCCAAACCGGGGCCGCTGGCATCCCAAAACCAGCTCTTAACCACTGCGCCACTCGACCAGCCCTTTTCATTTCCATTTTAAAGAAATATCTTTTTCCATCCACTTGTCTGAGATGAGTCTTTGGTAAGCAGCATATGTATGGGTCTTGTTTTCTTATCCATTCAGCCACCCTTTGTCTTTTAATTGGAGCATTTAGTCCATTTACATTTAAAGTAATTGTTGATAGATATGTAGTTATTGCCATTTTATTATTCATATTTCTAATATTTTGTTGTTGTTGTTGTTAATCTTAAAGAAGTCCCTCTAAGGAGCCTGCCAAGTGGCTCAGTTGGTTAAGGAGCACCCTCAAGAGTGTGAGCTGAGCTCTGAGCAACAGCCGTTCGATGCCTGGCCCGAGCTGAGCTGCCAACAGGTGGCAGGATGGCTCAGCTAAAAACAAACAAACAAACAAACAAACAAAATAATAAGAAGTCCGTCTAAGATTGCTTGTCATACGTGTTTGGTGTTGATGAACTCTTTTAGCTTTTTATTATCTGGGAAGCTCTTTATCTGTCCTTTGATTCTAAATCATAGCTTTGCTGGGTAGAGTAATCTTGGTTGTAGTTCCTCACTTTTCATCACTTTCAATATATTGTGCCAATCCCTCCTGGCCTGCAAAGTTTCTGTTGAGAAATTAGCTGACAGTCTTATGGGAGCTCTATTGTAGGTAATTAACTGATTTTCTTTAACTGCTTTTAATATCCTCTCTTTATGTTTAATCTTTGACATTTTAATTATGATGTGTCTTGGTGTGGGCTCTTTGGGTTCGTTGTGTTTGGGACTCTGTGCTTTCTGGGCTTGACTATCCATTTCATTCACCAGGTTAGGGGAGTTTTCTGTCATTATTTCTTTAAATAGGTTTTCAATTCCTTGCTGTTTCTCTTCTACTTATGGTACACTTATGATGAGAATGTTGGTCCACTTGATGTCCCAGATGCCCTTTAAATTTTCCTCATTTGTTTGGAATTTTTTTCTTTTTGCTATTCTGATTGGGTGTTTTATGCTACCTTATCTTCTAAATCGCTGATTCAATTCTCTCCTTCATCTAATCTACTGTTGATTCCCTTTAATATATTCTTCATTTCAGTTATGGTATTTTAGAAATTTCTGACTGGTATTTTTTTATGTTTTCTATTTCCATTTTTATGTTTTCTATCTCTTTGTTGAAGTTCTTTTCTGAGACATTTGAGCATGCTTATAACCAGTATTTTAAATTCTGTGTCTGTTAGGTTGTTTGTCTCCATTCTGTTTAGTTATTTTTCTGGATTTTTGTTCTGTTCTTTTGTTTGGGACATGTTACTTTGTCTCCCCATTTTGGCTAACTCTCTGTGTGTTTTTTCCCCCTATATATTAGATAGGGCTTCTATGTCTCAGTAGAGTAGCTTTATGTATTAGTGTCCTGTGGGTCCCAGTGGTATGGTCTCCGTAATCTTCTGAGCCAGGTGCCCAAGTGTGTTTCTTTTGTGCTTTGTATGTGCTTTGGCCATGACTACAGTGGAGGAACTGTTGTGCAGGGGCTGACCCTATGGAGCTGGATTCACTTTAGAAAGGCTCTGATGCCTTCCCAGTGTGCTGTTTGGGTGTGTTATCCATGGAGGTGGCTGGGTGATGCTCAAGCTGGGTCTGAAGTTGGCCACCACGAGTGCCAGATTAGGGGCTCCTGTGAGGGGCCTCTCTACAGGGCAAGTGTAGCTGCAGCCTGTGCCCTGCCAGGAGCCACCTGTCATTAGACAGAAAACAATCAATGAATGGTTGCTCCCATGCTGGGCTTGGAGGTACCTTGAGAGGCCATCCTGTGAACAAAGGCTGGCTGCCATTAGTGTCAGGCTAAGGGATGCTCTGCAAGAAGTACAGGACATGTTGCAGCCAGATGCTGTTTGTTTGCATTTTGTGAACCTTTGAGAGATTTTAGGAAAGTCTGCAGCATGAGCCTAGACAGGCCATTTGTGTGGAAATGCCACTGGAAGTGGCTTGGTTGTGCCCAATTGTTTGGTGGGGCAGAATCTCATAATCACCACAGCAGGGCAAAGGAACAGTGTTAGCCAGGTTGTTGGAAAATCAGATATGACCATCACCTGTGTCTGCATGCTGGGTGGGGATGATAGCTCAACAAAGAAACAATGGGTTCCTACATCTTCTCTGCCTGGGAAAGAACTACCCCTATAGCCCTTGCCCTGCAGCCAGGCAATTCAGTTCTTCCCCATATGTCCCTGGTACTCTTCGGACTGTTGTTCCAGTGCTGGAGCTCACAGTGAGTGATTCTGTCAGCTAGCAGGTATGTGCATGAGCTTTTTAACAGAATTCCTGGTACTGCAGCCACCCTCATCTCACTTGGCCACAATTTCCACTGACTTTCACAGACCAGATTTATGGGTATTTTCTCCCTGGCAGTGAAACCTGGTGCTGGGCAGCCTGGTGTGGAGCTGGGGCCACTCGCTCCTCCAGCAGGGACCTCCACAGCTGAGATATCCTCCCAAATTTTAATGGTTGCATGCGGGTGTGGGTGTAGCTAGTTCATGTCTTTGCCCTTCCTACCAATCTCGATATGGCTTCTTCTGAATATCTTTAGTTTTAGGGCTTTGGTTCAGCTTGTATTCAGGTTTTTAATGATGGTTATTCTGTAGTTTAGTTATAATTTTGATGTGGTCTGAGAGGAGGCAAGCACAGTGTTTATCTACTCTGCCATCTTGACTGGAACCACCTTTGCCTTTAGACTTATAACCAGACTCAAGTCTAAGCACCTTCCGCAGCATGAGATACAAGGTATAGCCTAAGGGCCAGTCAAGTGGCCCTCAGTTTTTTAAGAGCCCGCTCAAAAGTGCGAGCTCTGAGCAACAGGGTTGCCGGTTGGATTCCCGGCCAGAGCTGAGCAGCTGCTGAGCTGCCAACAGGTGGCAGGATGGCTCAGCTAAAAAAAGGTATAGCCTATGAGGAGGTGTGATACACATCAAAAGAGTTACATGATTTTGTTCTCTTATATTAATGGAAATCTGGGAAATGTGTGGAAATAGATCCTAAAATTGTTGGATTAGGATAAAAAATATGTTGGATTAGGCCAAATTTATTGATATGGTCTCACTAAATAGAGATTCCAGCTTTAAATGTCAGTTTGAGTGGCAAGAGTGACTGACCCTAACGATTTATTTGGTTATTTGACTTAAACTGAGACCCAAAGATATTCTATAGTAAATGATGTTGAAATGCCAGAGCTTCCATAGCACACTGGAGATGAAGATATCCAAAGATTTAGTGAGTTTGAAAGAATAGAGTGGGTTTAGTACTTAAGACCTCTTCCCACCACTTCACTCTGATGTCCAGAAAAGTCCAGAAGACTGTCTCTTCACCAAAGCTGTCAGAAACCCATTCATGAGAGGAGCCTCACTATCATTGAAGGCTCTATGGTGTATAAACTTTGTAAGGCATAAATGAGAGTGGGAATTGCTGCCATCAACTTGGGTTTCCTGAACTGAAAGGGGTCGTTGTGTTCCAGGTTTGGAAGAAGCCAATGAAAACATTCATCTGTCAAAGAAAGAATTAAATAGTTACTTTAATTGGTGGCAGAGCTTAAGCAGTGTTGTGAATTTTCTGACTCACAGTGATCTTTGGTATTGACAAGTTGATTGGTGTCTCTAGAACAAAAATAGATAGGAAATCTACTAAATCCTACTACACCTGAATAAATTAGAGAGCTTTTTTTTTTGAGGGCAGTGTCACTGGCCCTCATATGTGGGACTGAACCAGGGCCGCTGGCTTCCCAAGGCAGTGCTTAACCACTGTGCCACTCGGCCAGCCCTTACATCTGAATAATTTAAATTGCTCTATATCTAATGAATGGAAATCTGACTTGAATAAGATTCACAGCCTTCCACCAATTCCCATACTTGAGCCACTTCATAGACACAGTGCCTTGTGAACAAAGTAGAGGCCAGATCGCTTTGAAAAGGGACTCTGCTTCCCAGCCAAAATACATATTGTAAATATTCATCTGATCTTCCCTAAAGGGTCTTGTGTCCATTTACCAAGATAACTATGCATTGAGGAAGGAAAGAAATAATCAACCTTTTCAGAGATTACTGGACACTGACTCAGAAGTAACCCTAATTCCTGAAGACCCAAAATGTCACTGTGGAGTTTTGAATCAAGCGAGTGACACATCTCCTACTAACTTGTTGTTATCCCCATTACATAATGCATAAATAAAATAAACATATTCAGAAACTGAAAAAAATTGCCACATTGGTTTCCTGATCCATAGAATATGGGCTGTTACGGTAGGGGAAAACACTAACATTGCCTCTCTCTACTAATATAGTAAACCAAAAGCAATATTGTATTCCTGGAGGAAACTTCAGATAGCACTACGATCAGACTTGAAATATTCAGGAAATGGAGAGTCTCATCACATTCCCATTTAACATTCTTATTTTGCATGTGCAAGAGAGAGATGGATTTTTCAAAAATAACAATGGATTATTATAAAAGCAGTCACATAATGAATCCAATTGGTGATGCTATTTAAGATGTGGTTTCTTTGCCTAAGAAAAGTCGCATATCCCCTGGCACCTAGTGTGAAGTTTTTCTCCCCTATATTTGGCAGTGAAGACCATATAAAAGCAGTTTGATTTTAGCTGGCATGGCCAGCAAGTTACCTTCACTGTTCTAACTCAGGGCTGTATTAACTCTCCTGCTCTATGTCAAAATCTAATCCTCAGGGAGCTTGATCATCTCTCCATACCACAGGACATTACACTGCCCTATTACATTGATGATATTCTGACTGGACATGATAAGCAGGATTTAACAACAAACTTAGACACCTTGGTAAGATAAATGCATATCAGAGAGGGAAATGAAACCCACAAAACTTCAGGGACTAGCCTCTGGTTAATTTTCTTGGTGTTCAAAGGTCCAGAGAACCTTGAAATAGTCCTTCAAGGGAAAGGCCAAGTGGTTGCAACTGGCCCCTACTGCTAGACAACATGCCTAGTAGGCTTTTTTTTTTTTTTTGGAAGGCATCATGTATCTTATTTAGGAGTGCTAATTCTACCCATTTACTGAGTATCTTAAAAAGCTACTAGTTGTGAGTGGGGCCCAGAGCAAGAAGAGGCTTTGCAACAGGCACTGGCTATCATGCAATATGCTCTGCCACTTGTTCAATATGGTCTAGCAGATCCAATGGTCCTTGTAGTGACTGTGACAAATTAGGATGCTGAGTATAGCCTTTTCAATCTCCTATAGGTGATAGTTTGATTATATTTCCTTCAAATGCCTATGGCCAATAGTTTATTTGGATTGATACACTTCTCCAGGTAATTGTGGTATGCTGGCTGCTACACCTCCCACCCCTTAACTTTTTCTAATAGGGGACCAATATGAGGTTATTCTCACTCTGAAAATTTCCAGATTAATATTTTCTTTTCCAAAATTAGCAATATAACTCCATTTTTATAATGAAGAGGTTAAGGATTTCTGAATTCAGAGGAATATTCTGACAAGTTTCCAGCTTTTGTGTAGCTTCCTTGATCTTTTGCTCTATGAATAACTACAATTACAAAGAGAGATATTCTTCTGTAGCCCATCTCAATCTATGTATAAAAGAGGAAAGAAATTAAATAGAATATTGACAGGTCAGACTGGAAATTTGTCAGAGAAGCACAATATTTTTAAACAGGGTTGCTGTTGAGGATTGTTCTGTATGATCCTAAGTAGACTCCTTACAAGTGTGCAACAAACTGATGGCTGGTCCAATGGACTGTTTGCATAGGGAAAAACGGTCTTGAGTTAGAGGAATTGTGCATAAAATATGTGCAGAGAAAGTGAGAGGAGGTGAATGTGGTCAGGTGTGGACAGAGGGGGAGGTTGGTTGGTGATTACACTTTAGCCTTGCTTAGGGACTAGGCCCATAGGTAGATAGAATGTTAGGCTATGGCCAGCTGCAGAGGCTATTTCTAAAACAAGAGGCTAGTGTGCGCTTTTGTGAGCTGCTGTGAGCAACCGTAAGCAGCCAACTAATGGCCGGAGAGTGACTGCCTCAACCAGGAAGAGCAGAATGATAATATCAACATGGGCTAGTGAAGTGACGTCCTCCACAACTAGACTGAAGAACAAAAGGACAGCAACTTGTCTGTTCCCTTTACCTGATTTCCCAATGCTGTTCCACTTCCCCAGTTCCTCAATAAAATCTTAAAAAAAAAAAAAAAGTTATTCATCATCCTCCTGCAAAATGCTCTGTGAACATTCCCTTCTGTTTCTCATCCAAATATACTGCACATATATGCACATGGTATATGCATAAGTTTATACTGTAATTTTCCCACGTATTGTATGATGGACATTTTGTATGTTGCTACATGGTATTTTTTTTTCATTTTTTAAAATTAGTTTCAGGTGTACAAAACAGTGCAATAGTTATACAGTTTACCTCTCACAATGTGACAATCTCCCTCCCACCCAGGCTGCGCCTGAGATGTCATTGGATAAGGCTGGATGGATGCTGACGGAAAGCAGACCAAAGAGGTGTCAAAAAAGGGCTGCTGCTCTCATCATGATCTGTAAGTTTATTTGCTGAGAAGCGAGGATTGACATGCCCAGGGTCCAATGAGTGATTAAGAATCTTTTTTTTTTAAAGATTTTTATTGGGGAATTGGGGGAGGGGAACAGCGTTGGGGAATCGGGAAAGGGGAACAGACAAGTTGCTGATTTTTTGTTCTTCAGTCTAGTTGTGGAGGAGGTTGCTTCACTGGCCCATGTTGGTATCATCATTGCGCTCTTCCCAGATGAGGCAGATCGGTCGCCGCAGCTCATGCTGGTTGTCAGCTGCTCACCCTGGCTGCCGGCCACTCACTGTAGCCTATGGCAACCCATTGCAGGAGGGGCCACAGCTTACACCATCGTTGGGGCTTGCAACCCAGCTCCTGGCGGAGCTGTTGTTAACTGTAGAGGGCAGTGTCATTAGCCCTCATATCTGAGATCCGAACTGGGGCTGATGGCGTCCCAAACCAGCTCTTAACCAATGTGCCACTCGGCCGGCCCGACCCTTTTTTTTTTTTTTTTTTTTGACTGCTCACAATCTCTCTTGTCTTTGAGAATTTAGAGTCCTGGGCTACCCTTTAAACCCACACAAGTCGTGTCCGTTTTATTCTACCATTGTCAACAACACTGTAGTGTTTCAATGTGACTGGTACAGGAACTATGGCCTCTCCCCTATTTCCACTTAGGGACATCTCATATCAATATAGACAGATTCATAAAAAAAATTGTATAGCTCAAATCTCAGAAGTGGCAAAACTCTCCAAGAAAATAGATAGAAAAAACTTTATATGTATTAGCATTATTATAGCTGCTTAATAGAGAACATATAAAGTTGAAATGGATTAAGTCAGAACAAAAGATTGAAGAAGTGTAAAGAAAAGGACTTGGAAGGTATTTGATAAATGTTTCCTAATTCACATCAAGCCGCTAAAGAATGAATATACACATGGAGACACTTATTCAAAGGCAACCAGGAAAGACATTAAAAGGGCAGGCTTCCTAGGAATATCTGAGTAGACTAAGACTTTCTGTTGCATGTAGACCTTCAAGTCAAAAAAATAAGTGTAAAAAATTCTTAAAATGATGGATAAATCAAACATTTTTCGTATTTGTTCTGAAAAGGAAAGTGTTTCATAACTCTGAAAAAATATTTTAAAAAAAGAAATAGCAAATGAATTAAGAAATATCACATTTCAGAAAAATATCACTAATAAATCCCTTTTTTCATTCCAATCCCATTTCAATGTATTCAATATTGTCTCAGGTTTCACCTCAACAAGGGAGCATGGCCTCTTCCAAAAACACTGATTTAAATTTTTAAGGGAATGCTGTAAGATAATTAACCAGACAGAGAAAATCAATAGCTTAGGGCACCTAATATTTTTTCCAAAGGTGACACAAATTAGTGGCAGAGTCAAGCCTCCAACCAAGATTTCCTGATATCTAATCTGCATTTAAGACAGGATTGCTTCTTTTCTATTCAGTTTGTGTGGCAACATGACAATAGAAGTTTAATTTACCAAAAGCAGAGACAGTCAATGGCCCCAATTCAGGGAATCTGAAAGAACCAGACCCCGCTGTCTCTACCACACTCCCTCTACTATTGCTCTAAAACGTTACCAGGAACTGAGAAAGAAATGCCGCAACCCGGGGGAATAAGAGGCTCAAAGTTTGACTGGGAGAAAAGGATGCATGGAAAGTGGATCTATAATTAAATTATCTTTACATGTAATCTATTGACTATAAACTGTGTAGCTGAAAGAATCAGGAGTGGTCACAGTGGGTGGGCTTTTCTCAAGATAGGAAGAGAAAGGACTTAAGTGGATATCAAAAGATAGACAGCAGACCACTGACTGCAAAGGAGAGTTTTCACTTTGACCCTGCGAAAAGCTCTTGTCCTCTCAGAGGGTCCTTGACATTTTTTTCTTTGTAAAAGAGGAATTATGATAGAGATTTGACCTTACCTCACTGTGAGAACTGGTAATAAACAATCTTGGTTCAACAGTTTCTTCTTCTTTTGGTACTGAACCTCAGCTCACAGGACACTTGGTCACAAAGAAAGAATAAATATGAACTGGGGAAATGAAAACATATAAACAAGTTGGAAACTGGAACTTCTCATTTTCTCATTGGTACCCATGTCAGACATTGTCTATTTTCAGATATACAAAAAAAATTGTGTGATCCAGAACAGGACTCTTGACTACATCATTCTTCCAAGAGTGAAACATAGCTGCTGTTTTATTTCTGCTTTCTAAATATTAGGCAAAATTTCACAGTGGCCAACCTCAACTGGAAACATGCAAAGAATTCTGGGAACTGTAGCTTGTCTTAGCCAGGTTGCCATGATGCAAAGCTTTCAAAGTCTAACCCTTGTCAACTTGGCGCCCATACACAGTTCCAACTAAAGAAAGGAGCAAAGCCATGCTTCCACCTATCATGATGCAATTATCCCAAGGTAACCAACGGAGAACATGATAACCCTCTTTATAAAAGAAGATACAAAGTCCTTTTATCCATCTTGGGTAATGTTCATTTTTCCTAAGTCCCCTTTGACATCCTGTAACATACACACTGGAATAAAAGTTAGCTGTAATTAACATACCTTATGTACATAGGAAGAAATAAGGCAAAAGGAAGGTAAAAAGAAAATGGTTAATAAAAACACAGATATAGATATCAAAATAAGGAATAAATACTGTGATGATCCTGAGTTTTATAATTGATCAAATGGTCATAATTGGTATTTCTATGTTCTTTGTTTACCCATTCCATACTCCCATTGTCCTCACCAAGCCCCTTAGCTGGTCAAGGTTCTTTGCCTGGTGGGGTGACAAAGTTCTTCATTCCTGGAAGGTCTGGACCATTATCAATCTTGTTTGTATAGATTGCTGTCATTTTCCATTGATTTTAGTCACAGTACATGGGAGTACTAAGAGGCATCCCTGGGAGATTCTTGCATTATATACCCCCATTTTGTGTAGCAATTAAATTTCCTCTTGATAGTCAGGACCTACCATCCCAATTAGTAATCTCATCTCCTTCTTTGCTATGGATTCAGTGCATGAGTAACCCAAAGTGACCAAGTTGTAATCTCACCTACAAATTCAATGGTACCATTGTTAATCCCATGGTAGAAGCATTCATGCATTTGAGAATTAAGGCTTTGGAACCAGGAGAGCCTAGTTCATACGGACAGGAAGTAAGAATTGTGCTAGTGGTTTAGTAGGGGAATAATGAGAATATCCACATACATTTTCACTTCTTGATTCTCAAACCTGTGAATCCAGGCTATGGGAGAAAAGCACCATGTCTTGGATGCTGATTTAGAGCATATTGTACATCAGGGAGGTCATTGTCCTGTCCTGCTAGATGTTGCCATGCAGCTGGCTCTGTAGCTGAATCACCAAAAGGCCATCCCACTTTATTAGGCCAGCTTCTTCAAGATGATGGGTTACATGACCAGACCAGTGAATTTCATGCATATCAGCCCATTGTCATATTTAGTTTGGTGTGAAATGAGTTTGGCGGTATTTTTTGGTCAGAAGAGATTGTATGTGTAATACTGTGATGATAGATAAGGCAGTCTGTAAGTCCACGAATTGTAGTTTTGGCACAAGCATTGCATACAAGGAAGCATTGCATGCATAAAAGCCACATTTGGAGTCAGTCTGTATTCCTGTGAGAACAAAATAATACCCCTTCAATGGTGGAAGTGGTCCAATGTAATAAAGCTAAAACTGGGTACCTTGCTCATCCACCTGAGGAATAGGGCCATATTTGAGTCCATCTGTTGCTAACTGATGTAGCCGTAACCATGTTAATCTTGGTGATAAGAGGTTTGTGTTTCTAAGCCCATACATAAACTTTGTCCCAGATGGCATGGCCAGTTTCTTCGTGAACTAATCAGGCTTGGACAGGAATATATGGGAAAAGCAGGTGATTGACATCCACACAACACATCATTTTATCCACCTGATTGCTAAACTTCTGCCCTGCTGTTCTTTTCTTTTTTTTAAAGATTTTATTGGGGAATTGGAATAGGGGAACAATGTTGGGGAATTGGGAAGGGGAACAGACAAGTTGCTGTTCTTTTGTTCTTCAGTCTATGTGTGGAGGACGTTGCTTCACTGGCCCATGTTGGTATTATCATTGGCCTCTTCCTGGGTGAGGCAGTCTCTTGCTGGCCATTGGATGGCCACTCATGGCAGCTCACAAAAGCACACTCCAACTGCCGGCCAGCCCCACTGCAGCCTATGCTGTCACTGGTGACTCACGGGAGCCCAGCTCCAGGTCGAGCTGTTGTTCACTCTCTTAGCTATAGGGGTTGCAGCATCACTGGCCCTCATGTGGGATCCCAACTGGGCCCTGCTGCTGAGAGCTGGTGTCCCAAGCCAACTCTCAACCAAAATGCCACTTGGCTGGCCCGCTCCGCTGTTCTTGATCTTTGATAGCTTTCATGTGGGACACAAATATCTTCATGCTCCATGACCATTTGCAAAGAGTTACACACATATTTCTTCTGAAGATCTCCTTATTATCTTTTTTACAATCATGTTCTTTTCATGTCCCTAATCATCCAGGCAAACCATTAACCAATGCGCATGAATTAGGGTACATGCAAATCACTGTTTATATTTCTTTCCAGGTAAAATCTTGTGCACTGCTTGAAGTCTTGGCCATGGAGAGGTTTTCCTTCATCACTGTACTTTGAAGAGCAACTTCTTATTTGATCTTGAACTCTAGAACAAACTGAATATTTGGCCATGAGCCACCAAACACTCATGTGATCTGAATTGCCCATGATGAACTGAATATTGCTTAACCTATTTCACCATAAAGTTGGGGGTAAACAGCAGCATTTCATTAACAAATGACAGTGGTATAGCTGGGAAGTGGAAGTTTTGGCTTGAGCAAGTCCTGAAGAAACAAGAAAGTTGCACAAGTGAGGTATAACAGGAAACACATATTTGGTCTTTGTCCCCAGTTCCTGGCACAGAGCTTCTAAAACTCTTGGAATTTCCTGAGTGACAGAAGTGATAGAAGCTTTTTTTTTTTGTATTCGTAACAAATTCCTTTCAACCATATTTGAGTTTTATGTTAATGAGGTGACTCGGCCAAACTTTAGATAGCTTCAGGATTGGGGTTCACCTCTAGAAACCAAGCCATGATTAGATGGTTGGAAATTTCAGTACCACAGACTAATCTCTGGGGAGGGGAGAGACATGAGACATTGACTTCAATTACCAATGGTCAATGATTTGATCAATCAAACCTGCATAGTCATATCTCCATTAAAACCCCCTAAATAATAGGATGTGGGGAGCTTCTATGTTGGTACATCAAATTTCGGGGAAGGTGGCATGCCTAGAGAGGGCATAGAAGTTTTGTGAAACTACCCCATACCTTGGCCTATGCATCTTTCAACTTCAGTATTCCTGAGTTGTATCCTTTATAATAAACCAGTAAATGTTTAATAGCTGTATTGATATCTCATCTATTTGGGTCTTTCTAAAGGGATAAGAGGATGTAGAAGGAACTTATAGGGTCTACTACAGAGGGTGAATTGTGAATACTGTAAAAGAAGGGTATATAATTGAAGGAAGGGTGCAGACAGACTGATCAAAACACAAATGACAAGTGCCTCTTTGTGGAAATGCTGCGTTGATACCCCAGACTACTAACCAGAGATATGTAGTCCAAACTGGAATAAACTTGTCCCATCTCATCAGCTGCTTAAGCCCATCCTTTAATTGTTCTTTGAATTGTCCAATCACATTGGTGGTTTGAGGGTGATATGAAGCATGAGGATTGTATTATATACCCCATCATTGGTCCACTGTTATGTATTTAGGATCACAAACTTGTAGCCATTAGTAGATGCAATGTATTAAGGAAATCTGAACAGGAAACAAATGTGCTTTTGTAGGTCCTGGATAATTGGCCCAAGTCAGTGAAATACCCAGGAATGGCTAGGTCAATCTCCAAAGTGTCAACAGCTGTCAGGATCAAGTGACACCCTCTAGATGGGAACACAGACTCAATGTGACTAACCTATTAAGAATGTCCCAGTTCATTGGCTTAGGGAATTGTTCCTGGATAGCATTTTTAGCGTTGGCCAGGGATTGGCAGGTGGAATAGCATTGCCATGCTGCTTTAGTATTTTCTGATGGCAGTGGCAGTCCATGTGTGTAGATCAAGTCTAAGGTTATATTGAATTATTTTGAATTTCTATGGGCCATCCTCTTCTGGATTCAAGAGATGATCTATCACACATTTATTTGCTCTAGGTCCAGGACACTTTGGTCTCAGCATTTAGCTGACAAGCACAGTCTTCCCATTGATTATGTTTTCCCTCATCATTGTTAGGGACCTTTCTAGTATCACCATGAATAACAAAAAGCTTATTAGGAGTAGAAGTGGTTCTGATTTAAATGTCTCTGTCCCACAAGGGGACTTGTTTTATATGTCAATCTGATGCTTGCCAATGGCCAGATCAAATGTCCAGGCCTTTAGCTATAACCCCCGACTCATATAGATTTATGGTTTTCCACATGTCTCACTAAAATGGCCCTAACTGCAGCAATTTCCATCAGAGGTTGAAGACAAAGTCTAGCACAGGTGTACATAGACAATATCAATTACACTTTCATTAATGGAGGCCATAAAAATAGAGACTTGTAGGTGCTCCAAGGAATCCACCCATAGTGCATCTTGGGCAAGGGCCTTCATGGTGGTGGCTTTAGACTCCAAACTACTTTCCCCTCATCTTGGTTCCAGGGGTTATGGGGATCAGTCACCTATGAAACGATATGTACAAAAAAAGAGGAGTTTAATTTTTTTCACTTCTCTATTGAATTTTAACTTTAGCATAGGAACTCCGGCCCCCCTGGGGATAGAGAGATATTGGCTTAACCCTTAGTCTTATTTGTTTTTGAAAGCTGAGAGATCAGGTTCTGGTTCAAGAGGGCAGCATTTCTTTCCTCTGAAAGAAAACTAAAGGCTGGCTGAGCAATGACTATTCATCTGGCAAATGAGAAGGAGACCCCATCAAACAGGGTAGAAGAGTCTGAGACCCAACCTTGCCATAAACTCCACCATGAACTCCACCACCTGCACAGCAACCTACAATTGGGAGGAAGCCCAAACCTGGAACATCAACCTGAGGAGTGAGGGGTTTGCATCCCACATCAAACACCCCAACTTTTTATTTTTTATTTTTAGCTGAGCCATCCTGCCACCTGTTGGCAGCTCAATGGCAGCTCAGCTCGGGCTTGGCATCGAACTGCTGTTGCTCAGAGCTCAGCTCACACTCTTGAGCGAGCTCTTAACCAACTGAGCTACTCGGCTGGCTCCAAGCACCCCAACTTTTAAGACCTGCACCTGATAGACAAGCTCCCAAAAACATCTAGCTTTGAAAATTAATAGGGCTCATGCGCAAAAAGACCCACAAAGCTGTAGCAATCTGAGAAACAGCTCCTAAATAGCTTGTAAACTCAGTTTTACCCTCCCCAGGACACAGCTCAGAGGCAGCTGACTGTGCT
This sequence comes from Aselliscus stoliczkanus, assembly GCA_033961575.1. NCBI lineage: Eukaryota > Metazoa > Chordata > Mammalia > Chiroptera > Hipposideridae > Aselliscus > Aselliscus stoliczkanus. Next base: position 54,393,872 of record CM066737.1, read on the forward strand.
CAGACTTGAAGTGAAAGAGGCTCTTTTGTGTATGTTAAAATGTTGGCCTGAGGAACAGGCATCTAATTTAACACACATCTATGAGCCTGCAGGAAAACACTTCGGGTGTCATCTTCATGTTCTCCTTCTGCCTTGTTCTAGCCAGCAAGCACCATCCTTTTCTTTCTTTTTACAGTGGGCACTATCTTCATGCTCTCCCTCTGCCACATTCCAGGGCACCAGTATCTTACACAAGGAAGCTTTTACATACCTCTGGTGCCCTGATTTTTGCAGGTATCACCCAGGAGATACTCCTTGATGCCCTGGCTCTGAAGGTCAGAGGAGCTTGCATTCCTGGGTTCCACAGGACTGTAACAATCAGAATGACAGTTCTTGACATCATACTAGCCCCAGGACATTGTACAGTCAGCAGACTGAAACACACCCCAGTGTTTTTGAGAAAGAGGCCTATTTGCTTGTCCCAGAACTTTGGCCTGAGGGACAGGCATCTGGCTTGACACATATTTAGTGGTCTAAGAAATGATTTCAGGGAACAAAGTCCAGTGGATACCATCTTTATGATCTCCCTCTTCTTTGCAATAGTCAGTGTCTCTCAGAAAAGAGCTTTACACTTGTCTGAAGCCCCAATTTTTGCAACTGCCACCTAAGGGACACCTTTAGATCGCCTGGGTCTGGGGGCCAGCAGGGCTTACTTGTGGGCCCACAGGAATGTATATATTTGCATACTTTATGTATTAGCTGTTTCTCTTTTGTAGAAATAACAAATGTTGGCGAGGATGTGGAGAAAATGGAACCCTTGTGCACTCTTGTTGGGAGTGTAAATAGTGCAGCTACTATGGAAAACATTGTGGCATTTCCTCAAAAAAATTAAAAATAAAACTACCATATCATCTAGCAATTCCACTTCTGGGTATTTATCCAAACAAAATGAAAACACTAACACAAAAAGAGACACATACAGTCCCATGTTAATTGCAGAATTATTTTTAATAGTCAAGATAATGGAAACAATTAAAGTATAAAGAAATGTGATATATGTACATATATACATACAGCATATTATTCAGCCATAAAAAAGAATGAAATCATGAAATCTTGTCATTTGCAACAACATGGATGGATTTTGAGATCATTATGCTAAATGATAAGTCAGATAGAGAAAGCAAATACTGTTTGATCTCACTTATATCTAGAATAGAAAAATGAAACAAAACTAAGTAAACTAAAAAAAGAAGCTCATAGGTGCAGAGAACAGATGAGTGGTTGCCAGAGGCAGTGTATGGAGTGTGAGAGAAATGGGTAAAGATGATCTAAATGTACAGATTTCCAGTTATAAAACAAATAAGTCCTGGGGATATAATGTACAGCATGGCAATGATAGTTAATAATACTGTATTGCATATTTGAAAGTAGCTAAGAAAATATATATTAAATTTTCTCATCATAAGAAAAAATTAATTTAAGGTGACAGATGTTAACTAGACTTATTGTGGTGATTGTTCCACAATGTATACAAATATTGAAATATTATGCTGTACACCTGAAAGTAATATAATGTTTTAGGTCAATTATACATCAATTAAAATTTTTTAAAAAAGGTAAAAAAGAATATTGAGAGGTCTAGACAAAATCTCCTAAGTTTTTTAATTTATCCTCATGCCCACAGGGATGGGGTAGAAGGAACAGGACACCTGTTAGTTGCAGGGGCTGCCAATCTGTAGATTCCAGCAGGGCCCTTGTCTGGATTTGGCCACGAGTTTCCTGGAGAGGGAGAGGGAGGAGTCAAGTGTGGGAGAAGCAACTGACCGGGGTGGACAGCTGTTTCCTGGTTGGGACTCCCAGGGGCATGCAGGGTGGGCCTGTTCAAGCTGAGCCTGTGATTCCCTGGAGGGGGTGGAAACCAGAAGGCTGCAGCTGCTGTTGATGTTGCTGTTTGCATTTTGTTATCCTGGCAACGGTTGCTGTAAGGGCACTCTGAAGGAGGGGCTTTGTAGTAATATACCCCATGCCATGCTACTCTCTTTTTATTAACTTCAGCCAGATTACTTCTGGGGGGATCTAATTAAGTTTCTGAGGTCTTTTCAGGGCTGCTGGGCAAAACAATCTCGAAGGGTGCTACACTTTTATTTTTCTCTTACAACTTCAGCAAGTTGCTGACTGCAGGGTGTTTATTGGCACCAGGGACATACTTAGAGTCACTCAGCTTGTGCAACCCCTGCACCTCCATATCTGGTCCCACTGTTGGAGAGCCCTAAGCAGTGGCTGTGGTACTGCTTCCCTAGTTTTCCTTGAATCCCTCTGTTGGATCTCTTGTCTTACTAGCTAGGCAAGATCAGCTAGGGAATCAGGGACAAAAGAGGACCAGATATCCCCCTCACAACTGAAAAGTTTACATTAAACATCTGCTAAGAAATTCTAAGAATGCGCCATGGCTTCCTCTAGCAGTCCCCAAGACTCATATGCATGGCTGACAAAGTGCCCCATGGGACATTCAGACTCGCAAATAATCAGCTAGCACTCTTATAATATTCTCTGCAGATACCACTAATACCTCTCATAGGTACAGTGTGGGATCTTCAAGCTTTTTGCTTTTCAAGAATGTCATTGAAGTTAATTGACTGCCTGGCTCACTATACCAATTTGTTAGGAGCCCAATTGAGCTAGAGAGAAAGCTTATCTACCAGGTGTCAGGTTAGCTGCTTAAGACAACAAGCCAACATGAAAGTAACACTCAAGCTTTAAATCACTGACTGCAATAAGATAAGCAAAAAGCTAAACTAAAGAAAGTGCTGACTCCCCTCTATTACATTTTTGCCCATGGACCAGTACCAGTATACACTAAGATGGACGAACACAGACATGAGGATTATCTTACTGTAGAAGGAGCCCTGAAGAAAATGCTCCTGCAGTTTTATGGACACAGGAGCTTGGGAAGATTAAAATGAAAAGGGCTAAATGTGTAAGGAATCCTGATTCAGAAAGGAGAAAAAAATATCTTTAAGATTCCTTCCCTCTCCATCATCTACCCCCCTCCCAAGATGATTTCAGCAGAGGAACCTGAGGAAGGCCTGTGCCAAAGGCACCTGATAAAGAGGCCTCCAAATGGAAGTAACTTGGCTAGGAATACAGTGATGTGTAAGAGTATGGCCAGCCAGGGGAGCCTGATTCCTTCACAGCAACTTCCTTCAGGTAATTCAATGCACTGGTTGTATAAGTCTGGTGTGGGGATAGCAATGTTCTTTGGTGAAGTCTGCCAGGCAAAAACTTTGCAATTGCTTATGATCAGGCCTGAAAAAGTAAGTTCTTAATCAGGAGTCAGATTCCTCATTTTCATTATATTTTTAAAGTTTCTTTTTCTTTTAATGGTTGCTCTAGAGATAGCATATACACATTAGGTTTTCAGAATCAGCTTCAGATTTATACTAACTTATTTCCAGTAAGATATAGAAATGTTACCCTATTTTGTGATTTTCTTATACATGTTAAATAATAAAGGTTACAAACCCAAGAATACATTTTGATAATTATTACTTTATATAATTTTATGTCTTTTAAAGAATCTGAGAGAAGAAAGGAGATCAAGCATGAGGTAGGACAATTAAGTTTGTGAACTCATCCTAAAAAAAATGCTACATACCTCATTGCTGAATGTCACTATGGTTACCTTTGAAGTACTCCCCTTGGGAAGCTATGCACCGACGCCATCACCTAGTCCACCTTTCAAAGCAATTTTGGAACTCTTTCTGGAATGGCCATTAGAGCTGTCTTCATATTACCCTTGATGTCCTGAATGTCATCAAAATGTCTTCCTTTCAATATTTCCTTAATCTTCTGGTAAAGAAAGAAGTCATTAGGGGTCAGATCAAGTGAGTAGGGAGGGTGTTCCATTACAGTTATTTGTTTGTTGGCTAAAAACTCCCTCACAGACAGTGCTGTGTGAGCTGGTGCATTGTCATGATGCAAGAGCCATGAATTGTTGGTGAAAAGTTCAGGTCGTCTAACTTTTTCACACAGCCTTTTCGGCACTTCCAAATAGTAAACTTGGTTAACTGATTGTCCTGTTGGTACAAATTCTTAATGAATAATCCCTCTGATATCAAAAAAATGTTAGCAACATCATTGCAACAAGTTCACAAACTTAATTGTTACCTCATGTATTTATTGCTATTGTCATATTAACTTTCTTATTTTTCATACCTGGTTATCTTAATTTGTGCCTGTGAATTCAAGGTACCATCTGGAATAATTTCCTTAGCTCGGTGCAGCTCTGGTTCCACCCATCTCCTTGTGTCGTTATTACAAAGTATATTACATTTTTCTATGTTATACTCCCAGCAGTATATTATGGACATATTGGTTTATACAATTGCCTTTTAAATCAGTTAAGAAAATAAATATGCATGTATGCAGTCTTTTATAATTACATAGTTATTCTCACTGCTGGTCTGTGTGTGTGTGTGTGTGTGTGCACGCGTGTGTGTGTGTTGAGATTACCATGTAGGGTCAACCATTGTCAGCTGGAAGAACTTCCTTTAGTAATTCTTGTATGGCATGTGTGTATGGCATGTGTGGTAGCAACAAATCGTTTAAGATTTTGTTTTTCTGGAATGTGTTTATTTTACCTTCATTTTTGAAAGATCACTTTGCTTGATATAGGATTCTTGGTTGACAGTTTTTGTCTATGATCGCTTTATTTCACTGCCTTTCAGCCTCCATTGTTTTGATGGGAAGTCATTTGTTATTATTACTGGGATCCTTGTAAGTGATGAGTCATTATTTCTTGTTGATTTGAAGATTTTCTCCTGGATTTTGGATTTCACTTTTTTTTTTTTGAGGGCAATGTCACTGCCCTCATATGCGGAACCCAAACCGGGCTGCTGGCTTCCCAAGCCAGCGCTTAACCACCGTGCCACTCGGCAGGCCCTGGATTTCACTATTTTTAATATGATGTATCTGTTTGTTGTCTCTTTGTATTTATTCTACTTTGATAAGTCGAACTTCCTGGATAAGTACATTATATTTTTACAAAATTTGGGAAGTTTCAACTATTATATTTTCAAATACATTTTCTTTTCATTTCCACCCTCCCCTCCTTCTAGCACTCACATTATGTGCATATTAGTGCAATTATGCTGCTCCACATTTCTCTGAGATTCTATTCACTTGTGTTCTTTTTCTCTATGTTATTTGATCAATCTATCTTCAAGTTTCCTAATTTTGTATTCTGATTTTAAAAAATCCATTGTGGATCACTTCTAATGAATTTTTCATTTCAGATATATTTTTCAACTCCAGTATTTCCATTTGGTTCTTTTTGATAATTTATATCTCTTCATTGACACTATCTTTTTTTTTTTTTAAAGCACACCCCGGGTAGCAGCTCAGCTCAAGGTGCCGAGTTCAGTCTAAGTTGTGAGGAGGCATAGCCCACCATCAAACAGGCAGTCTTGTTGTTAGGAGCACCTTGTGTCACCAACTGAGCCATCCTGCCACCTGTTGGCAGCTCAGTGGCAGCTCAGCTCGGGCCCAACGTCACTGGCCAATGTGGGAATCAAACCAGGGGCCCTGTTGCTCAGAGCTCAGCCTCTAAAGCTAACTCTTAACCAACTTAGCCACTGGGCTGGCTCAATACTATCTTTTTTTTTTGAGGGCAGTGTAACTGGCCCTCATATGTGGGACCTGAACCGGTACCGTTTGCATCCCAAGCCAGCTTTTAATCACCGTGCCACTTGGCCGGCCCCAATATTATCTTTTTGATGAGACATTGTCACCATACCTTTCTGTACTATTTAATAGTGGTTCCTTTAGTTCTTTCAACATAATGGCTGATTTGATATAATCGTTTGTTACATCTAACATCTGGTCACTCTCACAGAGATTTCCTCTTTCTATATACATGTACACTTTATTTCAAGAATGACAGAAGACAAAAAGCATGATATTACTAGATGCTCTAACAATAAATACATTTCAATGACTTTTATTAAAATAAATTTGTAATATTATTTCCTGTAAGCAAAGTATCATTTTTGATTCTTTTTTATTATTAAAATTTATTGGGGTGACAACAGTTTGTAAAATTACAAAGGTATCAAGTGTACAATTCTGCAATACATCATCTATATATCACATTGTGTGTTCACCAACCAGAGTCAGTTCTCTTTCCATCACCATATATATATTTGACCTCATTTACTCTCATCTACCAGTGCTCTTTCCCATTACACTCTGGTAACCACTAAGCTATTGTCTGTGTCTATGAGTTTTTGTTTCTGTATTTGTTTGTCTTGTTTCTTTGCTGCTTTCAGTTTTATATCCCACAAATCAGTGAAACCATATGGTTCTTGACTTTTTCTGTCTGATTTATTTTGCTTAGTATAATTATCTCAAGATCCATCCATGTTGTTACAAATGACACTATTTCATCTTTTCTTATGGCAGAATAGTAGTCCATTGTGTATATATACCACATCTTCTTTATCAAATCATCTATAGAAGGAAACTTTTGTTGTTTCCATGTCTGGGCCACTGTAAATAAAGCTGCAATGAATATCAGAGCATGTATATATTTATGGATAAATGTTTTCAGATTTTTTTGTATATATACCCAGGAGAGGGGTTGCTGGGTCGTATGGTAATTCAATTCTTAATTTTGTGAGAAACCTCCACACTGCCTTCCACAGTGGCTGCCCCAATCTGCATTCCCACCAACAGTGTATGAGGGTTCCTTTTTCCCCACAGCCTCTCCAACACTTATTTGTCTTGTTCATGATAGCCTTTCCAATGGTGTGAGGTGGTATCTCGTTGTGGTTTCTATTTGTATTTCTCTGACGATTAGTGACTTGGAGCATCTTTTCATATTTCTATTGGCCATCTGTATGTCCTCTTAGGAGACATGTCTATTTAGGTCCTCTGCCCATCTTTTGATTGGATTGTTTGTTTTCTTGTTGTTGAGTTTTGGATATTTTGGATATTATATATATTTTGGATATTAGCCCCTTATTGGAGGTGTTGTTTGGAAATACTTCTCCCATTGGAATGGGTCACAGACCTAAGCATAACAGCTGAAACAATAAAATACATGGAAGAAAACATAGGTACTATACTTATGGGCCTTGGGTTCAAAGACGATTTTATGAATTTGACCTCAAAGGCAAGGGAAGCAAAAGCTAAAATAAGTGAATGGGTCTATATCAAACTAAAAACTTCTGCACAGCAAAAGAAACCACTGACCAACAAAGTGTCATTGGCTCTTTAGGTGGGACCCAAACCGGGGCCGCTGGCTTCCCAAGCCAGCGCTTAACCACTGCGCCACTCAGCGGGCCCAAAAAACATTATTCTTATTTGTAAATGATGTTTATTTTTTTGCAGGAAATCTACTATAATTATTTTTAAATAAATTAGAATTTTCCACAAAGTAGGCTTCTTCAACATGCTAGTTTTAAAATAGTTAAGTACACAACATGGTAACTACATACACAACAGATAATGGAGTAAGAAAATGCTCAAACTGATGAAATGTTAAACTCTTCATTAATACCTTAAAAATTGCCATAAATCATGGCCTTAAAATAAATACTGCAAAGTTACATATTTACCTTGTTTTAAGGATTCATTTGAAAATGAAGCTGCATATAATAGTAAAATGTGCAAATTGTACTAGTAAGCCAGTAATATACATAAAAACTAATTGAAAAGTCCTCAATTATCAGTTGTCCACTTTTAATTTCCAATATTGTACTTTCTTAGCAAGCATAGAAGATATCAAACTTATCTTGAGAAAAAAGGATCATCCTTTGACATCCTTTTCACAAAAATAGTCTGAGCCTGTGGCAAGTTAATGCAGTTGACAGGCAAAGCATACTAACTTTTACATATTATACCTTCCATGAAAATACTTTCTGAAAAAGAGATTACACATTACTATAAAAATATTAATATCTTATGATAGCTTTATTGGAGAATCAAGCCTTAAAGGCTACTTTCATATAGCATAGAAAACCACTGTTTTAACTGCACTGGTTGATTGAATGTGTATAATGCCACATGATTATGTATAGCTACAGTTAGCTATCCGAGCTGTTACACAGAGTTTTAATTTGATTATAACCAAGAACACAGCATAGGTACTACTAGCCCATGCAAAAATAAATAAAAATATTGGATCACTGTGCTGAATACTTCATTCCTGGAGAAAGTTTGAAGTAATCAAATCAAGCCCAAAATGTAGCCAAACTCATTGTCTTTAAAGATTCATGGGCACAGGAAAGCGTACAGTATAACTTTATCCATTAAGTCTGTGCCCTTGCAAGATATTACCATTTGAAATATATACTACCACAATGGTTTAAATCTTTTGAATATTAGTTATTCATATATTCTTATTTACTTAGTCTCCTCATTTGTGAAAAAAAAATCACCTACAGTAGAAAACTTAAGAAACGAAATATAAATGTATATGTTTCTAAATGAAACTTACAAATATTGAAAGCAGAGATTATTTTTAAATAAATATGCATCATGCAGGCAGAAAGAGTAGGAAATGGAATTTTAATGTATAATAAAATACTAAAAATTGACTATTTCCAAAAGAACTATGAAGTTCTGCAACTAAAAGGAATGCAGAATGAAATTCTGATCTAATAAAGGTAAAAAATGTAAAAAGGTTATAAACCTTAGCAGGAAAAATAAAACAACTTTACTGGCAATTTCTATTGAGGTTAGAATATTTTTTTTAAATTAAATTTATTGGGGTGTCATTGGTTAGTAAAATTACATAGGTTTCAAGTGTACATTTCTAATAATACATCACCTGTATATCACATTTTGTGTTCACCACCCAGAGTCAGTTGTCCTTCCATCACCATATATTTGACCCCATTTACCCTTTTCTACCACCCGCCTCCCCTCTTACCCTCTGGTAACCACTGAACTGTTGTCTGTGTCTGAGTTTTTTTTTTCTTTGTTTGTTTGTGGCTTTAAACTCACTCAAAACACCAAACAGAGAAAAAATTACAAGTCCATTTTCACCTTTTTAAAAAAATTATACTTACACTCCTATATGATTATAGGTCCAAGCCACTTGTGGAAGAAACATAATTCTTTATACATTTAAAACAACAAAACATAAACAAACAAACAAAAACTTCACTCGAGCTGCATTACTCCTAAAAACTCTTTTGTTTCTTCCTCCTACTCTATGTATTCAATCTGAGATAGATAAAGTCTCTTTCTGTAACAATTGATTATTACTGGGCAGCAAGATAGGGTAAAAAATGAAAAAAAAATTAATAGTAATGACAATGTTTTTCTCTTTGTACAAAAGTGCCCTGCATTCTTTCTTCCTTCAGGGATTTCAAAAGTCCTCATATTTAAACTGGAGACAGCAAATGATGCAAGAAAATCTTTCTCTGATGTGAGGTCAAACATCTTCAGTCCATGCTTCTCCAGAAATAGAATCTATTTTAGGAGTTCATTAACATTGTAATCTCTAACCTAGCTTTCTATAGGGATTCCATTAAAAAGCTGATAATCAGTGTTGGCCAAGTGGCATGGTGGTTTAACACTGGCTTGAAGCCGGCGGCCCTGGCTCAGGTTCCAAATATGAGGGCCAGTGACACTGCCCTCAAAAAAAAAAAAAAAAAAGCTGATAATCAAAGGCTTGTGGTGAATTGTCAATTATTATAGTTTTTGAAAGATCTCTTCCAAGAATATGTAAATCCTTTGTATAGTTTTCTTATACATGAACACAGTGTTCACAGAAAGGCCAGTGCCTGATGAGTTGCCTTCTAGGGTCTAATATGTTCAATAACTTATCTACATATATCACCTTAGAAGCAGTGCAAAGAGTGATCTTATACATTTGAGAAACTGGTTTCAAAAATTCCCTGAAGCATAGTCTTAATCTCACATAAATTTGATAAATGGCATTTTAGAAAAGACTGGAAAGATATGTGCTGCATCTTCTACATCTTCTACATTTAGTATACAATGCACCAATGTTTCATACAGATCTAAAAGTAGGTAGAATTCTGGTATGTTTCTTGCTTTTAATGGAAAAGCAAATTATTTAGCTGTTCTGTCAGTAGTAGAGCATGCTTCATGAAATAATAGAGGTCCAATACTTTTCAGTCTTATTCATAGGTGGCCTCTGCATGAGCTGATAAATAACTACTGTCTAGTTACTTGTACTTCCAGAGTTGCTTTGTCTAAACCGTGATTTATCAATAGCCTCACTTGAACTGCTTGATTGGAATAAACTGTTCCAGTAGTTGATTCAGTAGTATCCATATTCATCTCATTCACTTGTTCAATATCATACGGATTTACTATATTTTCAGTTTCCATACTGTCCCAGAGATCTGATCCTGATGTGTCATATTTATTCAATGGTGCAAAAAAGTTGAAGACAGGAGAAAATATGGGCCTCAACAATGCAGCCCTCAGAGGACTTCCAGAGGAAGGATTATCTTCCTCATTTTCTACTTTGTTTTTCGGATTGATTTGTCATTTCATAACTACCAGCTATTGAGAAACTTGCTTGTTAGGCTTTTCTCCTGCTCTTGGTGTTGATATGATCAAACTATTATCCATATCATGTCCAATTCTACTTTGTGTCGACAGCTTTTCTCTCCCTTGAATATACTTCCTTTAATGATTTTGTGTTGGTTTTTTTTTTTTGTTGTTGTTTTTTTTTTTTTTTGAGGGCAGTGTCCCTGGCCCTCATATGTGGGACGGAACCGGGGCCGCTGGCTTCCCAAGCCAGCGCTTAACCACTGCGCCACTAGGCCGGCCCCCTTTAATGATTTTATAAGTTGAAGTTAATAAGCGGGTTTCATCCTTTGGTTGATTTTCTCTTCCTGAAGGTAAGATATCACTAAATTGAATATTTCCTCTTTGCTCTGGCAGGACATTGAGTTTGGATTTGATTTGATTAAGAAGTTTACCTTATTTTCAACCTCATATTTTATGGGTGACTTATGTAAAACTGTGATAACAGAAAAGAACCCTTAGCAAAGACCAATCATCTGGCAATGGTCTTTAAAAAAATTATGTATAGTTGATATACAATATTATATTAGTTATATTAGTTTCAGGTGTATGGTATAGTGATTTGACATTTTTATACCTTACAATGTGATCACTCCACTAATTCTAGTAATTATTTGCAATGATCTCTTTTTAAAAAAGATTTTTATTAAAATATAGCTAGCATTCAATATGATATTAGTTTCCGGTGTATACAATAGTTATTCAACATTTATATACCTACAGAAATGATGACCATAAGTCTACCAACCATCTGACCCTGTACAACTCTATCACATTATTATTGACTATATTCCCTATGCTGTATATACATTACATCCCCATGACTTTTTTTTTTGAGGGCAGTGTCACTGGCCCTCATATGTGGGACCGAACCGGGGCCGTTGACTTCCCAAGCCAGCGCTTAACCACCAAGCCACTCGGCCGGCCCTCCATGACTTTTTTTTTATTCCTGGAAATTTGGATCTCTTAGTCCCCTTCCCCTTTTACCTTTTTGAAATTTTGCAATTACAGTTGACCTTAAATATTATTTTATATTAATTTCAGGTGTACAGCATAATGGTTAGAGATTTATAAAATATAAAAAGTGATCCCACTAACTATTCTAGTACCCACTTGCCACTATACATAGTTACTAACATATTGTTGACTATATTCCCTATGCTTTACTTTACATCCCTGTGACTATTTTCTAACTACCAATTTGTATTTCTTAATCCCTTACCCTATTTCACCCATTCACAACCTCCCTCCTTCCTGGCAACCATCAAAATGTTCTCTGTATCTATGAATTTGTTTCTGTTTTATTTGTTTGTTTATTTTTTTCTTTAGGTTTCACGAATTAGCAAAATCACCTTGCATCTGACTTTCTCTGTCTGACATTCTTCACTCAGCACAATACCTTTTAGGTCCATCCATGCCTCCACAGATGGCTAGAACTCATTCCCTTCTATGGCTGAGCAATATTCCATTGTATTTATGTATCACCTACTCTTTATCTATTCATCCACTAATGAAAATGCAGGCTGCCTCCTCATCTTGGCCATTATAAACAATGCTGCAATGAACATATGGATGCACATGTCCCCTTGAAGTAGTGCTTTGGGTTTCTTTGGATAATTACCCAGAAATGGGATTACAGGATCCTTCTTTGTCAGTTGGTATAGACTTGTTTTAATGTCTATTTTGCCTGGTGTAAGTACTGCAAAGTTTTAAGTTTGTTTCCATTTTCATGAAATATCTTTCCCCATTCCTTTACTTTCAGTCTGTGTGTGCCTTTTGATCTGAGGTGAGTCTCTGATAGGCAGCGTATGTAAGGATCTTGTTTTCTTATTCATTCGGCCACCCTATCTTTTGATTGGAGCATTTAATCCATTTTGCATTTAAAGTAATTGTTGATTGATATGTAGTTATTGCCATTGTATTTCATACTTTTGATATATATATATATATATATATATATATATATATATATATATATCATCCACAGGGTCATCAGTGAGACAGAGAGCTCGTCTGAACCACCCCAGGCCTCCCCACCTGAATCACGCAGGCTGTACGGTTGAAGCTGGGGAGATGAGAGGGAATACTTGGGGCAATGAGGGGTCTCTGTGCCTAAATGATGCAGAGCTCGTCCTCGGAGGGAGCCCCTTCCCACAGGACCTCTGGAGGCATAGTGTATCTTGGTATGAACCTTTTTGTTCATCTCGTTTGGGACTGTCTGCACTTCCTGGATATGTATATCTATTTCCTTTACCTGGTTAGGGAGGTTTACAGTTATTATTTCTTCAAATAGGTTTTCAATTCCCTGCTCTCTCTCTCCTCCTTCTGGTACCCCTATGATGTCAACTTTGGTATGTTTGATGTCCCTGAGGCCCCTTAAACTATCTCATTTTTTAATTATTATTATTTTCTTTTTGCTGTTCTGGTTGAGCGTTTTCTGCTATATTCTCTTCTAAATTGCTGATTCAAATTTCGGCTTCATCTAATCTACTGTTGATTCCCTTTAATGCATTCTACATTTAAGTTATTTGGTCTTTATTTCCTTTTTTTTTTGAAGGCAGTATCACCGGCCCACGTATGTGGGACCCGAACCGGGGCTGCTGGCTTCCCAAGCCAGCGCTTAACCACCTTGCCACTCGGTCAGCCCTTAGTCTTTATTTCTGACTGTTTCTTTTTTATGTTCTTTATCTCCATTTTCATGTTTCCTGTCTCCCTGTTGAAGGTCTGCCTGAAATCATGGATTATCCTTATAACCAGTGTTTGGAACTCTGCCTCTTGTAGATTGCTTGTCTCTATTTTGTTTAGTTCTTTTTCTAGAGCATTGTTTTATTCTTTATTTGGGAAATGTTTCTTTGTGTCCCCATTTTAGCTGCCCTCCTGTTTTTGTTTCTTTGTAGGGCTGCTATGCCTCTTGGTATTAGTAGTGTTTCCTTATGTAGTAGGTGTCTTGTGGAACCCAGTCATGCAGTCTCCCTGGTTATCAGAGCCGGGTGCTCCAGGTGTGTCCATTTTGTGGGTTGAGTGTGCCCTCCTATTGGAGTTGAGACTTGTTTGCTGTATGCATGTCAAAGACAGGGGTTGGCCTCAGATGGATTGTTTGTGAGGACTGGCTGTGACAACAGTGGAGGAACTGTTGTGCAGGGCTGACCCTACAAAGCAGGGTTTGAGATAGCAGGGTTCTGATACCTGCCCCGTGTGCCATTTTGGTTTATTATCTTTGGAAGTGGTGAGGCCCAGTCTGAAGCTGGCCACTAAGTATGTCAGCCCCCTGGCCTCCTTGGAGAGGGCCTGCTGCAGGCCAGGTTCAGCCACAGTCTGTGCCCTGCCCAGGGCCACCTGGCATGAGCCACAAAGCAATCTAGAAATGGCCACTGCCTGTGCTGTGCTTGGAGGTGCCTTGAGAGGCCAAGATATGAACCAAAGTCGGCTGTCACAAGTGCTGGGCTTAGGGCTTCTCATCCAGAGGTATGGGGCATGCTGAAGCCAGGTGCTGCCTGTTTGGGTTTTGTGAACCTTTGAGAGATTTTAAGAATGTCTGCAGCACAAGCCAAAGCAGGCTGTTTATGTGGAAAAGCCACTGGAAGCAGCTTGGATGTGCCCAAAATTGGGTAAAGCATGGTATTAGGGCATCACTAGGGCAAAATGGATGAAAGGTGATAGCCAGTTTGGTGGTGACTCAGATATGGCTTCTTCCTGTGTCTGCACACAGGGACAGGGGAGGGCTTGAAAAAGAAACAATGGCTTCTGCCAGCTCCTCCATCTTGGAGAAATCTGCCTCTCCAACCTGAACCAGATAACCCAGTTCCTCCTGGTATGTCCCTCGGACCTTTCGAGTCACTACCCCAGTGCTGAAGCTCAGAGTGAGTGAGTCCTTCAGTGAGTCAGTCTGTGTGCAGTCACTTTAAGAGGAGAGCCTAGGACTCCAGCCACACTCCACGTCACTCAACCAACAATCCTTGCTGGTTTTCACAGACAGAAATTATGGGGACTTCTCTTCCTTGACACTGAAATCCTGGGCTGGCGAGGGTATGGGACCTCTCAACCCTCAGGGGGGGACCTCTGCAGCCAAGATATCCCTCCAGATATTTAATGGCCACACCAAAGTGTGGGACCAGACCTTTCCATGTTTTTGCCTCTCCTGCCAGTCTCAAGGTGGCTTCTTTTGTATGTCCATAGTTGTAGGGACTTGGTTCATTTAGGCTTCAGATGATTCTCATTAATGGTTGTCCTGTGGTTTAGTTGTAGTTGATGTGGTCCTGAGCGGAGGTGAGCACAGCAATTACCTACTCCACCATCTTGACCGAAAATCTATTTGCAATGCTCTTGACTGCTCATTGTATGTTGTCTTTCCTCCTTAGCCTATAGCAGCAACAGAATTGGCTCTTTCAGGCAGTCACAATTTCTCACCTACTGATATTGCACAAATAAGTCCATACATGGAAAGCCAGGCAGTTACTTTCGACCACTTTTTCCCCAGTGCATGGGCCTATATTGTAAGGCTTCAAATTTCATGTGCTGTTGTGAAATCTTTGAGCCTCATGTGGCTTCAAAAGCCTAGCTATGAGTTCCTTTGCTCTTGCTCAACATGTCCCCCAGACAGTGGGAAAGCCTATCCATCCAGCTAGTTTCCCTGTGAACCAGACCAGCTATATGCCACCCAGTCCTCAACCTAATAGGTTTCACTTCACTTCACTGCCAGACTGCAAAATGATTCAAACAAACCAATCATCTCCTCTGATAGAAACTAAGGGTCACCTGAATCTACTGTTACTACAAAGTCTGCCTCCCACAGCCCCTGCTTATTTACTCTGTTTCCAAGTACAACCCTCATGTGGCCCTGCATAGAATTCCATGCCATTTTTCAGGGTTGTATATTTGATTAATAAACTTCAGTGTTATTTTATCTGTCTGGTATTGGGTGTTGTGTGTTTGGCTATCACATACTGTTCAGGGTGGAGCATCTGTTTCTCGTCATTGGGGTGAATAGGAGTAAATCAAAACCAGGGTCATACTTTCCTACTTTTTTTATATGTCTCATAATTTGTTGTGGGAAGCTGCACATTTTAGATAACAGATTATACTGGTCACCCTCCCTGGTGTTTGTAGTTATTTGCATTTTTATTTATTTAGTGACTAGTTGGATTACTTTGGTGAAATCAATAAACCCTCTCCCCTAAAGCATGAAATCTCTGATTTTCCTTCTCAGAGAACCAAGCACAGGTTTGGGTATCCTACAGTTGCTCTGGGATTACAGTGTTTTTAGCAAGGCTGACTTTCATTGTCTCGTTCTCTGACCACATTTAACTGTTACTCTTCACTAATTGCTGGCTAGGGCATGAATTGCTCAACAGGCTGATCCAATTAAATTTGGGCAGCTTTGATGGGATTGTTCCACAGCCTTGCTGCAGGATACATGCACCTGTGACCATCCCATTTGTGAGGTATGCCCTGTCCTATTTAGTCTGGGCAGTAGGTGTAAGGTAGTTAGAAAGATCCCTTGGGTTCAGGACTGATACTTAATATTCACCTCTGAAACCCCAGTCCTGAGTGTGGTACTCAGGAGCATTGCCTATGTTTGGTTGAGAAAAAACAAGGTCACAACACAGTTAACCTCTGTCTAGTCACTGCTTGTCAAAATCCCCCAGTGGCTTTGTAATGCTCTCAAGGTAAAGTTGCACTATTTAACCTGGCTTCCAAGTCCCACCACAGACTGCAGTCTAGACTTATCTCAAACTAACCCACATTCCTCCAACCCCGACTCCTCACTTCAACATACGCACATCCTTAATGTAGTTCTGGAACAGTCAGTGTCAGGAATTAGCTTCTTCACCTCACTCTCTGCACATGGTAAATACTCAATAAGTGGAGTTGCTGTTGCTGTTGCTACTACTACTACTAGTACTGCTACAACTACCACTGGAGCTAGAAACTGACAAAGGCAAGGTCGAACTCAGGTCTTCTGCCTGAGTCCTGTGCTGTTTGCTCCCACTGCTTCTTTGCAGCACACAGTTGAGTACACAGTGAATAATGGACAATGAAATCTTTGATTCCAACATCCTTCATTCCTTATGCATCCTCCTTGGGAGTCCTGTGGCCCAGGAGATGGCACAGGGGATTTTAGTTACCAGAGGACAGGACTGGTTATCCCTGAGCAGATAGATGTGTGCAGCCTCAGAAGTCTGGTTGGAAACTACCTTTGAAAGCATCTCCTCCAAGCCAATACATGTATAATTTCTACAGCACCTGATAGAGAGCTCACCCAGGCTTGGACTGTATGTACCTTTCCCTCAAAAAGCTGATGATCCTAGCACATATCAGCAGTAATCAATCTATTTCATCTTAGGGCCTGGTGGGGAGAAGAGTCTTTGTCCTGCTCCCTCTTGGCCCTTTTGTCCCTGGTCCTCATTATGCCTGCTGAAAAGACACGTTTCCTGGCACAAACCTGGACCCCTCCAGCTCTGACATTCCTGTTTCTCTTTTGTTATGGATGAAGGATCTGGCCGCCAAAACAATCATTCAAAGTTCCATCCTTATCACTTTTCACTGTGTTCCTTTTGGCCTTGGTTTAGTGCATCAGCTTTGAAAATGTCATCCCAGGATTGATGCTGTGGTAAATGAATAACTAAGAGTGCTCTGCTTTTGCAATACAGGGCACATAAAGATGGAAAGGTTTTGCTTTCTGAGAGATGCAAGTGGCTTCTTGGGCATGTGCTGTAAGTACTTTTTTTTCTCTTTGGAAACTGGGAACATTTCTATCAGCAAGTCAGAATCCCAAAGAAGGATGGGCTCTAACTCCTAGCTCTAGAGGCCAAGGTCTAACTCTAGTCATCTGATAATTGACCTCCTACCAGCCTCTATGCCTTTTGCAGTAAGAGGACTCTGGTGATAATGTGAAGATTTGATAGAAAGGTAGAAGCAGTTGGATTGGGGTGGGAGACATTGGAGGCAGTGTGATCTGCTAGGAGCCAGTGAAGTAGCTCAGGCCATGAACTGAGGCACTGACAGTAGAAAGGGCAAGAAAGGAAAAGTCTAGAGAGGTATTTAGGAGGTAGTACTCAAAGGGAATCATGAATCATGCGATGTAGGTATGAGAATGAAAGATACAAGAATGAAAGAAGTCCCCAGGATGGGATTTCTGGCATGGTAGTCTCATGCCAAATAGTATAATGATGACAAAGAACAGGTTTCAAGGCTACGGAGATGATATGTTTGTTTACCTTTGGAAAATTTGAGATTTCCAAATTGAAACTGAGGTATATGTGGAACATTCTGGTGGATATATTCAGTAGATAGCTGGACAAATGCCTGGGAACACAAGAGAGCAATCTAGAGTATGTAGTTTTGTGTGATGGCAGTTGTGTTCCTGGGAGTGGACGAGATCACTCAAGGAGAGAATGGAGGGCTGCAGGATTCCTGCTTTGACTCCATGGATCTCTCCCTTTCTGATCACTCATGGACATGGTCATTGGATTCCATAGCTGATTCCCTTACTGAATTGCCTTATGCATACTTTTCCAGGCTCAGAGAATCTTAAATCATATTTCTGGCTTCTGCTCTAATAATTTTAAAATAACATAAATGAGTGTAAAAATAATAGTGTTAACATGTCTTGCAGCTTAGGAGTGTCTTTTTAAATGACACTGATCGTGAGAGAGATCTGAAATGCAGAAAGTTACATTTTCACCTTCTTGTTGTTTGAAAATACTCCTGTGGCTTCCGTGTGTTGCATGAATGCATTATTTTCAGCTTATGGCCTTGTGCACAGCTCTATAAACCACCCATTCTAACAAAACTTAGCTTGTGAAAATTATTCTCCTTTTATCTTTTGTCTAAAGAAAATACAAATGTTACTTCATTTCTTATAGATTTTATCTTAGGAAAAGTGCCAAATAAAAAAAAAATCAAAATTCAAATCTACAAAATATAAAGTAAGAGAGAGAGGGTTAGTTTATCTTAGGATCCCTCTTTCTCCAAAAAGCTTCCTCTGGCTCCAAAAAAGAAATTCAATTTATATAAATTTAATTTACTGACAGAATTTACATATGTTGCTATTACATCTGAATGACAGTTCATGCCATTATTTCTATGGCCCCATCAAGATACCTCTTTTACTCCCTGCCCCTATTAGATGTTTCATCAGTTTTTCAGGGGAGAGAGGCCCACACAAGGCCCCTGGTTAACACACCATTAAATATTTTCCATTTTTTTACTCATCATAATGGGTGATTATTAGGTGGTTCTTGCTTAGAGTTTTCATCTAGCTAAGATCCCCCAATGGTTCTCTCACCTCATGTCTTATAGATAACCTTGCTTCCAAAATGCCACTGTTCCTCTGTCTGGTTCTCTTGGTACTTGGGCTTCATTGTGCACCACCTAACAGCTCTGAAGGCAAAGTAACCACCTGCCATTCCCCCCAACAAAATGCCACCCTCTATAAGATGTCTTCCATCAATGCTGACTTTGCATTCAACCTGTACCGGAGGTTCACTGTGGAGACCCCAGATCAGAACATTTTCTTCTCCCCTGTGAGCATTTCTGCAGCTTTGGCCATGCTCTCCATTGGGGCCTGCTCCAGTACCCAAACTCAAATCTTGGAAAGCTTGGGGTTCAACCTCACAGACACCCCAACGACAGAGATCCAGCAGGGCTTCCAGCACCTGATCTGTTCATTGAATTTTCCAAAGAAGGAGCTGGAATTACAAATGGGAAATTTCCTCTTCATTGGGAAGCAGCTGAAACCACTGCCAAAGTTCTTGGATGATGTCAAAAGACTCTATGAGACTGAAGTCTTTTCTACCAACTTCTCCAATGTTTCTGCAGCCCAGCAGGAGATCAACAGTCATGTGGAGAAGCAAACCAAAGGGAAAGTTGTGGGCCTTATCCAAGATCTCAAACCAAACACCATCATGGTCCTGGTAAACTATATTCACTTTAAAGGTATGGTTCTACGATGTCCATTTCTAGTTCAGTTCTGATAATCTGGTGGGGCACTGAGGGGAGCTCACAATCTCTTCTCACTAGCATGAGTAGGTGTCCCTCAGACCACAATAACCGGCTTCACTGGACATAGCTATGTGTAGTTTTGGATCTTCCAAGAGGGGCATTTAGCCATGTGGTTGAGCCCAGGAATTTTCTAGGGAGAGGGCACTTTCAGAGAGGTGAGTGACAATGGTATGATCATCCTTCTCACATCTAGCAAGAGAATCATGGTTTCCAAAAGATTTTGTGAGGTGGGGCAATTGACAGGCAAACAGATTTGGGTTTAAACCCCGCTGTGGCCCTCACTTGCTGTGTATTTTTGGGCATATTACATAAATATTTATATCATGTACGATGCACCCACTATGTATCAAGCACTATGCTATGTTTATACACATTGTCTCATCTGATCCTCACATGTGCCCAGGTTCACACAGTTAATAAGTTTCAGAGCTGGGTTTGTCTTATTCTAAAGCTGGTGCTTGTAACAAGAATCATGTGACTCTTTTCTGAAGATGCTGTGCCCAAATGATTTCTCCTGGTTCTACAGCACATGTCAGCCACGTTTGGTGGAGGAGTGAACAATTCTTGGCCACAAACCACACACTTATAGACGGATAAAACGGCAGAACAGATCTGTTGTCTCATTTCACCCTGTGTGTTGGATGTGCTTATACCTTTTTACGGAAGAGGAAACTGTGGCTCTGATGGGTTTAGTGTAAGTATAGTGGTTTTGAACACTGAAAGAACATCTGTTGAACATGAAGTTCAGCATTCCTGGGTGTGACTCCTGGTTCTGCCACTGCCTAGCTGGGAGACCATGTAAAGACACTTTCCCTCCTTGAAACTCAGTTACTCACTTGTAAAACTGATTAAAAGTAGGTACCTACCTCTGTGGTGGTCTTAATTACTAAATGAGATCACTGATGGAAAAGCTCACACAGGTCCTAATACTAGTTTAAAACAAACAACTCTTTTCTTTCTGTATTTCAAGCCCAGTGGGCAAATCCTTTTGACCCATCCAAGACAGAAGAAGGTTCCATCTTCTCAGTGGACAAGACCACAACAGTGCAAGTGCCCATGATGCACCAGATGGAACAATACTATCACCTGGTGGACACAGATCTGAACTGCACGGTGCTGCAGATGGACTATAGCAAGAATGCTCTGGCACTCTTTGTCCTTCCCAAGGAGGGCCAGATGGAGTGGGTGGAAGGGGCCATGTCATCGAAAACCCTGAAGAAGTGGAATCGCTTACTACAGAAGGGGTAAACACCTTAGATGATGTGAAAAGTGAGGGTGGGTGTAATGGTACAGGTAAGATTGAGTTCAGCAGAAACTCAGAGGAAGGAGAATCGACCTGAACTACTGAATAGCTGTGTGATAACCATTAAAGTGTCCTTAGAACATATGCTGTGCCAGTCCATTTGCCGGGCACTTCACATACTTCATTTCATCTGAGCACATCAACAAACCAGCAACAGAGATAGTATCATAGACATTTTTTTCAAAACAGTAAGTCAGGGCTAGCAAGATAAAATGAACTCTCCAAAGTCAGCTAGCAAATAAATTGATTGCTTCCCAGAGACCAACTAGAGCTTGGAGGATGTGTAGGATTTTTATGTTAAGTGTGTGAGTAGCCATACTGGGGTGGGAGTACTAGATGGAAAACCATGAAATTCTCCAGGTGCTTTTGTAACCACTGAAAATCGTGCCACTGCATCCTCAACCTTGGGCCAATACCCCAGAGATGTTTCTTCTTGATTTTAAGTGAGTCACATTTCTCTACTTTCAGTGCTGCAGTCTAACATTGGCTGAACTAGAGCACATTCCTTCCAGGATAACTTCTGTGATTTTGGTGCTGTGTGTTGACCTACATAGCAATGGTTGTCAATATCTAGGGGAGGATCATAGTCCAATATAATACCATGGTCACAGAGGAAGGGAATCATGAGGTTGGTGTGCTGATAGTTATGTGTTCCCTTCCCTCCCCTCACAGGTGGATTAACTTGTTTGTTCCAAAGTTTTCCATTTCTGCCACATATGACCTTGGAGCTATCCTTCTGAAGATGGGCATCCAGGATGCCTTTGCTGACAATGCCAATTTTCCTGGACTCACAGAGGATAATGGTCTTAAACTTTCTAAAGTAAGTTGGTAGATTAGAGTCCCTGAATTTATGAGCTGGAAGGGCCATTGAGAGACAGTTAATTTAACTCTCTTGTTGTATCAATGATGATTTGGAAGCATAGGAAGGCAGAATGGCTCCTCCTAAGGCAGATTCACTCCATAGCCATTCTCATTACACCCAGACAAATCACTGTGACCTCCCTAACTTTCATGTCCTAAAATAATTACTTCCATCCCTGAACTTCGTGTCCTAAAATAATTCTGATAGAAGACCTTAATGATCAGAATTGACTCCAATGAGATAAAGTTCTAGAGGTGGTGGCAGTGGCAGGGAAAAGCTTAAGAAGTGAGCAGAAAGCCATGGAGAAAGATGTGGTTCCCTGACAGCTAGCTCTGAAATAACCAGGTATTCATGAACTACGCTTAACCAAATAGCCTTCATATTCAAGCACCATCAACACAGCATGGTAAAAGAGTAGCCCTGTGTTTCCTTTTCATTTCTTGATTCCAAACTGTTTCAAAGACTGTTCCTGTTTCTTGAGGGGATCAGCAGTGTTTGTTCTCCCCCCTACAGGCTGCCCACAAGGCTGTGCTGCACATTGGTGAAAAGGGAACCGAAGCTGTAGCTGCCCCTGAAGTCAGATTTCTGGATCAGGCTGAGATAACTCTCCGCCCTATCATCCAATTAGATAGATCTTTCTTGTTGTTGATTTTGGAGAAAAGCACCAGGAGCATTCTCTTTCTAGGGAAAGTTGTGGACCCAATGAAAGTGTAGTTGGGAAAGAGGCTGTTACGTAATTGCATGTACTTATTGCAATGGAAAATAAATAGTATAGCCTGATACAAATGATTTGGGCTTGGACATTATTTCCTTTGGGCAGAGGTGGAGATTAGACCAGGGTGTGAAGGAGGCCACTCCTGTGACCAAATATTCAGATAGTCAATGAATGACTCATTACCTGAAGGCCCCCATGCCAGTGCATTCCTCTTTATCAGAAATCTCCCCAGTTAGTCAGTTCCAAGGAATTTAACTGAGCTCACAAATATCCTCTCCTCTGCCTTCTGGAGAGTCACTGAAATGAAAGTCAGGCTATATTCCAGTATTATAATAATAAGATCAATGAATATAAAACAATGCAAATGCAGTGGATTATATATGTAAACTTCTCCTTCCCTCTGTCCCACCAGAATGGTTCTTTGTGTACTTGCCAGAGCTGCCATTGGTGAAGAGTAAAAATGTTGCTTCCACTAGAGGACTGAGTCACAAACTGAGAGCTACTGCTAGAGATATGGCTTTTGTGACCCAACAAGAATGGGACAAAAGAGCAAGAGACACAGAGATGAATTTTCCTCTACAAGCCCACATCTCCCCCCAAAAAAAGAAGCTTCCCTGTTGTTAATTTATAAGCTTGGATTGGAGAAACAAAGTCATTCATTCATGTCATATCTCATAGCCCATTTTTTTCTATATCGTAATTGGACTCCCTTCCCAATGTTGCACTCCTGTCCCATTTGCTCAAGTATAAATATCCTGGGTAGTCTGCATTTTTTTGTATCTACTTTTACTGAAGTTTGATACTTACTTATCCCTAGATCCTTCCACAACATCCACTTGCCTATGCATGCTATCCTACTCCCAACCACCAATCTAGATTTCATCGTAGACAATTTGTACTTAAAGCCCCAGTATTAGAATTCAGCCCACGTAAACAGTGCAGTGAGCGTTACTGATGTGTTTGAAATTCTAGTCCTAAGGTGAAACTCTCCCGTGGCAGGGAAATAATAAATGCTTAAGTGATTTTGCAGTTACTGTGCTTTCAGATTGAAATACATATGTATGTTCAGAGAAGTATATAGCTCACAAATATTCTAGTGTTTTCTTATTAGACCCATTTGTGTGGAGGTTTGCTTATTCTTGATATAGTTTAAATTTTGGTTTTATGGATAAGAAATTGGAAACCCAAAGAGAGAAAGTGACTTGTAGTACAGAAAATTCATTGCTAAATGGAGTTTGGTTTTACTAAAATTACATTACAATCCTGGCTCTGTTACTTATACTGTTTTATGATCTTGAACAAGGTACTAAACGTTGCACATCTTATTTTCTTCATCTGTAAAATGGGAACACTAATAATATCCATGTCATCTGGATTGTATGAACATTCTATGCTGCAAAATATGTAATGTTCTGGGCTGGCCAAGTGGCTCAGTTGGTTAAGAGCTCGCTCAAGAGTGCGAGCTGAGCTCTGAGCAATGGCGGTTCGATGCCAGCCCAAGCTGAGTTGCCGTTGAGCTGCCAACAGGTGGCAGGATGGCTCAGCTAAAAAAAAAAAAAAAGAAGGAAAACAAAATATGTAATGTTCTGCTCAGCACAGAGCCAGACATCTGATAAAAAGCCTGGTAAATATTAGTTGTTATTCCTTTTGGTCAACATCAGACAGTGGGCTGAGAACAAAGGTTGCAGTGTGGGTGTCCTGGTTTGCACATTTATGTTCTCGAGCTCGGGCCCCACCTTCAGAAGCCAGAGTAAATGCCATACAGGCCTCTTACTAAATCTCTCCAAATAAGTTGCATCACAGGTTGTTCTGAGAGGAATATCAGATCTTCAGGGGGATGCCAGGAATTACCAAGACATTATCCTTCAAGTAATTCATGTATCTCAGAAACTAAACCTCACTCAAATCATTCATTCCTGGGGCCAGATCATGAAGGACTGCCACTAAATCACCTTATAAATTTCAGCTCATTTGAGCAAAGTAGGAATAAAACATAACTTCCTTAACCTCATAAAGATTACCCATGAAATAACTGTAGGAAAAATGTCACTTAATACTGAAAGTTTTTTGGTTTTTTTTTGTTTGTTTTTTTAGAAGAATTTCTACTAATTTAGGACCAAGACAAAAATTCTCTATATTATTGCTTCTATTTAACAATATACTGGAGGTCTCAGTCAAACCAGCCTAACAAGAAAAAGAAATGAATATTATAAAGGATGGATTGGAAAGGAGGAAACAAACCTGACCACACAGAAAAAAAGAAAGTCTGTGAATAAACTTTTAGAAAAAAGGGAGAAAAATTATTGGGGAACAGAGTAATGTTAGGTTGTATAGAATTCACCTACACTATTTACCTTTTGACAGAATTATGCTACATGACTTCCATAATATACTACATTTTCTAGCCTCCCTTGCATTTAGGTGTAGCCATAAAACTAAGTTCTCATTGATGGAATATGAGTGGAAGTGATATGAGATATTTACTGACCAAGATATTGTAACAGCCAGGTACTTCCTTCACTCTTTTTTCCATATCCTTTGAATTGAATTGTTGGCTTATTTATGATCCATTTTGACTACCAAGCAGATGAAGAGCTCTTTGGCAGTTTGTTGTAATGTATGTGTCTCTTTTCAGAATAATATTTTAAATGCCAAAAAATGTTTTGGGATTATAAAATGCATAAGTAATATTGAAATATAATTATATAAATAATACAATTAAAATTACTGATATAGTAATATGTGTGCTTCCACAATAACATATTAATATGATCTTATAAAAGGAATAATATATACATTATTTCCAACACAATATGAAGTAAAAATGATATTTCAAGATATCTGCAACAATGATAATGTGTTCTGAAATTATATGAATTGTGTATGGGACAAAATCACAGATACAGCTGCCACTACTATGGTTTGTGGCACACATTCATAAGTCAACAAAATACGAATTTTATTTGGTGGTTGATAAAATCAACGATGAAATTTTTTTGTGAAAAAATTTATACATCCTCTGAATTTCATCCTTAGACTTCCTTGAAGGTTCTATGGAATCCAGGTTAAAAACTCTGCCTTGGCAGAAAACAGGGTGGAAAAGACCTGATATCTAAATACCCACATGGAAGAGACAGCCCACGGACATAAAATGCTTATCCCAGATAATTAGCGGAGCAGAAATAAATTTCTGTTTTCTTTAAAGGTAGGATTTATTGCTGAGTCTGTTTTTTATTTTATTTTATTCTATTTTTATTAGTTTTAGGTGTACAAAACAATGTAATCGTTAAACATTTACACCCCTCAGCTGGGCTGTATTAGTCTGATCAAGCTGCCATAACAAAATACCATTAATGGATTTGATTAGACAAGAAAAATACTTATTTTCTCACAGCTTGGGAGGCTATAAGTCAATTATCAAAGTGCTAGTAAACCCCTTTCTGATGAGATCTCTCTTCTTGGTTGTAGCCTTCATGCTATATCTTCACATTATCTTTTATTCAACTTGTGGTTGTGTGGAAAGAGAGAGAGAGAGGGAGATGGAGAGGGAGAGACTGAATGGGTTTTTAGGTATCTCTTCTTTTAAGAACATTAATCTTACCAGATCAAGGCACCACTCTTATGACTGCATTTAATCTTAATACTTTGTTAATCCAAATACAGCCACACAGGGAGTTAGGGCTTCAAGATATGAATTGGCAGGTGGCAAGGCATATACATTCAGTTCATAATGCTAGTTTATTCCAAGAAATATAGAAATTAGTAGTACTAGTAGGGATGTTGCAGGCTATATTCTCCAGGAAGCTGACTCTGAAATGGTTTATTGTATAGGATGTTTAGTGTCCTTGGTCCTGGTGACTTAAAATGATTGGGCTTTCACATACCGACTTCAATCAGTCATTAGATATGAGCCAGATGCTTCTATGCAACTGAAGCTGTCTTTGAAGGGGCTGAAAGCTTCCTTCACTGATAGGAGCCCTCGATTCAAGAACAATTCATTTATTGAAGAGGAATCAGTATGATGCACCTCCATGTCCAACATAGTCGACTCCTTTTGCTGCTAAAATCCATTTATGTTTTTTTAATGCTTATTAACTTTTTAAATTATAGTTCATGTACAATATTATATTAGTTTCATGTGTACAATGTAGTGATTAGACGTTTATATAACTTACAAGGTGATCAGCCAGAGAAACCTAACACCCATCTGACACCATACATATTTATTACAATATTATTGATTATATTCCTTATGCTGTCCTTTACACCCCCATGACTATTTTCTTTTTTTTATTTCTTTTTTTTAATTTTTTTATTTTATTATTAATTAGTTTCAGGTGTACAACACAGTGCAATAGTTATACATTTTACCCCTCAAAGTGACAACCCCCCACCCCCAATACACCACCCCACTCCTCCCCCATATCATATATATCTATTACTCTTCCTCTGACTCTCTTCCACAGTATAACCCACATCCCATGACTATCTATATATATTCAATTACAGTAGGTATACCACCTCCGCTTTAGTAATACAGTGCAGTGATCAAACCTCTACTCCATCCATGAAATGGTCTCCCTAACAAGACCTATGATCATCTGACATTCCACAGAATATTTACAACATTATTAATTATATTCCCCAAGCTGTTTTTCCTATCCCAGTAGCAATATTGTAGTTGCCTATTTTTGCTGTCTAATCCCTTCCCCTTCTCCCTCATCCCCATTGCTCTCCCAATTAGCAACCCTGATTTTTCCTCTATATCTATGAGACAGTTTCTGTTTACTTTGCTCATTCATACAGTTTTTCAGATTCCACATATGAGTGAGATCATATGGTATTTGTCCTTCTCTGACTGAGTTATTTCACTCAACATTATAGTCTCTAGGTCCATCCATATCATTGCAAATGGCACGATTTCATTCTTCCTTATAGCGGAGAAATAATCAATTGTATAAATATACCACAGTTTCTTAATCCAGTCATCTACTGATGGGCATTTTGGTTGTTTCCAAGTCTTAGCTATTGTAAATTGTGCTGCTATGAACATAGGGGTGCATAACTGTTTTTGAATAAGTGTCTTGGTTTTTTCAGGATAAATACCTAGGAGTGGAATTGCTGGGTCAAACGGTAGCTCTATTTCCAGTTCTTTGAGATACCTCCATACTGACTTCCATAGTGGCTGCACCAATCTGCAGTCCCACCAACAGTGCAGCAGGGTCCCCTTTTCCCCACAGCCCCGCCAGCACTTGTTGTTTGTTGATTTGTTGATGATAGCCATTCTGACTGGAGTGAGGTGGTATCTCATGGTGGTTTTTATTTGCATTTCCCTAATGACCAGTGAGGTTGAACTTTTTTTCATATGCCTGTTGGCCATCTGTATGTCCTCTTTAGAGAAATGTCTCTTCATATCTTCTGCCCATTTTTTAATTGGGTTGTTTGTTTTTTGGTGTTGAGTTTCATGAGTGTTTTATAAATTTTGGATATTAACCCCTTATCAGATATATCGTTGGCAAATATATTCTCCCATTCAGTAGGCTTCCTTTTTGTTTTATTAATGGTTTCCTTTGTTGTGAAAAAACTTTTAAGTCTGATATAATCCCATATGTTCATTTTTTCTTTTACTTCCCTTGCCCGTAGGGATGTATCAGTAAAAATATTGCTCCGGGTAATGTCTGCAAATGTACTCCCTATATTTTCTTTTAGGATTTTTATGGTTTCAGGTCTTACATTTAAGTCTTTAATCCATTTTGAATTTGTTCTTGTATAAGGCGTAAGGAGATGATCCAGTTTCATTTTTTTGCATGTGTCAGTCCAATTTTCCCAGCACCATTTATTGAATAGACTATCTTTACTCCAGTGTAAATTCTTGCTTCCCTTGTCATAGATTAACTGTCCGTAAATGCTTGGATTTATTTCTGGGCTCTCTGTTCTGTTCCACTGATCGATGTGCCTGTTTTTATGCCAATACCAAACTGTCTTGATTACTGTGGCCTTGTAGTAGTTTTTGATGCCCCATGACTATTTTCTACACACCAATTTTTACTTCTTAATCCCTTCCAAATCCCCTCCCATCTGACAACCATCAAAATATTCTCTATGAGTTTATTTCTGTTTCATTTGTTTGTTTATCTTGTTGTTTAGATTACACATATAAGTGAAATCATATGGCATTTGTCTTTCTCTGTCTGACACTCCACTCAGCATAATATCTTTTAGTTCCATCCATGTTATTACAGATGACAAGATGTCATTCTTTCTTATGGCTGAGTAATATTCCATTGTATATATGTACTACCACTTCTTTATCTGTCCATTCATTGATGGACACCCAGGTTGCCTCCATATCTTGGCTATTAATAATATTACAGGGGACATATGGATGCACATGCCCCTTCCAAGAAATGTTTTGGTTTTTCAGATATATACCCAGAAATGTGATCCCTGGGTCCTTCTTTGTCTCTTGATATAGCTTATGGGTTTTTTTGTATTTTTTTTTAAATTTTTGGGGGGAATTGGGGGAGGGGAATAGACAAGTTGCTGTCTTTTTGTTCTTCAGTCTAGTTGCGGAAGACGTTGCTTCACTTGGTCCATCCATGTTGGTATTGTCATTGTGCTCTTCGCCGGCCTCTTGAATGTCACTAACCACGGCTATTGGCAGCTCACGCTGGCTGCCGGCCACTCGCTGTAGCCTATGGCAGCCCACTGCAGCAGGGGTATGGCAGCCCACTGCAGCAGGGGAAGCAGCCTACACCGTCGCCGGGGCTTGCACAGCCCAGCTCCAGGTGGAGCTGTTGTTAGCTGTAGAGGGCAGTGTCACTGGCCCTCATATATGGGATCCGAACTGGGCCCACTGGTATCCCAAAACCCGCTCTTAACCAATGCGCCACTTGGCCGGCCATAGCTTATGTTTTAAAGTCTATTTTGTCTGGCATAACAATTGCTACCCCAGCTTTCTTTTTATTTCCATGTTCATGAATTTATTTTTCCATCTCTTTTCTTTCAGTCTGTGTGTGCCTTTCAAGTGAATCTCTTATAGGCAGCATGTATAAGAGTCTTGTTTTCTTATCTATTCAGATACCTGATGTCTTTTGATTGAAGTATTTAATCAGTTTCATTTAAAGAAAGAGTTTTTAGATATATAATTATTGCCATTTTATTATTCATATTTTTCATCTCTCCTCCTCCTCCTCCTCCTCCTCCTCTTCCTCCTTCTCCTCCTCCTCTTCCTCCTCCTCCTCCTCCTTCTTCTTCTTCTTCTTCTTCTTCTTCTTCTTCTTCTTCTTCTTCTTCTTCTTCTTCTTCTTCTTCTTCTTCTTCTTCTTCTTCTTCTTCTTTTTCTTCAATAAGTCCCTCTAATATTTCTTGTAATACTGGTTTGGTGGCAATGAAACCTTTTAGCTTTTTCTTGTCTGGGAAGCTCTTCATCTGTCCTTCAATTCTAAATGATAGCTTTGCTGGGTAGAGAAATCTTGATTGTATGTCTTTCCTTTTCATTGCTTTCAATATTTCATGCCAATCCCTTCCGGCTTAGAAAATTTTTGGTGAGAAGCCAGCTGTCAGTCTTATGGGAGCTCCTTTGTAGGTAACTAATTGATTTTCTCCAGCTGCTTTTAAGATTCTGTCCTTGTCTTTAATCTTTGTAATTTTAATTATGATGTGTCTTGGTTTTGGCCTCATTGGGTTCATCTTGCTTGAGACTCTCTGCACTTCTTGGGCTTGTATGTCTGTTTTCTTCACCATGTTCAGGAAGTTTTCAATCATTATTTCTTCAAATAGGTTTTCAATTCTTTGCTCTCTCTCTTCTCCTTCTGTACCCCTATGATGCAAATATTGGTATGCTTCATGTTGTCCCAAATGCCCCTTTGACTATCCTCATTTTTTGGATTATTTTTTGTTTTCATTTGCTTTTCTGATTTGGGTATTTTCTGCTATCTTATATTCTAAATTGTTGATTCAATCTTCTGCTTCATTTAATCAACTGCTGATTCCCTTTAATGTATTCTTTATGAAACCTATTTCTTTATATAAGTCCAGGAAGCAGATCCTCCAGGGTTCTCCACTATCCATTCTAGATCCCCTTTCATCTCTACTTCTCTCTGTAGCTCACCTGGTGATAAGACTGAGACCCTTATCCCTGATAAGTCTTGATCCAATTGTTATCATGCTTTCCTTTGGCCAAGGTTATTGCACATGTCCATTTCCCATTAAAGTTGGGCAAAGGAGTACCAAGAGTAACCCAGGTGGATTGCTTGGGTGACAAGCATATTAAGCTTGCCCCCATTGTGTAACAACATCTCTTCCTTCTCCTGATGATCAGGGTCAATTGTCCCTGTCTAGATGGTATAATAGTCTGACTCCATGTTTTGATGTTTGTCTGTGGACATTTTTAAAGTCTCACTTCTCCCTCTTCCCCTTGTGTTCTGGGCAAGCTGATAAGAAAACCAAGGTATTCCCTCCTTTGGTGCTGATGAGGGAACCCAATTTTGGACAGATGTACAGACTGTGTCTGTAAGATGGTGACAACAGATGGTCATTCCTTTTCTTGACTGCAATTACTTGAACAAAAGAATTCTAAAGTGTCTAGGCAGCATCCATAGCTTATAGTTCAATGGAACTCTTCCCCAGTTTCATGGAAGAAGTGTTAGACCTTTGGGGATCATGACCTGCAACCTCACAGGGCCCAGACTTTTGAAGTCAAAAAAAGAACTTTTGACTCTGGACTTCCTTTGGGCATGATACTACAACATCAATTCTTTATTGTGTCTTCACCCTGTCAGCCTGCCCTGCAGATTTTGGACTTGCCAACTTCCACAATCGTTTTAGCCAATTCTTTAAAATAAATAAATAAATCATATATCTATATTTATAGATATAGATATAGATATGGATATATAGATATAGTTTATTTACTTATTATATTAGGTTCAGTTTTGTGTTGTTATTGTTGTTGTTGTTTTTCTGGACAGTCCTGATTAATACAATTGATTTGGAGATATTTCCTAAAGAAGCTTAAAGAAGTTAAAAATCAGGCTGGCCGAGTGGCACATTGGTTAAGAGCTGGTTTTCGGATGCCAGCAGCCCCGGTTCGGATCCCATATATGAGGGCCAGTGACACTGCCCTCCACAGTTAACAACAGCCCCACCTGGAGCTGGGCTTTGCGAGCCCCAGCAATGGTGTAGGCTGCAGCTCCTGCTGCAGTGGGCTGCCATAGGGTACAGTGAGTGGCCGGCAGCCAGCGTGAGTGGATGGCAGCCAGCGTGAGCTGCCAATAGCCGTGGTGAGCAACCATCCAGAGGCTGGTGACTGATCTGCCTCATCCGGGAAGAATGCAATGGCGATACCAACATGGGCCAGTGAAGCAACGTCCTCTGCAACTAGACTGAAGAACAAAGGGTCGGCAACTTGTCTGTTCCCCTTCCCCGATTCCCCAACACTGTTCCCCTCCCAAAATTCCCCAATAAAGTATTTTAAAAAAAGAAGTTAAAAATCTATTGCTTTGTTTTCCTATAGCTTCACTGAATTTTGCTCTTCACCACTCTATACTTTTAATAGCATGGAAATTTATCTGGTCACTTCAAGTCAAGTTCAGTCACTTAGAAACTTTCCTTCTGTTTGGGGTGCACACATGTATAAATTGAAGGCTTTACCCCATCTTTTTTATCCTTCCCAACCCCCACAATGATTTCACTAACATCGAATTTGAGGGTTCAATTATGGATTTTCCTGATAACAAAAGAGTGGTTTCTTGTCTGATATGGTTAGCACGTGTTCACAGTGATTTCTGCTGATATTTCCCTTCTATACTGGCTGCTTTCATCCCTACTCATGTTGGTTAAGTTGTTCCCATCCTGCCATGACCTTCATTTCATAGGGATTCCTTAATGCATTTTCCGGTGCCAACCTCATGTTCCCTTTTGATCCCCTAGTCCTCATTCAACCTTTTAGGTACCTACACCCCTTCCCCACTCCCCACCCCATGAAACATAAGGACTTAGAGCTGGTGTCTTCACACCGTCGATGGTTGCCAGGGTCTCTGTGACGGTGCATTTCAGCATTTCAGCATTTCTCAGCCATTATTAGTTTTATGCAATAGAGTCATGTTGGAGATGTGGTTTACTCACACAGCTTTCAGATTTCCATGATGACTCCTGGGAATTGAGGCAAAGCTTATAGAGTTGTTTCTTTTTCTTTTAAAAAATATTTTCCGCCTGGGGCTCAGCCAAACAGGTAGAGGAGGCAGGGTAAGAGCAGTGTGTAGGTTCCTTTCTCAAAGGCTGGTGTATTTCATAACTTCTTTTGTCCAGAGAGGGTGATACAGAAAAGCAATTTGTGCACACACTCTACCTCTTGGAATGTTGGAAAATATTCTGTCCTGGAGAACCAACTTTAGGGAAGTCTCTGATGTACCTCAGTGGAAGCCATGTCTGAGACTCATGGCTGAAAGTAAGAGTCCTTAGACAAGGATGAAATATTTTCAAGGAAAATAGGCCTGACCTGAGGAAACATGCACTATATGTCACAGTCAATACTAATGTGTACATGTGCTATAAGGACACAGCTATCAATGCAGCCACTAAGAGGATATTATGTAAAGATCCCAAGGCTTATTGGGACGGCAGGGTGAAAGTGACTTTGGAGCTGACAATTAGGTATTTGATCATGAGTACTAAGGCCCTCAAACAAATGACACAAAGGTTTTATTGGCCTCTGTGGCAAAGGCCCTTGGTGTGCAGAAAACTTACCCTAAGTTTATGAATTGGGTAAATGGTCTCCATTCTGGGGAGTAAATTTGACTTCGCTTTGTGTAGTCCCCTTACAATGATTTGGAATCTGGTCTTTAGAATTTGTTTCCAAATTCATTGACAAGCAGGGTGATTTAAGTAGTCTGAGAAAGTATTATACCACTCTGAGGCAAGACTACCCAATTACAGTGCAAAGGGTTTGTTTTGGAAAATATTTCCCAACATTAAGCTTTGACCCCAAAGAATCAAGAGCAAAGCATTAAAGTAGAAGGTGGATAAGAGGTAGTGAAAGAGCAGTAGGGAAAATGAACAGGAGTGAACAAAATAATAATAGATGATATGTGGTATCAAGAGTTTACTATGGGGGTGGGCTGAGTGACTCAGTTGGTTAAAAGTTAGCTTAAGATCACGAGCTCTGAGCAACAGTGCCTCCGGTTCAATTCCCACATGGACCAGTTGGCACTGCGCCCTAGCTGAGCTGCCACTGAGCTGCCAACAGGTAGCAGGATGGCTCAGCTGGTGAGGGCACCTGCTCCTAACAAGACTGCATGTCCGATGGTGGGCTATTTCAGCCTGCAACTAAGACTGAACTCGGCACCATGAGCTGAGCTTCCACCAGGATGGTTCAGTAGATAGAACATGCACTCTTAACAACAAGGCTACTGAGTTCGACTCCTGCATGGGATCGTGACTATGCCCACCCACAACTAAGACTGAATTCGACACCTTGAGTTGAGCTGCAACCCATATGGCTCAGTGGATAGAGTGTGTGCTCTTAACAACAAGGCTGCTGGTTCGATTCCCACAAGGGATGGTGCCTATGCCCCCATCTAACTACACCCCCACAACTAAGATTGAACACAGGACCGTGAGCTTAGAGGCCACGAGCTTCCAATGGGCAGCCAGATGATGACTGGTGCCCTCCTCACCTAAGATTGAAGAACAACAACTTGGCTGGTCCCCTTCCCCCATTCCCCAACACTGTTCCCCTCCCCCAATTCCCCAATTTTTTTAAAAAAAGAGTTCACACTATGTGCAAGGCACTGTGGTAACGATTTTACATATATTATCTCAATTAATTTTGCAACAATCCTACGAAAGAGTTTTGCAGAGTCAGTTAGCGTTTTTGCTCCCACCTCCATAGTGAAGTGTTATTTCTGATAAATGTCTATCCAACAAGGACCTACATTTTCTACACACTCTTGTGCAGTTAAATGGAAAATTGATTAGTTCCTGTGGTAGACTGAATAATGCCCCCCAAAGTTATCTACCTCCTAATGTAAGAAACCTATGAATCTTAGTTTTGCATGGCAAAAAGTACTTTGCAGATATGCAAAAATTAGGGACCTTTTGACAGGGAGTTTACCCTGGTTTATCCAAGTGGAACCTAAATGCAATCACAAGTATTCCTTTAAGAGGGAAGCAGAGAGAGACTTGACTATAGGAGAAGCTAATAGGATAATGGAAGCGGGAGAGATTTGAAAATTCTATGTTGCTGGCATTGAAAATGGAGGAAGAGGCTATAAGCAGAGAATATAGCATTAGAAGCTGTAAAAGGCAAGGATATAGATTTTCCCCTACATCTTACAGATAGAGAACAGCCCTGCAGATATGTTGATTTTGACTCAGTAAAAATATTTTGGACTTCTGACCTCCAGAATTATAAGAAAATAAATTTTTGTGTGTTTTTAATTTTAAGTTGTTTTTATTATTATTTTTCTTTTTTTCTTAATTTTTCAATTACAGTTGACATTCAAATTATTTTATATTAGTTTCAGGGGTACAACATAGTTGATGGATATTTATATAATTTATGAAATGATCTCCCCAATAAATTTTTGTTGTTTTAAGCCACCAAGTTTGTGGTAATTTTTTACAACAGTCATAGGACACTAATACAGTTCTCACCAATGAAACATGAACAGAAATGTCACCTGGACCACATTGCAATTTTTAAGGGCCCTAGGTGCTTTAGATATCATGGACCACTTCTTCCATAAAATTATATTTTATGACTGCATTTGTATAAATATAAATAAAATTCAGGCTAATTCATGATTATATGTTCATTGTTATTATGTTCATTTTCTCCCGTTTTTAAAATACATGGAAATTTAACCATTTTTATAACCCCCTAAGAGTATCATGAACTCTAGACCCTGTAACTACTGCGAATAATGGATAGGTCAATGATGTCTATCATTTCTGAACCATGGAGGTTATGGAGCCTTCGTGCCTTCTCTCTCTCTCTCTCTCTCTCTCTCTCTCTCTCTCTCTCTCTCTCTCTGAAATAGGACTCTCAAAACTCAGCAGCTTGCACTGAAAAAGATTCTGTTTTCTCTGAGTCACCATTTGAAGAAAATTTACTGTCTTCCCAGGAATACTCACATTATACTGTTATATAAATGAAAACAAATTTTATTGTTTTAAGTCACAGAAATTCTGGGATGTTTTGGTAGAAACAACTAACATTAAGCTGAAGAATACAAAGATGGGATCTTTGAAGTGGAACTCACCCATTAAAAAAAAAAAACTATAACATGTGGCTTTGTGGTCAAAATGTACATAGTAAGGAAGTTTACGTTGGAAACTGGGGATGCATTTGCAAGAATTATCTGGTCTGAGATTAAAGACAGAAAGCAATATGGCAGCTCAGGCTTCCATAACAAAATAAGAGAGACTGGGTGGCTTAAACACCTTAATTTCCTCACAGTTATGGAGGCTAGAAGTCCCAGATAAAGGTGCAGGTTGGTTTCTAGTGGATACTGTCTTCCTGACTTGCAAAAAGATGCCTTCTTATTGTGTCCTGACAGGGTCTTTGCATATATATATATATATATATATATATATATATATATATATATATTTTCCCTTTTTCTTATAAGGCTACCAATACTAACATATTAGGACTCAATCCTATGACATAATTTTACCTTAATTACTTTCTAAATATCCTATCTCCAGATACAGTCTCACTGGACCTTAGGGCTTCAACATACAAATTTTGGAGGGGACATAGTTCAGTTCATATAATTCCACCCTGGCTACGCCAATTTCATTTTTTTCTCATAGGCAAAATAGTCATTCCATCCCAACAGCCACCAAAGTTATGACACATTCTACCATCAACTCTACAGTCTAAAGTCCAAATTCTTATATAAATATCATCTAAATCAGATGTAGTTGAGACCCAACGTACAATTCACCTTGACGCAAAATTCCTCTTCAGCTATGATTGTGAAACCAGACAATTACTTTTTTCTCTTCGATGTTCCAATTGGGTGTTTTATGCTGCCTTGTCTTCCAAATCATTGATTTGATCCTCTGCTTCATCTAGTTTGCTGCTGATTTCTTCTAGTGCATTCTTTATTTCAGTTCTTGTATACTTCACTTCATTTCAGTTATTGTATACTTCACTTTTTATGGTTTCTATGTGTTTTTCATGCTTGCTATCTTTCTCTTTCAGTTCTAAGTTCCTTGAGCATCTTCATAACGATTGTTGTGAACTTTTTATCTGGTAGGTTGCTTGTCTCCATTTTATTTAGTTCTGTTTCTGGAGTTTTCTCCTGTTATTTCATTTGGGACATGTTTCTTTGTTTCCTCATATGTATTCGGTAGATCTTCTATGTCTACCAGACTTGATAAGGTGCCTTATGTAGTAGGTGCCCTGTGGGGCCCTGGTAGAATCTCCCTGGTCACCTGATTTGGGTGCTCCAGGAGTGTCCCTTGTGTGGGTTGTGTGTGCTCTCCTGTTATAGTTGAGCCTTGATTGCTATTGGCATGGCAGTGGAGGGGATTGATCCTCAGGCCGATTGTTTGTGGGGTTTGGCCACATTCTCAGCTAACGGGCTCCTGTGCAGGGGGGCTTACCCTACTTAGTGGTATTTGCCCCAGTGGTCTCTGTTGCCTGATGAGACTGCCCTTTGTGTGTGCTGCTTGTGGGGCTAATTGGGCAGTGCTCTGCTGTGGTCTGAAGCCAACCTCCAAATATGTTGGTTCTGTGGCCTCTTGCAAGGGACTCTGGTGCAGGCCCATTTCATCCATTGCCTGTGACCAGCCAGGTACTACCTGGTAGGAGCTACAAAGGGATCCACAGTTTTTCACTGCCTGTTCTAATCCTGAAGACACATGGGAAAGTCCACACTGCAAACAGAGAAAGGTTATCACCAGTACCAAGCCTGAGGTAGCCCTATAAAATGCCAGGAAACTCTGAGGCCTGCTGCCACTTGCCAGCTCCCTTAAGGATCAGCAACTGAGGTATACAAGTTGTGTGAGGCAGGGTCTCAGGGAGACACTAGAGTGGAAAGAGCTGTATTTAACAGGTTAATGTAGACTCTGATTTGGTTTCAATTCTAACCCTTGAACTACTCAGAAAAAGTCTTAGAGCGCACCAAGGATAGTTGCTGCCTGCCTGGGGTCCATGGACTCCAATAGTTTTCCAAGAGAAAGTGCAATGTGAGCAAGGCTGACCACTCACTGAGA
Organism: Aselliscus stoliczkanus; assembly: GCA_033961575.1. Taxonomy (NCBI): domain Eukaryota; kingdom Metazoa; phylum Chordata; class Mammalia; order Chiroptera; family Hipposideridae; genus Aselliscus; species Aselliscus stoliczkanus. The sequence continues at coordinate 54,431,537 of CM066737.1, forward strand.
AAGTGCCTCTGATGTTGGTTGAGTTGAGTGGGGTGGGGTGTCAGAGAGTCAGCAGGGTGAAGCAGCAGAGCTACCTGGTCAATCAGATTCAGATTTGGCCTGTCAGGGAGGGCTCAACACAGGAAAGATGGCGCTTGCCTACCAGCTGCACAAAAGAACCCCACACAGTGAAAATAGCAACTGTTCTCCATCCTTTGCTCCAAAGCCACACATTTCAGTCTGACCCCGTATGTCTCTGACACCCCCCGAGTTACTGTCCCTCTGCTGGAGTCCAAGGTGAGTGCCTGAAAGTGAGAGAGTCTATGGGTGGGCAGTCTAAGAGGATTTCTGGGTTTCCCACAGCCTTCCATTTCACCCGGATGGTTGCAATCCCCACTGTTTTTCACAGCCAGATGTTGTGGGGATTCCTCTTTCCAGAACCAGTACTCTGGGCTGGGGAGGCTGGTGTGCATTAGGATCCCTCTGTCCTCCAGGGGAGTCTTCCACTGCTGAGATATCTATCCTGATTCTCAACTGCTACACAGAGGTTTGGGGCCAGCCTGTTTCGAGTCTCTGTCCCTCGTACCAGTCTTGATATGGCTTCTTCTTTATATACTTAGTTATAAATCTTCTGTTTGGCCAGACTTCAGATGGTTCTCCAGTTTGATTGTTCTATAACTTGTAATTTTAATGTGTTCATGGAAGGAGGCAAGCAGAGCATTTATCTACTCCATCATCTTGAATCCTTGCAGGGTTTAAAATGCCAACTACTGCTGAACTCCAAATAGACTTCAGGCTGAAAAAATCGTTAAGCAGAATAGCTCTTAAGTCTGCTCAGTTAGAAATAATATGTCAGAGTAGAGATCTCTAAAAGCTCATTCCTTAACAAAAATTACTAATAAACTGGCAAAACTGGTGAGAATCAATTTTTACAAACTCTAGAAACTAACCAAAAATTTTATAACAATGAGGAGTTGGTGGGAATATAGATTGGTGCAGCCACTATAGAAGGCAGTGTGGAAATTCCTCAAACAATTAAGAAGAGAATTATCATATGATCCAGCAATGCCTCTCCTCGGTGTATACCCCAAAAATCTGGAAATATTTATCCATAAAGATATATGTACTCCAACATTCATTGCAGCATTATTTATGGTGGCCAAGACATGGAAACAACTAAAGTGTCCTTTGATAAGTGATTGAATAAAGAATATGTGGTATATATACACAATGAAATACTATAATACGCTGCTATGAGAGAAGATGAAATATTGTCATTTGCAACAACATGGATGGATCACGAAATAAATCACACAGAAAAAGTCAAGGACCATGTGACTTCACTCATATGTGGGATATAAAACTGAAAGCAACAAAGGAACAAGACAAAAAAATAAAGAAACAAAAACTTATAGACACAGACAACAGTTTAGTGGTTACCAGAGGGTAAGGGGGGAGAGGGTTAAGGAGGTGATAGATGGAGAACTCACTCTGGGTGGCGAGCACACAATGTGATATATAGATGATGTATTACAGAATTGTACACTTGAAACCTATGTAATTTTATCAACCATTGTCACCCCAATAAATTTAATTTAGAAAAAAACAATGAGGAGAATGCTTAGTGAAGAAAAAATTGCTGAATCTAAGTACACAGAGAGTTTTTTGAAATTTTAAATTGTCATATTCCCATATTATGCTTCCTAGCTCAATGGTGGTCTTGAAGACAACAGCCTACACTCTGGATAGAGATTCTGCTCACCAGAGTTAGCAGAATGGACTTTTTTCCTGAAAGAATTATGGTTGTTTGCTTTGATGTATCTGATGGCTCCCTAGAGAAGGCTGGAAAAGCTTGCCTTCATTTCACCTACCTGCTGAAAATATTTAAAGGCCAATAACTTAGTCACTGCTGCCTGAGAAAATCGGTAACAGTTGGGAAAAACAATAAAATAACCAAAAACCTTGGGAAGCTCAGCTGGGCAATGAGATGCTTTGGGGAATAAAGGCCTTCTAAATCTCTGGCATATGTTTGGCAATTTACAAGTCTACACACAATCCCAGGGCTGGGTACCTTCTCAGGAAATACCTGAGAAAAACTTAAGCTTCACCTCTGGCCAACCTTCAGGCTCTGTGCGAACAGAAAGTAAAGTCTAAGATACAGTTGTAAATGAACATGCTGGGTATTGGAGTCATGTGCTAATACACACACAGAGCCCATTTGGAAAGACTTTGTTTATTTCAAGCATATGAAGAAAACAGTGTCTATTTCCTTGCTGACCACCAAGGTAAGGGAACAAAGATTTCATTAGCTACACATGAAAAGAACATAGACTTTAAAAAATTAGTTTCACAGTCTCATAGATATAGAGGAAAAACTGATGGTTGCTAGTTGGGAGGGGGTTAGGGATGAGGGAGAAGTTGAAGGGATTAGACAGCATAAATAGGTAACTACAATATTGCCACAGGGATATGAAACACAGATCAAGGAATATAATTAATATGTTGTAACTATTTTGTGGGGTGTCAGATGGTCACATGTCTTGCTAGGGAGACCACTTCATTGATAGAGTAGAGGCTTGATCACTGCACTGTATACCTGAAGCTGGTGTTGTATAATATTGTATGCCAACTGTAACTGAATATATAGATAGTCACGGGATGTGGAGTATACTGTGGAAGGGAGTCAAAGGAATTGGAATAGATATGTATGATATGGGGGGGAGTGGGGTGGCGAACTGGGGGAGGGGGTTTGTCACTTTGAGGGGTAAAAAGTATAACTATTGCACTGTGTTGTTCACCTGAAACTAATTTTTTAAAAAATGTTTATTTCACAATACAATAATTTAAAAAAAAGATTTCTTAAAAAAATTAGTTTCAGAAAAGAAACTAAATGAACAAACTATAACTGAAGTAAGCAGCAACAACAAACTCTGCAGATGAGGGAATATCTGATATCCAGAATCGCCACATTATAATATTCCAAATGTCTAGTTTCTAACAAAAAGTTACATGACATAAAAATAAACAAGAAAAGATAGCTAATATACAGGGGATAACAAAGACTTAATAGAAACTGTCCCTGTGGAGCCTAGACATTGGAGTAATTAGACAAAGACTTTAAAATATTAATATCTGTTTTAAACATACTCAAAGATCTAGAAAAAACCACATAATAAGAATGAAAGTAACCCAAAAAAATAATGTCTTACCAAATAGAGAATACCAATAAAGAGACTGAAATTATAAGAAGAAACAGGATAGAAATTCTGGAGTTAAAAAGTACAGCAACTGAAACTTTTTTAAAAATTGCATGATTTTAAAAAAATTTAAAATAATTTTTAAAAAATCAGTTCAATGCAGATATGAACAGGCACAATAAAAAATTTGCAACCTTGAAGATAAGTCCATTGAAAATCAGAAAGAAAAATGAATAAAGAAAAGTGAAAAGAGCCTTTATAGTATGAGGTGTGATCAAACAATATGGTGAATTTTTAAGTGTAAAATTATTACAGTAAAAGATAGATTGCCGTTAGTCCTCCTCAAAATATTCCATGTCACTTCAAACACACTTACCCCATCGTTTTTGCCACTTTCTGAAGCAGTTCTGGAAGTCCTCTTTCGTGAGTCTTTAGTTGTGCTGTCGTGGCTGCTTTCATGTCCTGAATCAATTCAAAACATTTACCTTTCATCATCATTTTGACTTTGTGGAAGAGCCAGAAGTTGCACGGTGCCAGGTCTGGTGAATAAGGTGAATGAAGACACACCATAATGTTTTTACTTGACAGAATTGTGGTACCAGAAGCGATGTGTAACACAGAGCCTTTCGTTGTGATAAAAACATACGGTGAATGTTACTGCCAAGTGCCATCCAATGGAAAGGCAGGGATCTTCAATACGTGAAGCAGAACATCAAACCTTATTAACAATGTGTGACAAGTTTCAACTTGTTCAGTGCAGTCAGTCAGGTGTGAGCTATGGTTGAGAGAATGTGTCTTGTAAAGTCTGCTATAAATCATCGATCACGAACAATGCATTAACATGAAGTGGGCAAACAGTTTCATCCTCCATCATGACAACACTCAACTATGGATACCAGAAAGCAATGGGAAGATACATTCAAAAACAGAAGGACAAAAAATTTTCAGGGCCGGCCGAGTGACATATTGGTTAAGAGCTGGTTTTGGGATGCCAGTGGCCCCGGTTCGAATCCCACATATGAGGGCCAGTGACACTGCCCTCTACAGCTAACAACAGCTCCACCTGGAGCTGGGCTCTGGGAGCCCCGACGACAGTGTAGGATGCAGCCCCTGCTGCAGTGGGCTGCCATAGGCTACAGTGAGTGACCGGCAGGCAGCGTAAGTGCCAGCAGCCAGCGTGAGCTGCCAATAGCCGCGGTGAGCGACATCCAGAGGCCATCGACCGATCTGCCTCATCCAGGAAGAGCGCAATGACAATATCAACATGGGCCAGTGAAGCAACATCCGCAACTAGACTGAAGAACAAAAGGACAGCAACTTGTCTGTTCCCCTTCCCTGATTTCCCAACGCTGTTCCCCTCCCCCAATTCCCCAATAAAATCTTTAAAAAAAAATTTTTTTTCAACAGAGAATTATATATCCATCAAACTATCCGCAAAATTAAGGAGAAATTAAAGCATTGCCAGAAGGAAAAAAAATAAAAAATAAAGCTGAAGTAATATGTCATTGACAGACTTGCCCTATTAGAACTGCTAAACAGTGTCCTTCAGGCTGAAATGAAAGGGCACTAGTCAGTCACTCAAAGCCACAAGAAGAAATTTAAAATAATATCAAAGGTAACTGGAGAGAAAAAAATCAGTATTAATATATTTTTGGTTTGTAACTCCTCTGTTTTCTTATATGATTTAAAAGAGCTACAAAAGATAATAATTATAAATCTATGATAACTGGCACATTATGTATACAAATAAAGATATAACTTGTGACAATAACACTATAGGGGGCAGAGCTACATATGAAAAATGTTTTATGATATAAATAAGTCAGTTTTAATGCAAACTAGATAGTTATAAATTAAGATGTTAATCATAATTACAGGACAATAATTAAAAAAATAACTAAAAATGCATAGCTCAATAAATTACCAGGGAAATAAATTGATACACTAGAATTTATCTATTTACCAGAAAAGAAGGAAATAATTGAGCAATTGAGTAACAAAAAAAGTATGACATGTAAAATACAAATAGAAAAATTACAGATATAAGTCCTTCTTTATCAGTAATTATATTACATACAAATGGATTAAATTCTCCAACTAAAAATGCAGAGGTGAAAGAATTAATAAAAATCCTGATCAAGCCTTGTATTTTGTACAACAGACTCACTTTAAATTCAAATACACAAATAATTTGAAAGTAAAAGAAAGAAAAATAGTTACTAAAAGAGAGCTGGTGTAGTTTACTATTATTAGACAAAATATACTTTAGACAAAAATTATTAAAACAACAAAAAGACATGATATAATGATACATTTTCAATTCATTAAGATAATATAATAATTATGCACATATATGCATCTGACAGTAGAGCCAAAAGTATATGAGACAAAAATACACAGAATTTAAAGAATAGACAGTTCAACAATAATATTTAGATTTCAATATCCAGTATTCAATACATGAAACAGCTATACAGAATACCAGGAAAGAAACTGAAGATTTAAATAATACTATAAAGCAACTAGATTAACAGACATATATAGAACACACCATTCAAGGACAGCAGAGTACATAACCATCTCATGTACTCATAGGATCTATGATAGGATTGGCCCTGTGTTATCCCACATAAGTTGTCCTGATACATTTAAAATATTGAAATCATGTAAATTATCATCTATGACCAGAAAGGAATAAAATTGGGAATCAATAACATAAGAAAATCTGGAAATTTCACAAATAAGTGTAAATTAAGTATCACACTATTAAACAAAAAAAAATTTTAAAGAACATAATCATAAGAGAAATTAGAAAATACTTTGAAATGAATGAAAATGAAAAAAATGGCATACTAATACTTTTGGGATGTTGTAAAAGCAGTACTTAAAGGGAAATATACCTGTAAACACCAAGAATAAAAAGGAAGAAATATCTGGGCTGGCTGAGTGGTGCGGTGGTTAAGTGCTGGCTTGGGAAGCCAGCAGCCCTGGTTCGGGTCCCACATACAAGGGCCAGTGACACTGCCCTCAAAAAAAAAAAAGGGAAGAAATATCTGAATCCACACCTTAAGGAGCTAGAAATACATTAGAAAACTAAACCTGAAGCAAGCACAAAAGATAATAATAAATATCAGATTGAGATAAAGAAAACTGGGAATAGAAATACAATAGACATGATTAATAAAACCAAAAGTTTTTTGAAAAGATAAAAAATATTGATATGTTCTTGGGAGACTCACTAAGAGAAAATAACCAAATTACTGAAATTAGAAGTGAAAGTGGAGCCATTACTACTGTTCTAAGGAAAATAAAAAGAATGATAAGAACACCATGTCTTGTTATAGGCCAATGCGTAGGTAACCTAGATAAAATGCAAAATTTTCTAAAAAGATACAACTTATAAAAACTAAGCCAAGAAGAAATATAAAATATGAATAGTTCTATAACAAGTAAAGAGAATGAATCAGTAATTTTCATGACAGTTAAAAAGTATTTTACTCTCAGCCCTCTACTGGGGGTGCTAAAAAATGGTATACAAGTGGACACTTTGGAAGACATTGCTCAAGCAGTAGTTAGCCATAGTCAGAAGTGCCTGGATGCTGATGGTAACCACTTTGAGCACCTCTTGTAATTGCAGAAGTCAAATGTGATTTGTATTCATCTTTTGTTATTGGTATATTGAGTATTACAATTTTAATCCAGTTTTCCTTTCTTAAAATGTGTATACAGTTTTTTTGGCACCGTGTGTGTGTGTGTGTGTGTGTGTGTGTGTGTGTGTGTGTATCTTTACCTCATCCTCCATCAAAACAATACTCCATGTCACACATTACTTCTGGTACATGGCAATTTCTGTGAAATAAAAATATTACAGTGTGTCCTCATCCACTTTATTCACTGGATCTGGCACCATGGGACTCTTAGCTATTCCCCAAAGTCAAAATGACCATGAAAGGTAAATGTTTTGAATCGATTCAGGACATGGAGGCAGCCATGACAATGCAACTAAAGACACTCATGAAAGGGGAACTCAGAACTGCTTCAGAAAATGGCAAGAATGATGGGATCAGTGTGTCTGAAGTAAGGGGAATATTTTGAGGAGGATCAATGGCAATATGTCTTTTATTGTAATGATATTTTTATTTAAGTATTCACTGTATGTTTGATCTCACCTCGTGTGTGTGTGTGTGTGTGTGTGTGTGTGTGTGTGTGTGTGTGTGTTATGCTAGAAAAACATTGTAGATGAGGAAATACATGCTCATAGACTTAAGGAAATTTTCCAAAAACACATTTCTTTTAAGTTTTGAAACCAGGATTCTCACCCAGGCCTTCTTACTCTTGAGCCATTTCTCTTGGCTTTGACCCCACTTGTCTCCTGGAAAAAGGAGAAAGGGCAGTGCCAGCCATACTGTTATCTTTCCAAAGTTACTTTCCACTGCAGCAGGAGGCCACCCACAAATTAAATTAAAAAAAACAAAAACAAATTCAGTCAGAAACCTTCATCAGCTTTTCAGAAGAAGCCATGAGTTTCTAATATGCCAGTTGGAAAGTTGGAACTTGGTATCAGAGTCTCAATATCTTCATCAGAAGGCAGGGCAGATCACAAGTCCTCTTTTTTTGTTTTTGAGGGCAGTGTCACTGGACCTCATATGTGGGACCCGAACCTGGGCCGCTGGCTTCCCAAGCCAGCGCTTAACCACCGTGCCACTTGGCAGGCCCCACAAGTCCTCTTGATGATACATTTATTCACTCATTCATTCAATAGACATGAATGGAGGGCCTACTGTATGTCAGAATATGTTTCAACAAAACAAAATAAAAATCTTCAGGACCTTACTTCAAAGTGTGGAGAGACAGAGAGTAAACTAAATAAGTAAAATATACCAGGTCTTATATGGTGATGAGTACCATGGAGAACAATAAAGCAGGGAAGAATGAAAATACAGCAACTCAGATATAATGGTTCCTTTCTACATACTGGAGAAACATGAGTTACTCTTTTTGTTTGATATACCACACTTCCCAGAACTTGAGATGAAATGCCTCTGCAAGGTCTGAGTTTATTTTTGCTCTGCTATCACTTATTTGTTTTATTTCCTTGCAAATTATTAACTTTACAAGGTATGATGTTGCAAGGGCTTGTCTCAGTCTGCACTCCCCTACCCCCATTCCACTGTGGCAACTGTCTTATCTACTTTCCCTGTCCTTACTGCCCACCCCAAAGGCTGATTTGCTGATTGTGAGCCTATGACAAAAAGTAAAAAAAAAGAAAAGAAAACTCCCTCTGATTTGCTCCTCTATTTTTCTGCTTCTTATCTCAGTTTTCACTTTCTTCTCAAGGAGCTGGGCTAGCATCACAAGAGTGAATTTTGAAGTCAAAGAAGCCTGAGTTCAAACCTTACTTTTACCACTTACTGGCTATGGAGACCCTGGCAAATTACTTAATGCCTGAATAGTGTGAAGTGGATATAATTCTAGGGAAACTATCTGAAGTTTCCTTATCTAGATAGAGAGGTTGGCACCAGAATATAATTCAATGCAACTTTTCAGGCAGGGAATTCAAGGGCTCAAATGAGCCAAAAATTAGAAGTTTGAGTACATCACTGAACAATGAAGTCCAAGTACTGAGGTACTGGTATAAAGAAAGGGGGATATTAAATGGAAAGTTGAGGAATGAGTCATAAATACTAAATATGACCTTAATACCAGCTAAAGAACTGAGTGCTTCGGTCTATTCAAATAAGTTCTTTCGTCCTGATCATGTATTTATTCCTATCTATTTTAATTAATATATATTTTCTTTCTTTTAAAACTGTACAAAAACTGTGATTATAGTGGCTAAATTCAGTCCACAGGTTTAAGAATATTGAAACACAATCACAGTGGATGTTGAGGAGGTATAAGTATTACCCATGAATCCTCAAATTGCAACTCAATGAAGTGGACATTTTGGAAACAAGTATATGGAAAGTAGGGTATGTAGATGCTGGGCACCCATAAGCATGGATTCTAATAGATATGTATTGCTTTTTGGCAAACTAACATCAAATTTACCCTTCCTGATTGTTCTCCACTTTTGTTTTATAGAATTACCCTTCCTTTTATATTAAGTCTACGTAAAGCAAAGACACTGCTCTACTCTAACCAAGAGGTAGGCACATCCTGACCTAAATTAGGATTATTTAATGCTCTGTGGCTAGATATTGAATCTTAATAATAGGAATAAAAAAACCCCAAACAAACCCAAAGTGAAATGTATAAAAATCCACTGCATTCCTATATACTAACAATTAAATTTCAGAAAATTAAATGAAAAATACAACTCCTTTTGCAATTAGAACAAAAATAATAAAATACCTAGGAATCAACTTAACAAAGTATGTGAAGGACCAATACACTGAAAATTACAAAACATTATTAAAATAAATTGAAGGACTGGCCGAGTGGCTCAACAAGCTCTGAGCAACAGGGTCGCCGATTCGATTCCCACATGGGCCAGTGAGCTGTGCCTGATCTGAGCTGCCACTGAGCTACCAACAGTGGCAGGATGGGTCACCCGATGAGAACACCTGCTCCTAACAACAAGGTTGCCGGTTTGAGTCCCGCATGACTCCAGCAACTAAGTTTGAACAGGGCACCTTCAGCTTAGCTGCCCTGAGCTGCCGCCTGATGGCTGGATGGTTCAGTAGTTAGAGCGTGCGCTCTTAGCAACAAGGTTTCTGATTCGAGTCCACCATGAAATGGTAGGCTATGCCCACCTGCAACTAAGATTGAACACAGCACCTTGAGCTGAGCAGCTGTGAGCTGCTGACTGGCTGCCGAATGGCGACTGGACTTGGGAGCTGAGCTAGCTGCACCCTCCACAACTAAGAATGAAGGACAACAAATTGGCTCTCCCACTTTCCCAATTCCCCAACACTGTCCCTGCCCCTCCAATTCTCCAATGGAATCTTAACAACAAAAAAAAAAGAAAGAAATTGAAGAAGACACAAAGAAATGGGAAGATATTCCGGGTTCATGGATTGGAAGAATAAACATATTTAATAATGGCCATACTACCCAAAACAATACACAGACATAATGCAATCCCCACCAAAATCTCAGTGACTTTTTAAAGAAATAGAACAATAAACCATTAGAGTTTTATGGAATCTCAAAAGACCCTGCATTGCCAAAGTAAACCTGAGAAAAAAAGAACGAGGCCAGAAGTATATCACACTCCTTGAATTCAATTTTACAACAAAGTAATAATAATTCAAACAGCATTTTTTTTTCAGAAAAAGACACACAGACCAATGGAATAGAATTGAGAACCCAGAAATAAAGCAATATACGAGGTCTGACAATTAGGTTCATGAATTCATCCTAGAAAAAGTGCTATATATGTCATTACTGAATATCACTAAGGTCACTTTTGAAGTACTCCCCTTGGGAAGCTACGCATTGATGCCAGCACCTAGTCTACCCTTCAAAGCAATTTTGGAACTCTTTTTCTGGAATGACCGCCAGAGCTGTAGCCATATTACCCTTGATGTCCTGAATGTCACCAAAATATCTTCCTTTCAACATTTCCTTTATCTTTGGGTAAAGAAGGAAGTCATTGGTGGCCTGATCAGGTGAGTAGGGAGGCTGTTCCAATACAGTTATTTGTTTACTGACTAAAAACGCCCTCACAGGCATTGCTGTGGGAGCTGGTGCATTGTCGTGATGCAAGAGCCATGAATTTTTGGCGAAAAGTTCAGGTCGTCTAACTTTTTCACACAGCCTTTTCAGCACTTCCAAATAGTAAACTTGGTTAACTGTCCAGTTGGTACAAATGCATAATTAATAATCCCTCTGATATCAAAAAAGTTTAGCAACATAATTGCAGCAAGTTCTGGAAATTAATTGTCAGGCCTTTGTTTATATGGGCAGATAATTTTTGACAAAGGAGCCAAAACATACAATGGAGAAAAGAAAGTCTCTTCAATAAATGGTGCTGGGAGAATTGAAAAGTCATGTGCAAAAAATGAAACTAGATTTCTAATTGTCACCATACACCAAAATTAACTCAAAATGGATCAGACTTAAATATAAGACATGAAACAATAAACTGCATAGAAGAAAACATAGGTAATAAACTTATGAACCTTGGTCTTAGGATTTTGTGAATTTGACATCAAAAGCAAGGGAAGTAAAGTCAAAAATATATGATTGGGATTATATCAAACTGGAAAGCTTCTGCACAGCAAAAGAAACCATCAATAAAACAAAGAGGCAATTAACTGAATGGGAGAAAATATTTGCAAACAAAACCTCCAATAAAGGGCTAATATCCAAAATGTATAATGAAGAATTAATACAGGGCCGGCCGAGTGGTGCAGTGGTTAAGAGCTGGTTTGGAATGCCAGCGGCCCTGGGTCCCACATATGAGGGCCAGTGACACTACCCTCAAGGAAAAAAAAAAGAATTAATACAACTCGACAAGAGAAAATCAAACAATCCGATTTAAAAAGTATCAAAGGACCTGAACAGACCCTACCCCCAAGAAGACAAACAAATGGCCAACAGATGTATGAAAAGATGCTCAACTTCAGTAGCTATTAGGGTAATGCAAATCAAAAACACAATGAGATACTACATCACCTGTTAGAATGGCTATCATCAACAAGACAAGTAATAACCAATGTTGGAGTAGTTATGGGGAAATAGGAAACTCCATACTCATACACTGCTGATGAAAATGTAAATTGGTACAGCCATTATGGAAAACAGTATGGAGTTTCCTCAAATAATTAAAAATAAAATTACAATATGACCCAGCAATACCTCTTCTGTGTATCTACCCCTCAAAATATGAAAGCATTTATCCTTAAAGATATATGTACCCTTTTGTTAATTGTAGCATTATTCATGGTGGTCAAGAGATGGAAACAACCAAAGTGTCATTTGATAGATGACTGGATAAAGGTGATGTAGTATGTATATACAATGGAATATTACTCATCTGTAAGAAAAGCTAAAATACCACCATTTAGGACATCATGGATGGATCTTAAGATTATCGTGCTAAGCAAAATAAGTCAGACAGAAAAATTCGAGGACTGTATGATTTTATTCATATGTGGTACATAAACCTGAAAGCAAAAAAAATAACAACACAAACAAAAACTCATAGGCACAGACAACATCATAGTGTTTACTAGAGGGAAAAGGGGGGTGGGAGTAAATAGAGGATAAAGGGGGTCAAATATATCATAACAGGAGGAGATTTGATTTCGGTTGTGAACACACAATGCAACATACAGATGATGTATTATAGAATTGTACACTTGAAACCTATATAATTTTATTAAGCAATGCCACTTCAATAAACTTAATTTAAAATATAAAATAAAGAAATTATGAAAGGTTTAAAATTTTTTTAGAAAACTGTCTGAGGCCTAAGCAAACAAAATGTCAGTATCATGCTACACCAGCACTTCTGGTCATCCCTAGCCCAGTTGTTCATTTTCCTGTTGGTTCTTTGAACCCTTAATACCATTATAACAAATTCACTTTTGCTTAAAATATCCCTGCTCTGGTTTCTGCTTTTCCTAACTTTTAGAGAATTTCAGTAGAAAAACCATGTACAAGATGTAATCAAACCATATGGTGAACGTTTGACTAAAAAAATATGTATAACATTAAAAGACACATTGTCATTAATCCCCCTCAAAATACTCCCCCTCGCTTTGAAAACACTAATCCCACTGTTCTTGCTGCTTTCTAAAGCAGTTCTGGAAATCCTCTTTTGTGAGTTTCTTTGTTGTGGAATTGTGGCTGCCTCAATTCAAAATGTTTACCTTTCATGGTCATTTAGACTTTGGGGAAGAGCCAGAAGTCGCACAGTGCCAGATCTGGTGACTAAGGTGGATGAGGACACACTATAATGTTTTCATTTGACCAAACTTGCCATACCAGAAGCGATGTGTGACAAGGAGCCTTTCTGTTGTGATCACAAATATGGTGAATGCTGCTGCTGAGTGCCATCCTACAGAAAGACAGGGATCTTCACTATGGGAAGCAGAGCATGAAACCTTACGAACAGTGTGTGACAACTTTCAATTTGTTTGGTGCAGTCAGTTGGATGTGAGCTATGATTGAGAGAAAGTATATTTTAAAGAGTGCTGTAGGGCTGGCTGAATGGCTCAGTTGGTTAAGAGCTCGCTCAAGAATGCGAGCTGAGCTCTGAGCAACGGCGGTTCGATGCCAGCCCGGGCTGAGTTGCTGTTGAGCTGCCAACAGGTGGCAGGATGGCTCAGCTAAAAACAAAACAAAACAAAAAAAGCTTTAAAGTGTGCTGTAAATCATCCTCCATCATGACAGCATTCCAAGTCACACATCGTTTCTGGCATATGGCAATTTCTGTCAAATAAAAACATTGTGGCATGTCTTCATTTACTTTATTCACTGGATCTGGCATCATGGGACTTCTGGCTCTCTCCCAAAGTCAAGGTGATTCAGGACATTGAGGCAGCCATGACAGTGCAACTAAGGACACCCAGAAAATAAGATTTCCAGAACAGCTTCAAAGTGGCAACAAAAATGGGACCAGTGTGTTTGAAGCGAAGAGGAGTGACTTGAGGGGGATTAATGCCAATGTGTCTTTTACTGTAATATGTATTTTTTTTGAGGGCAGTGTCACTGGCCCTCACATGTGGGACCGAACCGGGGCCGCTGGCTTCCCAGGCAAGCACTTAACCACCGCGCCACTTGGCCGGCCCTGTAATATGTATTTTTAATTTAAACATTCACAGTAGTTTTTTTTTTTTTATCACAACTTGCATAATAAACCAATGATGTACATAGCAACTAGCATCACAGGGTGTGTTTCAGTTCTGGTTTCACCACTTAAACTCTCTGAGCCTCAGTTTCTTTATTTATAGTAAGGAGATGATAAAATTTGCACCCACATTATAGAATTATTGTAAGTGTCCAGTAAATGTTAGATTTTGCTATTATGTAACTGATTAAATTTTTAAATTAAATACTCATTTTTTGTCCTTCCCTACCATCTTACATAGAGGAGTCCCCTGATGCACATGCAGCTCCTAGATTTTGGATTTTTATTGTGCTGATTGGAATAACGAGTAGAACTGCAGAACTGAACACCATAAAAAGGCTAGCTCCATTTACATTGGAAGGGGAAAGGAGCTACTCCTAAGAAAAGGTGAATATTTCAGATTTATTGATTTTCAATAAATTTTGCCTATTGGCCTGGAATCTTTTGAATGTAACTTTTTGGAGTAACACAATAAGCTTCACTTTGTACTAATTGAAATGAATTACATTTCTGTGTGTCATGTGAAGGAGGATGTCTTCCCATGATCTGTTCTTGACAGCTTCAGCTGAAGCAATATTTCTTGCCCACTCTGCTCAATAATTCCTTTTGTAGGCAATGTTTGGCAATACTATTATCTGTGCTCATTTTCGTATTGTTTTCTGTAATTAAGTTTTCATCATCAATAAACATATAGTTAAATTTTTGACCTGAATAGTCCCTATGGTCTATATTCCATAATCAGAATTCTAAAGCATTTTGGCAGTATTATTTAACTAGTGTTTACTTTAAAAACAGTGACAACCTTTAAACTCTCCCTCTCAAGAATTTGCAGTTTGTATCTGGCCAGAAGAAGTTTTGCACCAGACGATGTCTCTTTCCCTGGTGCTAGAACAGGACTGTGTGACCATATTCTCTGCTTTTAATAAAAGCGACTTTAAGCTTTAGAGGGAAATATTTTCCTATTGTTTATTCTAATTTGTGTTCCCAGAATTTCCTAATTCTGCAGGAACCTGGATTTATTTTATTATTATTTTTTTAAATTATATGTTTTTATAAATAAAAAAATATTTGTTTTACAGTTGACATTCAATATTATTTTATATTAGTTTCAGATGTACAGCATAGGGGTTACAAATGTATATAATTTATGCAGTGATTCCAACGATTAGTGTAGTACCCAGCTGGCACTATACATAGTTCTAACATAATTGACAATATTCTCTATGCAGTACTTTACATCCCATGACTTTTTGTAACTACCAATTCATATTTTTTAATCCCTTCAGCTTTATCACCCAGATCCCCAACCTTTCTACCATCTGGCAACCATCAGTTTGTTCTTTGAATCTATGAGTCTGTTTCTGTTTATTTGTTCATTTATTCTGTTCTGGAGATTCCACATATAAGTGAGATCATATGGTATTTGTCTTTCTTATTCTGATTTATTTTACTTAGCATATTACCCTGTAGGTCCACCCATGTTGTCAATGGTAAGAATTCATTCTTTTTTTTTTTTTTTTTTGAGGGCAGTGTCACTGGCCCTTATATGTGGGACCCGAACCGGGCCGCTGGCTTCCCAAGCCAGCACTTAACCAGTGCGTGACTCGGCTGGCCCAAGAATTCATTCTTTTTTATGACCAAGTACTAATCCATTGTATATATGTAACACTTCTTTATCCAATTGTCTGTTGATGGGAACTTCGGTTGTTTCTATATCTTGGCTATTGTAAATAGCTCTGCAATGAACATAAGAGTGAATTATCTTTTTGAATGAATGTTTTGGATTTCTTTGGATAAATACCCAAAAGTGGAATTGCTGGGTCATGAGGTAGCTCTATTTTAATATTTTTGAGGAATCTCCAAACTGTTTTCCCTAGTGGCTACACCAATTTGCAATACCAACAACAGTGTACAGGGGTTCCCTTACTCTGCATCCTCACCAACACTTCTTGTTTGTTGATTTATTGATGATAGCCATCCTGAGGGCTGTAAGGTGATATCTCATTGTGATTTTAATTTGCATTTCAGTGATGTTTAGTGACATTGAGCATCATTTCATATGTCTATTCCATCTTTGGAGAAATGTCTACTCAGGTCCCTTGCCCACGTTTTTTGTACTTCTTCACCTTTTCCACCCTTGCACCAAACCCTCTTCTCATCTATCGCCCTGATAAATCTAGTACTCATCTGACACCATACATAATTATTACAATGTTTTTGACTATATTCCTCATGCTATACCCTACACCAACATGAGTACTTTGTAAAAAACAGTTTGTACTTCTTAATACCTTCCCCTTTATCAACCACCCTCCCAATTCCCCTCCCATATGGCAACCATGAAAATGTTCTCTGTATGTATGAGTTTGTTTCTGTTTTGGTTGTTGATTTTGTTCTTTAGATTCCAACTATAAGCAAAATCACATTGCATCTGTCTTTCACAGCCTGACATACTCCACTTAGCACAGTACACTCCAGGCCCATCCATGCCACTGCAGATGGCAAGAACCCATTCCCTTCCATGGCAGAGTAATATTCCATTGTATATACTGTGTACCACTTCCCCTTTATCAATTCATCCATCAACGGACACCCAGCCTACCTCCACATATTTGCCATTTGCAACAATGCTGCAATGAATATATAGATGGAGATGTTCCCTTGAAGTAGCATTTTGGGTTTCTTCAGATAAATACCCAGAAATGGGATTACTGGGTCCTTCTTTGTCTCTTGTTATAGCCTTTGTTTTAAAATCCAATTTTTTCTGAGGGCCAGCCAAGTGGCTCAGTTGGTTAAGAGCTCGCTGAAGAGTGTGAGCTCTGAGCAATAGGGTCGCTGGTTGGATTCCTGGCCTGAGCTGAGTAACCACAAGGCTACCAACAGGTAGCAGGATGGCTCAGGTAATAATAATAATAATAATAATAATAATAATAAATAAATAAAGTCCATTTTTACTGGTATAAGTATTGTTACCCAAGCTTTTTGTTTGTTTTCATTTTCATGACATATCTTTTTCCATCACTTAACTTTCAGTCTCTGTGTGTCTTTAGAGGTATGTGATTCTCTTGTAGGTAGCATATGCAGGGATCTTGTTTTTTTATCCATTTAGCCACCCTATCTTATTTTTAATTTAAGATTTTATTGGGGAATTGGGGAGGGAACAGTGTTGGGGAATCGGGAAAATGGAACAGACAAGTTGCTGTCATTTTGTTCTTCAGTCTAGTTGTGGAGGACGTTGCTTCACTGGCCCATGTTGGTATTATCATTGCACTCTTCCCAGCTGAGGCTGTCGCTCGCCGGCCATTGGATGGCCACTCACAGAGGCTCACGGCAGCTCACGCAGTCTGTGGGCCGCTCACAGTAGCTTATGGCAGCCCACTGCAGCCTACGCTGTCGCCAGAGACTCACTGAAGCCAAGCTCCAGGTTTGAGCTGTTGTTCACCATATTAGCTGTAGAGGACGCAGTGTCACTGGCCCATGTGGGATCCAAACCAGTGGCCTGTCTGCTCAGAGCTCACATTCCCAAGCTAACTTTTAACCAATGAGCCACTCGGCCGGCCCTAGTCACCCTAACTTTTTGTTTTTTAGGGTGTTTTTCTGTTTTGTACTCATCTTTTTTTTATTAAATCTTTTATAGTGAAATAAACATTTTTTAAAAAAATTACTTCCAGGTGGACAACACAATGCAATAATTATACTTTTTACCCCTCAAAGTGACAATCCTCCACCCCCAGTACTCCACCCCAGTCCTCCCCACCATATCATACATATCTATTACAATTCCTTTGACTCCCTTCCACAGTATAGTCCACATCCCGTGACTATTTATATATTCAGTTACAGTTGGCATACAATATTATAACACATCAGCTCCAGGTGTACAGTGCAGTGATCAAGCCTCTACTCCATCCATGAAGTGGTCTACCTAACCAGACATGTGACTATCTGACACACCACAAAATTTTTACAACATTACTATATTCCCTGAACTGTGTTTCATATTCCTGTGGCAATATTGTAGTTATCTATTTATGCTGTCTAATCCCTTCCCCTTCTCCCTTATCCCCATCCACCCCCCTCCCAACTAGCAACCCTCAGTTTTACCTCTATATCTATGAGTCTGTTTACTTTGCAGGTTCATTCAGTTTTTAGTATTCTACATATAAGTGAGATCATATGGTACTTGTATTTCTCAGACTGACTTATTTCACTTAACATAATAGTCTCTTCACAACATTATCAACTACATTCCCAGAACTGCCCCCTATATACCTGCGGCAACATTGTAGTTACCCACCTACGCTGTCCAAAAACTTCCCCCTCTCCCTCATCCTCACTCCATCCCAGCCAGCAACCATCAGATTTTCCTTTATATCTGCTTGATATGATTTCAATCTTCCTAAATTTACTGAGATTTGTTTTGTGGCCTAACGTGGTCTATCTTGGAAACAGTCCTATGTGAACTTGAGAAGAATGTATATTCTGTTTTCTCAGGGTGAAATGCCCTAAAAATATCAACGAAGTCCAGCTGGTCTAAAGTGTCATTCAAGGCCCCTATTTCTGTGTTGATTTTCTGTCTAAAGGGTCTGTCCATTGGTGACAATGGGGTGTTGAAGTCCCCTACTATGATAGTGTTACTGTTAATCTCTGTCTTTATGTCTGTCAAAATCTGTTATGTGTAATTAGGAGTTCCTATGTTGGGTGCATAGATGTTTATTAGGGTTATAGTGCCCTTCTTTGTCTTTTATTGTAGTCATTTTAAAGTCTATTTGGTCCAAAATAAGTACTGCTACTCCAGATTTTTTTTCCTTCTCATTTCCATTTGCATGCAATATCTTATTCCATCTGTAAACAGCATATACATGTGTCCTATTTTCTTATCCACTCAGCCACTCCATGTCTTTTGATTGGAGCATTTAGCCCATTCACGTTAAAAATGATTATTGATAGGTGCATATGGATTGCCATTTTGTTATTGTATTCCTGGTCTTCCTGGGTTAATTTGCTTAACCCTTTCTTTTGTTTAAAAAAGCCCTTTTAACATTTCTTGCAATGCTGGCTTGGTGGTAATGAATGCCTTAAGCTTATTCTTTTCTGAGAAGCTCCTTATGTCTCCTTCAATTTTAAGTGACAGCCATGCTGGGTAGAGCAATCTTGGTTATAGGCCTTTATTTTTTATCACTTTGAATATCTACTGCCACTCCCTCCTGGCCTGCAGAGTTTCTGTAGACAAGTCAGCTGTTAGTCTATTAGGAGTTCCTTTGTATGTAACCTGCTGTCTTTCTCTTGCTGCTTTTAGGATTCTGTCTCTGTCTTTAACCTTTTTCATTTTAACTATGATGTGTCTTGGTGCGGACCTGTTTGGGTTCCGTTTGTTTGGAACCCTCTGCACTTCCTGGGCATGTATGTGGATTTCCTTCACCAGGGTAAGGAAGTTTTCAGTCATTATTTTTTCAAATACATTCTCAACCCCTTGCTTCTTCTCTTCTCCCTCTGGTATTCCTATGAGTCGGAGGTGGTTGCACTGCATCTTGTCCCATAGGGCTCTTAAACTATTTTCATTGCTTTTTATTCTTTGGTCTTTTTGTTGTACCAACTGGGTGATTTCTGCTATTTTGTCTTCCAAATCGCCGATCTGCTCCTCTGCTTCATCTACTCTACTGGTGATTCCTTCGAGTGTGTTCTTCATTTCAGTTATTGTGTTCTTTAGTTCTAACTGGTTGTTTTTTAATGATTTCTCTATCCTTCCTTATGTCCTCACTGATTGTGGTAAACATTCTTATCATCAGTGTTCTAAACTCCGTCTCTGAAAGGTTTGATCCCTCTGTTTCATTTGGTTCCATTTCTAGAGGTTTTTTCTGATCTTTTACTTGTGACATGTTTCTTTGTTTCCTCTTTCTGGCTGTCGCTCTGGGATTGCTTTGATGTATTATATCGATCACCAGGAGAGCCCTGGCTGCATCACGCAGGCACACAGCTCATGGCCCAACAGTCCCAGGAAAACTGCCAGTCTCAGCCTGTCCCAGTCAGCCGCTCGCAGATCAGGCTGAGCAGCCCGACAACCAATCACCAGCCCAGCAACTCTGCAAGTGGGGACCCAAGGCAGCTCGCGCACGCCCATGTCTCAGTGAGCAGCCTGGTGGAGCCGGAGCTTGCCTACCATGTGTTTCCCTGGCAATGCAGTATAAGCCAGGTGGAGGGTGGGGATCCAAGGCCACCTGTGCACACACACACACACACATGCACTTCTGCGCCAATGCCACCAGACCAATGAGGTCCTGGACCTGACCCCCTGTGGGAGGGCCCAACCCTGACAAAATGACGCCCTACTGTATACCACTCACGTGCATGCTCCAAACCAGGGGAATAATAGTCAAGAACCTCCAGCTTTTGTACCAAAGGTCCTCAGTTCAGTCCATCCCCACAGGCTCCTGGGCTCAGCTCACACAGCCACTCCCTCCACCAGGAACCAGGTAAGTGCTCACCAGTGAGCAAGCCCGTGCGTCGGCCCCACTGATTCTCTAGTCGATTTTAGCCTCACCGAGCTGAGCAAAGAGAGGCCTCACTAATTTCCTGCCAGCTATCTTGGAACTCCTCTTCCTGGCAAAGGAACTCTGGGCTTGTGAGCTTGGTGTATGGCCGGAGGGTCTGTTCTCCAACCGGAGAAGCCTCCCCATGGCTGAGGTTTCCCTTACGGGGTTCGCCCTCTCTCGTCTCTGCCCCTCCTACCAGACTTGTCGTGGCCTCCTGTTTAAGTTCTTCGTTTAGTGGTTCTTTCATCTAGTGTTCCAGGGACCTCCGGGGTTGAATGTTGTATAAATTGTTTGTAATTTTGGTGTGTTCCTGGGAGGTAGTTAGCACAGTGTCTGTCTATTCCACCATTATACCAGAAGTCCTCTTCATTTTTTTTTTTTTTAAGATTTTCATTTTGAACTTGGGGAGGGGAACAGCATTGGGGAATCAGGGAAGGGGAACAGACAAGTTGCTGTCTTCTTTTGTTCTTCAGTCTATTTGCGGAGGACGTTGCTTCACTGGCCCATGTTGGTATCAGTATTGCGCTCTTCCCGGAATAAGCAGATCAGTCGCCAGCCTCTGGATGGTCGCTCACCGCGGCTCTTGACCACTCACGTTGGCTGCCGGGCCACTCACTGTAGCCTATGGCAGCCCACTGCAGCAGAGGCTGCAGCCTACACTCTTGCCGGGCCTCAGCTCCAGGTGGAGCTGTTGTTAGCTCTAGAGGGCATTGTCACTGGCCCTCATCTGTGGGATCCGAACCGGGGTTGCTGGCATCCCAAGCCAGCTCTTAACCAATGCCCCACTAGGCCAGCCCACCACCCTATCTTTTGATCAGAGCATTTAATCCTTTTACTTTGGAAGTCATTGTTGATGGATATGGAGTTATTGACGTTGTATGTTTGACATTTTTTATCTTTGTTTTGTTTTTTGTTTGTTTGTTTGTTTTTGTTTTTCATCTTATCGAAGTCCCCCTAACATTCTGTGTTAAACTGGTTTTGTGGTGACAAGCTCCTTCAGCTTTCTTTTGTCTGAGAAGCTCTCTATCTATGTTTTGATACTAAATAATAGCTTTGCTGGGTAGCAGAATCTTAGTTGTAGGTCATTTCTTTTCATCACTTTAAATATTTCATGCCACACTCATCTGGCCTGCAAAGTTTCTGTTGAGAAATCACGTGACAGTCTAATGGGGGTTCCCTTATAGTTAACTAACTGCTTTTCTCTAGCTGCTTTTTTTTTGTTTGAGGACAGTGTCACTCGCCCTCATATGTGGGATCCAAACCAGGGCCGCTGGCGTCCCAAGCCAGCACTTAACCACCACGCCACTCGACCAGCCCTCTCTAGCTGCTTTTAAGATTCTGTCTTTGTCTTTAATCTTTGGCATTTTAATTGTGAATGTGTTTTGGTGTGGGACTCTTCGGATCCATCTTGTTTGGGACTCTCTGTATTTCCTGGGGTTGAATATCTATTTCTTTTACCAGGTTAGGGAAGGTTTCTTTCATTATTTCTTCAAGTTGGTTTCCGATTCTTTGCTGTCTCTCTTCTGGTGGTTACTGCACTTGATGTACCAGAGGTCCCTTGGAATATCTTCATTTTTTAAAATTCTTTTTTCTTTCTTCTGTTCTGATTGAGTATTTTCTGCTACCTTATCTTCCAAATTGCAGATTTGATTCTCTCCTTCATCTAATCTACTGTTGATTCATTCCAATGTATTCTTCATTTCAGTTATTTTATTCTCCATTTCTGACTGGTTTTGTTTTATATTTTCTATCTCCATTTTTGTATTTCCCATCTCTTTATTGAAGTTCTCTCTGGGACCATCCCTATAACCATTTTTTGAACTCTGCATTTGGTAGATTGCTTGTCTTTACTTTGTTCATTTCTTTTTTTTTTTGTGGCTCTTTTTTCTTTTCTTTCATTTGGAAGATGTTTATTAGTCTCCCCATTTTTGGCTGCCTCCCTGTGTTTGTTGCTATGTACTAGGTAGGGCTGTTATGTCTCCTGGTCTTAGTAGAGTGGCCTTTTGTAGTCAGTGTTCTGTGGAACTTCGTTGCACATTCTCCCTTGTCACCTGAGCTGTGAGCTCCTGGTGTGTTTCTTTTGTGGGTTGTATGTGCTCTCCTGTTGTATATGAACCCTGGTTTCTGTTTGCACATCAATGGGAGGGAGTGACTAACTCATTGTGAGGACTGGCCATGACTATAGTGGAAGAGCTGTGATGCAGGGGCAGGCCCTATGGAGCAGGATTCACTTTAGTAGGGCTCTGGTGCCTGCCCAGTCTGCTCTTCGTGTGTGTCATCTACAGAGTCACCTGTGTGGTGCTCCAGTTTGGCCTGAAGTTGGCCACAGGGTATACCAGCCTAGTCCTCCTGGGAGGGGCCCTGCCCCAGGCCTAGTTAATCTAAGCCTGAGCTCTGCGCAGGGCCATCTGGCATGAGCCACACAGCAATCTGCAGATGACAGGCAACCCCGCTGGGCTTGGAGGTGCCTGGAAGAGGCCATATTGTGAACCAAGGCTAGCTGCCACTAACTCCGTGTTTGAAACTTCTCAGCAAGCGTTTTGGTGTATGCCAAAGTCATATGTTGCTTGTTTGGGGTTTGTGAACCTTTGAGAGATTTTAGGAAAGTCTGCAGCATGATCTGAGACAGGCCATTTGTATGGAAAAGCCACTAGATGTGGCTTTGGTGGGCCCCCAATTTGGGATGAGGTGGGGTCTCAGGGAATCACCAGGGCTGAGCAAACAGTGTTAGCCAAGTTGATCGACACTCAGATATGGCCTTCTCTTCCTTCAAATCTTTGCTTAAAAATCAACTTCTGAATAAGACCAATCATGGCAAAATTATTTAACATTTTTAACTGTTTCCTTCTACTGGCATTTCTTTGAAGTAAAAACACCTTTGATATGCTACAGTATGCATAAACCCTAAGAACATTATGCTAAGTGAAATGAGCCACTCACAAAAAGACAAATACTTTGATTGCAAATATTGGGAGTGCAAAAAATGTATACAGGTGGACACTTTGGTGAACGTTGCTCAAGCAGTACTTTGCTATAATCAGAAGCATCTAGACACTGATGGTAACCATTTTGAGCACCTCTTGCGATGGCAGAAGTCAAAACTAACTTGTATTCATCTTTCGTTATTGGTATATATTGAGTATTACAATTTTAATACAGTTTTCCTTTCTCAAAATGTTTATAAATTTGTTTGGCACCCTCTGTATGAGTCTAAATTTGTCAAACTCAGAAACAGATAGTAGAATGGTGGTTTCTAGTGGCTAGGAGAAGGGAGAATAAGGAGTTACTGTTTAATGGGTTTAGAATTTCAATTTTGCAAGAGAAAAAAATTCTAAACATCTGTTGGAAAACAATGTGCATATAGTTAACAGTATTATACTGTACACTTAAGTTTGCAAATTTTATGTTGAGTTTTTTTTATCAAAATAAAAAATAAAGAAAAAAGTCAACTAAAAAAAATCTAACAAATTGAGGAGAAAAATCCATTATTAGGGGTAAGAGGGTCATTACACATGGTAAAAGGGTCAATTGCTCAAGAAGACATAA
Organism: Aselliscus stoliczkanus; assembly: GCA_033961575.1. Taxonomy (NCBI): domain Eukaryota; kingdom Metazoa; phylum Chordata; class Mammalia; order Chiroptera; family Hipposideridae; genus Aselliscus; species Aselliscus stoliczkanus. The sequence continues at coordinate 54,455,593 of CM066737.1, forward strand.
CAAACCCTAGTGTGTATGCATTTAACAATGAAGCAACAAAAATATGTGAGGCAAAAAGTGATAGAACAGAAAACAAGTAGACAAGTCCACTGCTATACTTAGAGACTTCAAAAAATTCTGTCAATCATTGATAAATCAAGTATGCAGAAAATCAGTAAGAAGATAGTAGACGTGAATGGCACAGTCAACTTGATTGAATTGACATGAATAAAATAAAATAGGAACAAATATATGGTGATGGAAGGAGAAGTGACTCTGGGTGGTGAACACACAATGTGATGTATAGATGATGTATTACAGAATTGTACACTTGAATCTTATGTAACTTTACTAACCATTGTCACTACAATAAAATTTAATAAAACAATACTTCCAACAACTGCAGAATACACATATTTCTCAAGCTCACATGGAATACTCACCATGGTAGAATACATTCTGAGCCACAAAATATACCTTAACAAATTTAAAGAATAGAAATCATACAATGTGTGGTTGTGTTTTTTTTGAGGGCAGTGTCACTGCCCCTCTTATGTGGGACCAAACCGGGGCCACTGGCTCAGTGTGTTTTTAAAATACAGTTGAATTAATCTAGTAATCAACAACAGAAAGGTATCTGGGGAATCCCCAAATATTGGGGGATTAAACAACACACTTCTATGTAAAACATTGCTCAAAGAATATGTCCAAATAGAAATTTTAAAATATTTTAAACTAAATTAAAATACAAAATATCAAAAACTTTGACAGGCTGCTGAAGCAGTGCAATGCTTAAGGAGAAATTATAGCATTAAATGCATAAATTATAAAAGAAGAAAAATCTAACATGAGTAATCTATGCTTCTCCTTTTGGAACCTATAAAGGAAGAGAACATGAGTCTAAAGCAAGAAGAAAATAATAATAAACATTTGAACAGAAATGAAAAAAGTTGGAAAGAGAAAAACAATAGACAAAATCAATGAAACCAAAAGCTAGTTCTTAGAAAGAGGAATAAAATTGATAAATGCCTGACTAAGCCTACCATAAAAAAAGGGAAGACAGAAATAGCAAATATCTGAAATGAAAGCAGTCATTACTACTAATCCCATGGATATTTAAAGATAATAAAATAATACAAGGAAAAATTTTATGGCCACAGATTTGATAACTTAGATGAAATGGGCCAATTCCTTGAAAAACACAAACTAAAAATGCTCACAAAAGGAGAAATACCTCCTTAGAATGGGCCTATATCTATTGAAGAGATTGAAGTATAAACTAATAGCCTTCCAAAAAAGAAATCGCCACTCTTAGATAGTTTCCCTGGTGCATGCTACCAAACACTGAAGGCAAAAATGATATAAAATATCAACAATCTCTTCCAGAAAATAGAAGCTGAGGGAATGCTTCCTAACTCATTCTATGAGGCCAGGATTACCCTAATACCAAAATGAGATAAAGACATTACAGGAAAAAAAGCTACAGACCAATATCTATCACAAATATAGATGTAAGAATTATCAATATAATATAAGCAAATCCGGGGTGGGCAGAATGGCGCATTGGTTAAGCGCTGGCTTGGAAGCCAGTGGCCCCGGTTCAGTCCCACATATGAGGGCCAGGGACACTGCCCTCAAAAAAAAAAAAAAAAAAAAAAAAAAATATATATATATATATATATATATATATATATATATATATATATCTCCAATCAAACAATATATAGAAAGAATTATACACCACTGCCAAATGTGATTTATTACAGATAGGCAAGTCTGGTTCAATAATTAAACATCAATCAATGTACTTCACCGTATCAATAGGCAAAAGAAAGAAACACATATGATTATTTCAACTGATGCAGAAAAAGCTTTTGACAAAATTTAACACCCATTGAAGATTTTTTAAAAAAATCTCAACAAAATAGAAATAAAGAGCAACTTCATAAAAACATCTACTAAAAACCCACAGCTAACATTATACTTGATGGTGAAAAATTGGAGCCTTCTGCTCTAATATCAGGAAGAAGACAATGATGTCCTATTACCACTCCCATTTGACATCATTCAGTAATTCCTAACTAGTGTAATAAGTCAAGAAAAGGAAATAAAATTATTGTCTATGTAGAAAATTCCACGGAATAGACAAAAAAAAATATCTGTAAATAATGTTACCATATTAAGGTCACAGACTTCAAGGTTAATATATAACAAGTCAATTGCTTTCCTAAGTACGTGCAATGAACAGTTGGAATTTGAAATTAAAATATATATATATGTAAGTATATATATATAATATATAATATATATATATATACACACACACATATGTATACAGTAACTTGTTCTGTGAGTGTTCTACAAGACGAGCAAACATTTCTAGTAAATTTTAACTTGATAAATGAGTGAAGTCTTGCAATATGAGTAGTACGTGATGCCAAACGTCACATGGTCACAACTGAGCCAATGATTCTTCTCTGTGTCTCTCAGTGTAGTATTGTGGGTGATTGTCTCCCATGCTCGATTTCAGGCTACAATGTTTGGCAGAAATCAATGATTTTTCAGAACATTGGAAGGTCCCATCAACAGCAAGAGTTTATGGAGGAGATATCATCTGCAGAGGAAGAGGAAAAAGGCAGAGGAATCCCTCACTTAAAATGAGATTACAGAGGTGTGTAAAATGTGGGAAACAGTAGAAAAGCATCCACCGCCCGAATAAGGCTGTAGCAGTGCGAGCGATCAATCTGTTTAATGATAGTGCAATGACACATTTCCGCAAAATCCTCAAAAGGAGGCAAAAGCAAATGTCATTGGATAATTTCCTTGTTAAAGTTGCACTAAAAGAAAATGATTCTATTGAGCCAATATAGATAGCAGTGATTCCGTTAGTGATAGTGAAAGTCGTCCTACACATTAACCCTCCTCTCTCTTGTCTCCCTCACTCCAGCCACGAAGGTTTTCAAAGGTTAATCTGTTTGTTTTTGTTTATATTTTGTACTTTCTTTATTATTTTGTATTATATTACTGTATTGTAATCATTTTTATATGAATATTTTTGGGTTGTGGAACGAATCATCTGCGTTTCCATTATTTCCTATGGGGAAATTCAGTTTGATATATAAGTGCTTTGGATTACAAGCATGTTTCTGGAACAAAGTATGCTCGCAAACCAACGTTTTACTGTATAACTATATATTATATATATATATATATATATATATATATATATATATATATATATATAATTTACAATAGCACCAAATAAAATTAAGTAATTAGGTATAAATCTAAAAAAATCTATGGGGTTTATATGTGATTTAAAAGTTTATATGGAAATACAAAAAACCTAGAATAGCCAACATAATACTGAAGAATAGGCATGAACAAAATCACAGGACAAAAGCTACCCAATTTTAAGACATACTATAAACCTACAGTAAACAAGACAGCATGGTATTGCCAAAAGAATAGATACATAGAACAATGGAACTGAATAGAGGGCCCAGAAATGGACCCACACAAATATAAGGTGTGACCAAAAAATACGGTGAATTTTTAAATTTAAAAAATGCATTAAAGTAAAAGACACATTGCCATTAATCCCCCTTGAAATACTCCCCCTTGCTTCGAACACACTTATCCCATCATTCTTGCCACTTTCTGAAGCAGTCCTGAAAGTCCTCTTTCATGAGTATCTTTAGTTGAGCTGTTGTGGCTGCCTTGATGTCCTGAATCATTTTGACTTTGGAGAAGAGCCAGAAGTTGCACCTTGCCAGACCCAGTGCATAAGGTAGATGAGGACACACTGTAATGTTTTTATTTGACAGAAATTGCCATAATCCAGAAGTGATGGAGCGTTGTCATGATGGAGGATGAAACTGTTTGTCCATTCCTCAGGCCATTTTCTATGAACATTGTTTCTTCAATGTTCTAATAAACCCTTATAATATTCAGAGTTCACTGTAGTGTTCCTGGCTACAAACTCAGCTTGCACAATTCCGTCAAGTTCAAAAAACACAATTAACATCACCATTCCATTAGATGGCACTTGGCAGCAGCATTCACCATATGTTTTGATCATACCTCCTATAGTCAACCAACTTTTGACAAAAGAGTAAAAGGTCATTCTATGGAGCAAGGGTAGTCTTTCAATAAATGGTGCTGGAATAATTGAATATCTATATATACAATAAATTAACCTAGACATTTACTTTCACCTTTCACACAAATTGATTCAAACAGGATCACAGGCCTAAATTTAATCACAAACCTACAGAATTCTAAAAAATATATTGGAAAAATCTGGGACTTCTTGGGTTTGGTGATGAGATTTGGACTCAGAATCAACATCACAATCCATGTAAAAATAAGTTGATTAATTGGATTTTTAACAATTTAAAAACATCTGCCATGCAAAAGTTACTATTAAGAGAATGAAAATAAAAGCCACAGACTGGGGAAAATATTTGCATAATCATATCTGATAAATGACTTGTGTCCAAATATAAAAAGGACACTTAAAATACAACAATAAGCAAACAAGCAACCCATCTGAAAAGTGGACAAATATCTGAACAGAAACCTCATCAAAGACAACATACAAATGAGGGCCGGCCAAGTGGCATGGTGGTTAAGTCCTGGCTTGGGAAGCCAGTGACCCCGGTTCGGTCCCACATATGAGGGCCAGTGACACTGCTCTCAAAAAAAAAAAAAAAGAAAACATACAAATGAAATATAAGTACATGAAAAGTTGCTCAACTTCATATGGCATCTGGGAATTTAAAATTAAAACAATGTAATGCCAGTATAAATCTTTTAGAAAGGCTAAAATCCAAAAGACCATCAAATGCTGATGAGATTGTAGAGCAAGAACTCTCATTCATTCATAGTATTAATGCAAAATGATACAGCCACTTTGGAAGGCATTTTGGCAATTTCTTACAAAGGTAAACATACTCTTATCATAGAATGCAGCAATTGATCTCCTGGGTATTTACTTAACTGATTTGAAAACTTATGTCCACACAAAAACCTGTATGTAAATATTTATAAGAGCTGTATTCATAATTGCCCCAAACTGAAATCAACCAAGATGCCTTTGTGTAGGTGAATAAATAAAAAAAACTGGGGTATAGCCATAAAAAATATAAATGCGTGATAAAAAGAAAACAATGATCAAGCCATGAATAGTCAAGGTTAAATTTTAAATCCATATTGATAAGTTAAAGAAGTCAGTCTGAGAAGGCTACATAATGTCTGATTCCAGTTATATGACATTCTAGAAACAGTAAAAATATCAGGAGTTATCAGTGGTTCAGGAAGAAGGGGAACTGAATAGATAGAACATAGGGAGTTTTTAGGGCAGTGAAAGTATCCTGTATGATACTGTATTATTGGATATATGCCATTCTACATTTTTCAAAATCCATAGAAATTTACAGCACAAATGTTGATCCTTAAAGTATACAAAGGAAAAAAAAAAAAACTTTGGGAGGTTGGAGGACCCCAAGAAGGAATGCAAACTGTGGAGAGAGAATGTAACTGTATTATAATTATAAAAAACAACTTCACTTAAGATGGTTGGGTGGGAAAGGTGCTAACCTACATAACTTTGGAAAAGACTAAAGTCTGTAAGATGTAAAGTGAAATGAACTTCATACTAGCATACGTCATCAAGCATTTTCCCCTGTGGGTGTAATTTAACAATTCCCAAACCACTATACATTATACTGGAATTGAACAAATAAGTAAATAGATGGAGGATGGTAGGATCTAGGATTATTCCTATTGGAGAGGGTTAGAAATAAACAAAGAGAAGAGGCTAGAATAATCCATGTGGTAACAGACTAGAGTTGGAGATATCAGTATAAACTCATGTTTAGATCAATATTAATGCAGATGCTTGCTTATAGAAATCTTTTTTTTTTCTTGAGGGCAGTGTCACTGGCCCTCATATGTAGAACTGAACCTGGGCCGCTGGCTTCCAAAGCCAACGCTTAACCACTGTGCCACTTGGACAGCCCTGGGCTTATGCTTTTTGAAGCTAAAAGGAATTGACTTTTTATCACTTTATTTGTGCTGGTTTAGGAAGGCCTAAATGCAAGGAACTCTTGTGCTGTAACACGTTCAGTTTTATACTCACAGCTATTTATTCTCCTAGGTTACAAAGGTGCTTCTTGAGATTGGGGTCCAGGTGGGTTCAATCATCTTGGACTGAGTATAACTTAATGTAGGAATGGTACAAACTGTACTAACAATTACTGTTCTCTAACTTCAGTCTCTGATACATGGTTGACTCATATTGCTGTATTCTGTATTCTGCCATGTTGGATTTATTTGCAAGGCCCTGCCATCTCTTCTGTCATACTTTTCCCATACAGTTTTTCCAATGTGGCTCTATGCAGATCATGTAAACATTTAGTGCACAAAGTCAAGTTCTATCCTAGGGGATGAATTGCATCTAAAAATGGCCTTTGTCAAGGATAGAACCCCTGAAGTCTTTAAAACAAAAACAAAACTAAACTCAATCTTCTCCACCTGTCATGTCCCTCATGACAAGAGCAGTGGGAAATGAGAAGAGGTGGTGAAGGGTCAAGAAAGACAGGAGTCAAGGATAGAGTGCAAGAGGGCCAGGGGACTCAAGCCTCAAGGACTAAGCCCTGAATTGGGTCAATGCATAGCTTTTATTGATACCTCAACCAGGAAGTGGGATTGTTTTTTCTAAGGTCTGTGAGTCTCATGCCTGAGAATTTCCTTAAACTGGATTACCCATGCCTGCAGGCTGCTAATACTGAAAGTCCCATTGTGTTCCAACAAATGCTATGCCTTAGCATGACCCTGGGAGATAAAGTCATTATGCTAAAAACTCACTAAAAAGAGTTATCTCGGTGGCGTGCTGTGGTTAAGAGTTGGCTTGGGAAGCCAGCGGCCCTGGTTCCGGTCCCACATATGAGGGTCAGTGACACTACCGTCAAAAAAAAAAAGAAAAAAAGAAAAAAAGGATTTATCTCTAAACCTACTGATAAGGGGGTTGGTAGTCCACCTATATTGTTCCATTGGACCCAGCTTTCTGGGATGCCCCCTGAGGAAACTTTACAGGAATCATTCCTCCCAGTCTCATGGGGTTTGAGACACCTCCTCTCCTTTAGGAATCGGAGTGGGGGAACAGACGGCTGGGCAGCTGCGTGGCAACACTACCTATATGTCAAAGGTGTCTGGGAAGGGGTTTGCATGACAATATGAAAGCATATTTAATTTCATGGAGTCAGGATGCTTTTATTTCAGAAGACTGTGTCCCAGGAGTATCAAAGAAAAATTAAACCCTGTGTTTCTTTTCAGCTGTATCTCAGGAAATATCATTGGGGGAAAAGATACTGTAGACTTGAGGACTGGCTGTCCCTGTCTGGGAAAACAGTGTTCTGGTATAGTCAATAGGGGCAAAGGCCTTACTGCATTCCTGGCTGTTGGTTCTTCCTTTGAAAAACACTTTATCTATATGACAGTTAGAATTAGGATCTGCTGTCAGGACTGAAAAAATCAAAATTGCAGTTGCTTAAATACTTTAGAAATATATTTCCTCATGGAAAATCTGGAATTTCATATATCAGGGCTGACATGGCAGCTCTGATCAATAAAAGTCTCAAGGACTGAATTTCCTTAGTTCACTCTCCACCTTACTGAGAGTTGCCCTCATCGTTAGGTCTAAAACATCAACTGCATTCAAGGCAATAGGACAGATGAAGCCACAAAGAAAAAGGCACAAAGTGCCAGTTTCAGCACTTTTATAAAAATGGTTGTTTGAAGCTGTCTCATGAAAGTATAAAATATGTCCACTTTCATCTCATTGGCTAGAACTTAATCCCACACCACAAGTAGGGAGGCTTAGAAATTTACTCATTATTCTGGGCAGCTTGATTTCTAGCTAAAAATACTAATATTTGGCTGATTGAATCTAAGAGCCTATATCAGGCTTCAGAAGAACAGATAATAGGAACATTCTTTGCTACACTCCTTTTCAATTCAGCTAACTTTGAATTACATATATGTGTAGTAAAGTCAGCATTTATAAGCATGTATGTGTGTGCATGTGTTTTTGTGTAGTAGTAGTAGTAGTAGTAGTAGCAGCCATTATAGGAGATATGTATGAGATGAGATAGTGAGTGGTTAAAAACATGGACTTGATTCTGCTCAAGTTTGCTTCTAACCCAAAACAGCTCTAAAACATAAAGTCTATTAAACTTTAGGAAGGAAAACCCCATAAACTTGAGCCATCAGACCTCAGATTTAAACCCAATTTTTCCACTTATAAGCTTTATGATTTTGGAGAGTTATTTCACCTCCCTGAACTTCAATTTCCCATCTGTGAAGCAAAACTAATATTAATTTAGGGGTTACTATAATTTTAGTATAGATTATATATATATATTACTTAAGCACAATATTTGACACATAGTAAGTTCAATAAAGAGAAACTTCTATTATTATTATTATTTTTTTAAAGATTTTATTGGGGAATTGGGGAAGGGGACCAGCCAAATTGTTGTTCTTCAATCTTCATTGTGGAGGGCGCCAGTAACCATCTGGCTGCCCATTGGAAGCTCGTGGCCTCTAAGCTCAAGGTGCTGCATTCAATCTTAGTTGCAGGTGGGTATAGCCACCATCCCATGCGAGAGTCGAACCAGCAGCCTTGTTGTTGAGAGTGCATACTATATACACTGGGCTATCCGGGCGGCAGCTCAACTCAAGGTGTTAAGTTCAGTCTTAGTTGCGGGTGCGCATAGCCACCATCCCATGTGGGAGTCGAAACCAGCAGCCTTGTTGTTAAGAGTGCACGCCCTGTCCACTGAGCCATCCAGGCGGCAGCTCAGCTCAAGGTGCTGAGTTCAGTCTTAGTTGCGGGTGGGCATAGCCCAACATCAAACAGGCAATCTTGTTGTTATACCTGCCACCTGTTGGCAGCTCAACAACAGCTCAGCTCAGGCACAACATCACTGGTCCATGTGGGAATCGAACCAGCAGCCCTGTTGCTCAGAGCTCGTGCTCTAAACCAACACTTAACCAACTGAGCCACTCAGCCGGCTCCCTCTATTATTATTTTATCATTTATATATATGCATGATTATTCATATAAAAACTTACACATATATCCATATGGAAGCTGTTCAAACAATAATTCAGAATTGTTGTAGCATTGTGTATCAATTTTCAAAGATATAATGTGGCTTTCTGGAAGGGCATTAAAGTCAGGAGAGTTGAGTTTAACTCAGATGGACTTGGGCAATTCACTTACTATCTTTCTTGTTTCTTGTCCTCCCCCCCCTTTCTCTCTATCTCCCCTTTTCCTTTCTCTCTCTCTCTCTCTCTCTCTCTCTCTCTCTCTCTCTCTCTCTCTCTCTCCCCCCCCCTCCCTTTCTTCCTTTCTTTGTATTGTGGAATCAAGCATCACGAAAGGTAATGGGAATGCATTAGAGAAAGTATAAAGTACTTCCTCCTTAGCATCCCTGATCTCTATACACTACATGTTAGTAGCACACACCTCACTCATTTATGACAATGAAAATTGTCTCCAGACATTGCTAAATATTTCCTAGGGAGTAAAACAGCCTGAGCTGAGAGCCTCTACTCAAGACAATAAGATACTGAAAAAAAATAAATGACAAATTTATCACTTTACAATGTGGACCATTTAACGAAAATCGTATGAAATATGACATAAATTTAAGGCATTTTTCCTTTTTAGTCTCCTGGCATGTAAAGTTAGTTATATGTCTTCCATTAATCATAGATTTATAGTGGAAAGGCAAATGAATGCAGGAAGTTGGAATTTTAAATAAAGACATTCTATAATTCTGACATTGTTGTACATTCTATAATTCTGCAATTCTTTTTTTTTTTGAGAGCAGTGTCATTGGCCCTCATATGTGGGACCCAAACCGGGGCCGCTGGCTTCCCAAGCCAGTGCTTAACCACTGCGCCACTTGGCCGGGCCCTAATACTGCACTTCTTTTAAAGAATCTGGTATGAAGTGAAATAATGAAACTGAGTATCAGCTATATATCCCACCTTTAGGCATTCCAAGTGACTTCATCCAGTCCTTCAGCATCACAGTTTCTGAACATCATTCATTTTGAGCAATGGAGTGGAATTTTGGGAGGAAAATAGGCCTGAATTTTTGTCATTATTCTTGAAGGACTCCAAGAACATCATATCTATTTTCATAAAATAGTGGAACTGATACCTCACAGTTCTCATACTTGAGTTTATAGCTCCACTTAGTGGCTAGTATGGTTCATAAGAAAAGCAAATATAAGAGTTATTTTCTTCCTAAGTCCAGTAGGAAAATAGATGTTATTTCTATCTTCTGATTTTGTTACAGCACTTGCTGAAAATAATCAAGTGCAGCAGGCTTATAATCCAACTATGAAAGAGTTGTAATTTCATCTAATCTCATGGAAAAACCATTCCCTTTTGATATATATTGCATTAGAGGCCTAAACGCAAGAGTCCAGGTGAGCAGACTTCCTTTCTCTCTTGTACTGCCTGATTCTGCTCCAAAAGCAGCAATTAGATCAAGGTAGAGGAGTCAAGGGAAAAGGGACAGCTGGTAATAGGATAAAGTACCATGACAGAGAAATGTCATCTGATTGTACCATCACTCACAGGAATGAACAAACCCAAATATGACAAAATTCTAATTCTCATGCAATTGAGAAGAATGTGTATTCTTCTAAGCTTTGGGGTGAAATGCTCTAAAAATATCAATTAAATCCAGCTGGCCTACAGTGTCATTTAAGGCCACTACGTTCGTGTTGATTTTCTGCCTGGAAGATCTGTCCATTGTTGACAACGGGGTGTTGAAGTCCCCTACTATGATAGTGTTACTGTTGATCTCTGTCTTTATGTCTGTCAATATCTGTTTTATATATTTAGGAGATCCTATATTGGGTGCATAGTTGTTTACTAGAGTTATGTCCTCTTGTTGAATCGATCCCTTTATTATTATGTAGTGCCCTTCTTTGTCTTTTATTGTAGTCTTCATTTTAAAATCTATTTGGTCTGAAATAAGTATTGCTACTACAGTTTTGTCTCATTTCCATTTGCATGAAATATCTTATTCCATCCCTTTACTTTCAGTCTGTGTGTGTATTTTGATCTGAGATTAGTCTCTTGTAGACAGCATATGCATGGGTCCTGTTTTCTTATCCACTCAGCCACTCTGTGTCTTGATTGGAGCATTTAGCCCATTCACATTTAAAGTGATTACTGATAGGTGCATATGAATTGCCATTTTATTATTTGTATTTCTTGTCTTCCTGGGTTAGCTTGTTTTCCCCTTTCTTTTGTATAAGAAAGCCCTTTTAACACTTCCTGCAATGCTGGCTTGGTGGTAATGAATTCCTTAAGCTTACTCTTTTCTGAGAACCTCTTTATTTCTCCTTCAATTGTAAGTGATAGCTGTGCTGGTTAGAGCATTCTTGGTTGTAGACCTTTATTTTGTGTCAATTTGAATATCTCCTGCCACTCCCTTCTGGGCTGCAGAGTTTCTGTAGACAAGTCAGCTGTTAGTCTAACAGGAGTTCCTTTGTATGTAACCTGCTGTCTTTCTCTTGCTGCTTTTAGGATTCTGTCTTTGTCTTTAAGCTTTGCCATTTTAGCTATGATGTGTTTTGGTGTGGGCCTGTTTGGGTTCAACTTGTTTGGAACTCTCTGCACTTCCTGGGCTTGTATGTCAATTTCCTTCACCAGGGTAGGGAAGTTTTCAGTCATTATTTCTTCAAATACATTCTCAATCCCTTGCTTCTTCTCTTCTCCTGGTATTCCTATGATGCCCTTGTTGTTGTGATCCATCTTGTCCCACAGGTCTCTTAAACTATTTTCATTCTTTCTTATCATTTTTTCTTTTTGTTGTTCCAACTGGGTGATTTGTGCTATTTTTATCTTCTTTTTTTTTTTGAGGGCAGTGTCTCTGGCCCTCACATGTGGGACCGAACCGGGGCCACTGGCTTCCCAAGCCAGTGCTTAACCAGAGCGCCACTTGGCCGGCCCGCTATTTTTATCTTCTAATTCGCTGATCCGATCCTCTGCTTCATCTATTCTACTGGTGATTCCTTCGAGTGGGTTCTTTATTTCAGTTATTGTATTCTTTAGTTCTAACTGGTTGTTTTTTTATGGTTTCCCTGTCTTTCCTTATGTCCTTGCTAAGTTCCTTAAACATTCTCATCATCAGTGTTCTAAACTCTGTCTCTGCAACTTTGGATAACTCTGTTTCATTTAGTTCCATTTCTAGAGGTTTCTTCTGATCTTTTACTTGGGACATATAATTGTTACAACTGGATGTAAATGAACTAGTCGTTTTTATCATAACATTTCTTTAATCATATGAAAAAGAAGGGAATTTACATGGCATAACAAAAATATGCAAAACTTAATTAAAATACAATTCTCTTAAATTTCTCAAACTTAATTTTATGGAATGCTGAATGCACTTGAAATGATCAAATGACTTAAGCTGATTTTTTTTCTCTGATTTTCTTTTCTTTTTTAAATTAAAATTTATTGGGGTGACAATGGATTCTTTTTTTTTATTGCAAACTACTTTAACACCAGTGTAACCTCCATACATGGTATTAAAAAAGAACACTGCTTTTGAATTAGAAAGATCACTTAAGTTAAAATGAGGAATTAAGTATTGAAATTAGAAGAGGGCTGGGGTTTCTTTTGAAAAGAATCTTCAAATACCAATATGTATGGAGAAAGAATATTAATTTTGGTTGCATTTTTCAACTTACTGTTAAATATACAAACTATAATACCTTTCAATATAAAATACCCACATCAAATAACTTTAATAAGAAACATCAAAGCCAGATCTTGTATAAACATTAATCAAGAAATTTACCGGATGAATCCTGTCTTAATTTGTGATTATTCAAACAGTTAATTATGTGTCTCCTGCTGTAGAGACCAGGTTCTCTCCCCTTTCGGTCCCTACAATTAAAAAAATGTTCAGTTTTCCACAGTGGTTGCACCAATTTGGAATTCCTCCAACAGTGCCTGAGGGTCCCCTTTGTTCCACATCCTAACCAACGTTTGTTGTTTTTGATTTATTGATGATAGCCATTCTGACAAGAGCCAGGTTGTATCTCATTCTGATTTTTATTTGCATTTCTTTGATGATCAGTGACATTGAGCATCTTTTCAGATATTTATTGGCCATCTGTATGCAGTTTTTAAAGAAATGTCTATTCAGGTGCTCTGCTCACTTTTTAACTGGGTTGTTTGTTTTTTTTTTGGTGTTGAGTTGTATGAGATTTTATAAATTTTGGAAACTCGCCCCTTCTCAGATGTATCATTTGAATATCTTCTCCCTTTCAGTTGGCCGTCTTTTTGTTTTGTTGATGGTTTCCTTTTCTGTGAAAAAACTTTTTAGTTTGATATAATTCCATTTGTTTGTTTTTCTTTTGCTTCCCTAGTTCGAGGGGATATATCAGTAAAAATATTACTAAGGGCAATATCTGCTAGTTTACTTCCTATATTTTCTTTTAGGAGTTTTATGGTTTTTGGTCTTACATTTAAATTTTTGATTCATTTTGAGTTTATTCTTGTAGATGAGTACTGGACATATTGGAGGATCACTTCATAGATTGTGTAGATGTCTGACCACTGTACTGTACACCTGAAGCTGATGCAGAATAACATTGAATGTCAACTATAAATAAATTAATATAATATATATAATATGTAACATATAACATATAATAATATGTATTATATTATTATATATATTATATATATATGTATAGAGAGAGGACAGTGTCACTAGCCCTCATATGTGGGACCCGAACCGGGGCCGCTGCCTTCCCAAGTCAGCGCTTAACCACCACGCCACCCAGCCAGCCTTATTATATATATTTTTTAATGGGATGTAAAGTATAGCACAGGGAAGGAATATAGTCAGTGGTATGGTAATAGATACATATGATGTCAGATGGGTAGTAGACTTGGGGGGTTATCACTTTGTGTGGGGTGTAAATGTCTAATTATTATGTTGTTTTGTACACCTGACAATAATATAAAAAAAGAAAATTTATTTTAAGGGAGAAACATTCAGTTAGGTGTACTATTGAGACAACCTCTGATAATTTCACTTAGAGAAAAAAACGTTTTGCAATACACTGACAGACCAAGAAGGAAGAGAAAGTCAGTGGTCTGAAGAAAACTTAACTAAGATAAAAAATACTGATTGGGGTCATAGAAATGGCAGTATGAGGTGAGCCTCTTGAAATCTCCCCTGGAATTTACAACAAATTGAAGAGCTATAATTCCGCAAAGGACTCCCCATGCAGCAGACAGGTAAGACTAAGAGGCATGCAACTGAAATCATCTAAAGGTGGTGAATTGGATGAGTAGGGAGAAGGGAAGGGGGAAGTGCGGTGACACTGTGGGCTCTGTGGGTGCAGACCAGAGCTTGGAGCTCCCAGCTTTCCAAACTACTGCAGTCCTGGGAGGCAGGGAGAATTCAGACTGCTAGAACTCCCCTTATGGCCCACTGTCTGACCTGAGGGATCAGCATATAACATGGCTCAATTCCAATGCTCATGACAGAGACCTTGGAGCAAATACTGAGGGAAGAAGTGTGAAAACATCAGTTTAAGCTTCACAGCCAACTAGAGGACAGAAGGCATAGTCATGAAGCCTAGCTGACCTCTCCCTCCATCCCGGAGCTCACCCCACACCCACCTGCCCAGTGTTAGAAGTCGAGTAGTAGCAGAGTCACAGCAAAAGAATAGAATATGTGCAGTTCTGAGTACTGCAACCCACAGGCACATACTGCTGGCCTAATTAGTTCCAGCGAAGGAGAGGTTGCTTTGGGGGCAGCATTGGCTGTGCTGGTGGTTGCTGCCATTGCTCAGAGCCACCTCTCACAAACCAACCTGCCCCTGCCCCTGCCCCCACATATCTGGGTGGATCCCTGCAGAGGTAAACAGAGCCACTGAAACACACAGGCCCTGAAACTGATGGAGGAAGAGCTTTGGAACTTCACAAGCTCTCCACATCTCCCCACAGAGACAGTGAGACCCAGGCCCTGAGACCCAGGTGACTTGCTCCCAGAGGAGAAGCCCATTTTCTGGGGAACAACCACTGTGTGAGAAGCCAGAACAGTGCATAGAAAATATAGCACTACAGCGTGAGAAAGAATAAAAGGCTGCAGTTGGAGAGAAAATGAAACATTCTACCAACAGCTACTGGAAAGCAAAAGAAAAACCTCCTCCTATCAACCTGTTGCAGAACCCACTCCTGTAGATGCCTAGGAAGAGAAATAATAATTCATTAATTGCCATGAATAATCAAAGTAACAAGGCAGCTCAGAAAGAAAATGAAAAGTATCAGAAAATGAACTTAAAGACATGGAAATATGTGACTTAAATTACAGAGAATTCAAGATTGTAGTTCTGAAAAAACTCAACAAGACACAAGAAAACACAGGCAGTTTAATCAACTCAGAAACACAATCAAAGAACAAAATGAACATTTTGCTAAAAAGATTGAAATTTTAAAGAAGAACCAAACAGAATTTCTGGAAATTAAGAACTCAATAAAAGAAAATAAGAAAGAAATAGCAAGCTTAGTTAATAGAGCTGACCATATGGAAGAATTAGTGGTATTGGAGATAGAAATCTGGAAATGACACAGATGGGAGAAGAGAGAGACTTGAGAGTTAAAAGAAATGAAGGACTCTACAATAACATTCTGAATCCATTAGAAAGACCAAAATAAGAATAATGGGCACATCAGTAGGAGAAGAAAGGGAGAAGGGAACAGAGAGTTGATGAGAACTTCCCTAAGTTGTGGAAAGAACTGGATCCTCGAATCCAAGAAGCAAATAGAACATCTAATTACCTCAATCCCAACAGACCTTCTTCAAGGCACATTGTATTGAACCTGTCAAAAATTAACGACAAAGAAGGAATCCTCAAGGCAGCCAGGGAAAAGAGTATGGTAACCTACAATGGAAAGCTCATTAGATTATCATCAGCTTTTTCAGCAGAAACTCTACAAGTTTGAAGGGAGTGGAATCAAATATTCAAACTATTGAAAGAGAGAAATTATGAGCCAAGAATAATATATCCAGCAAAGACATCCTTTAGATATGAAGGAAGAATAAAGACCTTTCCAGACATACAGAAGGTTAGGGAATTTTCTAACACATGACCTGCACTACAGGAAATATTGAAGGAGGCTATTTGACCTGAAACAAAAAAGCAAAAGAATACAAAACCATGAGTAGCATTATGAACAGACAGAAACAGGAAATGGCAACCCCTAAAACAAATAGGACACTATAACTTTAAACATAACAGGGGGAAAAAAACAAAACACTTTTAAAAAAAGAGAGTTAAAAACACAACTTGCTACTACAGCACAGAAATCAACTCACAGCATAAATAGGGTTAATTTGTGACAACAAAAACATAAAAGGGGAGAGAGTAAAGGTCTGAACCAGCCAAAGGGAATGGATAAAGGAAGCATGCTGAAGAAAATGGAATACTCTAAATATGAAATTTTCTTTTACATAAACTTAATGGTAACCACTCAAAAGAAATCCAGAACTGAAATATATAACATAAAGAAAAAGAAACAGGGCCAGCCGAGTGGCGTGGTGGTTAAGTGCTGGCTTGGGAAGCCAGCGGCCCTGGTTCGGGTCCCACGTATGAGGGCAGTGACACTGCCCTCAAAAAAAAAAAAAAAGAAGAAGAAACAGAGGGAAAAATCATAGAATACCATCACACTGAAATATCAGACAGCAACAAAAAGGCAAAGAAACAATGGAGACACCATCTTATCAAAAAAACCAGAGCAGAATGATAGGAAATCCTCATATATCAATAATCACCCTAAATGTAAAGGGACTGAACTCACAAATAAAAAGACACAGAACAACAGAATGGATCAAAAAACTAAACCCAACCATATGTTGCCACCAAGAGACACATCTCAGCCACAAGGACAAATATAGACTCAAAGTGAAAGGCGGAAATTGACACTCCAAGCAAATAAGATTCAGAGAAAATCAGGTGTAGCTATACTGATAGCAGGTTATACAGATTTCAGGATAAAAAAGGTAACAAGACATATAGATGGACATTTCAAAATGATAAAGGGGACTATGCAGGAAACAGACAGAACAGTCATCGATATTGACGCCCCCAATCAGGGAGCACCAAGATATACAAAGCAACTACTAACAGAACTAAATGGAGAAATTGATCAAAACACAATTATATTAGGGGACCTAAATACATTATTGAGAGCTATGGATAGATCATCCAAACAGAAAACAAATAAAGAAATATCAGCCCTAAATGACACATTAGGTGAAAAGAACATAATTGACATTTATACAGTACTTCATCATTCTCAAAGATAGACCATATATTGGGACATAAAACTAGCCTCAGCAAATTTAAGAAGATTGAAATCATACTGAGGATATCCTGTGATCATACGGTTTTAAAATTGGATATCAGCTGCAAACAGAAAGCAGGAAAAACTACAAATACATGGAAATTAAACAGCTACTTTTTTTTTTGAGGGCAGTGTCACTGTCCCTCATATGTGGGATAGAACTGGGCCAATGGCTTTCCAAGCCAGTGCTTAACCGCCACGCCACTCGACCGGCCCTTAAACAACTACTTTTAAAGAATGCCTGGGTCAAAGAAAAAAGAGGAGAGATCATAAGATACATAGAAACAAATGAGAATGAAAATATATCCTACCGAAATTTTGGGGATGTAGCGAAAATGGTTTTAGGAGGGAAATTTATATAATTACATGCCTATCTCAAGAAAGAAGAAAAATCCCAGGTAAATAGCCTCACGTTACACCTTAAAGAACTAGAAAAAGAAGAACAAATGAAACCCAAAGTCAGCAGAAGGAAGAAAACAATAAAAATCAGAGTAGAACTAAATCAAATAGAGAACAAAAAGACAATATGAAAAACTAGTGCATCAAAGAACTGGTTCTTTGAAAAGATTAATAGAATTAACAAACCCTTGGCTAGACTCACTAAGATAAAAGAGAAAAGATACAAATATACAAAATCAGAAATGAAAGTGTGGAAGTTTCCATAGATGCCACAGAAATACAAAGGATTATCCAAGAATACTATGAAGGACTATATGCCACCATATTCAATAACCTAGAAGAAATGGACAAGTTCTTAGAAACATATAGCCTTCCTAGGCTGAATCATGAAGAATTGGAAAATATAACCAGTCAGAACAACAGTAAGGAAATTTAATCAATCATCCAAAATCTTCCTAAAAGCCAAAGTCCAGGACCTCATGGCTTCACTAGTGAATTCTACCAAACATTCAAAGAGGATCTAATACCTGTTCTACTCAAACTCTTCAAAAAAATTACGGAAGAGACAATACTCCCTAACTCATTTTATGAGGCCAACATTACCCTGATACCAAAACCTGATTGGATAACACAAAAAAAGAAAATTACAGACCCCTATCTCTGATAAATGCAGATGCAAAAATCCTAAACAAAATTTTAACAAATCAAATGCAACAATGCATTAAAAAGATTATGCATCATGACC
Source organism: Aselliscus stoliczkanus (assembly GCA_033961575.1). NCBI lineage: Eukaryota > Metazoa > Chordata > Mammalia > Chiroptera > Hipposideridae > Aselliscus > Aselliscus stoliczkanus. The sequence goes on from CM066737.1 coordinate 54,474,182, forward strand.
AAGTGGGGTTCATCCCAGGGGCACAAGGATGGTTCAACACACGCAAATTGATCAATGTGATATACCACGTAAACAAAATAAAGGGCAAAAGTCATATGATTATATCAATAGATGCAGAAAAAGCATTTGGCAATATACAACATACATTTATGATGAAACCACTTCATAAAATGTGTATAGAAGGAAAATAACTAATAAAATAAAGGTCATATATGACAAATCCTCATCCAATATCATAATTAACAGTGAAAAACTGAAGCCCTTTGCTCTATGTTCAGGAACACGACAGGGCTGTACCCTATTATCTCTGCTTTTCAACATAGTATTAGAAGTCCTAGCCAGAGCAATCAGGCAAGACAAAGAAATTAAAGGCATCCAAATTGGGCATGAAGAAGTTAAATTGTCACTTTTTGCAGATGACTGACTCTTTATATAGAAAACCCTAAAGATTCCACCACAAAGTTATTAGAAACAATAAATGAATATAGTAAAGTTGCTGGCTACAAAAATCAATGTACAAAATTCTATTGCATTTCTATTTACTGACAATGAAATCTCAGAAAAATAAATTTCAAAAACAATTCCTTTTGCAATTGCAACAAAAAGAATAAAATACCTAGGAATAAACTGAACCAAGGATGTGAAAGATCCATACCTGAAAACCATAAGATATTTTTAAAAGAATTTGCAAAAGACACAAAGAAATGGAAAGACTTTCTATGTCCATGGGTTTGAAGAACCAACAGAGTTAAAATGGCCATATTACCTAAAGCAATATACAGATAAATGCAATCCCCATCAAAATCCCAATAGCATTTTTAAAAGAAATAGGACAAAGAATCATCAGATATGTATGGAACCACAAAAGGACCTGAATAACCAAAGCAATTCTAAGAAAAAAGAACAATGCTGGAGGTTTCACACTCCCTGACTTCAGCTGGTACTACAGGGCAACAATAATCAAAACAGCATAGTATTGGCAGAAAAACAGACACACAGATCAATCGAATAGAATTGAGAACTCAGAAATAAACCCACATAAATATGGACAGATAATTTTCAAAAAGACAAAAACATAGAATGGATAAAAAACAGCCTCTTCAGGCCGGCCGAGTGGCGCAGTGGTTAAGACATGGCTTGGGACACCAGCGGCCCCGGTTCGGGTCCCACATATGAGGGCCAGTGACACTGCCCTCAAAAAAAAAATAAATGAATGAGGTTATATCAAACTAAAAATCTTCACAACAAAAGAAACCATAAACAAACTAAAGAGGCAACCAACTGAATGGGAAAAGATTTTTGCAAACAATGCCTCAAGTAAGGGGCTAATATCCAAAATACATAAGGAACTCATACAACTCAACAACAAAAAAAAACAAACATTCTAATTAAAAAATGGTCAGAGGACCTGAATAAACATTTCTCCAGAGAAGACACACAGATGTCCAATAGACATATGAAAAAATGTTCAACATCATTAATCATCAGAGAAATGCAAATAAAAACCACAATGAGTTATTACCTCACACCAGTTAGAATGACTATCATCAACAAGACAGATAATAACAAGTGTTAGAGAGGCTATGGAGAAAAAGGAACCCTCGTACACTGTTGGTGGGAACACAGATTGGTGCAGCTGCTATAGAAGACAGTGTGGAGGTTCCTCAAAAATTTAAGAATGGAGTGGTCTCCCTAACAAAACATGTGACCAATTCATGGATGGAGTAGAGGCTTGATCACTGCACTGTATACCTGAAATTGATGTTGTATAATATTGTATGCCAACTGTAATTGAATATATAGACAGTCACGGGATGTGGATTATATGGTGGAAGGGAGTCAAAGGAATTGTAATAGATAGTATGATATGGGGGGGGAGGAGTGGGAGGGGAGAATTGGGGGAGGGGGGTTGTCACTTTGAGGGGTAAAAAGTATAACTATTGCACTTTGTTGTACACCTGAAGCTAATTAAAAATATATATAAGTAAATTAATTTAAAAAAATTTAAGAATGGAATTACCATATAACCAAGCAATCCCTCTTCTGGGTATCTACCCCAAAAATCTGAAAACATTTATCCATAAAGATATGTGTGCTCTGATGTTCATTGCAGCTTTATTTATTGTGGCCAAGACATGGAAACAACCAAAGTGTCCTTTGATAGATGATTAGAGAAAGAAGATGTGGTATATATACACAATGGAATACTATTCTGTCACAAGAAAAGATGAAATAGTGCCATTCGCAACAACATGAATGGATCTTGAGATTATTATTCTAAGCGAAATAAGTGAGACAGAAAAAGTCAAGAACCATATGATTTCACTGATATGTGGAATATAAAACTGAAAACAAGAAAGGAATAAGACAAACAGGTGAAGAAACAAAAACTCATAAACACAGACAATTGTTTAGTGGTTACCAGAGGGTAAGGGGAGGAGGGGGATGGTAAATGAGGGTAAAAGGGATCAAATATACGGTGATGGAAGGAGAACTGACTCCAGGTGGTGAAGAGACAATGGGATATATAGATTATGTATTACAGAATTGTACATCTAAAATCTATGTAACTTTACTAACAATTGTCACCCCAATAAACTTTTAAAAATACCCATTGGAAAGAAAAAGTTTTTATTTCCAAAGGAATGCTGCACCTTAATAGTAGAATTCCAGGTTAAAGGCTCTGGGATGTACTCCTCATGATAAACAGACCACTCAATTACATTGGGCATTGTAATTGAGTAGTCTAAGTTGGCTATAGCAATAAGCCTGCTTGCTGAGTGTTTCTGTGACACTTTTTACATAGAAACCAAATGTAAATTAAACAAGTTTCAATCCATTTATAGTGTAACTAGTTTTATAAAAATATTCAGGTTCTAATAAAGCACCAAGGAAAAGAGAACCTCAGAGTGAAGACACGGTTCCTTTCTTCAAGGTCACCCTTTTATAGTTTTCTCATAATGAATCCCCAAAGCGACAATAGTCATTTTGACATTTTCTACCTGTATTATCTTAGGGATGCAGAACACTGCTGTGGTTACTATACCCAAATGCCAATTTTCATTATAAATAGTTAAGAGACATATTGCAAGATTTCATGGCTTACTCTTAAAAAGGAAAATAGGTGAAACTTCCTTTTAAGAAAGTTTTTATTTTATAATATAACTTTAATATTTTAATGTTCCCTTCAGTAAACACTGATATAACTACAATGGAACTACCAAGGTCCTGTGAAGTAGCTACAATTACCTATAAATACTGTATTTTATTTCACTTGAATAAAGTATTTGCATATTTTAAGAAAACATTGTAGAAAAAAATTATGTAAATGAAAGCCTCAAAGAAATATCTGTCATTCAATTTTTGAATTGAATTGAACAATGTTGTAAATGAAAACATTTTTAAACACAATGTAAACATAAATGGAGTAATGCAAGACACCAAGGTATTCAAATTTGCTGTATTGGTATTTTTACCCTTATTGTATCTTTCTATCTAGCTCTCTCCTTTTGGAACAGTAATATAAGGGGTAGTACATTATCTTCATAACCTTTTGTCACCAAATCAGTTATAAAGATGCTTGATAAAATTATACAAAATCAATTTGTTTCAAGATAAAAAATTAATGTTAATATGTAAGAAATGAAAAAAGGATATTAAAAAGATAACTATAAGGATACCCAAATATGGGCCGGCCGAGTGGCGCAGTGGTTAAGCACTGTCTTGGGAAGACAGTGGCTCCAGTTCAGGTCCCACATATGAGGGCCAGTGACACTGCCCTCAAAAAAAAACAAAACCCAGATATATGCTCTATTGCCATTTATATAGATCTGATAAATGAAAATACCAACATATTCATTTAGATACTGATTTTTTTTATTAAAGTTTATTGGGGTGGCAACTGTTAGTAAAGTTACATAGGTTTTAGGTGTACAATTCTATAATACATCATCTATATATCATGTTGTGTGTTCACCACCCCAGAGTCAGTTCTCCTTCTATCACCATATATTTGATCCCTTTTACTCTGATCTACCTTAGATACCAATTTAATCCATGGATTAAGGCCATATTTTCAAAGTATTTTAAGGATTCCAGGTCACTGCAAAAGCTGGAGAAATGAGTTGAGGAACAGTATACTCTTGCTAAGCAAGAACTATGTTTATTTAGATAGTGAATACCTACAGTAATACATTTTTACTTCATGGTAGCAATCAGGCTTGCAAACACCAAGAAATAGGAACTAAGCATTTCAAGTATAGTTATAAAGGTCATAAAAAGTCTGAATAGACTGAGGTACATCTAACCAAAATTTTGAAATTTATTAATTGGTAAGAAATGAAAGAATTGTTCAGGGAAATGTTCATTTTTTTAAATCATTTTTTTATTAGTTTCAGGTGTACAACACAATGCAATAGTTATACTCTTTACCCCCCAGAGTGACAACCCCCTCCCCCAGTTCGCCACCCCACTCCCCCTCCATATCATACATATCTATTACAATTCCTTTGACTCCCTTCCACAGTATACTCCACATCCCGTGACTATCTATATATTCATTTACAGTTGGCATACAATATTATACAACATCAGTTTCAGGTGTAAAGCACAGTGATCAAGACTCTACTCCATCCAGGAAGTGGTCTCCCTAACAAGACATGTGACTATCTGATATGCCACAACATTTTTACATTATTATATTCCCTGAACTGTGTTTCATATCTCTGTGGCAATATTGTAGTTGTCTATTTATGCTGTCTAATCCCTTCCCCTTCTCCCTTATCCCCACCCACCCCCCTCCCAACTAGCAACCCTCAGTTTTACCTCTATATCTATGAGTCTGTTTACTTTGCTCGTTCACTCAGTTTTTCAGATTCCACATATAAGTGAGATCATATGGTACTTGTCTTTCTCAGACTGACTTATTTCACTTAACATAATAGTCTCTTCACAACGTTATCAATTACATTCCCAGAACTGCCCCCATATCCCTGTGGCAACATTGTAGTCACCCACCTATGCTGTCCAAAACCTTCCCCCTCTCCCTCATCCCCACTCCCTCCCAGCCAGCAACCATCAGTTTTTCCTTTATATCTGCTTGATATGATTTCAATCTTCTTAAATTTACTAAGGCTTGTTTTGTGGCCTAATGTGGTCTATCTTGGAAAATGTCCCATGTGTACTTGAGAAGAATGTATATTCTGTTTTTTCAGGTGAAATGCTCTAAAAATATCAACGAAGTCCAGCTGGTCTAACGTGTCATTTAAGGCCCCTCTTTTCTGTGTTGATTTTCTGTCTAAAGGGTCTGTCCATTGGTGACAACGGGGTGTTGAGGTCACCCTACTATGATAGTGTTACTGTTGATCTCTGTCTTTCTGTTTGTCAAAATCTGTTATATGTAAATAGGAGTTTCTATGTTGGGTGAATAGATGTTTATTAGGGTTATAGTGCCCTTCTTTGTCTTTTATTGTAGTCATTTTAAAGTCTATTTTGTCCAAAATAAGTATTGGTACTCCAGCTTTTTTTTTCTCATTTCCGTTTGCATGAAATATCTTATTCCATCTGTAAACAGCATATGCATGTGTCCTATTTTCTTATCCACTCAGCCACTCTCTGTGTTTTGATTGGAGCATTTAGCCCATTCACATTTAAAATGATTATTGATAGGTTCATATGGATTGCCATTTTGTTATTTGTATTCCTGGTCTTCCTGGGTTAGCTTGTTTACCCCTTTCTTTCGTTTAAAAAAGCCCTTTTAACATTTCTTGCAATGCAGGCTTGGTGGTAATGAATTCCTTAAGCTTATTCTTTTCTGAGAAGCTCTTTATTTCTTCTTCAATTTTAAGGGATAGCCGTGCTGGGTAGAGCAATCTTGGTTGTAGGTCTTTATTTTGTGTCACTTTCAATATCTCCTGCCACTCCCTTCTGGCCTGCAGAGTTTTTGTAGACAAGTCAGCTGTTAGTCTAACAGGAGTTCCTTTGAATGTAACCTGCTGTCTTTCTCTTGCAGCCTCTAGAATCCTGCCTCTGTCTTTAACCTTTGCCATTTAACTATGATGTGTCTTGGTGTGGATCTGTTTTCGTTCAGGTTGTTTGGAACCCTCTGCACTTCCTGGGCATGTATGTTGATTTCCTTCACCAGGGTAGGGAAATTTTCAGTCATTATTTTTTCAAATACATTCTCAATCCCTTGCTTCTTCTCTTCTCCTTCTGGTATTCCTATGATTAGGAGGTTGCTTTGCTGCATCTTGTCCCATAGGGCTCTTAAACTATTTTCATTGTTTTTTATTCTTTGGTCTTTTTGTTGTGCCAACTGGGTGATTTCTGCTATTTTGACTTCCAAATCCCTGATCTGCTCCTCTGCTTCATCTACTCTACTGGTGATTCCTTCGAGTGTGTTCTTCATTTCAGTTATTGTATTCTTTAGTTCTAACTGGTTGTTTTTTTTTATGATTTCTCTATCCTTCCTTATGTCCTCACTAATTTTGTTAAACATTCTTATCATCAGTGTTCTAAACTCTGTCTCTGTAAGGTTGGATCCCTCTGTTTCTTTTACTTGTGACATGTTTCTTTGTTTCCCCATTCTGGCTGTCGCTCTGGGATTGCTTTGATGTACTATATAGATCACCAGGACAGCCCTGGCTGGATCATGCAGGCACACAGCTCATGGCTCAACACTCCCAGGAAAACTCCCAGTCTCAGCCTATCCCAATCAACAGCTCGCAGAGCAGGCCAAGCAGCCCGACAAACAATCACCAGCCTGGCAACTCTGCAAGTGCAGTGCGGAGAACCGGGACCCGAGGTCCCTCACACACTCCCGCGTCTCAGTGAGCAGCTTGTTGGAGCCGGAGGGCACCCGCCCAGCATTTCCCTGGCAATGCAGTATAAGCTGGGCGGAGGATGGGGATCCAAGGTCGCATGGGCTCGCGTACGCACACATGCACTTCTGTGCCAATTGCACCAGACCAATGAGGTCCCGGACTTGATCCTCTGTGGGAGGGCCCAACTCTGACAAAATGGCGCCCTCCTTCACACCACTCACGTGCAGGCTCCACACCAGGGGAACAACAGTCCAAAACGCTGCAGCCTTTGCACCAAAGGTGCTCAGTTCAGTCCGTCCCTGCAGGCTCCCGGGCCCGGCTCACACAGCTACTCCTTCAACTAGGAACCAGGTAAGTGCTCAATGGCAAGCAAGCCCATGCGCCGGCCCCACTGATTCTCTATCCACTCTTATCCTCACCGAGCTGAGCAAAGAGAGTCCTCACTAATTTACTGCCAGCTATCTTGGAACTCCTCTTCCCGGCAAAGGAACTCTGGGCTGGTGAGCTTGGTTTGCGGCCGGAGGGTCTCTCCCCCAACCAGAGAAGCCTCCCCACAGATGGGACTTCCCTCACGGGGTTCGCCCTCTCTCATCTCCGCCCCTCCTACCAGACCCGATGTGGCCTCCTCTTTAAGTTCTTCATTTAGTGGTTCTGTTCATCTAGTGTTCCAGGGACCTCCAGGGTTGAATTCTGTATAATATGTTTGTAATTTTGGTGTGATCCTGGGAGGTAGTTAACACAGTGTCTGTCTATTCCGCCATTTTCCCGGAAGTCCTCGCTCATTTTTCAGTATATATACTATTGTGGGAAGGAAGGGAGAAAAATGTGCATTAACTGGTGAAATCAACCAAGCTGAATATCAATATTCTGTTACACCAATCAGTCTGAAGACAAGGAAAATGTTCTAATATAATCTCAGATTATGTTTCATTTGGCCAAAATAAAGCTTAAGGTTGCTTTTCCATAGTAAAAACTTACTGCAATAATTTTTTTTTGTAATTGGGGAATTGGGGGAGGGGAAAAGCATTGGGGAATCGGGGAAGGGGAACAGACAAGTTGCTGTCTTTTTGTTCTTCAATTTAGTTGTGGAGGATGTTGCTTCACTGGCCCATGTTGGTATCACCATTGCGCTCTTCCCGGATGAGGCAGATCGATCGCCAGCCTCTGGACGGTCGCTCACCATGGCTCTTGGCAGCTCATGCTGGCTGCCGGCCACTCACGCTGGCTGCGGGCCACTCACTGTAGCCTATGGCAGCCCACTGCAGCAGTGGCTGCAGCCTACACTGTTCCCGGGACTCGCACAGCCCAGCTCCAGGTGGAGTTGTTGTTAGCTGTAGAGAGCAGTGTCACTGGCCCTCATATGTGGGATCTGAACCAGGACTGCTGGCATCCCAAACCAGCTCTCACCAATGTGCCATTCAGTTGGCCCCTGCAATAATTTTCACATAAATGTTTAGACTTGAAAGCCAGGACTAAATGTGACATGATTATTTTACTTTTAATCTGTCAAATAGCTAAAAGTTAACAATTTAAAATCTACAACAAAGACAAAATTGAAGCAGTGTAACATCATTGAACCACTTCTGACAGTTAACTATTAGTATTTAACAAATTCAAAGAGTTAATGAATCCTTGCGTTCATTCAGTCTTCTGTGCCTTAGCTAGGATGCCTAATTACAAAAGACAGCAAATACTAGGAAAAGCTTCAGGATGGAAAGTGCTTGACGAAGTTACAGTTCTCAGCTGTGCTCAGTGAGAGAATAAGGACAGATGTGCTGATGAAAACCATTCCAAGAGTCAGTTCTGTGTTCAAGATGTCACCGTAAACAGAAAAAGAAGCTTTAATAATGTCTTCTTTGACTTACTAGGAATTTCTGGAGTCTATATCCTTAGTGTTGTAATTCTAACAGGACAGCTTCACATGGTTATTGTTTTTTAAAAAGATTTTATTGGGGAATTGGGGGAGGGGAACAGCGTTGGGGAATCAGGGAGGGGGAACAGACAAGTTGCTGTCTTTTTGTTCTTCAGTCTAGTTGCGGAAGACATTGTCTTCCCTGATGAGGCAGATCGGTCGCTGGCCTCTGGATGGTCGCTCATTGCGGCTATTGGCAGCTCACGCTGGCTGCCATCCACTCACTGTAGACTATGGCAGCCCACTGCAGCAGGGGCTGCAGCCTACACCGTCGCCAGGGCTCACACAGCCCAGCTCCAGGTGGAGCTGTTGTTAGCTGTAGAGGGCAGTGCCACTGGCCCTCATATGTGGGATCCGAATCAGGGCCACTGGCATCCCAAAAGTAGCTCTTAACCAATGCACCACTGGGCCGGCCCCACGTGGTTATTGTTTGTTTCTGTGTCTCTCCCTACACGTGGCTTCCTCCTCTTCATGATTTTCATAATGTGTGAAGTCATCAGAGATTGAGGTGCTATGCATGAGAGTAGCAATTATTTTAAGCACTTGCTTAGCTTTTTCTAGGGATACCTCTTGACTGTCCCTTGAATTGGTAACTGGTTTGTTGTCATTTTCTAAGTGAATATGCAGTAATTGATTATTGGGAATATCTTTGACAAAGATTCATTTAACTTCAGATTTTCCCTTCTACTTATCCTGAGACCAGACACCATCATATGCCTTATAGTTCACGTTATAGACTTTATTTCAGGCTCTCCACAGAAATGTCCACTGCCATTCACAGGGAATGGTAAGCTGCATTCAAATGCTTATTACCATGTTCAGTACCACACTGGACAGTGTACTTAATGGAACAGTGAATGTCATCCTCAGAAAACCTTTAATTATAAACACATATCCATTCTTTAGGTTCCAGTCAAAGTCTTTGGGATTGTAGTCGTTTATGGCCTTTATCTTTCCAGCACAGGATGCACTTTTAAAGTAGAAAGTGAAGCATTAACAAGAACAACCCCTAAACCAAAATTTTCACCATCTGCTCCATTTTTCTGGTTGAAGCCTGCTCCTCTGTTCCGAGGAGCCACCCAGAGGCTCTGCAGCTGTTGTTATTGGGGCTGCACTTGGTGAGGTTGGGCCTGGGGCTGAGGTCCTTGTTGCTGCTCTGGTTGTGGCAGCTGAGGCTGCTGTTGAGGTAGTTGGCTTTGCTGCAATGGTGGTGGTTGAATTAATGGCTGAGGCTGCTGAATTATAGTTTGAGGAGGCAGAACTGGTTGGGTTGGTGGAGTCTTTATCACAGACCCCTTATTCATGTTGTGTTTTATAGGAGTTGGTGGTACAGCAGAACACCCAATTCCCACATTTCCATTGGGTTTCAGTTTCTGTTGGGGTTTGGCAGGCTTCCTGGCAATGGCTGCCCAGGAAGTTGGTTTAGGTGCTGTACTGCCAACTGGGGACACACTATTGGTTACAATGCTTGTCATACTACTGCTGCTCAACGCTGTTCCTACAGTTTTTATCACTGCAGACTTCAGGTCACCACAAATTTTCAGCCCAGTCATGCCCTGCTCAAGACTGCTAATGCCAGTCACCTTACTCAAAGTGTCACCGTCAAATCTAGCCTGTCTGTGAGTGATAGCTCTCCCAAGAAAACTGGGTAGATAGATGTAACTGCTACTGTAAGCAGAAGTTGGTGTTGATTGTCCCTGAGATCCACTTGTATCCCATATAGAGAAATCAGCTTTACCTGGAAAAAATTTAAATCCATGCTGACCAAGAAATGAAGGGGTATTTCCTAATGGCCCAGGCTGACCAAACACACCATCTGGTATATAGTGATGTTCTTCATTACTCATTTGTCCACATGTTGTCAGATATGGCATAGGTTGGTCTCTAGTGGTTGACCATTCTGCTTTCCCAAGAGCAGGGGATGGCAAACTTTTGAGATGGAAGAGCCATTTCTGTACCTCACAACAATTAAAAAAATATTTGAGAGTCATGAAACAAATGAAATCACCATTATGTGAATAATATCCTTTAAGCATTTTATAAATGAAACTATGATAGTTTTATTTTCATTTTCAATTCAACTTCAGAGCCGCATGTATGTACCCAAAGAGCAATATGTGGCTCGTGAGCAGCAGTTTGCCGACCCCTGCCCAACAGAATATGGAAAGCCAATGGATATAGCATAGTAACTAGGCATGTATGGATCTGACGTTGGCGGATAGCTGTTACTCTGATTTATCTGGCTACTTAAGTATGGCTCAGAATCATCATCATTTATAGCATTTTTTGGATGAATTGAAGCTTTCTGTGCTGAAACTTTATTTCCTTGCCTTTTAGGTCTTGCAGTTGCTGCCACCCTTGGTCGAGTTGAATGTTCCAGCTGCCTCCTCTCCCACTGTGAAGTCAGAAACAGGGCCTCGTGCTTGGGAGTTGGTGGAAGGGACCCATCCCTTCTGCTTGCATGCTCCTCTTCCCGTCTCTCCACTTCTCGGGTCCACAATGGCAGACAGACTCCCTGCAACAAACATTCTTTTGCATATACCCGTGTAAAGGTTTGAATACGTATGTAGTATATATTTCTAGAAGTAAAATTACTAGATCAAAGGAAATGTGTGTGCTGAAAGTTATTGTCAATTGCCTTGTGAAGAGATTGCAGTGATAGCACATACAAGTGGCATACTATCCAAATCTTTAACCTCTGGCAACCTGACAGATAGAAAATGAGTCTTTGTTCTCATTCTTTTTTTAAAAAATATTTTTATTGGGCAATTGGGGGAGGGGAACAGCGTTGGGGAATCGGGGAAGGGGAACAGACAAGTTGCTGTCTTTGTTCTTCAGTCTAGTTGCAGAGGATGTTGCTTCACTGGCCCATGTTGGTAGCGTCATTGCGCTCTTCCCGATGAGGCAGATCGGTCGCCAGCCTCTGGATGTCCTCACCGTGGCTCTTGGCAGCTCATGCTGGCTGCCAGTCGCTCACTGTAGCCTATGGCAACCCACTGCAGCAGGGGCTGCAGCCTGCACCATCACCAGGGATCGCACAGCCCCACTCCAGGTGGAACTGTTGTTAGCTGTACAGGGCAGTGTCACTGGCCCTCATATGTGAGATCCGAACTGGGACTGCTGGGATCCCAAACCAGCTCTTATCCAATGCGCCACTCGGCCGGCCCTTTGTTCTCATTCTTATTTCTTTCATTATGAGTGGGCCAAACATATTTTTAAAAGTTTAAAAGTTTTTCCTATTTCTTTTGATAATCATATTTTTCATGTCTTTAGCCTAGTTTAGCCTACTAGGTTTGTCTTTCTTTGGCTTTCAGTGAAAGCAAAACTTGATACAAGCACTTGTGTTCAGATAGTTTATTTGAGAGACGATCTCAGAAACCAGGAGTTGGAGAGTTGGTAGAGTGAGTCAGAAAGAAAGAAGCGGCAATAAAAATGTGCATGGATGGATTACTTACGTCACTGCAAGTTTTAGGTACAAGAAGGAGCACACTCATTTCTCCCTGGCCATTCACACCAGATACAGCTAAAAACTCTGGGTTTATAATACCTGTGGAAACCAATGGAGAGCTCTAGAAGATGGTAAGAGGAAGACAAGGTGCTTTGGGACTCTCAAGGCTGGATGAACAACATAGAGGCAAGTTGTCTTAAATTTTCCCAATCCCCAACTGAGTAACAGAAGGAAGCCCAGATAGGCTCACATTTTTCTCGGATGTAACAAGAGTCCCTCTGATGACATAAGGCAAGTCCATCACCACCAGAAAAGAGATTTATCAGGCGCTTCATGAGGAATAAGTGGCCAAGGGGCCAAGGGAGGCATCTTTTTCCCCACTGGTCCAGAAACTCTAATCTCACACTGGAAGATACAGGGGCAGCCTGGTAATTCTAGCAAGAATGGTTCCATGACAAAAATCAGCTCAGCCTCAAAGCTTATTTGCCTCCACTGTCATTAAACTCCCCTTCCCCACCCAGAGATACTAGGGTACAAGTAGATGGGTTCCTACAATAAGTGCCTGGTCAGAGCAATACTCTTCATCATCCACAGACACAGGCAAGCATGCCACAACAACCTCACTGCTAGGGAAACCTCTTTGACTCCATGGCCTAAGACTTCCCCCCACCCCTCAGAGATACCAGGCACCGGAAATATCTTCTGCTCCACCGACAGATAACAGTCGGAGCTAAAACAGCACCATGTAAACCAAGTCAATCAGAGTAATACTGTAAAGCCTCTGAATTTAAGTAAACTGTCGTTGCAACCACAGACCAGAAAAGTAGACCAGGACCTGGGTACTGAAACTAGGCAGGGTGATTGCTCAGATAACAGATTTAAATAGGCATCTCTTCACATTATAAACAAAATGTGTAGGAAACAATATAAATCTGTCATACTAAGAACCAGGGAAATTACAACTTGAATAAGAAAACATATTAAACAGATATCAATAGTAAGATGAATTAAATGTTGGAACCATCTAGACATCAGGATCATTGTAGCATACAACAACCCTTGTATTTGTTTCCCACTTTGACAACAAAACTTTAGCATTCATCCATGAATGAGTGTGCCTCTGTTGGTGGGAATGCAAATTGGTACAGCCGCTATGGAAAACAGTATGGAAGTTCCTCAAAAAATTAAGAATAGAATTGCCATGTGACCCAGAAATCCCTCTCCTGAGTGTCTACCCCCAAAAATGTGAAAACATTTACCCATAAAGCTATATGTACCCTGATGTTCATTGCAGCATTATTTGTGGCAGCCAACCCATGGAAACAACCAAAGTGTTCTTCGATAGATGATTGGATAAAGAAGATGTGGTATATATACACAATGGAATACTACTTGGCCATAAGAGAAGATGAAATACTGCCATTTGCAACCACATGGATGAATTTAGAGATTATTATGCTAAGCAAAATAAGTAAGACAGAAAAAGTCAAGAACAGTATGACTTCACTCATATGTGGGATATAAAACTGAAAGAAACAAAGGAACAAGACAAACAAAGAAACAAAAACTCATAGACACAGGCAAAAATTTAGTGGTTATCACAGGGTAAGGGGAGAGGGGGTATAGAAGAGGGTAAAGGGGATCAAATATATGTCGATGAAAGGAGAACTGACTCTGGGTGGCGAACACACAAAGGAACACATAGATAATGTATTATAGAAATGTACACTTGAATCCTATATCATTTTACTAACCAATGTCACCCCAATACATTTAATAAAAAGATTAACAAAGGAAAGTGTCTCTGTGGGAGATGTGGGATGCAGCACCATATGCCAAGGGACTTGGAAAAGTCTTGCCCACTTAGGAATTGTGTAATACTGCAGACCTTGGTACTGATTGTGGAAATTACAGGAGACTAAACCAATTCCATTCCCTCTTGGCCATGGTCAGGGAGCACCTGGAGAACACTGACTTGGGCAGACAGCTATGGATGGGAGAGACTTGGTGCAAGTCCAGATTTCCAGAGGAGGAATTCTAGCACTCCCTTGGAGGAAAACAAAAAATATGAGTTTGGACATATTGGAATGGGAAGAAAAAAAAAAACCTTAACTTTGCCAGCATCACCCTTCCCCCAAGAAAACACATCTTAGGGCTAAGTAAATCAGCCCATGATTTCTCCCATGGGAGAATGAAAGAGTGGGTGGGTGAACACTTGGCTTCCCCAGCTGTATGGAACACTGCCAAAGAGAGTTATTTCTCTCTCACAGCATTCAGAGTATCAATTTGAGAGCTCCATGACTGGGAGGAAGGAACAGATCATGGGAGTGACATGTAAGATTCCTAGAGGGTATTAAAGGGACACGGTTCCTGCCAACTGTATTTCAGACTCCATCAGAAAGCCTGCTCACGAGCTGTAAGAAAAATTCACCCACAGCTCCTCCTGACTGGCCCACAGTCACCCCTAGTGTACTGTGTACCAAACCCACATTCCCTCAATTCTGTACTTTGCTCCCTGTGGTGTTGATGAGAGGGAAATTTGGGAAAAGATTAGGGAACATGTACAGAATGCAGGCCAAAGTCTGCAGGCAAGGGAGAAAGCCAAAATTGAGCTCTAGTGTCAACTTCAAGAAAATTAAAGAGGCTATCATCAGCAGCTGGCCAGCTGCTTTGTAGGATTGAAAGAGGACTTACAGACTTAAGAATTCTGCCACAAGGGGGAACAAGAAGCATGAAGAAGGTGTATCTATACAAGGTCCAAGACAGCTGCAGAATTTTCAGCAGAACTGTTGAAAGTTATTTCTACCTTGAATGCAGCTAGTAAAGATTGAAGTAGGTGACTGTTACTTCAAATGTGAAAGCAGCAACACAAAACTCCAAGAAACATGACAAATCAAGTAAATGTGACAGCACCAAAAAATCACAATAATCTTCCAGTAACCTAACACAAAGATGTAAAAATCTATGAGTTACCCAATAAAGCATTAAAAATAGCTGTTTTAAGGAAACTCAATGAGCTACAAAATTCACAGAAAGATAATTCAATGAAATCAGAACTACAGATAATCAAAATGAGAAATTAATGAAGAGATCGAAATCACAGAAAAGGACCAAAGAGATAGATATTCCAGAGTTGAAATATTGAATAAATGAAATTAAAATGCAACAGAAAATGTGAATAGCAGAACAGATCAAACAGAATTAACAAAAATCAGTGAAATAAAGGATAAGAACTTTGAAATAACCCAGACACAGGAGAACAAAGAAAAAGGGTGAAAAAAGCCTATGTGTTCTATGGAAGAGCATCAATGAAACAAACAAAAAAACAAAAACAAAATCAAACAGCAGCAACAAGATAAAAAAATATCCAATATCAGTTCATTGAAATTTCAGAAGGTAAAAAGAGGGAGAAAGAATCAGAAAGCTTATTTAAATACATAATGCCTGAGAACCTCCTAGAACTTCATCCAAATTTATGAAGCTAATAGATTACCCAATTATTTCAATCCAAAAATCTTCTTCAAGACACATTATAATAGAACTGTCTAAAACAAACACAAGGGCTGGCCGAGTGGCGCGGTGGTTAAGCACTGGCTTGGGAAGCCAGCGGTCCTGGTTCGGTCCCTCATATGAGGGCCAGTGACACTGCCCTCAACAAAAAAAACAAAAACACTATTATAGAGTTGTACAATTGAAACATATATCATTTTACTAAGCAATGTCGCCACAATAAATTTAATAAAAATAAAACATTCAACGACAGAGAATCCTAAAGGCAAAAAATTAAAGGAAATATTGTAACTTACAAAGGATCCCTCATTTGGTTATCAGGGGATTTCTCAGCAGAAATCTTACATTCAAGAGAGAGTGGGATAATATATTTAAAGTGATGAAAGAAAAAAAATGCCAACAAGTAATATTCTCTCTGGCAAAGTTATCCTTCAGAAATGAGAAATAAAGGCTTTCCAAGATAAACAAAAGCTGAGGGAATTCATCACCACTAGACATGCCTCGCAAGAAATGCTGCAAGCTCTCAAAACAGAAATGAAAGGACACCAATTAGTAACATGAAAACATGTGAAAATATACAACACAGCAGTAAAGGTAAATACACACTCAGATTTAGAAAACTCTAATTCTATAATATGAAGGCTTGTTAACCATTTAACTATAGTATAAATGTTAAAGGAAAAGTTTATTGAAAATAACTATCGCTACTATAATTTGTTAATGAATACACAATATGAAAAAACATAAATTGTGTCATTAAAAACAAAAAGGGGGAGTAAAAAGTCATGTGATTGAAGTTGTTACCAGCATTACATTTACTGTTATAATTATAAAATATTTTATGTAAGTGTAATGGTAATAATAAAACAAAAACTTATAGTATAATAGATTCACAAAAGATAAAGAGAAGGAAATCACAGCATACCCCCAATTAAAAAAGAAGGCAGCAAGAGTGAATGTAAGGAACAATGGAACTAGAAAACAACCAGAATTAAATTAAAGAAGATGATATTAATATGCCCTTATATACCAGTAATTATTCTAAATGTAAATAATTGAATTCTCTAATCACAAGTCACTAAGTGGCTGGATTGATTAAAAAAAAAGACCCAAAAGTCGGCTGAGTGGCGCATTGGTTAAGAGCTGGTTTGGAATGCCAGAAGCCCCAGTTAAGATCCCACATATGAGGGCCAGTGACACTGCCCTCTACAGCTAAGATGGTGAACAACACCTCCACCTGGAGCTGGGCTGTGCGAGCCCCACCAACCATGTAGGCTGCAGCCCGTGCTGCAGTGGGCTGCCATAGGCTTCGGTGAGTGGCTGACAGCCAGCGTGAGCTGCCAAGAGCTGTGGTGAACGACCATCCAGAGGCCGTTGACCGATCTGCCTCACCTGGGAAGAGCGTAATGACGATACCAACATGGACCAGTGAAGCAATGTCCTCCGCAATTAGACTGAAGAACAAAAAGACAACAACTTGTCTGTTCCTGTTCCCTGATTCCCCAATGCTGTTCCCCTCCCCCAATTCCCCAATAAAATTTTTTTAAAAAAGATCCAACTATATGCTCCCTATAAAAGACTCATTTCAGCTTTAAGAATACACTTAAGGGCCGGCCGAGTGACGCGGTGGTTAAGCGCTGGCTTGGGAAGCCAGCTGCCCTAGTTCGGTCCCACATATGAGGGCCAGTGACACTGCCCTCAAAAAAAAAAAAAAAGTAGTGAGGCTCTAGAATACACTTAAGCTCAAAGTGAAGGAATGAATAAAATACATTCCAAATTTTTGGGTAGATACCCAGAAGAGGGATTGCTAGGTCATATGGTAATTTTATTTTGAATTTTTAGAGAAATTTCCATGCTTGTTTTCCATAATGGTTGTAGCAATTTACATTCCCAGCAATAATGTATGAGGGTTCGTTTTTCTCCATAACCTCTCTATCACTTGTTATTACTTTTCTTGTTGATAATAGACATTCTAACAGGTGAGGTTGTATCTCATTGTGATTTTGAATTTTATTTCCCTAATAGCTAGTGAACTTGAGCATCTTTTCAGAAAATCTGATGGCCATTTGTATATTTTCTTAAGAGAAGTGTCTGTTCAGGTCCTCTGCCCATTTTTTAAAAAATTAGTTTATTGGGGTGGCAATTGTTAGTAAAGTTTGCAGTTGAATTGTTTGTTTTTCTGTTGTTGAGCTGTATGTGTTCTTTATGTATTTTGGATATTAAACCCTTATCGGAGTTGTTGTTTCCAAATATCTTCTTCCATTTGGTTGGCTGCCTGTGATAGATGATTGGATAATGACAATATAGTACATATATACAATGGAATAGTACTCAGCCATAAGAAAAGATGAAATACTGCCATTTGTGACGACATGGATGGATCTTGAGAATATCATGCTAATTGAATAAGTTAGATGGGAAAAGTCAAGAATCACATGATTTCACTCATATGTGGAATATAAAACTGAAAGCAGCAAACAGACAAAAACTCCTAGACACAGACAACAGTATGGTGCTTACCAGAGGGAAAGAAAATGGGGAGTGGTCGAAAATGGTAAATGGGATCAACCAAATGGTAACAGAAGGAGACTTGATTTTGGGTGGAGAACATACAATGCAATATACAGATGATGTATTATAGAATTGTATACACCAAACCCATATAATTTTATTAACTAGTGTCACCCCAATAAATTTAATTTAAAAATATATTACATGAAAGTGGAAACCAAAAGAGAGCTGTGGTAGCTATATTTGCATCAGACAAAATAGACTTTAAACCAAAAATGATAACAAGAAACAAACAAGGTTATTATATAATTATAGGGGTCAACTCAACAAGAAGACATAACAATTGTAAATACATACACACAAAACATCAGAGCACCTAAATTTTTAGTCAAATACTAGCAGACCTAAGAGAGAAAAAGGCAACAATAAAATAATATCAGGAAAAAAATAATATCAGGGAACTTCAATACCTCACCTCCAGCAATGGATAGACAGAAAATTAATAAAGAATCACTGGATTTGAACCATACTTTAGACATAAAGTTATAAGCTGCATAACAACATTTTAGTCAACAACAGACTGCACATACAGTGGTTGTCCCATAAGATTTCAATGGAGCTGAAAATATTCTATCACCTAGTGACATTGTAGTCATCCTTGTAAAATTGTAGCACAGCACATTAATCATATGTTTGTGGTGATGTTGATGTAAACAAACCTACTGCATTGCCAGGTACATAAAAGTATAGCACACACAATGATGTATAGTACATAATACTTGATGATAAAGTACTATGTTACCAGTTTATGTATTACACTACACATTTTATCATTGATAGTGTATTCTTTCTTCTTATCACAAAATGTTTGCTATAAAACACAATGCCCAGTTATGCCAGCCCCAGCCTCATCATATTTACCATTCTCTTGATTCCATCATTTTGCTTTGTGTTTAATTTCCTGTTGTTTTGTTCATAATGACTCCCTAAACATACAAAATCCACTGATAATGTTGCCAGTAAGAGACTGAATTGAGTGATTAACCTGGAAAGAAAATTAAAAGTGATTAAAAATTACAAAGGTGGAAAATCAGTGATGGTTATCACTCGCTAGTCAGGCATGTCCCATTTCACCATATCTATAATATTGAGGAATAAGAACAAAGTGATGAAATCTGTTAAAGGATTTGCTTCACTGAAGTCAATGGAACTAACAAAAATTTGAGATGGGCCCATATCAGACGTGGAGAAACTTCTTTTTTATTAATTTAAGAAGAATTTTTTTGTATTAAATTTTATTGGGCTGGCAATGGTTAGTACAATTACATAGATTTTAGGTGTACAATTCTGGTGTAGCTGCTATGGAAGGCAGTGTGGAGTTTCCTCAAAAAATTAAGAATATCGGGCTGGCTGAGTGGCGCGGTGGTTAAGTGCTGGCTTGGGAAGCCAGCGGCCCCGGTTCGGGTCCCACATATGAGGGCCAGTGACACTGCCCTCAAAAAAAAATTAAGAATAGAATTACCATACGACCCAGAAATCCCTCTCCTGGGCATATAACCTGCAAAATTTGAAAACATTTATCCATAAAGATATATGTGCTCCGATGTTCACTGCAGCTTTATTTACGGTGGCCAAGACATGGAAACAACCAAAGTGTCCTTTGATAGATGATTGGATAAAGAAGATGTGGTATATATACACAATGGAATACTATTCTGCCATAAGAAAAGATGAAACAGTGCCATTTGCAACAACATGAATGGATCTTGAGATTATTACGCTAAGCAAAGTAAGTCAGATGGAAAAGCAGAGAAACGTGTAATGACCTGGATTGAAGACCAGACACAGGAGTGTATCCCTTTCAGCACCAAGGCGATCACAGCTAAAGCAAAATTGCTTGTGATGTTGAAAGAAAAGGCTGAACCCATCTATGATGTTGAATTTACTAACTAGCTCTAGGTGGTTTAAATGATTCAAAATTCATTGCTGATTACATAATGTTAAAGTGAATGGTAGGGCCGGCTGAGTGGCTCAGTCGGTTAAGAGCTCGCTCAAGAGTGCAGCAAGCTGAGCTCTGAGCAACGGCGGTTGGATGCCAGCCTGAGCTGAGTTGCCGTTACGCTGCCAACAGGTGGCAGGGTGGCTTAGTTAAAAAAAATAAATAAAGTGAATGGTGAATTTGAGAGTGCTGATATAATGGCAACTGAAGAACTTTTGGAAACTCTAGACGAGTTGACTGTGAAGGAAAATTACTTGCCAGAGCAAATATTCAATACAAATGAAGGCTCCTTATTTTGGAAAGGTTGCCTGCAAGAACTTTCATCTATAAAGGCCAAATCAATGCCAGGTTTCAAAGTGTTTTTTTTTTATGTGGTGTTATCACATTGATCAATTTGCATATGGTGAACCATTATTGTGTCCTTGGGATGAACCCCACTTGGTCATGATGTATAATATTTTTAATGCATTGTTGTATTCAACTTTCTAGAATTTTGTTTAGGATTTTTGCATCTGTATTCATCAGAGATATTGGTCTGTAATTTTTTTTGTGTTATGAGCTTTTGGTATCAGGGTAATATTAGCCTCATTAAATGAGTTAGGGAGTATTGTCTCTTCTTTAATTTTTTGGAAGAGTTTGAGAAGGACAGGTATTAGATCCTCTTTGAATGTTTGGTACAATTCACTAGTGAAGCCATGTGGTCCTGGACGTTTGCTTTTGGGAAGGTTTTGGATGACTCATTTCATTTCCATACTGTTTATCTGTCTAGATAAACATGATTCAGCCTAGGAAGGCTATATGTTTCTAAGAACTTGTCCATTTCTTCTAGGTTATTGAATTTGGTGGCATATAGTTGTATGGAGATGGAAGGAGAACTGACTCTGGGTGGTGAACACACAATGTGGTATATAGATGATGTATTACAGAATTGTACACCTGAAATCTATGTAAGTTTACTAACAATTGTCACCCCAACAAACTTTAATTAAAAAAAAAGTTTTTAAAGACAGGATAACAGTATTGCTTGGGAGAAATATTGCATGCTAAAAATTGAAACCTGCTGTGATCTCCACAGTGAGAATCCTTGGCTTTTCAAGCATATCAGTAAACACACACTATCACTGTAGTACAGGAATAATAAGAAGTTGTGGATGACCCAGCTCCTGTACCACAATGCCCTCCTGAATTTCTATGCCAGTAAAATGGAGAAGTACCGTTTGATAATAATTTTTGAGATTTTTGCATATTGTTAATTATTCTCCTGTACATCCTCCTTTTCTTGGTCATCTTAATCCCAATATTAAAGTTATATTTCCCTCTTCAAACACATCATCTTTGATCCACCCAATGGATCAAGGAGCTGCAGCAGCTTTTAAGGCCTACTACCTGAGGAGGGCCTTTGCCAAGGCTATTGCTGCAACTGAGGAAAACACTGAGAAGACATTGACACAATTTTAGATGGATTACATCTATAGTGAATCAAAAACTTTGATCGGCTTGGGGTGATGCTAGCAAGGAGAGTATGAATGTCATCTATAAGAAGACAATCAGGAGATTCATCCACGACTTCAAAGGATTTGCTAAAGATCAGGAGACTGCAAAAGGCAACAAGGCTGTGGTTGAGATGACCAACAACTTTAACTTGTATGTAGAGGAGGATTACATTTAGGAACTCCTAGAGGTTGTTACTGAATAATTGAATAATGAGGGGTTATTGGAAGTGGAACAGGAATGCATAGATGAAAAAGAGGCAAAAGAAAACAAAGAACCCCAAAGAGAATTCACAGTGAAGGGTTTAGCAGAAGCTTTTGCAGACTTCAACAAGCTCCTTAAAATGTTTGAAAATATGGACCCCAACACCAAAATATTTTCATTAATAGAGAGAAATGTTCATAGTGCATTATCTGCTTACAAGCTGATCTATGATGAAAAGACAGAGGGAGAGGGAGAGAGAGAGAAAGAGAAGCAAATCACCATGGACATATTTCTAAAAAGCTATACCTCCTCAAGAAGAGCCTTAGGCAAGCCCTTCAAGAGGTATTCCAGAAGAAGGCATTGTCCTCATAGGAGATTACAAATCCATGCATGTTATTGCCCTTGAAGACCTTCCAGTGGGACAAGGTGTGGAGATGGAAGACAGTGGTACTGATGATCCTAACCCTCTGTAGGCCTAGGCTAATGTGTGTATTTGTGTCTTAGTTTATAATAAAAAAAGCTTAAATGGTAAAAAAATTAATAGAAAAAAACTTATAGAATAAGGATATAAAAGGAAAATATTTCTGTGTAGCTTTACAATGTGTTTGTATTTTAAGCTAAGTGTTATTACAGAAGAGTAAAAAAAAAATTTAAAAATTTTTTTGAGGAATCTCCACACTGTCTTCCATAGCAGTTGCACCAATCTGCATTCCCACCAACAGTGTATGAGAGATTGTCACCCCAATAAACTTTAATTTAAAAAAAATAAAAATATATATTTTTTGAGGGCAGTGTCACTGGCCCTGATATGTGGGATCTGAACCAGGGCCGCTGGCTTCCCAAGCCAGTGTTTAACCACCGTGCCACTCGGCTGGCCCCAAAATAAAAATTTTTATAAAGTAGGAAAGTTAAAGTAAGCTAAGTTTAATCTATTATTAAAGAAATACATTTTTTTATACATTTAGTGTAGCCTAAGTACCCACTGCTTATAGAGTACAGCACTATACAGTAATGTTCTAGGCTTTCACATTCACCCATGTCTCACTCATTGACACACCCAGAGCAACTACAAGTCTTTCAAGCTCTATCCATCCATGGTAAATCCCCTATACAGATGTGTCATTTGTATTTTTTATACCATATTTTACTGTACCTTTTCTATGTTTAGATATGTTTAAATACACAAATACAATTTTGCCTACAGTATTCAATACAACGACATGCTGTACAGGTTTGTAGCCTAAGGGAAATAGGCTATACCGTATAGACTAGGTGTGTAGTAGGCTATGCCATCTAGGTTTGTGTAATTTCACTATATCATGGTCAAACAACAATGAAATAGTTTAATGATAGATTTCTCAGAATGTATCCCCATCTTAAAGGGATGCTTCACTGAATACAAGGCACTCTACCAACGACAGCGGAATACACATTTTTATCATGCACGTGTGGAATATTCTCCAGGAGAAATCACATGATAGGCCATGAAAAAAGACTTAGCAAATTTTAAAAGATTGAAATCATACCCAATCAAACCAAATATCATTTCTGACAAGAATGGTATGAAACTAGAAATAAAAAATAAGAAACTGGAAAAACATTACAAATATGTGGAAATTAAAAAAAAAACAAATCAACCACTGCTGAATATCCAGTAGGTCAAAGAAGAATTCAAAAGTGAAATAGAAACATATCAGAAAATAAATAAAAATGGAAAAACAACATACCAAAACCTATGGGATGCTGCAAACAGTTCCAAGAGGGAAGTTTATATTGATAAATGCCTATATTGAGGAAAAAAAACAAACTCAAATAAACAAGCAGATTTTACAACTCAAGGAACTAGAAAAAAAAAGAACAAACTGAGCCCAAAGTTAGCTGAAAGAAAGAAAAAGACCACAGCATAAAGAAATGAAATAGAGACCAGGAAAATAATATAAAAGATCAATGAAACTAAGAGCTATCTTTAAAAAAACAAGAACATAATTGATAAACCTTTAGCTAGGTTTGCCATGAAAAAAGAGGGCTCAAATAAATAAAATTATTAATGGAAGAGGAGACATTACAACGGATTCCACACAAATATATATGATTATGAGACTATTATGAATAATTATATACCTCCAAATTGGGTAACCTACATGAAATGGATAAATTCCTACAAACGCACAACTTACCAAGGCTAAACCATGAATAAATGGAAAATATAAACAGACAAATAGTAGTTATAGAGATAGAATCAGTAATCTAAGACATCCCAGCAAAGAAAAGCCCAGGATCTGATGGTTTCACTGGTGAATTCTATGTAACATTTAAAGAAGAATTAATGACAATCCATCTCAAAATCTTCCCAAAAATAATGAGGAGAGAATACTCCTAAACTCATTTTCAAGACCAGCATTACCCTGATACCAAAGCCATATAAGGACACTCTACAAGGAAAGACAACTACAGACCAATATTCCTGGTCAACATAGACACAAAAATTTTCAACAAAATATTAAATCAATTTCAACAGAACATTAAAAGGATCATACAACATGATCAAGTGGGATTTATCCCTGGCATGCAAGGGTCACTATACATGCACAAATCAATAAACGTGGCACAACACATTAATAGAATAAAAGAAAAAAAATCACATGATTATCTCAATAGATGCTGAAAAAGCATTTGACAAAATATGACATCCTTTCATGATTAAAAACTCTCAACAAGTTGGGTACAGAGACTAAACTTCAACACAGTAAAGTCTATATATTACAAACCCACAACTACCATCATATTCACCAATAAAAGGCTGAAAACTTTTCCTCTAAAATCAGGAACAAAACTATTGTGTCCATTCTCACCATTTTTATTCAACATCAGTCAAAACAAAGAAATAAAATACATCCAAATTGGAAAGGAAGAAGTAAAATCGTCTTTATTTGCAGGTGATATGATCTTATATATAGAATATCCTAAAAACTCAACCAAAAAATGTGTTAAAACTATCAATGAATTCAGTGAAGTTGCAGGATAAAAATTAGCATACAGAAATCAGTTGTGATTCTATACTCTAACCACAAAGTATCTGCAAATGAAATGAAGAAAACAATTCCAGTAACAATAGCATGAAAACCAATAGGATACTTAGGAATGAATTTAACCAAGGTGGTAAAAAATCTGCACACTAAAATGACAAGACTCTGATAAATGAAATTAAAGTAGATGCAAACAAGTGAAAAGATATTCTGTGTTCATGAATTGCAAGAATGAGTATTGTTAAAATACCCACACTATCTAAAGCCATCTATAGGTTCAATGCAATCCTTATCAAACTTCCAATGGCATTTTTCACATGAATAAGAAAAACTCCTAAAGTTTGTATGGAATCACAGAAGATCCTGAACAGCCAAAGCAATTCTGAGAAAAAAATGCAAAGCTGGAGATAACACACTTTCTGGTTTCAAGTCATACTACAGAATTATAGTAATCAAAACAATATGGTACTGGCATAAAAATAGACACACCCAACAATGAAACAGAATTGAGAGTTCAAAAATAAATCACTACAGGGCCGGCCGAGTGGCGTGGTGGTTAAGCGCTGGCTTGGGAAGCCAGCCGCCCCGGTTGGGTCCCACATAAGTGGGCCAGTGACACTGCCCTCAAAAAAAAAAAAATAAATAAATAAATCCCGACAGATATGATAAACTAATACTTGACAAGGGACCTCAGAATACTCAATGAGGAAAAGATACTCTAATCAATAAATGGTGCTGGGACACCTGGGTAACCACATGAAGTAAAATGAATTTGGATTGTTATATTGCACCACTCCTCTTGTGAAGGAGGGACTATTCCATGATGTGATTGCTGCCAGACCCACCAACTAGGTGCTGGCCAAAACAGTGATTTCTTCCAAAAATATCCCCTCACAGATTGGCCCTTCCTCTGTGCCTCCCAGTGTGCCCGTTTATGCTGGTTCCTGGAACAGGCCATAGCCCTGCCCCAGGCAAGGAAGTAAGGTGTTTTCCCCTTATTTGGGGCAAGTCATGCCCCAGTACCCCTATCCATCCTTCACTGTCCAATATAAATCTTTAACTCGTGCAACATGGTGCAACATGGTGTCTTGCTTTCACCTGAGAGAGGCCTCTTATGTAAATTCCTTTTGTAAATTCATAGTGTAATGCTGGAGTTGTCAAACTCTTCCCAAGGTTTCTCAGCCCCAGTAAATTTTATATAACAATTGGTGGTCCACCCAGGAAACCGAAGGAAAGGACTTTAAGCAAGAGGCATCCATGGGAGAAATCCAGAGTTGGCCATCTACTTTCATGTAGGAAGGGGTGACAGATATGGTAAATAAATGTGAACTACCAGATGAGTATGGGGATTCCCCCAAAATGGTGGCTGAATTTATGCCTTTGTTTCAAGATGCATGCATTACACACTGCGGCAAGGAAGGAAAGCGTATGGCTGCAGCTGTGGGCTGGCCCCTCTTATTGCAGTTCAGCTGGTTACTGATGCCCAGCTAGAAGTAGAAGCCAGGTTTAGAAAATTAGAGGAAGAACAGAAACATTGGAAAAGTCATGATACATTTTTGCAAAGAAAAATAGAAAAACTACGTCATGACTTTTCGACAACCCAATATATATATATATATATATATATATATATATATATATATATATATATATATATATATAAAATCTATAAACTAATATATATATAACATCTATATCTATATCTATAGATCTATCTATATGTAGGTATACATTATATAGGTATATATTACATCTATATCTATATCTATAGATCTATCTATATATAGATATACAAAGGGTGCAAAAAATGTGTACACATTTTAAGAAAGAAAAAATCTGTATTAAAATTTTAATACTCAATATATACTGATAACAAAAAATGAATACCAGTCACATTTGACTTGTGCAATTACAAGAGGTGTTCAAATTGGTACCATCAGCATAATTTTAATACAGTTTCTTCCTTTCTTAAAATGTGTATATATATTTTTGGCACCCTATGTATATACACAAAAAGATGCATGCATGAATGTTCATAGTAGCATTATTCCTAAATAGCCCAAAGTGGAAACAACCCAGTGTCTCTCAATTGATGAATGGATAAATAAAATGTAGTATATCCACACC
Organism: Aselliscus stoliczkanus; assembly: GCA_033961575.1. Lineage (NCBI taxonomy): Eukaryota > Metazoa > Chordata > Mammalia > Chiroptera > Hipposideridae > Aselliscus > Aselliscus stoliczkanus. The sequence continues at coordinate 54,501,231 of CM066737.1, forward strand.
ACGGAATATTATTTAACAATAAAAGGAATGAAGTACTGGTACATGTTACAACATATATAAATACCTCAAAAATATTTTGCTAATTGAAGAGAGACAATTACAAAAGACCACATATTGTGTAATTCCACTTACATGTACTATCCAGAATAGGCAAATTTACAGAGATATAACATATTAATGGTTGTTAAGGGATGGAGGGGTAAAGGTGCATGACTACTAATGTGTATGAGATTTCTTTCTGGGGTGATAACATGTTCCAATATTTGTTTATGGTGATGATTGCACTATATGTAAATATATTAAGAACCTTTGAATTATGCACTTAAAGCAGTGAACTTTATGGTATGCAAATTACATATCAATAAAGCTGTTTTTAAAAAATGAATATATCATATAAGCAGTAGGTTACATGAGTCTAAATCTCAAAAGAGTGATTCAGACTGGAGATAATTATTTCTGTGTTTTCAGTGTACACACGACATTAAAATGCATGAGAATAGATGTATCACCTAGGAGAAATTGTAGATAGAAGAGATATAATGTTCTAGAATTGATCCCTGAGGCACTACAGAAAGTAGAGATAAGAGAGATCAGAACAATACAGAAGACAAGAGAGGAAGAAATGAGACCAGTTAGCAGAGTTGTATATTTTTCTATAGCCACAATCAACTGCACTAGTGATGTAGGAGACAAATCAGGATAAAGGGGTATCCCAGAAGCCAAGAGAAGAAACTGTTTCAAAGAAGAGGGAGTGATCAATTTTGCCAAACATTGCTGATGTGTTAAATAGAAGAGGACTGAAAAGAATTGGCATTGTATTTAACTACGTGGAGGTCACTGATGCCATTGACAAGAGCTCTTTAGCTCTTTTCTTGGAACAGTGAGGATGAAAGTCTGATTGGAATTAATATTATATAAAACTGGTTTGAGGAAGAGGAATGGCAGAGATTTAATTTGATACATGAGTGGATAATGTGATGGGAACTACTGATTGTTTTTATTTTCTCAGTGAAGTAGAATGCATGTCACTAGGTGAGAATAAGAATGAGGGAGATTTTGGAGGATTAAGGATAAAAGAGAGAATATGAATTTTTTTATTTTCCTAAATATGAGTGGGAAAAGTGAGTGATCTAGGGAAATGTAGTATAAGTTACTGAATGGTTTTCAGTCATGAATTAAAAATGAGACCAGTTGTGTATTTTCTATAGCTACAATTAGCTGCAATGCTGTAGTGTGGAGGAGACAAAGTGTTCAATTCAAGGAAATTTGTGATTTTTCCAATCTAAAGAAAGGCAATGGAGTAAAGGGTCCATGCAAAGGGTTGATTATGTTGATACACAATGAAATCCTGTCTGAGAAAGTAAGAGATTGAGAACTTTTTTGGCTAAGGGTGAAGGGTAGTAAAAAGGAGTTAGGATGAATGGATTGCGGGTTCATATGAAGTCAAAGAATTTTTTGAGTACAGTGATAGAGTCAGCTATTAAAGTGAAGGTGGTGGTCTGAAAGTGGGACAATTGAAACTGAGCTTATGAAAGAAGTACTGGTAATGATATAGCAGGAGATTCAAAGGTAGGGGATTATCAATGAGAAAAGAGAAACAATAATCTAAAACAGACAATTGTTTGGAAGCTACAACAGGGCACAAAGGAAAGGATCAGGGTACTGGGGAAGAGATTATAGAGACGTTACTGAGATGGTTAGGAATTTCTGGACTTCACAGCAATAACAGTGTTTTGTTTTTCAAAAATTTCATTAATTTGATTACATTGATTTTTTTTCACATGCAGATGACAGGATAACTAATTGTGCTCTTAATTTGTTCTCACTGAATTTCCTCTTCCCAACTTTATGGAGGGTTTCTTTTTCTTGGGCAGGTACAGAGGTTGCATACTGCAACTTAAAGCAAAAATTGTCTCAAAATCTCTTGCAGGATCTTTTTTAAGCCTAAGCTCTTTGACATAATTATGTTAGGGCATTCTCATAATGGAAAGGGAAAGATGTAATTACATGATATAGGCAATGAGGTGGGGATAAAAGTATGAGAACTTAGTGAGAGAGAGGAAGGTTCACCAGGAATAGGAAAGGATATGAGGAACTGTGCTAACTAAAGCGGCAGGGTCCCATGCCAACCAAGCACCCATGGAGGTAGTGTGATCACAGTGGAGTTGACCCTAGGTATCTGAGCTTTGACAGATTTCCATGGCTACACATGACACAGAAGTCTGAGTCACTCCAAGAGACTAAATGAACAATGAGTGTATCAATGTTGACCAAAGTAGACTATACACCGTGTTGACCAATGTAGACTATACACAACGTAGACTATATACCCCTAAATTGTTTGATTCCAAAGACCTTCATATAAACCTAATGGATGAATGAAGAATGTCCAAATAATGATTAACATTAAATTTCCTCTCAGACTGGTGGAATAAGAAATGGAGTTCAATGACCATTTTTTGTTTTTGTTTTTGCACATTCAAGTTGTGGAGTAAAATGCATAAATACTTTTTGCATTGTCAAAAGAATCATTTATTTTCCCAGCCTGTCATATAATATTGATTTTACTTTAGGGAGAATATTTTCATTTTTGTGTAGTCCAATTTACTTTGAATTTCATTATATTTATTTCTGACTGTTTCAACTTGTGAGACTCAACTTCATGATGTTGAATGCTTGCTTTTAGACTTTGGAAAGATGGTCCCATTTGGCATGATTTTTCATACAGTCTTTTTATTTTTAAATAATTAGATTCATAAGGAGCTGTTAAAATAGTACATAAAGGGGCCGGCCGAGTGGTGTGGTGGTTAAGAGCTGGTTTTGGGAAGCCAACGGCCTTGATTCGGATCCCACATGTGAGGGCTAGTGACACTGCCCTCTAAAAAAAATAGTACATAAAGGTCTCATGTACCTTTCACTCAGTTTTCCCCAGTGACAGCATCTTACATTACTATGCATTTTAAAGGCCACCTGTTCACCTGCAAGTCAGATACACTTTCATCTGCTAAAAATATACCTTCAGGGTATGCCTGAAATTAGATATATGTTTATGGAAACATACTTTAAATTGATGAATCAAAAAGTATAAAAGCTTTGATGACTGACCACTAAAGATGTCTCAGGATGCTACAACATAGTCAATCTTGTGAATAAGAATCATATTCAAACGTCTGAATCATATTCAAATATTTGCACAGAACAGCCAGTTGAATGGCTGATTTTGTGCCTTTTTTATTATTAAACATCTTTGTTATTACTCATGATTCTTGGGGAATTACTAAAGGGGCCTACTGGTCCCTTATGTGTTGCCTTTAAAGGTAAACAAAGCTTAACAAGAGACTTTTTTTTTAATTTTTGATTTTTTAATTTTTTAATTTTTTGAGGGCAGTGTCACTGACCCTCATTTGTGGGATCCGAGCAGGGGCTGCTGGCTTCCCAAGCCAGCACTTAACCACCGCGCCACTCGGCCAGCCCAACAAGAGACTTTTTAAATTTTATTTTGACCTATCTTTTGTTTCATTTCAGATTTATAGGGTAAAATCATTTAAAATTACCCAAAATTGGGCTGGCCAAGTGGCGCGGTGGTTAAGCGCTGGCTTACGAAGCCAGCGGCCCAGGTTCGGGTCCCACATATGAGGGCCAGTGACACTGCTCTCAAAAAAATAAATAAATAAATAAAAATAAAGTCGTTAGATTGAATTTTTTTAAAAAGAAAAGAAATTACCCAAAATAGGTCATTACCATTTGGTCACCAGAACACAGATGGTACTTTAATGAATCTAATGGATTTGTGAATTTTAAGCTGTTGTAAATAAAAGAACAATAAGGACAATCAAGGTAAATAAAAGGCCCATTTTCCCTTTCAACTCATGTTTTTATTGAGCCTTTGCTGTATGTTAAGCACCAAATGAGGCACTTTGACATATGGGGTAGCAAAACTACCAGAGAAAGTTAATCCCAAACATGACTCTTTACTTATCTACAAAGTAGGCAGTGGACTAGCTTCTGAAAATGTAAATCCATATAGAATCAATTTTATTCCTTCAGGAATTATTCTTTTTGAATTAGTTGACATGGTTGTGAACAACATAATATGTGACATGCAATGATATTTTCTGAAACATCTTTGGCCTTTAATTCATTAGCTGCCTCCATTCAGTTTTTGGAATTAAACATCAGCCATACTCAATGGCTTTATTATCTCTGACAATCAGAGTATACTTAAGTAAGGACTAAAGTCCCTATAAATACAAAAAAGTGCTATTATCTTGGAAATCACAGTATTGGAAAAAGATGTAGTAAAGAGACTTAATAGCGACTCTTAGTCATGACCTCCCCCGTCCCCATCTTTGGTAAATGATCCCTAGAACAATGTCCTCTCTCGGCCTTGGGGCGCTACCTTACCCATTTTAATTTCTATCTGTGATGATATTTTTGTTCCTTGGCTCATAAAATTGTCCCTTAAGTAATTTAAGTCTGTGGGCCTTGAGTCAAGCTGAATCACTCAATTTGATTGCAATGAAGCAATTTTAATTTAGTCTCTAAAAGCCTGAACAAGCTTGTTTGGGTAACCCAGCTCCTGAAGGCCTAGACACACTTGACAAATTGGGACCACACCCAGCTGGCCCTAATGGGAAAGCCTGATGGACATTTCTCCAGAATGTTTCAAGACAATAGATATTCATGGGACCTTGACTCACTTTAATTCTTCTGTGACTTGCTGAGAGAAGTGCTGTTCCTCTTATGGCCCCAGTTAAAGGGCTCAGTTTCCCTGACAACCCACCATGATTACTCCATCTTCCATTTTCCACCATTAGCCTGCACTAAACCCTTTCTTAAATGCTAAGAAACTAGATCTATATTCTTCTCTTTTAATAAGGTTAACCTTTGGATAAGGTTCCTTCTCTCTTTTCTCCACTAGAATTCAGGACACTGGGGTGGGATGGGAAGGAAGTCAGCATTAAAACATGCTTGGGTTTTACCCACACATGAGCCTGTGTATATATGTAAATACCCACACATTTAGAGGGAAATTAATCTGTTTCTAATCCCACCGTTGTACCAAGGAATATTTTAGCCAGGTTAATATATCCCTACTTGGCCAGAATTCCTAATGCAACAATAGGTAGAACCTTTTACACCTTCGAATTAGCATATTATACATACTTTAAAGAAATGAATATTCCTTGAATGAGTACTAATTCTGAGGTATTAGACATGTGTATTTCAAATAATGACATCACGTAATAATTTTAAAATTTTTTTATTTATAACAGTTGAACAATGGTTCATTGCAGACTTTCTGATGAAACAATTAGCAGTCTCAAAGATGATTTCAATAATTTTTAAGGATAGAACACAGATTGAATACAAATCAATTTAAATAGGCACATTTTTTGAAAGTATTGAAGAATACCTAAAAGATCCCATTGAATACATGTGGCATTATTCCTAGTTTTATGGATACTGTTTTAATTAAATAAATCCTTGCAGAAAATACTTACTGATAAATTTATCTAGAAACTGGTAGCACTGAAAATATTAAAATTTACCTGTGTAGTGTGTGTGTGCGAGCACGCATGTGCACACATTTGTGATTTTTGCTTTGCCTACTTTACTGCTTTAATGATTATCCTTTCTTACTGTTTCCTCTGAGCATCTTACCTTACTTCAACAGACCAAATCACTCAGACCTTTTCTTGTAACTCCTTTTCACACATCGCTTTCCAGTTTTCAAATATTTCCAATAATGCCTTTATTTTGGACAAGAACTTTGGTGGGAAAAACTGAAGTACACTTAAATAAAACTGTACTCTACCACAATTCTACTCATAACCTACCAGAATTTTAGTGCTTCAAACTAGGGCTAGGGAAATCAGTTTGTCAAGAACCACCCCCTACCATATTTCTGTGATGGGCCAGGGCTTCCAGGTGCTGCTGATTCAAGGTGAGTTGTACATATATTTTCTTCTATTACTGTGTACTAACTATGAATTTTTTGAATTTTAATGAGTTTATATGAGCCAAACTGATGATATATGTTGGGCAGTACTATCTCAAATGCTCCCTATGAAATTTGGTTGTTCCTTCACTTTCTTGTTTCAGCTGACAAAGTATATAAAAATTCCAGATGGATTGGTATCTAAATAAGAAATATTCATTACCTACAAAGCGCTTTAAATATTTTCAGTCTTTTCTATTTGGCTACCCAACATTTCAATGTTCCTTCTTAATATAGGCCTAGCTTCTTTTCTTTATTAACACCTTGTCCTTTAAAATTCTGTTACACATTTTTCAATTTCTCTAGGTTATTTACTTTGGGACATCTCTGTAGATATAGTTCTCTGTTGTCTATATTTACTAGAATAACAGCCACACAGCACAATGGCAGTTGACTTCCTAAAATAGTTTACTCTCTTATTGCCTTAAAAAATTGATTTTAAGATGAAACTTATTTTTGAATCTTAACTTTGAGTAAATATTATAAAGAAAAAATGAATTCTTAAAAGACTTGATTCTACACGCTACTTAAATGAGAAAATTTTCTGAAATTCAAACATAGCAAGCTCCATTTGCTCAGCGATGAGGTACTTGCACAAAGCTCCCCAAGGCCTTTGTGGTGTACAAATTTATAATAATGAAGACTACTTCTAAAGAAATAATTTGACATAAAAGTTCTTTTGCTCTTTAAACTACTGCATTTAAAAAGTTATTTGAGTTGTAAACACTCAAGAATAAGCCAGTTTTAGGATCACATTATTGTGTCACAGTAACAGAAATGTGAATCACATTTATTTCTTTAGTTCATGGATTCAGGTTTTCCTAAATTCTCATGATTGAGCTACTAAAGTCTTGATATAAGTTGCTAGGAAAATCCAAATCATCATTCCTGGCACCAAGGAGCCAAGAAAATAATGTGCTATCATGAAATTACACATAGTCAGCTGCTTTTGTATTTTGGTTAACCAGGTAGTTTGAAAATTATGATCCCACTAGCACTGTCTTCAGATTTTAGAAGCAGGACTAGAAGAATTATACTGAGGTATACTTTGTGGTAGTTCTGTTGCCTCTGTTGCCCCAGAACTAGCCATGCTACTGAGGATGGATATGCAGAAATTATGCTTTTCACCAGGTAGCAGTTTCTATAGGTGACCAAACACCACCTATGTATGGTGTCTGGAACACATAGGAGTGATAAACTAGTATGATATTTACTACTCTAAATTTGTGGACTTAGGTATTTGATCAAATAGTATTTTTTTTAAAATCTTTTCATTTTTTTTAACCTATACTATTAAGTCACTACATGTGGACTTATACATTTTAGGTTAATTTTAGATCTTACAGAAAAAGAAACATTAAAAAAAAACAACAACAGGTGTTAACCACCAAAGTTATTTGTTACTTTTTTGAGGGAAATTTTTATATAATATAATGTGGGATTGGGAAAACATTTAATGCTCTCTGATGGTCATACTGTTGGCCAAATAAGAATTTTGATAAATCATCTAATATGTCCTTGGGGGTAGAATTTGATGCCTACTTTAAAGTATTTTAAAAAATCAAAACTAATTCTACAGTTTATATGTATAGGTGTTCAGTCCTATACTCAGGCTTGCAAGTGTATTATTTGGTGGTTTTTAAAAGGCTATTGCACATATATGGGGGTTCTGAGGAACATAAAGCTTCTGAGGTTTTCTTCCTTTCTTTTTATTGGGAGGAAACCAGCTGGTCTCTAACTGTGGGCTTAACTGTCATGGAGCAATGAGAAAATACCGTAATACTTTAGAGGCCTTTTCCCCTTTATCACTGTAGTATTCTTCAGGCATGCAGGTTGTTCACAGCCTTATCCTGGATTATAGCATAGCAATTATTATTTTCATCCTATAATATAACCTTTGGTTCTTTATATGACTTTGCAAATTCATATATGGTTTGTTGCTATTTTTACTTTTTCTGAAAAACCTCATTCAGAGCTAATTCTTTTGAACACTCCTTGAAATCTTATTCATTACAGGTTTCTTTACTCCATGTTATAAAATCTGAATATAGATACTGTCCAAAATGTCCAAAGAATAATGTTTGAGTTCACAGTAACAAAGGTTACAAAGTTTGTGCAAAAGATATTGTACACCATTGGAGTACATAGAGCTTGCTATAGTTAATTTTATATATAAAGCTGCATTTCTCATTAAAACTATTCTGTGCTACATTTAAAGTAAAGTATCTAATTTAACTTTTCCTTAATAATAAAACTGCTTATTTAACCTCAGAAAATTTAAGATGCAAATTGCTTATTTATGATGTTTGTAAATGTTGTAATAAATCATTGGAACCTTTTAAACACCATAATTGCTTTGGAGCTCTTCAAGTTTTCCAAGGGTCATAAAGTAAACCCGGCTGTGGCGATTGCGCAGGGTAGAGGTAAAAAACAGCTTTAAAAAGAGAGAAAGAGATCAGTAAATGTTTAGTATATTGTAACCTGATATTTAATAGACACAACTATAATTTCAATTTATCTGCATCAACAAATTAATATATCAAGCCATACTGTTTTTCAGAACAGGACTTCCTCAAATTAAAGAATAAGAATTTAAGGGCCGGCCAAGTGGCTCAGTTGGTTAAGAGCTCGCTCAAGAGTGTGAGCTGAGCTCTGAGCAACAGCAGTTTGATGCCCAGCCTGAGCTGAGTTGCCGCTGAGCTGCCAACAGGTGGCTGGATGGCTCAGCTTAAAAAAAAAAAATGAATAAGAATTTAAAATAGTATGTAGCCTAAATTATATATTACAACTTTTATTCATTTTAATTTTATTAAAATATAACATACCATATTATATTAATTTCAGGTATACACATTCAGGTGTACAACATTTATATACTTAAAGCAGCAATCACTAAGATAAGTCTAGTAACAATCTGACATCATACAACATTATTACAATATTATTGACTATATTTCCTAACCTATACTTTATATCCCCATGACTTATTTATTTTATAAGTAAAAATTTGAATCTCTTATTCCTCTTTATCTTTTTCCCCTTTTAAAATTTTTTCAATTATAGTTGACATTCAATATTTGTTTTAGGTATACAGCATAGAGGTTAGCACAAATTCTAGCACATAATTAGGTATACAGCAAACATAAATACTTTTCCTTCTTCTTTTACTGTATTACATTAAAAACTATGAGAGCCAGCTGAGTGGCGCGGTGGTTAAGCACTGGCTTGGGAAGCCAGCGGCCCGGGTTCGGATCCCACATATGAGGGCCAGTGACATTGCCCGCAAAAAAAAAAAAAAACAGAAAAAAAAAACTATGAAAAGCAGATTTAGTTAATCATTCTATTTCAAAATATATTAATATGATCATAGACAATAATGGATTTTGCATCAATGTAATGGCTGAGCTTTGCTTAGGACATAATCAGTAGTTTTAATTTTTTTGAAAATTCCATTTTTTTAAAATTAAAATTCATCATTTTCCAAGTCAATGTTTCTACCGCCAAATGCAAAACAGTTTTTATCAATAATATACCAATTTGGGAAATATAAATATATTTATGGTCAGAAGAAAAAGTATATACATTTTCTTGGTAAATTTTCATTGCTTGTTTTATTTTTTTCTCTAACTGGAGGACGTAAACTATACCTTGTCACCTCGGGTACACAGAAATCTCAGCTTCTTAATTGACCTGCGCTTCAGTTCACTTTCCAAAAGCCTTGACTGCAAAGAGCGGACTTCAATTGCCTTTTGCCCCCATCCTGTGGTTCGCTGTGTACACTCATAAGCTTCAAAAAAAAATTAAAAATCAGAAAAAACATAAAATCTTTCTATTAGTGATAGAAAATTATAACAACAGTCAACATTTGATAATATTAAGATGCTGACTATTACACTCTTCTTTTTTCCTCCTTCTATAGTCAGTCATTTAGCCAATATGCTGCCCATCAGTGGTTTTAAAACCAGCTATCTATTGTCATGATTGTAACCAATATTGACTAACTAGATCTCAGTTGGTTTTTGTACTCAGATTCTCCAAGACCACAGACAAAACTAAGGATTAATTCTATTCTGTTTGTAGAAAGTCAAATCTACCCACAGCTATTGTTTATTTTACAGTCTAGTTGAGGTATAGCATTCCATAACGGTTTGCAATTATGCTCAAGTAACATACATGGAAACTAGACAAACTTCCAAAATTAAAACTTAAAAAATGACTTGCTCAAATAATAATTTCAGCAACTCTAATGTAAGTCAAAGAATTACTATGTTATAAACAGAAATAAAGCTAATTTGATACTGTTAATGCTCTCTCTTGCTCAGAAAATTTTTATAAGATTTCAACTTTTGTACCCCGGTTTATATTACTAGGTGACAATAAAGATTATGACAATTGCTGTAAAGCGATATACCTAATTATGTAAATAGCCATATAGTCAGCTAGTGCCATAAGGTATTTTTGACACAGGGAACAGTATTATTGTTAAATGTTTACTTTTAAGTTGATATTCTTTATGTACCTTATGGGGAAGCAAATATTCATAAGTAAATACAATCTTGTACTTAAAATAATATTGAAATTTTGAGTCAAGTTAAAATAGTCTAGAAAACACTACAACAAGGCACCTTCATTCCCATATTAACATAACTAAAATAAGGATTCAATTCATTAGACTTTCCCTTTTCTTCTACTATAAAGGCAATAAACTGCATTGATATAATTACAATATAATTTTTAAAATATTCCTCATCTTTCTCAAAGGTTCTAGGGTGCCTTTGTTTAAACCAAAATCTACCTGGCCTATATATGTATATATTACATATGCATAAAAGAACTCATGAAAAAACTATTAAACTTTTATAAAAGTGAATTTTTATAAGCAGTGTGAGCCATTTTGAATCCCTCAACTAAACTTGCCAAACATTACATTACAATTAAAAATATATATGTGTATTAAGTTGACACAAAATTGTAATTAAATTATAATAATTTTACTCAGATAATGGAAGGAGACTTTATAAATCCAATTTCAGACTAGAATTAAAATCACTCCAGATATAAGGGAAATAAATGGAATCCATAGCCTGAGTGATGGGAATGAGTAGTAGATTTAGTCTACCTAGATTTGAATTTTTTCACCTATGTGAATATGTCATTAAAATGGAATTTTTGGGCCCAGCCAAGTGGCTCTGCAGGTTAGAGCACGAGCTCTGAGCAACAGGGTCGCTGGTTCCATTCCCTCATGGGCCAGTGAGCTGCGCCCCAGCTGAGCTGCCACTGAGCTGCCAACAGGTGGTGGGATGGTTAAGCTGGTGAGAGCATGTGCTCCTAACAACAAGGTTGCTGGTTTGACTTCCACATGAGATGGTGGGCTATACCCACCTGCAACTAAGACTGAATACGGCACCATGAGCTGAGTGGCCGCGATCTGCCGATAGGCGGCCATATGGCTACTGGACTTGGAGCTGAGCAAGCTGCTCCCTGTACAGCTAAGACTGTAAGACAACAACGTGGCTGTTACCCTTCCTCAATTCCCCAACACTGTTCCCCTTCCCCAATTCCCTAATAAAGAAATTTTTTAAAAAAATGGAATTTTTGTCAACAACCACACAGAATAAGATTTTCTAAACTTAATCCCAGATTACATGCTGAGTCCAAGAACTCAGTTCATATGGCATTACAAATTTCTACCTTGGGCAGGCCGAGTGGTTTGGTGGTTAAGAGCTGGCTTAGGACGCCAGTGGCCCCGGTTCAAATCCCACATATGAGGGCCAGTGACACTGCCCTCGGAAAAAAAAAAATTCTACCTTAATTCTGAAACATACCAGTCTGCCACTTAACCTAGTTAACTGAGCTAGCTCGCTTATGAGATGGAATCCAATGACTTGGAGTTGGAACGCTTAGTGTTACTTCCTGTGACTATTAAGCCTGTGTGTATATATATATATATATATATATATATATATATATATATATATATCTATCTTTATTTTTTTTTTTAATTTTTTGAGGGCAGTGTCACTGGCCCTCACATGTGGGACCCGAACCGGGGCCACTGGCTTCCCAAGCCAGCGCTTAACCACCATGCCACTCGGCCGGCCCCTGTATATATATTTTTAAACAGCCAGGACAATGATCTTATTATTGAAAACATTTAATATAAACTAAGGGAATGTAAATTTCAGATTGGGGAAATCTGGATTTTGGTTAGTTTTAACTAACAAAGCAGTTGTTTTTAGATAGAAAAAGTAATTGATTTCCTTAATATCAGGGTTATACTCTCAAAATAGCCTTAATACACAGATCAAAATATCGTATTCTTATAATGTTATAATTTATTTTACACATAAAGAGATGGCTTTCAAATTCTAGCAACTTAAAATAGCGTTTTGTTTTAGACTTGAAGTTTTCCTAAGGACAAGAGCTGTACCAGATGATTTATGATTGTCTAGTAGCGTACATATATAAAGGTTTGTTCAGTTTCCCATTTGAACTGAACTTTCTTATTTCAATTTCTGATTAATACATTGATCACAAGAGTACCAATTTAATGGTTAGATCAGGATTCATTATTTTCAGGGTTTTTTTTGTTTTTTGCCTCAGATCTGTTAATTATACTGTAAGCATTTACCTTCTGTCACTTAAAATGGTTTTAAACCCTCTATGAGATTTTATATGTATGAAGAAACTGGAGGAGGTTTCCTGGACAATCCTTAACTATATGTACGCAAAATAAATGATTCTGCAGATGCAGTGCAAAGTGCTATCACCCACAGTGAAAAAAATGTCCATTGAAAAGCAGTTCTTTGAAACTTATATATAGCCACATGAGGATCATATTTAGCCATTTAATAGAGATTTCAGAAGCTTCTGGCTTCTCTATTGACAAACTACCTCTCTCTCTCTCTCTCTCTCTCTCTCTCTCTCTCTCTCTCTCTCTCTCTCTCTCTTTCTCTCTCTCTTTTTCCCGCTTCCTCCCTCCCTCCCCTTCATACTTTACTTGCTTCATTACACTCCTCCTTCTTCTGGGAACATTTAGCCTCCATCAAACTAGTCTACTCTAATATTTTTACTGTTTGTATGCATTTGGTTCCCTATCTAGAATTACTTCTGTAGTCATCAAGCCTCAGAGACATATACAAGAATCTTAAGTTATTCAGATTTCCCAGATCTGAAGTCCTGCATTGGGTAGGAAGAAAAAAATATACTGGATTGATGAAGATGAAAAGGCAATTTTCTTCATGTTGCCCTCTGGGTGCTACCTGATAAGCACTCTGGTCACTCATATTTATCTCTTTTGTAAATGAAGGATGATGAAATCTTAGTGACAACCAATATGTCACATATTCATTTTCTACTTAATTCTTCATAAGAATATTACTCACTAAACAGAACAGTATTGACTGTATGAAATACAACCATTTTGCTCTGCTTTTATGACTATTTGTCAGTCTCCTAAGAAAAAGTAAGCCCCAAAATCAATGTGATGTAATGAAACATTTTCAATATCTGCAAGCAAAAGGAATTAAAATAAAATTATACATTATTGTGGAAAGGAATTCCTTCCTATTTTAATTATATGATTATTGCAAATAAACAACTAAGACAGCCCAAATCAGTCTCTTTGTGGTAGCCTGTATATTTGTTAAGCCTATGACACAAACATTGCTTTGCTAAGGGAGCAAGTATGCAGTACTCCAAATTAACCATATGTCTACAGAAAACGTCTGTAGGAAACAGAAGCTTCTATGGGATCATCTGAAAGAGGAAAAAAAAATATACATACCTACTGAAGATGGTATGTCTTTCCACACTTCAAGGATCTTCTTGAAGAGTTGTTCATTTGCTTCCATCGAAAGGTCTTCAGTATTGAAGGTAAGCATCATGCCGATTCCCATGGAATCAGGTAAAATGATGATATTCTGTGATATAATGATTTCCAGGGCTGGAATTATGTTTCATAAGGATTTATATGTCCAACATTTTATCACTACTAGTTTCATTGTACCAGATTGGCTGAGCAATAAAGACCAAAAAGGGTTTCAAAGTACAGGGAGGAAGAGAAACTTCTATCTCAATATTAAACAGCATGCTACTGAACCCTTAAAAAGAGCCTTCCTTATGTCATAAAGTCATCACTGTTTAATATTCTCCTTTATATTTAGGAGAAATCTTTGTTTGAATATGCAGATATATACTTTCAACACAGAGAAATTCATTGAAATTTCACAAAGTATTCTGTATAATGATAGAAAAAACATTACTTGTTTCAGAGTTGGATTTCAGGATATTAATTAATACTTTAGTAATGAATATGTGAATCAAATAAAAAAATTCACAACCACTGGTTATCTGCCAATTCATTTAAATGAGAAATAAAATTAACTTAAAAATAGATTGAGCTTGGGCCGGCTGAGTGACACAGTGGTTAAGCACTGGCTTTGAAAGCCAGCGACCCCGGTTCGGTCCAACATATGAGGGCCAGTGACACTGCTCTTTTTATTTTATTTTATTTTATTTTAATTAGTTTCAGGTGTACAACACAGTGCAATAGTTATACATTTCACCCCTCAAAGTGATAACCCCCCACCCCAATTTGCCACCCCACTCCCCCCCATATCATATGTGGAATCTGAAAAACTATGAATGAGCAAAGTAAACAGAAACTGTCTCATAGATATAGAGGAAAAATCAGGGTTGCTAATTGGGAGGGGGATGGGGATGAGGGAGAAGGGGAAGGGATTAGACACTGCTCTTAAAAAAATAGATTGAGCTTGAAATTTTGACAAGGTGCAGCTTTATAATATTCTTTACTGCTTGAAATATGTTATCCTCCCTTCACAAAAAAAATGTAGGATTTTTTTTTTGAGGGCAGTGTCACTGGCCCTCATATGTGGGACCCAAACTGGGGCCACTGGCATCCCAAGCCAGCGCTTAACCACCACGCCACTCGGCCGGTCCAGAATGTAAGATTTCTTATCCAAGTTATGTAACCTTAAAATACCTTCAATATACAAATTTGGAGACATATTGGTAACATAATATTAAACACTAAGTAATATCTAAGAATTTCTAAATTTCATGATGCATAAAACAATGTGACAAAATTTGCTTAAACTACAGTTATAGTCATGTTAAAGGTATTTCCCTGAGAAATTAACAATTATATTCCCTTATCCTTTATCATTTCTCCTAGTTAGCAAAATACAGAAGAGAAAGGTCAGAAACTATACTTGCCAAACCGAGAGTACTCAGGCTAAGTGCTTGAGGCCATGTCTCAGCAACAACAATCCTTAAA
Source organism: Aselliscus stoliczkanus (assembly GCA_033961575.1). Lineage (NCBI taxonomy): Eukaryota > Metazoa > Chordata > Mammalia > Chiroptera > Hipposideridae > Aselliscus > Aselliscus stoliczkanus. The sequence continues at coordinate 54,516,530 of CM066737.1, forward strand.
ACTAAAATGGGGATCCAAAGGCGAAAAGCAATTTTTATGCGTTCCCTGGTCACTCTCATGAGCAATGGAATCAGAAAAGATATGAAGGAAGAGAGAAAAAGAAATTGCAAGAAAGAAGGTTATCTCAAAAATATCTGTTTAGAATAAAGCTGGACTTCTGTAAATTCAGGCAGCCTGACAGGTAATTCTCTTGCTTCTCAGATGGTTCCTGAAGTAACCAGATATTCTTTAACACACATGGCTTCTTTGAAGCATAACAGCTTTTGTAATCTAGCACTCTTGAAAAAGTATTATTTTTAGTACATGTTTTTCAGAAGACACTCTTCCTTTATCTCTTTAATGGGTCAAGACACTAGGGTGTTTAGCTAAAAATACAATTTTTGAATATACTGAAGGTATCCAAATTAGGTCAGACAATTTAAAAAGAAAAAAACTCACCTTCTCTCCTTGCTTCCACAATAATTACCTGATTGCTTCAAAAGGAAATAATTCTCCTTGCTTAGTAGTCAAGTGAAGCACAGGGTTTAATCTTTTTGAATTACTTTTGAAATAATTGTAAACTTGGATCAGCACTGCAATGTCCAATAATGCACTAGCTTCAAAATAAAACTATCTCACATAACATTCAAAAATACGATGCAGGGAGCTATGAGACACTCCAACTGAAGAGTACTATAATATTTACATTAAAATTAACAAACTGATTTCTAAGTGCCTTTGGCTTGTGTTGGTTCAGTATTTTATACATTTTGAACAGGGTGATTTCTATATAATCATAGGTGACAAGCAAGTGATAAGTTAATTATATTGTTAATATGACCAAACTTTTTTTTAAAGATTTAAAAAAAAAATATTAGGGAACAGTGTGTTTTTCCAGTACCCATACTTTCCAAGTCAAGCAGTTGTTTCAGTCTAGTTGTGGAGGGAGCATCTTGTGGCCCATGTGGGGATCAAACTGGTAACCTTGGTGCTATGAGCACTGCACTCCAACCAACTGAACTAACCGGCCTCCCTCCAAACATTTTTTTGTCTCCACTAATGATCTGACAGGGCTCTATGTAATTTTTCAGAGATGTATGAGATAATCCTCAAAGTTATGCAAAATATCACATTAGTGATTTAAAAGTACAAAAAGTTTTCACTTGGAATTTTGTATAATGTAAACTGCTAAAATTTTAGTTATTGACAAACTGATGAATTAAGAAAGGGTGAAGCAGATTTGTTAGTTCAGCTCTTTCTTTTAAATAAAATTTTCAATAGGACAAACATCACTGCCACCAACAAATTTGAGACATAGCAGAATTATATTTTGTATGCTGTTTGAGGGACAGGTATTATATTATATTTGAGCTCTTTATATAAATGATGCATATAGTATTTTTACAAATATCCATTCCTTAGATGTGTCATATTTTAATTATTTGTAATTATTTAAGAGTTGAGATGCATTAGCTTTATAATGTTGAATTCCTTGATTGAAAATTCTAAGTATAGTTGATATTATGAGAGAACACTTTATGATCATTTTCTAAAAATATGTATTACAGTTCAAGTACTATAATGTGGAAAAAGAAGGGAGACACACATAATAATGCTGCAATACGGGTGTTGTATTTTTAAAGAATCTGCTAATGAATTATGGGGTGCAGAAGGGTTAAAGCAAGGAATGCAAACTCATGTGCCTATTAGTGGTTATTGTAAATGCATAAAGGTGAATGGATAGAAGATGTATAGCATATATTCCATCTAAAACAAGACAGGCACAAATCAGTTCCAGTTGATAATTGCTAGATGGTAATACATGCCAGGTGTTGTCAGATCTTTTGGTTTATTAATGGAAGTCTAGATTGTTAAGTGTAAACTCTATTCATTTAAAAACAAACAAAAAGCACTGTGCCAAACAAACACTATTTATCTGTAGAAGAGACTCTGCTGTCTGGACTAAGAAACCATCAGTGATTTTTGTTTATTCATTACTACTTTCTGGCACTCCAGACTTACCTTTTAGGTGTCAGTTCTAGTATAGATATTGTTAATCATATTTTTAAATCTTTATGAGTTTCAACAGTTGTGGAATACTCAAATTGTGGTAAACAATAATTTCCAGGGATCTTACGTTATTTGGCAGGGTCACATCAGACATAACCTCAGATTCTGCATCAATGATGTGATATCCATCTGCTGAGCTGAAGAAAATCTTTAGTCTTTTTTCAGAACCAATAGCCAGGTCAACTGTCACTGGCTTATGACCAAGTGTTGGAAATACCTGTAGATATAAAACCAAATATGGCCAAAAGCCCAAAAATGACACTCTAAGGCAAAAATTCCCCTGCCCGTTTGTTTAACTGTTTTATAAAACACAGATGATATTTAAAAATTACATCATGTATTTAGAGACTTATATATTACAACTATTATTAGGTCTGGTATAAGACCTAATAAGAACATTTATATTCAGGTTCTCAATATTGAGTTTCCCTTCAAAGCCCACATCTCTAATAATCACAATCTAATTGTACGGCCCTGCACCCTATTTGCTGTCTTTAAATTCCTTGCCTTGAGCTTCAGCAAATGAAGGAGCTCATCTGGTCTCTTAAAACGGTTCGCTGGATCAGCTGCCTGTATTTTTGCCAGTATTCGTATATAGGCTTCATAGGACATGTAGTCTCCTTCGGAGTCTGCTGATTGATCAATGCATACTTGGTGGGGAATGAAAAAGGCCAGACATGTTAACCTACCACAGACTGGATGTACGCTAGGCTCCTATGGTTCCTAGTCCAAGGAAACAAAAAGCCAAACAGGATTCACTGCCAAGTTGAGGTCACAGTAGAGGACTGGGCATCACAGGATTCACCATACTGTAGCCATGAGGTAGGATTCAAGAACTGCAGTGAGGACTTGGATGAGGAAATGTGTATCAGGCTAGACAGAATGCTGGTACTTATCTTCTTTGCTTTCCAGCTCCATACCAGGCAGCTCTGACCAATCAGCAGACACCCAAGAACAAACCCATATCCAAATACTGACAGCTGACCCAAGGCCCAATTTAGGGAGATCAGATCAGGGTGTGATTTGTGTCAGAGAAGGCCCAGAATATCTGTATGGTATTCTATGTTATTTATAAAATAACATATTTATTGTGCAAATAGACATTGAGGGGTAGCTGCAAAAATTAGCTTATCTTTATTGTATACATATGATATTTTGGCCTACAATATATACCATGTGAACAGATCCTGACCTAAGATACAAAAGAATTTCAGGAATACCTTGCTGAGGTCTATCATGATGTGTTCTTATCAGCACTTTGTAAAAACCTGTCCATGGACCAACTAGTTCAAAATCACCTGGAACATTTGCTACATATGTAGATCCCCAGGACACAATACAGATGTATTAATTTGGCCTGGGGTTGGGTCTGAGATTTGAACTATTTTTTTTTTAAGCTGAGCAATCCTGCCACTTGTTGGCAGCTCAGCTCAGGCTGGGCATCGAACTGCTGTTGCTCAGAGCACAGCTCACACTCTTGAGTGAGCTCTTAACCAACTGAGCCACTCGGCCAGCCCTGAGATTTAAACTTTTAACAAATGCTCCAGATGATTCTCATGCACATCTCAGATTACAACATTCTATAATGCTACCAGTTCATTAATTGGTTCTCATTAATATGAATAAGTATAAAATAATCTTATTTATATGGTGTTCTGGAGCACTATAAAATGATAATACAGATAAAAAGAGTCCCCACTTTATGAGATGTGATTTAAAAAAATCATCAACAACTTAACTGTTTAGGAAGCTAAATTGTTACCTTAAGAGGCTGATCCATAGAAGTTCAGTTAAACCATAATAAAGGTGGAAATAGTACTGGTAATCCAAATAAGCCTAACCATCATTCCTTGCAATAGTTCTAGAGAAAAATGTGTTTAGAGTTCCAGCTTGGAAGGAATATACACCCACCTTTTCCTCCCCACCCCCATCTATTGTAGCCCTGGTAAAAAAAGGCTTTCTCTTCCTTCATTTCTCTACCATTGGGTTCCCCCCTCTATCATTGCCACACCTTTCCTTACCTTCCCTCTGCTCTCCACCCCACACTAAGATTGAATGAGGACTTTCTCTACTTCAAGTCATTGGGGTGGCACCCAAAACCTGTGTTGGTGGCACCCAAAGCTCTAGAAGAGAAGGTTTTCATGTTGATTACAGGAATTGGGAGTGAGGAGCTGATGGGGAGGTCCTCTAAGGGAAGGGGTCAGGGATTTCCCTCACACTCTCCCTTGCTGTGAAGCCTGTGAATTGTTTAAAAAAGGGTTAAATGATAATTATTGACATGGCGTATTCAAATTACATTAATTGTAGAAGAATGGTATATATTTCTACTACTCTACAACAAAATATTTTTTTTTGTTTAATTTCTCAAAATAAAAAACATATTATCAAAAGGAAAAGGAGATGACTCACTTTAATAGCAGTGCTTTCATCAAAGGACTTTGGTGCCCATGCATAAAGGTGAATTGATGATTTCAAAGCAATTGCAATATATGTTGTTTCTTCATGTTGGACTACAATGATAAAATGCAAAGAAGTAACTAACAATGCCACAGAGTTAACAAGAACACTCAAGTATTTATTTTTGTCATTGAAAAACTAATAACCACAATGAAAGAGCACAGATCATATATTTTTAGAAAATTTATTTGGTTACAATTTATTGTCCCCTTCCCAAGACAAAAAAATTATTATATAGTTTAGTGGAGTGTAAACATTAGCCTTCAAGCAATTTAAATTGTACACTGCAAACTATAGACCACTGCTCAAAGAAATTAAAGAATACTTAAACGTAAAGACTTTTTTGTTCATGGAAGAGTACACAGCATTGTTAAGAGGGCAATACTATCCAAAGTGATCTACAGATTCAATGTCATCTCTCTTAAAATTCCAGTAACCTTTAATGCAGAAATGCAAATGATGATTCTACAATTCACATGGAATTGGAAGAGGTCCCACATAGCCACAACAATCTTGAAACAGAAAAACAAAGTTGGAGGATTCACACTTCCCAATTTCAAAACTTAATGTAAGCTACACTAATCAAAGCAGTGTAGTACTGGCATAAGGATAGGCATATAGATCAATGGAGTAGAGTTGGGACTTTATAAATAAACCCATACGTCTATGGTCAGTGATGTCAAGATCATTCAATAGAGAAAAAAAAATAGTCCCTTCAACAAATGGCACTGGAACAACTGAATATCCAAACAAAAGAGTAAAGTCGGACACGTTATCTAACACCATACATAAAATTAAGATAAAATTAAAGGCCTAAATGTAAGAGTTAAAATTAAAAAATTCTTAGAAGTAAATATAGGAATAAATCTTCATGGCAATGGATTCTTTTTTTTTTCTCATTATTTTGTTTTGGATTCTTATATTTGACACCAAAGCATAAGCAACAAAAGAAAAAAGAAGTATTAAGCCATCTTTGAATGCTTCAAGCCATTTGGTCCTAGAATTTTGCTTTGGGGGAGGTTTTATTTTTTTTTTAAATTAAAGTTTATTGGAGTGACAATGGTTAGTAAAGTTACATAAGTTTCAAGTGTACAATTCTGTATTATATCATCTACATATGATGATTGTTTCAATTTCCTTGCTGTTAGTCTATTTCAATATTCCAGTTCTTGGTGATTCAGTCTAGGAAGGTTATACATTTCTAAGAACTTACCATTTCTTCTAGTTTATATGGTGGTTTATAGTCTTTCATAGTATTATTTATTTATTTATTTATTTATTTATTTATTTATTTTTAATTAGTTTCAGGTGTACAACACAGTGCAATAGTTATACTTTTTACCCCTCAAAGTGACAATCCCCCTCCCCCAGTTCACCACTCCACTCCTCCCCGCCATATCATACATATCTATTAAAATTCCTTTGACTCCCTTCCACAGTATAATTCACATCCCGTGACTATCTACATATTCAATTACAGTTGGTATACAATATTATACATCATCTTCAGGTGTACAGTGCAGTGATCAAGCCTCTACTTCATCCATGAAATGGACTCTCTAACAAGACATGTGACCATCTCACACCCAACAAAATATTTGCATTATTAATTATATTCTCCGAACTGTCTTTCACATCACTGTGGCAATATTGTAGTTACCTATTTATGCTGTCTAATCCCTTCCCCTTCTCCCTCATCCCCGCCCCCCTCCCAAATAGCAACCCTCAGTTTTTCCTCAATATTTATGAGACTGTTTCTGTTTACTTTGCTCATACATTCAATTTTTCAGATTCCACATATAAGTGAGGTCATATGGTATTTGTCTTTCTTAGCCTGACTTATTTCACTTAACATAATAGTCTCTAGGTCCATCCATATCATTACAAATGGTACGATTTCATTCTTCTTTATAGCGGAGTAATACTCCATTGTATAAATGTACCACACTTTTTTTTTTTTAAGATTTTTTATTGGGGAATTAGGGGAGGGAAACAGCGTTGGGGAACTGAGGAAGGGGAACAGACAAGTTGCTATCCTTTTGTTCTTCAGTCTAGTTGTGGAGGATGTTGCTTCACTGGCCCATGTTGGTATCATCATTGCGCTCTTCCTGGATGAGGCAGATTGGTCGCCGGCCTCTGGATGGTCGCTCACTGTGGCTACTAGCAGCACACGCTAGCTGCTGGCCACTCACTGTAGCCTATGGCAGCCCACTGCAGCAGGGGCTGCAGCCTACACCATCGCCGGGGCTCACAGCCCAGCTCCAGGTGGAGCTGTTGTTACCTGTAGAGGGCAGTGTCACTGGCCCTCATATGTGGGATCCAAACCGGGGCCAATGACATCCCAAAACCAGCTCCCAATGAATGTGCCACTCGGCCGGCCCTGTACCACACACAGTTTGTTTTTTGTGGGTTTTTTTTGTTGTTTGTTTGTTTTTTTGAGGGCAGTGTCACTGGCCCTCACATGTGGGACCAAACCAGGGCCGCTGTCTTCCCAAGCCAGCACTTAACCACCACGCCACTCGGCCAGCCTTAGTTTCTTAATCCAGTCATCTACCAATGGGCATTTCGGTTGTTTCCAAGTTTTAGCTATTTAAATAGCACTGCAATAAACATAGTGGTGCATATATTTTTTAGAATTAGTGTCTTGGGTTTTCAGGATAAATATCTAGGAGTGGAATTGCTGGGTCATACGGTAGTTCCTTTTCCAGTTTTTTGAGATACCTCCATACTGATTTTCATAATGGCTGCACCAATCTGCAATCTCACCAACAGTGCACCAGGGTTCCCTTTTCCCTACAACCCCACCAGCACTTGTTGTTTGTTGATTTATTGATGATAGCCATTCTGACCTGAGTGAGGTGGTATCTCATTGTGGGTTTTATTTGCATTTCCCTAATGACCAGTGAGGTTGAACATTTTTTCATATGCCTGTTGGCCATCTGCATGTCCTCTTTAGAGAAATGTCTCTTCATATCCTCTGTCCCTTTTTTAATTGGGTTGTTTGTTTTCGGTGTTGAGTTGCATGAGTGTTTTATAAATTTTGGATATTAACCCCTTATCAGATATATCATTGACAAATATATTCTCCCATTCAGTAGGCTTCCTTTTTGTTTTATTGATGGTTTCCTTTGTTGTGAAAAAACTTTTAAGTCTGCTATAATCCCATTTTTCTTATACTTCCCTTGCCCGTGGGGATGTATCAGTAAAAATATTGTTCAGGGTAATGTCTGTAAATGTACTCCCTATATTTTCTTTTAGGAGGTTTATGGTTTCAGGTCTTACATTTAAGTCTTTAATCCATTTTGAATTTGTTCTTGTATATGGCATAAAGAGGTGGTCCAGTTTTATTTTTTTTGCATGTGTCAGTCCAATTTTCCCAGCACCATTTATTAAATAGACTATCTTCACTCCAATGTAAATTCTTGCTTCCCTTGTCATAGATTAACTGTCCGTGAATGCCTGGATTTATTTCTGGGCTCTCTGTTCTGTTACACTGATCTACATGCTGTTTTTATGCCAATACCATACTGTTTGATTACTGTAGCCTTGTAGTATGTTTTGATGTCTGGAAGCATGATCCCTCCGACTTTGCTCTTATTTCTCACGATTGCCAAGGCTACTCGGGGTCTTTTATGGTTCCATATAAATTTTAGGATTATATTTTCTATTCCAGTGAAAAATTCCCTTGGTAGTTTGATAGGAATTGCATTGAATCTATATATTGCTTTAGGCAGTATGGACATTTTAAGTATATTAATTCTTCCTATCCATGATCATGGTAGGTGTTTCCATTTATTTATATCTTCTTTGATTTCTTTCTTCAGTGTCTTATAATTTTCTGAGTACAGATCTTTCACTTCTTTGGTTAAATTTATTCATAAGGTATTTTATAGTTCTTGAAGCAATTGTAAATGGGACAGTTTTCCTAATTTCTCCTTCTGTTAGTTTATTATTGGTATATGCAAATGCAACTGATTTCTCAATATTGATTTTGTATCCTGCTACCTTACTGAATTCATCTATCAGCTCCAATAGCTTTTTTGATGGAGTCTTTGGAGTTCTCTATATACAGTATCATGTCATCTGCATACAATGACAATTTTAATTCTTCCTTGCCAATTTGGATGCCTTTTATGTCTTTTTCTTGTCTGATTGCTGTGGCTAGAACTTCCAGAACTATGTTGAATAAAAGAGGAGAAAGTGGACAGCCTTGTCTTGTTCCTGATTTTAAGAGGAATGGTTTTAGCTTTTCCCCATTGAGTATGATGTTAGTTGTATGTTTATCACATATGACCTTTATTATGTTGAGATATGATCCCTCCATTTCCACTTTGCCAAGGTTTTTTAACATAAATGGCTATTGGATTTTGTCAAATGCTTTTTCTGCATCTATTGATATGACCGTGTGATTTTTCTTCTTCATTTTGTTGATGTGGTGTATCACATTAATTGATTTACGGATGTTGAACCAGCCTTGCGTACTAGGGATGAAACCCACTTGTTCATGATGTATGATCTTAATATATTGCTGAATTCTGTATGCTAATGTTTTATTGATAATTTTTGCATCTATATTCATCAGGGATATTGGTCTGTAGTTTTCCTTTTATGTACTGTGTTTATCTGGTTTTGGAATCAGCGTGATATTGGCTTCATAAAGAGTATGGGAGCTTTCCCTCCTTCTGGATATTTTGGAATTGTTTGAGAATAGGTGAGAGTTCTTTTTTTTGAATGTTTGATAAAATTCACTTGTGAAGCCGTCTGGTCCAAGGCTTTTTTGGGGGGGGAGCTTGTCAATTACTGATTCAATTTCCTTGGTAGTAATCAGGCTATTGAGATTTTCTGTTACTTCTTGAATTAGCTTTGCAAGGTTGTATGCTTATAGAAAATTATCCATTTCTTCCAGATTGTCAAATTTGTTGGCATAGAGTTGCTCGTAGTAATTTCTTACAATTTTTTGTATTTCTGCGATGTCTGTAGTCATTTCCCCTCTTTCATTACTGATTTTACTAATTTGAGTCCTCTCTCTTTTTTCTTTTTTTTTTTTTTTTTGATGAGCCTGGCTAGAGGTTTGTCAATTTTGTTTATCTTCTCAAGAAACCAGCTCTTGGTTTCAGTGATCTTTTGTATTGTTTTTCTGTTCTCTATATTGTTTATTTCCACTCTGGTCTTTATTATCTTCTTTCTTGTACTCCCCTTGCGCTTCTTTGGGTGTTCTTTTTCCAGTTCCCTGAGGTGTAAGGATAACATGTTGATTTGAGATTTATTTTCTTTCTTTAGGTAAGCCTGCAGTGCTATGAACTTCCCTCTTAGGACTGCTTTCACTGCATCCCAGAGATTTTGGGTCATCGTGTTTTCATTTTCGTTTGTCTCGAGGTATCTTTTGATTTCCTCCTTGATCTCATTTGTGACCCACTTGCTATTTAATAGCATGTTATATAGCCTCCATTTATTTGACAGCTTTCCGGGGTTCTTCTTATAATTAATTTCTAGTTTCATAGCATTGTGCTCAGAGAAGATACTTGAAATGATTTCAGTATTCTTAAAATTTATTGAGACTTGTTTTGTGGCCTAACATGTGGTCTATCTGAGAATGTTCCATGTGCACTTGAGAAGAATGTATATTCTGTAGCTTTGGGGTGAAATGTTCTAAAAATATCAATTAAATCCAGCTGGTCTAAAGTGTCATTTAAGGTCACTGTTTCCAAATTGATTTTCTGTCTGGAGGATCTGTCCATTGGTGACAGTGGGCTGTTGAAGTCCTCTCCCATGATAGTGTTACTGTTGATCTCCGTTTTTATGTCTGACAATATCTGTTTTATATATTTAGGAGCTCCTATGATAGGTGCATAGATGTTTACTAGGGTTATGTCCTCTTGTTGGGTCGATCCCTTTATTATTATGAAGTGTCCTTCTGTGTACTTTAATATATTCTTCAATTTAAAGTCCATTTTATCTGATATAAGTATCACTACTCCAGCTTTTTTCTCATTTCCATTTGCATGAAATAGTTTACTCCATCCCTTTACTTTCAGCCTGTATGTGTCTTTTGATTTGAGGTGTGTCTCTTGTATACAGCATATGCCGGGGTCTTGCTTTCTTATCCATTCAGCCACCCTGTGTCTTTTGATTGGAGCATTTACTCCATTTACATTTAATGTGATTATTGATAGGTGCATATTTATTGCCATTTTGTTATTTGTGTTCCTAGTCTTCCTTAGTTAGGTTGTTTTTCTCTTCTGCTTAAAGAAGCCCTTTTAACATTTCCTGCAAAGCTGGCTTGGTGGTAATGAATAACCTTAACTTGTTCTTTTCTGTGAAACTCTTTATCTCTCCTTCAATTTTAAATGATAACCATGCTGGATCCAGCAATCTGGGTTGTAGGCCTTTATTTTTCATCACTTTGAAAACTTCCTGCCACTCACTTCTGGCCTGTAAAGTCTCTTTTGAAAAGTTGGCTGATAATCTTATGGGGGTGCCCTTGTAATTAACTTGCTGCCTTTCCCTAGCTGCTTTAAGGATTCTGTCTTTGTCCTTAACCCTTTCCATTTTCACTATAATGTGTCTTGGTGTGGGTCTGTTTGGGATCATCCTGGTTGGAACTCTGCATTTCCTGGGCTTGTATGTCAATGTCCTTTGCCAGGTTAGGGAAGTTTTCAGACATTATTACTTCACATATGTTCTCAATCCTGTGCTCCCTCTCTTCTCCTTCTGGTATTCCAATGATCTGTGGTTATTGGGATTGATGTTGTCCCCCAGCTCTCTTAAACTATTTTCAATGTTTTTCATTTTTTTTTCTTTTTGTTGTTCTGCTTGGGTGATCTCTGCTATCTTGTCCTCTAAGTCACTGATTCGATTTTCTGCTTTCCCAATCTGCTAGTAATTCCATCAAATTTGTTATTTAATTCAGTAATTGCATTCTTAAGTTCCAACTGGTTAATTTTCATGATTTCGCTATCTTTCTTTATATTTTCATTGATTTCCTTGAACATTCTAATAATCAGTGTTCTGAACTCTGTCTCTGATAGGTTGTTTACCTCTATTTCCTCTAGTTCCACTGATTCAGGAAGTTTCTTCTGTTCTTTTATTTGGGTTGTATTTCTTTGTCTCCCTATTCTGGCTTACTCTTTTTGCTTGCTTCGATATAACAGATAGATCCCCTAGGTCTCTCAGTCTTTTCTGGGTAAACTTATAGGGTGTGTGTCCTTTATATCTGAATTACTCAATCTCCCTATTCTCTTGTGTGTGTATATCTGAGGTGTTCCTTGTGTTGTGTGTCTTCACCTGTTGAAGTTTAGCTTTGATTACTTTTGTCTTGTCAGTAGGTGGGATTGACTCCCAGTCTTATTAGCTGTGAGGATCAGTAGTGTCCGCAGTTTATGAGCTGCTCTGAGAGTTGACCCTTCTGATGAGACTTGGACCTTTTGGCCCTTGCACCTGTAGCGACTTCCTTTTGGTTGTGACTCTTGTATGTCAAACCCAGAAATGCTCTGGTTTTATCTGAAGTTGGCCTGTGGGTATGATGATTCTTGTGTCTCCAATGCCAGTCTTGGCTAAAATCCACCAAGCTCTCCTCAGGTTGTCCTCTGCTGTACAAATATTCCTCTGTGTCTTGTGGGAACAAAGAAGGCCACCTGAAGCCTGGTGTGATCCTGGCACTTCAGGTTTGCTGTACATGAGTGTGGTTGTGACATGTGATCGGTAGTTTTTACAAATTCACTGCCGTTTCTGCTTTCGCCTGTCCCAAGGCAGCCTGTGCACCTTGCAGGCTCAGTGAGTGTCTTTGGGCACCCTTTCCATTGACAGCCGTGGAGAATGAGAGAGTTCCTTGTTGCCAAAAGCCATCTGCTAGGAATCTGTTTTCATAGTATTCTTGATTGATCCTCTACATTTCTGTGATATCTGTTGTAACTGCTCTTTTCATGTCTGATTTTTTTGTTTGTGTCTTCTCTCTTTTTTCTTTAGTGAGTCTATACATGCGTTTGTCAATTTTATTAATCTTTTCAAAGAACCAGCTCTTTGTTGCATTAATTTTTCTACTGTCTTTTAGTTCTCTATTTCATTTAATTCTGCTCTAATTTTTTATTATTTCCTTCCTTCTGCTGACTTTGGGCTTCATTTGTTCTACTTTTTCTAGTTCTTTAAGATGTATTGTTAAGTTGCTTATTAGGGATTTTTCTTGTTTCTTGAGATAGGCCTGTAATGATACAAACTTCCCTCTTATGACCACTTTTGCAGCATCCAAAAAGTTTTTTTTTCTTTGAGGGAAGTGTCACTGGCCCTTGTATGTGGGATCAAACCAAGGGCCGCTGACTTCCCAAGCCAGCACTTAACCACTGTGCCATTCGGCCGGCTCCCAAAAGTTTTGAAATGTATTTTCATTCTTATTCTTTTTTCTTTCTCTGTGTCTTTTGATCTCTCTTTATTTCTTCTTTGATCCAGTTGTTCTTTAGTAGCATGTTGTATAATCTCCACATAATTGTGTTTTTTCACACTTTCTTTTTGTAGATGATCTCCATTTTCAAAGCATTGTGGTTGGAGGATATGCTTGGTATGATTCCAATCTTCTTAAACTCGTTGAGGCTATTTTTGTGTCCCAACATATCTTCTATCCTAGAGAATGCTCCCTGTGCACTAGAGAAGAATGTATAATCTGGTTTTCTTGGATGAAAGACTCTGTAAATGTCAATTACATTCATTTTGTTTAATGTATCATTTAAGGCTGATAGCTCCTTATTTATTTTCTGTTTGGATGATCTATCCATAGCTGTCAATGTATATTTAGGTCCCCTACTATAATTGTTATCTGTCAGTTTCACCCTTTCTTTTGTTAATAATTGCTTTATATATTTTGGTGCTCCCTGACCGGAAGCATACAGATTGATAAGTACTATGTCTCCTATGTATTGTCCCTTTTATCAATATGAAATATCCATTTTTGTCTCTTGCTACCTTTTAAAAAACTTTTCCAAAAAACTGAAGAAGCAATACTTCCTACTTATTTTATGAGGCCAACACTACCCTGATACCAAAAGTTGGTAAGAATAACACAAGAAAAAGAAAAGTTCAGACCAATATCTCTGATGAAAACAGATATAACAATCCTAAACAAAATATTAGCAAATTGAATACAATACATTAATAAGATTATACATCATGATAAATTTGGGTACCTTCCAGGAGTACAAAGATAGTTTAATATATGGGAATCGATCAATGTGATACATTACATAAACAAAATAAAGGATAAAAATTATATTAATAGATGCAGAAAAGGCATTTGAGAAAATACAAAATCCATTTATAATTAAAGTACTTAATAAAATGAGTATAGAAGGAAAGTACCTCAACATAATAAACGATACACAACAAACCTTAAGTTAATATCACACTTAATAGTGAAAAAAATAAAAGCATTTCCTCTAAAATCAAGAAAAAGACAGAGATGTCCCATGTCATCACTGTTCTTCAACATGGTGTTGGAAGTTCTAGCCACAGCAATCAGGCAACAAAAAGAAATAAAATGCATCCTATTGGGAATGAAGAAGTCAAATTATCACTTTTTGCAGACAACATGATTCTTTATACAGAAAAGCCTAAAGATTCCACCAAAAAACTATTAAAAAAAACAATAAGCAAATACTGTAAAGTTGCAGGATACAAAATCAATGTATAAAAATACACTGTGCCAGGCCGGCCGAGTGGCGCGTTGGTTAAGAGCAGGCTTGGGATGCCAGCGGCCCCGGTTCGGATCCCACATATGAGGGCCAGAGACACTGCCCTCTACAGCTTAGATGGTGAACGACACCTCCACCTGGAGCTGGGCTGTTATGAGTCCCTGGGACGGTATAGCTGCACCTCCTGCTGCAGTGGACTGCCATAGGCTACAATGAGTGGGTAGCAGCCAGTGTGAGCGGCCAGCAGCTGGAGTGAGCTGCCAATAGCCGCTGTGAGCGGCTGTCCAGAGGCTGGTGACCATTCTGCCTCACCCGAGAAGTACGCAATGATGATACCATCATGGGCCAGTGAAGCAATGTCCTCCACAACTAAACTAAAGAACAAAAGGACAGTAACTTGTCTGTTCCCCTTCCCTGGTTCCCCAACGCTGTTCCCCTCTCCCAATTCCACAATAAAATCTTTAAAAAAAAAACAAAACAAAAAAACAAAACAAAATAACCCACTGTATTCCTATATACTAACAATGAAATTTCAGAAAAAGAAATGAAAAAAGACCATTCCTCCTACAATTACAAAAAAAAAAAAAATAAAGTAGTAGTAAACGTAACGAAGGATATGAAGGACCTGTACACTGAAAACTATGACATTAATAAAAGAAATTGAAGGAGACACAAAGAAATGGAAAGAGTCTATGTTCATGGGTTGGAAGAATCAACATAGTTAAAAATGGCAATATTAGGGGCCAGCCGAGTGGCACAGTGGTTAAGCGCTGGCTTGGTGAAGACAGCGGCACCGGTTTGGGTCCCACATATGAGGGCCAGTGACACTGCCCTCAAAAAAAGTGGCAAAATTATAGATGATGTATTACAGAATTGTACACCTGACACCTGTGCAACATTACTAACAACTGTCACCCCAATAATCTCTAATTTAAAAAAGGCAATATTATGCAAAGCAATATACAGATTTAATGCAATCCCCAGAAAAATCTCAATGGCATTTTTAAAATAAATAGAACAAAAAAAAATCAGAAGACCCCCAAATAGTCAAAGTAATCCTTAGAAAAAAGAACAAGGCCAGATGTATCACACTTCCTGACTTCAAATTATACTAAAACACAACAATAATCATAACGGCATGAGACTGACAGAAAAGCAGACAGAACAATGGAACAGAAATGAGTACCTAGAAATTAAACCACATATATATGAGTAAATAATTTTTTTTAAAAAAGGAGTCAAAAACATACAATGGAGAAAAGAAAGCCTGTTCAATAAATGGTGCTGGGAAAATGGAAAGCCACATGTAAAAGAATGAAACTAGACTGCTATCTGTCACCGTGTACCAAAATTAACTCAAAATGGATCACACACCTAAATATAAGACCAGAAACAATAGATAGCATAAACAAAAAGATAGATACTAAACTTATGGACCTTAGTCTTAGAGAGGATTTTATGAATTTGACTTCAAAGGCAACAGAAGTAAAAGGTAAAGTAAATGAATGGGACTATATCAAACTAAAAAGCTTCTGCACAGCAAAAGAAACCATCAATAAAACAAACAGGCAACCAACCAAATGGGAGGAGATATTTGCAAACTATGCCCCTGATAAGGGGCTAATACCCAAAATATATAAAGAACTCATACAACTCAACAACAAAAAACCCCCAAGCAATCCAGGTGAATAATGGGCAGAGGACCTGAACAGACAGTTCTCCCAAAAAGATATACAAATGGCCAACAAATATATGAAAAGATGCTCAACTTCACTAGCTATTAGGGAAATGCAAATCAAAACCACAATGAGATACCACCTCACACCTTTTAGAATGGCTACCATCAACAAGACAATAAGAAGTGTTGGAGAGATTGCAGAGAAAAAGGAACTGGCATACACTGCTGGTGGAGATGTAAATTGGTTCTGCCAGTATGGAAAACAGTATGGAAGTTAATCAAAAATTTAAGAATAGTTACCGTATGATCCAGCAATGCCTCTTTGGGTACCTACAGAGAAAATCTGAAAACATTTATCCATAAAGATATATGTACCCTTATGTTCATTGTAGCATTATTCATGGTGGCCAAAAAAGGAGAAAAACCAAAGTGTCTCTTGATAGATGATTAGATAAAGAAACTGTGATACATATATACAATGGAAAATTACTCAGCCATAAGAAAAGATGTAACACTGCCATTTGTGACAACATGAATGGATCTTGAGATTATCATACTAAGCGAAATAAGTCACGCAGAAAAAGTCAAGAACCAATATGATTTCACTAATATGTGGGATATAAAATGGAAAGCAACAAATGAACAGGATAAACAAATAAGCAAAAACTCATAGACAAAGACAACAGTTTAATGGTTACCAGAAGGTAAGGGGGAGGGGAAAAGTAGGAGAGAGTAAAGGTGGACAAATATATGGTGATGGAAGGAGATTTGACTCTGGGTGGTGAACACCCAATGTGATATATAAATGATGTATTACAGAATTGTACACTTGAAACCTATATAATTTTATTAATCAGTGTCATCCCAATCAGTTTAATTAATTTTGTTTAAAGAGAAAAAAATATAGGTAAACTAGATCATCAAAATTAAAACTTTTGTACATGAAAGGACAGTATCAAAAAAGTGAAAAGGCAACCTATGGAATGGGAGAAAATCTTTGCAAATTATTTATCTGACAGGGGTCTAGTATACAGAATATAAAAAGATTGCTTACAATTCAACAACAGGAAGACAAATAACCCAAGGAAGATATACCAATGGCCAGTAAACACTGACAAAGATTTTCAACGGCATTATTCATCAGAGAAATTCGAATGAAAAAATGAGATGAGGGCCGGCCGAGTGGCGCAGTGGTTAAGAGCTGGCTTGGGATGCCAGTGACCCTGGTTTGGATCCCACTTATAAGGGCCAGTGACACTGCCCTCTAAAAAAAAAAATGAGTTGAAACATTATATCCACTTGAGGGCTAGAATCAAAAGACAGACAACCGCAAGTGTTAAGGATGATAAGGAAATGGAGCCTTCATAATTATGGCAATGTAAAATGGTGTAGCCACTTTGAAGAACTGTGTGAAAGTACTATCCAAGAGAAACAGAACTTTCATTCTCATGTACCAAGACATGTATAAAAATGTACATACCATTGTTATTCCCAACAGCCAATAAGTGGAATGAGTGTAAAAGTATAAATAACAGATACATTAAAAAATGGATAAATGGAAGGTGATGTGTCTATAAAGTGCAATATTAGTCAACAATAAAAGAATGGATGAACCTTGAAAATATTATGTTAAGTGACAGAAGCCTGTCACAAGATACCACATAACGTGCGATTCCATTTAAATAAATTGTCCAGAACAGACAAATCTATAGCAAAAGTAAATAGATCACTGGTTACTGTGAACTCTGAAAAAGAAGATGTCTACCAAGAAGGACACCTGGTGGCTAAGTGGGTTCAAATTTAAAAGCAGAGCCTAGCAGCCATTTCTAAACAGGGGCCTCTCATACTTCAGGGAGAAGTCTGCACTCAGCTGCCTGCCTTCCACATTCAACTGCCTGTCAGCACTGTGTTTCTGCCATCTGAGATAGCCCTTATAAAGGAATGTCTGGAATTGTATTTCAACCAATAGGACAGGATTTCCCCATCCAAACCGAACTGTGAAGCTATATCCTCATTAGCAGCTTCATCAACTGATTAGAGTGACCCCATTCTGACCAATCAGGACAACGAGTTTTGGATGAATGAAACTGTGAGGATTTGGAGTCATCATCTGCATGAAGATAGACCAATTAGGGACTTCGGCCTAAATAAGTCAGCTCCCCTCTGGCTCAGACAGCGCACTTACCCTTTCCATGGAAGACTAAAGCTTGTGTTTCCCAACTGGATCTAAATCACCAAATACCTCTCACCAGTGCAGGGTGGAACAGACCAGCACAAGGCAGAATGGAGTGCTCCAGACTGGAGCAAGTGGAG
The DNA here is from genome assembly GCA_033961575.1 of Aselliscus stoliczkanus. Lineage (NCBI taxonomy): Eukaryota > Metazoa > Chordata > Mammalia > Chiroptera > Hipposideridae > Aselliscus > Aselliscus stoliczkanus. The sequence continues at coordinate 54,534,704 of CM066737.1, forward strand.
CAGACCGGATGAGAAGAGAGCAGAGCTGTTTAGCCTGAGAGGCCTTGCCACAGGGTCACCTCACAGCCATGCTGTTTCACAGCCTTACTGCTTTGTAATTGAGCTGTAATCCTTTTAAGCTGTTACACAGTTGTGCTGTATCACAACTGAGCTGTTTGCATTGAAAAAAGTTTCCTTCTTTACCACACTCCAACTGGGGATTCCTGTTGGCATTGGAATTGGCACTAATGACCATCAGTTGACATAACCTAGGATTGTGAGGGGGAATAATGCGAGTGTAAGAGGCATCGAATGTGGAGTGATTGCTAATGGTGATGGGGTTTCTTTGTGGTATGATGAAAATTAAATCATGGTAATGGTTACAAGACCCTATAGACATATTAAAAACCATTTAATTGTACACGTTGAAATGGGTACATTTCATGGTTTGCAAACTATTCAATAGAGCTTTTATTTAAAGATTTAAAAAATGTATAAAATAGTATTTGCTTTTCCTTCTAGCTAGACCTTCTGGCTTTTATGGAATATGTTGTCCTATCTTCTAAATTTATACTTTGTACTAAAACCCCTCTTACTTCACAGGGACATTGCCTCTGTTGTCTCTAGCCAGACTTCATCTGAAACCAATATATAAGGTCTCTCTCTCTCTCTCTCTCTCTCTCTCTCTCTCTCTCTCTCTCTCTCTCATCTTCTTCTTCTTCTTCTTCTTCTTCTTCTTCTTCTTCTTCTTCTTCTTCTTCTTCTTCTTCTCTCTCTCTCTCTCACACTTTTTTCTTTTGCACTGTTGCTAGATGTTTAAAAAAGCATGATTAACTTAACACCTATATAATTTTACTAACCATTTTCACCCCATTAAATTTAATAAAAAATAAATTAAATAAACCCCCAATAAGCAAAGGAATTCTACTGTTCCAGTTGTCACTAGGACAAATGTTTTTCTTTATAATGAAAGCTGGGATGGGTTGGAAAGGGGTCACCAGGAACACTAGACTTAGCTAGTCTTTCCACCTACCAAGAGCACAGATTTGCAAGATGGTTAACTTTATAAACTATTGAACTAAAAAATTTGCAAGTTGGTAGGAAAAAATTCAACTATATAAACTCCTGGGTTAACATCTGGTGATATTCACTTCTGACTACCAAATTTACATAATATGACTTGAAGGAAAGTGGTGATACATAAAACTAGAAGGAAGTAGTATATTTAATGCTTAATTTGGGTGTTCATTTCTCTCTTCAATGGTGTATGTGTATGTACATACACACATATGGAAACCTGTTCTCAGAAAGCCCCTTTATATGCAGAACAGAAATGTCAGTCAAGATAGAAATATCCTGATGCAACTCATGTTATGTGATTCTAGCTGTTACCTGTACAGATATCTCTTACCTGTACCACTAGCTCTGCCTGAAGGGGCAACTAGTGAAGAAGAAAGAAGAAATGAAGGCTGAGAGTAGAGGGGATTTGCTTCAGAAACAGAACAGAATGGGATAACATTATTCCCCAGTTGTTGACAGATGAGAACAAGATTCTGAAACTCTGCAGTCATTACTCCATTTCACAGTGGATGGTTGTGAAGAGACAGGGAATATGAAAACACTAATAAGACAGGAAATATTTAGCAGTTATATTCATGAATATTGACAATGGGAGCAAGAGCCAGCAGACCACCAAAGAATTTTCCTTTTGATTCATCGTAAAGTTTCCTGGTCAGTATTAAGAGGGGTTTTGCAATGAAAAATAAAAGGAACTATTATGTGATTTTATTTTATTGCTGTTTCAAAGAAAGATGAATCACCATTCAGGTTATTGAAGATACATCCAGGATATTTATATAGTTGAAGTTATAAAGAGACAGGATAAAAAATATCAGTTTATCTGAACTTATTAGAGTGAGTGGGAAGGAAAGAATGGTGAGAAACTAAAATAACTTTAACTTCAATAGCTATTTAAGTCAATCAATATTTTCTCAATAACAGCCATAATTATGGCATAAAAGACCTGGAAGATGTCTCAATGAAATTCACTCGTTTTTGTATATGAAGTTAGAATTTTTGTCTTTCTTTAATTTCCTTTCATAACAATGTACTTCACCAAATGAAGAGAAAGCAAAATTTGTATACCTATACTAAATATGAAATGGGACTTACGAACACTGAAATGTTCACAGCCTGTCAACTTATCAATAGCTTTGCAGGCTTCCTCTGTCTTTAGCATTTCCTCTTGTCTTCTTTTACTTTCTGGATCATCATTCAAAATCTTGTTCCTCAGCCATGTCAAATGATACACCCGAAGTCTGTTCTTATGTCCTGATAGGTAAGAAAAGATAGTGTTTCAATTCAGTCTATTTTTCATATATTAGAAGAACAAAAGTAAATGTATTATTCCTTTTAAACCAAATGCTTTTGTTAAAGTAAAAAGCACTTTAAAATACAAACAAATAAACAAAAAACCAAACTACATTACATTAGAGTCTTCCCTTCAGAGTTTGGAAATGTGAGAACAAAGTTTCTTACTTACAAAAGGTAGTCAAAGTGTCTACCAGCTACCTATGTGCCTATCTGAAGAGAATGTGAAATACTTCTTTTGGACAGCATAAGCCTGCCACTGTGCAGACAACAGAATTACCAACCATTCATTTATACCTCGGCTTTTATATAAGCCATCACCCTTCTAGGATTCACAGACTCAGAAGCTGTCCCTGGTTGTGTGTATGTATGAGAAAGATGTCTAATGTATTAACTGATATGCATTCGGGGACAGTGGGATGGACTTTTTTTTTTTTTTTTTTTTAGGGCAGTGTCACTGGCCCTCATATGTGGGACCCGAACCGGGGCCGCTGGCTTCCCAAGGGAGCGCTTAACCACTGCGCCACTCGGCCGGTCCAGGGATGGATCTCTTTGTGCCCTTTCATTTCAGCATACTTAAAAAATAAATGAATGGTTTTACTGCTATTTTTCCCCAACCCAATTTATCTTCAATGTTACATTTCTAATTGTAAATCCAATTAAATACTTAGAATTCCTTCATGAAAAACAGGCAATTAAAGTTAACCATTTCTTTTTCTATATAATGAATTTACATACATTTTTAAGGTTCATTATTTCAAGATATCTAGACCCAATAATAGAATTCTTACTCATATGAGAATGTGAAATATATATATATATATATATATATATATATATATATATATTTTTTTTTTTTTTTTAAATTTTTGAGGGTAGTGTCACTGGCCCTCATATGTGGGACATGAACCGGGGCTGCTGGTTTCCCACACCAGCACTTAACCACCGCGCCACTCAGCTGGCCTGTGAAATATATTTTTACATGACATTTTTTGAAATGGTGTTAAAAAAACGGTGTTAGAATTGAGATGTCAAAGTCTGTTGCTTTTATAAAATAGCAAAATAAATTTGTGCTCTAAATTATCAGGCGTTATTTCTACACTTATGTTCTCAGTACTATTTGATAAAAAAAATAATCCACATTTGAGAGAAATTTAAGCATTAAAAAGGGCACATTTGGGTTAGAGAAAGAACATCCATAGAAGATTTTCTCCTCTAAGAAAAATATAAACCAAAGTTAATCATATTTAGAAATATAATCATTAATTAATGTGCAATATGGCTATTAGGTATAGAAACGAAGTATGTAAACATATATAGGTGGCTGTGAGTAGCATCGTTTTATTCTACAGTCAAACCACTTTTTTTTTTACTTTTCCCATACTTTCATCAGTCATCTTTTTTTTTTGTTGTTGTTAAAAATTTTATTGGGGAATTGGGGGAGGGGAACAGCATTGGGGAATCGGGGAAGGGGAACAGACAAGTTGCTGTCTTTTTGTTCTTTGGTCTAGTTGTGGAGGATGTTGCTTCACTGGGCCATATTGCTATCGTCATTGTGCCCTTCCCGGATCAGGCAGATTGGTAGCCGGCCTCTGGATAGCCAATCAGCGTGGCTATTGGCAGCTCACGCTGGCTGCCGGCCACTCCCTGTAGCCTATGGCAGCCCACTGCAGCAGGGGCTGCAGCATACACCGCCACGGAGGCTCGCAGCCCAGCTACAGGTGGAACTGTTGTTAGCTGTAGAGGGCAGTGTCACTGGCCCTCATATGTGGAATCTGAACCGGGGCTGCTGGTATCCCAAGCCAGCTCTTAACCAATGGGCCACTCAGCTGGCCCCATCAGTCATCTTTTAACTATAGTCACCTTTAACGCTAGTGTTTTCCTGGTACCAAGTACTGTTTAGTAATCACAGTCTACTAACATCCATTTACTTGTTCCCTTATCTTCAAAGGTTCAGGCTCTGATTGAGCAAAGCTAAGAAATTCAGCCACTATGTGAGAAGAGTAAAAAGGCCTTAGGTTATCCATTCTTGTTACTAACCCTATCTGTAGGCCCTCATGATAAGGTTATGCAAGGGACAGACAGTCTCAATTTTATCCAATGATTGTTCACTCTGTTCTTTGTTGCTCTGACTAAATCACACAAAAAGGTATATGGTGGATGTTAGTGTGGTCGTGTATGCATAGGTGGGTGAAATTGTGAGTTATGAAATAGTAGGTGGCCACTCAGAAAAAACATGAAAGAATGTAGATTTTTTTCTTATCACTGACCTAGGTTAGGTGTATTATAATCAAATATCCAGATACAAATGAGAGTCAGAAGTTACTTTACATTGTAAATAGATAAGAAAATACAAATTGGAAAGTCTGGTGTCCCAATTAAATGTTTTATTTAAAGTGCTTTCCTATGAACACTTTCACCTGAGAAAGTCCTTAGCCCAGTTTGCAACCTAATTAAACTGCATAATTACTCAGCTAATTTAAGTTCTTAAACAAACCTGAGATAGTAATCAGCAAATTGAGTGGCTCTACAACTTGAATCTGACGGAACGGTCTTCGCTTTATAAGTTTAGTAATATCTGCCTTTCCGCTTCTGTCCATCAGATACAGATTAGATCGTGTTCCCAAAAGCAAATTCACTCCTGTTTATATATAAAAAGAAAAGTGCTATATTAGCTCAGATTACATTCTTACAATTGAATTTATGCTAGTATTCTTAATGTTTCTGCTATGCCAATGTTCTGATTTATGTAAAGGTGACAACATTTACATGTCTAGTGTTAACCTCATTCTGTATAACAATGGGATCTTTACCAACAAAACAAAATTTTGTTGAAATACATAAAAAATATAAAAGATAATAGACTCTTGGCAATATTTTACTGTCTAGTGGCTAGTGTGTCATCTCACAAATAGAACTTTATGCATATGTTATCAACATTTAATAGTGTCCCAAACTTTATAAAAAAATCAATCAACCTTTTTGAAAGTTACCATTAAACACTGAGGATGTCTAGCATATATAAAGACTTTGATTCAGTCGATTTTTCATTCCTAACTACAATATAACTAAGGATTTTAATGCTTTAAAAATAATTATATGTAAACTGATTTAGAATTGAGTGATTCTGTGTTCATGAATATATTTTACAACTTATATTGCTCAATGCCTATGAAATTAATTCTTATTTTTATGTATTTAAATTCCTACACTCTAGGGCTGGCCAAGTGGCGTGGTGGTTAAGCGCGGGCTTGGGAAGCCAGCGTTCCCGGTTCGGTCCCACATATGAGGGCCAGTGACACTACCCTCAAAAAAAAAAAAGAAGAAAAAAAAGAAATTCCTACGCTCTATTATTTTTCTGCTGGCCCTATTCACTCAAATATAAGCACTGTTTTTAAAGACCAGAAAGACAGGACTGAAATAGAAGATAGAAGTAAAGTTAGAATATACTTTAAAGCCTGTGGGAGTTTCCCCCCATATACCAAGACACAGGAGAAAATCAGCGAAGTCATGTAAGAGAGAGTAAGTACTTCAGTGTCTTCCTTCTACTTGGAGAATACAGACAGTGCCCAAAAAATGTCTATACATTTTAAGAAAGGAAAAAACTGTATTAAAATTGTAATATATACTAATAATAAAAGATGAATACAAGTGATGCATATACTTTTTTTTGGCACCCTGGTATTTGTGCTTTAAGGGTATAAGGAGTAAAGACAAGGGTCTCTGCCTTCATTTTCCCACTCTGTCCTTTACCAGTTCTCTAAGTAACAGCCAGTGACATGTTTATGAACTGTATACTCCTCCCACAGGGAAAGCAGAGGGAGAAGGAAGTGCGGTCAATTCTGACTGTAATCTTTTATTTTTCAAAAGAATTTTTCACCAGTTTTAAAAATGAGTTATTGGACATAAACTGGGTAGTTGCCTGACTGAAGTGATAATGAAGTAAACTGGGCTTTCTCGTCACCTGACACACTGCATTAGCAGAACCTTGAGGATGACTATAATATGTATAACCATAATGCCTGCTTCACTCTTCTAATTTTAATTTTAATTCTGTCCCTTGTTCAATCATACATTAAGTGAAATCTACGAAATTTCAAGTTGGAGGTTGGCATTTACTTTGGATTTCTCGCCCTGCTTGTGTTCATTTATTGTTTCACTTATGACACAGACTGGACTTGAGGTAAAATATTGTTTTAGCACTGCCAACGTTATTATAATTCTTTTGGAACAAAGGACTGAAAATGTCTATCAAAGTTAAGAGACTATAGAAGAAACTTTTTCTGTAAATCCTCAAGATTATTTTAAAATAAGAAACTGCAGAAATCTTTCTTATAATATCTCATTAGCTATTATATGTTGCATATTCACTTAAATTAAAAACACTAAGCTCAAATTTTAAAAAATCATAACCTAGTCCAATTTTATATTTTAGCCCAGTTTATTCAGTTTAAAAAGAAAAATAGGGAGCACCAAGCAAACATCAAACTGCATTCAGTGAAAATAAATCAGCCAAAAAGAGCAAATTAACCACCGTATGTATGTATGTGTGGGTGTACATATGTACACCCCCCCCCCACACACACACTTCTTATTTATTTGGTAATAGTGAAGAAATACTTCACATCTTTGATTTTTCACAACTTTGATACATAGATAAAACATATTCTTCAAAAGAATGATTCAGTTGTATAAAACCAAACTCACCCCACAAAGAACCACAGCATATCTCAGAAGTGAATTCTTTTTCATACATGTGGATTAGTGGTTTTTTACATGCAGGAGAGACATACAGTGGGTTAACATTCACTTCAGAGGGCTTCTTAGGTGATTTCTCAGTTACTTCCACCAATCCAGCATACACTGTGAAGAAGTAAGGGAAATATATTTAGAGTAATTACTAATGCATACATCATATATGTTCAGTGTTTCACCAAATGAGACAGCCTAGAAAAATTTCTTTTACTTTATAGTAGTTTATTTTTTACTGGAGGTATCATTTCTGTAATTGCTAAACCAACAGTTAACGTAAGTCATGATAGTTAAAATACTTCTGAATATGAATGTATCTCAAGTTAGTATGATTAAATTGCAAAAAATATACAGATGAGGGACTCAATTTCTCAACTGTAGTTCAAAAATTTAGGTGCCATAAAGATTCAGTAAAGAGTAGATTATTTTAAAGCATATATCCATCCAGATTTATAGCAACTAAATATCAGAATGATTTGATTCTTTTCAGATCATGTACCAGTGGTCAAACACTGTATTTACTATGTAAACAGACTGCATTTGGAGACAATATTAAACACACTTACTGATGGCACTAGCAAAATCAGCATTTGCAGCCCTCCCAGAAACGTTGGAAGGAGATGAGTGGCTGGCAGAAGAACCCGACTCTGTTGATGCTTCTGATATGTCTATACTGTCATTTTCACCATCAGGTTCTGTGGGTACAGCACCTGAGGCAAGGACATTTGAGGCCTCACTTCTACCAACTGGCTCCTAAGAGATGGAAAATTGATTTTGACTTTGTTAGGAGACTAACAGTGAGAGAAATATAATATGCTTAGGGGACATTTGAAAAAATAGAATGCAAATTTTGTAACATCTATAATTCTGCACCCTTATAGAATTCACATTTACCAGATAAACTCAGCAATGTTATCAGAAGAGAGAAAAATAATCTATATTGAGACAATTGATGTCAGAGTAGAAATTCAAGGAGCTTAAATTCCCTAGCTGTACAATTTGGGGACCTAATATTTGTGGAATTTTTACTATGTACTACATACTCTGCTGGGCATCTTATTTATAAATCATTATCAATCATTACAACAATCCAAAACTTAAGTATAATTATTTCTATTTTATTTATAAAGAAACTAAAGCTTAGGGGCCAGCAGAGTGGCTCATTTGGTTAAGAGTTGGCTTGGGAGTGAGTGCTCTGAGCAGCAGGGCTGCGGGTTCAGTTCCCACATGGGCCAGTGATGCTGTGCCCTCTACAGCTAAGATGGTGAACAACAGCTCGACCTGGAGCTGGGCTGCCATGAATCGCACGTGATGACGTAGGCTGCAATGGGGCTGCAGTGAGCTGCCGTGAGCTACCATGAGTGACCAGCAGCCAGTGTGAGCAGCACACAACTGGCGAGGACTGCCGTGAGCTGCCATGAGTTGCCATGAGTGGCTGTTCAATGGCTGGGGACCGACTGCCTCAGCTGTGAAGAGCACAATGATCATAATACCAACATGGGCCAGTGGAGCAGCGTCCTCCAGAGCTAGGCTGAAGAACACAAGGACAGCAACATGTCTGTTCCCCTTCCCTGATTTTCCAATGCTGTTCCCCTCCCCTAATTCCCCAATAAAATCTTTAAAAAATAGAAAGAAAGGAAGGAAGGAAGGAAGGAAGGGGGAGAGAGAGAGAGAGAGAGAGAGAGAGAGAGAGAGAGAGAGAGAGAAAGAAGAAAGAAAGAAAGAAAGAAAGAAAGAAAGAAAGAAAGAAAGAGAAAGAAAGAAAGAAAGAAAGAAAGAAAGAAAGAAAGAAAGAAAGAAAGAAAGAAAGAAAGAAAGAAAGAAAGAAAGAAAAGCTTAGCAAACTTGAAAATGTATTCAGGGTCATAGAGATAAGTAAGGGGAGCAGAGTTTGAAGCCAGAGTCTGATTCCATTTCTTTTTTTTTTTTTGAGGGCAGTATCACTGGCCCTCATATGTGGGACCGAACCGGGGCCGCTGGCTTCCCAAGCCAGTGCTTAACCACTGCGCCACTCGGCCGGCCCTCCAAATTCTGCTTCCAAAGCTTATACTGAGCTATGCTATGCCCAACCACCATTTGAAAAAATTAAAAACACTGGTGTTGGGGTATCAATTCCACTTTGAGAAATGGCAAAACTAATGATGGAAAATCAACCAACACAAACTCAAGAGTGTGAACATGCTTCACTGAAAATGTAGCCAGCTTCCATTAACTTACAGAGAAGAAACTCAAGGACAAAAGCCACAAAATGTGACAGATTTTATGTGGAATGCTATATCCTGTGGAAAAACATACCAACTGTTTTTGATGAGCCTATCTTTGGTGGGCCTGTCTTTGGTGAGCCTGTCTTTTGATAAGCAATTTGCGTGTGTGTGTGTGTGTGTGTGTGTGTGTGTGTGTGTGTGTATAAACAGGGATCCTTGGCTTTGAGAGAGTTGTGCTGTCCTTTCAAAGGCTTGTTTTTATGACCTTTCCAACCACAAAAGTGTTGTATGGCAACACGTCCTTTTTAAGTTAAAAAGAAAGTAAGATCCAATCATTCTATAAATGTCAAAAACACTCCTTAAGATAACTGGAGATACCCAGAGGTGCTATGAAAACTATGTTGGGATATCTTGTTTTAATGTTTTTAATTTACATACGTAGGTAGGTAGATAGATGATTGATAGATTGATAGAAAGACAGAGACAGACACACATTCCCACTGATACTGCTTTCCCATTGGAATCCATCTAGGGAATTTCCTTCCTACCCTTTTTCTTTGTTTTCTCCCTTCATTGATATCTTCCATAATTATTATGTGCCTATCATAGACCAAACTCTAGGTTGGACCCTGAAATTGGGTGAGTGGGTAAAGAAAAGTAATCAAGGGTGGATTAAACATTGTTCCTGCATTTTAAGAGTTCACAATCTAGTTTGACAGAAAAGCAAGCAAACAACCGAATTACAATGCCATAAGCACTAAAATGAAACTATGGGCAACATACTTGCAAGCACAGGTGAAGGGGTGTATAATTCTGCCTTAGGAAGTCAAAGATAATATATGAGTTGGATGATCAAGGATGATTAGCTCACCAAGCAGAGAAGAGGTGAGGCGGCAGCCTTATAGAAAATGTGAAAAGCTTACACAAAGGCACTAATTTATGAAAAAGAATTGCATCTTCTAACTCAGTTTGTGTGATAGGATATCAGGCTGGGAAAGTAGATTGTCATGATCTTTCCTTAGTCTGGAATCTTACCTGTGTTTGCAGATATCCAAGTACTCCCCACTTATCGAGAATTAGTGCTCCAGAAAATCTTCTCTGTGATAATTCCTACTGATCTAGCATCTGTGAATCTATATGAGTATTTTAGACCTATTTATAAAGCCAGTAAACCTTCTGCAAATGACAAAGTCATTATCTAAACACAGTTTGTTAATTAAGTTTTATTGTATGTTAATAGTACCTTAAAATTAAAATAGAATCTAGCAATTTTACTCTAGCAATTACACATCTAGCCATTCCATTCCTACAATAGATATACTCGTATAGCCCAAAGAATTGAAAACAATGACTCCAAGAATAGATACTTGTACATCAATCTTCACAACAGCATTATCCATGATAGCAAAAGGTGAAAACAACCCAAGTGTCCATGATCAGATAAATGGATAAACAAAATGGGATGTATTCACACAATGGAATATTATTCACCCAATGAAAGAAAATCCTGACACATACTACAACATGGATCAACCTTAAAAATAGTATGCTAAATTAAATAAGCCAGATAGAAAAGGACAAATACTGTATGATTCATCTCATATAAGGTACAAACAAAAAGTAGACTAGAGGTTACTAAATATTGGGGAGAGAGATAATAGAGAGTTAACTGTTTAATTGTTTGGGATGATAAAAGAAAGCTCTAAAAATAAATAGCAGTAATAGCTGTACAACATCGTGAATGTATTTAATTTCACTGAATAGTACACTTAAAATAGAAAATCTTACATTATGTATATTTTACCACAATAAAAATACCCTAGAAAAATAGCATGTTAAGAGACACTATCTCAAACATGCGATCTGAGTAATAAAGGAAAACAAAGAAGATATTTTTGTCCTTCAAAGTAAAATAGTTACCATCTAAATTAGAAGATGTAAAGATCTATCTATAGCTATAATTCAAAATATTTAAGGCTTTGGGATAAAAGTTTAAAACATGTGGAACAGCTGGAAATGTGACATAACACATGAAGAAACACATTCACAAGGAAAGGAACCAATTCAAATGGTGCATTACCTCTTGTTCATGTTCAAAGTCCTCAGATGCTGGTCTCTCCAATCCTGGACCATCTCTCTCTGAGCAATTTTCCCCTTCATTGATTTCAAGGGCATCACTCTCTTCATGTGTTCCACTGATTCTTCTACCTCCATCATCCTTCTTGCCTCTTCTTCTACTTCCTATATTGGCTCTCTGTCCTTCTTCGTCTCCAATAGCTGCATTGCCACCATTGGCTGTACATCCTCCATGGCTTCTACTGGCTCTCTGTTTTCCATAGCTGCTGCAGGTTCCTTCTCCTCCATCACTCCCATCTGTACCATTTTGCTTCCATCTTCTACCTCTACCATAGCTTGGTCAGACAACAAGATTCAGTTAATGATTAGGTGAAAGCCACCCAACAAAAACACATTTGAAAGTCAGCAAATTAAATAGAATTAAGATGTGTCTTATATATATGTACCATCTCTTGGCACATTTTTGCTCTATGTGAACACTTCTTGATATAGACAAGAAAAATGCCCCTATGTTCTTTCAATCTTAAATATTGAATTAACACCATAGCCAAGATCAATTCCCTGCCATATTTGGATGGCAGATGGGAGTGAACATGAATCCTTTATTAGGAACACATGTTAGGTTGGTAGCAAGTATATGTACTTTTTTTCTTAAATAATAGACTATTTCATGCATTAGCAACTTCATAGCCACATGAATGATCAAGCCCATGTTCTTGGCTCAACCACAACATAGTTGAATAATTCTTATGGTAATAGATCTAATTTATGCTAATGTTAACATTGTACTTTGATTTTTTTAACATGTGTATTGACTGCTTTGTTACAGAATCCCTTTGATTGTTGTACTACCACCACGAAGTTCAATAATATAGATCTCATTAAGCTAGATAGTCATTTAATTAGTTGCTAAGAACACCAAGCTTAACAAAATTTTTCAGTGACATTTTGCATAACACATCATAAACATGTACATATTATAATTATAAAATAAAATTTATTTGGCAATGGAATTCCTAGTAGATTTTTTAGTTTGCACAAAAGAAAAACTGTTGAATGATCTGTATTCTTTTCTGTCATGTATATCCCTCAATAACATTTAAATATTAACAAAACAATATATGGATTTCAATATTATAAAGCAAAGAATTTTCCCACTGTTAACTATTTTTCTAAAACTGGAAAAATATATTATGTAAATAATTTTCTTTAAGAGCAGTTTAAGTACAAACCATGAGCATATGTAAATAAGAGCACACTGGCTGTTTAGAGAAGGAGCAAAGGAATATATATATATATATAAAAACTGGTGGAGTGTCAAAATCATTACTTCACTAAATATTATCACTTTGGGCAGCTACTCTATAAGAAGATAAAGTTGAATGAGTACTGACTTTAGTTACAACAGCTTTCAGAATTCCAAAAAGAATGCTATGTTAGTAAGTTGCAGCTTAAAAACATCAAGTGAAATTTGTTAGCAATCATTTTTTTCCAGAAAATTTAGAGATTCTGTTCACAAATACTAGGGCTTCCTGTTACAGTTATTAAGTAGCACGCTACTAAATTTGTCACCCCATTTCTCATACTCATTGCAGTTTTACAGTGTGGGCTGATTCAGCAGCATTGATTTTAACAGCAACGCCTAGACAATTCCAGTTCTAAAGAACCTCACAAATACTTGAAGGCTAATAAAACACTACATGCAAAAATGCAAAATAAAGTGTTTTGCATTACAATAATTTAAAATCTATTATTAAAATTTAAGCATTTACCACTATGCAAGTGCAATTCTAGTCATCCTCTTAATAATAAATTTTGAAAGTAAACCAAAGATGCAAACAATTCTGAAATTATAAAACATGGATAGTGCAAGTAATAGATAAAAACCAACCTTGGCCAACTAGTAGCATCATCCTGATTATTGTCTTTGTCATCAACAGCCTCATCATTGCCATTGTCATCATGGTCTTCACCGACATCATTAGCCTGACCAACCTGTATATCCAAAGCATCACTGCCATTGTCATGGCCACAGCTATCTTCATACGCATCATTAGAATCTTCATCAGCACCGTCGGTATCAACACCAGCATCATAGACTTTAACATAATCACCATTTTCTTCGGGTGGCTGAATGACAGGTGCAGGAGTTAACCAATCATTCCGGAAGATTTCAGAGAGTGCATTATAGCCTACCCATTCATTTGTCAAGTAAACAGGGGGTGATATTTTTCCTACTTTAAATCCATCTGGAACCTGTGTGCAAAAGAAAGGTTAAGGTAGTCTCGAGTAGCCTTTCATTTTCTTCTAGATTGTAAAGGTTCCAAGCTGACAATATTCAAAAATATATTTTCAATTAAAATGAAGATGTTCACTCAATAAAGCCAACATTTTTGTGAAGATGACATGCCAAAATCCAAACGTCAGGCTGTGATCATTAATGACCTTTCTGGATCACACAGAGAAAAATTTACTCACACTGTTTTTTATTACCCCTACTTGTCTTCTGAAGAATAGACATTTGGTTTTGGTGCTGGAGAGCAGAACAGATGGTTTGGTGCTCTATAGAAGGTATAGTCACTTTTGTCTTTTGTTTTATCCTGTGATAGTGGGATTAACATATACCTCTTAAAATCAATATATTAATTTCCCAGCTCTAGTTTTACGCAACATAGGTCGTCTTAAAGTAACTCCAAACACTTATAAGAAGCACATTAATATAAATCCACCTTTAAGTATGTTACGTGTCATATAAGCAACCTTTGGACAATCTAAAAAGGATGTGTATGTAGTAGGGTAGGAGAAATTAACAAAAGTAAAATGGAATAATCTGAAAACACACTGCAAAAAGAACTGGAAGACTTAATTAGAGACAAGTAGCTTTTTATCACTCCTCTTTTGAATATGTTCTGACACAAGAATGTGAAAATAAAATGTTTTATGATCAATTAGATATTTTTTTATTTCAATCTTAATTTTTAGATTTAATATTCTGTGTACTCACACAGCAATGAAAATCTATCTTTGAAGGATTAATTTAAAAGTTAAACACTTTAACCTTCCCCTCAAGTAAAGATGAAAATATATATGTATATCAAAAGAAAATGAAAATGAAATAAACAGAAATAAATGGGTTAAGCATTAAGGTGGAAACCTACATGGACGTCAAGCAGCAACTTCTGATCAATAGTAGAGTAAGGCGGCGATGACTGGGATCTTCTTCCAATCACAGGACTCTCTTCCTCAGAAGATTCTGTGGAATGTCCAGAAAACATTAGTAACAGTGGTGATCACAGCCATTGCCTTCATTTTTATTGTGTGCCAGTTCTATCCCTTGGTATTTTTCTTTAGACTCTTTCCATTCAGGAAATATCACCTGATAAATTCTCATGGGGCCAGGGTCCTAGGTTTTGTTTTCATTGGTAGTGACAGGCTCAAGGTTTGTTCTGTCTGTAGAACTACATGACTTTTCTGTTTTCAATATTAAGGGTATACTTGCTAAGTATTTCTATTTGTATAAGAAGGTACACAGTAAGATGGGTAGACCAATAGTTCTATTAAAAATATATCAAGAATAGGAATGGCTGGGTGGTACCAGTGGCCTCCAATACTAACCAGTAGAATGAGCCCAACAGTGTATTAGATGGTAGATTAGACAAAATTCCCAGGAGAGTCAACTCTGCAATCTTAATCATAGGATTTCCACTCAAGCATATAAACATAAGCATTTCAATATAGGTGAAAAGTGAACAACTAAAAAGAGGAAAAACTTAGCTCTTTTTGTTTATTTATTTTCTATTTATTTATTTAACTTTATTGGGGAAAGCCATGTTCATTGGTTACCCATTGCTTTCATGCTATAATGGCATAGTTGACCCTTTTAAGGAGGGTGCAGCTCACAGTGGCCCATGTGAGGATTGAACTGGCAACCTTAGTGTTACCAGTATCATGCTCAAACATACTGAATTAACCAGTCACCCGCTGAGCTCTTTTTGTAAATCAGGGAATGTTTCTATGGGGGAGCTGTGTGCTAGTACTTTCAGCAGCAATAGAACTGTTCTGTATCTGTACTTCTCCAATAGAGTAGCCACTAGCTACACATGGCTATTAAGTATTTGAAATATGGCCAGTGTGCCTCAGTGGTTTCCTTTATAATTTTATTTAAATTTCATTTTAATTTATTTTTTAAACTTCTACTGTGAAATACACATTCTTTAAAAATTAGTTTCAGGTGTACAACACAATGCAAAAGTTATACTTTTTGTCCTTCAAAGTGACAACCCCCCCAGTTCGCCACCCCACTCCTCCTCCCCATATCATACATATCTATTACAATTCCTTTGACTCCCTTCCACAGTATACTCCACATCCCGTGACTATCTATATATTCAGTTACAGTTGGCATACAATGTTATACAACATCAGCTTCAGGTGTAAAGTGCAGTGATCAAGCCTCTACTCCGTCCATGAAGTGGTCTCCCTAACAAGCCATGAGACTATCTGACACGCCCCCAAATTTTTAAAACATTATTATATTCCCCGAACTCTGTTTCATATCCCTGTGGCAATACTGTAGTTGCCTATTTATGCTGTCTAATCCCTTCCCCTTCTCCCTTTTCCCCACCCCTTCCCACCTAGTAACCCTCAGTTTTTCCTCTATATCTATGAGTCTGTTTATTTAGCTCGATCATTCAGTTTTTCAGATTCCACATATAAGTGAGATCATATGGTATTTGTCTTTCTCCGACTGACTTATTTCACTTAATAGTCTCTTCACATTATCAATTACATTCCCAGAACTGTCCCCCATATCCCTGCGGCAACATTGTGGTCACCCACTACGCTGTCCAAAACCTTCTCCCTCTCCCTCATCCCCACTCCCTCCCAGCCAGCAAACATCAGTTTTTCCTTTATATCTGTTTGATATGATTTCAATCTTCTTAAATTTCCCGAGACTTGTTTTGTGGCCTAACGTGGTATATTTTGGAAAATGTCCCCTGTGTACTTGAGAAGAATGTATATTCTGTTGTTTCACGGTGAAAATCGATGAAGTCCAGCTGGTCTAAAGTGTCGTTTAAGGCCACTCTTTCTGTGTTGCTTTTCTGTCTAAAGCATCTCTCCATTGGTGACAATGGGGTGTTGAAGTCCCCTACTATGATAGTGTTAGTGTTGATCTCTGTCTTTATGTCTGTCAAAATCTGTTACATGTAATTAGGAGTCCCTATGTTGAGTGCATAGATGCTTATTAGGGTTATAGTGCCCTTCTTTGTCTTTTATTGTAGTCATTTTAAAGACTATTTTGTCCAAAATAAGTATTGGTACTCCAGCTTTTTTTTTTCTCATTTCCATTTGCATGAAATATCTTATTCCATCTGTAAACAACATATGCATGTGTCCTATTTTCTTATTCACTCAGCCACTCTCTGTGTTTTGATTGGAGCATTTAGCCCATTCACATTTAAAATGATTATTGATAGGTTCATATGGATTGCCATTTTGTTATTTGTATTCCTGGTCTTCCTGGGTTAGCTTGTTTACCCCATTCTTTGGTTTAAAAAAGCCCTTTTAACATTTCTTGCAATGCTGGCTTGGTGGTAATGAATTCCTTAAGCTTATTCTTTTCTGAGAAGCTCTTTATTTCTCCTTCAATTTTAAGGGATAGCCGTGCTGGGTAGAGCAATCTTGGTTGTAGGTCTTTATTTTGTGTCACTTTCAATATCTCCTGCCACTCCCTTCTGGCCTGCAGAGTTTTTGTAGACAAGTCAGCTGTTAGTCTAACAGGAGTTCCTTTGTATGTAACCTGCTGTCTTTCTCTTGCAGCCTCTAGGATTCTGTCTCTGTCTTTAACCTTTACCATTTTAACTATGAGGTGTCTTGGTGCGGACCTGTTTGGGTTCACCTTGTTTGGAAACCTCTGCATTTCCCGGGCATGTATGTTGATTTCCTTCACCAGGGTAGAGAAGTTTTCAGTCCTTTTTTCAAATACATTCTCGACTCCTTGCTTCTTCTCTTCTCCTTTTGGTATTCCTATGATTGGTAGGTTACTGTGCTTCATCTTGTCCCACAGGGCTCTTAAACTATTTTCATTGTTTTTTATTCTTTGGTCTTTTTGTTGTGACAACTGGGTGATTTCTGCTATTTTGTCTTCCAAATTGCTGATATGCTCCTCTGCTTAATCTACTCTACTGGTGATTCCTTCCAGTGTGTTCTTCATTTCAGTTATTGTATTCTTTAGTTCTAACTGGTTGTTTTTTATGATTTCTCTATGCTTCCTTATGTCCTCACTAAGTTCCTTAAACATTCTTATCATCAGTGTTCTAAACTCTGTCTCTGAAAGGTTGGATCCCTCTGTTTCATTTAGTTCCATTTCTAGAGGTTTCTTCTGATCTTTTACTTGTGACATGTTTCTTTGTTTCCTCATTCTGTCTGTCGCTCTGGGATTGCTTTGATGTATTAGATCACCAGGAGAGCCCTGGCTGGATAACACAGGCACACAGTTCATGGCCCAACAGTCCCAGGAAAACTCCTTGTCTCAGCCTGTCCCAAGCAGCCACTCGAAGATCAGGCCGAGCAGCCTGACAACCAATCACCTGCCTGGCAACTCTGCAAGCGCAGTGTGGAGAGCAGGGACCCGAGGCGGCTCCCGCACTCCCGCATCTCTGTGAGCAGCCTGTTGGAGCCAGAGGGCACCCACCCAGCATTTCCCTGGTAACGCAGTATAAGCCCAGCAGAGGGTGGGGATTCAAGGCCGCACGCGCACGCACACACACACACACACACACACACTTCTGCGCCAATTCCACCAGACCAATGAGGTCCCGGATCTGACCCTCTGTGACAGTGCCCAACACTGACAAAATGGCGCCCTCCTGCACACCACTCACATGCAAGCTCCATACAGGGTAACAATAGTCCCAAAACCTCCATCCTTTGCACCAAAGGCACTCAGTTCAATCCTTCCCCACAGGCTCCTGGGCCTGGCTCACACAGCTACTCCCTCCACCAGGAACCAGGTAAGTGCTCACTGGCGAGCAAGCCTGTGCACCAGCCCCACTGATACTCTAGCCACTCTCAGCCTCACCGAGCTGGGCAAAGAGAGTCCTCACTAATTTACTGCCAGCTATCTTGGAACTCCTCTTCCTGGCAAAGGAACTCTGGGCTGGTGAGCTTGGTGTGCGGCCGGAGGGTCTCTCTTCCAACCGGAGAAGCCTCCCCACAGCTGGGGCTTCCCTCACGGGGTTCGCCCTCTGTCGTCTCTGACCCTCCTACCAGACTTGAGGTGGCCTCCTCTTTAAGTTCTTCATTTAGTGGTTCTGTTCATCTAGTGTTCTGGGGATCTCCAGGTTTGAATGTTGTATAAATTGTTTGTAATTTTGGTATGATCCTGGGAGGTAGTTAGCACAGCGTCTGTCTATTCTGCCATTTTTTCTCATTTTAATTTTAATAGACACATGTGGCTAGTTGCTATCACAATGCACTACTCAGTTTTATAGTGTAAATACATCCATTTAAAATGCAAATTTGTCTGGACAGTAAGACTGGATTTTTGACATTAATTTCTGTGTTATAGTAAGTAACACCTGGGATTAAAAGGCAGTGGGAATACTTAGGGTCGAATATTACTAGATATGTGTG
The DNA here is from genome assembly GCA_033961575.1 of Aselliscus stoliczkanus. Lineage (NCBI taxonomy): Eukaryota > Metazoa > Chordata > Mammalia > Chiroptera > Hipposideridae > Aselliscus > Aselliscus stoliczkanus. The sequence continues at coordinate 54,553,720 of CM066737.1, forward strand.
AGCATACTTAGAAAAAGCTTCTCTAAGGCGATTTCCCAGTTTACTGTTTTTGTGTGCTTGGATTTCTTTTTGAGGGCAGTGTCACTGGCCACCATACATGGGATCCGAACCAGGGCCGCTGGCATCCCAAACCAGCTCTCAACCACTGTGCCACTGGGCCGGCTCTGTGTGCTTGGATTTAAAAGTAAATAGTACTATCCCTCTTTTATTTGTAGCCTTGGTAAATATAGCCAAAGTGTAGGGACACATATATTTGGACACACTGCTATCATTTGAGAAAATTACACTGAACACATCCTACAATTTGTGTCCATGTCTTCTGGCACATCTTCTGGCACTACTGTACTTTTTAAATTAAATTAAATTTATTGGGGTGACAATGGTTAGTAAAATTATTTAGGTTTCAAGTGTACATTTCTATAATACTTCATTTTTATATCACATTGTGTGCTCACCACCAAGAGTCAGTTATACTCCCATCACCATATATTTGACCCCTGTACTCTCTTTTACCTCTCCCCTTCCCCTACTCTGTTAAGTACTAAACTGTTGTCTGTGTCTATGACTTTTTGTTTATTTGTTTGTCTTGTTCCTTTGTTGCTTTCAGTTTTATATCTCACATAAGTGCAGTCATATGCTTCTCGACTTTTTCTGACTTGTACTTTTGCAGTTTCTTATCTTTCTGCAGGAAACCATTTTCTCTTAAATCTCTTGGTGTGTTATTAGGCTAAATAAGTTTGGGTGAGTGTTTGAGGTTTGGGGGCAAATTTATAGTAAGGTGCTCTGATTTCCTACATGATGAAGTATGCAATCTCATGGGAATCTTCAAATGGTCTATGTAGAACAAACAATAAAATAATAGAATTTTAGAGATGAAAAGAACTTTAGCTAATATCTACACAGATGCTATTCATCCTGTTCTCCCTCTCACCACTGTTCATGACTGCTTTGGGGCCTAATTAAGAATTTGCATATTAAAGAAAAAGGCAATATGAATAAACCTTAAAATTTTAGTTGTTTGCCCAGTATTAGTGAAATTGTGTGTGGGAAAATTCCCAAAGTGATTCTTCACGTAGGCTTATCTTATTTCTCACAAGATACTATTTCTGCATGAGGTGACACTACTATTTAAAAGAATTTTGCCATTATTTAAGTCTCCTAAGAAGAATTTTTTTTTTTGAGGGCAGTGTCACTGGCCCTCATATGTGGGACTGAACCGGGGCTGCTGGCTTCCCAAGACAGTGCTTAACCACCGTGCCACTCAGCCGGCCCAAGAATGGGGTTGTTTACTTCAGGTGTTCCAACATGTGATTTTACACTTGTATATCCTTTTTATTATTAACACGTAAATAAAATTACTATCAATTATTAATAATCAACTAATGGTTACTAATTAATTAACCAATTATTAGTTTATATATAGTACTCCTATATATCCTTTTTATTATTAACATTTTAATAAAATCTGTAAGCTACAATTTTACAGATGACTTGGGGACTTAGTCAGGTATTTATCCTTGCGTAACTTACTTGGATTGCATAAAAGTAGGTAACATCAGATTTTATGATCCAAGGCACAACTTTTGGCTTTGTTTATCCAATATTTCACAAATCCATAATTAATTTAAAGTCTCTCAAATCATGTCATAAAATAAAACATTTTTCTGAAATTAATATGACAATTAGTGAAGTTATTTTCTATGATTTTATTAATTTTCCATGTATTTTGAGTAAAAACATCAATTTGCAACATCTAGATGTTTATGAGATACTGTATATCTTTTACTTCAGGAGGTTAAATAACAAACTGATACGTAAAATGCATTCTCACAAGTACTTCATCTAAAATTTCAATATTCTAAACATAGCCTATAAATTTTAGCCAATTGGAGCAGCTTCTCCTCAGTTCCTTTCCCATATTTTTCACATGTTATGGAAACTAAAGTTGACACACCACACCTCCCTAGACACATTCCTAGCTCCTACTCAACTGAAAGAAGAAACTTCAGAAAAATTATTTTCCATTTCTCAGAGGTCACTAATGACTACTAAATTGCCAAATCCAATGGCCTCCCCGTTTTAATCTTACTTGGCCTCCCTGACACTTTTGAATAATTCCTTGTTGAAATTCTTTCTTGGCTTCTGCAATATAAATTGTGAAACATTAACTCCATGTTTTTACTGTTTGTGCTTTTAATCACCTGATGTTGTTGAGCAACTCTGAGGATTTTGCGAACTCCTTTGTCTGGTGTCAGTGGGCTTCTGAGCTTGTTCCAAAAGAGACTGCTGAGGAACACTAATGAAAAGACAGAAAAGTATGTGCCATGTCCTATCATTCATAAAGGGAATGTACAATTCAACATTAAGGCCAACAAAAAGTTTTAAGTATATGGGTACATATCAAACTGGAAAAAGGTAGAACTTAAGTAGTATTTTCCAATTTCCATTTTCCCCAAACCTGCTATTTCATCTAGAACAAAGTAACAATTTCCAAAATATAAAAATGTATTTCCATATATATATATATATATATATATATATATATATATATATATTTCTTTCTCATATCAGATATATATCTATAAATTCTTATAAACTTTCTTTAATCTAATATTTGGACATTATTATTACCTGGGTAACAGCAGTAAACATACTTTTATAGCATATGTGAAGATTTCAACATGATAAAAGAGCTAAGTAATTGTTATGTCAAACATTCCACTATTGTTATACTGATTTCAAATGCTTGGAATCCATGTTTCTTTAATGTCCTATTCCTGACATAGACAGATACTTGGATGGACAGATAGATAGAATACTTTAGATTTTAATATTCAAATTCAGGGAATATTTAGAATTTTTTTTGATCAGTGCTGCTAAATTTAGTTACTTTAGAATTTCTGTATTGGAAAGATGATGATTGTTGACTTAAGCCTAGAACAGTCAAGAATGTTTTCTATTACCCAAAATTTCGGGTAAAGACTCAAGTTGCATTTAAATCAATTCTGTGAATTTAACCATATTTTAAATTAACATATTTGCTAGTCATAAATTCAAAAATCCTTTTGTGACATGGTCAACCAATTCCAGTTTAAGAGCAATATTATTTTTTGTATACTGGATTTTATTGAAGTCAAACCCCATGATACCAAAAACAGACATGCAAAACTAAACTGGTATCATCCCTTTGTGGTCAGAAGGACTATGACAACTCATTCATTGAATGCAAAGGAAAAGAGAGTCCCAAATCTTGTTTTCAAATTTTCTAAAATTTCTACACACCATTTAAATCTACAGACATAAATATATGGACTTATTTTTTTTGAGGGCAGTGTCACTGGCCCTCACATGTGGGACCTGAACTGGGGCCGCTGGCTTCCCAAGCCAGCGCTTAACTACTACGCCACTCGGTCAGCCCAATATATGGACTTTTAAAATATAACACAATAGGAATATATATACTACATACTATCATGTCTAAGACATCTGGCCATACTGTCCAGTATCTTGAATATACTCATTGCTCAATAAATATTCACTAAATAACTGTGTGAATGAATATAGGCTAAGTTCTATTCATTATTAATAGGTTTGGGGGTATGATTTTCAAGGAAAATCTATATAAAAATTTAGCTTACAAATATAACACCTTATATACAACATCGAAAATATGAGCCATGATCTCTGAAAATTACTGAAGAGCACCAACATTACAGAGATAAAAATACAATGACTGGTATAAACTATCACTGATATAATATTTAGTTTTAAGCTTGATTTTCCTTATAGGTGATTTCAGGCTTTCACATTCTGTGGCATTTTATTCTGAGGTTAGGGATTATTTGTGTGTGAGTTTTATCATGTTTTGCATGATAAAATGTGTAGGTGAAGTACATGATACACATGAAATTACATTTTTTTATTGTAAATTACTAATTGAAAGCTGTTAAATAATTCATTGTTTCTTTTATTAAACTGTGGATCTTACCATCTAATCATCAAACAAAATGACCCTGAGATTGCATTATGTCCAAATGTGAAAAATCTAGTTAATGGATTGTTGCAATTAAGATTTTAAATATGGGCCACTGGTGACCATGTTGTTATTAAATTTTAAGTTTGACTTTACACAGAATCTAGTGTCAAATAAATAAGCTTTAATTTTCCATGTGATAGTAAACCATGAATAATTTGAATATAAAAATTAGAGAAACATACCTTGAAGAGAACTTGACGCGGTGTGCACGATCCTGGTTGTAAGATATAGAAGTTGATCTTTCTTGGACCTCAAAGACACAATGTGATACTTCTATAGAATTATCTATCATAAATTCTTTTGAGTTATTAATATATGGAAAAATGCCTTTCTTCGGATAGAGATATTTTCTTAAAAATCCAACTTACAAAATCTGATTTTTATAAATATGAGGTCTGACAATTAAGTTCACAAACTCATCCTAGAAAAAGTGCTACATACATCATTGCTGAATATCACTATGGTCACCTTTGAAGTATTCCCCTTGGGAAGCTATGCACGGACACCAGAGCCTAGCCCACCCTTAAAAGCAATTCTGGAACTCTTTTTCTGGAATGACCATCAGAGCTGTCATCTTATTTCCCTAGATGTCCTGAATGTCATCAAAATATCTTCTTTTCAATATTTCCTTAATCTTTGGGTAAAGAGGGAAGTCATTGTGGTCCAGCAAAACAAGTGAAAAAGACTGCATCTAGTATGCCAGCTTCCATTATTGAAATACATTTATTTTCTGACATTAGTAGATAGAACTATGGAGTATTGCCTTGCCTCATTTAGTTTTATATCACTAGGTTACTATTCAAAATAGTTTTTAGCTATCCAAAAAATACGTCGTTCTGATTTTCAATGAGGCAGTCTGACTAGATTCTTTAGAAAGGAAAATTCAATATGTAAAAGTTTTTTAAAAATCTAGCATTTAATGTCACTCTATAGTTTCTAGAAACTGTAATAACCTTACTATTTATTTCTCTATGTAATGACTTATCAAGATTGTCTTTATACTCCAACAGACATTTAGGTAAGAAATAAAAAATGTTGTCATTCATTCACATATTTTGCTAATGAGTATTTCCAAATACAACGAGATGCTTGGCAGTATGCAGGATAAGTGTCTGACTGATTTTTTACACTTTTGATTCAGGTAGCTGGCATCATATTGACCCAGTCTAGGCCTCTTGGTTTATGAAGATGACCTCAGAAAGTTTATTGGCAGTAGTAAAACAGAGGCCAAAACTGCTCAGAAGAGATAAATGCCCCAAATATGAAAGGCTAATACCTAATATGAATTGTTTGTAATTGGTCTGAAAATGGGAAGTAGAAAACGATTAGTAAGAGTAGCATATGCTAAGGCAAATGATGTATTCCAAACCAAACACAGCTCATTATATTTCCTAGTTAAGGTATCATGCTTAAGTAATAACTATTATCTGAGAGTAAGAGTGAAATCATCATTTAGTAAAGCAGAAAGGGAGAAATATTACCAACTGTAACTAAATAATACAATCCAGATTATGTTTCTTCTGAAAATGGTTACTATATACAAAACAATATTCTATTATTCACTTCAGAGAACTCTTAGTGTCAAACAAAAATATATATTTAAAAAGGATAATTGTCCATGAAAGACACTATAGCAGACTACTGTGAAGCATCTTGAAGGAAAAGGAATAGTGACCTGGGGAACTTGTGCTGATTAAGAACAATAATGAGCAATATTTTTTTTGAGATTTTTATTAAAATATAGATAACATACAATATTATATTACATTTATATTTTACTCAACATTTATATACCTAAAGAAGTGATTACCATGATATGTAAAGCAACCATCTGACACCATACCATGCTATAACAATATTATTGACTATATTATCAATGTTATACATTACATTCCTATGATGTATTTTTTATACCTGGAAATTTAGACCTCTTATTCCCTTCATCTTTCCCTTTTTTTTTGTTTTAAATTACAGTTGACATTCAATAATATTTTATATTAATTTTAGGTATACAGTATTGTGGTTAGATATTTATATAATTTAAGAAGTGATCCCCGACTAATCTAGTACCAACCTTACACTATACAGAGTTATTACCATATTATTGACTATATTCCCTATACTTTACATCCCAATGACTATTTTGTACCTACCAATTTGTATTTCTAATCCCTTCACCCTGACCCCAACCCATCTCACATCTATCACCCTGATAAAATTAGAACCCATTTAACACCATACATAGTTATTACAATATTATTGACTATATTCCTTATGCTATACCCTACATTCCCATGATTTCTGGGTAACAACCAATTTGTACTTATTAATCCCTTCCCCCTTTTCACCTACTCCAATCCCTTTCCCATCATGCAACTATCAGAATGTTCTCTATATCTATGAGTTTGTTTCTGTTTCCTTTGTTTGTTAGTTTTGTTCTTTACATTTTAACTAATAAGTGAAATCATGACAATTGTCTTCCTGTCTGACTTACTACACTGAGTACAATACCCTCTAGGTCCATCCATGCTGTTGCAGATGGCAAGATTTCATTCATTTATTATGTTTAAGGAATATTCCTTTGTATATATGTACCACCTCTTTTTTATCCATTCATACATTGATGGACACCCAGGTTGCCTTCATATCATTGTTATTGTAAATAATGCTGCAATTAATATATGGATGTACACATCCCCTCAAAGTACCACTTTGTATATCTTTGGATATATACTCAAAGGTGGGAATACTGGGTCCTTTTGTGGTCTTATGTTAGCCTTTGTTTTAATGTGTATTTTGTGTGGTATAGGTATTGCAAACCAGCTTTTGTTTACATTTCCATTTTAAAGAAATATCTTTTTCCATATATTTACTTTCAGTTCATGTGTGTCTTTCAATCTGAAGTAAGTCTCTTGTAGGCACCATATGTATGAGTCTTGTATTCTTATCCATTCAGTCACCCTGTGATGTTTTATTAAAACATTTGATTCATTTACATTTAAAGTAATTGTTGACAGATACATAGTTATTGCCACTTTATTATTCATACTTTATTATTATTATTTTTGTCTTAAAGAAGTCCCTCTAAGATCCCTTGTAATACTGGTTTGGTGGTGATGAACTTCTGTAGCTCTCTATTATCTAGGGAGCTCTTTATCTGTCCTTTGATTCTAAATGATAGGTTTGCTGGGTAGAGTACTGTTGGTTGTAGGTACTAGCTTTTCTTCACTTTGAATAATTCCTGCCACTCCTGTCTGGCCTGCATGTGTCTGTTGAGAAATCAGCTGACAGTCTTATGAGAGCTCCATTGTAGGTAACTGCTTTTCTCCAGCCGCTCTTAAGATTCTCTCTTTGATTTTAATCTTTGGTATTTGAATTACAATGTGTCTTGGTACGGGCTCTTTGGGTTCATTATATTAGGGAGTTTGCACTTTCTGGGCTTGAATATCCATTTCCTTTGTCAGGTTAGGGAAGTTTTCCCTCATTATTTCTTCAAATAGCTTTTCAATTCCTTGCTCTCTCTTCTTCTGGTACCACAGTGATGAGAATGTTGATACACTTGAGGTCCCAGAGGTCCCTTAAACTGTCCTCATTTGTTTGGGTTCTTTTTCTTTTTGCTGTTCTGATTGAGTGTTTTCTGCTACCTTTTTTTAAAAAAGATTATTATTGGGGAATTGGGGGAGAGGAACAGCGTTGGGGAATCGGGGAAGGGGAACAGACAAATTGCTGTCTTTTTTTTTGTTCTTCAGTCTAGTTGCGGAGGATGTTGCTTCACTGGTCCATGTTGGTATCATCATTATGCTCTTCCTGGATGAAGCAGATTGGTCGCTGGCCTCTGGATGTTGCTCACCGTGGCTATTGGCAGCTCATGCTGGCTGCCAGTTGCTCACGCTGGTTGCTGGCCACTCACTGTAGCCTATGGCAGCACACTGCATTAGGGGCTGCAGCCTACACCGTCGCCGGGGCTTGCACAGCCCAGCTCCAGGTGGAGCTGTTTTTTAGCTGTAGAGGGCAGTGTCACTGGCCCTCATATGTGGGATCCGAACCGGGGCCACTGACATCCCAAAACCAGCTCTTAAGCAATGCACCACTCGGCCGGCCCCTCTTTTAAATCACTGATTCAGTCCTCTGCTTCCTCTAATCTACTATTAATTCCCTCTAATGCATTCTTCATTTCAGTTATTGTATTCTTTATTTATGGCTGGTCCTTTTTTTATTAGTTTCAGTTGTACTAAGCAACATAATAGTTAAGACATTTACATCCCTCTCAAAGTGATAACCCCTCTCCCCCAAGCTACTACCCCTCCAACACCTTATATAATTGTTACAATACCATTGACTATCTTTATTTCTGACTGGTTCTTTTTTACGTTTTTTATCTCCATTTTTATGTTTCCTATGTCTTTGTTGAAGTTCTCCCTGGGATCAATAAGCATCCTTATAACCAGTGTTTTGAACTCTGAATCTGGTAGGTTGCTGGTCTCCATTTTGTTTAGTTTTTTTTCCAGAGCTTTGCTCTGTTCTTTTATTTGGGACATCTTTCTTTGTTGCCCCATTTTGGCTGCCTCTCTGTGCTTGTTTACATGTATTAGGTAGGGTTTCTATGTTTCCCAGTCTTGGCAGAGGGGCCTTATGTAGTAGGTGTCCTGAGGGGCCCAGTGGCACAGTCTCCCTGGTCACCAGAGCCTGGAGTTCCAGATGTATCCCTTGGATGGGTTGTGTGTGCCTGTGGGGTTGCTATTTGCATGTCAATGGGAGGGACTTACTTTCAGGCTGATTGGTTGTGAGGACTGGCCGTGACTACAGTGGAGGAGCTGTTGTGCAGGGGCTGACTCTACAGAGGAGCATTCACTTTAGCATGGCTCTGGTGCATGCCCAGTGTCCCGTTTTGGTGTGTCATCCTTGGAGGTGGCCAGGTGATGCTCGGCTGGTTCTGAAGCCGGCCACTGGCATGTCAGGACCAGGGCCACCTGGGAGAGGCCCTACCACAGGCCAAGTTCAGCCACAGACTGTGCCCTGCCCAGGGCCACTGAATAAGCCACAAAACAATCTGAAGATGGCCACCACCCACGCTGTACTTGGAGGTGCCTCAGGAGGCAAAGCTGTGAATCACGGTTGGCTGGAGCTATTGCTGGGCTTGAGCTACACAGCCAGAGGTATGGGACATGCTGAAGGAAGATGTTGCTTGTTGGTTTTGTGAACCTTTGAGGGATTTTAGGAAAGTCTGTAGCATGAGCCAAGACTGGTCATTTGCATGGAAAAGCCACTGGAAGTGGGCTGGTTGTGTCAGAAAGTTGGATGGTGCAAGATCTCAGAATTACCAGGGTGGGGCAAAGAAATGGTGTTAGCTAGGTTGTTGAAGGCTCAGATATGATGAGACCACCTGTTTCTATACTCTGGATGAGGGGTGGGTTCAACAAAGAAACAATGGATTCTGCCAGCACTTCTGTCTGGAAGAAAGCTGGCACTCCAGCCCTCATCCTGAAGCCAGGTATCTCAGTTTCTACTTCCTGTACATCCCTGGCCTTTTTCTAGGTGCTGCCCAGTGATGGAGCTGAGAGTGAGTGAGTCTGTTAGCAAGTAAGTCCATGGGCTGGCCCTTTAAGAGAAGCACCTGGTGCTTCAGTCACTCTACTCTCACGCAGCCATCATCTCTGCTGGTTTTCACGGCCAGAAATTATGGGGACTGCTCTCCCATGCACTGGAATCATGGGTTGGGGAGCCTGCTGTGGGGCTGGGACCCCCTACTTCTCTGCTGTCTACCTCTGGAGCTGAGATAACCCTCCCAATTTTTAGTGATCACACATGAGTGTGGGACCAGCGTATGCCATATCTCTGCCCCTAGTACCAGTCTCAAGGTGGCTTCTCCTGTATCTCCTTAATTGTAGGGCTTTGGTTCAGCTTAGACGTCAGGAAATTCCCAATGATAGTTGTCCTGTATTTTAGTTGTAATTTTGATGTAGCTATGAGAGGGTGCATGCACAGCATTTACCTACTCTGCCATTTTGACCAGAAATCCAGGCAAGAATGTTTGAGTTCTTCAGCCATCCACCTAATTGTCTTTAGTGACCAAGAAATTTTTAGATGACTAGCTGTTAGAAATGCTGTCTATGATGATATTACTTTGTCCACACAGGAACTGAAACTTCAACTGGAGCCTATCAATACTATGTGCTAAACTGCTATTAATATAGTCATGAGTACAAAACCCAACATAGACACCAGCACTGACTTGATTATTTCCTAAGTGTAAGAAAATAAATCACAGATTGGATCAACAAGATCCCATCATAAACTACATCACAGAACAGAGATGGTCAAGGAAAAAGGTATGTGCAATTGAGTATAAAGAGATCCTGAGACCAAAAACTAAGGACCAGTGTTTTAGGCACTTATTAATGTCACAGCAACACATATTGAGAAACTTACCTCATTTCCTTTAGGATTTGGGAAGTATGGCTGCAATGGTTCTATTTGGACCTCAGCCTGAATTGAATGAAATATTTCATCATTGTCTGATGATTCATCCTCTTTGTCCTTTTTAAAGAAAAGGAAAATAAATATTTTAATTGTTGCTAAGATGCAAATTATAGGAGCAACCACATGATCCTGATATATAATATAATAGAATAACTTTCAAACATTAAAATTGATTTAAACCAGTAGTTAATAGGTTTGGGTTTTGAATCTCTTAGAATCTGAGGAACAGATTCTCCACAGAAAATTTTATACAGACACACTTGTCTACATATATTTTCAGGGGGATCACTGACCACTTGCAGCTCATCTATTAGACCCAGGTTAAGAACTGCTCTGGTCTAAAGCATAACTCATTCCCACAAACTAAATGTTTAGCATGCAGTTGTAACTACAAAGTTTGTTCCTTTTGTGCAATGGAAGATCTGCAATAGAGTGGTGCAATTATTTTTCTGCAATTGAAACCTGGGAGTTTACAAAAGTTTATTTTCCCATTTAAGCCAATCAATATTATTTCTTCTCCTCCAAGAGAGTAATACAAATGTGTTTTCTTTGCTTCTGGTTAGTTGAAGCACTCACATACGTCTCTAAACTCTAATAAATTTTCAGGTATTTCAAAAGACCTATGACTTTGACTACTGTATCAATAATTTACTTTTCCTTTAAAAATTGCACATAAAGATACGAATACCAGTATAAGATCCTATGGTCATGAGATTAGTAACTATTATTCATTGACTTTTCCTTCCATTTCAGAGTGGCTTTTCACATACACAATATATTTAATACATTAAATGACAGTAAGTACACGCATGCCACTAATACTATGAGTTTTGAAGGGACGCATAAAAGTCTTTTTCACAAATGCAAAACCCATTAGATCTAGTTGTTTACTAGAGTCCTTTGAGAATAGTCATTATTAGCATTTTACATGCCCTAATTTCAGGCAAATATCACCATTCTAGATGCATACCTCCTTTTCTCTATCTGATTTCTTTCTCTTCCTATATCCCACTTTTTAGGGGCCTAGACATCCATTTTCCATTTTAAGCCTTTCTTCTCTTGCTGGTTTTACATTTTTTCATTTGAAATATGACAGGGAAATAGCATTTGTTCAATTGACTCAATGGACACACACCAAAAGATTTAGAGGGTAGAGGAATGAAAGCAAATTTGTTTCCATTTATTTTTAATAAGTTACATCAGAAAATTTGAACTTTGAAAGTAATTTTTAAAGATCCAAATAGCAATTTTAGATATGCACATGGTGTACCTTTATTCATTAAGGAAATAGTAAGTGGAAAACTAATAATTAAAGCTGTATCTCCACAGAGATATTAAGCAATTACCGGGGTCATTAAAGCAAAGGTTTCTTTCTCAAACTCAGTCACAATCATCTGGAAATTTCAGGAAAATTTATCTAAACCATAAATTATTTAGTTAATTTTCTCTGGGATGCAAGGAATATTTATTTCATTTGGTTTTACAGAGGGGAAACAAGTATGAACTAGCATATTTTCTCTGCAAATTGGATTCAGTGAACATATCAGAAACTCTTACATTTGCAACTTGTTTCAATTCTTCCTCGTGTTGATTAAAGATATCCTCCCATCTGTGTTGGCGTCTTCGCCTGTGGGCTTCTAAATCTGAGAGTTCGAACTCTTCAGGTCTCCGTGATAACTTTGCCCGGAACCTCTTTGGTGATAGTCTTTTTGCCAGTGCCTGCCTTAGACTACAAACCTTTGATTTTTTCTTCCGAGCCTGTTCTGGTTGAGAGTAAAACATGTTTGATGACAGGTTTTCCATCAGGGTTTGCAGTGGACCAAGTGGCTTTGAGTTATGCGAGTTTGGTGCTCGAAGCAAGTCTCTTGATAATCCCTCTATCAGTGCTTGAACTGAGTCAACTGCCTGTGGGGGCTCTAGTGCCCAGGCCTGTGCCTGGGATGACCCTTTGGTTTGCCCCTCTACTGGAATGAGTACCTGAGTATCTAAATGTAGTGGCAACAGCACATGGTGGTTCTGTGACTGTAGGGGCAGGAACAGTTGCGCATGTACTCGTAATGACTCAGGTTCCTCTGCCTCAGTCTCTGCCTGTGTGGGCTCAGCAGCCCGTTCCTGTATGTCTGGTTGTTCAGGTACCGGATTCTGCTCCAGATGCTGTTCAGGTACCTGGTTCTGCCACTGCTGTTGTTCAGGGACCTGGCCTTGCCTTTGTTGTTGTTCAGGTACCTGATCTTGCCCCTGAAATTCCTCTGGTACCTGGTCCAGATCCTGAGGGTCTTCTGATGCCTGGAGCTGGGCCTGAGCCTGCTGCTCTTTGGGTACCTGGGCCTGTAGCTGTAGAGGCCTAGGTGCCTTAACCTGAGCCTGTAGTGGCATGAGCATCCAGGCTGCCCTACGTAGTCGTGGAGGTGCCTTAATCGGCATCTGCAGGGGCCTAGACATCTTAGCCTTAACCTGAGCCTGCAGTGGCATAAACACCCGAGCTGCCCCTTGTAGTCGCTGAGATGCCTGGGTTTGCCTCCTTAGAGACTTAGGTGCATTGTCCTGAGCCTGTAGTGGCATAAACACCCTGGCTGCTCCCTGTAGATGCTGAAGTGCCTGGACCTGTGGCTCTTCTCTATCAGGTAACCACCTTGGCTGAGAGGGTTCTCCATGTAGGACTCTAAGTGGTCGACATCTACTGCTAGTTGGCAGTCTCAGAAGCTCATGAGTACAAGAAGGTCCTCTAGAAATAAACATACAGATGTTTTCCATACAATTAGAATTGTCAGTGGAGTGAAGCCATTTAGGGGAAATGCTTTATTTTTAAAAAATGGATATTTTCTTTTATGAAGGTATTTTCAGTAACTCTGTCTTAAAATATTTCTGTAATGTCTAAAATCTTATTTGTATTACTAATATATTCACTATTAATGGTCTAATAATCTACTTGATCATTCAATTGCTGGGAATTAAGGAATCTTTTAAGAGTAATAAAAGGTTTTTCCTCAACATTTCCACTCTAATATCTCTTGAAAATAGAGATGTGTTATTTGTTGAAAGAAAGGATTAAGTTTCTCTATGTCCAATGCAACAGTATGGAAATTGACTGTCTTACAGGAATTGCTAACATCAAATTATATTTGTAATTTGTCTAACGCACCTGAATCTTCTCATAGTGTACTGCTCCTTAATAGCTTCTTCTCTTTCAAAGATCAGAGGTATTCCTTTATATAAAAGAAAAAATAATGTATAACAATAATGAAAATAACAATTAATTTAATCTGGCTTATCCAATTTCCACCCTTTATTGACAGGATGTTGGGTGAATTTACACAGACAAGAAGGTAACCTTTCAGGTTGGTAATGTAAACAATATCCTAGTTCCTAGTCCATTTTTTGCAGCTCAGTGCATCTATTCCATACAGCCTAACTTTTATGAGCTTAGGAAAGAAAATTTAGCAATCTGCTGCCAATTCTAAAGAGAAAGGGTTGAGAAAGGCAAAGGGAGACAGGGACAAGAGAAACTCAAGATGGTTGGTGAGCATAGTTTATAGGTGTGTACTCTAGATATAAGGATTTCATGGCTTGGGCCCACACCTATTAGCTTTGGTCCTTTCAATAAGGATCTTTGAAAGGTGAGAAAAAGGATCTTTGGTCCTTTCAATGAGAAAGGTAAAAAATCTAAATTCTGGGATTTACAGTTAGCACATTGAAAATGTTCAGCTTCTTTCCTGTCAGCTGTGCACTACTGAAATACAGACACAAACAAAATAATTTTCTTTTGAATTTCCTATATTAAAGTATTTAGGGCAACTGTATTTACGTCTTCCATGTAATCTCCATAAAATGTAACTTTTCTTGTAGGTAACATTCTGGAAAACTTGCAACTCTGGAAGTTGGCAAATTCTCAAGTAGATAAGGGACCTTTCTGTACCCATTTGGGGCTGGTTGGCTTTTGTTATGTTCATCCAAGGAATTCTCCACCATGGCTAAATAAATGAATTCCTGCTGCTTCTGACTCCAAAATAGGATACATATCGTTATGCAGATTGAAGAAGCTCAACTGCAATCAATCTGTAGCCAATCTGAGAATGCCTGCTATCTATTTCAGGTTGCCCTTTTCCATTCCATCATCACTTTCAATCCTGTCTATGGTGCCCCAAATTAAATGAGGAATATGCCATGCAACCTATAAGATAGAACCTCCTATGTAATTTCCTTTGGATTTGATGAAAACCCATTCTCTCATTTTGGCATTAATATATAGAAGCTTACTTTTATTTATATAAATTAATTCCTTTAATTACATTCTGTAGTTGGAGATTAGCACATAAAACAAACTTGTAGGGTGCACAGATTTCAAAATTAGAAGTCAATAAACAGTTAATTACAAATCCATTTTCTCTTTGGAGTTAATCAGAATGTTAGCCAAAAAAGAACAGGAAGGTACAGACTTTGTATTTTTTTAAAATTTATTTCATTTCTTTAGTTAGAAAGTTTTTAAAACTACAACTGGCAGGGGCCCGGCCGAGTGGCTCAGTTGGTTAAGAGCACCTGCTCTGAGCAGCAGGGCCACGGGTTTGATTCCCACATGGGCCAGTGAACGCTGCGCCTGAGCTGAGCTATTGCTGAGCTGCCAACAAGTGGCAGGATGGCTCAACTGGTGTAACAACAAGATTGCCTGTTCAATGGTGGGCTACGCCCACCTGCAACTAAAAGATTGAACTCTGCACCTTCAGCTGAGCTGCTGCCTGGATAGCTCAGTGTATAGGGCGTGCGCTCTTAACAACAGGGCAGCTGGTTTGACTCCCGCTTGGGATGGTGGCTATACCCACCCGTAACTAAGATTGAACACAGCACCTTGAGCTTAGAGGCCACAAGCTGCCAACAGGGAGCCAGATGGTGACTGGGGCCCTCCACAACGAAGACTGAAGAACAACTTGGCTGGTCCCCTCCCCCAATTCCCCATTAAAATCTTAAAAAAAAACATTTGTTGGGCCGGCTGAGTGGCACAGTGGTTAAGCGCTGGCTTGGGCCAGTGCCACTGCCCTAAAAAAAAAATGTGTTAAACCAAAAAAAATAAAAATAAAATAAAATTGGCACAACATCAAAGAATTCTTCTTGAGGCTTTGGAAGTCTTTATAAATATGAATACTTGACAGTTGTAAGTGGCAACTATTTATAATCTTATATACATATAGATGGTCAAGTGAAAGCTATTGAATTAAGTGCACGTGATATATTGGTGGAAACACTAAGTATTGAGGGCTTCAGAATTTTACTTTCAACCTAATTCTTAAAATAATTATGTTTCCTGAAAAAATGGATAAATTCTGTGCTCATCTGAATAATCATTCCAGCAAACCAAACGTTCATGTATTCTACCTTTTTTCTGTCTCTTTTGAATGATTCCAGTAAGATGCTTCTTTAGTGACTCAACAACATGTCCTTCATTTTTTATATTCCTAACAAATGGGTGATGAAGCATGTTTGCAGAAGTAGGACGAAATAGGAAATTTTTTATCATGCACTTTTCCATGAAATTGTGGAACTTGCGGGACCTAAAAGAAATGAGTCAAAGAAATTAAAAAGCATTCTCAGACCTGCCACAAGACCTCTTCCTTCCCCTACCCACATGCCACTCTGAAGGTCATGTTTTTGGAGTCAGTTGCCTCTAGTTATAGTTTTTTTTTCATTTTCCGAATACCCTGCAGCTCAACAACATACATTGTACAGCAATGCTCTTCAAACTTCAGAGGAGGTCAGTTATTGGTATTTTGTTACCCAAATAATAGTAGAGACGTCAATGAGTTCACAAGTATGTACATGGTAAAAAGTCAAGTGGTGGGATGGCAATTAAGTGGTTAATATGATATATGCAGACTATGAGGCTAGGTCGGTTAGCTCATAGCAGTCACACTGAATGCTTCACTTGACTATACACACTTTGAACTACAGAGGTATAGATTTAACGATCCAAAAAATAGTGTTATTGGGCCTAACTAATCTTACAAAATAGCCCATGAAAACAGATGTGGCCAGAAAGGCTGAATCTAAGGAAGGGTTAAATTGAATCACAAGCGAGAATGTCAGCAATCAAATCATAGTCACCACTTCTACCAGGGCAAGCAATAAATGCTAAGAATAAGCAAGAGCATCAAATATTAGATCAAAAAGCTTCATTGAGAAGTGCTCCCAAGTTTAGTTGGCCTGTAGCACCCTGGGAGAACAAGTCCTCTTTTCCAGGTCTGTCTGTGGATGTCTAGTTTAATGGGCCATATAACTGGCCTGTATATCATAATCACTGACTACCTACCTAGGCACAGTGAGAAACATTACAAGTCATTTCCATTGCTCCATCTCATCACTGGAGAAAAACTGAATATGCCATTAATGCCAGGACAGTAATGTCATCATAACATATTCGTACTCCAGAAGATATTAATTATTCTAGTTGACTAGCTAGCTCTTAATGAAAACTAGTCATTTAAACCCCATGCTTAAGGTATTGGCTATTTAGGAAATATTGTCCAACAAAGATATTGAAGCGGGACTGACCAAATGAATGAAAACTTCTTTGCTACATAAAAAAAAAATGTCACGTTTATGTGTTTAGTAGATTAAGTCATTTATCTTTACCATCCACTGGATTTGACTTTAGGAGCAGATTCCCGCAAAATAACAAAGAGGGCTTCCAAGGGCTGAAGGTTACACAGAGCTGCAAAGGAAAATAGGTAAGTTTAGAATGAATGAGAAGGGTAAGTACAGAGCACACGCCTCATTCCAGGGGATTCTCAGTGTTCTTTCACATATTGTGTTGAATAGACACTAAAGAATAAATAGAAACAATAAAAGTAATTATAGGAAAAGCTTATTTCAATGCAAAATAAAATTTTTGAAATGTGTCATTATTTATATCTAGTGAAGTAAACCAAAAGTGGAGACTAGCACTTTTCTGTGTTTTTATATTGCAGGTATCTATAGTTGTAAAATTAGAATGGGTAATTATAGACTGGAAAAGTCAATCAAATTAGTAACTAAGCAAAAGAAGGTATAAAAATAATTTAGTAGTCTAAAAAGATGAGGAGAATCTGTTTTGGAATATGACAGTCCCAGGAAAAGAAGTAGATATAGTATAACTGCTAAGAACACACCCTCTAGGGTAAGGATACCCGGATTCAAATCAGAGCTCTGTGCTGTGAAAAGGAAATATATCAAGAATTCCTTCAAAAACCTGTTATGAGGATTAAATGGCAACCTACATGTAAAAGTGTCTGGTACAGAGTATGCACTTAATAAATATAAGCTAATGATATTGTAATAAAGATTTTAACTATATGGCACTTCAAGTCTGAGCCAAATTACTGGACTTTCATTCATTTTTTCAATCACACAGCCCTACAAAGAAAAGCCTATTCCAATATATGCTATATAAATTCATTACCTCATTGGTTTGGGAATTCTGGGCTTTTCTATAAGTGTTTAAATATGTGTCTCACTTCACTTACTTCCTCTTGTGTTTTGATTAAGGAAAACTGGCAGTGCAAAAAATTCCCAACGGAGAGCCTTAGTGTAAATCTCACCTAACATTACATGTGTGTCAGTCATGTGAGAAAATTTGATATAAATGCCTCTTAAAGGCATCCTTCCTCTCCCAAAATACATCTCCAGAAAAGCTACAATGCCAAACTGGCCTGTCATAGCAGTAGAAAAATACTCCCCAGAGTAGTTTCATTAGAGTGATATAAAAGCAATTGTTCAAAGGTCACAGTTTTGTTTCAAATACACGGTATAAATTAATAGAAAGTACAGGTTTATAATTGAGAGAAGAATGAGTCCCAAACTGAAAAGCTCAGGATCATATTTGACTGCCTCCATTCGTTTACTTACTGTGTCCAATCAGCCATAAGATTCTGCCCTTTAAAAATATTGGAAATGAATTTGATCAATATTAAGTAGTTATTACTTATTAATATCTGAGACCCATTCAGTCAACTGACATCTTCAGGGGTCAAGTGTTAGGGCATAGACTAGGTAAGTTTTCATTAAGGGAAAGAAGAAGACCACAAAGGAATGAAGTATAAAGTGGATACAAAAGCCTTGGCAAACAGCAATTGTGGAGGTTTCCTATATGGTCTAATTTTAGGAATGCCAATAAATGCCCCTTTCACACCATATCTCCCAACACTGCCTACATTTTCACCATTATAGGATCATTCCTTTAACAGGAAAAACCTCCTTTTAGAATACATCTCTAGATTTCTGGTCAAGATGGTGGAGTAGGTAAATGCTGTTCTTGCATCCTTTCATGACCATTTCAAATTTAGAACTAAACTACAGAACAACCATCATTGAGAATCGCCTGAAATCTAATTGAACAGAAGTCCTACAACAAAGGACATACAGAAATCACCGGGAAACTAGGAGGATCATTGGAGATGTGGAATGAGCTGGTCCCACACCCTCATGTGGCATTTACAAAACTGGAAGGGATATCCTGGCTGGAGTGCATCCCTTGAGGAGGGAGGGGTCCCAGCCCCAGACCAGGCTCGCCAGCCCAAGGTTCCAGTGCCGACGAGAGAAGTCCCCACAACTTCTGGCTGTGAAAACCAGCAAATGTTGTGGCTGAGTGAGGCCAGGGCAGATGCTGTCCCAGGCATTCCTCTTAAAGGGCCTGTGCATGGACTTAATCACTGATCTACTGACTTCCTATGAGCTCCAGTGCTGAAGTAACACCTGGAAAGGGCCAGAGGCATACAGGGAGGAAATGAATTAACTTGCTTCAGGAGGAGGCTACTGGGGTAGCTTTCTCCCAGACAGAAGGTTCAGCAGAAGCCATTATTTCTTTCTTGAGTCCTCCCCGCTCCTGGCGTGCAAACACAGGTGGATGCCATATCTGAGTCTCCATCAACCTGGCTAACATTGTTCACCCTGCACTATTGATTCCCTGAGATCCCACCCCAGGCCACTTCCAGTGCCTTTTCCATACAAAAGGCCAGTCTTGACTCATGCTGCAGACTTTCCTAAAATTTCTCAAAGGTTCACGAAACTCAAACAAGCAGCATCTGACCTCGCCATGTCCTATGCCTCATGCTCTGCAGCCCCAAGACCTGTGCCAGTGGTATCCACCCCTGGTTTGCATATTGGCCTCTTCCAGGCACCTTGAAGCCAAACGAGGGTGGCAGCTATCTGTGGATTGCTTTGTGGCTCATTGCAGGTGGCCCTTGACAGGACACAGGCTGTAGCTAAAATTGGCGTGTGGCGGGGCCCTTGTCATGAATACCAGGGGCCTGTACACCCAGTGGCCAGATTGAAACAAAGCCACAGTACCACCCGGCTGCCTCCACAGACGACAAACCCAAAGGGCAGACTAGACAGGTACCAGAGCACTGCTAAAATAAATCTGGCTCTGCAGGGTCAACTCCTCCACAGCACTCCTCCACTGTAGTCATGGCCAACCACACAACCAATCAGCCCTGACAGTCAATCCCTCCCATTGACATGCAAACAACAACCATGGCTCAATTACAAGAGGAGGGACCACACAACCCACACAAGAGACAAACCTGGAGCACCCAGATCAAGTGACCAGGGACACTGCACCACTAGGATCACAGGACACTTACTAAGGCCACTCTACCAAGACTAGGAGACAAAGCATCTCTACCTAATATATGGAAATGAATACAGGGAGGTGGCCAAAATGGAGAGACAAAGAAACATTTCCCAAATGAATAAACAGAACAAACCTCCAGAAAAAAAGAAGTAAACCAAATGGAGACAAGCAATCTACCAGATGCAGAGTTCAAAACACTGGCTATAAGGATCTCAATGATCTCAGGGAGAACAAAAGACATACAAAATTCAACAAAGAGATAGGAAACATCCAAACAAACAAAAATGGAGATAGGAAACATAAAAAAGAACCAGCCAGTAATGAAGAATACAATAACTGAAACAAAGAATATATTAGAGGGGTTCAACAGTAGATTAGATAAAGCAGAGGATCCAGTCAGCAACTTAATATAAGGTAGCAGAAAGCATAGAGTAACATAAAGAAAAAAATTCTAAAATCATGAAGATAGTTTAAGAGGCCTCTGAGATAACATCAAGTGTACCAACATGCTCATCATTATAATACCGGAAAGAGAAGAGAGAGTGCAAGGAAATAAAAAACTATTTGAAGAAATAATGAGGGAAAACTTCCCTAACCTGGTGAAAGAAATAGATATATAAGTTCTGGAAGCACAGAGAGTGCCAAACAAGATGAACCCAAAAAGCCTAAACCAAGAAACATCATAATAAAAATGTCAAAGGTTAAAGACAAAGAAAAATCTCAAAAGCAGCAAGAGAAAAGCAGTTAGTTACCTACACGGGAGCTCCCATTAGACTGTCAGCTGATTTATCTACAGAAACTTTCTAGGTCAGAAGGGAGTGGCAGAAAATATTCAAAGTGATGAAAAGCAAGGACCTAAAACCAAGACTACTCTACCCAGCAAAGCTATCATTTATCCAAGAAAACCAAAATACTTCTTTGAAGGGATGTGTGCTCCCATATTTTCATTGCAGCATTATTTACAATAGCCATGTTGTGAAGGCAATCTGGGTGTCCATTAATGGTTGAGTGGATAAAGAAGAGGTGGTACATGTTAGTATAAATGTGTCATCACTATGGTGTATACCTCAAACTAAAATAATATTATCAACTGTAACTGAAAAATTAAAAACCCAAATTTAAAATAAATTAATTAAAAAAACATCTCCTGATGGGTTGGAAATATTAAACTGGGGGTAATTTGAATTAGTTTAAATAATGTGGTTTATTCCTAAAATATGTTGAGATCTGAAGAAATCTCCTGAATACTGAACAGATGGTTCTCCTGAATACCAAACAAATGGTTCTCCTGATAGAATAGCAGTAAATCTGAGTCACAAGACACTAATATAAAGATTTATGCTTATGTGCGGGATGGACGCTATAAGAAATATTATAGAAGTAGGAATATAAACAAACATGGCTGACAATGTTAAAAATAATTTCCAAAGGGCTGGCCATGTGGTGCGTTGGTTAAGAGTTGGCTTGGGAGCACCAACTCTGAGCAGCAGAGCCGCAGTTCGGATCCCACATGAGGGCCAGTGATGCTGCGCCCTCTACAGCTAAGATGGTGAACAAGAGCTCCACCTGGAGCCGGGCTGCCATGAATCACAGACGATGGTGTAGGCTGCACTGGGGCTGCTGTGGGCTGCCGTGAGCTACCGTGAGTGGCTCGCAGCCAGCATGAGAGGCAGGCAGCTGGCATGAGCTGCCGTGAGTGGCCGTCCAGTGGCCGGCGACCGATTGCTTTACCCAGGAAGAGCGCAATGATAATACCAACATGGGCCAGTGAAGCGATGTCCTCCACAACTAGACTAAAGAACAAAAGGACAGCAACTTATCTGTTCCTGTCCCCCAATTCCCCAATAAAATCTTTTTAAAAAAATCTCTACAACACCTATTAGAATACTAAAATAGGGAAAGATATGATTTAGATTAAGGTTGAATTGGCTGATGTAGGTTCTTGACAAGGAAGGAGAGTTAGAATAAACTGTCAATGCTATTCTGTTTCTTTACCAGACAATAATTCACTTTTCTATAAACTGTAGAGAAACTAAGAACTGCCATCTATTCAATATTAATCACCCTATGACATTCTGATGTTTGAGTGATTACTAGCAATGTTCTGGTCTTGTTTTTTTCTCATGACCAAAGTAGCACCATTCCAATCACTTATCCAGGCATGCTGGTGCTAGGTGCTATTTTCTGTCATTGTGAATTAAGAATCTCCTGGTCCTCATTCCTCTTTTGCAAGAAGTTTGCCATTTGTATACTCTGCAAAACTCCTTCTCTACATTCCAGTGAGTTTGCTCATTACTCCTGTTTTCTTCCATGATTTACTATTTTAGAATAAAAAATGAAACGAAAAATGTGAACCAAGAAGTACAAATCTGCAAAGTGCAGAAAGCTAGTTTTTGAGAAGATGTGGTGAGGAACACAAACAAACAATAGAAAAAAGAATATACTAGTTGATGGAGTCATGATTCCTAACCAAATACATGTATCAGTACTCATATGAAATACCATATTGTGGAAAGGGAGAAACAGGGAGAGGGAGAGAGAGAAAGGATGAGAAGAATGAAAAGGAGGAAGATGGGAAGAGAGGGGGGAAGAAAAAAAGGGGGAGGAGGGGAAAGAGGGAGAGGAAGAGGGGTTTCCCTCCTCCTGCTGCTCAATCTAACATCATCTAAGCGTATTTCTTTCACAGAGAAATACTAGCAATAATGAAAAATAATATGCATCTTCTCAGTCTCATTTCAATTGCATATATGTAGCATATATAATTTTCTATTTCATTTATTTTTTACTTAGCCAACATAAGCAGTTTGTAGTTTTTCTGAACACTAGAAGAAAAGCAGCAGCAATCTGATCTCCACATCTTTCCCAATTTTAGCCCTGGCCCCTACTGTGAAATTCCAAGGGACACGGGCAGTTTTTAAAAATTATATTACCAATATTTCACCTCCTTGAACTTGCTCCCATTGGCATTGAAACACAGTACTAAGATAGTCCAAACTTGAAAATCTTGGTGTGTGGACACTGTGCACACAGATCACGCAGGAACATGGGAACCTACAGGATCTGCTTAGAGAGGCAGAAACAAAGCAATTTTGCCCCCCACCCCCACCCCCAACACACACTCTAGGCCTTTCTCTCACTTCTTATCCAACAATACCAGGAATGTGTTTATCATTTACATCTTTGGATTTAGGTAATTAGGACAGCAATTATGCTCTGCTTATGGGGCCATACATTAAATGGCTGTCAGTCATTTATACCCAAGTTCACATTCCATTTTTGCTTTCCTACCAGAAACCAGTAGCCTGAAACAGGATGCTGACAGGTCATTTAAATGATTGAGAGGAGGGGTAAACAAGAGGAAATGGAGCCTTCTGAGCTATTAAGGTTACTTGACTGACTGAAAAGAACAAGGAAGGCACCAAAGGTAAGCTGGACTTACTCCAAAGGGAAAAAGAAAGCTTACTTTCCACACTATTGAGGATTGGCTCAATTTCAATGAACCACTAGAGGATTTTCTCAACTGTCAGTCTGAAGCAGTAACAGTGTATGACTAAATGTTCTGGAACCTAAATATTTCACCAGTCGATATGTATGAGAATGCTTTTAGACTCTGGTTGGTCAGGACCAAATACTATTACGGCTAAATCTAAACAATACTCAATCAGCCTAAAATAAGATACATAAGGGAGAAAAGCACAAACATTTTTTTTGAGGGCAGGGTCACTGGCCCTCACATGTGGGACCTCAACCAGGGCCGCCAGCCCCCCAAGCCAGCGCCCAACCACCGCGCCAGTCGGCCGGCCCCGAAAAGAACAAACTTTTTGTAGACATATCTGGCCAGTCTGACTACAGCATTTGGTAATCACTGAAAAGTCCATCATTTACAGTTTGGCACAGTGTTGCACCTGTGTGGCCAGTACAAGCTGACTGGTACAAGTGACAGATTTGTACATGTTTCCCTAACTTTTTTTCCCAATTTTAATTAATTAATTTTTAACTTTATTTTATATTAATTTCAGGTTTACAAAACAACATAATTAGACATTTACACCACTCTCAAAGTGTTAACCCCCCTCCCTGAGTCTATTAACTCTCTGACATCGTATTAAGCTGTTACAATAACACTGAATATATTCCCTATGCTGTAGTTTATATCCTGTGATTACATATAAACACACACACACACACACACACACACACACACACACACACATTTAATTATAGTTGACATTCAATAGTATCTACTTTAGCTTCAGGTGTACAACGCAGTGGTCAGGCACCTATACAATCTATGAAGTGATCTCCCTGATAAGTCCAGTACCCATCTGACACCCTACATAATCTTTACAACATTATTGATTATATTCCCCATACTGTATTTCACATCCTGATGACTAATTTGTGACTACCAATTTGTACTTTCCAATCCCTTCACCTTCTCCTCTATCTCCAACCTCCACCTCCCATTTAGCAACCATCTGTTTTTTCTCTGTATCTCTTAATCTATTTCTCTTACCATTTGCAACAATGTGGCTGGACCTAGAGAGTATTATGCTAA
Source organism: Aselliscus stoliczkanus (assembly GCA_033961575.1). Taxonomy (NCBI): domain Eukaryota; kingdom Metazoa; phylum Chordata; class Mammalia; order Chiroptera; family Hipposideridae; genus Aselliscus; species Aselliscus stoliczkanus. The sequence goes on from CM066737.1 coordinate 54,578,392, forward strand.
GTGAAATAAGTCAGACTGAGGGCCCGCCGAGTGACCTGGTGGTTAAGCACTGGCTTGGGAAGCCGGCGGCCCCGGTTCAGGTCCCACATATGAGGGCCAGTGACACTGCCCTCAAAAAAAAAAAAAAAAAAGAAAAAAAACACAAAAAAACTAAATTGGAAAAAAAAAAGTCAGACTGAGAAACACAATCACCATATGATCTCACTTATATGTGGAATCTGAAGAACAGTATAAGCGAGCAAACAAAACAGAAATAGACTAACAGATTCCCTAACTTTTAACAAATATCAAACACTTTTACTCACGAGGAGCCCCTTCAGCCATTTCAATAGCAGTGATTCCCACGGACCACACATCACTCTGCAAAGGAAAAGATGGCCCCAAATAAGTGACTTAAAATGGGAAACTTATAATATTTAGAATTTCAAAACAGTATTTTGCTTAGTGGGGAGTCAGTGCCTGAGCCATTTTATGGGTGTTCTATAATGAAACTTCATTATAGACTGATGCTATAGGAAGATGTTATCTGAACTTGTGACCAGCTAGTACTGTACCACGCAAGTTGATATGGGATGGGGTTAACTGAAAGCAAAATTTATTTTTAATATATTGCTATTGTTGATTTAACTGAAATACCAAAAGGAACTTGCTGTAAAGAAAAGTTTCCTATCACAGGCCTACTAAATGTGCTATCTTAGATAAATGATTTAACTCTCTATACCTCAATTTCACCCTATGTAAAATGGAATTAATAATGGTATCCACTTCATAGTGCTGGTATAAATTTTAATGACATTTTATATATACATATCCAGAAATTCCTTGAATATAGTAAATTGAGGATAGAATTATTATAATTCTAAGAAATTATATTCAAGGAGGCTCTAGGAAATTATCCTTATGGATATTAACTGTACTTTGTTTTTTAGAATGTGGAAACGGCACAGGGCCAGAAGTACACTGTCTGGCTGCATGACTCTTAACCAGGTTAACTGAATTTTTAGAACCTCATTTCTTAGATCTCTTTGCTTCAAAAGGTTGTTGTGATCTGTTTAAGTTTAAGCTTTCTTTCAGTTACATGGGGTTAAAAATTTTAAATAAATCACTAATATGGGTGAAAATCCTTGGAACACTGCAAAATAATTAAATGTATAAAGTATTATTTTTACAGAATGCCACTTAAAGAATATTATGCTTCCATAATCTCCATAGTTACTAATAGCACTGGATATATACTAAGTTTCAATAGATCTGCTTGCACATCAAGCAGAGGGCATTTAAGGGGAAAGGAAAAGAGATGAAACTTGAATTAATCAACTTCAAGTATCCAGTCCTAGGTTCCACACAATGAAACCACAGTGAATTGTTTGGATGACTTATGATGTAGAGAGTGAGTGTGGTTTTTCCAGTCTATAGCAAATGGCGAGTTTTCCTTCCACATCAGCTTTTTAAATGTGTACATAGATGTATATTGTCCAAATTGCAGCTTCAGTGGAAATTTTAATAAATAGCATGAATTGTTACTTAATTTGTCTATTCCACTGATATTCTCTGGTTTGGAGGTGAACCATGCCAAGGATTTTCTCCAATTACCCTTAGCAATCAAGTTATTTTTTTTTCTTTTTGGAGTTAAATCACTGTAGGGATTAATAACTGACTTTGCATTTATTCATTTTTAAGTTTGCAAAGCCCTCTTTCCCTGAAAGTTATATTTCCATATAAAGCCACATAATATAATATTTTACCAAGAAGTTGCAAGCAACATGAACTAGATATTCTTCCTCAAATATGCATAACTCCCAATTGTCAATTTTGTCTATATTCTTACAAAATATTATTTTTATCCATATAATCAAACCACATATTGGAATAGTGGTTAGTATTTCTTGTTAGAGTTTAACGTTAAAGGAGGAGCTGCCTGATTTTTAATTATTTTATTTTATCACTTAAAAATAAACATTAGTCAAAAGGCCTTTCCAAATTTTGATTCCCACTATCTGAATCCTCACACTTACCCTGTAATCATAGGAACGTCTCGGGTCCTCATCACAGTCAATCACCTCAGGCGCCATCCAGTATGGTGTGCCGATGAAGCTATTCCTCCTCCCATTAGTTCTGCTCACCTGAGCACTCACTCCAAAATCCACTGCAAAATTCAGCATATGTCAAAATAATTAATCAGTAACAAAAAGCTCAATAAGTTATTGCTTTAACTTGGAAAGCCAATACAAAAGCCACAATGGATAACAGATTTTTATTCCAGCCCAACAAACTTTACCATGAAGTCTACTCCAGGAATACTGGGAAATAGGCTTTTTCTGATATTTATTCTGGAAAGGGGCTCAGCAGCCCTATTATAAATCTACAGTAGTTTTGGCTGAATGTTTACCGTGAATATTAAAAATAAAGTTCCATCAGTACACTCTGAACCTCTGAAGTGGTAACATATGTAGTATTTGGACCTGCCACCAAGCTAGAGGAAGACCAACAATATAAGAAACATAGAAATCTAAAACCTCCTAGTAGTTTATTAGGAAGCCTCACTCATGACATTAGAAATTCCTATCACATTGATAATGTAAAATGAGTTTTCTGCTAGAATTTAGTTTAAGTTCTTCTACAGATCTTCTGAATCAGATGTAAATATTTACTATGGTATTCATATCTTAGCTTAGACTATGAAAGTTCAGCCTTCCACTCATCTGTGGGATACATTACATGGAAATATTTATTATGGTGTCCTCAGAAACAGACAGAAAAAGGCTAAAGTAGACTGGGGTTATTTAGTGCAGAAAAAATAAGACAGGGATAAAAAATTGAGTATATTTTCTAATTTAGAATGGTTTCCAGGAATCAAGAGGATGGAGAACACTGAGTGAAAAATATTTTGAATAATTTAGGAGAAGAAAATAAAAATTAAGAAGACAGTCTGAGGAAGGGTATAAGAAGAACAATAAAAGTCCATAATATGGGAGCATCATCATTGGGTGTTGTACAATCTTATCATCTAGATTAGTTTTGGAATATAGGTTAAATCAGAACTCACCAATATCACTACTTCCTAAGGACCAATAAGTATCTATGAAGGCCATAGGTTGATATGTGACATTTAGGAAAGAAAATGATTTGATCACTGCACTGTATTACTAAAGCAGAGGTGGTATACCTACTGTAATTGAATATATATAGATAGTCACGGGATGTGGATTATACTGTGGAAGAGAGTCAGAGGAAGAGTAATAGATATATATGATATGGGAGAGGGAGTGGGGGGGGTGAATTGGGGGTGGGGGGGTTGTCACTTTGAGGGGTAAAATGTATAACTATTGCACTGTGTTGTACACCTGAAACTAATTAAAAATAAAAAATAAAAATTAAAAAAAAAGAATGAAAAGGAAACAAATGAATAAAGGAATAAATGAAAAATGGAATGAAAAAAAAAAGAAAATGAAAGGAGAAAAGACTAGAACAAAGAGTGATCACTGGAAGAAGAGGGGGTGAGGAAGAAAAGTTGAAATTAAAAGTGGAGATGTGGGCCAGCCGAGTGGCGCGGTGGTTAGGCGCTGGCTTGGGAAGCCAGCAGCCCTGGTTCGGTCCCACATATGAGGGCCAATGACATTGCCCTCAAAATAAAATAAAATAAAATAAAATAAAATAAAATAAAATAAATAAAAGTGGAGATGTGACTTCCACAGTGGCATAATTTAACCTCTTCTTCAATGATGTAGGGACCAGAATATGAGGATAATTGGTCAATTGTCATTGCAATACAATAGTTTTCCAGTTTCCTTCCTTTCTGTCACTCCCTTGGGCTGTCATTGCGATTATCCTCTGCAACCTTCTCCTTATAAAAATTTGCTTAAAAATATGCTGTAATCAGAAATCTAAAATCACATATACAAGGGTTATGTGTAATAAAATCCTGATTAAATTGTAATCCAATGCTAAAAGGTCTTTCCCACAGAGTAAAGTAAATGAGCATTAGTGCATTGACTTTGTGATAGATATTCCAGTGGCTTTTCACTTACTTACAATTTCTCCTCTGTGTTGCAAATGGTAGGCTTGGCCAGCAACTTGATCCAAATATATGGGAGTTCTACCACATGTAAACATAGTGTGTAGCCTTGTGACATAATGTCTACCCTGTACATTTGAATGTGAAATTCAAATTCCCCTCATGTATTTTAACACAGTGTCTTAAAATATTTTCTAGGTTTTTAGCTTTTAGACATAAAAGACATATGTTTTCTTGAAATTACTTTTCACTTATTTCAAGAACAATTATTTCATGTTTCTTTTACAAATATTCAATGAAAAGTCATTCTCAATGAATGAACAAAATCTATTCTGGTTGCACTTATTTAGCAAGAAAATGGGAACTATCCTAAGGTCATGCTAGAGACATGGTAGGTAAGAAGTATATGATTAAAAATATAACATAGAATTTGATACCAGTGATTTATGTTCTGTATCAATGAGGTTATATGCCACGTTATTATTTAAAAACCAACCAACAGGGGACTTCTGGTAAGATGGCGGAATAGACGGACGCTGTGCCAACTGCCTCCCAGGATCAAACCAAATTTACAAATAATTCATACAACATTTAACCTTGGAAATCTCCTAAACAGTAGATGAACAGAACCTCTAAATGAAGGACCTAAAGTGGAGACCACGTCAAGCCTAGTAGGAGGGGTGCAGATGAGAGAGGGCAAGCCCCGTGAGGGACACCTCAGCAGTGCGGAGGCTTGTCCCGTTGGGGAGAGACCCTCTGGCCCCACACCGAGCTCACCAGCCCAGAGTAGCTTTGCCAGGAAGAGGAGTTCTACGATAGCTGGCAGCAGAAATTAGTGACGACTCTCTTTGCTCGGCTCAGTGAGGCTGAGGGCACCTGGAGAACCAGTGGGGCCAGTGCATGGACTCACTCACTGGTGAGCACTCACCCGGTTCCTGGTGCAGGGAGTAGCTGTGTGAGCTGGGCCCAGGAGCCTGCGGGGATGGACTGAACTGAGCGCCTTTGGTGTGAAAGCTGGAGGTTTTGGGACCATTGTTCCTCTGGTGTGGAGCCCGCACACGAGTAGTGTACAGGAGGGCATCATTTTTTTAGGGTTGGGTCCTCCCACAGAGGGTTAGATACGGGACCGCATTGGTTTGGTGAAACTGGTGCAGGAGTGCATGTGTGTGTGTATGTGCACGTATGTGGCCTTGAATTCTAACCGTCCACACCGCTTGTGCTGCATAGCCAGGGAAACGCCAGGCGGGTATGCTCCGGCTCCAACACGCTGCTCAGTGAGACGCGGGAGCGAGCAAGCCGCCTTGTGTCTCCGCTCTCTGCACTGTTTGGGCAGAGTTGCCAGGCTTGGCATTGGCTATTGGGCTGCTCAGCCTCATATGGTGTGGTCAGGGCTCCCACCAAGTGGACTTAATCGATATTTTTAGAGCATTTCACCCCAAAGCAACAGAATATACATTGTTCTCAAGTGCACATGGAACATTTTCCAAGATAGACCACATGTTAGGCCACAAAACAAGTCTCAACAAATTTAAGAAGATTGAAATCATATCAAGTGTCTTCTCTGACCGCAATGCTATGAAACTAGAAATCAATTACATGATGAAATCTGGAAAGCTGACAAATAAGTGGAGGCTGAATAACATGCTACTAAATAGCGAGTGGGTCAAAAAGGAAATCAAGGAGGAAATCAAAAGATACCTCGAGATAAACGAAAATGAAAACACCATGACCCAAAAACTCTGGGATGCAGTGAAAGCAGCCCTAAGAGCAGTGCAGGCCTACCTAAAGAAGGAAAAAAAAGTCTCAAATCAACATACTATCTTTACATGTCAGGGAACTGGAAAAAGAACAGCAAAACAAACCTAAAGGGAGTACAGGGAAGGAAATAATAAAGACCAGCACAGAAATAAATGAAATAGAGACCAAAAAAAAAAAACACACAAAAAAACAATAGAAAACATCAATGAAACCAAGAGTTGGTTTTTTTTTGTTTTGCTTTTTGTTTTGTTTTGTTTTTGAGGGCAATGTCACCAGCCCTCATATATGGGACCGACCGGGGTCACTGGCTTCCGAAGCCAGGGCTTAACCACTGTGCCACTCGGCCGGCCAAGAGTTGGTTTTATGAAAAGATAAACAAAATCAACAAACCCTTAGCCAGACTCACCAAGAAAAAGAGAGGACCCAAATTAAAAAAATCAGAAATGAATGCGGAGAAGTGACAACAGGCACCACAGAAATACAGAAAAGTTTAAGAAAATACTATGAGCAACTATATGCTAACAAATTCGACAATCTGGAAGAAATGGATACATTTCTAGACGCATACAATCTACCAAGTCTGAACCATAAAGAAACAGAAACTCTGAACAGATTGATTACTATCAAAGAAATTGAATCAGTATTCAACAAGCTTCCAACAAATAAAAGTCCTTGACCTGATGGCTTCACAGGTGAATTTTACAAAACATTTAAAGAAGAATTAATACCTATTCTCTTCAAAATATTCCAAAAAATACAGAAGGAGGGAAGGCTCCCAAACTCTTTTTATGAAGCCACTATCACCCTGATTCCAAAAGCAGACAAAGATATTACAGAAAAGGAAAACTACAGGCCAATATCCCTAATGAACATAGATGTAAAAATCCCCAATAAAATACTAGCACACCGAATTCAGCATCACATTAAAAAGATCATGCACCTTAGGCCAGCCGAGTGGTGTGGTGGTTAGGCGCTGGCTTGGGAAGCCAGCAGCCCCAGTTCGGGTCCCACATATGAGGCCAGTAACACTGCCCTTAAAAAAGAAAAGATCATGCACCATGATCAAGTGGGATTCATTCCTGGTATGCAAGGTTGGTTCAATATCTGCAAATCAATTAATGTAATACATCACATTAACAAAATGAAAAATAAAAATATGATCATATCAGTAGATGCAGAAGAAAGCATTTGACAAAATCCAGCAGCCATTTGTGATAAAAACTCTTAGCAAAGTGGGAATAGTGGGATCATATCTCAACATAATAAAGGCCATATATGATAAGCCCACAGCAAACATCGTACTCAATGGGGAAAGGCTAAAAGCTTTCTCCTTAAGATCAGGAACAAGATAAGGCTGCCATCTTTCACAACTTCTATTCCACATAGTTCTGGAAGTTCTAGCCACAGCAATCAGACAAGAAAAATAATGTAAAAGGCATCCAAATTGGAAAGGGGCAAGTGAAACTCTCATTATATGCAGATAACATGATACTATATATCGAAAATCGCAAAGACTCCACCAAAAATCTGTTAGAACTGATAAGCGAATTTGATCAGGTAGCAGGATACAAAATTAATATTCAGAAATCATTTGCATATGTGTACAACAATAACAAAATTATCAGAAGAAATCAGGAAATCAATCCCGTTTACAATTGCTTTCAAAACAATAAAATATCTAGGAATAAATTTAACTGAAGTAAAAGACCTGTACTCAGAAAATTATGAGACACTGAAGAGAGAAATCAAAGAAGATACAAATAAATGGACATACATACCATGCTTACGGATAGGGAGAATATAGTTAAAATGTCAATACTACCTAAGGCAATATATAGATTCAATGCAATTCCAATCAAACTATCAAGGACACTTTTCTCAGAAATAGAACTTAGAATCCTAAAATTTATATGGAACCACAAAAGACCCCGAATAGCCAAGGCAATCTTAAGAAATAAGAGCAAAATGGGAAACATAACGCTACCTGACATCAAATCATTCTACAAGGCTACAGTAATCAAAACAGTTTGGTACCGGCATAAAAACAGACACATAGAACAATGGAACAGAATAGAGAGCCCAGTAATAAACCCATTAATAAATGGTCATTTAATCTATGACAATGCAAGCAAGAATTTACATTGGGGTAAAGATAGTCTATTTAATAAATGGTGCTGGGAAAACTGGACTGACACGTGCAAAAAAATGAAAATGGACCACCTATTTACACCATATATGAGAACAAACTCAAAATGGATTAAAGACTTAAATGTAAGATTTGAAAACATAAAACTCCTAGAAGAAAACATAGGGAGTAAATTTGCAGACATTACCCTGAGTAATATTTTTACTGATATATCCCCTCGGGCTAGGGAAATAAAAGAAAAAATGAACATATGGGATTACATCAAACTTAAAAGTTGTTTCACAGCAAAGGAAATCATCAATAAAACAAAAAGGCAGCTTACTGAATGGGAGAAGATGTTTGCCAACGATATATCTGATAAGGGATTAATATGCAAAATTTATAAAACACTCATGAAATTCAACACCAAAAACAAACAAACAACCCAATTAAAAAATGGGCAGTGGATATGAAGAGGCATTTCTCTACAAAGGACATACAGATGGCCAACAGGCATATGAAAAAAAGTTCAACCTCACTAATCATCAGAGAAATGCAAATAAAAACCACAGTGTGATAACACCTTAGCCCAGTCAGAATGGCTATCATCAATAAATCAACAAACAACGAGTGCTTGCGAGATTATGGAGAAAAGGGAACACTGGTGCACTGTTGGAGGGACTGCAGATTGGTGCAGCCATTATGGAAATCAGTATGGAGGTATCTCAAAGAACTGGAAATGGAACTGCCTTATGACCCAGCAATTCCACTCTTGGGTATCTACCCAGAAGAATCCTAGACGCTAATTCAAAAAAAATATGCACCCCTATGTGTTTTGCAGTGCTGTTTACAATAGCCAAGACTTGGAAAGAACCGAAATACTCATCGGTAGATGACTGGATTAAGAAACTGTGGTACACCCCTCACTCCAGTCAGAATGGCTATCATCAACAAATCAACAAACAACAAGTGCTGGCAAGGGTGTGGAGAAAAGGGAACCCTGGTGCACTGTTGATGGGACTGCAAATTGGTGCAGCCATTATGGAAATCAGTATGGAGGTATCTCAAAAAACTGGAAATGGAACTGCCGTATGACCCAGCAATTCCACTCTTGGGTAGACAGAGGAATCCAAGACGCTAATTCGAAAAAAATATATGTGCCCCTATGTTTATTGCAGCGCTATATACAATAGCCAAGACTTGGAAACAACCAAAATGCCCACTGGTAGATGACTGGATTAAGAAACTGTGGTACATTTATACAATGGAGTATTACTCTGCTCTAAAGAAGAATGAAATCGTACCATTTGCAACGATATGGATGGACCTAGAGACTATTATGTTAAGTGAAATAAGTCAGTCGGAGAAAGACAAATACCATATGATCTCACTTATATGTGGAATTTGAAACTCAATGAATGAGCAACGGAAACAGAAACAGTCTCATAGATATAGAGGAAAAACAGGGTTGCTAGTTGGGAGGGGGGTGGGGATGAGGGAGAAGGGGAAGGGATTAGACAGCATAAATAGTTAACTACAGTATTGTCACAGGGATATGAAAGACAGTTCAGGGAATATAATAATGTTGTAAATAATTTTGGGGTGTCAGATGGTCACATGTCTTGTTAGGGAGACCACTTCATGGATGGAGTAGAGGCTCGATCACTGCACTGTATACCTGAAATTGATGTTGTGTAATATTGTATGCCAACTGTAATTGAATATATAGATAGTCATGGGATGTGGATTACACGGTGGAAGGGAGTCAAAGTAATTGCAATAGATAGTATGATATGTGGGGGAGGAGTGGGAGGACACAATCGGGGGTGTTGTAACTTTGAGGGGTAAAAAATATAACTATTGCACTATGTTGTACACCTGAAGCTAATTAAAATAATTTTTTTTTTTAAAAAAGAAACTGGTACATTTATACAAGGCAGTATTACTCCGCTTTAAAGAAAAGTGAAATCGTACCATTTGCAACGATATGGATGGACCTAGAGACTAGTATGTTAAGTGAAATAAGTCAGTCGGAGAAAGGCAAACACCATACGATTTCACTTATATGTGGAATCTGAAAAACTGAATGAAAGAGCAAAGTAAACAGAAACAGACTCATAGATATAGAGGAAAAACTGAGGGTTGCTAGTTGGGAGGAGGGTGGGGATGAGGGTGAAGGGGAAGGGATAAGACAGCATAAATAGGTAACTACAATATTGTCACAGAGATTTGAAAGACAGCTTGGGGAATATAATAATGTAAATATTTTGTTGGTTGTCTTGTTAGGGAGACCACTTCATGGATGGAGTAGAGGCTTGATCACTGCACTGTACATCTGCAGCTGATGTTGTATAATATTGCATGCCAACTGTAATTGAATATATAGATAGTCACGGGATGTGGAGTATACTGTGGAAGGGAGTCAAAGAATTGTAATAGATATGTATGATATGGGGAGAAGTGGGGTGGCGAATGGGTTGTCACTTTGAAGGGTAAAATGTATAACTATTTCACTGTGTTGTATACCTGCAACTAATTTTTTTAAAAATGTTTATTTCACAATAAAAGAATTTTTTTAAAAAAACGATCAAAGACAATATTTATTTTAAACTTTAAAAGATGTAATATATTATTTTCTATATGACTGTGATACAAGTTGGGTGGTTATTTCCCAATAAATTATGCCATTCTGAGCCCTGGAATAGAAAGCTGCGAATTTCTGGTCTTTTGATTTCTAATTCCAAATTTGATTTGGATATTACTGAAGCATAATTTCTACTTGATATCAGTTCTTTAAATATTTGAGGGAAATTCTAAAAAAGCAAATTGTGCTTAAGTAATTTAAAAGTTCTTTGATATTCTTTGGAAATTATGGCTCTGTGATATGGAAGAATTGTCTTTTTGTTTGATCCCTGTCCATGGCATGGAAACTTGCAAATGGTAAATACTCAATTCAGTTTTTGAAATAAATATAATGGGTAGGTCTAATAGAGGGTAAAGCAATGTCCAAATGTAAGCCTTCCATTATAATTTTAAAGTTGTTTTTATCTACACAATTTCAGAGAAGCAGTTAGATATATCTTTGTCTTATCCCACCTGCCTTCCCAAATAAATTTTCAAATTTTGACTGGTTTTGCAGGCAGGTTAGGAACAGCCTAAATAATTAATGATATTGTTATTAACATGATAGGAAACACAATTATCTTAAAGAATTTTTTCTCCATTAAGGTACTCGGGCTTCACTTAAAAGTATTTCAAGAATAAACTTACCTAGTTTTACTTCAGCATTATGAGTCAATAGCACATTCTGACCTTTGATATCCCGGTGAATTACACAATGTGAATGAAGATGAGCTAAGCCCTGCATAAAATATATTTGTTTAAAAAAAAACGCACATCAGTATATATATTTTTCTCTTTTTCTGGTACTGTTCTTAGTATTTTTGGAAAACCTTTTGGTAATAAAATGGCCCAGATTTGCATTTTTCCGACAAAATTCTTTCTCTAGGCTGGAATTACTGCAACTGTTCCCAGAAATACTAATTTTGGCTATAAGGAAAGGAAAATAAATCAGGCACCCATGAAAGAATAAGAACACCAAAAAGTAATATTTGTGTATACCTTGGGCCATTTACCTCCCTTTCTAGCCTCCAAATTTCCAACTAACCTACTAAGAGTAAAGATCTGGACATCTTAAATATCATAGCTCAGCCATTTTTTTTGCTCTATTCCTCACCCAGCCGTTTATTCAGTCCAAAATATATTCCAGTCAACCTTGTAGGCTGAGAATGTGGAGAAATATGGAAATTCATTTTAAAGCATTTACAGTTTATATTGGCTTATCACACTGGCTCCACTAAAATTAACCTGTGACCTGGCTTCAGTGAAATCACTCCAGATACTAACTGGGAATTAATAATAGCACTAACGGTAAAAACAAATAATATTTATTGAGTTCTTATTCTTTGCCAAGCACTGTGCTAAGTGCTATACATAGAATAGATTATTAAATCCTCAGAGCAATGATTTGAGGAGGGTACTAAATGATCCCATATCACAGATGAGAAAGGTATGATTTGAAGACATTAAGTAAATGACTCAAGGACACACATCAGATAGATACCTGATGAACCTGCATATAAACTCAGTCCAGAGTTTCTACTCTTACCACAAGGAAATCCAATTAAGATGGGAGGAAGCCCATTTTAACTTTGTATCAGTGGTGCTGTTTATTTCTCCTCATATCCTTCCTGGGTGACCCTAAGCACTTAAGTCACAAGGAAAATTTTGAGTTTGGTAGATCAAGAAGATTGTCAGTCTAGTCTAATTTGGTTTTCAAAATAAAGAAAGTTTTAAAAGTACGACATTATACTAAGGGATATCTGTCTGCAAAATGATTTCAGATGGTTTGGGGCCATTCTATAAAACATTGCCTTTCTGTCTCACCTTCTTCTTAGTATTTAACAGTGCTATGTTTTTAAAAGAACTCTAAAAATCATGAATAGCATAATAAATACCCCAAGTGGTTACGTCCATGGACCTCTGAACACAATAATCTGAATGTGGCAGAGTTATTAAAGGTCACACTATGGAAGGACCTGTTTACAGATCCATGGTCTGATACCTTAAAGGACATCACCTAAAAATCTGCTTTCTCTAAAGACTTTTGGTCTTTTTTGGTATCCTGATCCAGAGGTTATATTTAGAATTCTCACACCATCCTATATGACATAGTCATAAGGTAAATTGTATATATTACTCCCAGGTTCTTTCAAGGCCAGAAAAGAATGACTATATGAAGACTCACCTGAAGGATTTCTCGGCAAATATAAGCAATCCAATCTTCTTTTAAACTCTGATTTCTGGTCATTCTCACTACATCAGTGACTGAGCCTGCTGCACACAACTCCATGACCATCTGCAGGGAAGGCAGCAAATCAAGTATCAAGAATTAAAAAGTAATTCTCTGAAAATAGCTGGAGAGTTTTAGTCCATATGGCTTGTATTTATATATAATGTTTAGATATTAAGGCACTGCAAAGACTAGTTCAATTGTCTGATGGAACACTTGAAAGGCTAGTGGAATTTAGAAAGAGTTGGGAAAAATCCAAATATCTGTGGAGGGAGGAAAGGCAGGAACTACAACACGGATTCTTAAACAGGAGGTGGGATTTGATCTAAGACTTAAAGAATGGGTAGTTTTACATATGTTGAGAAGGAAGAACATTGTTTATTGAAAACAGAATGAGTATATGCCATTAGAAAGAAGTCTGTGCAGGGGACAAGCTGAGTGATTGTGGTTGTGGAACAGAAACTGTTTTGGTTTTGTTGGTAGGCTGTTTCTTCTTTTCTTTTTCATTAGATTGTACTCAGGTGTAAGACAAACAATGATATCAGTTGTCAACATATATAAATTAAGGGGGTAATTTCTGAAAAGAAAATCTTAGTATTCCAAAAGGAAATAAGGTAGGCTTTTTGAATATTCATGATTTTGGGTTTATCCTTTTGCTTTCCTTCATCTATAGAAATAATTAACTTGTCTTTAGATTTTAAAAAAATACATGTTTTGTTCTATTGGTAACACAGCTTTGACGTGGACACTAAAGCATGAACCCGTACTTAAAGAAAAGTTTGCTAGTTTAATTATAATAGATTATTCTCCTTCATGTCAATAAAAGACTATTTTAAGGCTAATATTTTTGGCAGTGTCTCATTCAGATTTTGCTTTATAACTCAGTTTCTCAGAAAATGTATTTCTGCCACCAGTGAATAAGGTGCCCAACTAGTAAATTTACTTCCATACATTTTCTTACAAATAAATCATCTGGGAAAAAATGGCCTACAGAAATGCAATTGACAGTTTTTCCGTTTGAATTGTAGTTTGGAAAAAAATAATCTAGAATTAGAAAATGAAAACAAAACAATTGTAAATAAATAAATAAATAATAAACATAATAAATCTAGTCTTAATGTTGAAGTGTGAATTAAATACTTTGGAGATCTTCTATACCCTGCTTCTCACCCTGCAATCAAATTGACTCAGTTGAAGGAAAAGTTTCCCAAGAAAAAGTTTCTCCTTCCCCAACTTAATTTAGATTTATTTATTATTTACCTACATAGAATAGAGGATTTAATTAGCTGTACATTTGGGAGAAAATAGGGTTAAATTAAATACCTCCAAATCTGTCGGTTCTCAAAGTGTTGTACCCAGGCCAGTAACATCAACAACTGTGAACTTGTTAAAAAGGAAAATTTTGTGGACCCACAGCCCAGACCAACTGAATCAGTAACTCTGTGTGTGGGGCTCAGCAATTTGTGTTTTATCAGACTCTCTAGGAGATTCTGATGTATGATAAAGTTTGAAAACCATTTCAAATTTAGTCCTTTGAACACCTTTGTATAATGTCAAGTGTCCTGCTTCCTAAAGCCCATTATATAAAATGTAACAGAATTTTTCCTTGACACTTGAATATCCTGAAAAGTTTCAGCCATAGTTTTGGAAAAAATATTATTCCTGACTTGGATGAAAATGGAAATGTAGCAAGTGTACACTGGCCCCAGTTTGTGTTTTAAATATGCCTTTTTAAAATAAAGGTATCCTTGACCAAAGCTCATTTTCTTTGGATTTGACTTATTTGTTGTACAGTGGAAGGCAGAAACAATTCTGGTAACTATGGTGTGGGTTTCAGTTAGTTTTTTTTTTTTTTTGAGGGCAGTGCCACTGGCCCTCTTATGTGGGACCCGAACCAAGGCCACTGGCTTCCCAAGCCAGCACCTAACCACCGTGCCGCTCAGCTGGCCCATGTTTCAGTTAGTTTTTAAAATACCTCATTGATCTCTAATTTGTGACACTATAGGCATGATGACTAAGAAAAGGGTAAGTCACTAAAAATTTAGAAAAGAGTTTCTAGGAGTCATGTTTAAACATAAGTGCATATACTTAACAAACACATAAAATGCACCCATAAGCTCATATCAAATACTAATTAGAATTGATACTTATGAAGTCATCATGTACAAGTCTATCAGGTACTCTCCTTATTCATATCTGTAATATATCAGCAAATGTAATAATTACATAAAATTAAAAGCAGCCAAACTATATTTGAAAATAAATATGTTAGATATTTCCAGTGTTCATTTAACCCCACCCCCGCCCATCCTACCTCCAAGTTCCTTGCCAGGCAATTAAGTTACTTTGACAGATTTTATCCCTCCCACCTACACGAATTAGAGAACATTTTGCCATACTATTTTGAGCAGTTGAATGCTTAAGTTTCTCTGTGAGTGCACAAAAGTGGCATCTCAGTTTATGAAAGTATATGTCCTCAAGCGACACCTAGTCTTATGGAATAACATCCAGGTAATTAAATACATACCCAAAGTTGGTGCCTCTGGCCAGGAGGACTCAGCTTGAAAAATGCACCATAGAAAGACACAATGTTTTTGTGGAAAGAGTACTTCTTCAAAAGGTTGAGTTCAGTCCTGAGATCTTCTTCCTCATCCTGCAGAATAAGAATAAAACTCTTAAACTATGCCATTCAATGAGTGTGGAACTCTAAATTATAAAGAAGGAGAATCATATGGTGACCCATTATGTCCTGTGGCTATTTATAATAAGATCTCAACTAGAATTGCCAGAGAATGAAGATCTCCAGTTAACTGGGAATTTGGGAGAAAATAGAAGTTAAGTGAAGTTCTTTTATTTCAGTGGTTTTCAAAATGTGATCCCTGAACCAGCAGCAATGGCCATTGTATAGAGTTTTCACTGAATGGCATCATTACAGTTTTGTTTGTTTTGTAACAGTTTTATTGAGATACAATTTACATACCATACAATTCAGCCATTTAAAGTGTAAAATTCAATGGTTTTTAGTATATTTACAGATTAATGCAACCATCATCACAATAGATTTTAGAACATTTTTATCACCCCAAAAAGAAACCCATACCATTTAGTTATCACTCCTAAATTCTGCCACACACATCTGAGCTTTAAGCAACCATATATATTTATCTATCCTGGACATTTTATATAAATGATAAGCACATAATGTGTAAAATTTTGTGACTAGCTTTTTCCCCAAGCTTCATCAGTGTTATCGCGCACACCAGTAGTTCATTCCTTATGGTTTATCATTCATTAAATGACTGACGTTTGGGTTATTTCCACCCTTTGGATATTATGAATAATGCTATTATGAGCATTCATATCAAGTTTTTGTGTGGTTCTGTTTTCATTACTCTTTAGTATATGCCTAGGAGTGAAAATGTTAGGACAAATGCGAACTCAATGTTTAACATTTTGGTAAAACACCAAACTGTTTTCTACAGTGGCTGCATTACATTTCCAAAAGCAATGATAATTCCAATTCCTCCATAACCTCACAAACATTTATTATTTTTTGTTTTATTACTATAACCATCCTCGTGGGTAGAAAATGGTATCTCATCGTGGTTTTGATTTGAAAATCCCTGGTAACTAATGATGCCAAGGATCTTTTAACATGTTTCTTGGCCATTTGTAGATGATATTCTGGGTAAGTCTAATCTAGCCTTTGCCCCATTTTTTAATCAGGTTATTTGACGTTTTATTATTGAATTGTAAGTTTTACTTATATGTTCTAGATACAATTACTTTATAAGGAATATGATTTGCAAATATTTTTCTCCCATTCTGTGGGTTTTCTTTTCACTTTTTTGAGTATCCTTTGAGACCCAATTAAAAAAATTAATGAAGTCCAATTTATCGATTACATGTTTTGTTGTTTGTATTTTTGTTGTCATATCTAAAGATCTACTGCCAAATAAAATGTCATGAAGATTTATCCCAACATTTTCTTGTAAGCATTTTCTAGTTCTGGCTCTTACATTTAGGGCTTTGTTCCAAGTTTAGTTAATTTTCATATTAAGTAAGGTTCCAAATTCATTCTTTTACATGTGGACATCCAGTTTTCTTAGTAAACTTTTTTGAAAAGGCTATTCTTTACCCATGAATTGTCTGTGCACTCTTGCCAAAAATCAGTTTACAATACATATATAGAAACAGTTCTATTCCATGGATCTATATATATGCCCATCCTTATGCCTGTACCACATAGCCTTGATTAGTTTTTGATTCAGTGCATTTTAGTGGTACTATTTTGATCTGTACTGATCTGTTTTAAAATATATGCTTCAATTCTGGTCAAAATGGTGGAGTAGGTAAACACTGTACTGGCATCCTCTCACAACTACATGAAAATTACAACTAAACAATAGAACAACCATTATTGAGAATCGCCTGAAGTCTAGCTGAATAGAATTCCTATAACTAAGGGTGTACAGAAGAAACCATTTGAAACTGGAAGGAGGGGTGGAGACACAGAACTGGCTGATCCCCACCCACGTGTAGGGATTAAAACTGGGGAAGTTCGATCCCAGCCTGAGCTGAAGTGCTGTTGAGCTGCCAACAGGTGGCAGGATGGCTCAGCTTAAAAAAGAAAAAAAAACCTGGGGAGAGATATCTTGGCTGCAGAGGGCTGCCTGAAGAACAAGGGTTCCCAGTCAATCAATAGACTCCTGGGCTGAGGGAGCCAGTGCTGAGAAGTTCCACAACTTCTGCAGTGAAAACCTGCAAGGACTGTGACTGAGATAAAGGGATGCTGGAGTCTCTGCCATTCCTTTTGTAGCCCACACAAGGAATTACTTGCTGACATTTTCACTCCCTCTCAGCTCCACCACTGGGGAAGCTGCTCAAAAAACACCAGGGATGTACTGGGAGGAACTGAATTATCTAGCTCAGGGGTCAGCAAACTGTGGCTCATGAGACACATGCAGTTCTTTGGGTACGTACATGTGGCTCTGAAGTAAAATTGAAAATGAAAATAAATCTATTATAGGTTCATTTATAAAATTTTAAATGATATTATTCACATAATGGTGATTTCATTTGTTTTATGGCTTTCAAATAATTTTAAAGTGTGAGGGACAGGAATGGCTCTTCTGTTTCAAAAGTTTGCTGATCCCTGGTCTAGCTTCAAGGCAAGGGCTGGAGCGGCAGCTTTCTCCCAGACAGAAGTGTTTGCAGAAGCCATTATTTCCTTGTTGAGCCCTAACCTCTCCAGTTGTGCAGACGCAGACAGCCACCATATCTGAGTCTCCATCAACCTGGCTAGCACTGTTCATCCCATGCTGGTTCCCTGAGACTCTGCCCCAACATGCTTCCCGTGACTTTTCCAGACAAAAAGCCTATATTGGTTCATGATTAGGACTTTCCTAAAACATCTCAAAGGTTCACAAACCCCAAACAAGCAGGATCTGACCTCAGCATGCCCCTATTTGTAGCTAAGCACCGCCAAGCCTGCAGCCAGACTCTGTTTGCTACTTAGCCTCTTGCAGGCACCTCCACATCCAGCACAGGTGGAAGACATACATGCATTGTTTTGTAGCTCACACAAAGGGGCCCTGGACAGGACCCACGGCCATGCCATAGCACTACCAGGCAACCTTCACAGACGACACACCCAAGGGGCAGACAGGGCAGGCACAAGGGCCCTGCTAGAGTGAATCCTGCACTGTAGGGTCAGCCCTTGCACAACAGCTTTTCCACTATAGTCATGGCCAGTCCTCACAACCAATCAGTCAGAGGGTAAGACCCTCCCACTGATGTGCAAACAAAAAAACCAAACCTCAACTACAGCAGGTGGGCACACACAACCCACACAAAGGACACACCTGGAATGGTGGTCTCAGGTGTCCAGGAAGACTGCACCATTGGGTCTCACAAGACACCTGCTACATAAGGCCATTCTACTAAGAATTAGAGACCTAACAGCTCTACCTAATACACAGAAACAAAGGCAAGCAGACAAAATGGGGAGAAAAGGAGACAGGTTCCAAGTGAAAGAATAGAACAAAGTTCCAGAAAAAGAATGAAACAAAACACAGACAAGCAATCCACCGATGCAGAGTTCAAAACACTGGTAATAAGAATGCTCAATGAGGGCCGGCTGAGTGGCGCAGTGGTTAAGCGCTGGCTTGGGATGCCAGCGGCGCGGGTTCGGATCCCACATATGAGGGCCAGTGAAACTGCCCTCAAAAAAAAAAAAAAAAGAATGATCAATGAGCCAGCCGAGTGGCACGGTGGTTAACCACTGGCTTGGGAAGCCAGCAGCCCTGGTTTGGGTCCCATATGTGAGGGCCAGTGACACTGCCCTTCAAAAAAATGACTGCTCAATGATCTCAAAGAGAACTTCAATAAAGAAATAGGAAACATAAAAATGCAGATAGAAAATAAAACAAAAGTCAGAAATGAATAATACAATAACTAAATAAAGACCACATTAGAGAGAATCAACACTTTGAAACAGCAATTTAGAAGACACCCAATCAGAACAAACAAAAAAGAATTCAGGAAAAGTGAGGGTAGTTTAAGGGGCCTTTAGGACAATATCTAGCATACCAACATTTGAATCATAGGGGAACTAGAAGAAGAGGCAAAGCAAGGAATTGCAAGCCTTTTTGAAAAAAAAAATGATGGAAGAGTTTCCTAACCTGGAAAAGGATAAATGAGGGGAGCCAGGCCCCGCGAGGGCCAGAGGTTCCCTCGGGTGGGACGGAGTCGGTGAGGAGAGAAAAGGAGGGAGACACCAGAAAGAGGTTCACAGGAGCATCACACACACACTTTATTATTAAAGCCTGGCCCCTTTTATAGGGGCTTCTGACCATTACCTCAATTGCAAGTTATGTTTCGCATGATGAGGATGTTTTTCTCTTTCTCAGAGCTTTTACCTTTTTGTAATTGTTATCTTTCCAGGGTACACCGGTTATGATGACTACCTTACAGGGCTTATACTTGAACTTAGTAGCAAAAGGAGTCTCAAACTTTTCCTATCCTACAAAGGGCTTCATATTATTGCAACAGAGGGGAACATCTGTTTCTCAGTCAGAGCTTCAGTTTATGTTGCTACAGCAATGTACAAAGCAAAGAGCTAAAACAAGGCTGTTAATTAAAATACCTCAGGGTCAGTAAGTTGTCTCTTATCAGAACTCTCATGGCTGAGAGACCTTGGTCTCCTGATCTCCAAGGAAACCTTTCACAGCTGCATAGGCCAAGGGGCTTGAGTCCCCAATATCTCAGTTCAGGGTCTCCTCGGGCTATAGCCTGTTTTAGGGAGTTTCCTTTTCTTTAGGAAAGCTTGCCCCGTCTTTGACTTACACAGCCAGCTATCATCAGGGTACCACAGGAACTTGTCACAAATTCAGTGAGTATATTGTCTCCTAGAGGAGGAAAGGCACATGGGTTCATCGAGACAGGAGGTATTACATGACCAACCATAAGGCAGCATCCCAGACATCCAGTGCTGAGCGTGCATCTTTATTTCAATGTGGCCTTGTCAGACACTGGGATGCTTTCGTCCCCCAACAGATAAATAGATATACATGTCCATGAAGAGTAGAGTCCCAGAAAAGATGAACTCAAAGAGGCCAATAACAAAAACACATCATAATTAAAATGCTAAAGCCTAAAGAAACACACAATCTTAAAAACAGAAAGAGAAAGGCAGTGTGTTACCTACAAGGGACCTCCCATAAAACTATCAGCTGATTTCTCACCGGAGGACCTTGCTTCACTGGCCCATGTTGGTATCGTCATTGTGCTCTTCCCGGATGAGGCAGCTCGGTCGCCGGCCTCTGGATGGTCGCTCACCACGGCTATTGGCAGCTCACGCTGGAGGCCAGCCACTCACGCTGGCTGCTGGCCACACACTGTAGCCTATGGCAGCCAGGGGCAGCAGGCAACACCATCGCTGGGGCTCGCACAGCCAAGCTCCAGGTGGAGCTGTTGTTAGCTGTAGAGGGCAGTGTCACTGGGCCTCATATGTGGGATCCAAACCGGGGCAGCTGGGATCCCAAACCCAGCTCTTAACCCATGCGCCACTTGGCCGGCTCTCGTCTATTGGATTTTTAAAGTGATTTAAACATTAATCCATAAAAACTAAGATAAGAATTTGGGTATATGTGAAACAAATAAGATCAGATACTTTGGTAATGATGAATGATTTAGAATGATATATTTTAATATTTGATCAAACATTAATGAATCATTTTGCATCTTGAAAGAGTATATTTCATTGAATTTTTGAAGTTATTTTCTGTTAAGATTAGCAAATGGGTAAACTGGCAATGTGTCTACAGTTTTACAAGTTCATTGAATCTTTATTGCTGTGCTTTGTAAAGTGCTTTGGTAAAAATATAAATTAATTTCTTAAGTTTACATTGGATAATTCATTCTCATTTTTTTATTTTTTTTATTTTTAAGGGCAGTGACACTGGCCCTCATATGTGGGACCGAACCGGGCCGCTGGCTTCCGAAGCCAGCGCTTAACCACCGCACCACTCGCCCGGCCCCCATTCTTATTTTTTTAATTATAATTTATTGGGGTGACAATAGGTGGTAAAATTACATAGGCTTCAAGTGTACAATCCTGTAATACATCATCCATATATCACATTGTGTGTTTACTACACAGAGTCAGTTCTCCTTCCATCACCATATATTTTTATTTTTTTAAAACACATTAGGTACCATCACAGTCCAAAATTTGATTTTAAAGATTTTGGAGTATTTTATTATTCTCATTTAAGAGATGAGGGAACCTATATACGGTCAAGAGTTGGTTGAGTAATGTCAGAATTTTCGTCATGTTGTCTCACTCCAACTGTATAGGTCCTGAAAATGCTACCATGAAGCCTTATCAAGAATCTGCATACTACTTGGTAAACAAACGCATATTTTCTGTGAGTTTATGGATTTTAGAAATGTCAGAAAGTAGTCCATGCTTCTATCAAGTCCTCCCTAGAATACTTCTGTTGAAATGAAGAAGACATCCCAGCATATTTATGATAGCACTTCTCTTTTATGCAATCAATGCAATCAAGGTTACAGCCTGAACAATTATTTGCAAATAATTTTTTTCAAAATTGTTGATCACTTTTTTATTTTTTTTGAGGGCAGTGTCACTGGCCCTCATATGTTGGACCCGAACCGGAACCGCTGGCTTCCTGAGCCAGCGCTTAACCACCACGCCACTCGCCAGCCCTGTTGATCACTTTTTTTTTTAAGATTTTATTGGGGAATTGGGGGAGGGGAACAGCATTGGGGAATGGGGGAAGCGGAACAGACAAGTTGCTGTACTTTTGTTCTTCAGTCTAGTTGCAGAGGACGTTGCTTTACTGGCCCATGTTGTTATCGTCATTGCACTGTTCCCGGATGAGGCAGATCAGTCGCTGGCCACTGGATGTCGCTCACCGGGGCTACTGGCAGCTCATGCTGGCTGCCGGCCATTCACTGTAGCCTATGGCAGACCACTGCAGCAGGGGCTGCAGCCAACACCGTCGCCGGGGCTCGCACAGCCCAGCTCCAGGTGGAGCTGTTGTTAGCTGTAGAGGGCAGTGTTCCTGGCCCTCATGTGTGGGATCCAAACCAGGGCTGCTGGCAACCCAAAACCAGCTCTTAACCAATGCGCCACTTGGCTGGCCATTGACCACTTTTATTTTTTGAGGGCAGCATCACTGGCCCTCACATGTGAGATCCAAACTGGGGCCGCCGGCTTCCCAAGTCAGTGCTTAACCACCGCGCCACTCGGCCGGCCCCTTGATCACTTTTTATACCAAAAAAATTATAATTTAATCCTCTTGGATGCTTAAATTAAATAGTAACGTAAGTAGAAAATATTGATATTAAAGCAAGAGTCATTACATTAGAAACATTAGGAATTCAAAAAATAGTAATAATATAAATAAACTTAATGGAAGACCAGAAGGTATGCATTCAATTTAATTATTTTTCAGCTTCTTTGAAACATAACTGTCATATAACATTGGGTAAGTTTAAGGTGTACAACGTGATGATTTGATACATGTATCTATTATGAAATGATTGCCAATATTAGGTTAGTTAGCACCTCTATAATCTCACGTAATTGCCTTTTTTTATAATGAGAACATTTAATATTTACTCTTTAAGCAACTTTGAAGTATATAATAGAGTATTGTTATTTACAGTCAGCATGCTGTATACTGGATCCCCAGAATTTATATATCTTATAACTAAAAGTTATGAACTTTTGATCAAAATTTTCCTATTTCTCCTAACTAACAGCTCCTGGCAACCAATCTATTCTGTTTCTTTCTTTTTTTTCCCCCCTGTTTGGGCTTCTTTTGCTGTTCTTTTTTCAGTTCACTTAGGTGTAAAGATTGTTGATTTGAGATTGACCTTCCTTCTTTAGGTAGGCCTGCCCTGCTATGAACTTCCTTCTTAGGACTACTTTCACTGCATCCCACAGATTTTGGGTTGTCTTTTCATTTTTGTTTGTCTCAAGGTACAAAATAGACTTCTAAACAAAAGCTATAATGAGAAACTAAGAAGGACCCAGTAATAACACTTGTGAGTATTTATCTGAAGAAACCCAAAACATTACTGTGAAGGACATTTGCATTCTTATATTCATTGCAGCATTATTTACAATAGTCAAGATATGGAGGCAACTTGGGTGTTCATCAATGGATGAATGGAATGAGTAATTATACAAACATATACACACACACACACACAGGAATATTACTCAGCCATAAAAGGAATGAGTTCTTGCAATATGCAAGAACATGGATGGGCCTAGAAAGTTTTTCTGCTGAGTGGAGTAAGTCAGACTGACAAAGGTAAGTGCCATATGATTGCATTTACATGTGGAACCTAAAGAACAAACAAAACTGAAACAGACTCAACGACACAGAGAACATTTTGTTGGATGCCAGATGGGAGGTGGTTTGGGTGGATGGATGAAAAAGTTTAAAGAATTAGGGAGTACAAATTAATAGTTAAAAATAGTCATGGGGGTAGCAGGAGAACCTCATGGGCGCACGCTGGCTCCAAGGCAGAAGCCTGAAACCACGCGAGCAGGGGAAAAAGAATACTCCCGTGTGGAGACGCAGGTCCCGGAGAGACGAATCGGGGATCTGAGCTGTGTGGCAGGGTGCGCACAGTCCCCTGAACCCCGGCAGTCCCTCCGAGAGAGCAGCAGGAGCACTATCTTTGCAGGCTCCGAGGCAGAAGCCTGAAACCAGGCGAGCAGGGGAAGAAAGAATACTCGCCCAAGGAGACACAGTGCGCGCCGGGCGGAGACGCAGGTCCCGGAGAGACGAATCGGGGATCTGAGCCATGCAGCAGGGTGCGCACAATCCTCTAAGCCCCGGCAGTCCCGTTGGGAGAGCAGCATGAACTCAGCTGGAGCATATGAGGCAAAGGCCTTAGCTCAAAACAATGTTGGAACTGTCTTTTTCTTTTTCTTTTTTTCCCCCCTTTTGTCCTCTCTTGAACAGAAAGCAAAAACACAAACAAACAATAACCCACCCACTCCCACAAACTTTGGCCCCCGCCAAGCCAGAGTCTTAAACTGACCCCTGAATGGAGCAGTCGGGGCAGACTATAGAGGTATTCCTACCTGCAGGGGTTGAGAATTTCTGCCCCAGTAAAGGCTGAAGAGTGAGACTACCTACCCCCCCACACACACCTGAACCTGCAAGGCTGGGGAGGCAGGGCAGGTTCAGCTGCTGAGGCACTAATTAAGAGACTCTTAGCAGCTGGCTTTTGGCAGTGAGGAGCTCTTTCATTCTCCACAGCTGTCAATGAAACGGTGCCCAAAGACACTCATTGAGCCTTTGGGGTTTCGGCCTGACTTACGTCAGGCGAAAGCAAAATGGCAGTGACTTTGTAAAAATTACCAATCACAAATCACAACCACACTCAAGTACAGCAAACCTGCAGTGCCGGGATCACACTAGGCGTCAGGTGGCCTACTCTGT
The DNA here is from genome assembly GCA_033961575.1 of Aselliscus stoliczkanus. Classification (NCBI taxonomy): domain Eukaryota; kingdom Metazoa; phylum Chordata; class Mammalia; order Chiroptera; family Hipposideridae; genus Aselliscus; species Aselliscus stoliczkanus. The sequence goes on from CM066737.1 coordinate 54,603,135, forward strand.
TCCCACAAGACACATAGGAATTCTTGTACAGCAGAGGAAAAACTGAAGAGAGCTTGGTGAACATTAGCCAAGACCAGCATGGGTTTTCTTTGTTTGTTTGTTTGTTTACCCTTTATTGGTTGCTTATCTTGGTTGTTTTGGTTTTTTATTTATATTTCATTTTTATCATTTTCTAGTTTTTAATATAGGCATATATATGGGTGTATATAGGTGAATATATGTCCATATATATGGGTGTGTAGACAAATATATATATTTTTTTTTTTTCCTTTTTCTTTCTTTTCTTTTTTTTTCCCATGCTCATATTCTCCCTTCTTTTATTCATTCTTCTCACTGCTACACATTTCCTCCTTTCCTTTTCTTCTGCAAATTTTATTTATCTATTTATTTTTATTTTTACTTTTTAAAATTTTTTTTAATTTTTAATTTGTGTTATTTTTTGGTATAGTTATTCAGTTTCTCGTGTTTATTCTATTTTCTATTTTATGATATTGTATTTTATTTTTTTTCCTCTTCTGTTCTTTTTATGTGTGGTTATTGTTTTGTTTCTGTTTGTTTTCTTGTTTTGTATGTTTGATATTTCTGTACAAGTTGACTGTAGATTGATGGTTTTTTTTTTTTTTTACATGTGAGAGCCTTTGGTGGCTGCGGAGGTTGTTCTTGTTGATCTGTTTTGCTCTAAAATCACTCTGCAGCACTGGGTCCAAACAAACAGACACAAGAATCATCATACCCGGAGGCCAACTTTAGATAAAACAAGAGCATTTCTGGGTTTCACATACAAGATCCACACCCAAAAAGAAGTTGCTATAGGTACTAGGGCCCAAAGGGTCCAAGTCTCATCAGAGGAGTCAACCCTCTTACAGCAGATCATAAACTGCGGACACTGCTGATCCTCACAGCTAATCAGTCTGGGAATCAATCCCACCTACTGACAAGCCAAAAGTAATCAAAACTAAAACTTCAACAGGTGAGGACACATGACTCAAGGAACACCTCAGATAAATACACGCACAGGAGAATAGGGAGACGGAGTAATTCAGATATAAAGGACAAACACCGTATAAGTTTACTCAGAAAAAACTGAGAAACCTCGGGGGTCTATCTGTTATATTGAAGCAAACACAAAGAGTAAGCCAGAATGGAGAAACAAAGAAACACAACCCAAATAAAAGAACAGAAGAAACTTCCTGAATTAATGGATCTAGAGGAAATAGAGGTAAACAACCTATCGGACACAGAGTTCAGAACACTGATTATTAGAATGTTCAAGGAAATTAATGAAAATACAAAGGATAGAGAAATCATGAAAAGCAACCAGCTAGAACTTAAGAACACAATTACTGAATTAAATAACAAACTGGATGGAATCACTAGCAGATTGGATTAAGCAGAAAATCGAATCAGTGACTTAGAAGACAAGGTAGTAGAGATCACCCAAGAACAACAACAAAAAGAAAAAAGAATGAACAATATTGAAAATAGTTTAAGAGAGCTGGGAGACAACATTAAACATAACTACAAGAAAATCATTAGAATACCAGAAGGAGAAGAGAAGGAGCATGGGATTGAGAATATATTTGAAGTAATAATGTCTGAAAACTTCCCTAACCTGGCAAAGGACAGTGAAATACAAGCCCTGGAAGTGCACAGAGTTCCAACCAAGATGATCCCAAACAGGCCCACACCAAGACACATTATAGTGAAAATGGCAAGGGTTAAGGACAAAGACAGAATCATTAAAGCAGCAAGGAAAAGGGAGCAAGTTACTTACAAGGGTACCCCCATAAGATTATCAGCTGACTTTTCTACAGAATCTCTGCAGGCCATAAAGGAGTGGAAGGAGGTTTTCAAAGTGATGAAAAATAAAGGCCTACAACCCAGATTGCTCTATCCAGCAAGGTTATCATTTAAAATTGAAGGCGAGATAAAGAGCTTTTCAGAAAAGTGTAAGTTAAGGGAATTAATTACCACTAAGCCAGCTTTGCAGGAAATGTTAAAAGGGCTTCTTTAAGCAGAAGAGAAAAACAACCTAACTAAGAAAGACTAGGAACACAAATAACAAAATGGCAATAACTACACACCTATCAATAATCACATTAAATGTAAACTGATTAAATGCTCCAATAAAAAGACATACGGTGGCTGAATGGATAAGAAAGCAAGACCCCAGTATATGCTGTATACAAGAGACTCACCTCAGATTAAAAGACTCATTCAGGCTGAAAGTAAAGAGATGGAGTAAATATTTCATGCAAATGGAACTGAGAAAAAAGCGGGAGTAGAGATACTTATATCAGATAAAATGGACATTAAATTGAAGAATATAACAAAGGACAAAGAAGGACACTTCATAATAATAAAGGGATCAATCCAACAAGAGGACATAACCCTAGTAAACATCTATGCAACTAACATAGGAGCTCCTAAATATATAAAACAGATATTGTCAGACATAAAAACGGAGATCAACAGTAACACTATCATAGTAGGGGACTTCAACACCCCGCTGTCACCAATGGACAGACCCTCCAGACAGAAAATCAATGTGGAAACAGCGACCTTAAATGACACATTAGACCAGCTGGATTTAACTGATATATTCAGAGCATTACACCGCAAAGCTACAGAATACACATTCTTTTCAAGTGCACATGGAACATTTTCTAAGATAGACCTCATGTTAGGCCACAAAACAAGTCTCAACATTTTTAAGAAGATTGAAATCATATCAAGTATCTTCTCTGACCGCAATGCTATGAATCTAGAAATCAATTATAAGAAGAAATCCGGGAAGCTGACAAATAAATGGAGGCTAAATAATAAGATACTAAATAGCGAGTGGGTCACAAATGAGATCAAGGAGGAAATCCAAAGATACCTCGAGACAAACAAAAATGAAAACACGATGACCCAAAATCTCTGGGATGCAGCGAAAGCAGTCCTAAGAGGGAAGTTCATAGCACTGGAGGCTTACCTAAAGAAAGAAGAGAAATCTCAAATCAACAGGTTATCCTTACATCTCAGGGAACTGGAAAAAGAACAGCAAAAGTAGCCAAAAGGGAATACATGGAAGGAGATAATAAAAACTAGAGCAGAAATAAACAATATAGAGAACAGAAAAACAATACAAAAGATCAACGAAACCAAGAGCTGGTTTTTTGAGAAGATAAACAAAATTGACAAACCTCTGGCCAGGCTCATCCAAAAAAAGAGAGGACTGAAACTAGTAAAATCAGGAATGAAAGAGGTGAAATGATTACAGACATCACAGAAATACAAAAAATTCTAACAAATTACTATGAGCAACTATATGCCAACAAATTTGACAATCTGGAAGAAATGGATAATTTTCTAGAAGCATACAACCGTCCAAAGCTAACTAGAGAAGAAATGGAAAATCTTAATAGTCTGATTACTACCAAGGAAACTGAATCAGTAATAGACAAGCTCCCAACAAACAAAAGCCCTGGACCAGATGGCTTCACAAATGAATTTTATCAAACATTCAAAAAAGAACTATCACCTCCTCTTCTCAAAGTATTCAAAAAAATCCAGGAGGGAAGGCTCCCAAATTCTTTTTATGAGTCCTCTATCACTCTGATTCCAAAACCAGATAAAGACAGCACAAAAAAGGAAAACTATAAGCCAATATCACTGATGAACATAGATGCAAAAATTCTGAATAAAATATTAGCAGACAGAATTCAGCAATATATTAAGAAGATCATACATCATGATCAAGTGGGTTTCATCCCTAGAACGCAAAGCTGTTTCAACATCCGTAAATCAATTAATGTGATACACCATATCAGCAAAATGAAGAATAAAAATCGTATGGTCCTATCAATAGATGCAGAAAAAGCATTCGACAAAATCCAACAGCCATTTATGTTAAAAAACCTTAGCAAAGTGGGAATACAGGGATCATATCTCAACATAATAAAAGCCATATATGATAAACCTACAGCTAACATCATACTCAATGGGAAAAAGCTAAAACCATTCCCCTTAAGATCAGGAACAAGACAAGGCTGTCCACTTTCTCCTCTTTTATTCAACATAGTTCTGGAAGTTCTAGACACAGCAATCAGACAAGAAAAAGAAATAAAAGTCATCCAAATTGGCAAGGAAGAAGTAAAATTGTCATTGTATGCAGATGCCATGATATTATATAGAGAAAACCTCAAAGATTCCATCAAAAAACTATTGGAGCTGATAGATGAATTCAATAAGGTAGCAGGATACAAAATCAATGTTCAGAAATCAGTTGCATTTGCATATACCAATAATAAACTAACAGAAGGAGAAATTAGGAAAACTGTACCATTTACAATTGCTTCAAGAACTACAAAATACCTAGGAATAAATTTAACCAAAGAAGTAACAGATCTGTACTCAGAAAATTATAAGACACTGAAGAAAGAAAACTAAGAAGAAATAAATAAATGGAAACACCTACCATGATCACCGATAGGAAGAATTAATATAGTTAAAATGTCCATACTGCCTAAAGCAATATATAGATTCAATGCAATTCCCTTCAAATTACCAATGGCATTTTTTCACAGAAATAGAAAATATAATCCCAAAATTTATATGGAACCATAAAAGACCTGAACAGCCTCGGTAATCCCGGAAATAAGAACAAAGTCGGGGGGATCACACTACCAGGCATCAAAATATACTACAAGGCTAAAGTAATCAAAACAGTATGGTACTGGCATAAAAACAGGCACATAGACCAGTGGAACAGAACAGAGACCCTAGATATAAATCCATGTATATACGGACAGTTAATCTATGACAATGGAAGCAAGAATTTACTCTGGGGTAAAGATAGTCTATTTAATAAACGGTGCTGGGAAAATTGGACTGACACATGCAAAAAGAAAATGAAATTGGACCACCTCCTTACGCTATATACAAGAAAAAATTCAAAATGGATTAAAGACTTTAAATGTAAGACATGAAACCATAAAACTCCTAGAAGAAAACATAGGGAGTAAATTTTCAGACATTACTCTGAGCAATATTTTTACTGATACATCCCAAGGACAAAGGAAGTAAAAGAAAAAATGAACATATGGGATTATATCAAACTTAAAAGTATTTTCACAACAAAGGAAACCATCAATAAAACAAAAAGTAAGCCTACTGACTGGGAGAATATATTTGTCAACGATATATCTGATAAGGGGTTAATATCCAAAATTTATAAAACACTCATGCAACTCAATACCAAAAAATCGAACAACCCAATTAAAAAATGGGCAGAAGATATGAAGAGACATTTCTCTAAAGAGGACATACAGATGGCCAAAAGGCATATGAAAAAATGTTCAACCTCACTGATCATTTCAGAAATGCAAATAAAAACCACCATGAGATACCACCTCATTCCGGTGAGTATGGCTATCATCAATAAATCAACAAACAACAAGTGCTGGCGGGGCTGTGGGAAAAAGGGAACCCTGCTGCACTGTTGGTGGGATTGTAGATTGGTGCAACCACTATGGAATTCAGTATGGAAGTATCTCAAAAAACTGGAAATGGAACTACCTTTTGACCCAGCAATGCCACTCCTAGGCTTTTATCCTGAAAAACCCAAGACACTAATTTTAAAAAAATATATGCACCCCTATGTTCATTGCAGTGCTATTTACAATAGCCAAGACTTGGAAACAATCAAAATGCCCATCGGTAGACGACTGGATTAAGAAACTGTGATACATTTACACAATGGAATATTACACAGCTATAAAGAAGAAAGAAATCGTACCATTTGCAACGATATGGATGCACTAGAGAACATCAAGTTAAGTGAAATAAGTCAGTCAGAGAAAGACAAATACCATATGATCTCACTTATATGTGGAATCTAAAGAACTGAATAAATGAGCAATGTAAACAGAAATAGTCTTAGAGACACAAAGAAAAAACTGATGAGGGCTAGATGGGATGGGGATGGGAGAAGGGGAAGGGACCAGGCAACATAAACTGATAACTACAATACTACTGCAGAGACAGAAGAGACAGTTTAGGGAATATAATCAATAAGTTGTAAATATTTTTTTTTAGGGGAACAGACGGAGGCATGTCCTTTTAGGGAACCACTTCATGGACGGTGTAGTGGCCTTACCACTGCACTGTACATCTGAAGCTGTCACTGAACAATATTATATGTCAACTATAATTTAACCCATATATAGTCATGGGATGTGGAATATAGTGTAGGGATGGAGTCAATGGAATTGTAATAGGTATGCATGATATAGGGTTTGGAGGGTAAAGGAGGGGGGAGGGAGGAGTCACTTTGTAAGGGGTGAAAAAAATAACTATTTCATTGTTTTGTACATCTGTAATTAATAATAATAAAATAAATAAATAAATAAAATAAAAATAAATTAATTAATTTTAAAAAATAGTCATGGGGATGTAGGATATAGCATAAGAAATATAGTCAATCATATTGTAATAACTATATGGTGTCAGATCAGTACTAGATTTATCAGGGTGATTACTTCGTAAGTTGTAAATGTCTAATCACTATGTTGTACACCTGAAATTAATAAAATATCATATGTCAACTATAATTTGAAAATTAAAAATTTAAAAAGAATAAAAGAAAGGATATGCTTCAAGTGATTTATTTATTTATTTATTTTAAAGATTTATTGGGGAATTGGGGGAGGGGAACAGCGTTGGGGAACTGGGGAAGAGGAACAGACAAGTTGTTGTCCTTTTGCTCTTCAGTCTAGTTGTGGAGGACGTTGCTTCTCTGGCCCATGTTGGTATCATCATTGTGCTCTTCTTGGGTGAAGCAGATAGGTCTCCGGCCTCTGGACGGCCATTCACAGCGACTCTTGGCAGCTCACACTGGCTGCCGGCCGCTCATGCTGGCTGCTGGCCACTCACTGTAGCCTATGGCAGCCCACTGCAGCTGGGGCTGCAGCTATGCCGACCGGGGACTCACAGCAGCCCAGCTCCAGGTGGAGCTGTTGTTAGCTGTAGAGGGCAGTGTCACTGGCCCTCATATGTGGGATCCGAACCGGGGCTGCTGGCGTCCCAAGCCAGCGCTTAACCACTGCGCCACTCTGCCGGCCCAAGTGATTTATTTTCTTAATCATTATTATGGCACATATATTTAAAATCATAGTCACACACACACACACACACACACACACGCACGCGCGCACACACACACACACACACACACACACAAATAATATACCGGGGTACCAAAAAAATGTATACACATTTTAAGAGATGTTATCTATGTATTACTTTTCAAAGTTGATTGAATTACGGTAGCAATGTGTAGCATGATGTTCACTCAAAAGTGGTGTTAAACAAATGAATGCTAGTGTCATTCATTGTATTACAATTTTAATACAGTTTCTTTCCTTTCTTAAAATGTGTACAGGGCGGGCGGAGTGGAGCAGTGGTTAAGCACTAGCTTGGGAAGCTTGGGAAGCCAGCGGCCCCGGTTCGTGTCTCACAAATGAAGGCCAGTGACACTGCCCTCAAAAAAAAAAAGTGTACACATTTTTTTGGAACCCTCTGTATATATATGAAGTAAAATATGTAAGTTGTCTGTTCTCATTGAACTTTTCCTCCTACCAATGGTAACAGTTGAGTGTATATATCTCCACACGTTTTATTATTTATTTTCATTTATTAAATTTATTGGGATGACATTAATTGGCCAGTACAATTATATATGTTTCAAGTGCACATTTCTATAATATATCCATATATTGCATTGTGTTCACCACTCAGAATCAGATTTCCTTCCATCACCATATAACTGAACCCCTTTCCCTCTTCTACCACCCCCCTCTCTCCTTACCCTCTGGTAACCACTAAACTGTTGTCTGTGTCTTAGAGTTTTTTTTCTTTGTTTCTCTTGTTCATTTGTTCCTTTCAGTTTTCTATCCCACATATAAGTGAAATCATATGGTTCTCAACTTTTTTTTATTAAAGTTTATTGGGGTGACAATTTTTAGCAAAATTACATAGATTTAACGTGTACAATTCTGTAATACATCATCTATATATCACCTTGTGTGTTCACCACCCAGAGTCAGTTCTCTTTCGATTATCATATATTTGATCCCCTTTTTCCTTCTGATTTATTTCACTTAGCATAATAATCTCAAGATTCATCTATGTTGTAAAAAATGGCAGTATTTCATCTTTTCTTGTGGCTGAGTAATATTCCATTCGCCATACATTTTTACATGCTAATGCAGTAGTTAGAGATGACAGAGATTAATGGGTAGAGATTTAATCAACTGGTTTTATAATGTAAACAAACTCATATTGTTCTCATTATTCTACAACTTACATGCTTTATTCAATAACTATAGAGCACTTTTGTATATTAATAAACATAAATGCACTTCTTTTTTATGGATGCATAGAATTGAATAGAATGGAGATATGGGTCTGCCAATCAGGGGTCAGGTCAAGGCTACAAGTATTATTTTTGAGGATTATCTATATAGTGATAATTGAAGCCGTCTTTCTGTATGGCACAACTAAGTTAGAGTACATAATTTTAAGAGATATTTCTAGGTATTTCATAATTTCAAGAAGAGAGTATAATGTCATCAGAAAAGAGCATCTACACTAGGCATTAGGACACCTGGGCTTCAGCACTGACAGCCAACAGTTGGAAATTCACTTAATCTTCACTAGATTCAATTTGTCCTCAGAAATCTGATGGGAGACGAGAGCCATTACCTATTTTCATGGAATGTTCGTGGAATCAAATGGGATAAATTCTTAAAATTCTTTGAAATCTTTGGAATAATATTATACATGTAAGGAATTATCATATAGTGTTGCTACTTGACTTCATGTGAATTACTCAATGTGCTGTCAGATCTCTATACCTCTTTCCACTTTTTAACCTAATCTACAAACATCAGCAAATTTCATTTCCCATACATTTCTTACAGTGGAGTGAAACGGAAAGCAACTGCCTTTCCATAATATTCAAATATGTCTGCTTATATCATGACAACCAAGTAGTTTCTGTAATCCTTATGTAAGTCTTAGCTAATCTAAAAAAAAAGCTATTCAGTTCTTAATAATTTGAAAATCATCACTTTTTGTATATAAAAGTGTAATGCACTAGAGAAAAAATATCTGAAAATACTAACTTAAAAAGGTAGCTTAAATAATTAGGGATTTCCAATGAACAGATCACTCGTTTGTGCATGTAGGTGTCATAGTCCTAACATGAGGGAACTTACATAAAGGGAAATAAGATTCACATACTTGAATTAAATAACCATTGATGAATACAAGACAGTGCATGACAAAATTGAGAGTGATGTGAAAATGACTCAGGAAGTGATCCTACACTTGACAAATGGAGCACCACCAGGGTCCTCTGAATCCCATGAGCTCTAAATTTCATTCAATTATAATTTTAAAAAGATCTCCTACTGTATCTATAAAAGTTCAATTTATTTAACCTATTCAGGATACTCTTATTGTACAGTATGAAATATATTAATAGTATGTAAAGTAAGAAAGACTTAAAGATACATTTGAGCTCCTGTTATGAAATCCAGTGAAAATGGATACCATTGACTTCATTTGTGCAATGAATTAGAAAAGGCCCAGTTGACATGAAAAGTAATAAAGGGGTTAACCTCTAACTATCATTAATTCTCCCCAGAATTTCCTTTAATTACCTTGTCTTGATGGCCTGGGGTTAAGGGAAAATACATGTTTCAGCTGAAATGAACAGTTAACAATATACACGTACCTAGTCAGTTATCATTTTCCTTCCTTGTTAACATATTTGCTAAGACCGAGTAGAAAAGATTGGCAATCACTTTTTATATTTAGCAATAAGAGTGGCTGGGATTTAAAAACAGTTCTAAATAAATATAAGGTAATGTACTAGGTTTTGTAGTATCCACAAGTATTCATAATATATCTTGTAAAAAAAATTCAAAATCTTGAAAAATGGTTGGCAGCTGCAGAACATTCTTTATTATTTCCCTAGGATTTTCTAGTGGATTTACGCATAAACATTCCTCTACCAGAAAACAAATTTAGACACACCTATTTGTCTTTAGGGGAAGTAGATGGTGCCTGACTTCTCCAACTGGAAACCTCACAGCAGGTACTCTCTTTGTATTTATTGTATAATCAAGTCATGCATGAATAAAACAATCAACTTGGAGCATGAGAATCACACGGAGATTCAGGTTCCAGGCTCATCCCAGCATCTAACAAGCTCGTTTTTAATTCCCTTTACCTGTTTTCTACAAAGCTAAAAGTTGATCATTGTGGCTTTCATTCTTTCCATATAGGGCACTTACTTCCCCTGTGATGTGGCTCTTCTTTGAAATGGTAACAATATCTGCCATCACATAGAAATAAACTTCAAGCAGTAGCAATTCTGTATCTATTTGGGCACTCTCAGTTCCTAGTAAGTTCCAGGGTTCTGCTGAGAGGAAGATACATTCACGAAGAGTGCAATAAATAGAAATGAGATGATGGTGTGAGGATAAGAGCACAAAGAACAGGTTAAAGAAAAGCAGGGGCCAAATTGGATCCTTTGACTTGTTTGGTAGTTTGATATAAAAGACCTTCCTTTTCTATATGGGCTAGAAAGCTCATGTCCCCAAACAAGAATAGGATAATGGCTGGGCTCTAGGTTCTATGTAGTTGCATGTGACCATACTTTTTCATTGTGTTTTAGGTAGGCCAAATATTCTGATGCCATTTCATCAATGAGGAATCTGAGGCCTAGACAGGTAAGACCACTTTTCCAAGTAATTCTTGGCTATTTAGTGATAGACTTGGGATTTAAACTCATGTTTCTGGACCTCCACATTATTTCTATTTCCATAAATCTCTGACTGAAAGAGCTGTGTATGCAAGTCACAAATTTCTTATCCCAAAGGATTCAAGATGATTTAGAGATGCTAACTGGCTGATCTGCTAGCAGTTATTTTTCTTACTAAAATATATAATCAGATAATTCGAAGTTCCCAACTATAAAAACTTTTAAGAATGCGTTTCCCACATACATGTAAATTTCTTCAAAACCAAAAAAGCAAGATCAGATATGTTTGGAAAGCTTTAGTGTGTTTTCCATTCTTAATTAACAGGAAGTTGAACTTGTGAGAAACACATAAGTACATTATATCCATCAGGCCAAGTGGGTAATTTAAAACTCTCACACATATTCCAGTAATATGCTGCTATAGCATTTCCTGGCTAAGGGCCAGTTGATCCCAGCATGGCCTAATATCCTACTTTCTGTCAAGAAGAGGCAGTTCAAGAACACTAAAACTTCCTTTGTAATTTCACCCAATTCTAGAATACAAATATTTTTCCCTATGTAAAGAGTACCAGAGTGGGGAAGATCTTTAAAGGGGTTTATTGACACAAATGTTTGATAAAAACAGAATTGGTCAATTAGATTTTTCATACCTTATCTTTCACAGCTTCTTGATCTACCAAAGCATATTATAATATTAATCAGTACTACCTCTTCCACTTGGATATGCTTTGTTTCCCAAGATACACCGTAAACAAAACAGCAGCCTAGTACATACTAGATGAATCATGAAGCTGCTTACCAATATTTTTTCTAATATAACTAGAAAGTTTTTCTAAGTATGACTGTGTTAATGAAAAAGGTTATTTTTAATGTTCTTGAGATCATATTTATTAAAACACAAAATGTTGAAAATATTTGAATTCCAGACAGTTGACCACAGGGGAGAAAAATGAGAAAAAAATATATCAATGAATTTTATTGATAAGAGCAAGGATTCTGCTTTTGGATCACAGAAAACTTTGATAGATCACCAGCATCTAGATGACCAACATCTACTGGAAAAGAATTTTCTTTGCCTGATCTTATTGTGGAGCCAACAAATTATTGGAGTCATATAGACTGTTTTATAAGGCAGTTAAACAGGTTCAAGTATAAAATATCTTCACAGTCCCTCCCATATTTCAGTGCTGTGTCAGATATTTGAAGACTTTTAAGCTGGGTATCCTGTTAAATTTCTGTCCGCTATTGTTCTTGCAATAAAAGAGGGTGGTCCTCATTTGGCTCATATACAACGGCAATGTTTCTTAGAATCATAATGAGGGAAAAGCCAGTCTGAAATATCACGTAGAAGATGTGAAAAAAAGGACATTTCCAAAGCGAACTTTTGGGAAAAGTTGCTCTCTGTCCCATCCTCCTCTTTGTTGCTACTCAGCTAGAGGGCTCTATGCCCTCTATCTGTAGATTGGCTGTCCTTTACCTGCAGTCAACGCTTACTTATTCAGGGAACAGTTTCTTCTAGGTCCTGCTTTCTGACAGATTCTAGTGTTCAAATATGATGATTGAATCTATGTGAATATGTTAGAAGATGAACATGTTATCCCTTCCAGATAAGACCACTTTAGTGGTGGCCTTCTAAAGATAATGATACAATACAAAGGGATTAGTTTAAAGTTGAAAACTAAAAGTAAGACTACTTGGGAACTAATGGGGACTTTCAGTACTCACGCTGTATCTCCATCCGACAGACTTTTGATATTTATTCACTCTCACTCGCCTTCCTATTTCAGGTAAAGGGGTCTGGAAAACCAAGAACAAAATGTTATTATATCCACTGGTACATTCTGAAAATAAGTTATTCTTCAGTACTTTGTGCTCTTTAAGCACTAAATGGAAGAGTAAAATAATATTATACAAGGGCCAGCCAAGTGGTGCGGCAGTTAAGTGCTGGCTTGGGAAGCCAACAGCCCCGGTTTGGTCCCACATACGAGGGACTGTGACACTGCCCTCAAAAAAAAAATAATGAATAATAATATTATAACTCTCTCCAATTCTGCTAATAGTTTTAATAAAAAATCTTATTCATATATACAGAAACTTGGCACCAAATTTATAGTAACAGAGTTAACTGCCATATTAATGAGAAAATTACAATTTGATGTGAGTAAAGTGCTTTTTCCCCTTACAAAACAAGGTAATTGACACAATCAATGAGCTGAATATGTTCTTTAAGTATTTAAAAAGTTAGAGTATCTAACAAGTAAATTAAATGAAGGGGGAAATCTCATAAGTTAAAACAAGGAAATAAGTATTTTTGGAGAGCTTTACTCAAATAATACTGGACTGATTATTTGAGAATCATGGTTTATAGGACAAAATAAATCCACAAAACCTCAAAACTCCTTGAAACTCACATTGGTTTGCAACATTTGACGTTTACTGGTGTGGGGACCCAGCTGTCAGAGCCCCCTAGCGTTGACAGCTGTTGGAGCCAAGCGTTGACCACTGTCAATGCCACCGAGTGTTGGAAGCTGCTGACAGGCTTTGGAGGCTGGCCGGCCTGGCCCCTCCCCTCTGGGTGGGACAGAGGGGAAGACAGACAAGCTCGTGCAAGGTGGCAGGTAAGTTTCATGTAAGTTTCCCCCTAGTGCACATGTGTTGTTGGCACCATACCACTATTGTTCATGTATGTATATAAACCCCACTTCCATTTTGATCGCTCTCTCTGGCTGTAGCCTTGAATGAATAAAGAACTGTTGCTGCATTTATGGCACATCTGCCATGTGCTTCCTTTCGTTTGGGCATCTCACCACCAAAATGGTCCCTGATCGACACACACAGACCCAACATATGGCGCTGTGAGCAGGATTTGGTGAGGAGCTGCCCTGTTACCCCAAAGCACTCAGGGGAGGACTCTGCCATGTGGTCCCTGACTATGACATGGCACCCTATTGCCAAGTTCCTTATGGCATGGGCCCCTCCTGAGGACTGGGTGGCAGTGGAGCCCATACCGGAGGCTGTACGGGAGGCATTAGGCGGCATGGAAACTAGTATACCCATGGCCCACCACGAGTCAGCAGGGCAGTTTGCATGGCTACTCCTCTCCGTCTTGCAGAAGCAAGTGGTCACCATTAAGTGACCAGACGTGGCAGGTGCAGCAGCTGAAGCAAACTCAAGAGACACTGGAATAATGGGTCCATGTCCTAGAAAAGGCATTGGAAGGCCAGGTAGGCTCCCCATTTTCCTCCCGCCCTACATCACGACCAGAGAACCTGACACAGGCCGTGCTCCAGGCCTGTCTGATAATAAAGCAGCAGATAGAGTATGATCAGCCTATAGCCCCGGGAGCAGGCCCTACTGGGGTACCTGAGGTTACACAGTACATGACTTATACAGCATATATGGCGGCTGAGCTCCAGGAGTTAGCTAGGCAAGTTCGCAAATGGGTCAGATAGACTATTTCCAGCTGGCTGTTGTGACTGTGTGATGATTGGTCTAAGAGCACGGAACTGTCCCCTGATGAGATGGTCCAACTTGCCTCTATCACTGATTCCCTCCCTCTGTCAGCACCTGTAGAATGCTCAGCACTTGGTGGGAAATGACCAGGGTAATTATTCCCTGATCAACTGGCAAATGTCGGCAGCCAGCACTATTTGGACAGACCCAGGGGAGTTGCCAGAGGTGGTCAGTAAATGGTCCACATACATGGATCTGGTTCAGATCATTAGGGAGATGGGCATGCACCAGATGATTTTCTGGGAGCAATATAATTGCCCCGATGAGGAAGTATTCACAACACTGATGAAAGACTTAATAATCACGTCCAGCCCGGCAGGCTCCTTTAGCTCAGTGTCTGCTATTTTGACCCCCTTTGTGGATCGTGGCATTCATGAGGTCATAACAGCTATCGCTAGGCTGGGTGACATGGAGATCAGAGGAAAGGATAAAATGGGGTGTGTGGCTAGACCTGTCAAAGCCACTCCCAGTGCTTGCCCACAGGGTGGGAGGCAGAGTCCCGGGCCAGCAGCAGCAGGTCCTGTCAAAGTGAGCCAGAGACAAATGTGGTTCGATCCGCTGGCAGCGGGCCTGTCACAAGCTAAGATCGAACAACATCCTAATGAGGTGTTGCTAGTCCTCTGGAACCAGTTGAGCCCATAACACAGAAGTTCACCAACCCACCCAAGGTCACCGCCTATCAAGTGCAGCTGTGGAACATTTTTGACTAGGGATTGGACCAAGGGACTTGCTTAGCAGGGGAATGGGGATAATGGAGGCCTCATATGGAACTGACCATTCATTGGTCCCCCCCCCACAATGTGCAGCGTGTGTGTTGGCCTTGGTGGATACTGGTACTTTTGTATGGCAAGCCAGACCAGTTTGGAGGTCCCTGGCATACATAGAGAGGTATGGAGGCCATCACATACGGGTGTGGCAGGCAACTGTGGTTTTGGGCATTGGATGCCTTGCCTCACGGGTCTATGTGGTGTACATCTCCCCCACTGCAGAGTACATACTAGGGAGGGATTTTTTTTAAAAGATTTTTATTGGAGACTTGGGGGATGGGAACAGATAATTTGCTCTCCTTTTTTTTTTTGAGGGCAGATCACTGGCCCTCATATGTGGGACTGAACCGGGGCCGCTGGCTTCCCAAGCCAGCGCTTAATCACCATGCCACTTGGCTGGCCCAAGTTGCTCTCCTTTTTGTTCTTCAGTCTAGTTGTGGAGGACATTGCTTCACTGGCCCATACTGGTATTATCAATGAATTCTTTCCAGGTGAAGCAGATCAATCACCGGCCTCTGGATGGCTGCTCACTATAGCTATTGGCAGCTCACGCTGGCTGCCAGCCACTCACTGTAGCTTATAGCAGCCCACTGCAGCAGGGGCTGCAGCCTACACTGTCACCGGGACTCACGCAGCCCAGCTCCAGATCGAGCTGTTGTTCATCATCTTAGCTGTAGAGGGCAGTGTCACTGGCCCTCATATGTGGGATCCGAACCAGGGCCATTGACATCCCAAGCGAGCTCTTAACCAACGCACCACTTGGCCGGCCCTACGGATGGATGTTTTGCAAAGCCTTGCAGTGCAGATGACACAAGGCGAGTTCCGCTTGAGGATGTGACTTGTGAGAACAGTGGTGCGAGGGCATCAGCACCATAAGACCGTTGTCCTGCCCAACCCTGCCAGGACAGTTCGTGTGTGCCAGTACCGCCTCCCAGGAGGACATGAGGAGATCAGCCAGATGATCCTGAAGCTCGAGGAGGTGGCAATCATATGATTCACTCACAGTTCATTCAATTTCCCTGTGTGGCTGGTCCACAAGCCAGATGGCACCTGGCGCGAGACTGTGGAATATCAGGAACTGAACAGGGTGGCGCCAACCCTGTATGCTGCCGTCCCCTCTATAATGGACCTCATGGACCGTCTGTCCTTGAAACTGGGGAGGTACCATTATGTTGTGGACTTGGAAAATGCCTTTTTCTCCATCGACATTGTGCCGGAGAGTCAGGTGCAATTTGCTTTCACTTGGGAGAGACAACAATGGACATTTTTGGTTCTGCTGCAGGGGTGCCTGCACAGCCCAACAATTTGCCATGAACTTGTGGCTCAGGACTAGGCCACCTAGAAACATGCCTCAGCGGTGTCGTTGTTTCATTATATTGACGATACGATATTAACCTCTGAATCTCTTGCAGATCTGGAGAACGAGGCGAAGGCCCTCAGAGCAGCACTTAACAAATGGAGATGGGCTGTCAACGACGCCAAGATCCAAGGGCCTGGATTGTTTGTCAAATACTTAGGAGTTATCTGGTTGGTTAAGACAAAGGTTATGCCGGAGGCTGTCATTGCACTGACAAGATCCAGGCCTATCCATGCCCAGAAACAGTGAAACAGCTCTACACCTTTTTGGGCCTCTTGGGGTATTGTTGGGTGTTTCACAACCCACTTGGCGACCTTAACGCGCCTCCTTGATGGTCTGATGAAGTGGGGCGTGGTGTGGGACTGGACCTCCGGGATGGAGGAAGCTTTTACAGCTGCCAAATGGGCTGTGGCTCAAGCCCAGAACTTGCAAGTCACTGACCCCATCCTCCCATACCTGCTGACGGTGCAGATGCAGGAAGAGGGCTTTGTAAGGGGTATATGGTAAACCCATGGGACCAGGCAGGTGCCCTTGGGTTTCTGGTCTCAGCTCTGAAAAGTAGCTGAGGAAAGATACTCATTGATCGAGAAGCAGCTAGCGGCCATTTTCGCAGCCCTAGTGGCCTGTGAAGCTATCACAGGTCCTGCACCTGTGACGGTGCAGTCCACATACCCTTTTGAGGGTTGGCTGCGGTCATGGCTCAGGATGCCCAGGACAGGGGTGGCCCAATCACCTACACTGACCAAGTAGGGAGTGTATTTGGAGCAACAGGCCACAATTAGCTCCGGTCCATTGTCCCAACTGCTTCATAAGCTCTTGGGCCCAGTGGCCTTCCAGGCAGACAAGGAAGAAGCACTTTCAGAGCACCCTGTAGAGGTGGTCAGCCCATACAAGGAAGGAAAGCCACCTCTCCCTGGCAGGGCATGGTACAGGGATGGCTCTTGTTGGGACCAGCTCCCCCACATTGACTGTGGTAGGGTTGCAGCCAGAATCAAAGGAGTTCTGGTATAACACCTGCCCAGGCCAGAGCAGCCAATGGTCCAAGCTCAGGGCTGTCTGACTGGTGCTCATGCATGAGGCGGGGGATCTGCACGTCTGCACTGACAGCTGGGCAGTGTTCCGGGGTCTCACCCTGTGGCTGCCCCATTGGGCTGCCCAGGGATGGATGATGGGTCAGTGCCCCCTGTGGGGATGCACCCTTTGGGAGGACATTTGGTCACAAGGCAGGAGCCAGGTCGCTACATTTTACCACGTCCCTGGCCATAAGTCATCCCTTTCCCCGGGAAACGATGCGGTAGACACTTTGGCTCAAGTCTGCCCCCTCCGCCACCCCCCCATCCTCTCTCACTTTCAGCAGTGCAGGATGCCACTAGGGGCCCTTGGTTACATGGGAAATTGGGCCCAAAAACCTTGTGCCAAGTAGCCCAGCGCTGGGGCATGCCTTTGACAGTGGCTGACGCCACGGAGGCTGTTCAATCATGTCCCCAGTGCACCAGCCACCACCCTCATCAGCAGCGATTGCCCACCCAGCCTGGCCAGGTTGAGCAGGGGCTATGTCCACTACAAGTGTGGCAGGTGGATTATGTGGGGCCACTTCCACAAGCTGTGGGTAGGCAATACCGGCTTACAGCAGTTGACACCGCCACCATCTTCGGGTTTGCGTGACCTACTCCCACCGCTTCACAACAGGACACCATACATGCCCTGGAGCAGCTACGTACTGCATATGGGTGGCCGCTCACCATCTTGAGCAATGGAGGAACTGATTTCACTGGACAGTGGGTTTAGCAGTGGGCAAAAGAGCAGGACACAGAGTGGCAGCTACACTTCCCCTATCGCCCACAGGCTGTGGGTGTGATAGAACATTTCAACGGGCTGCTGAAGGAAAACTCCAAGCCCTAGGAGGGACCAGCCTGTGGAAACAATGGGCATCCCAAATACCACTAGCATTGTGGCTGCTGAATGAACAGCCATGAAAGACAGGCCAGTCACCACTAGATAGAGTGGTGGGAGGTTGCAACGTGGACTCAATGTTGTGCCGGGGTAGAGCCAACCCCAAGATTTGCCCCAAATACAGCAGGGAGCTTTGCTTCTGCCAACCCGGGAAGCTCTGGCTGAAGGCCAGAAGCGAACATGGACTTGATCATGGAAGACTGTTGTCTCCCTGGTTCCCTGTGTAGCTTTAGTGGAACCCTGGGGTCCTGGCGCTGGTCGTGGACTGCAAGTACAGCCTTTTCTGTGCTCCTGGACAACCCCTTTGCAGGTCATCTTGCCACGAGACAGAAGAAGCACCTTGCTGTGGGGTACCTTTGCATTGGCCCTGTGGCCTTTGCCTTTGTTGCAGGTCCAGGAAGTGGACTTGCCTTCCCCCACGTTTTGGGGGGAAATGGTGTGGTATCACCGTTCAGGAACCCTGCCCCTGGGCTACCATACTTTCCCAGGATGGGAAAGTGCCTATGTACTGCCAGAAGGCAGTGATTTGCCCTTAATGGTCTCTGTCTCCTTACTATCTTATCGTCCAGCTTAGGTGCAGGCAACAGCATCCTGGCCTGGGCCCCCATCTTTGCCCTGGTGCACAACATCTCCCAGTGCTGGGTGTGCACTGAGTTCCCCACATTTGTGGCTGGACTCCCATGGCACATAACACCGGCTACAGCCTCGAATAGGACTTGGCTGCGCTCCTGGCCGATGACTAGGGACTACACTTCGCATCAGAAAGCAGTGGACACTCTTCTACAATGAGAACACCACAATACCCCGCCCTTACTGGGCTATGCAGTGAACAATGGGTGGGGATGGTTGATGGGGGAGCATGTGGAACTTTTGAACAGGCCCCTCGTTGTATAGAACAGGTGCGAGCCATCCCAAACCATAATGTAGGGTGGACCCCAGAGGAGTTGTGTAGTGACATAACGAGGGCGGAATGCCCACGGTTCTAGTGGGAAGGAAGACGATACGTGGGCACAAAACCCACAGCTCTTCTCCCAGCTGAGTACCTAGGGTTTGTGGCTACTATGGGTAGCCATACCTCCTGGCCAATTGGACACGCCATTGTACTTGGGGTCGTCTGTATATTGCAGGGAGAGTATTGGACATACTCTCACAGAAGCCCCAAAATGAGGATGCATTGTACTATAGGTGGCATCGCCACAAATGGGCAGTGTGGTGGTTTTACCCCCTGGCCCTTTCTTTCCCTGGGGCTGGGACTTGATGCAGAGCTACCGGTGGAATCCCTGGTTGAGCACACAGCCCAAGCCCTGAATGCTAGCTACTAGGATGGTGGTGTCCTAGCTAGTAGATGAAACTGCCCAGATGTGGAAGGTTGTGCTACAAAACCGCATGGCCCCTGATCTTATAACAGCAGCCCAGGGTAGTACATGCACCCTCCTGCACATAGAGTGCTGCGTCTACATACCCGATCACCAGGAGCAAGTGCAGAGTGCCTTAAATGAGAATGAACACACAAGTCCAGGCCATTCATGCACTGACTGAGGACCCTTTGTCTTCCTGGTGGTCTCAACTAGGTTCTACCTGGCGCTGGGTGATAATTGTTGTAGCGGTGTTGGCCAGCACATTTCTTGTATTGTGCTGTGCCCTATATTGTTGCTGTGGCCTTTGGGTCCAGCGTCTGGCCCTGAGAGAAGAACTGCAGTCCCAAACCCTGTAGGGGTGGAGTGTGGTGACCCAGCTGTCAGAGCTCCCTAGCGCTGACAGCTGTTGAAGCCAAGCATTGACGTCTGTCAACGCCCCCTAGCGTTGGAAGCTGCAGATAGGCTTTGGAGGCTGGCCAGGCTGGCCCCTCTCCTCTGGGCAGGACAGAGGGGAAGACAGGCTCATGCAAGTTGGCATGTAAGTTTGCTGTACGTGTAAGTTTCATGTAAGTTTCTCCCTAGTGCACATGTGCTGTTGGCACCATGCCACTATTGTTAATGTGTGTATATAAATCCCGCTTCCATTTTGATTGCTCTCTCTGGCCTCGGCCTCGGAGGAATAAAGAACTGTTGCTGCATTTATGGCACATCTGCCACGTGCTTTCTTTCATTTGGGCATCTCACCACCAAAATGGTCCCTGATCGATACACTCAGAACCGACAACTGGCAAGATAAAAAGCATGCAACTCTTTAAATAGTTTCAGCAATTCACACCCTGCACAAATTGTAAAAGAACAATGGATGGCACTGACAGCAGTTCAGTCAGTTCAGTGAATATGTATAGCTTTTCAAATATAATCTTTGAGAATTTTCCTTCAGGGTATAGTAAAATGAAAATTTTTTGACCTTTGCTATGTTCATGCTAATTATCTCGAGAAAGTGAGGCACTCATGCTAAAGAATGACAGAAATCAGTACTTAGCAAATTCAATGACAATATGTTAAGAAACTTGACACAACTTTATGAATGTTAGTAGAAACAGTGCCAATTAAACTGTCTTTGTTGCTCATCTGTCAGAAAATAAAAGAAAAGTCTGCATTTCTGACAAGCTCTTTCCTTCTACCTTACATTTAGTATCTAATGGCCTCAATTCTCAACAGGAATAGTTGGAGAGGGAAAAGAATATGATGGAACACAGAATACAATGGCACAATATTAGAAAGAATTGCCTCTTTGCTATCCCTGTAGATAATTAACTAGAAATAGAAATACAGATAATTTCTTCATTCTTATAGGATACCAAAATATGCCAAACTTTCACTGTGAGTAAAGCATTTTATTTGTAAATAAAAATAAATCAAAAATCAATAAAACATCAATGATATAAATAATATTAAATGATAAATATAATAAATCTAGACTAACATCATTATAATTATATACTAATGATTTAGTAACAAAATAATATTTTCTGAGCTGTTTATCCCCAAACCATAATCCATTAAAGGAAAACAATACAGAGAGTATATATTACCTTACGAGCGTTCATTACTTTAACAGCTGTAAATGCACCCGTCTTTTCATGGAGTCCCTGAAACACAGGATAGTAAAAAACATCAAATGCTGGCTATACAATCAAGCGCACAGGAAGCAAAGTGAAAAATATTAAAGTTTAATAAGGTCAAACACTCTAGCCTACCATTAAATCTAAAATAGTATATAAAGAGTAAATATAAGGTATGATATAGAGAACAGAAATATTACATTATGAACATTATAAAGAAATACCACGGCCGGCCGAATGGTGCAGTGGTTAAGCACTGGCTTGGGAAGCCAGCGGCCCTGGTTTGGGTCCCACATATGAGGGCCAGTGACACTGCCCTCAAAAAAAAACAAAAAAACCCACAAATATTCGACTCAGAAAAATCAAGTATATTTATGGAGTGGGTTCTTTTTTTTCTTTTTATTACAGTATTCTTGAAAAACAACATTAATTTCAGGTGTACGAGAGTAATATGACATTTATATACCTCACAAAGTGATAACCATAATAAGTCTCGTCACTATGCGCAGGGTACAAAATTATAAAAATATTGACTATATTCCCTATACTGTACAATACATCCCAGTGACTTATTTCTTTTATGACTAGGTGTTTTTATTTTTTATTATATTAGTTATACATACATACACACACACATATGCACACACATAGACACACACACAGTGACAAAAAATGTATACATTTTATAAGACAAGAGAAAACTGTATTAAAATTGTAATACTCAATATATACCAATAATGGGCCGGCCGAGTGGTGCGTTGGTTAAGAGCTGGCTTGGGATGCCAGTGGCCCTTGTTCGGATCCCACAGGTGAGGGCCAGTGACACAACAGCTAAGATGGTGAACAACAGCTCCACCTGGAGCTGGGCTGCTTTGAGTACCTTGGTCAGCGTAGCTGCAGCCCCTGCTGCAATGGGCTGCCATAGGCTACAGTGAGTGGCCAGTAGCCAGCAGGAGCAGCTGGCAGCCGGCGTGAGCTGTCAAGAGCCGCCATGAGTGGCTGTCCACTGATCTGCCTCACCCGAGAAGAGCGCAATGATGATGCCAACATGGTCCAGTGAAGCAATGTCCTCCACAACTAGACTGAAGAACAAAAGGACAGCAACCTGTCTGTTCCCTTTCCCTGGTTCCCCGACACTGTTCCCCTCCCCCAATTCCCCAGTAAAATCTTAGAATATATATATATATATATATATATATATATATATATATATATACAAACACACCGATAACAAAAGATGTGTACACATTTTTTGGCACCCCCAATATCACGGGATGTAAAGTACAGAATAAAGAATACAGTCAATGGTATTGTAACAGCTATATATGATCTCAGAGGGATAATAGACTTGTGGGGAGTTTGTACCTCTTAATCCCCTTCACCTTTTTTACCCATCCCCCAAACCCCTTCCATACTTGCAACCATCAGTTTGTTCTCTGTATCTGAGTCTGTTTTGTTTTGTTTAGATTCTACATGTAAGTGAAATCATATGGTATTTGTCTTTCCTTGATTTATTACAATAGCATAATACCCTCTAGGTCATTCCATGATGTTGGAAATGGCAAGAATTCATTATTTCTTATGGCTGAGTGAAATTCAATTGCGTATATATACCACATCTTTCTTATCCACTTATTTATTGTTGGACACTTATGTTGTTTCCATATCTTGGCTATTGCAAATAATGCCACCATGAACATAGAGATTTATGTATCTTTTCTAATTAGTGTTTGTGTTTTATTCAGATAAATACCCAGAAGTGGAATTGCTGGGATGTATGGTAGTTTACTTCGGTGAATTTATTATTTATTTATTTCTACTTATATTGAACTTTGTTTACATCAACACTTGTTATTTGTTGTCTTTTTAATATTAACAATTTTGACAGGATGATTATCTGACAGGTGATAGCTCACTGTCATGATGATTTGCATTTCCCTGATAATTAGTGAGGTTGAGCATCTTTTCATGTATCTGCTGACCATCTGTACGCTTCTTTGGAAAAATGTTCGGATACTTTCCAAACTACCCATTTTTTTATCAGACTTTTTTTTCTGATGTTGTTTTATAAATTCTTTATATATTTTTAATATTAACCCCTGATAGGACATATCATTTTCAAATATCTTCCCATTCAGTAGGTTGCCTTTTTGTTTTGTTGATGTTTTTCTTTGCTGTGCAAATGCTTTTTAGTTTGATGTGGTCCTATTTGATAATTTTTGCTTTTGTTCTTCCCTGAGGAGACAAAGCCGAAAAAAAATATTTCTAAGGCTGATGTCAAAGAGTTTAATGCCCGTGTATTCTTCTTGTAGTTATGGTTTCAGGTCACACATTGAAGTCTTTAATCCATTTTGAGTTTATTTGCATATATTGTGGAAGAAAGTGGTCGAGTTCAATTGATTTCTCATATAGATGTCCAGTTTTCCCAACACCATGTCTTTTTTTTTTAACAGGAGAAAAGAAGATTTATTTACACATGCATGTGGGAGTACCTGGTGATGAGTAACTTGCTAGATAACCAGAAATAAGTCTTATACTATGTACTAAACTTGACCAAAAGGGGGCAGTGGGAGGATTAGGGCTTCAAGGGGAAAGTATGGAGGGTTCTACTGGATTTTATGATGCTAATGGAAGCTAAATTTACACTTTGTCGTGCTAAGGGTCAGTCTTTTCTCATTAGGAAATTCCTGTGATTGGGGTGGGGGTAAGGGGAGGGCGTGGTAGTGGTGGTCAATGGCCACTGTATTTTCAGGAGGCTCTGCTTAAGGTTAGATAATGTTTTTTTCTTTAGCTGCTGATTGTTCAGATGTTTTCAGTTTAAATTTTCATTCTGTTTTGATCTATTTTCATTCCACTATTAATCTCTTAATTTGATGCATTTCATATGAAATTGTAGACATCAGTACACTTCCCCTTAAATAATTTCAGCATACAAAATATAAACTAAAGTCCAGAATTTACATCTTTATTTCTTGAGACAAAATTTACGTATAATGAACTCCACAAATTGTAAGTGTACATGTGCCAAGTTATTTGTGTAACCTGAACCCCAGTCAAGATATAGAACATTATTTATCACCCCAGAAAGTTCCCTCCTGTATAACGCCTTCTAGGAAATCCCTACCCTCATTTCTTTTAATGTCATCATATTTTCTTAATTCTTACATACTACTGGTTATGATATTTAATAACAGCTTTTTGTTTATATCTGTTATAAGCTATGAGGTGTGATCAACATATATAGTGAATGTTTAAAAAAATTATTACAGTAAAAGAAACATTGCCATTAATCCCCCTCAAAATACTCCCTCTTGCTTTGAACACACTTATCCCATCATTCGTGCCACTTTCTGAAGCACTTCTGGAAGTCCTCTTTTATGAGTGTCTTTAGTTGTGCTGTCGTGGCTGCCTCGATCTCTTAATCATTTTGACAATGGGCAAGAGCCAAAAGTCACATGGTATGAAATCCAGTGAAAAAGGTGAATGAGGACACACTGTAATGGTTTTATTTGACAGAAATTGCCGTATACCAGAAGCGATGTGTGACATGGAGCATTGTCATCATAGTGGATAATTAACAGCATGCTTTATTTATTTTATTTTATTTTATTTTTTGAGGGCAGTATCACTGGCCCTCATATGTGGGACCGAACCGGGGCCGCTGGCTTCCTAGGCCAGCACTTAACCACCGCGCCACTCGGCCGGCCCTAACAGCATGCTTTAAAACACACCTTCTCAACTTCTGGTAGACTGGCGGAATAGACAGATGCTGTGCTGGCTGCCTACAAGGTTCAAACCAAAATTACAGAGAGTTTACACAAAATTCAACCCCAGAGTTCCCTGGAACACTAGATGAACAGAACCACTAGATGAAGAGCTTGGACAGGAGGCCACGTCAAGTTTGGTAGGAGGGGCGGAGATGAGAGAGGGCGAACCCCGCGAGGGAAGCCCCAGCTGTGGGGAGGCTTCTCTGGTTTGAGGAGACCCTCCAGCCGCACACCAAGCTCACCAACACAGAGTTCCTTTGACGGGAATAGGAGTTCCAAGATACCTGGCAGTAAATTAGTGAGGGTCCTCTTTGCTCAGCTCGGTGAGGCTGAGAGCGGCTGGAGAACCAGTGGGGCCGGCGCATGGGTTCGCTCGCCGGTGAGCGCTCACCCGGTTCCTGGTGGGGGGAGTAGCTGTGTGAGCCGGGCCCAGGAGCCTGTGGGGAAGGACTGAACTGAGCACCTTTGGTGCAGAAGCTGGAGGTTTGCGGACTATGGTTCCCCTGGTATGGAGCTTGCACGTGACTGGTATATAGGAGGGTGCCATTTTGTCAGGGTTGGGCCCTCCCACAGAGGGTTAGGTCCAGGACCTCATTGATCTGGTGGAATTGGTGCAGAAGTGCGTGTGTGTATGCGCATGCATGCGGCCTTGGATCCCCACCCTATGCCCAGCTTATACTGCGTTGCCAGGGAAATGCTAGGTGGGTGCCCTCCGACTCCAACAGACTGCTCACTGAGATGCGGGAGTGCGCGAGTAGCCACGGGCCCCCACTCTCCACACTGCACATGCAGACTTGACAGGCTGGTGATTGGTTGTTGGGCTGCTCGGTCTGATCTGCGAGCGGCTCATTGGGACAGGCTGAGACTGGGAGTTTTTCTGGAACTGTTGGGCCATGAGCTGTGCGCCTGCATGATCCAGCCGGGGCTCTCCTGGTGATCTATCTAATACATCAAAGCAATCCCAGAGCGACAACCAGAATGAGGAAACAAAGAAACATGTCACAAGTAAAAGATCAGAAGAAACCTCTAGAAATGGAAATCAATGAAACAGAAGAATCCAACCTTTCAGAGACAGAGTTTAGAGCACTGATGATAACAATGTTTAACAAACTTAGTGAGGACATAAGGAAGGATAGAGAAATCATAAAAAACAATCAGTTAGAACTAAAGAATACAATAACTGAAATGAAGAACACACTCGAAGAAATCGCCAGTAGAGTAGATGAAGCAGAGAACCGGATCAGCGATTTGGAAGACAAAATAGCAGAAATCACCCACTTGGCACAACAAAAAGACTGAAGAATAAAAAACAATGAAAATAGTTTAAGAGCCCTAAGGGACAAGTTGAAGCACAACCACCAGCGAATCACAGGAATACCAGAAGGAGAAAAGAAGAAGCAAAGGGTTGAGAATGTATTTGACAAAATAATGTTTGAAAACTTCCCTACCCTGGTGAAGGAAATCAACATATATGCCCAGGAAGTGGAGAGAGTTCCAAACAAGCTGAACCCAATCAGGTCCACACCAAGACACACCTTAGTTAAAATGGCAAAGGTTAAAGACAGAGAGAGAATCCTAAAAGTACTAAGAAAAAGACAGCAGGTTACATACAAAGGAGATCCTATTAGACTAACAGCTGACTTGTCTACAGAAACTCTGCAGGCCAGAAGGGAATGGCAGGAGATATTCAAAGTGACACAAAATAAAGGCCTACAACTAAAGATTGCTCTACCCAGCACGGCTATCACTTAAAATTGAAGGAGAAATAAAGAGCTTCTCAGAAAAGAATAAGCTTAAGAAATTCAGTTCCACCAAGCCAGCATTGCAAGAAATGTTAAAGGGCTTTTTTAAACAAAAGAAAGGGGTAAACAAGGTAACCCAGGAAGACCAGGAATACAAATAACAAAATGGCAATACATATGCACCGATTAATAATCATTTTAAATGCGAATGAGCTAAATGCTCCAATCGAAAGACAGCAAGTGGCTGAGTGGATAAGTAAACAGGACATATGTATATGCTGTTTACAAATGGACTAAGATATTTCATGCAAATGGAAATGAGAAAAAAAAGCTGGAGTAGCAGTACTTATTTTGGACAAAATAGACTTTAAAATGACTACAATAAAAGACAAAGAAGGGCACTATAACCCTAATAAACATGTATGCACCCAACATAGGAACTCCTAATTACACATAACAGATTTTGACAGACATAAAGACAGAGATTAACAGTAACACTATCATAGTAGGGGACTTCAACACCCCATTGTCACCAATGGACAGAACCTCTAGGCAGGAAATCAACATGGAAAGAGTGTCCTTAAATGACACTTTAGACCAGATGGACTTCGTCGATATTTATACAGCATTTCACCCTGAAACAACAGAATATACATTCTTCTCAAGCTCACATGGGACTTTTTCCAAGATAGACTACGTTAGGTCACAAAATAAGTCACAGTAAATTTAAGAAGATTGAAAACATATCAAGGAGAAATAAAGGAAAAACTGATGGTCGCTGGCTGGGAGGGAGTGGGGATGAGGGAGACGAGGAAGGTTTTGGACAGTGTAGGTCGGTGATTGCAATGTTGCCGCAGGGATATGGGGTCAGTTCTGGGAATGTAATTAATAATGTTGTGAAGAGACTATTATGTTAAGTGAAATATGTCAGTCAGAGAAAGTCAAATACCATATGATCTCACTTATATGGGGAATCTGAAAAACTGAATGAACGAGCAAATTAAACAGAAACAGTCTCATAGATATAGAGGAAAAACTGAGGGTTGCTAGTTGGGAAGGGGGTTGGGGAGAAGGGAGAAGGGGAAGAGATTAGACAGCATAAATAGGCAACTACAATATTGCCACAGGGATGTGAAACAGAGTTTGGGGAATATAAGAATGTTTCAAAAATTTTGTGGCGTGTTAGATGGTCTCATGTCTTGTTAGGGAGACCACTTCAAGGATGGAGTAGAGGCTTGATCACTGCACTGTACACCTGAAGCTGATGTTGTATAATATTATATGCCAAGTGTAACTGAATATATAGATAGTCATGGGATGTGGAGTATACTGTGGAAGGGAGTCAAAGGAATTATTATAGATATGTATGATATGGGGGGGAGGAGTGGGGTGGCAAACTGGGGGAGGAGGTTTGTTACTTTGTGGGGTAAAAAGTATAACTATTGCATTGTGTTGTACACCTCGTAATTTAAAAAAATGTTTATTTCACAATAAAAGATTTAAAATAAAGAAACAACAACACACCTTTTCTCAGCCGTAGCTCACACCCGATTGATTGCAGCAAACAAGGTGAGACTTGTCACACTGTTACTAAGGTTGCTTCCCATATAGAAAATCCCTGCTTTTCCATTGAATGGCTCTCGGCAGCAGCACTCACTGTATTTTTTTAAATCTCACCTCGAACATTGTGACTTGAGAAATATGAAAAGTTGAAACAATGTAACCTAGGTTTATTAACCTGTGATATGTTCTGCAGTGCCTTTGAGGATGCACCAAATAAAGAATTCCAAGAGTGTGTAACTAGGGTCTTCTTAAATTTAGTACATAGCTGACCTAATTAAGTTTTCTCTATGAGAATAACTGGTTAGTCAGTTTTATTTAGTATTTATTTTATACTCAGTACCTATGTTTATGTAGTATTATAAAAAGAAAATACAATTGGAACCAACATTTTTTTAACATCTTAAAAAAATCTTCAGGCTGGCCGAGTGGCGCATTGGTTAAGAGCTGGTTTGGGGATGCCAGCAGCCCCGGTTCGAATCCCACATATGAGGTCCAGTGACACTGCCCTCTACAGCTAACAACAGCTCCACCTGGAGCTGGGCTGTGCGAGCCCCGGCAACAGTGTAGGCTGCAGCCCCTGTTGCAGTGGGCTGCCAAAGCTACAGTGAGTGGCCGGCAGCCATCGTGAGTGGCTGGCAGCCAGCCGTGAACTGCCAACAGCCGCAGTGAACAACATCCAGAGGCCGGCGACTGATCTGCCTCATCCAGGAAGAGCGCAATGATGATACCAACATGGGCCAGTGAAGAAACATCCTCTGCAACTAGACTGAAGAACAAAAAGACAGCAACTTGTCTGTTCCCCTTCCCCGATTCCCCAATAAAATCTTAAAAAAAAAATCTTAAGTAGTTTGATAGCTTCTGTTTAACCTTTACTTCTTTAGTTATTTACTCTCTACTTTCCACGAAAAGGATGAACATGTAATTTACTCTCTGGCCTCATCTGTCTACAGCTCCCCAACTAGACTTTATTTCTGCAGACTGGGGCCAAGCAGTGTGAACTCCCACTTAAGGATCCGTAAGGAGCCCCCTGCTTAGTCCTTATTCTAGTGTCCTGCTCAGTTTTTTGGTGAAGATACTCAGGTTTTCCTTTATCATCAGAGAGCAAAGTCTTTCACACTTGCACTCCCTGTAATTCGAAGTGAAATCCTGTTAACACTGTAATCCTCATGTTGACTTGCCTTCTCACTGGAATAAAAATTCACAAAATAGTCACCCTTGGTGAGGAATTTCCCAACACCATTTCTTTTTTTTTTTTTTTTTTGAGGGCAGTGTCACTGGCCCTCATATGTGGGACCCAAACCGGGGCCGCTGGCTTCCCAAGCCAGCGCTTAACCACCGCGCCACTCGGCCGGCCCTGCCCAACACCATTTCTTGAACAGACTGTTTTTCTCCATTGCATATTCTTACCTCTGTTATCATAGATTAATTGACCATATGAGCATGGATATATTTCTGGGTCCTCTATTCTGTTACATTGATCTATATGTCTGTTTCTATGCCAGTGCCATACTGCTTCGATTACTACACTTTGCAGTGTAATTTTAAATCAGAGAACATGATGCCTCCACCTTTGTTCTTCTTCCTTAAGATTGCTTTGGCTATTTGGTGTCTTTTGTGGTGTATAAAAATTTGTTTTAGTTCTGTGAAAAAATGCCATTGGTATTTTGATAAGGGTCACATTTATGCTATAGATTGCCTTGAGTAGTATTAACGTTTTAATGATATTAATTCTTCCAATCTATGAACACAGTATATTCTTCCTTTTATTTGTGTCCCCTTCAATTTCTTTTATCAATGTCTTATATTTTTCAGAGTACACATCTTTTACCTCCTTGGTTAAATTTAATTCTCAGTATTTTATTTTTGATGTAATTGTAGATAAAATTGTTTTTTTAAATTTCTCCTTCTGAGAATTCATTACTAGAGTACAAAGAAACAAGTATTCATTTTGTATCCTGTTATCTTGCAACTTTACTGAATTTATTTATTAGTTCTAATGGTTTTTTGATGGAGTCTTTAGGGTTTCCTATATATAGTATCGTGTCATCTGCAAATAGTGACAGTTTTACTTCTTCCTTTCCAATTTGGGTGCCTTTTATTTTTTTTTTCTTGCCTGATTGCTGTGGCTAGGACTTCCAATACGATGCTGAATGCAAGTTGTGAGAGTGGATGTCCTTATTTTTCTCCTGATCTCAGAGAAAAGCTTTTAACTTTTCACTATTGAGTATGAAATTAGCTATTGGTATGTCATATATAGCATTTGTTATGTTGTGGGATATTCCCTCTATATCCACTGTCATCATACATGGAAATTACATGATGTCAAATGCTTTCTCTGCATCTATTGAGATGATCATATTTTTATCCAAATTTTGTTAATGTGGCATATCATGGTGACTGATTTGTGGATATTGAACCATTCTTGCCCCCATGGAATAAATACCACTTGATCATGGTTGATGACCATTTTAATGTAATATTGAATTTGATTTAATATTTTGTTGTGAATTTTTGCATCTATGTAATTTTTTTTTGTAGTGTCTTTGTCTAGTTTGGGCATCAGGGTATTGATCGCCTCAGAATAAGCTTGAAAGCATTCCTTCCTCTAAATTTTTGGAAGAGTTTTAGAAGGATGTGTATTAATTCTTTTTTTAAATATTTGGTAGAATTTATCTGTGAAAACATCTGGTCTTGGGGCTTTTGTTTGTTGGGAGTTTATTTGAAGTGATTCAATTTCATTACTTGTAATAAGCCTGGTTGCGTTTCCTATTTCTTCTTGTTTCTTGGAAGGTTGTGTGTTTCTAGGAATTTCTCCATTTCTTCTATGTTGTCCAATTTGTTGGCATATAATTGTTTGTAGTATTCTCTTATGATCCTTCATATTTCTGTGCTATTGGTTGTCACTTCTCTTTCATTTATGGTTTCTTTCTCTCTCTCTCCTGGTTAAAGGTTTATTATTATTGTTATTATTATTATTATTATTTGGAATGGACCAGCTCTTCGTCTCATTGATCTTTTCTATTATTTTAGTCTCTATTTCATTTATTTCCACTCTAAATCTTTATTATTTCCTTCCTTCTACTTACTTTAGACTTCATTCTTCTTTTCTAGTTCTTTGGGTATAAAATTAGGTTGTTTTTTTTTTTGTGTGTGTATGTGATTCTTCTTGTTTCTTGTGGTAGGCTTGTTTTGGTGTAAACTTCCTTCTTAGAACTGCCTTTGCAGTGTCCTATGGATTTTGGAATATTGTGTTCCATTTTCAGTTGTTTCAAGGAATTTTTTATTTCCTCTTTGATTTCTTCATTGATTCATTGGTTGTTTAATATCATGTTGTTTAGACTCCACGTGTGTGTGTGTGTGTTTCCAGTTTTCTTCTTTTAATTGATTTCTAGTTTCATACCATTATAGTCATAAAAGATTCTTGATATGATTTCAGTCTTCTTAAACTGAGACTTATTTTGTGGCCCATATGTGATCTATCTTGGGAAATGTTGCATGGTCACTTAAAAAGAATGTGCATTCTGATGTTCTGGGATGGAATGTTATGTATGTTCAGTTCATCTGGTCAAATTTGTCATTTAAGTCCAATGTTTCCTTGCTTATTTTCTATCTGGATGATCTATCCATTGATACAAGTGGGGTGTTAATATCCCCTGCTATTACTGTCAGTCTCTCCCTTTATTTTTAATAATTTCTTTATGGATTTGAGTGCTCCTACATCGAGTGCACAGATTTTACAATTCTTATCTTTTTATTGGTTTGATCCCTTTATCATTATGTAATACTCTTGTCTCCTGTTATAGTCTTTGTTTTAACGTCTATTTTGTCTGATATAAGTAAAATTTCATCAGGATTCTTTTCATTTCCGTTTTCATGGTATATATTTTTTTCTATTCCTTCACTTTCAGTCTGTATGTGTCTTTAGATTTGAAGTAAGTCTCTTACAGGCTGGATATGTATAGTCTTTATTTTTTGTAATTCATTCATCCACCTTATATCTTTTGATTGTAGTCCACTTACATTTAAAGTGATTACTGAGAGAATGGACTTATTGCACTTTTTTGTAGTTTTTCTCTGTTTCTTCTACTCTCTTCTCTTGTGATTTGATGACTTTTTTACTGTTGTTGGTTTCCATTCTATTTATTTTTTTGTGTATCTGTTATAGGTTTTTGGTTCGTAGTTACCATGAGATTTACATATAACCACCTATGTATACAGAAATCTATTTTGAATTCATGTTTTCTTAAGTTCGAAAACATTATAAAAGCTGTAGATTCTTATTCCCCCTCCCATGTTTTATGTTTTTGACATCATATTTTACATCTGTGTGTGCATGTATGTATGTGTATCCCTTAGATATAGTTTTATTAGATCCACTACCTTTACTATATGTTTGCCTTTAACCAGTAAAATATTTTCTTTCATATATTTTCTTATTTCTAGTTTTGGCCTTTTCTGCTTAAAAAGTCCCTTTAACATTCATTCATTCATTCATTCATTCATTTATAATTCTGGTTTACTGGTGAACTTTTTTAGCTTTTGCTTGTCTGGGAAACTCAATCTCCCCTTCAATTCTGAATAACTTTGTTGGGTAGAGTATTCTTGGTTGTAGTTTCTTTCTTTTCCATCACTTTGAATATATTGTGCCACTACCTTCTGACTTGCAAAGTTTCTGTTGAAAAAATCAGTCATCTGATAATCTTATGGGGGTTTCCTTTGTAGATAACTAGTTGTTTTTGTCTTGTAGCTTTTAAGATTCTCTGTTTAACTTTTGACAGTTTAATTAAGATGTGTCTTGGTGTGGGCCTTTTTGTGTTATCTTGTGTGTCATCTTTGATTCCTGGGCTTTGATGTCTGTTTCCTTCATTAGGCTAAGAAAGTTTTCAGCCATTATTCTTCATATAAGTTTTCTGTAATGTTCTCTCTCACTTTTCCTTCTGGGACATGTAAAATGCAAATGTTAGTGCACCTGATGTTTTCCCAGAGGTCCTTTAAATTATCCTCAATTTTTTTTAACAGCCAGAATTTAAATGCTTTCTTCCCTTTGGAGAGGAGGGGAACCAGAGTTGATCTCCTCAAATATGCTTTTGTTATGTTATTTTAAGCTGGCTTTTTATCCTTATTTTTGAAAATTCTTTTTTCTTTTTCTTTTGCTGTTCCAATTAGGTGATTTCCATTAGTTGGCCTTCCAGGTTACTGATCTGTTCTCATGTGTCATCTAATATGGTGTTGATTCCTTCTAGTATATTTTTTATTTGAGTTATTGTATTCTTCAATTCTCATTGTCGTTGTTTTTTTATTTTTCTAACACTTTGTTGGACTTCTCACTGTTTTGATCCATTCTTCTCTTGAATTTGGTGACCATTTTAATGATACTCTTTATTTGGTAAACTGCTTATATCCTTTCATTTAGTTCTCTTTCTGGGTTGTTGATTTGTCCTTTTATTTGAAACATATTCCTCTGTCTCTTCATTTTATATGACTCTCTGTTAGTTTCTACGTATTAGGTATATCAGCTACATCTCCCAGTCTTAACAAAGTATCTCTCCTTGTCACCAAAGCCAAGTGTTCTGGCGTGTCCCCTGTGTGGGCTGTGTGCAAACTCTTGTTGTGGTTGGGCCACAGTTGCCTTGTGTGTGCACTGGTGGGTGGTGTGGGCTCCCAGGCTTACTGGCTGTGATGCCTGTCCATGACTGCTGCAAATATTGGTGGACATGGGTGGTCCTTTGCCCAACTGTCTAGGAGGAGGCCCAGTTATGACTCTTGTGGGCATACTGGTGGGTGAGGCTTTGCCTCAACTCCTGTGGGCATGCTAGTGTGTTGGGTCCAGACCTCTGGAATAGCAGCTGCTCTGGAGAGGTGGCGGTGCTGGCTGAGGTCACCCACTAGATGTGGTGTGGTGGAGGCCACTATGGAGGGCTGCCAGTACTGTCTGAGCCCACCTTCTGGGTGTGGTGGGATAAGAGCTGCATCAGCCATGAAGGGCTTGTTGGTTGGGGATGAGGTCCTCAGGAGAACACTGAGGTGTGGACAACAAACTTAGCAAGTTTAATGGAACACGTCAGAAATCGTGCCCACCTGTGCTGAACCAGCTAAGGGGAAGGACAGTAAAAAAGTAAAAAGAAAAAATGGTGCCTGCAAGCACATTTGTCCCTGGAGATATTTCCAACAGATTCCTGCCTATCTGACACATGCCCTAAAATTAGACATATGACCCAGACACTTCAAACTGCTGCCTCTTTGCTGGGGCTCAGAGTGAGTGATTTTGTATGCTCCTTTAAGAGTGGAGTCTTGGTTTCCTACAGTCCTTTGCCTCTCTTGGACATAAGCCCTGCTGGAATTCAAGTCAGATGTCATGGGAGCTCCTCTTCCCAATTCAGGTACACCAGTCTGGGGATCTCAATGTGGGGTTCAGACATCTCGCTCCTCAGGGAGGACTGCTATGATTGTGGTATTCCCTCCCACTTGAGGGTTGCCTCCCTGGGGGTGTCAGTCTTGTCTCACCACATCTCTTTCCCTCTTATCTTTCTCAATGTGGCTTTTTAAAAATATCCTATAATTGTAGAAAATCTGTCCTGCTAGTCTTCAGGTCATTTTCAGGAATAGCTGTTACTATATGTAGTTGTAATCATGATGTGTATGTGGGAGGAGGTGAACTCATGATCTACCTACCCTACTATATTGTCCCCAGTCCTGGTTTCACTTTTTACGTTTGTATTAAATAGTGGACATAATTGGTCATTTGAAGGCACTGCTTTCTTCATACATTTAGTCTAGGTTTATATGGCACCAAAGCATCCAGATGAAAAGTACAATTTTCAGAATGGGGATGGGGAAAAAGGAGATGTTCAACTGTACATTTTTTTCATCTGATTATGTGCAGACATATCTTTCCACTGCATTCCCCTTCATATACTGAACAAGTTTTTCCATACTGATCACAGGTAAGAGTGATACATAATTAATTAAATGGTCTCTAATCCATTTAGTATGACCTCCGTCATATGAATGAAAGATACTCATGAAAGGAAAAAGTTCTGAAAGATCCTTTCTTACTGAAAGCATTATGAGTCCTAAGAACTTAGTATAATCTTAAATGCAAGTATAAGTTACAGATTTAAAATTTTCAAAAATGAAAATAGAGGTTCAGAATTAGCATTCTGATTTTGTAGCTGGTGCTTTTTAAAGTATTTCAAGCTGTAGTCATAGAAAAAATTCTGTCTGGTGTTGATATGAGTAAGGATTTACCTTAAAACAGAATTCCTTATCTGATAGCTCTTTAGCAGAAGATTTCATTCTTGGGCTGTGCTGAGTTAGACAGTGTCTCTTCAAAATTCCGGTTTATCCATAACCTCAGAATGTGGCCTTGAAAAAAATAAAGCCTTTGCAGAGGTAATCAAGTTAAATTAGGTCAAACTGGATTATAGTGATCAATGACTGATGTCTTTACAAAAGAAAGGGGTGGGAAATTTGGTCAGAGAGACACAGATACTACACAAAGGGAAGATGGCCATGTAAAGACAGAAAAAAATTGGGGTGATTGACCTACAAGCCAAGGGATGCCAAAGATTGTTGGCAACCACTGGAAGCTATGGGGAGAGAAGCTAGGACTCTTCCCTGATCATTCAAAGGGAGAATGGCCCTGAAGACTTCTAGCCTCAAAAAATATGAAAAACTAAATTTCTGCTATATTAAGCCACCTAATTTATGGATTTGTTACCACAGCAATAGGACACTAGTGTAAGGGAATTCAAACCAAAGGACTGTCACTAGTCACAGCTCTCATATGAAAGACAACACTTTTTTTTTGAGGGCAGTGTCACTGGCCCTCATATGTGGGACCCGAACTGGGGCCACTGGCTTCCCAAGCCAGCGCTTAACCACCACACCACTCGGCCAGCCTGACAATACTTTTTTTACTTATAGAATGACCAACGAGTAAAGGTCAGTGTGTCTGGATAGTACTGTCAATACCTTGGGTAACTTGTCAAGTGACTAAATATGCAAAACATTAAGGTTCCTCGACTTAAGGAAAGTGATTGTTAACTATATTGCTTGCTGTCAAATCTCTTTTATAAAGAATACACTTTGAAGTATAACGAATACTGATTTTAGATGATTAGATTATACCTACAAGTTTTCTCAGCAAAATAAACCCAACTGATCATAAAAGGTCAAAAGGGAAAAAAACCAAAACCCTCTACTCTTACCACCAATGTTACATGCTACATATGAGTGCTAACACTTTTCCACTTTTCCCCACTGATAAATCTGGTAAGATTTAATGCCATGCATTTAAGGTTATTTCAATTGTATTGAGCATGCCACTCTTTTTAAATGGAGTAATGTGTCAGATGTTGATCAGAAGACTTTCTAAGAAATACAGTAACTCTATCAACACAACACCTTTACTTAACTCCAGTTCTTGCCAAATAATGAAGCATTAAACATTTATAATGGCTACATGATTATAGTACTGATGGTAAGTGGCAAGGATTTCTGGTTTTAGTTTATGGTGTCAGGCCTGATTGTGTCAAGTCGAGGTATTTTATGTTGAATTGTGTCCTCCAATAATATATGTTGAAGTTCTAACCATTAGTACCTATAAATGTGACCGGTTTTAGAAAAAGGGTATTTGTAGATGTAATCAAGTTAAGATGAAGTCATACTGGATCACGGCAGGCCCTAAAACCAATGACTAGTGCCCTTATAAGAGGGAAATTTGGAAACAAACACCCAGTGAAAATGCTATGTGATGACAGAGACAAGAGATTGGACAGATGTATTTACAAGCCAAGGAAAAACAGGGATCACCAGCAACCACCCAAATTTAGAAGAGGCAAAGAAGCCTTCTTCACCAGAGCCTTCAAGGGTAGAACGGCCCTGCAGAAACCTTGATTCTGTAACTGTAGCCTCCAGAATTGTGAGGGAATAATTTATTTTTTTAATCCATCCAATTTGTGGTAATTTGTTATGGTAGCCCTAGGAAACTAGTATACAAGGCCAGAAAGATAGAAACTAAGCAAGGAAATGGGCTGGACTTCAGATATGGTTTAGAAATTATTGAAAAAGAGACAAGAAAATTTCTAAAATCAGGTGAGACGTTTTCAGTTGAACATGAAAACTTGCCGGGGGCCGACAGTCTCCCGGTGTCTGACAAGGCCACATTGAAATAAAGATCCACACTCAGAACTGGATGTCTGGGATGCTGCCTTATGGTTGGGCATGTAATGTCTCCTGTCTCTATGAACCCATGTGCCTTTCCTCCTATAGGAAACAATATACTCACTGCATTTGTGACAAGTTCCTGGGGTACCCTGATGATAGCTGGTTGTGTAAGTCAATGACGGGGCAAAATTTCCTAAAGAAAAGGAAACTCCCTAAAACAGGCTACAGCCCGAGGGGACCCCTGAACTGAGATATTGGGGACTCAAGCCCCTTGGCCTATGCAGCTGTGAAAGGTTTCCTTGGAGATCAGGAGACCAAGGTCTCTCGGCCATAAGAGTTCTTATAAGAGACAACTTACTGACCCTGAGGTATTTTAATTAACAGCCTTGTTTTAACTCTTTGCTTTGTACATTGCCGTAACAACAAAAACTGAAGCTTTGACTGAGAAACAGATGTTCCCCTCTATTGCAATAATATGCAGCTCTTTGTAGGATAGGAAAAGTTTGAGGCTCCTTTTGCTACTAAGTTCAAATATATGCCCTGTAAGGAAGTCATAGTAACCACTCTTTAGACATAAGTAAAGTCCTTGAACGGGCCACGGTGTATCCTGGAAAGATACAATTACAAAAAAGTAAAAGCTCTGAGAAAGAGAAAAACATCCTGATCATGTGAAACATAACTTGCAATTGAGGTAGTGGTCAGAAGCCCCTATAAAAGGGGCCAGGCATTAATAATAAAGTGTGAGACGCTCCTGTGAACCTTTTTCCGGTGTCTCCCTCCTTCTTTCTCCCCGCCGACGCCGTCCCACTCGAGGGAATCCCTGGTCCTCGCGGAGGCTGGCTCCCCGCAAAAACTATCAAAGATTAGAATTTTCAAGTTGTAGGCTATTGACTGATCAGGAAAAAGTAGTTAATATTTTGGATATTAACCCCCTATCAGAGAAATGGTTTACAAATATTTTCTCCTATTCCAATGGTTATCTTTTCATTCTGTTGATAGTTTCTTTTGCTGTGCATACTTTTTCTAGCTTGATGTAGTCCCACTTAATTTATTTTTGCTTTTGTTGTATGTACTTTTGGTGTCATAGCCAAAAAATAATCACCAAGACTAATGGCAAGGTGTTTTTTCCCCCCATGTTTTCTTCTAGGAGTTTTACATCTTCAGGTTATTTAAGACTTTAATGCATTTTTGAGTTAATTTTTAAGTGGTGTAAGATTAGATTCCAATTTCATTCTTTTGCATATGGATACGTGAATATGTTGGATATGCCCACATTTATTTACATCTCTGGATAAAAATATATATTAATATTTATTTAGCCCTAATCATGACTTAGAAGCATTGGTTTCTTATTTATTCATTATAACTTTTTCTAGTCAAATTTTTCTCACATCCGTTTTCACAAATACAATATATTGGAAACTGGTTTCACACACCCTTTAAAGGAGTTAAATGTTTCCTTCCTTGATCCTAAGAGATTATTTATGGGCCAAGATACTATTCTGTGCAACAAAAATATTTGGCATGTTAGCAAAGATATCAGCAGTATGTTATCTTATTTGACCAATGATTATTAAGCTCATTTTTTAAAGTATGAAGTACACAGCCATCATACTCATGACACACATTAGTGAGATAACTGGGTGTGTTTAAAAGGTGCCATCAATTGCCATAGAATAGCAAAAAAAGGGGAAGACCAAATATGAGATGGACTGACTCCATAAAAGAAACCATAGGCATGAGTCTACAGCAGCTGAACAAGGCTACTGAGGACAGGACATTGTGGAAACCACTCATTCTTAGGGTCGCCATGTGTCAGAGCCCTCTCACCAGCATGTAACACACACATAATACTCTAATCTACATTGTAGTCTTTATTTGGATTTCTCCAGTTTTTCCACTAATTCCTTTTTGTAGGACTCAAACTGGGATTCCACATTCCATTTAGCTGTCATGTCTCCTGAAGCTCTTCCAATCTGTGACAGTTCCTTTGTCTTTTTTCCTGTTTTTTCATGACCTTGACACTTTTCAAGAGTACTCGTCAAGCAGTTTGTAGAATCTCCTTCACTTTAGGTTTGTCAGACATTTCCTCATCATTAGACTGGGGTTATGGGTTTGGGGAAATAACACCACAGAGGTGAAGTGCTCAACTCATCACATCATGTCAGGGATACGTGGTATGACCATGACTGATCACTGGTGATTTTAACCTTAGTCGGTTGGTTTAAGTGATGTCTGCCAGGTTTCTTCACTGTAAAGTTACTATTTTTCTCTTTCACACTTTATTCATTAGAAGGCATTGATGTTGGCTTTGAAAAGGGATAACATAATTTTTAAGCATTTAGCTAGCAAACTTAAGAGGTCATCTTGAGATAAACTGGTCAGTGGTGCCATCTTGTGGTTCACTAATTCTATAAAAGCTGTTTTGTGATCTCCTTAGCTGAGGGTCATGTCAAAAAAAAAAAAAAAGATTGTCTCTCTAATGAGATCTTGAACCAGGACCAGAAAATCCAATTTCTAGTATGTAACTTTTTCCCAATTACAATGTATGTTTTATAGCAAACTAATTTAAAATGCCATTTATTGGAAACACATAGAGAACAATAAGAAAGGAATTTGGTTATTTATTATAGAGTGAGTGTTAAATAACCTCACAGTTCCCACTGGTCTTAGTGAGTATTACAGAGAAAAATCACAAGGAAATCCTTAAACTATAAATGTGGGGGATTTTGTCTTTTTTTTCTACTATCAATATTAGATCTAATATCATACAGGAACCACTAACTGCACTGGATTAACAATGTTCCTTAACTAGAGTTTGTATGCAAAGAATGACCTTTTAAACCTGAAGCATTGCAGAGCAAGGAGAATAAAATACTCCTAGCTTTCATTCCTATCATAAGAAAAGAAACTGCTGCTTCAATTTTTGTATAAGTTCATAGGCCCACTCATATTTGAGTAACAGAAGATGATATGTAATACCAATGCTTTGTAGCTATTTCTGATTCTAGGCTCTAGCCTATTGATATTCGGAATCAAGAAATCTATATCTTTACCTCAGGCAACTCTATGTCTTGTCATAAAGCTCATTTGAATGATTCAAGCTTTATTATTAATAGATGCAGCTCATATGATATGATTTTGGGGCAACAGAAGGTCAACTGCACCAAAAATCCCTCCCTCCATCCCACAACCCTCTACAAAGTATAAAAATCATTCAGTATGTCCTCAATTTTATTAAATTAATGAAACTCCCTGATTATTCAAATGTTAGCTGAGAGAAAGATACATGTAGTTATTATTTGTCATTAACACTTTAGCATGAGTTAGATGATCAGATTAGAAATCTGTAAGAATAGCAATAAATAATTAAGTGTTGATGGAAGCAGAGGTGGAGGAAGGAAAGGGCTAGAGTCTGAGGAGTTCCAGGAGAGGTCGTTCCTCAGCCATAATGAAGGTAGCGGGTGCCTGGAATGGAAAGCAAGGCAAAGGTGAGTGAGAAGGGATTCTCAAAGTGTGGAAGTAGTAAAAAAGTGAAGGGGGAGGGAATGGAGAGGTGAAAAGACAAAATGTGCCAAGTCAAAATTTTATTGGAAAAGTTTACAGTTTTTAAGATACAAACATCTGAAACAATTAGAGGACAGAACCAAATGCAAAGATTGGTTAACAACATGCATTCTTGGATACCAAATTCAGTCTACATACAGTTTGAAGGGTTCAAGAGAATGAATATATGATACCACGTGAAGGTCTTCAATCAATTCCTAAAAACCTTCCCTAATTTATGCTCTCACAATTAACTATGGTCTAGGGTTGTACTCTATAATTAGGACAAACATGTATTCTTTTTTCAGGACCATCTGAAATTACCCAGGAGAGAACACAAATTCCTCAATGTTGTCAGTTTCAATTTGGCAAGGATTGTGTACTCAATGAATTAATTTAGGTAATCAAATAAACAGCTTACTTACTCTGCTTCCCCCAGGAAAGAGAGAGTTTATTACTGTGCTGTTCAATGGCTCTGAGCTGATTATTAGCATTCTGAAGCATGTTCCTAAATTTAGGATACTTGCCACATATTAAAAACATTGTTAAAAGGTATATCTGCCTGTTTGAAACAAAACCCAATGAGGGAAAACATTGATATACATGACCAAAAAATGAAGGGACAGTCATAAAATAACTCTATAGTTTACAAATGAACTTGTTCCAGTTTTCATTAAACACCAAACACCTTAAATGTATATTAGAAAGTTAAATTACCAAATTTCAGATTACTTCCAATTTGGGGAAATATCTCAAAAGGAAGAAAACAAGGTTATCTTGTACATGGGGGATCTACATCAAACTATAGGTTACCCAATAACTGCAGAAGAAAATTTAAAATTGTCAATATCGGGCCGGCCGAGTGGTGCGTTGGTTAAAAGCTGGCTTGGGACGCCAGTGGTCCCGGTTCGGATCCCATATATGAGGGCAAGTGATACTGCCCTCTACAGCTAAGATGGTGAACAACGGCTCCACCTGGGCCTGGGCTGCTATGAGTCCCCAGGGATGGCATAGCTGCAGCTCCTGCTGCAGTGGGCTGCCATAGGCTACAGCGAGTGGCCGGCAGCCAGTGTGAGTTGCAAAGAGCCACTGTGAGCGGCTGCCAAGAGGCCAGCGACTGATCTGCCTCACCTGAGAAGAGCGCAATGATGATGTCAACATGGGCCAGTGAAGCAATGTCCTCCACAACTAGACTGAAGAAAAAAAGGACAGCAACCTGTCTGTTCCCATTCCTTGATTCCCCAACAAAATATTTTTAAACAAAATTGTCAGTATCCTGGTCACTTGGGACTTATCCTTGCTGACTTCTAACTGACCAACCAGTCCACCATACTTCCTTTTAGCACACAGCATTTTCCGATTTCCACTTTTGATTTACAGGTCTGTCCTCTGCCTTTGGGCCTGCTCAAATGGTAATAAATGGATATTCCAGTCATTCATTATAATTCCTGTTAGCAAATCTAGGAGATAGATGTAGATGTGCATGGGAGAATCGGGACAGGGGTAGTAGTAGAACAGAAAACAGGTGATAGCACTAAGTGGCTCAGTCTTCTCAAATCCTTTGTAAGTACAGAACTGCATTGACAATGATAAGCAAGGTACATTGGGTGAATTAATTACATACAGAAAATTATAACGGAAAAAACATTAAGGCAATCAAATCTACTTTTCAAACATATTGTTTTTTTTTGAGGGCAGTGTCACTGGCCCTCATATGTAGGACCCGAATCAGGGCCGCTGGCTTCCGAAGCCAGCGCTTAACCACCGTGCCACTCAGCTGGCCCATCAAACACATTGTTATATCAAGGATTTAGCCACTCCATCAATACAATAAGGTGAAACATACATATTCTTAAAGTTTGGAAATGTATTTATTTCATTTGGTATCTCTAGTGCCTAGCACAATGATTGGTACATAAGGACCTTTCCATGAATACTACTTGGGTGAATGATGAATAGGGTAACTAGGAAGGCTTCCCAGAACAGGTAGATTGCCAACTGGACAGTGAAGATGACACAGAATTTGAACAGATTCTGAAGTGCATGATAGTCCAACCCAGTGACTTACAAACCATGAGCAAAGGCTATGAGATAATGAGTTTGAAGGCATCACCATTGCAGAAGAAAAAAGTGAGAGTGGCCAAAAAGAGAAGCGAGATGAAAAGGAGAGAATGAAAGAGTGCAACTATTTGTATCATGCCAGAAATTTCAGTGTAAAAGTGTTTTAAATAGAATCATATTAAAAGAAGGCAGAAGTGATCCTTGAGAAATTATTAGTTTAATACTTTATGACTAGCTTTTGTTCATTAATGATCTGATGCAAAACTCGGCGTGCTTAAGGTACTGAAATACAGTACTGAATTGCAGTAATGATCAATTTCTTGGGGATTACACATTTTAAACCATAACAAATTATTTAAAATAGCAGTTGTGACAGCTGTATTGGAAAAATCCATCATTCTGAAGCAGTTAATAACCATGTTTTTTCCCCAGAAAGAATACAAGGCAGTCCTTGATGGCCTTGTACTTTTGGTTAGATTAAAAACTTTGTTTTTAATTATGTAGTTAAGGAAACTGTTGTGAAGAAATTGCTGACTATTCAGCAGATTCTATATAGTCCTTCTAGTTATTTGCTTTGCCTTCTGTTGGCAAAGCTAAACCACATAATCCCCAGGGCATTCTTTCTGTCTTTTCAATTGGTTTTGAGGTGGCAGGAGGTCACAAGGCACTCACCACACACATGCCCATTCAGTAATTGACATGTGTTTCATTCACACAGTTTTGTTCTTCCTGTTATTTGTTTGGGTTCCAGCTTCCCCCTAGCAAACAAACAGTGATTCTTCAAGGCCATCAAGAGTGCAGCCATAAACAGCATGCAGAAGTACTTTGTACTATGCTGTGCTGTGCTGTGGAGGGATGAGACAATGTGGCTAGCAGGATAGTTTTTGTCAGCATTGTGTCTATGCCAAAAAATGACATAGTGCTGGAGAGCACTTTAAAGGTTAGCAAGTCCATAACCCTGATTCCTATCAGAGCCTTTCCTAAACCAGTGCTTGAGATGGGAAGTAATGGTGGTTTGGTTCTTATTTGGAGGTATTTTCATTGTTTCCCTTTTTAGTCTTCATCAATACCAATAGCTCAAAAACACCAAAGGGTCCAATGGATCTCAGCAGTGAGAGATTCCAGGTGTGACCGAGATTGAGGAGACTCTAATCTAGTACAAACTGGTAGTAGTGGTGGCGGCGGGGGGGGCGGTAAGGTTGGGGCATGTAAGGGAAAATGTCAGTCACCCTCCACCTCACACTTTATCCATCAGGAAGATTTACTCATTTCTAAAAATTGCCAAAGGACGAGACGCAGTCTGTTTGGGGAGCTTCTTAAAGGAATACTAGACTTTAACT
Source organism: Aselliscus stoliczkanus (assembly GCA_033961575.1). NCBI lineage: Eukaryota > Metazoa > Chordata > Mammalia > Chiroptera > Hipposideridae > Aselliscus > Aselliscus stoliczkanus. The sequence goes on from CM066737.1 coordinate 54,647,711, forward strand.
TCAGATTTGCTTTACAAAGATTTAAGGAACTCACAGATGTGTAGGTGTTTGTTAAGTGCTATTTGATAATTGACAAGATCATTAAGATGGGACATTTTTTATAACTTCCATAAAGCACAGTACAGTGCTAGGCCAAAAAAAAAAAAGAAAGAAAAAAAAAGGAAAAAGAAAAATGGTGTTCATTACATTTGATTGAGAGGTAATAGTCATTTGACTGTCAAAGGGTACTAAAATTCTGTGATTCCATATTTGTACAAGCACCTTTTCATCACAAACATTTTTTGTCAATTTATTTCAACTAAAAAAAATAAGTTCACTGTACTTATTAAAAATAAGTACTCCCACAGCCCAGCCATTCCTTGTATCTGGCAACCACTAGTTTGTTGCTGTGTATATATATATATATATATATGAATATATGTAGTATATATATATATTTCACATATAAGAGAGATCATATGGTATTATATATATATATATATATATATATATATATATATATATATATATATTTAGATTCCACATTTAGATGCCAAAAAAATGTATACAAGTGGACACTTTGGTCAGTGTTGCTCAACCACCAGTTCACTGTAATTGGAAGTGTCTGGATGCTAATGGCAACCACTTTGAGCGCCTTTTGTAATTGCAGAAATCAAATTTTATTTGTATTCATCGTTTGTTATCAGTATATATTGAGTATTATAATTTTAATATGGTTTTCCTTTCTTAAAATGTGTATACATTTTTGGCACCTTCTGTATGTAATTATAGTTTTAATGTTGCTTTTTCTGCATGTATTGAGATGATGATGATATGGCTTTTATCCTTCTTTTTCTTAATGTGTGTCACATGGACTGATTTGTAGATATTGAACCATTCTTGCATCATAACCACCATGGAATAAACACCACTGGATTGTAGTCAATTACGCTTTTAATGTTTTGTTAAACTTGGTTTGTTAATATTTTCTTGAGGACTTTTGTATCTATGGTCATCAGGGATATTGGCCTGTGATTTTCTTTTCCTGTGGTATCTTTGTTAGGTTTTAGTGTCAGAATAATGCTGGCCTTGTAATATGAGTTTGGATAAGTTCTCCCCTTTTCTCTTTTTTGGAAGCATTTTAGAAGAATTGGTATTACATCTTCTTTAAGTGTTTGGTAGAATTCACCAGTGAAGCTGTCTTTTCCTGGGCTTCTGTTTGTTGGAAGATTTTTGATTACTGATTCAATGTCCTTATTAGTGATTAGTCTGTTCAGAGTTTTTACTGTATCATGATTTAGTCTTATTAGGTTGTATGTTTCTAGAAATGTATCCATGTATTCTCGGTTGACCAAATTGTTAGTGTATAATTTCTCATAGTTTCTTTTTTTTTTCTTGAGGGCAGTGTCACTGGTCCTCATATATGGGAATGAACCGGGGCTGCTGGCATCCCAAGCCAGCGCTTAACCACTGCGCCACTCGGCCGGCCCTCTCATAGTTTCTTTTGAGCCTTTTCCTTTCTGTGGTATCAGCTGTAACATCTCCTCTTTCAGCCAAGTATATCAAAATTGGGAAATTATTTTTGAGTTTGACTTTCTCCTTTTGGAGAGAATTCAGAATAAGCAGGAGCAGATATTTCTGGCTTTGAGTATATGGAGCCTAGAGTTGAATAAATTCTTTTGTATCCTTGACACTTTAGGATTGGAAGTTTCTATAACCAAGTTCCTGCACCTTTCAAGTCAAACATTGTGCCTTGTGGGTGGGAGGAAACAGGAGCTATGCTTCTGTCAACAATAGTAACCACAAGATTGCTGCTAGACTTTATAAATATAAATACTGTTTATGACTCAGTTGTTACTTTTAGGTCACCACAAAGAAGTATCAAATCTTTATAAGTATATTATGAGAGTAAATTTGCATTCATGTTATTTCAGCAACATAAATGAAACATAAGTTGATACTTTATGTTCCTAAGACCACATAAGTTCCTTTTACCTAATTATAGTCTATTTACCAATCCATCTTAATTTTAAGAGTAGCAGCTCTCTAAGGGCAAATTTATTCTCTATATGTCTTTAGTGAACAATGCCTGGCACATCATCAGCACTGAGTAAATATGTGTTAAATTAAACCAAGTCAGTCTATACAAAGGCTCTAAATTAGGTGAGTGGATACATGGGCAAAGGTGTATATATATATATATATGTGTGTGAGATGGTGGAGGGGGCACAAGGATACTTCTAATGACAAGTTATGTGGGTGAAGAGTAAGAAGGAGACCAAAGTCCAATATGCCCCATGATACACTGGGGTTTCCTGATAAAGACTGTGAAGTGTTGAACCACAGTCAAGTACTCCAAGAACTGAAAGGCCAGTATTTATCCATTGGTGAATTTCATTATTATGACCCTACGTAAATCATCTTGCAATCCTACTGTGAAGCAACTCAAAGTCCCTCACAACTCTCTTTAGTCAGAGAGCCTCATGGGAGAAGATATGAGCTAGTCAAGGTTAGACAGCATGAGCCTACATAAGTAATGTAAGTGTCAAGGCTCTTGCCAAATTAGTACAAGTTTGGTTTCTCAGTTGATATTACCTAATTCTTTTTTTTTTTTTTTGAGGGCAGTGTCACTCGCCCTCATACGTGGGACCCAAACTGGGGCTGCTGGCTTCCTTAACCACCGCGCCATTCGACTGGCCTGGTATTGCCTAATTCTTAACCATTCTTCTGCTAACCATGGCTACTACTCCCAAAGCTTCTTCCCCAAAGTTTTGTTGTTTATAGCCCTTTGTGGCTATATCAACTACGAGTACATGAGATGGTGAGAGCTCTAATTTCTTCACCTTTTTTTTCTGTAACAAACCCCCAAAACACCTAAACCCTGGCTAAATGGAACCAAATAATATATACCAAAACAGAAATTTTAGAGCTAAAAAACTATTGAACCACTGCCATAATCCAAAAGAATAATATTTTTTCTCATCCAGAAATCTGGGACAGTCATGGTCATTCTTATTAGAACTGTGAAAGGAGTCAGAAGAAGGCCTTCGTGGTTTTGGTGGCTTTGTAGCTTAAAAACTGCCCTGTAATTTGAGTCAGTTATGTGTGCTCATACAGCAGCTTCAACTCAGTTTTATTAACCTTGTTATTACTCTTGCAGGGAAAAATAAGTCAAAATATGTAATAACATCATTTGCAAATGGAACTCCTTTCTATTGCCCTGTAGCATTCAAACAGCAAATTTCACAAAATGGACAATAAAGCTCAATAGTGGATGCAAGCTGCATACAACATTTGCTGGAAATAAATGAATAGCTTAGTAGACAACTAAGGGAAGACATTAATGGATTGCTATGTGACAAGAATATCCTCTTCTACGGGGGACAAATATACAAAGTCACTGAGGGTTGTTGCTATAAATGGGTGACATCATATAAAACCTTCAATGCTGGTCACAAATTCAAGTTAAGAGTCATAGTCCATAACTGCTCATGCTGAGGAAACAATATAGGAATGCTGTTTGACTAGGTCCCACACTATGTTAAAAGATCTGAAAACACTTCCAAGAAGCTTTATTTATAAAGTATAGTGAAATAATGATCAAGTAAGAAATGATGATTTAGTTCTCCATGTGTGAAACTTCACAATGACATTCTTCTATTTTTTCCCCTCTGAACGACCATACACTACAAATGCTAAAGGGAACTCAGCTACCAGAAGCCAGAATTTTTTCCCTCAGTTCCAATTTTCTCCCATTGTTACAGATAGTATACTTTTTTTTTCTTTAAGATTTGTCCAGGCTTGACCATGGAGCAGTGGGTAAGGGTATAGAAGGGCAAAGAATCAAACCTTCTATAAGCAAACATGTTTCAGTACACAACAGATAATGATTCATTGCAATGTCACAATGTTTTAACACAGATTGCTTTCTTTATGAAGTACATGAATCAGTTAACACTTATGCAAAATTCATTCCATCTGCTCAGACAGCTGTAAGCTCCAGTGTTTCCAATTCCATCAAACAGCACAACTGGTTGAAAGAAAAGTCCTGAGACAGATAGGTGATCGGTAAGGACAGGGACCCAACCAAAACAAGCAGCTTTGCCTCAAAATCTACCCAATCAAAACAAGATTCTCAACTCTCAGTTCTGTCTACAGAGGTACAAGCACAACAGTTCTTAGCATGAAGCTAAGGTGGAGAAGATGTTGATGTTTTAAAAAAAAATTCCTTATAAATTGAATTGTCTCCACATCTACATCAGTGATTAGCAATTCTCAAAGGTATCTTAGAAGCAACTAATTTTGACTGGGATAGACACTAAGACTTAGAGAAATAGAAAAGGAGGAGGGAAAATAGAAAAGAAAGAAATAGCGAGGAAAGTGAGGGAAAATAGAAAAGAAATAGTGATGAAAGTGAGAGAAGAGACTGGGAGTAGAAAAGATTGAGAAAGGAGATGAGGAGAAAATACAATGGCTTCCATTGAAGATAGGCCAAAAAACACCAACAGCTCTCACAGTCTAGTCAATGTTCTAAAGCATAGATGTGTGAAGAAAGTAAAGGACATTTTTCTTCAATGTCAACTTCGTAATTTAATGCTAACTCACAAGAGCTGCCGGCCTGAAAAAGTTTGGGAGTCTTCATTCTAGGCCCTAAGCTGACTTAAAGTTACTTCTCCTTGAACTGACCCTGAATTGACCTTTGTGGGTAATGCTCCATATCCCAGATGTTTACTCCCTTAACTCTCCTCTGCTGCCCCATTCCTTCAGGATCTTGCTCTGGCCTTTTTAAAGTCAAAGCATGAGCTATCCATCCCTTACTGATGTATTAGGAAGCTCTTGCCTAGTGACCTCCCTTCTCACCAAGGTACTACATGTGCATTTTAACTGGAGCTGTGTGATTTTTAGAGGGACTTTTTGACTCTTAAGAATTAACTAGGCAGTGGGAATGTCAGCACATTTTGGCTACTATAGTGCTGGATTTGCCAATAACAGGCTATTAACATCAAACCTACAGAAATGAAATCTGAAGAGTGTGAAATCAACTAAAAGGCTCAAAGTTAAATTAAACCCTCAGTGTATCCCTCACTGTTAGGTGGCAGACAGAGGTGGGTGGTGGGGAAGGATAGTAGGATATTACCACCCACAGAATGCTGAGCTGAAAACTATAGCATGATAAAAGGAGAATGATCCTAGTGCACAGGAAAATAAAATCCAAGTACAAGAAGATGTTAGTTAAGGCTATCTATCCAAAAGCACAAAGTTTCTGTGGAAAGTCAAATCTTGCAAGGCAACATGGTAGACTAAGAGACTAAGACAATAATAAGGCTGAATAATAAGGCTGAAAATAAGGCTGTAAACATACATTCATATCAAATATCTGGGATTTCAATAAAATCTTTGTATGTAGATCTTTGTGGATGGAGTGTTAGTGGGGAGCAGAATATATTCAGGTTATCATAAAAGTCATGACACATTTTTGCAACAAAAAACAGAAAAAATATGTCATGACGTTTCGACAACCCAATAGCAATGACGATTCCCAGATTTGGAGGAAAGGTACAAAAGTGATCTAAAGGATCATGGGAGCATATAGAAACCCACTTTGCCTTCTTCACAATTTTGAATGTTTTCTTTTTTAAAATAGCTTTGCCTTTTTCCCGGCTGTATTTTCTACCGCTAGTCCCCCAGATTAGTAGCATAGACACAATTAAGCCCAAGACTCCCTTCCCACTCTGGTGATCTTTTCACTCCTTCATACAACCTTTCACATTTAAGAATATTAAATCCCACCTATATGATAGACACCAGGCAGAGCATTATAAAAACTAGTTACCATTTCTTGTAAGGAACTTTTAATACAGTAAATAAACATACACAAACTACCATAATGCAGGAGACAATGTGGCAATTTTCATAAGAAGGGTGCACATGATGAATTACAAGGTCATTGAAAATATTAGAATGATGTGTATCTTTCACAACTCCAAACCAACATTCCCCTAAATCTGTGAGATTGTATATATCTGACGATTTTCAAATTCCCAGTATATATTTTAATTGATAAGTAACAGCTACATTTTTTTAGCTCATAGGTTCTATATGGTCTCATATAGATTGTAATTCCATATACGAGGTGTGACAATTAAGTTCGCAAACTCATTCTAGAAAAAGCGCTATATATTTCATTGCTGAATATCACTTATGTTCACCTTCAAAGTGCTCCCCTTGGGAAGCTATGCACCAACGCCAGGGCCTAGTCCACCCTTCAAAGCAATTTGGAACTCTTTTTCTGAAAGCTGTCTTCGTATTACCCTTTGTGTCCTGAATATCCTCAAAATGTCTTCCTTTCAATATTTCCTTTATCTTCAGGTGAAGAGAAAGAAGTCATCGGGGGACAGATGAGGTGAGTAGGGAGGGTGTTCCAATACAGTTATTTGTTTACTGGCTAAAATCTCCCTTATAGGCAGTGCCCTGTGAGCTGGTGCATTGTCGTCATGCAAGAGCCATGAATTGTTGGCGAAAAGTTCAGGTCATCTAACTTTTTCATGCAGCCTTTTCAGTACTTCCAAATAGTAAACTTGGTGAAAATTCATTAACAAGTAACCCCTCTGATAGCAAAAACGGTTAGCAATAGCATTGCAACAAGTTCGTGAACTTAATTGTCAGACCCTTGTACATATTACTGTTATAATTATAAGCTTCAGGATGGACCTATAATTAAATCCAATGGAGAAAAGTGCTTATATTTGGAGGATATAAGGAAAACAACTGGTATAAAAGGCTAATTATTATTTTATGTTTTAATTTCTATTTATAATGGAAAAGAGAGTTTCATCTATAAAAGTCTCAGTGAATTGAAATTCAGGCACCAATGCACTGTTTAAATATTTCCTTAACCAGTTCAATATTTCTCTGATAATGTTAGGAATTATTAAAGAATAAACATATCTTTAATGAGCTTTAGTATCAAAGGGACTCAGACCTAATTATTAATCTGGTGTTAGGCCACTACGTTTAGGTGGCTTCCATATCTATAACCTTAGCAAGCTCAGCTTGACTAACCATCAGATCTTTCAAAAACCATATATCCACACCTGGCTTAGGATCATAGTATGGAGTCCAGAGAAGACACTTTACACACACTGGACTTGAGCAAGAAAGCATCCCTAAGATGTAGCTTTGAGAGTCACTCTGCCTTTTCAAAAAGATTAAATAACTATTCCAGGGGTGTTAAAAAAGTATACACATGACTTGTATTCATCTTTTGTTATCGGTGTATATTGTGCATTACAATTTTAATGCAGTTTTTTCCTTTCTTAAAATATGTGTACTTTTTAAGGCACTCTCTATACTAATCTTCATTAATTTATCAGAATTTTCAGGAAAGCCAATCTGAATGACTTCAAAATCTAAATTGAAGTATCTTCAATATATTGACCCAGGTTGCCTAATAGGTAATCAGGGAATCTACTGTAATGACTAAGAACGATTTTTCAGGGCCTTCCGGTAAAATGGTGGAATAGACAGACTCTGTGCTAACTACTTCCCAGGATGACACCAAAATTACAAACAAATTATACAGCATTCAACCCCGGAAGTCCCCGGAACACTAGATGAACAGAACCACTAAATGAAGAACTTAAAGAGGAGCCCTTGTCGGGTCTGGTAGGACGGGCAGAGACGAGAGAGGGCAAACCCCGTTAGGGAAGACCCAGCTGTGGGGAGGCTTCTCCGTTTGGGGGAGAGACCCTCTGGCTGCACACCAGGCTCACCAGCCCAGAGTTCCTTTGCCGGAAAGAGAAGTTCCAAGACAGCCGGCAGTAAATTAGTGAGGACTCTCTTTGCCCAGCACGGTGAGGCTAAGAGCAGCTAGAGAATCAGTGGGGCCAGTGCACGGGCTTGCTTGCCAGTGAGCACTTACCTGGTTCCTGGTGGAGGGAGTACTTGTGTGAGCTGGGCCCAGGAGCCTGCGGGGACGGACTGAACTGAGCACCTTTGGTGCAGAGGCTGGAGCTTTATGGATTATTGTTCCCCTGGTGTGGAGCCTGCACGTGGGTGGTGTACCGGAGGGAGCCATTTTGTCAGGGTTGGGCCCTCCCAGAGCGGGTCAGATCCGGGATGCCATTGGTCTGGTGGACTTGGCACAGAAGTGCGTGTGTGTGTGCGCATGCGGCCTTGGATCCCTACCCTCCCCCCAGCTTATACTGCGTTGCCAGGGGAACGCCTGGTGGGCGTGCTCTGCCTCCAACAGGCTGCTCACTGAGAAGCGGGAGTGCACTAGCCACCTCGGGTCCCCACTGTCCGCACTGCACTTGAAGAGTTGCCAGGCTGGTGACTGGTTGTTTGGCTGCTCGGCCTGATATGCGAGCAGCTGATTGGGACAGGCTGAGACTGGGAGTTTTCCTGGGAGTGTTGGGCTGTGAGCTGTGTGCCTGCGTGATCCAGCCAGGGCTCTCCTGGTGATCTATCTAATACATCAAAGCAATTCCAGAATGACAGCCAGAATGGGGAAACAAAGAAACATGTCACAATAAACGATCAGAAGAAACCTCTAGAAATGGAACTAAATGAAACAGAGGGATCCAACCTTTCACACTTTTTTTTTAAGCTGAGCCATCCTGCCACCTGTTGGCAGCTCAACGACAACTCAGCTCGGGTTGGCCTCAAACCGCTGTTGCTCAGAGCTCAGCTTGCATTCTTGAGCGAGCTCTTAACCAACTGAGCCATTCGGCTGGCCAGGGATCCAACCTTTCAGAGACAGAGTTTAGAACACTGATGATAAGAATGTTTAACAAACTTAGTGAGGACATAAGGAAGGACAGAGAAATCATAAAAAACAACCAGTTAAAAGTAAAGAATACAATAACAAATGAAGAACACACTCGAAGGAATGACCAGTAAAGTAGATGAAGCAGAGGAGCGGATCATTGATTTGGAAGACAAAATAGCAAAAATCACCCAGTTGTCACAACAAAAAGACCAAAGAATAAAAAACAATGAAAATAGTTAAAGAGCCCTATGGAACAAGATGAAACACAATCACTATGGAATCATTGGAATACTAGAAGGAGAAGAGAAGAAGCAAGGGGTTGAGAATGTATTTGAAAAAATAATGACTGAAAACTTCCCTACCTTGGTGAAGGAAATCAACATACATGCCCAGGAAGTGCAGAGGGTTCCAAACAAGCTGAACCCAAACAGGTCCACACCAAGACACATCATAGTCAAAATGGCAAAGGTTAAAGACAGAGACAGAATCCTAGAGGCAGCAAGAGAAAGACAGCAGGTTACATACAAAGGAACTCCTGTTAGACTAACAGCTGACTTGTCTACAGAAACTCTGCAGGCCAGAAGGGAGTGGTAGGAGACATTCAAAGTGACACAAAATAAAGGCCTACAACCAAGATTGCTCTACCCAGTATGGCTATCACTAAAAATTGAAGGAAAATAAAGAGCTTCTCAGAAAAGAATAAGCTTAAGGAATTCATTACCACCAAGCCAGCATTACAAGAAATGTTAAAAGGCCTTTTTTAAACAAAAGAAAGGGGTAAACAAGCTAACCCTGGAAGTACAGGAATACAAATAACAAAATGGCAATACATACGCACCTATAAATAATCATTTTAAATGTGAGTGGGCTAAATGCTCCAATCAAAAGACAGAGAGTGGCTGATTGGATTAGAAAATAGAACCCATGTATAAGCTGTTTACAGATGGAATAAGATATTTCATGCAAATGGAAATGAGAAAAAAAAAAGCTGGAGCATCAATACTTATTTTGGACAAAATAGACTTTAAAATGACTACAATGAAAGACAAAGAAGGGCACTATAACCCTAATAAACATGTATGCACCCAACATAGGGACTCCTAATTACATATAACAGATTTTGACAGACAAAAAGACAGAGATCAACAGTAACACTATCATATAGAGGACTTCGACACCCCATTGTCACCAATGGACAGACCCTTTAGACAGAAAATCAACAAGGAAAGAGTGGCCTTAGACACTTTAGACCAGCTGGACTTTGTTGATATTTTTAGAGCATTTCACCCTGAAAAAACAGAGTGTACATTCTTCTCAAGTACACATGGGACATTTTCCAAGATAGACCACGTTAGGCCACAAAACAAGTCTCAGTAAATTTAAGAAGATTGTAGTCATATCAAGCAGATATAAACGAAAAATTGATGGTTGCTGGCTGGGAGGGAGTGGGGATGAGAGAGAGGAGGAAGGTTTTGGACAGCATAGGTGGGTGAATACAATGTTGCCGCAGGGATATGGGGGCAGTTCTTGGAATGTAATTGATAATGTTGTGACGAGACTATTATGTTAAGTGAAATAAGTCAGTCGGAGAAAGACAAGTACCATATGATCTCACTTATATGTGGAATCTGAAAAACTGAATGAATGATCAAAGTAAACAGACTCATAGATACAGAGGAAAAACTGAGGGTTGCTAGTGGGAGGGGGGTGGGGAGAAGGGAGAAGGGGAAGGGATTAGACAGCATGAATAAGTAACCCCAATATTGCCACAGGGATATGAAACACAGTTCTGGGAATATAATAATGTTGTAAACATTTTGTGGCATGTCAATTAGTCACATGTCTTGTTAAGGAGACCACTTCATCGATGGAGTAGAGGCTTGATCACTGCATGTACACCTGAAGCTGATGTTGTATAATATTGTATGCCAACTGTAACTGAATATATAGATAATCACGGGATGTGGAGTATACTGTGGAAGGGAGTCAAAGGAACTGTAATAGATATGTATGATATGGGGGGGGAGTGTGTTGGTGAACTGGGGGAGGGGGGTTGTCACTTTGCAGGGGTAAAGAGTATAACTATCGCATTGTGTTGTACACCTGAAACTAATAATAATAAAAATATATATACGTTTAAAAGAAAAGAATGATTTTTCAATTAACTCATGAAGGCTTCAAGGTACACTTTTACTATTTTTTACTGTATACAATCAAACAATAATTAAGTGAATGCCTGCTTGCAAAGCATTGTGCTAGGAAGTGTGTTAGAAAATCTAGTGCTGCCAAAGTACTTGAAAAAGTTGTTATCCTAAACAGATTAAATAATCTTCTTATGATTGTCTATCATATTAAATTGCTTAATAACACTTTTTTCCCAATCCACTAACAAGTATTTATGAATTATTATGCTGAGTTTACTACTATTATTTGATATGCATGGGAGAGTCCAAAAAATCTTTTTTATTTAATTGAAAGTATTATTACATTGGGAAAATATCTGATTAAATAAATGTTTGAGTATATATTAAATATCCATTTCTCTATGAATTATTTACATATGCATGTGTCCAATTTATAAATACATGAGGATTTTTTTTTTCAGGGCAGTGTCACTGACCCTCATATGGATCCAAACCAGGGCCGCTGGTGTCCCAAGCTAGCGCTTAACCACCACGCCACTCAGCTGGCCCAACATGAGGATTTTTGATACCATGTTGTTGTTGTTTTCTAACCTGTATTTAATTTTGTTCAGAGTATGTCCTGCAGAGTATGGATCCTTTAGTATTTAAGGTTTTCTTTATAGCCCAGCATATAATCAATTTTTCACAATTTCTCTTATATGCTGGGAAAGAATGTTTATTCTCTGGTAGTTGATTGCAGAAATTCACATATTTCTAAGAAATCAAGTTTGCTAATGTATTTTTATCAATTTTTTGTTAACTTGATCTGTAAAAAGTTCTCCATTGTGATTGTGGATGGATCAATATCGCCTTGCATTTCTGTCTCTTACTTTTAAGGTATATTTTTATATGCATATGTATAGAAGCTCTGTTATTTTAGTACTTTACCAATAGATTTGTAATTGTTTCATAATGCGAAAAACTTATTTTTTCACTAATAAAAATATATTTAAGTCAAGAAAAAAATATTCATTTGGGACCTCATAACAGAAATTGAAACCTATCATGAAAAAATCCACTGACTTTTTTGTGGTTTTAAGTGCCTGACCTACATTTTTTAAGAACGCTGCCACCTAAAATACTCCCAGGCCAAGTAGCTTTTCACTGAATTAACTGACAAATGGCTGTGTTGTCAAAATATAAATAAGAAATGCAAAAGATTATGTTCCCATAACAATGCCTATAAAGCTATGAGACCAATGTTTTTTTCCTTAATAAGTCTTTGAAAGATAAAGAAATAGAGCCAGGGGCCTGCAAAGAGAGGTCATAATGGTAGCTTTTCTTTCTGTATTCCAATTTTATTTATTAATACACAAAATCCAATTCCTTTCAGACCCAAATTGTAATATTTACATAAATAATAGGTCAGTAGCCTTTACCACTTATGTGGACTTAAATGTTAGTTGCACCCATTAACAGTTGCTCAAACATTGCAGGTTTACAGTTCAGGAAGATAATTATGTATATATAAAAAGATCCCACTGTCTCTCTAAGCCCACACCTGTATTTCACAAAATCAAAATACTCTGGTTTCAAGTGTCTTCATTGATGATATCATCATGAGTCAGTACCAGTGAGGTAATTTAGAAGTTGCACTTAACTTATCATACACTATACTTTTATTTCATTGCAAACTACGAGGAGTCAAAAAATTCCAATATCTTTATGGGCAGTATGAAAAGAGTATGAGCTAAGGGGCCTCCTTAAGGAGGACACTGTACCTAAAAAAAATTAAGCCTTCCTTCCAATAACACCCCTCCCACTCTCCTCAACCTACCACTCCAGGTGTGGCCTTAGAGAGACAGATTGTTTTATAATTGTCTTGCTGAAATGGAACCCCTGAAATATGTTTCAGCACCTGCTAAGGAGTGCAACAAGCATTTAAATGCAGGGGAGATTCACAGATTAAAATAAAAATCAAAGGTGGGGGCCAGCTGGTGGCGCAGTTGGTCAGAGAGTGAGCTCTGAGCAACAGGGTCGCTGGTTTGATTTCCAGCATAGTGATATTAAGCAATGAAATATGTACCACTTTTACAAGGATGAGTCCGTGAACTTAATTGTCTGACCTCGTATATGTGTGTGAGTGTGCATGTGTGTGCTTAATTTAATAGTTATATAGTCATTAAACTTTGGACAGCATGATAAGTATTTGCCACCAGCTAAAATAAATTGTGATTTCTATAAGATCTGATCTCTCCCTCTACTTGTTATGTTTGATGGTTTCAGAAATTTTCCACTAATACTTATTTTATTCCTTTTAATTTTAAAGGATTTAGAAACTTCTGCTCAAAAAATAGGAAGAGATTTTTCTAATAAATAGGGTGAGTAAATTTTCAGAATTGGCCAATTATAACTGGGCAATGGGCCAGAGATGTTTTAAGATCTCTCTATTTACAAGGCAACTACATATGCTACACAGCATTATAGACAGAATATCTTTTTTTTTGCCTATGTCCCATTTAGATTTTTGAAATCAAGGAGCACCAATTACTGTGGGATCCTTTCTATAGGGATTTGTAACTCTACGTTCTGCCCCTTCAGATGTATAAATTAAACTCAGCATATGCCTACAGTATACATTCCAAATAAAGTTATAGCAATAGAGAACAAAAAAACCTTTTAAATCTAATATTTAAGTCTCCATCTGAATGAAAACTTCATATTGTTATGTATGACACTGAATGAACATGGATAAAGGAAAATTTGGAAGATGATCCTCTTGAAAGAGTGACTCAATTCAATTAAATAAGTTATTCTCTTGGGTTAATGACCAAATTGACTCCAATGACAAAAGCCTTTGAGAAATTCTTTGGCATAAGCTTTGCTTATATTATTTTCAGATATGACCATACATTTTGAGAAAAAATCAGTTTGAAAAATGTCAAGGTGAGAAATGGAAGTCTTCTAGGCAGAACTCTGAGATAGTTAGGCTCCATCTTTCATCTGAAAAAGTACAAAAAGTGCAGACTATCCTGAAGGGACTGTACTTAAGCCAATTTGAACTTTATTATCTTTTAAAGAGAAAAATACTCTTTTACAAAGAATAGCAGAAATGACTGAAGCGATGGTAAATTAATCCTAGGAAAGTTTCAAGGTACTACGGTTGTTAAGCTGAGAGAAAAGAATGTTCAATGGTAACCTGGATAATTGTCTTCTAATATACAGAAGGTCATGAATGCTGCTGTGACTACAGGAAACTGATAAAAAGGAAATAGGCTTTAATTAAAGCAGGAAAGATTTTGACTAAACATTGCAAGAATTCTTCGGCAATTAGAATAGTAACACATGGGAATGAGTTACTTTTCACAGAGACTTTTAAAAACTGTGTGTGTGTGTGTGTGTGTGTGTGTGTGTGTGTGTGTGTGTGTGTGTAACTACGTAACCTGAAAATTTGAAGTTCAGTCAATCTAAATAGAGGGTCTTGCAACAAAACGCTCTATTCCCTGATAGTAATAGTATTCAATAATACAACTTCCATCTTTTGCGACGTCACCATCCTTAGAATCATCCCTAGAGTTTCATAGTGACTTTCTTTCTTGCTTTTGCTTTCCAGGAAATGCAATCAATGTGATACAGAAGCCTGGGCTATGGTTTCATAAAGATCATATATCGTACCATCCCATAGCTTAACTATTCTTTGTCACTTATACAATATTGGTTTTGTTTCTCCCAGGTCTATCCTGCAGGATAAATGGAATATAATATCTTCTGCTACTTTCTAACATTGTAATGACTAAAATCCTAATCTCAAAACAGCCATTCACCATTTGGAAGATTTAAGGAGAGTTAAAGTATGAACTTGCTAAGTACTATGTAAGGCCTCTCTGACACAAATATATTGCCTGCTGGAAACAAATTTAATTAACTTTCTGAGATGAATTAAGAGCACAATAAGCACAAGCCCCTGCACCTTGGTTTTAACATCTGTCACTAATTGTATCCATCGTAAATGTTGACTTAGGAAAAAGTTCAAGCCACAAACACACCCATTTTAAAATCAACTTTTTCTCTCTATGGTTTGTACATCAAATGATCTATGCCATAGTACCAAAATATACTGTCACCAATTGCTATTCTTTGAAACAAATCTCTGGATAATCTTAGCCAAAAGAATATTATGAGAAAGACAGCCATTCAGAGGCTAGAAAATGTATTTCTTCATTTTGGAGATGAGTGACAACTTTCCTTTTATTCTTATTTTTCATGTCTTACGATTATATTTAATTTGTATAGAATAATCCTCCTTTTCTCTTTTCTTTTTCCCTTTGTAATTTTAGTGGCTAACTAGTAAATTCTTCTTGTATTTAATAGGAGGCAGTCAATGATGACATTTATATATTACCTTATTCAAAACTAGCTCTTGGGTAACCCATTTCACAGTTAAGCTTAAAATATGGTAGAGAATAATTTGCTTTAACAAAGTCCAGAATATAATTATGTTCAAAGTTAGAAACCACTCATTTTTGCTACTTTGATGACAAAATTATTTCAATAACTATTTTATAGCAAGTAAGCATAGTTTGTATCTTATCACTGCCTCATTTTGTGTGAAACTCAAATATCTAAATCAAATCCATGGCAGACATCATAAAAAACTTTTGAAAATTAGATGAAAATAAACTGAATAGACTATCACATTTATGTTTATTTATCATAAACATGACTGTTGACAACAGTGTCTAGACAATTATTGAGACAGAATAAGTCTTTTTCACGAATTATTTTGGAACAACCTGCAGAAGATTTAAGTTGTACCCCTCCTTCATACCATTTATAAAATTTAACCAAAAATATACCAGCTACCCAAATATAAGAGCTAAACTTACAAAATTCTTAGAAGAAAACAGGAGCAAATCTTTGTGGCATTTGATTAGATAATTGTTTCTTACAGCAACTGGAGAAAATATACATAAATTACTGAAAGCAACAAGGGAACAAGACACACAAATAAAGAAACAAAAACTGATAGACATAGACAATAGTTTTGTGGTTACCAAAGGGTAAGTGGGGAGGTGGTGGTAGAGGAGGGTAAATGGGGTCAAATATATGGTGATGGAAAGAGAACTGACTTTGGGTGATCAAACACACAATGTGATATATAGATGATGTATTACAGAATTGTACACTTGAAACCTATATAATTTTACTAGCCATTGTCACCCCAATAAACTTTTAATTTTAAAAAAATTGGGCTGCAACAAAATTAAATGGAAACCCACAGAATGGGAGAAAATATTTGCAAATTGTATCAGGGGTTAATATCAACAAAGGATTTGAATAGACATTTACCCAAGGAAGATACACAAGTGATCAATAAGCACATGAGAATATACTCAACAGCATTAGTCATTAAGGAAATGCAAATCAAAACCAAAATAAGATTCCATTCCATATCCACAAGGATGGCTATAATATATATTTTTAATGGAAAAGAGTGTTGGTAAGAATGGAAAGAAATCAGACTTTCAAAAATTGTTAATGAGTTAGTAAAATGGTGCACCCACTTTGGAAAACAGTCTTGTGGTTCCTCAAAAAGTCACAAATACTTACCATATCTATCCCAAGGTGTATACCCAATTCAACCCAATAGGATTGAAGATACACCCATGCAAAAACGTGTACATGAATAATCATACCGACATTATTCAGAATAGACCAAAAACTTGAAAGAACTGAAATGTCCATCAAAACTGAAGAATGGATAAAAAAATGTGTCATATCCGTACAACGGAATATTATTCGGCCATAAGAATGATGTACTGATTCATACTACAACATGATGAACCTTGAAAATAGTATGTTAAGTGAAAATAGCTAATCCCAAAAGGTCATGTATGACTTCATTTATGTGATATTTCCAGAACATGCAAATATTCTGAGACAGTCCTTAGTGGTTGCCAGTAAAAGGGGATTGGGGGATAGGGAATAATTGCTAATGGGTACAAAGTATCTTTTGTGGGTAATGAAAATATTCTGGAATCAGATAGTGGTCATGGTTTTACCAATTTGAGAATATACTAAAGCTACCGAATTATACAGTTTCATATTTTATTTTTAATTTTTCAATTACAGTTGACATACAATATTATATTAGTTTCAGGTGTACAACACATGAATTATACTCTTTTAGAGGGTGAATGTTATGTGAATTTTATTTCAATAAAGTTGTTATTTAAAAATGAAAAAAAATGTTAAATAATGACTATGGGAATGTTAAGTATGAATGTCCTCTAGTACTAGCAGAACAATTTAGTAAAAGAAACAGCTTAATAATAACTACTAATACATTAGAGGGGCACATTAATATTTGGACAATGAAGCAAGTTTTGGTATGGTATAAAGTGTATGTTGGTCTCTGAATTTCAGCTGTTTGCCATTACCTAATTATGTGACAAACTATTAAGCAAGTTACTTGACCTCTCTGAATTTCTGTTTCCTCCTCTGTAAAACAGAAATCGTGATACCTTTCTTACAGGCATGCTTTGGAGATTGAAAGAAATAACACACATGAAAAGAGTCGCATAGAGCCTGATACACATTAAGCACTAAAAATATATGAAACAACAGAACTAATTCACTCAACGCAAGGTGCTGGACTTGAGCTTCAAAACCAAATTAAGTCAAGGACTTCACCTTTAAGAGGTTCAGGGTCAACTAGGCTATTAAAAATTACCATCGGGCCAGCCGAGTGGTGCAGTGGTTAAGCGCTGGCTTGGGAAGCCAGCGGCCCCGGTTCAGGTCCCACATATGAGGGCCAGTGACACTGCCCTCAAAAAAAAAATTACCGTCAATCAGTTTTATTATTCTTTCCAAGCGTCCTGTGTGGCAAGGGATCACCAACTACCCATTTGCCCCCTCAGAAGGTATCTGTACCATCCAATCCCCCACTGTCACACATATGATTATGGAAAAATAAAATAAGGTGGTGCAAAGAATTCTACTTATGCATATCCCCCTATCGAATGAATGCTATAAAGCAGTTATCTCTCACTGGGGATATCTATAATATACAGTTCAAAAGTATGTATTTTACTATGGAAGCCTAGCTTCCATGCACTCTGTCAAGGAACACATTCCAGTGTGTTCCTGAGACTGCTCAGTCGGTGTTGTTCTCAAGGTTCAAGCCACATTTTATCTTAACTACACACTCGTTGGCTCATGAGTCACTAAAATCATGCTGATACTAGCTATATACAATTATTTGACAAGTCACTGACATAAATGTACTCTAATTTATCACAGGAGAATCTTACCTCGTAGATTCCTTTTATAGATACTCTTCTTAGGCTGGAGACAACCAAGTTCAACCAGAGAACATGGTTTGCCTTAGTTCCTATTTTTTCTTTCTCAAAACCATCATCTTATCAAGTTTACTATTTTATGAAGGTCTAATTGTGCTTCAAAATGGAAATCCAGGTCTCTGAAACATAATCAGGTTATATTATATCACATATCAATAGTGGAATCAATGGAATTGTAATAGATATGTATGATATTGGAGGGGTGGATTGGGGGACAGGGGTTGTCACTTTGTGAGGGGTAAAAAGTATAACTACTGCATTGTTTTGTACACCTGAAACTAATAAAAATATTACTCAATGAATTACTGTTTCATATTCTATACAGATTCAATCAATGATACAGGTTTTTCTCATTTCTACAATTGAAAGAGATCTATTAAAACAAGCAATTACAAGAAAGCAAGACAGTGAAATATTTATAAATAATACCTACTCATCTTAGAGGCAATTTTTACTTTTCTGGGTATAATTCTTGACACTGAGAATAACTGTTCATTAATTTACTCTCTCTTCCCCAACTAGCTCCATAAAAACCCCAATTCTCAGAAATTAAAGAAAGTGAAAACAATCCTAAAAACTATAAAACTGATAATAGTCAGTTTTTACTCTGACCAAAATGTCTTCAGTCAACTAGATTCTGATTTCAGTAACCTGATACATTACTTCAACCCAGATGGCTCCATCTTGACCCAGACATTGCTATAGGCAAACAGATGTTTCTCAAATTTCACATGACATTATCCATTCCACCTGTTTTTGTGACAGATGATTTACTTTCAGACACTTAAACAAATCTCCCTAACTGCTCCTCCCACCCTCCCCCCAAATCAGGTCACCTCAACAGAGAATTGCCTGAGCTTAATGATATTCTAGTCCAACCCTTTAAGTTTATAAGAGAGGCAGAAATAACCTCCAGAAAGGGAAAGTAACCTTACTGGTGTCACTTGGAGAATGGATGTACCCAGTGGTGTAGCTGAGCCTGAAATTATGCCTCTGAGGCTTCTCAGTCTTTCCTATAACAAAATCTCAGTGTTTATGTAACAAAATCCAGAGTAAATAAAGTCACCCTTTGGTTTGGCTTAACCAATCAAGATATATGATTGCAACAAAATTAGTTTTTCTTTCTTTTAAAATATAAAGCATTTTGGATTTCTATCCATTTATCCATCCACATATCTTTCAACCCTCTCACTTTCTCATACCAAGAAGCAGAAAAAGAATTGGAGATAGTGCACTTTTTTGGGGGTTATTGAAGTATAATTTACATTAGTAAAACTTACCTGTTTTAGTGTATATTTCTATGAGTTTTGACAAACACATGCAGTCATGTACCCACCATCACATCACGATCAAGATATAGAATAGTCTCATTATACCCAAAAGTTTCGAGTGACACTTTATTCTTACTATCTTGATAGTGCCTATAATGGACTTAGAAGTTAATAGAAAGTTCTATTTGACTACATGTTTGGCTTAACTGTGAGTTAACTAAAACATACATTCTGTCCCACTTTTTTTCTAAAATGCCAGAGTCCATCTGCTGTCTTATTTAAGGAGCGAAGAGAATGACAGGAGATAGGAACCAATTTACTTGATCAGGTAGGGTTCCTCAGGTGACAAGCCTGGGACCAATTCTACCAAATCAAAGAAAGGAGGAAATAAGTAAGTAAGGAAGGGAGGGAGAGAGGGAAGGATGATGAAAGGAAGGAGGAAACACCAAAAGAGGTAGAGGAAATGGCAATGGAAATTTTGTTTATTCATATATTTTGCAGTCAGTCGTGAAGTCTACACAGATATCTGCACCCCTGCTGAATATGTGCCAACTTGCCAGCAAGTGCCTTGAAATAGCTCTTTGTGCTTGTTTTATTGTTTTCCTCATTGCTCTAAAAGGTGTGTATGTAACAAAATCCAGAGTAAATAAAGTCTCCCGGGGCGGGCCGAGTGGCGCAGTGGTTGAGCACTGGCTTGGGAAGCCTAGCGGCCCTGGTTCGGATCCCCCATATGGGAGCCAGTGACACTGCCCTCACAAAAAAAAAAAAGAAATAAAGTCTCCCTTTGGTTTGTCTTAACCAATCAAGATATATGATTGCAAAAAAATTAGTTTTTCTTTCTTTTAAAATATATAGTTCTCTACAAATTGATGTAAGTGCCATCATAGTTTTGGGAGTGGTTTTTCTTTTTTGGCCTCGAATGCCAGGAAATCCAGATCTTTATTATTCAGTTGCACTTATTTTCTTTTATTTTTAAGGGCAGTGTCACTGGCCCTCCTATGTGGGACCGAACTGGGGCCACTGGCTTCCCAAGCCAGCGCTTAACCACCGCGCCACTCGGGCGGCCCCTGCACTGTTTCTTATCGTTGGTATTGGGATAATTATCTTTACTCCTCTTCTAATTGGTTTATGATCTCTCACCTTGGTCTTAATAGTGCATATTAACATTATAAATTACCTCAAATCTTCTGACAAAAGGTGAGGTTTAATTTATAAATTATTTACATCTTGCTTACTTGGTAACTGGCCAAGAAGAGTAATGTGGAACATGGACCTGTACTAACCTTTTGCTACTTACCTGATAGCCCATATTTTAAGAGGAATGTGATTCCAATCAAAGATTATACAGCAATACTATTAACAGTAGATAAGAGAGCAATAACAACGATTGTTACAAAAAAGGAAATGACTCAATCTCAATTTCTTCAATATGTTGGTTATTGTCTCATCATTAATCCAAAACAAGGAGCCATTAGACTCAAATAACTAGTAACAATGTTAAAAATAAATAATTTTCAGGAGGGTTTCTATGTACCAGGTTCTGTTTTAAGAGTGGTTACATATATAAACTCAATTAATCTTCACTACTGCCCTATTAGGTGAGTAGTATTATTATAGTCACTGTGTAGATAAGAAAATTGAGAGGTCATATATCAAAGGTCACATAGATATTTAGAGGCCAGAACCATGATACAAATTCAGAAAATCCAGCTCCCATGATTTTAAAGATTATACAATACTGCCTTCTAGCCTTTAATTATTTGTTGAGTTGAATAATTAACAACTCACTTACTGATCAAACCTACTTGATTTAGCATCTGTTTGAAACAGCCTCATATACATGGATAGTTCAGTTTAGATACTGCTGTTATCTAAGGAAATCAGGCCCTTTCATTTCTATAAGTGATCCTGAGGTCCTTATTTCTATCCCTAAATAGTCAGTGGTCCTGTGGCATTGGTATCCTTTACCAGGTACAGTATTTTTTTTCTACTTTATTAAAATTGGAATGGCCTGCAAGCATAATAAATAATGATGTCTGTTACTGCTGTTCATCCATGAAGAGTCTCAAATAATAAGCATGCACATTGTCATATCCAAGTGATGCCAGAACATTCAAATGTTTAGGCAAATATCCAATGTTTAGCATCCTATGAACATGAGCACTATCCCTATGACATAATGAACTAAAATGAGATTTTTCATGGCATTCCAGGAGCATTAGTGTTACTTTATTACAGACTGTTTACATTCCATTAAAGATCAAGCGGCAAAAGTGAAGAATAAACACAGTCCCAGAATCGGGGATTCCTTTAAGTACAAGAAGTCTAGTGAAAGTTGTTGGGTATCTAGGCGTTTCCTCATCAGTTTTCTCATATATTTCTTGCTTTTTAAATTTGTTATAAGCAATTATTAATGTATATAAATAACACATTTAGGTATATTTTCATAAGGTATGAATTTAAGTCTTTGATAAACTGTCCAAAAATATTTTTTTTAATTAAAGAAGGGCTGATTACAGGAAATAGATCAGTAGAAGCAACAAAAATATTACTACCCTGTATTTTCCTTTCGAGTGTGGTTGATAATGATAAAACTTGTAAAAACATGGTTAAAATATTAGGCAAAAATTATTTTCATGGATCAAATGGCTCACAGGAAAACTATAACTATTGTTCACTGACTAATAGCTACAGTGACTATTCATTTAACGATCCTTAGTTTATTTATTAAATTTGTTGTTCCCTTAATTTTAGGAACATTAGAACAATGTTAAAAAGATGAGGCATGAGGGCCGGCCGAGTGGCATGGTGGTCAAGAGCTGGCTTGGGACGCCAGCGGCCCCGTTTCGGATCTTACATGTGAGGGCCAGTGACATTGCCCTCTTAAAAAGAAAAAAAGAGGCATGGGGTGATACCTTAATTACATATTTTATCTTCCACAAAATATATAGTATCTACAGTGACTTAGTGGATTTCATGTTATCTTCTTCCTTTTAGCATCAGAGCAGAATTTTTTTAAAAAAGTGAGGGGCCGGCCAATTGGCGCAGTTGTTAAGAGCTGGCTTGGACGCCAGCAGCCCCAGTTCGGATCCCATGTATGAGGGCTAGTGACACTGCCCTCAAAAAAAAAAGTGAGGCATGGATATCTATCTATAGGTCCCTACTGCCAATATTTTTTTCATTTTTTTGTTGTTTTATACGTTAGATAAAAATCAGCATTCAGGAATAGTCACCTGAAGAGATAATTGTGTATGCTGCAAATGTAGATTTGTCTCTCAGCTAGAGGAGGTCAGAGAGAAGGAGGCAAAAACTTCCAGAAACTCCCCCATCCCCAATCTTCTCAATCAGAATAATTTCAACATGTTTATCCTTGTCTCCCACAATCCCCCACTAACTATCTTTATAGTACTTACTACAATATGCACTGAATTCTTCCCTAGTTAAATTATATGATGTTGTATTTTCCCTCCTCTTTTCAGTTCTAGTTTTTACTTCTTCCCTCAGAATTCTATACTTCCATTCTACCATTTGGCATTGTTTCTGCCATTGAAACAAAACTCCTTTATCATTGTTTTTAAATCAGAGTACAAGGATGCCAACTTCAGGTCCTTTACCTTTCTCTTCCCTTATGTTCAGCAGCTTATGTATAACCATAAATACAATTCATGACTGAATCTGTCAGGAAGACAAACAATATGTTCTCTCCAGGTCACTAGGACAACTTAATTTTTATGCCTCTTAATTAAGATTGTATTCTCAAATGTAGATTATTTTGTCCTGAAAGGGGGTAACTAACATTTACTGAGCAATTCTTAAATACCAAGCACTGTATCCTGTGAGGTAAGTATTATCATCCGTAATTTTGCTAATGAAAAAACCTGAAGCTCAGATAGGTTAAGTAATTTGATAAAGGTCAGAGAGGAAGTGGCAGACTTAGGAATGAAACCCAGGTCTGAGTGACTCCAAAGCTCATGCTTTCTGCAAAACACTATGCAGCTCCCCAAGGCAATCTGGGTTTTATTTCTTTAAAATAAAAATAAAGAGCTAATATAACTGAGGATGCCTTTGTAAATACTGAAACCCAACCTCAGAGAGAGCAGAAGAACATTTATCATCTGACATGTGCACTTACAATGTTATGTACCAGACTATTGTGAACCTGAGTTTAGCCAACTTGGGTGTAGGTTAAAAGAAATGTTGGTGAAGTGTACTAGACTATAAAAGGTTTGGTTCTTACTGTGACTCAAATGATTAGATTTCCTATGAAACCCATTAACCAAATAGAAAATCATATTTATGTGGCTTTCAGGTGTTAGTGTTTCTCCTGTTTCTTACTAGGAATATATCAAACTTAGGCTGTATCTTGAGGCTATGTGTCTTTAATGAAATAACCAGCCATATAGTTAATCAAGAGCAAATTTAGTCCAACTACTGGTTTGACCAAGTTTCTTTTTTATTAATAAATTGATTGACAAAGTTGACTGGAATAGACCAATCTGTCTGGCAGCAAAACAATGAAAGTTCTCAAATCATCTGCAAAGTATCTCACTCTGTAAATCCTACCAGGATTGGGGAATCATACAGCTCTCTCCATTACCATCTGAACTTCTGCCCTTACTGAGAAATCTTGCCCAGGTTTCCAGATCTGAAAGTTCTGCATGAAACATTTGGTGAATTCTAAGTCATCAGCAGAGGCAAATTTACTGCAGAATGCTGTCATAGTAGTCCAACCCATGGTACTAAGCTGCCACTACTAGATTGCCAAGAAAGAACTTTGTCAAGACAGCCTCAAAATGCTACCCAACTGTGTATTAAGATGTAAGGAACAAATTGCTTAAGTTTCCAATTCACTAATAGGATACATATGCAAAGCAAGGAAAAGTAACTAATTCTATAATGAAAACCAGGGCTACATGTAATCCTAAACTTTTAGAAGTTTGTGGTGTGAGAGTGGGGGAGTCAAGAGATTTGCTTTTATCGATGCTCAAGGACATGTTTCATAGTTTATAGTTTCTTTTTATTGTGAAAGAGAGTCTTAAATATCTTCCTCAAATCTATATATTCTAAGAACTTAATCTAGAGGATAATCTACATAAATGCATATACCTGACATGAGCACATGTAGTACATGCAAGAGAGGGACAAAATAGCACCTTAAATGATGAGCTATAACTATGGAATATACTAAAGCAGTGGATCTCCAACTTGGTGCATGCCTCAGAACTGCCCAACCTGTTCAAACACAGATTGCCTGGCCCCACAAACTGTTGCTCCTTCCCCAGAGTTTAGGTTTCTGATTTAGTATTTCTGGGGTGACAACCAAGAATTTACACTTCTAACAAGTTCCTGGGTGATACTGATGCTGCTGTTCCAGAGGTCAAACTTGAGAACCACTGTACTAAGGGTATTAACACATGAAACTGGAATCTGTGAAACCACCACTTCAAAAGGCCACTCTAAAACGGAGACTAAAGGTCATTTTAACATGGCACTGGTCTCTACAGGAAGCAACTGATAGGCCATAGGAAGAAAAACAATTTCATTACTTGGTTGATGGATTTGAAGTTCACAAAAGTAAAATAGGGTATTCAAAAAAACATAAATATATATATATATATATATATATATATATATATATATATACACATATGTGTATATTTTTGAAATCACTACATCCCACTTTCCTTTGCCACCGCGACTGTTAAGTCTTGGGGGAGTTTGAGCATATTGCCTGCAAATCCATATTTACTAGATTTTAATTCCACTGTATTATCCACCAAGTTTTCAGTCCTGGCTTCCTGGCTTCTGGGCTTTAAGAAAGTGGTCCCCACTCATGCCACTTCCGCTGGCTTACTTAATTGAAAACATTGGTGCTGCTTTAGGGAATAACTTGGATGGGGGTGGTGGTAAGAAAGCAAGTTCATGAGCTTGGCTTGATTTAAATCCTAGTGCTTAGGTTTGAAATGTTCTTTAATCCCCCTTTAACATGGCCAAATATAAGACAGAAAAAATAATAATAAAAGGTCCAAGACTCAAGTCATCTGACCAAAGAGCAACTGAATGATCCAAGAGCAGATGAATCAAAACCACATTTTTTAAAGGAACATAGTGTCTTAACTATATGCTGCTCAGAACACCTGGACTAATGGGATTTACTGATATCTACAGAGAGAGAGAGAGACTAAAAATTCATAGTGGAATTCATGATTAGCAATGTCCCAAGACTTCTTTTTCAACCAAGACCAGAACTTTCCAATTTCACTATTTTCTGGTTAACTTTAAAAGAGGCAAATCTAGATGACCATTTCCCCCTTCCCTTCTATCCCCCCTTTAGCCTAGATCCTGCACTTGCATTTTCAGCATATTGAAATGTTCTGACAGTATTTTTACTTTCACTCAACAGTCAGTTCTCCTACCCATGAGAGGACTTAGTAGGACCCACAGCTCTGGCTGGGGTTCAGATAGGCAAACAAACACAAAATGACACTTGCAAAAAGACTGAGAAAGTTGTTTGTCCATTTGTCTAATACTATTTAACTGTTTTTCCTGAATTGATAAATAAACTTAAAGTGTTTCTTTGAATGTGTGTGTGTGTGTATGTGTGTTTTCTTTTCACTGAATAGGCCAAATCAATCAGCTGTTTAATACTTAAGTCCCTCCAGGCTTTCTCCTTTTGTTGCTTTGCATTTAAATGAACTAGGGTCAGTGGAGGGTCATTCTAAGCAAGAGAGACTTGAGCCTGTAAGAGTGAGGAAGGCAGGCTCACTCCATCAAGGGCAATTGGATAACCTCTGGCAAAGTGTATTTTGCATTTATCCCCAAGCCCTCTTTTACTAACCCCTCCCATTTCACCCCTAAGACTCTCTTCTCTAACAGGTGCTAAATCTGGCTTTGCTTTCCTTGGGAACAATTTCCCATGTTACAATACCCTCCCTCTCCCCTCTCTCACAGCCATCAAAAATAATTTACCTGCCTTGTGCCTCTTTTAGCTTGAGATTAGGGTGAGAATTTATCTCATCTGGGCTAAAGTGTTAATCAGCAGTTTAATGTATTACTTAATTTATAATATGCAAGTGAACAGGTGATTTCTGGTAAGAAATCTAAAGGAATGACTCTCTAATAATGGGGATTTCAAGGAATGTGGCACATGGCTGTGGGGCATGATTTTGGTCTGGGATATCTTTCCTGCAAATCACACCATATTGAGTCAAATCTCTGCACTCCCAACACATATGCTTAATTTTTTTTCCACTTTTGAAAAATTAATAAACCCTCTCTTGAGATTTCTAGTTCCCACCTAGAATCTCAAGTTCAGCTAGGCAGTGGTCCCCAATCAGAATCTCTTAAGAGTGGATCTTGAACATTTGCATTTTCAAAGGAATCCTCTGGAGGATTTTGATATGCACTCCTGCTTGAGAACCATGGAAATACGGAATGAAGGGCATTCTGCTCCATCGGAAGGCAGCAAGTCCAGGCCTGATACTGTCCCTGCTCACAATATTAAGCACAGTTTCTCAATTCATGTTAAGTTATGGATTGTTCTGGAAAGAATGCAACATTGAGATCTGTGAGTATATATTCTTTCATTCATTTTCTCTTCCTCACTACTTCAAGCCCCCCTTGCATACCTATTATCAGTGGTTGATGTAAACTGAATACCTTTTACCCATAGATGTCACTCATGAGTCTGGAAGTACATTTGAATTGTCATTTCTAATTTCAAAAACAGTATAGTTTCACTGGTTAATAAGACAATAGTTATTACTATAAAATTGAATTATCAGTGTTTTAATTATTCACAATCTGGTATGAGACGGGAAAACGAGATATTTCATCCTCAACTCCCTAGGAAAAAGTGGATACTTAGGGGATGACTACCTGAAAATTAGAGTATTAGTTAATATCTGGGAAGCCTTGAAAGACTGAGTTAGCAAAGGATAGTGACATGGTATTTCTATATCAAAGTGAAGTTTTACACCTTTAGTTACTTGATTTTATGCAAATCACTTCCCCTCTTAGGGCTTCTGTTTTGCCATCTGTAAATATTCCGTCATCTAGGGAGTCTTTCCAGCTCTGTTTTGTAGTAGAGTTTGATTCTTCCTCATGTTTCTCATGTAGTGAATATTAAAATAAACTTTATACTAAAGAAACGCATTCTTCCATCAATCCCCCCACTCTCAGAGGTAATAACTTTTTATGTTTTCAGTATAGATGAAACAATTTTTTTTGCATGTTCTCTCAAGGGCATAACAACAACTACTCTGCATAATGGGTTTTATTGTCCCCGTTATTTTTGTGAAGCTGAGGCTTAGAGATGTTAAGTGACCCCCCTCATGGTCACTCACCTCATGGAGTTAAATTCAGATCTGTGTGACATCAAAACTCATGCTGCCACTGTGGCATGGCAGAAGACTAGGCAGACTTGATTAAAGCATGGAAGCTGCATACTTCAAACTTATGTCAAAATAAGTCCCTATGTGATTTTTTAGCTGACTACTTAGAATCTATTTCATGAACCTAAACTGATACCTTCTTGGCCAGGGCTCTCATCAAAGAGATTTGTCTTTTAAATAGTATGTGTCTACTATCTAGGTTTTTTCTTTTTGAGAGAAGAGCTTTCCTTCTTGAAATTGTATAGCATAATATCAATAGCATGTCTAATTTATTTCTGTTCTGGTTGGTTCTTAAAACTATATTGCGTGCCAGACAATAATTTTTTGTTGAAAGATTTTGCATAAAATGTATACTTAAAAATAAAAGCTAGCTCTCAGTAAGAAAATTTAACTGAATCCTTTTTAAATATTTACTCTTCAGAATAGGCACGTCCTAAATAGCTAATTACTTTCTCACGTATCTTCTAATATTCCTCATAAAATGTTCCGTGTAATTTGGCTTTGTCAATTAACTGAAAAGATAATTCTCTAATACTTTCTGTCTTCATCACGAAGGCTGAGACTGGCTGGAGGAAAACAACAATGCTACTTAAACTGGGTGAGTTGTATATAAACTGGAGCCTCATCATAAACACTTCTTAGGTACCTGGTGGAACCACTTTCCAGGTTCTCACTGATACAACTATATTATGTAGATAGGTGTGCTTTTTTGTACTCGATAATGCTTTGTAGATTTTCTATATAGCATAGTTAAAAGTGAAGGCTTTATAGGCCAGAGAGCTCTGGTTTCAAATCTAGGCTTACCCACTTATTGTACAGACAAAATATGTAACTTCTTTATGCTTTCATTTCATATACAAAATGATAGTAACATTTATAAAAAAATATTTCATGAGATGTCTATGAGGATCAAATGAGTTAATGCCTGTGAAGTATATACATTAGTGTCTGGTATACAGTAAGGACTTGGTGGTAATTTGAATTATTATTGACTAGAATTCAAGACTGATATATTTTGCATTTATACATTACAGTACATGGCCTTCCCAACTTCTTATTTAGGAACTACTTTTTCCTAAACTACTACAAAGATTTAAATATAATAGAAGGTCCAGTAAATGAAGTCCCTGAGAGGGCTGGGAGACAGTGGTATTGTTTTAGGCTCTATTTCTCTCTCTACTAGGACTCGTAGCAAATCCAGGGAGGGCATAATTAACAAGGCTGTATCAACTGGAAACCTCCAGTACATTGCTTCCCCTTTTGGAAACTTCTTAAAATCTACAGAAGCATACTTCCTTTGAAGATTATCAGTTGTCCTTGAGGAAACATTATTTATAAAAGGAAGAGAATATATAGTACATTTTCTGGGCCATCCTGAGGGAATTGGGAACAGCATGACATGATGGTTGGATTTAAACAGTTCTGATAAGTTTGCCTCTATTTTACATTGTAGATCAGTCATGCACCTATGTATCCTTCCTTAGGGTCCCAGTATCACAGACAAAATGAGTGATTTAATTTACAACTCACAAAGGAGATTGACCACATGTAACAGGCTCTAAACAACACAAACGGTCTTTCTTTGAGCAATCTCTAGATTAAAACCAGTGAAAGCTTGGCCTGTGAAACAGAAGAACATAAGGTCTTTCACCAAACAAACAAATAAGCAAACAAAGAATCAAAAAACAACACTGATTGATATTGATTGAAAGCACACTAGATGTATGAGGTACAGTAAAACTGAAGAGTGTCCAAATTAGGTCACCAGCCCAGAATCCTTCTACTTTGGGGGTAAGAAAAAAAAGCAATCTTTATTCTTTTCTCCAGCACAGGGGTCTGAGCAGGCAAAATGCTCTTCTTTGCATGTCAAAGAGAAAACTCTCCTTTCCCCTACTCAGCCCCTCAGTAAGGAGAGAATTACTTAGGTGGACACAGTAGCCTCTACAGCTATCAGCAAAGCGGCTTTGTTCAGGAGCTCTGAAAGCAGCACCAAACATTTGCCAAAAAAACAAGGGGGAACTAGCAGCTGTTTTAGGACAAAACGAACACCTCCTCCCCACCCTTTGGCTGCTTCTTAGATTGGCTGAACCGGCATTCTGTGCGATATCAAAGCAGGTGAGAGAGACAGTCTCTCCCTCCTCTTATTTCTTAACACAGGGTTGGCAGTTGGCAAATTTGTGACCCAGGTAAAGTTGGTTCTAGAGAAGGTTGGAAGATAAAGTATAGGATAGGCCCAGTTAAATTTCAATTTCAAATAAACAAGTAATTTCTTAATATAAGTATATATTATTGGGACATACTAACACACACAAAAAATCATTCTTCATCAAAATTCATGTTTAGGGCTGGCCGAATGGCGCATTGGTTAAGAGCTGGCTTGGGACGCCAGCGGCCCTGGTTTTGGATTCCACATATGAGGGCCAGTGACACTGCCCTCTAAATAAAAAAATAATAATAAAAAAAATAAAAAAATTCATGTTTAACTGGGTATCCTGTATTTTTATTTTTCAAATCTGGCAACACTAGGTACTAAGGTCTCTTTTACCCTTCTTTTTCTGTGGGGTTTTTTTTCTCTTCATTTTCCCCACTCCCCTACATGATCATCAGGGCCCTGCAATATAAGATTTTAATAAGGAAAACCACAAAATATAGAATTAACCAATAAAGTTTGAATCAGCACAGCACTAGTACAGGAAATATTAACAAAGCAGTGTATATTATCTAATCCCTGCCATCACAGCCTTTTTAGAATGAAAAGTTTGATTGGGGTCCAATTAAGTTCATTCTGTCCACAACTCATTCCTCAGGTTATAATGCAAATAGAGGGCAAGTTGCATCCTTAAAGACTCAAGTGACTTTTGCTTCTATATAAACCTGAGACACATCCTCAGCTACTAAATCTCTGTTACTGTAACTTATTCAAACTGCATTATAATTCTCTACCAAGTACATAATGATATATAAAATGCAAGTAAATGGCAGGACAATTCACAGCACCAACAGAACACAAATGAAATGAGCATTTATAAAAGTGTTCAGAGCACATTACTATATTTACTAGTCCCTGTAAAAAGGCAGATTCTCTGCTTATTAAAAAATAATAAGGCAAATTCTCCTGATTTGTAGAGTGAGGAAGACTTTACAACTCAGCCTTAATAGAATCATAATAGTTCCTTTGCAATTTATTTCTTTAAACAAATTATCTTACATAAATTAACTGGCCAATGTGATTTATACAAGTAGATGATGTATTACAGAAATGTACACTTGAAACCTATGTAGTTATACTAAACATTGTCACCCCAAAAAATTTTAAGAAAGAAAGGAAGAAAAAAGAAAGAGAAAAGAAAAGAAAGAAAAATTCACTGGCTATATTCTAATTGACTTCTGTCAACCCTCTCCAAACGCAACTTACTTATCTATCACTCATGCCTCTGCCAGATACAAAGAGGTGGAGGGAATGGGAGGAGGTGAACTGGAAAGCTCTGACCTCACACTAGAGCATCCCATCTGAAGGGCCTCACAGGGAGGTAGGTTGACAGTGAGTTATGCTTCTCTCATCTCACTCCCTTGAAGACCAAGCAGTAAGAGCCACCAGGGAAGTCCTTTCTGAAAAGTGTCTTGGATGAGATGTAAAATACCCAGTTTCCATTTTAGCAACCCTATGTGTACTAGATGCCAACAAACATTTTGGTAATTTCCATTAAATAACCAGTCAATAAATTCTGTCTGTATATTTTTGAAGGTGGGAGATGGTGGTGGTGGTGAAGAAATCGGTCAAACCAATTTTCACATTGCACTGGTTGGGGTAAACACAGGCTCTATACCCTTTAAATATCACCACTCTGTTTTCCACTTCTCTTAAACTAATTTGCACCTTTCTATTCACATCTGTTTGTTCTGCCCTTGGTGCAGTTGAGGGGAAGATATAACTTTCTTACTCAGTATAATATGTTGCTCAAGTATGAAAAGGCATAAATTCAGCACATATGAGTATATATGGTGTGCCAGACTTTTGGAAGTCTTCCAGGACATGGGGCTAGAAAAGTACCCAACAAACCAAGGCAAGTTGGTTGATATATATGTATACCAAAAAATGTATACACATGACTTGCATTCATCTTTTGTTATCAGTATATATTGAGTATTACAAATTTAATACAGTTTTTTTTTCCTTTCTTAAAATGTATATACATTTTTGGCACCCCCACAAAAAATAGATACAGATATAGATATGAGAGTGTAGGACCTGAGAAATCCACATTTCTGAAACTTTTAGAGTTCAACATTTTACCATTTGGGGGGTATTTAATATTTTGAAACTCACTTAAAGCGTAAGGTAGTCAAAAAACAAAAACAAAAAACATTACAGCACCTGGCAAGCACGGGTAGAAGGCTAAGAGAAGCAGGGACGTTTGTAGGCTCTTATTTATGTGTTTTTGTTTCTAATGGCTGCCAATCTTCCAAGTCAGGAAATATTTGCACATGTTCTAGACATCTTCCTGAAGGTATGAGGCTCTCTTGAAACCATCCTTACACTAGGCCGTGCCAACAAAACTACAGCAAACTACAGTACCCCAAGAAAAAAATATACCCTTTCAAGCTTCCTAAATGACTCATTCAGCAGAAAGTAATAAAAAGA
Source organism: Aselliscus stoliczkanus (assembly GCA_033961575.1). Classification (NCBI taxonomy): domain Eukaryota; kingdom Metazoa; phylum Chordata; class Mammalia; order Chiroptera; family Hipposideridae; genus Aselliscus; species Aselliscus stoliczkanus. The sequence goes on from CM066737.1 coordinate 54,680,250, forward strand.
AAGTAAGGCTAATATTTCCATCCTTTGGAAATATTTATCTCTACACTGTGCCACCTTTTTTTTATAGTTAGAGTATAAAGTTACTTAGGTGGTATAATTTTGAAAGGCCAACCTGTCTCCAGCATTTGCTTAACTGGGTGTCATTAGTCAATCCTTTCCATCAAGGAACATCTACAGAAAGCCCCTGTTAAAACATGTCATCTGGGAGAAGGTCACTTTGGCACACAGCTTTTTAGTCCCACATAAAATTGTGCCAAGCACCCATATGTATAAGGAAGGCATTCTGCTAGTCCCAAAAATATCACAAAATTGATGATACATTTTCTGGACACAGCTAATTTTTTCATAACACCTACTTGAGAATGACGATGCTAATAATAAAAGGAGAAAATGAGTGTGGGCAATGGAAAGCATACTACGACATCCACAGTGACATTTTTGCTTGCCTTGTTGACCTTGTGCCTATTATGTGCAGGGTGCTTTACTAGATGATCGGGAGGTATAGCTAAAATGAAAACATCCTGTCCTCCATCCTTGAAGAAACTTGTGAACTAGTTTTAAAGACTAATGAAATCTTAGGCATCTACTCCAAGCCTTGTAGCTAGTTTACTACCGTCATTGCAACACTTTATTTTGTGACAAGGTGGGAGGAACTTGGCTGCTTGCAAAATTCTTGTAGAGGTTAACCACCAGGAAAGCCTTAAGCAGTTAAGTTCTGTTGAAACCTGCATCCCCATGTGATGAGACCATACAAGGAGAATTTTACTTAAGCAGAACACCTGGTATACACCTCCTCATCTCATCTCAATGCCAAACCTGCCTCCATCCACCTGCGTTAACTCTTTTCCCCTGCCAACCTCTAACCATCCAATCTATAGCCACTTAGACCCTACATGTAATTTATTCCAGCCTAGACTCTGGGAGAAGCTCTGTTCTTAAGTAGTGAACAAACAAGAAGGGTACACTAATATATATATATTAGTGTGTAATATTTTATTTATATATATACACACACACTATATATATATATATATATATATATATATATATATATATATATAAAATCAGTACTCCTAGAAATGCATCTATTAGAAAATAAATTCTTTTTTTAATTTGTTAATTTTTAAAGTCACCACCATTCAGAAACTAATCATCTACAAAGGAGATACTGAAGTCCTGTTTCATCTTTTAGAGACACTAACTTTCAGTGATCCTTTTTTGCCACCCTCTTTCCTGGGGCTTCCAGTAGGACCACTAACTGAGGCAAAATGCCTCTGGCCCTGGAGACAGGCCCCTGCTTACTAGAAGGAAATAAAGGAGTGACAGCAAACACTTTCCTGCCTTCCTACGGCTTTCAGGGGTCTGAGTAGGAATTTAGCCATGAGCTTAAAGTGTTCTACAAAGCCCATCTGCTTGTCCCTGTCGACTTCTGAATTTCTACTAAGTCACAGAAAAATGTCCCTCAGACTAGAGTGTGCCTTAGTACCCATCATGAACAAATGTACTGGAGGGACACATCATGAATGATTTTCATCACTGCTCACCAGTTTCCTGTCAACTTTTATACTTGGGCAGATATTTTTTCAACTGGCTTATCTTAGTTGAATGCTTTTTGACTCCAGCTTGCACATGTTGAGCTAAAAATAATACAGTAAAGGGCATAGACCTAGGAGCCAGGCAAATTTTGGGTTGACTCCTGAATTTGCAACTTACTAGCTTTGTGAACTTACTCAGTAACTTGAGTTCTTACATCCCAAGTTTTCTAATTTATGAGATGGGAGGATGATAATACAATGGTACCCACCTTATAACACTGTTATGAGATATATGATATAATGTAAATTAAGGACTAGGCACAATGTAAATACTCAGTGAATGATACCCATTTTTAAGACCTTGAACTCACTGTCTCTAACGTCACTAACATTTTATTCTCCATCTTTTATTTTCTCACCCAATTTGTATACCAGATAATTTTATTTAACTTCAATTTTCTTTAGAGAGTCAAGAAAAACTGTCCTTTTTCTGAGAACTCTTAGATTTGTCCTTTTTGATCATGGTCATGTTTCTGTTTTGTTTTTCTTCAGAGTTAATGGTTTATACAAAATGTTATTGGTAGCACTTAGAATATAATCACTTTTTTTCCCTCAGGGGACCCCAAATAATCCAACATCCTTTTCCTAGTCATAAATAAACTCTGCCAATAAATGACATACCTGAAAAGACAGTTTTTATTTTTCCAACACAAACAATTTCCATATCATTATTTCTCCAACTGAAATGACACACAATTTATACCTCATTGTTTCTCTCTCCATGTTCTAGTAGAGGAGAAATTTGTTATAATTTGGGTATAGCTGAACAAGGAAAACAATAACACTGCAAGTTAAAGTACTGCTTATATATTCTGATAATTCTTTGATATTTTGGCATAACTTTACTCATAGGCCTCTTTCTTTGTAAGAGCCTTCTTTCAGTACAGCCCCAGCCACATAAAAGTGTAAGGGCTTCCACAGTTCATTTGACACCTTCAGAGAGCTACAGTGGCATATTCATTTCTAAATGCAACTTTGACATAACCCACAAAACTACCTTAGATACAGAAACACAAATATGGTAGAATATTAGAAAGTCCTAAAACCAAGTTAGGACTCATTCTTATTTCAAGTGTTAGAACTACCTAAATGCTATTTTCCAGTGTCTGTTTCATGAAATGGGGTGAGGACCTAGCTAACTAGGTTTTAGTGGTCAATTACTAGATCAAGGAACGCAAGAACTCTTGATACTTCAATCACAAACCACCATCACTGAATTTACTGAGAATCTGACCACAGTCCTTTATTTATTTATTTATTTATATATATAATATTCTATGTAGTATAATTTATAGTATATATGCATATACATGTATTTTGTGTATATATTTATAACATACATATGTGTAAATACGTACATACCTATACATATATTTACATATATAATATATATATGCATATGAATATGCAAAATAAGACAAAAGTTGATTTTCAATATATTAGACAAAGAGTACATTAGTTTTTCTAGCACTGCTCCCACCCACGACTCTATGAAATGGTTTATAAGAGCTGGTCCTCAAACTTTAATTACAAAATAAATTTTAAAAAAGTTTTTAAAAGATTGTTCTCATAAATTTTCCTAAAACTGATATATTAAAAACAGCTTTAAGGGCCGACTGAGTGGCGGTGGTTAAGAGCTGGCTTGGGACGCCAGTGGCCCCGGTTCAGGTCCCACATATGAGGGCCAGTGACACTGCCCTCAAAAACAAAACAAAACAAAACAAACAGCTTTAAGTATATAAGCTAGGCATCAATTATGCAATTTTGTATATCTGTTTTTAGTAATTCTAATATTCCCACACACAGAAAGATTTATATTTATATTTTATTAAAAAATTACAATTGGGATGCTTTTATATGATTGACTAAAGCCAACATGCTATAGTTTATCGGTCTTCATTTTGGTTTAGCAATATGTATTTGTCTCCTCTATACATGTAAATTGGTCTTTTCTGCCCCTAAAACAACTTTATAAAAATCAACTGGACTAAGTATTACAGAATTTTAATATATTTCCATGTATATCTGTGAACTTTATTAAGCAGATTAGTATTATGGTGAAAAAATTTTAATATGACCTCCTGAGAGCACAAATCCCACATATGACTTTTACTTTCATCTTTCGTTCCTATCATTCTATTGCTTCTTCTTTCCTCAAGATTTATCAGGAGGCAGAAGTAAATTTTGGTGTAACACAAAAAGAAAATGACCGGCCTATAACTCAGAGCCTGGGTTATACTACACAGTTGGAGAGAGGTCATGGCCAAGATAGAAATATTCCAAGGCGTTTAAGCCTCAGCACTTTCCACTAATTTGGTCTCCTGAGTCTCAATTTATTTAGTCTATGTTTGCCCCCTTTGCAAATATTCAATCTTGGTTCTCTTAGGAAAAACATGTTCCTGGATTCTCAGATGCTTCATTAAACTACATCCAGGAAAAAATGACAACCCTATTTCCTCCTTCTTTTTCCCAGTCTCACCCTAGCTCTCCTTCTCCTTCTCCTTCCTGTTACCCATCACTCCCTACTCAAATGTAGATCCCAAAATCATAGTTAAAACCTCCTTCCTTGGGCAGGGCCCAGTGGCGCGTTGCTTAAGAGCTGATTTTGGGATACCAGCGGCCTTGGTTCGGATCCCACGTATGAGGGCCAGTGACACTGCCCTCTACAGCTAACAACAGCTCCACCTGGAGCTGGGCTGCTGTGAGTCTGCGGGATGGCATAGCTCCAGCCCCTGATTCAGTGGGCTGCCATACGCATGAGCGGCCGGCAGCCGGTGTGAGCTGCCAAGAGCCACTGTGAGCAGCCGTCCAGTGGCCGGCGACCGATCTGCCTTACCCGAGAAGAGCACAATGATAATACCAACATGGGCCAGTGAAGCAACATTCTCCACAACTAGACTGAAGAACATAAGGACAGCAACTTGACTGTTCCCCTCCCCCAATTCCCCAATTTAAAAAACACCTCCTTCCTTATGTCTAATAAAACTAAACCAATAAAAATGACCAACCCACTTCCCCCACAAAAAAGGCATTTTCTGATCATCTTAACTAGCTCCTAGTATCTAACACAGTACTTCGAGCATAGTGGGCACTGGATTGACATTTAATATTTTTATTATAGAAAATTTTGACATTCAAGGAAATATTTTTATTTAGTGGATAAATTTTATGTTTCCTATCATAGAGCAGCTAGAATTTTATTTAAGAATGACCAATGCTTACTTTTGAAGCCTATTATCACAAGGGGGTGATGTCACAGGAAAAAGGTGGAACAAAGAGAGGGTTATGGACTTACGGTACTACACTAGAAAGTCATAGCAGCCTGATAAGCCGGTGACCTCAACTCAGCTTTAGCTTTAGTTCCTGCTTCTGAGGCTTGTGATGTATAATGAATGCACAGTGTTATGCAATTTATGGGTGCTCAAGCAATACTTGTTGCCTGAATTAACTGAGCTGTATTTGCAAAATGGCAAGGATGAGGAAACTTTGTTACATAAAAAGAAAGCATTCACAATGCTAGACATTTGATAGGCAAATAATATAATTTCAGCCTAAAGGAAAAATACTCAAACCCTATCCAATAGGCCTAGAGTCTAGGCAACCCAAACGTCAGCACCTTGTTTCTGAAACTTAATTTATAATGTCGTACATTGTATGTCATCAACTTTGAGGATATTTCTTTTGCGACTTTCTGTTCCTACTCCCTACTCCAACTTCAAATGCAGAAAATGCAACTAGTAAGCCTGAATCTCACGTTTGGTGAGATTTCGAAGTGAAAGCAGTGTATCAAGCAGTTACTTAACAAATCAAATTTCAGAGTGAAGCATTAGACAGTGTTTTGAAAAAAAATCCATATTTAATGGTACACTTTCAGAATACAAGGAATTCAGGATGTTGATCATGATTGTAATGCCACACCTTCATATATCTGACTTAATCTGCTGACTACCACAGGACAGATGACTGCTCTAATATCCTTCAAGAATGGTTTCTTACTTATACCCTGGGTATGCATTTAAGTTTTAGAACAATAAGATATTTGGGGCAGTCGTTTCCTTCCACCAGCATTAACTGATTTCCAACCAGGCATCAGGCACATGTAACAATTAAGCTGTAGACCCAAATGTAGAGGTTTACGTATTTCAGGTGTATTTTTCCTTTACTCGAAATGATTGCCTTGAAACTTTTTCCATTCCTATTTCTGTCCTTACTACCTGCAAATGGCGATGAGGGGATAGGTGACTGAGGTTAAGGGTACAGTCAATACTTTATTAAGGTCAAGGCATACTGGTTTATTTTGGAGATTCAGTTCATTGTCTTACCTCACTAATATTGTGTTTAATAGAATGGTGTTAGATAACAGTAACATATAATGAAGTATCCTGCCTTCCTAATTTATCTGCTACCCAGTTACCCTTTGCATTGTGTATCATTGTAGTTACTGAGTTAAATATCAGGTCTTACTATCAGATGGTAAAGTAGAAGAGAGAATAGAAAAACATGATGCAAATAATTTTATTTGATGAAATGAGGACTGCTCCAACTAGTAGTCAAAATCAGTTTCTATTTTGCCAAGTAGTGAAGGGACTATAAGATAGTTATTAATATGCTGATGATGACAGTAAGAACAAGAATAGCTTACTTTTTATTGCGTTCCAGGCACTGTATTAGGTGTATTGCCGAAGAGCCAGAAGAAACCCTGGAGGTTATCTAACACATTTATTTTATAGTTGAGGAAATGGGCCCAGAAAAGTCAAGTTACATGTATAGTGCCAGTTAGTGGGAGATTCAGGTTGCTACCCACTGTGCTACCCTAAAGTATGTTGGTCTCTTTCTTAATATTTCATAAAATGACTGTGGTCTGTATGTGTTTTTTGTTATTTGGGAAATTAATTTTTAGTAGTACCATTACAAAACAGTCCCAACCTATTTTCTTTTTGCTCAGATGGCCTCAGATGGGAAAATTCTAAATATTCCTTCAACTCAAATGACAACGCTAGAAACATGAGACTAGCAGCTAAACATGAAGAAGAAACTGTGTTTTATCTCTAGTAGGAGAAAAAAAAAGAAGAGTGGTACTTTCTTTCAAAACAAGAAAGAAAAATAAAAGCCACTATTTTAAGTGAGGTTTCTACTGGCAGGGGGTGGGAGAGGGTAGAAAGATAGGCATCTAAGTTTGAAGAAAAAGAAGGAAAAGAAAAATGTTTACAATGTGGAGTGTGCAACCCAGTCTTTATTTCAATGTGCACAGACCTCAGCAGACAGCTGGAAACCTGCCAGAGAACGAGGCCTCGGAAACAAGCTGGAAGACAGTGGAGAAACTAACCAAAAAAACACCAGTAGGGGATATAGTTGGCAGCAATGAGAAACCAAAGGACTCTATGAGTCATTCTGACATTAATTTTGAATGGTACCATGCTTCCATTTTGTTGTACATGGTTTGGTACTGGTGTGTGTATGTGTGTGTGTGTATACACACACGAGGTGTAAAAATTAAATTTGCGAACTTTGCTGCAACAATGTTGCTAACCTTTTTTGATATCAGAGGGGTTATTCATTATGAATTTGTACCAACTGGGCAAACAGTTAACCAAGTTTACTATTTGGAAGCGCTGGAAAGGCTGCATGAAAACGTTAGACGACCTGAACTTTTCACCAACAATTCATGGCTCTTGCAACACGACAATGCAACAGCTCACACAGCAATGTCTGTGCGTGAGTTTTTCGCCAGTAAACAATTAACTGTATTGGAACACCCTCCCTACTCACCTGATCTGGCGCCCAGTGATTTCTTTCTTTACCCGAAATAAAGGAAATATTGAAAGGAAGACATTTTAATGACTTTCAGGAGATCAAGGGTAACACTACGACAGCTCTGATGGCCATTTCAGAAAAAGTTCCAAAATTGCTTTGAGGGTGGACTATGCACTGACGTCAGTGCATAGCTTTCCAAGGGGTGTACTTTGAAGGTGACCATAGCACTTCTAGGATGAGTTCACGAACCTAATTGTCAGAATATATATATATATATATATATATATATATATATATATATATTATTTACCTAAATGATATAACATTACAAAAAATAGAACTATGGAATAGAAAAACTATAGAATAAAAATTATACCCAGTATTTCACTATTCACTGCTTTTCATGTGTATCTTTTCACATAGCTGTAATCACAGTGTACATATAACATAGAATACTTAATATCTTAAACATAATTCTATGTTTCTAGATATCTTCATAAACATTACTTTTCAGAGCAATGATATACTGAATATAAGACAGTTTACTTCCTCTTATTTTTAACTATTTATGATTTTGCTAAATTTGTCTTTTTATAAATAATAACAACAGTAATAATGATATCAATAGCTATCTTTAAAAGATATCTACAATGTGACAAGCATTTTATACACATTGTTTTTAAAGTTTATCAAATATTGCAATGTAGGTATTATTAGCTCCATTTTATAAATAATGAAAATATACTCAGAGGTTATATGACTTTCTCAAGGTCATAGCTAATTAATGGCCAAGTAAGCACTGAATCAGGCTCCAAAGCAGGTCCCCTTTTCACTGTAATATACTACTTTCTGCTAAAATAAATATTTTATGCATTTTCTATATGTTTGGTGTTTGTAATAGCCAAATGTGGGATTACTGATGTAAAGTGTATGAACACTTTCAAAGCATTTACTACATACTCAAGACTGTTTCCAATGAATAAGTTATTCATGCATGTAATGCACCATCCCAAAACTTCTTATAAAAGAAAATTAATTTGAAATAGCAAAAAAGAGTTCACGCCAATGAGTGACAAAGGAAAAATCTAAGGTAAATAAAACATTTGTAATCATCTATCCTTATCCTAACAACAAAAAAGCTGAATAATCTACAAAATCATATTTTTTCCTGAACCCAGAAAGAGGTCTGAAGGCAACAAACCAGCATGAAAAGTGATGAAAGATAAGCACTTGCAAGGAGAGATGGGACATGAGCACTGGCTCACCTGTGCTTGCAGAAGGAAGACAGAGTCACCACAGAAGCTAGTATAAAGAAACCAGCAAAATTTTTAATGAACTGATAAAGGCCGACTATGAGCTAGCATGAGAGTACAGTACCCTTGTGAGCCACAGATACAAGAGGAATTTATACACACTTGCAGGCTTTTCTCCAGGGATTTACAGTATGACCTGGTGCAGAGGAGAAGCCATTGCATAGGAAAAGCATACAACTATGTCCAATTGCTTTCCTCCTAAGGAATAAAAGCCTTAAGCTCCAGGGGAAGGGCAGCAAACCCTGCCTCCTCCCTTCCAGGGTATAGATGAAGACCTACTGCAGCTGAGGGAAACGTAAAAGAAAATGAAGTCCTCCACCTCTTCTGGAGGGGCAGGAATTTGTCCTGTGACAAATTAGAAGTGTCCTACCACTAGCAGAAGGTAAAGATAACTAATAAATTCCCACTCGCATGACCCCGAGGCACAGAATCTGCATAAGACTGAAGCTGCAACAGGAAAACAGGGAAATTCTCCCTGACCCCCACACCACCAGGCTTTAGAGCACTTAATATGAAGCAATAGCAGTATACCACTAGGGGAGGCACAAGAGCATGGAGAGAGAATCTGTTTGAGACACAGATACACAGGAAAGGTCTAAAACTGAGGGGACAGAGGGAATATTGAGAAAAACATTCAGCAAGCAAACCCTAAAGCTAAGCAAAATGTACACAGAGGAATTTGAAGCAGGTGGTGAACTGAGGGTAACCATTGCAATGAATAATGGAAAGAGCTTATCTTCTTATTAGTTTGACTTAACCTCTCATATTATTGACTTAACAGAAAAACTGCACCCATTTTAAGACATATATACTATTTACTTCAATCTCTACTGTTCTACATGCTGTGTCTGGCATTCAAACCAAATTTTTGAGAAACAACAAGCAAGGCATGGGGGGGGGGGCAAAAGCCCACTCTCAAGAGACAAAGCAATCAATATAACCAGCCTCGTAGATGACTTGGATATCCAAATTATAAAACAGAAAATTTAATGTAACTATGATTGATATGTGAAAGCCTTTAGTGTAACATATGGAAAACATGCATGAACAAATGGAGATTTTGGCCAAAATGTTAACTATAAAAAATGAGTGGAAATGCTGGAAATGAAAAACAGTAAAAAAGCTAAAGAATACCTTTGACAATCTCATCAGTAGACTCAAAAAATCTGAGAAATGAATCAGTGAAACTGAAGACAGGAAAGAAAAATTGACCCAAACTGAAACACAAAGAAAAAAGAGAATGAAAATAAATAAACAAACGTGTGCACACACACATACACAGACACACCAATGAAAAGCAAAACAGAGTATCCAAGAACTGTAAGTTAATATCAAATGGTCTAACACATATGAAACTAGATTCACACAATGAGAAAAAAAGAGAAGAAGGGAAGAAGAAATATTTGAAGAGATAAAGGTCAAAATTTTCCCTCAAATAATAAGATGTGTCAAATCACATATTCAAGAAGCTCAGAGGAACTCAAGGATGATAATAAATACCTCACCAAACACACACACACACACACACACACACACTCTCTCTCTCTCTCTCTCTCTCTCTCTCTCTCTCTCTCTCTTCCATTTAAACTGCTAAAAAACAAAGATAAGGAGACAACTCTTAAAGGTTGTCAGAAGAAACATACAAAGGAGCAAACACAGGAAGACAATAGAGTGGTTGGTATCTTTAAAGTTCTGAAAGAAAAAAAACATTGTCAACCCAAAATTCTATATCCAGTGTAAATATTTTTTCAAATATTCAGGAAAAAATGTAGACTTTTCATGCAAGCAAAAGCAGAGAATTCATTACCAGAAGCCCTGAGCTATAAGAAATGTTAAAGGAAGTTCTTCAGGCTTAAGGTTTATCATACCAAGATAGAAACTTGGATTTACCCAAAGAAATGAAGATTCCAGAAATGGTTTTAACATATAAATATACTTTTTGTCTTTTTAATTGCTCTAAAAGACATCAACTAAATAAAAAGTAGTAATATTTAGTATAAGGAACAAGGGAGTACTGTGGAATTATATAATATGTAAAAGCAAAACGCATAACAAACATAACCATAGTACACAAGCTGGGGCACCACACAGTGAAGCAGTAGAATATCACTGAAGGTATATACTGTGTAATTTAAGATGTATATTGAAAACTCTTGATTCTGGTGTTAGTTACTACATGAATGAATCTGTTTGTGTAAACTCATAAAAGTGTATAGTTGAAGGGGTAAATTTTACCAAATACAAACTGCAGTTAAGTCCTCACTTAATGTAGATAGGTTCTGTGACTTTTAACAAAATGACGTATAATGAAAACCAATTTTACCATAAGCTAATTGGTATAAATGAGAGTGAAGTTCCTATTGCATCTCATCAACATTATAGGAAAATGACATTGAATGAAACAACATTATTCAAGGATGCACTGTACATCTCAATAAACCCTAGTTTAAAAAAAATCATGCACAACTCACCTTTTTACTCTCTTGACTTTTCTTGTTTTTATGGTATCACAGTTCTGATGACTGATGACGAGAAACCATCTTTTTGTGCTATCTAACCTTACCTTTGTTTTTTACCTCATATAACTGAAGTTTTTATCCTAAAATATGCTGGTATAGAGAGCTCTATACCTTCAAGTTGAAACAAGTATACACGCACACACACACACACACACACACACACACACTTAAATACAAATCCCTCAGGAATTTAAATGTGTATAGAGCCATGGACATTATGAACGTGCCATAAAGAAGAGGAACTTCTATGTATAAGGTATAGGTATTTATGCATAACATGGCAAAATTCACCTAGATCACACACATGTTAACTAATCAGTTGGGATGCAACTAAGTTAACATAAATAATATATTTGTATCTGTATCACATCACTGTGTATAGGTTACTGGTTCTATTAATAGGTAAGGTCAAAATTGCTTCCAAAAATTTTTGTTATGAATATTGGAATTCTCTCTGTTACCTGTACTCACCAAGGTTCTTTCTGCTTTTAGGACCCTTCCGCAATGCTTCTTTTGTTACTCAACATCTATGCTATAAGCCCTTTGGGGCAAATGTTAAAGATCTCCCCACCCCAAACTGAGTAGTTAAATGAATAAAGAAACCCCTTCTGGGCAGATGCAGCCCTAAAAGTACGAGGCTTGGCAAGCACAGGGCACCCTTGTCTGAACTAGAAACAAACCCTTCTGTTGAACCTAAAACAGGGCACCTCTACACAACCTATGGTCAGTGGACAGTAAGGATCTGCCTAGGGACAGTGATCTGGTTTTTGTGGGGACAGACCTGGGAAAAAGGAACACTGCATCTGTATAGAACCTTATACAAGACTGAGAAAATGTCTATTTTTCACATTATAGAGTGGGGGAAGGGCATCTGATCAAGATGATAGGGCAAATAAAGCAACACCATCTCCCAGCCAGGTTTGTTTTTTTTTTTGTTTGTTTGTTTGTTTTGTTTTAGCTGAGCCATCCTGCCACCTGTTGGCAGCTCAACAGCAGCTCAGCTTGGGCTGGACATCGAACCGCTGTTGCTAAGAGCTCAGCTCACAATCTTGAGCGAGCTCTTAACCAACTGAGCCACTCGGCCGGCCTGAATCTTTCCTTTTTATAACATTCAGTTTAAAAGCTAAATGTAATTAGAATGATATGAATATATAATATATAACAAGTGATATTTTAGTTGGGTACACCTTATTTGAACTAGTTCCCTTTTCCATAGGTGATTTTATTAATTCTCTTCTAATAATTTTTAGATCTTACGTTTGGTTGGTTGTTTCACTATAACTTCCCATTGTACTCCTTTTGTAATAACTCTCACAGATTCTACTGAGCTCTGTTAATTTGATTCAATTCTCAAAGTTTAATGTTGTGTTTTCACCTTAATTGATTTGTGATTTGTAATATAGGGTTTTCACTTGCAATTGTTGTTGTTATTAGAAACTGAGGAGTGAATACATAATCTATCTCCACTTACCAAATAAATTCTTCCATAAGTACCAAGGCCAATGGTTTTGTCAAGTGAGAATATTCCAGTTGGATCCTGAAAAAATGCAGAACGAAAATTGTCAATCTTCTTGAAAAATAAGAAAACATTCAACTATCTTGAATGGCATTTCCAATCTGCCTTGCTCCTTTAGAATTTCCATGGGAAGAACTTAAGTGTCATTTACCAAAAGAATAGACATGTCACAATCTCCTTGGACGAAGCGTAATTATTTATAAAAAAGAAACAATGGTATTGACACTAAGGAGGTTTATAATTATCACAAAACTGTAAAATGCATATAATTATCACTAATTAAGGAATATTCATAATATAATTAGAAAGAATATTAAAATAGAAATAAGTTCATTATCTGCAATCAAAATACTCTTTTAATATGCATTTCTCACTGCTAACCAGACAGGCAGAAGGTTTAGCTTACAGCAATGATGAGTACATATAAGATATAAAATCTAGATAGCTTATGCATATAAAAGAAATTCTTAAGAAAGGATATCATCTCTAAATATGAATAACAAAGCAAAAACCATGACATTAAAAGAGCATCGTTTTAAAAACTAGACAAAGTTGGGCCGGCTGAGTGGCGCAGTGGTTGAGTGCTGGCTTTGGAGGCCAGCGGCCCCGGTTCGGGTCCCACGTGTGAGGGCCAGTGACACTGACTTCACGGGAAAAAAAAAAAAAACTAGACAAAGTTGTTTTTTTTTGTTTGTTTTTTGAGTTAGTCTTTCCATATATTTTCATGGCATAAATTCACTGATAATTCATTTGTCTTAGCCTACATGTGGCATCACAGCAGACAAAATATAACATATTTATGGGAAGATTCCTAACTAAGGCTTTCATATTCATCCTTAAATATTTTTTCCTTATGTTAAAATATGAGTATTTCTTTTTTGTTCATCACAAAACATGAATTTTGAATTTTATCATTCACCACAAAACATGAATTTTGAATTTTATCATTTTTATCACTTTCATCACATTTTTATCATTTTTCAGCTTTCAGTGTAGCAGCTTATTTTGCTATTTTAGCAAAACTTAGATGAGATATCAATAGATGCCAGTTTATATACAAAGTGGTAGCAGCATTGGCAAATTCTTGGAAATTCATGTGCCTTATAGAAAGCACACTTTATGTACACCAACCTTGTTTGAAAACATTTTTATTACTCTGATAAATGTGAGCCTAACAGAAAAACTATTGAGCATATACAATGTATATACTGAAATTATAAACTCTTTAAAACTGGTATGGCATTTGTGTAATCTAGCAAAACTGTCATAGGAAAATGACACAGCTCTGGGATTACTTCAGTCAACAAGTATTCAACCAAACAGGGTCAGGAGACTGGAGTTTCAGCCCCTGCTCTGCCATTAATTAACTATATGACTCTGTGTAAGTTATTTACTCTCTCTGGGACATACTTTGCACATATATAAAATGAAGGTGCTGTGTTAGGTGGTTTCCTTGCTCTAGCTCTAAAATTCTATGAGAAAAAAATCAGATTCCAACATTCTAAAATCCAGATGTTTTTACTGAATTGACACAACTGTTGTTAGAAAAAACAGCAGCCTACCTTCTTAAAATCATCTTCAAAATCAGTGCTGCAATATGCTCAATGTCATTATAAGCAAATAATTCAGCGAACATACTCCCAAATAAATTACAAAAGTTATTTAAAATGACAATTTTGATGATTCAAGAGAAGTCAAAATGTATTGTTATAATAGCCTTGATATTAAGCATATTATTGTTGTTATAACTCACTGAAAAATTTATAGGATACAGCCAAAAAAGGAGTTACTAAGATTCAGCTTGAAGACTTTATCACTTTAGCATATTTCTCTGAAGAATATCATTGAGGGATTTATATTACACATTATTAATTCTGGAGAAACAGCTTCTGGCCATGTGTCAAAAGAATCAAATATGTTAGCTGATTCCCCCTATTGATAAAATATTTTTTGTTATGGTTAAGGCTGCATTTTAGTTGAAAAAGATACCATATATTAGAGAATTACTGAATTATCTGAACAACTTTACAGTCTTAAATTTCTTAATCCTTTTCTACCCCTCAATGACATAAGTACCTTGCTTATATTTGATCTCAGGTATCTAATTCCTCAAAAAAGACACCAAGGAATTGACAGAGTAAAATGCCTGTGGAATTCTTGGAGGCCTTACTTTATCTATATTCACGTTGTCTAGAAACTTTTTCCTGCTCACAAGTGACCAAAACATCTTAATTCTCTTCATGCTCACATTAAATAAAAAGGTTTTACATTTTTTCTTCTGTGTTTAAAGGCAGCTCAACTTAGTATACACCTATTCTAAGAGTATTTTTCATTAGTTTTATGCAGTATTTCTCATTCCCATCTTCACACTAGTATCTTTTAAAACTAAATTACAAACTGTGGAAAAAAGAGACCTGTGCTAATTACTAGGGTAATATTACTCAATTTTATATATCAGATTTTACACTGAATTATAGTCATAGAAAGTTTATTCTGGGCTCCCACTGAAGGATGCATTAAAAAGGAACATCGTCTTTGACAGGGGAGGGTCACTGTGAAATTAATAAGTCTACATCAGAGGGATCTCCATAATTACTTGGTCCTCTCCTCTGCTCTGCCACAAGACAGGAAAACCAGAAGAGGAACCATCTTTGTATCTATGACTGCAATATCAATTTGGGGATTATTTGGTGGTTTGTTATGCTTTGGTGATCCATTTGGTAAACAACAAAAAAAGAAAATAGTTAGTAATCAAAAAACCCTAATTCATAAAAGCTTTTTTCAAAATAAATTACTAAAACATTTTTGATCCTTAAAATGTTGGGCAAATACTTAATACTTTGTTATATTTTTCTATGTCTAAATCATTTGATGCAATTTAAAAGACTGGTTGCCCCCCCGCCGAAACCTAGTATTTTGGGGAGTTACCTGTGTTCTGAATTCAAGGACAGAGAGAAAGAATAAGCACCTTGATGGACAATTTTATTAAGGTCAGGGGTGCTGGTGGGTGGGGGGGTAACAGGAAGAAAAAGAACCACTAGAAGGCAGTGTTTACTGGTCATGGAAGAGACTCAGAAGCCGGGGCTGAACTAAACACAGCAGAAATAAAGAAAAAAAGGGAACCGTTAAATGGTCAATATGGGTAGCGATACATTTCAGATTTAAGGGAATAAACAAAGAGAATTAGGGAACACATTCCAGTAGTCAGACAGCTACAGGAAGGAAAGAGACTGCACAGTACTTAGAAGGAATAGCAGAGACATTTCTTCTTTTATTTTAAATCTTAAAAATAGACATTTTTATCAAAAGGCTTCATGGAGAGAGAACCTGAACATGGTGGATATCATAATGTAAGTGCCAGAGTAAGTTTCAGAGATAGTCGGAAGAAAGGGCTTCACAATTCAAATGGAAATCTTAGGGAAAAGATCTCTTCTTCTAGACCACTGTTTCTCAAATTGTGGACAATACACTTTCCCTACATGAGAATCATCTGGGAAATCTTGTTTATTAAAATACAGATTCCTTGTCCCCACCATGGAATTATGAAATCGGAATGTCTGGAGATGAGTTCTAAGATCCCCAGATGATGCTCATGTAGTATTCTTGTGCCCTAACGTAAAACCCACTGTTCAAGAAACTGAAAAAAAAAGACTGAGAAAATAGACTGAAATACAATATGTTGCTGAGGTGATGCTCTAGAATATGTAATGGAGGATATGCTGAATGTTTCAATCTTTGTGGACTAGAAAGTAAAACTGCTTCAAAACAGGGGCTAAGGAACTTTGTAAAGTGGGAAGGTTCTAATGACTGAGTATGAGAAACAGGCTTGGTCTGAGTGGTGGAAGACTGAGAGAGCTGGCATTTATATTTAAATATAAACCTAATGTAATTCAAATATAGTTTTTGGATCATATGCTATTTCAGATCACCTCTGCCACTACTGTCCTCCAAGCCTCTCTAATCCTGACCCCAATATAGATTAGGACTACACATGGCAGTGTCAAATACCAAGGCCACAGCCGTGAGGAATGTCATTACCATACTGGGCACAGAAGGCAAAAGGGGACTATCCAAGTGAAGAGATGCCAGACTTGGAGATGAAGAAATAGCTTCCAGTCCCAAGGATTGAGTGACATAGGCATACTAAGAAAAAATATATATGTATACATATATAGACACAATCCCAGGTATTGTAAGCAAGCAAGGTGAAAACACACACACACACACACACACACACACACACACACACACACACGGCTTTGCAATTCTCTTTTCAAAAAGAAAGCACAAACCACAGATCTCAGTAAATTCCTTTTTGTTTTGTCACATGTAGGAAATATTTATTCAGTAATCAATCAGGAAAAATTACAGCAGCCTATTAATTAACAAAATGTAGTTGACTTGTCATTCTCTGGTTATAATGTTGGTTCTCTGATTTTATGTCTGTAACTTTAAGGTAGTATGCAAAAAATAAAGTTATACAATTCCCTCACCCATTCCTGCTTCCCCAGTTTTCACTATTGCTTACTATTTTAGGTTTGAAAATCTTATCTATGTAAAAACAAAAAAGACCAATAAACTTCCCATCACTTTCTTTAAATCCCAGTTTTCATAGCAAGCCTTTCTTGTAGTCATTTAGCTGGCCAGCCTGACAAAAGACATAATATATCAATTTTAAAAAGGACACATATTTAATTATTCTATACTCTGCAAGATTTTTTTTTCTCAATGTGAAACTCCAAGGTCTGAATCATCCCTCATTATCTGGCTGTTGCCAAATTGGTATACTTGGTGTTGACAGATGCCAACTTTGTGACATTCATATATATCCTATTGAGGATAATTATCACAAGGGTTCCCATCACACACAGATTTCTTTGCTTGCTTTATCATCTCTACTTTTCATCAAAATGAAAACTTCTAAAGTGCTAACTTGGATGTCTCTTGACTTCTTCATTTACTTTTACTTCCTCAGATATTCAGGAAATAAGCCAAATGCAAAGAAATCCTAAATCACTAAAATATGCCTCTTTAACCAAAGCAACACTGAATTTTTTTTGTGTCTCTAAAAAAATGACATAAAACATATTGCAAAGGAGATGCTACTTTTCTGCTAGATTTTTTAGGGTTTAGACGTTTATGTTTGGGGAGAGAGGATAATTATGCACAATTTGTTCAGATGGTGAAGACTTTTACAATGAGATATAATTACTCCTGTATAATAGAAATTTAAAAATTGTTAGAAGTTGAGAACTTTATCAGACTTTTATGAAGTCTATGAAATGAGACCAAGCATCAGTGCCCTGGGGTTTTGTGTATTATCCCTACTCCTACATTAAAAACCAGCCTCATCTGTCTCCCCTCCACACCACCATTAACCTCCAGAAAACTAATATTCCACTGAATTGCAGTGTAAAGATTGCAGCCATTCTCCTTATCTACTTCGCTCTAACCAAGTTTTTCTGTCCCTGGGCCATGACCCGGTCAGCTAGTCTAGGCCATTTCCCCCCATTTTTTCTGTGTGGCAATAAAACCTTTTCTTCTTTTTTCTTGTGTTTGGAGTTCCCTGCTCTATCATTTCTATGAGGTTCTTCCCATTCCTCTTTAGCCAATCTTAGAAAAGATGTTTCTTCCGTTTGCCCATGTGTAGTTTCACATTATTTGCCCTAGGTTACTTTTTTTCTTTCCCCCACCATACACAGAGAATGTTGGAGGGTAACATTTAATTCGTTGGTTTAACACTTTTACATGGGTCAAATCTAGTTAGACAATGAAAGTTTTGTTTAGAAAGAAAACCACCAATTGAGGCCTCCATATATCAGACATCTCATGTATGCACTGTGTGCACAAAGGGTGGAAAAAATTTTTAACATTTAAACATTCTGTGACTTTATTTATGAAGCTGCATCAATAACCATAATGATAGTATTTTTAATTCAGCATTTTATTTAAAGACTGAGAACAATTTGCAAAAATGTTGCCCACATGTATTACCTCTTCCTCCACACCATTCTAGTGTAAAATTATTGGATTGTCGGAAAAGTCATGACACATTTTTTTCAACAAAAAAACATCAAAAATACATCACGAATTTTCCGAGGACCCAATACATAGGTGAAGCTTAGAGAATGTCCCATTTTTGAGGGGTTAGGCATCTGCCATCATTAAGAAGACAATCTTTAAATGCCAAATATGTATAATATTAAGGCACTGCAACTTTGAATAGTATTATAACCTCAAGGTTAATATTTAGCTTTTCCCAAAGCAAGCAGGCCACTGCCCTGAACTACAGTTGCCTGGTGATCATTCTAGCACATGCATGCTTATTCCTTTTCAGAGAGTCCGGGGGCCCTTTGCATTCAAGAGAGGGTTCCAATGAAATGCCAATCTTAAAAGAGAACTTAAAAAACGGATTTGGGTGGGATCCAGTATCTGCCAGAAGCCAAATGTCAATGAAATAAATGGCGCTGCTAAAATAATAAGTCTCCTAATAACGATGGTGATAATAACTCACCAATTACAACTCTGGAAGAAAGCTGGACATTCAGAAAAAGGAGAAACCATAAATGAACACCACGAGAAAAGGCTAAATCTGGCTGGCTAGTGAGAGCAATTCTTTTTTTTTTTTTTTTAATTGGGGTGTGCAGAATTCACTTCTTCCCCAAGCGGCGTCGAGTTTTTTTGCTCCTGCAATAC
This sequence comes from Aselliscus stoliczkanus, assembly GCA_033961575.1. Lineage (NCBI taxonomy): Eukaryota > Metazoa > Chordata > Mammalia > Chiroptera > Hipposideridae > Aselliscus > Aselliscus stoliczkanus. The sequence goes on from CM066737.1 coordinate 54,699,643, forward strand.
TAAATCTGGACCAGTGCCGTGGCAGAATAAGGTTTTAGAAAGAGAGAGAAGTGAGGCTCCAATGCTTTACTTTTCTAGCCCACTGTCATCTACAAGTAATGATCATTCCGTGAGTGGGCGTCTCCGCTGTTAAAGGAAGCAAATGACGGGGCAGTGGGGTGATAGGGAGGAGTATTGTAAGGAAACCGTGGGTCCTTGCGCTGTTTGGTCTCTCCTGGAGCCTCTCTAGGGCAGGTACAGGAGCGCCACTAGAAAAAAAAGGACCACATTGAGAAAATGCCCCACTCTTTAGGGCCCGCACCACCGCCACCTATTCTCCCCTGTCCTTTTGCCTTTCTGTGAATTTGGCGTGGCCTGGCTGCCCAGAGGGCGCCTTTTCTGCAAGCCTGCTCTTGGGGTCCCCTCTGGCACCCGCGCGGTACAGTCGAAGTTCTAGCCTAACCCAGCTTATGGAAGTCCGTCCTCTCCCCCGGTGCTCAGAACCCAAAGAAGAGCGCACTTTGGGGGCTACGAGTCTTTTCTACTCACCGGCAAGTGGCCCAGATCCGTGACCTCCTTGTCCCTCCAACCCCCAGGTCCCGCCATGGCTTCGAGCGGAACAGGAGCGGGAGTATGAGTTAAGCACGCTCTGGGTGTCTCTGAGGTGGAAGCGAACTAGAAGTTGAAGGTGGACGGGGGCGGGGGAGAGGAGAAAGAAGGGGGCGGGGGAAAGGAATGGGGAACCGGGGTTTGTGGCGTGGGAGACAGAAGAAGGGAAAGTGGGAAAAGAGCTAGGAGTGAAGGGAAGCCTGAGTTTGCGAGGCGGGAAAGCAAGTTTGGCTAAGGCAAGAGAAGAGCCTGAGCTTCCGTCTTGGAGACCAAGAAGCTAGAGGGGTGCTCCGCTGGCGAAAGCAGTGTCTGCCCCGGCGGGTGCGCCTCTTTCAGGGTGGGGAGGGGGGCGGTGCAAGGAGGTGGGGGCCCCCAAGAGCAGCTCGAATGGGATTGGTGAAGCGTAACGTCGCCAGGTGGGCAGCTGCGCAGCAGGGAGGCGGGCTGGTGGGGGGGGCACTGGAGGAGGGAGGTGCTGAAGGACTATAACGGTTTGCAAGCCGCCCCCTCGCCGCCTACCCGGCCCTCCCGCCCCCTCCCATTCCCTCCGAAGACCAAGGCTGCACCCTCCGCCCCCGCCCTCACTGGCGAGTGCTCCACAGGAAACTTTTTTGAGGCAGCTGCCAGCCCCGGAAAACCGGTCCCGCTCCGCACCGCTCCCAGTCTGGGCCCCATAACTCAGCCACAGTCTAAACAGCCCGCTAGCCCCCATCTCCCAATGAAACACTTGTGACTTTTGTAGTTATCTATTTTCTCTTTTTGCTCCTTGATTTTATTGTTCCATTTATTGCAAAGACCCATCAAGTTACTTAAGGAAATTACTTGCCACTGGGTTAGGGATCAGACCTAGGCGAGCCACTGTGCGGAAGGGGAGAGAGCGCTAAGTACGCCACGGGGTTACCACAGCTCGGCTTTCGAAGCCAGTGGCCCAGGGCAGCGCAGCGTGAACAGGACCGCTGCGAAGTCTCCTCGAAGCGGGCCGCATCTCTTCAAGCCCCGGGCTAGTTGGTACCAGGCCCTCGCCGCACAGTGGGAACCGCACCTGTTCACAGGTGCTTGGATGAGTGACTGACTGAGCCTCTGAAGGCCCAGCTATCCCAGTCGAAAGTTTGTAGTTCGCCGTCTTCGCATTGCCCAGAGAAAGCCCCAGCGTCCTTCTCTGTCTCCAGCTTGAGGGCTGAGCTTCATTCATTCGCTCATTGGTTTGCAACAACGTTTCCGAACGCCCAGGCTGTTTGTCTCGGTTCACCTACGAAGCTTAGGGTGTCTGAAACAATGTTTTAAAAGAATCTGACCAACGAGATTTACCCTTGAGACGTAAGACGCCCTTTGAAGACTTTAAGGAAAAGGGAGTCGGTGCATAAAACTGACCACATTTCTAAGCTCTTCTTGCACTATAGAAAGCACTTTAGAAAAATGTTCCGAATCTGCTTACTTTTCCTGTAGCTCACAGACTGCGTTCCGCACCCGCACTCCGGGGTTGGAACAGGATGTGAGGGGTTTGTTTCCTCTTTCTTTTTTAATTAAGAAATTTCACCTCCTCGAGGAAGATTTACCCAAATAATTCTTCCCAACGCCCTGGAGCTCACCATTTCTGACCCACGCTTCTAACTTTTGTAATTATCCTCTTTATATATTGATAGATTTTGTTTGTTTCATATCTGTTTCAGCTTCTGAGTTTGACCCCTTTACATTCCTTAACCTCCGGGAGACTCAGTGAGCTCTGTAATCACCACAGTCTGAGGAACGGGTCTCGCTAAATAAAGAAAATTCCCTGTTAACGGGAGCGGAGAAAACAAACTACCATCTCCCTCCAAAAAGAAATTGGTGTTCCGGATCGAATTTTCGTGTTAACTTATATATGATATAAACCGTACATTAATTACATTTCCCAAAGATTCAAATCTTGACAACTCCACTGCACAAAATCTTTCCCTTTTAAAACACAGTTTAAGAATTTCTACATGGTCAGTAAAACTCTTCTGGATCTTGCAAAACATGAGTCTGAAAATAACATTTCGTAACTAGAGATGGGCAGGTGAGCTAGTTAATAGAAAGTTATGCTTTTATATACACATCTTATTTTTTAGAAATCAAGACACAGAGTCAAGACATACAACCTTCAAAGAAACTCTGAGGAGATTCTTTGCTAAAAGGAAGAAATATTTATAAGTCAAGACTTTTTTTTTTTTTTGACAATGCGGTTTGCTGAAGGTATAATGTGGGGAAATGCCCCGTGGCCCCCAATTGCAGAGACTGTTTTAGCCTGTCTGAGGGGACAAGTCCAGACCAGGCAAAAGATTCCAGGCTAGATCATTGGGCTCTCTAGTTGCAAGGCTTGGTGGGAGGCTAGGAGCTTCAGGAATCCGTGAGGATTTAGCCACATCCCCCCACCCCCCCACCCCCACCCCCGTTGTTCCCCCATGGTGGTGCGAGGGAGGGGAAGCTTAGGTGTTTGACCAGAATTTTACAGAGAGCCTACACATTTTAAAAGTTATTATTTTCAGTGAAAAAGGAAGCATGGAAGAGCATGTGAACTTTGCCTTGTAAACTGGCATTATGGGGATTTTTGTGGCCAGCTTGGGGAAGGTCAGTTCAGCTAGCAAACCAGAAGGCAAATAGATGGCCCCCAAGCATTAGGTTCAGTTCTGAGAGAAATCTTGAAATAGGGCACTTGTTTTCCAACTTTAGGACTTCTTTTCCCTTCACCTCACAAACATCACTTCCCTTCCCCTTTTCCAAAGTGTTCTTTTTTTCCTCTCTTTCTTGATTTTGAACTGTGTAAAAATAACCCTAGTCCATGCAGGTTCTAGTAACTTGTCATACTGTGTCTTCCCCAGAAATAATTTCTCTGCCAGTACTCTATGTACCATATTCATTCTAAACCTTTCTTTTCCATTCTTTTCTGTAATCTTAAGGGCCTGAGTGCTTTGTAACGTTTGCTTGTTGGTCTTTTTTTAATAGCTAAAATTTATTGAGTGCTTGCTATATGTTCTGGACTAGGTGTTTTTTATATATAATCTAATTTAATTTTGTCAAAAATTCTTGTAGGTTTTTATTTCCATTTTATAGGCAAGGAAATTGAGGAACAGAGAGATGAAGTACTTTTTGCAAAGCCTCACAGCTAGTAACTGGAGGAGCCTGGCTTCCAACTCAGGCAGCCTGACTCCAGAGCCCACTTGTCAATGACTGTTGTAGGACCAGTGCATATTTTGAGACTGTGTGAAGAGGAGCCAAATTCAGAAAAGCCTCAGGGTAAATGAGATCAGATGACATTTGTTAGGCCCCTGAGCTATCCAGTTCCCCTTTCCCCCTTTCAACCCTCAAGCCCTCCCAACAGAAATAACAAGGGCTTTATAAAAAGCAATGGAACCCAGTTATAGCCCAAGAGTAGCCAGTAACCTGCCTGAGCAGAGATTACCAAGTGGATCACCTGACAAGGAAAAATGGATTTTAAGCTTAAGAAACTTCCACAGGAAAAAAAAATTCAATGTTTTAAAAAATATTAAAATCCATTCCTATTCCTTCCAGAGAACAAACCTTATTCAGTGATGATTTGAAGGAGGTTATGTTTTTGAGCAATTGTGCTTAGCAGACCTGATATGCTAAATGGCAGTGTTATAGCCAGTCATCTCAGTTGGTAAGAGTACTGCAGACGTGGTGCCAAGGATATATATGGGTTTGATCCCCCAGAGGGCCAGTGTGCATCTCTCCACTCTTTGGCCCTTGATAGCACCTCCCATATGGCCAGCCAGGGCTGCCTTTTTGCCAAAACAACTTCAAATCAGTACTTTCATCTTTGAATATTAAGAACGGCATATTAATTTTTTACCACATAAATTGCTCATCACCATAATCTGGAGAAATTATATTGCAAGAGCATGTGTGTATTATGAAAAATATAGATTCAAAAGATTCTAGGCTGCTTTTTTTCTTTTTTTTAATTTACACATTTATGATTGGCAATATGTAGCTTAGACACTTTAAAAATGAATCTCATAAAAATGCTTTATTAAGCATTTATTAAGCACTTAAACACAAAAAAGTCTGTCATTCATTGTTTTTCCTCTTCTTGGACACCTCATGTATGAAATGCGTATCTCGCAAACTTCTGTTGGGACAAGTTTGCTATCTACATTATTGGGTCCTGATTGAGAAGAGTGAAATAAGGTTACATAGAAATCTTCTAGAAAAGGTACTTTCACACATTTGTGATTACTCAAGGTCCAGTATCTTCCAGTATATCTGTGAGGGGCTAGGGCAGATATAAAAGAGACTCAGGAAGTCCTTGTTGAGGTAGGAAACTCCTTTGGGAACTACTGGGCTAAAGGATATTCTTCAAGTTTTCTTTCTTCTTTATGGAGACACCTTTGCAAACTGTAGGATTTCTGCCACTGTCCCCAACTCTCTTACCATCACGCATTTTGATTTCTTTTTATGTGCCACTCTTCTGGGGACAAAGCAACAAACCTCCTGATGTTTCTCAGGCTAAAGGTCATGAAATATGTCTTCTGACCATAGTTTGCAAAGCTTCTGTCACTTGTCATGGAATGCTCTTAAGCTCGGCATGATTTGAACTATGCTTGTTTCTAAAATGGGGCTTGGGGAAATCTGATCCTAGCTGAACACAGGTCTCCTTGCTATTGAAAACTGAAATGCCACTCTATAAAAAGACAATTGTTTTACAAAGAGAACTAAAACAGGGCAATTAAGATCAAAAGTCAGATACATTTCTGAAGATGGTAATAGACCTTTTTTTTCTTTCAGTCTTTTCCCACTTTGGCAGCCATAGTATCCTAGTACTGGAATTCCCAACCCAGCAACTTCAGGTTATCCACCAACACCCCACTCCCCGCTCCCCACCCTCCACCCCCAGCCAGCACAATCAGTAAACTGGAACATATTTTCCTTGATGCTAAGGAAGCTTATGCTTCATTGCAACTCAGTTGCACTTCCAAGGGTATGGGAGTAGCCCTAGTGTTGACAATTTTACATTTCTTTTTTAAGTAGGGTCCAAAAATTATAGAAGCTTCGAATCCAACAAAACTTGAATTTGACCCTGAATGTATAGTGTATAAAGAACATAGTAAAGTTGAAATATGTGTGTGTATATAATCTCCACAACATCACTGAGAGTTGACAAAATGAGAATTGTGGTTAGCAATCTACAACTAGAGACTGTGTATTTTGAAAATAGGGAAAACTCAAAGAAGGAGAAAAGGAATAGCACTGAACTTTAAGAAAGTATCCATCTATGCAGAAAGAAACACATCACATGAGCAGGATAGGTATCATTTTGACTGATGATAAAAAGGAAAGAGGAAACAAGTGTTGTTATGGGAATATGCTACAGACCCATGACAGGAACTATAGGGGTAATACTTTCCTAAATCTAGGTCACAACACTGCCACTGGGGGAGGCAGTAACAATGACACAGAGCACATTTTTAATGTCTTATTGTATTAAAAATTTCATAAAATCAGTATATACTCATTGTAATAAGTCAAAAAATTCAAAGATGAACACAGAAAAAGGAACCAGTCTCTAATTTCTACATCTGATCACACACTTCCAACATCACTGCATCTCTCAAGATGTTATCAATTTGGTGCATATATTTCTACACCATTCTCCATGACCATAAACTTTATGGAAATGCACACACACATACACACACAGACACACACACACACGGTTTTCCTTATTATTTTGTTCTCTTTTATTTTTTAACAAAAATGAGACCATACCATATATACTATCTTGCAACTTAACAAAATACGGGGTGTGATCAAACAATATGGTACATGTTTAAATTAAAAGAAAATATTACAGTAAAAGACACATTGTTATTAATCCCCTTAAAAATACTTCCCCTCACTTCGAACACACTTATCCCATCATTCTTGCCAATTTCTGAAGCAGTTCTGGAAGTCCTCTTTTGTGAGTGTCTTTAGTTGCACTGTCGTGGCTGCCTCGATGTCCAGAATCATTTTGACTTTAGGAAAGAGCCAGAAGTTGCACAGTGCTAGATCTGGTGAGTAAGGTGGATGAGGACAAACCATAAAGTTTCTTTTGTTTGTTTTTTTTTAGAGGGCAGTGTCACTGGCCTTCATATGTGGGATCCGAACTGGGGCCACTGGCATCCCAAGCCAGCTCTTAACTACTGCGCTACTCGGCCGGCCCATAAAGTTTTTATTTGACAGAAATTGCTGTAAACCAGAAGCGATGTATGACACTGAGCGTTGTCATGATGGAGGATGATTTATGGCACACTTTAAAAAACACCCATCTCTCAACCATAGCTCATATCTGACTGACTGCACCTAACAAGTTGAAACTTTTCACACACTGTTAAAGATTAGCGCCACTTCCCATATTGATGATCCCTGCCTTTCTGTTGGATGGCACTTAGCAGCAACATTCACCATATGTTTTGATCACAACAGAAAGTTTCCATGTTACACATTGCTTCTGGTATGGCAACTTCTGTTAAAAAAATAACAAAAAACCCCAAAAGCAAACAAACACAAAAACAAATACAAAAATCATTACTCTGTGTTCTCATCCACCTTATTCACTGGATCTGGCACCATGCAACTTCTGGCTCTTCCCCAAAGTCAAAACGACCACGAAAGGTAATCGTTTGAATTGATTCAGGACATTGAAGCAGCCACGATAGCACAGCTAAAGACTCTCACAAAAGAGGACTTCCAGAACTGCTTCAGAAAGAGGCAAGAATGATGGGATAAATGTGTTTGAAGCAAGAGGGAGTATTGTCAGGTGGATTAATGACAATATGTCTTTTACTGTAATTTATGTTTTGTTTTTGTTTTGTTTTGTTTTGTTTTTGAGGGCAGTGTCAATGGCCCTCAAATGTGGGACCGAACCGGGACCACTGGCTTCCCAAGCCAGCGCTTAACCACCGCGCCACTCGGCCAGCCCGGTAATGTATGTTTTTTAAATGTAAATATTCATTGTATTATTTGATAAAAACTTGAATATCAATGATGACTTTCCAGGTTAAATATATAGATATAACTCATTCTAAATTTATTTTTATTTCCGTAGTTTTTTTCTAAAAGAAAAATCAGAACCTGATAATGTCTCGAATTGCCATGCTGATGATTTCATGTATTGGAAGATAAAAGAAACAATTAGAAAAGCTGCTACTTTGGATTTAATTCTGAGCAATGAGGAAAAGCTATTTGGTGGAAATTACAAGATATATATATATATATATATATATATATATATATATATATGAACAAGTGCATATCAAGGAATGTTAGGGGCTGGCTGAGTGGCTCAGTTGGTTATGAGTTGGCTTATAGTGTGTACTATGAGCAACAGGGCAACCAGATCAATTCCCACATGGGCCAGTGAACACTGCACCCTAGCTGAGCTGTCGCTGAGCTGCCAACAGGTGGCAGGATGGCTCAGCTGGTATAACAACAAGATTGCCTGTTCATTGGTGGGCTACGCCCGCCCGCAACTAAAGATTGAACTCAGCACCTTCAGTGCCACCTGTTGGCTCAGTGGATAGGGCGTGCACTTTTAACAACAAGGCTTCTAGGTTCGACTCCCACATGGGATGGTGGCTGTGCCCACCCACAACTAAGACTGAATTCAGCACCTTGAACTGAGCTGTCACTCAGATGGCTCAGAGGATAAAGCATGTGCTCTTAACCACAAGTCCGCTGGTTTAACTCCCACATGGGATGATGGCTACACTCTCCCACAACTAAAATTGAACACAGCAACTTGAGCTTAGAGGTCAAGAGCTGCCATCGGGAAGCCAGATGGCAACTGGCACCCTCCAGAACAAAGATTGAAGAACAAGAACTTGGATTGTCCCCTTCCCCAATTCCCCAACACTGTTCCCCTCCCCCAATTGCACAATAAAATCTTAAAAAACAAAAATGAAACAAAAAATCCCTGTAACCCATGATTTTGAAATAAGTTAAGAAAATAATCCAACACATGAAAGAATATGTACCAAAATTAGGGAGATGAAAATCAGAAAAAAAATGTGACATAGGAAAAGTTGCAAATAAAAGTGAAAATTATTTAAAAAAAAAGAAATTATATATATATATATATATATATATATATATATATATATATATATATATATATATAGAGAGAGAGAGAGAGAGAGAGAGAGAAATGTGGTTCTTGTTCATGGCTCTGTTTTGTAGAGAGCAACATGTATGCACACATACAGAGAATCAAGAATGTTTTGAGAGAACATTAGTTCAACAAAAATTATTCTCATACTCTATACAACAGTGGAAAAAAACGAGAGAAAAGAAAAGCGATAGAAGAGTACCCAGCTGTTATGCTCAGGAGCAAATATCTAGGCTCATAAAAATGACAGACTTAAAATTTTTTTTAAAAAAAGCAATACTGCAGATGTTATTGTAGTGATCTTGAAACATAGTAGAAATGCCACAAGTTTGAAAAGTGTAAAAATTCAAATTTTCAATACAGAACAAAATAATATATTCCAGAAACTACAGATAGACCAATAAACTTGATGTTGGGCAATTCTCAGAGGGTAGAATACAGATGGCTCTTAGGAGATGCTTTCCAGGAGCAAGCAGAGATACACTAATAATGAGCCATGACAAACCAGATAATTTTTCTGTTTTGAATGGTGTGACATCAAGCCTTTGAGGTATCCCCCAATGAATCAGACATTTTGTTATTAATGGCATTAACTTGTGTGTTCTCCTCACACAGTGAATCAGGGCTGGCCTTGTTGTGACCAATAGAATATGGAGGAAGTGATAATGTGTGACTTATAATGCTAGGTCATAATATACATTGAAGCTTCTAGCTAGGTCTTTCAGATTGCTTGATCTGGGGGCAGGTGCCATTTGCCAAACTTCACAGACACTGAAGCCAGCCTATGGAGAGACCTACATGGAGAAGAACTGAAGTCGTGGACAATAGCCAGTATCATCTTGCCAATCTCATGATGAGACACTTTGGAAGTAGATTCCCCAACCCCATTCAAGTCTAAGATGATAGCAGTCATAGGCAACATCTGGGTGCAACTTTATGACAGATTCTGAGCTAAGCTACTCTGAAATTCTTATGCTGTAGAAATTATGAGAGAAAAGAAAATATTACTGTTTTAAGCCACTACATTTTGGGATGTATTGTTACAAAGCAATAAATAACCAATCAAATGAGTTGTTCACCAAATAGACCAGGATACTACTATACTTAACATATTTTTATTTCAGCAAAGGATAATATAATATCCTCTTAGACAAGAAAGACAAATATGGACTGAATAAAGCACAGACAAGCATATTCATGAACAGTTGAACAAAACAGTTCACCAATGAATCAATAGGAAATAGGAGAGAACTGTAATATTGGTATGAGGTTAAGTTGAGCATAATCAAATGTATACTCTGAGTAGCACTGTCCAATAGAATTTTCTGTGGTGGTGAAATTGTTCTATATCTGCACTGTCTAATATGATAGCCACTAGAAACATGAGGCCCAGTACTTGAAAATAGCTACTACAACTTAGGAACTGCATTTTAAATTTTATTTACTTTAATTAAGGTTAATTTAAGCTTCTGTGGCTAGTGGCTACTGTATAAGGCAGTGAAAACTGTGTATAATTTAAGAAATCAAGTTTGTCAAAATTTAGAGGGGAAAAATAAATAAAATCCTAAAGACAGAAACTCTAGAAGAAACGTGATACAGATTTTCATTTTTTGTCTCAGTGTTCAACTTATTTATCAATGGCTTAGGTAACAACATGAAAGACATGTATATAATTTTTTTGATGAACCCAAAGTGGGAAGAATTAATTATTATTATATAGGTTGACAGCATTTTTCCTGGGTCTGGCACTCCAAGGTCAGAGCAAGAAAAGAGTAGAGCTAGGGAAGTGACTGGGGTGAGACATAAGGTAGTCTTTAGGGTTAGTACAAAGGAAAAGTTCCCAAGGCCAGAACCGGGTAGAGGAAAAAAGCAATAAATTGGGCATAGGTTTGGGAGGCAGTGAAGCAGACAAGCTGAGAAGATAAAACTAGAGATGAGACTGGAGATGACAGAAAACTAGAATGATGAATGACAGGGAGGTTAGGAAAGTGAGGCAGGGGCCAAATTGAAATAGAGCAAAGAAAGCACAGATGAAGGCCAGTTCTGGCTGGCTTTTGGCTGCTTTGTTCCAACTGTTGTTTTTGCTTATGGCATTTTGCATTCCCTTTGGGAATGGGCTAGAGCATTAAATCCACAACACCATTCTGTAGAGAATCAGACAGTGTAAGAGACTGGAATTATTGGCCTATATCAACCAAGTGACATTTTATAGATATAAAATGAAGTATGTATGAAACTTTGCATCTAAGTTTTAAAAAAACAAATAACCAAGCCTATAAGCAAAAGAAGTGAGAAAGTTAACGTTAAAATATAATGTTAGAGTCAGCCGAGTGGCATGGTGGTTAAGAGCTGGCTTGGGAAGCCAGCGACCCCAGTTCCGGTCCCACATATGAGGGCCAGTGACACTGCCCTCAAAAAAAAAATAATGTTAATCTACTATTGCAGTGATACGGGAAAGACCAGTAAAATATCCAAATCAAGGACAATTTTCTGAATTGCACCCTATACCAGGTAAAGACATCTGAAGTGTGATTATTTCAAAACATTACATTTTAAACAAATTTTTAAATACACGCCAAGCCAGAGAAAGTAGAATGATGAATAATTCAGAAATCATGACACTTGGAAATGTTGAAGGACTGGTGATGTATAGCCTTTTGAAGAGAAGGTTTAGGGAGATGAAGTAGTTATCTTCACATATTTTTAATGGGAAGTCATAAGGAAAAAGGATGAGTGGATAGAGGTTCTAAAAAAGTAAAACTCATAGCAATTTAACGAAGAACACTCTAATAATTATCACTGTAAAGAATTAGCTGCCTGACAAAGGAGAGAACTGTCTTTAACTGGAAGTATTTCAAATGGAGACTAGATGATCAGCTGCCCTGGATTTGTACAAAGAACTCATGGCTTACAAGATAGATTGAATTAATGCAACTCTACATTCAATTTTGAGAAACTTTGCAACTACCATTCTTTTCCTCTATGTATTGTGGTCATTGGCTATTTACCCAGAAGACATTGCTATTCTGTTTTCAACTTAGGGACATGTACTATACTCAAGTCACATCCATGAAATTATATTTTATATAAAGTCACAGAACAAATGCTACACTTGGTCAGAATGCAAAGACATAGCTAGCTATTTTTGTATGTGGAGCAAGTGCCAAGCAATGCAAACATTGCCACCACTCCTTTCTTCTCCCTTTAACCTCCTCAGGATCCAAGCCTTATGATGCAAAGTGCACTCTTATCACAGTCTTCAGATATCTACTTCCATCTCTTCTGTTTTCCTCTTTGTGGTGTTGAAAAGTTAATGAGGATTCTTTGAGGTGAGGTAGTGTGTGTATGTGATGGGGAGGGATAGTGTGTCACCTCTGGGAATGTGTCTGAATGACTGTGTTACTCACCTAACCATAAGTTATGGAACAAATTAAATCAATTATTCCTCTTGTCTTGCTTCCATGGGGAATCTGTGAAAAAAGTGTTGCTTGCCTTACATGATATACATTCTCCTACAAGGAAGATGCTGAAAACATATTAATGGTATTCTTTTATTTATTTATTTATTTATTTATTAAATTTTTTAAATTAGTTTCAGGTGGACAACACAATGCAATAGTTACACTCTTTACCTCCAAAAGTGACAACCCCCCTCCCCCAGTTTGCCACCCCACTCCTCCCCCCCATATCATATATATCCACTACAATTCCTTTGACTCCCATACATAGTATACTCCACATCCCATGACTATCTATATATTCAGATACAATTGGCATACAATATTATACAACATCAGCTTCAGGTGTACAGTGCAGTGATCAAGCCTCTACTCCATCTATGAAGTGGTCTCCCTAACAAGACATATGACTATCTGACACACCACAAAATTTTTACAACATCACTATATTCCCTGAACTGTGTTTCATATCCCTGTGGCAATATTGTAGTTGTCTATTTATGCTGTCTAACCCCTTCTCCTTCCCCCTTATCCCCACCCCCCTCACAACTAGCCCCCTCAGTTTTTCCTCTATATCTATGAGTCTGTTTACTTTGATCGTTCATTCAGTTTTTCAGATTCCACATATAAGTGAGATCATACGGTACTTGTCTTTCTCCGACTGACTTATTTCACTTAACATAATAGTCTTTTCAAAACATTATCAATTACATTCCCAGAACTGCCCGTATATCCCTGAGGCAACATTGTAGTCACTCACCTACGCTGTCCAAAACCTTGCCCCTCTCCCTCATCCCAACTCCCTCCCAGCCAGCACCCATCAGTTTTTCCTTTATATCTGCTTGATATGACTTAAATCTTCTTAAATTTACTGAGACTTGTTTTGTGGCCTAACGTGGTCTATCTAGGAAAATGTCCCATGTGTACTTGAGAAGAATGTATATTCTGTTTTTTCAGGATGAAATGCTCTAAAAATATCAACGAAGTCCAGCTGGTCTAAAGTGTCATTTAAGGCTCCTCTTTCTGTGTTGATTTTCTGTCTAAACAGTCTGTCCATTGGTGACAATGGGGTGTTGAAGTCCCCTACTATGATAGTGTTACTGTTGATCTCTGTCTTTATGTCTGTCAAAATCTGTCATATGTAATTAGGAGTTCCTATGTTGGGTGCATACATGTTTATTAGAGTTATATTGCCCTTCTTTGTCTTTTATTGTAGTCATTTCAAAGTCTATTTTGTCCAAAATAAGTATTGGTACTCCAACTTTTTTTTTCTCATTTCCATTTGCATGAAATATCTTACTGCATCTGTAAACAGCATATACATGGGTCCTATTTTCTTATCCACTCAGCCACTCTCTGTCTTTTGATTGGAGCATTTAACCCATTCACATTTAAAATGATTATTGATAGGTACATATGTATTGCCATTTTGTTATTTGTATTCCTGGTCTTCCTGGGTTAACTTGTTTAACCATTTCTTTTGTTTAAAAAAGGTCTTTTAACATTTCTTGCAATGCTGGCTTGGTGGTAATGAATTCCTTAAGCTTATACTTTTCTGAGAAGCTCTTAAATTCTCCTTCAATTTTAAGTGATAGCCGAGCTGGGTAGAGTAATCTTGGTTGTAGGCCTTTATTTTGTGTCACTTTGAAAATCTCCTGCCACTCCCTTCTGGCCTGCAGTTTCTGTAGACAAGTCAGCTGTTAGTCTAACAGAAGTTCCTTTGTATGTAACCTGCTGTCTTTCTCTTGCTGCCTCTAGGATTCTGTCTCTGTCTTTAACCTTTGCCATTTTAACTATGATGTGTCTTGGTGTGGACCTGTTTGGGTTCAGCTTGTTTGGAACCCTATGCACTTCCTGGGCATGTATGTTGATTTCCTTGCCAGGTTAGGGAAGTTTTCAGTCATTATTTTTTCAAATACATTCTCGACCCCTTGCTTCTCTTCTCCTTCTGGTATTCCTATGAGTCAAAGGTGGTTGCCCTTCATCTTGTCCCATAGGGCTCTTAAACTATTTTCATTGTTTTTTATTCTTTGGTCTTTTTGTTGTGCCAACTGGGTGATTTCTGCTATTTTTTCTTTCAAATCGCTGATCCACTCCTCTGCTTCATCTACTCTACTGGCGATTCCTTCGAGTGTGTTCTTCATTTCAGTTATTGTATTCTTTAGTTCTAACTCATTGTTTTTTATAATTTCTCTATCCTTCCTTATATCCTCACTACGTTTGTTAAACATTCTTATCATCAGTGTTCTAAACTCTGTCTCTGAAAGGTTGGATCCCTCTGTTTCATTTAGTTCCATTTCTAGAGGTTTCTTCTGATCTTTTACTTGTGACATGTTTCTTTGTTTCCCCATTCTGGTGTCGCTCTGGGATTGCTTTGGTGTATTAGATAGATCACCAGGAGACCCTGGCTGGATCACGCAGGCACAGAGCTCACGGCCCAACACTCCCAGGAAAACTCCCAGTCTCAGCCTGTCCCGATCAGCCCGAGCAGCCCGACAACCAATCACCAGCCTGGTAACTGCAAGCACAGTGCGGAGAGCCGGGGCCTGAGGCAGCTTGCACACTCCCGCGTCTCGCGCAACAGCCAGTTGATGCCAGAGCGCGCCCACCAGGCGTTTCCCTGGCAACGCAGCACAAGCCAGGTGGATGGTGGGAATCCTAGCTGCAGCAGAGCACTCCCGGGTGTCTGTTAGCAGCCTTTTGGAGCCGGAGGCCACCCGCCTAGCATTTCCCTGGCAACGCAGTATAAAGCTGGGCAGAGGGTAGGGATCCAAGGCCGCATGCGCACGCGCACACGCACACGCACTTCTGCACCAATTCCACCAGTCCAATGAGGTCCCGGACCTGACCCTTTGTGGGAGCGCCCAACCTTAACAAAATGGCGCCCTCCTGTACACCACTCGTGTGAAGGCTCCACACCAGGGGAAAAATAGGAGTCCAAAAACCTCCATGCTTTGCACCAAAAGTGCTCAGTTCAGTCCAGCCCTGCAGGCTTCTGGCCTGGCTCACATAGCTACTTCCTCCACCAAGAACCAGGTAAGTGCTCACCAGCGAGCAAGCCCGTGCTCCGGCCTCACTGATACTCTAGCAGCTCTCAGCCTCACCGAGCTGGGCAAACAGTCCTCACTAATTTACTGCCAGCTATCTTGGAAGTCTCTTCCCGGCAAGGGAACTCTGGGCTGGTGAGCTTGGTGTGCGGCCGGAGGGTCTCTCCCTCAACCGGAGAAGCCTCCCCACAGCTGGGGCTGCCCTCACGGGGTTCACCTTCTCTCGTCTCCGCCCCTTCTACCAGACTTGACGTGGCCTCCATTTAAGTTCTTTGTTTAGTGGTTCTGTTCATCTAGTGTTCTGGGGACCTACGGCGTTGAATGCTGTATAATTTGTTTGTAATTTTGGTGTGATCCTGGGAGGTACTTAGCACAGCATCTGTCTATTCTGCCATTTTGCCGGAAGTCAGTAATGGTATTCTTTTAGAATTTTTTTACCATTTATTGGATGTCATAAAATTACAATAATCATATATAATTACTGTAACAAGGAAAATCATTAGGGATGTGTAAAGAAATATTTAATAATTGCCTCTCCTTTCATCACATACCACTGAGATAATCAATGTTAACAATCTGAGTTTTATCTTTCTATATTTTTATTTTTGCTCATACAAATATATGCAAACATACACAAACATAATCTATTTTTCTGTATATTTTAAAAATAAGAAGATAGGATCATACTATACATATTACTCAGTAACATGCTTTATTTCACTTATTGTGCAACAGATGTCAAAACATATAGATTTAATTTACTGTTTTAAGAGCTGTGGGAAAATACTGATAGGTTTGATCACAAAAAAACTAAAAAAAAGTTCGATGGAAAAATATTTGCAACATATTTGACCAACAAATGGTTAATGTCACTAATAGACAAGGAGCTCTTAAAAATTGATCGAAAAAAAGAAACTCTTCAGTGGAAAAATGGGCAAAAGCTATGATTAAGCAAGACGTAAGAAGATATACATGTAACCAATAAATATCTGAATATATGGTCTACTTCATAGTAGTCAGGAAATGTAAATCCAAAGAAATGCATACTTTATTAAAATTATGAAAGTAGTAAAATCTCATTGTAAAAACAGGGTAACAATAAAACTGTATATAGATATATAAAGAAAAACATAATAGTCCTACCTCCACCCTCATAGTCTCACTTCTCATGAGTTAACCATATTTACTGTTTGCCACAGAATACTCCATGTTCTATAAATATAAACAAACACATAAAAAGGCTATTTTAAATAAAATTAGGGTATCCTAAATATGTTACCTTGCAATCTACTTTTTAAATTTAGCCACTTCCGTCAACATCTGTCTGGTCAATGTGCAAAGATCCAACCCATTGTTTTAAATAGCTATATAACATTCCATAAGATAGATCTATTATGATGTATTCAACTTATTGGTGGACTTTGAAGTAGTTTCCAGATAGTATTTTTTTTAAATAAATAACCTTTCAATAAATATCCTTATAGATATATCCTATGTGCTGATGCTTACACTATCAAGTACAGATTTCCAAAAATAAAATATCTGTCTCAAAGAGCAAAGGCATTTTAAATTTTTAGTAGATATCATCACATTACTTTCCAAATGTTTGGTACCAAATACATTCCCACCAGGACTTTACAAGTGTTTGCATATTTCCACACTCTTTCTCTAATAGATGATGCCAATATTCTCTCTTTCTTTTTCTTTGCCTTTTAAAATAGGAATGGGATGCTGTTGAGTTCATAATCCTACCAACGTTCATGCATATAAATAAGTCTTCTGATTTTAAAACAAATACAATACAGCAGGTCTGGTCAACATGGAGGAGTAGGTAAACACTGTGTGTGCCTCTTCCTATGACCACATCAAAATTCAACTAAATAATAGACAATCAACTTGGAGAATCACTTGAAGACTAGTTAAGTGGAACTCCTGTAACTGAAGATATAAAGAAGAGGCCAAATCGAGACCAGTAGGAGGGGCATAGACATGAAACACGCTCATCCCACACCCATGTGTACCAGTTGAAAATCGGGAGGGATATATTGACTGCAGAGGACCCCACTGAGGACTGAGGGAGCCCAGCCCAACACCAGGCTCCCTAAACCAGGGATCCAGTGCCAAGAAAAGTAGCCTCCACAACAGCTTGCTGTGAAGATCAGCAGTAATTCTGGCTAAACCCAGTGAGATGGAAATGCTGGAAGCCCAGACACCATTTTAAAGGGCTCACATACAGACTTATTTACACACAAGCACTCACCCTGAGCTCCAGCGAAGGGACAGCTGCTCGAAAAAGTACCAGAGGCAAACGGGGAGAAACAGAATTGAGTGGCTTCAGGATGAGGGCCACCATTGTCCTTGTGCTGAGCCCTCCCACTACCCAGCCTATGGGAGCAGGCAGGCTTCATATCTGAATCTGCATTAACCAGGTAAACACCATTTGCCATACCCTGGTGACTCCATGAAACCCTGCCCAACCCAACTCAGCAGGGATTCCCTCTGGGTAGGAGGGAGGGCAGTTAGAAAACCAGACTTCCTCTTAAACGGACATGCACAGACTCACTTGTTCATAGGCACTCACCCTGAGCTCCAGCAAAGGAACAGCAGCTTGAAAGGTGCCAGAGGCACATGGGGAAAAACTGAATTGTGTGGTTTAAGGGTGAAGGCCACAGTGTTTCCTGCATTGATCCCTCTCTTCATAAAGCCTGCATGGGCAGGTGGGAGCCAAAACTGAGTCTGCATTAACCTGGTGAACACCACTTGGCCCATTCTAGCTACTCCCTGAGACCCCAATCCAACTAACTCACACACTGCTCTTTGCTCTTTCAGTGGTTGTACCTCATGGGCAGCCTCTGACTATGCTGCAAGCTTTCTGAAAAAACTTTCCAAGCTCTATAGGCACCAGTAAGGTGGTACCTGGCTTGTTGTGCTCTGTGCCTTTTGTTGAGTATCCCCGGGCCCAGTGTGGGTAGAAGCCAGGCTCAGGTCCCAGTATGGCCTCTGTCACATGCCACCAGTCCCAGCACAGGCAGTTTCCAATCACTGATCCCTTTTCAACTCAGCCCAGGTGGCCCCGTGCTGGGAAGAGGCTGTGGCTGAACTTGGCCTGCACCAGAGTCCCTCCCTAGAGGCCCCAGATTCAACAAACCTGGTGGCCAACCTCATTAGACAACATAAAAAAACTCAATTAGCTACACAAATTGCACACACAAAGGGTGATCTCAGCAGGCACCAGAGGCCTTCTGGGGGAAAATCCTACTCATTCAGGAGAGTTCCTGCTGTGGTCCTGGGAAGTCCTCACAGACACTTAACCTGAGGGTTATCCCCAACCATTGAAGAGAAAACAGAAATCAAGGCTCAACTACAATAGGAGGGCACACATAATCCACACAAAGGAAACTCCTGGAGTACCCAGGTCAGGTGACCAGCAAAATTGCACCACTGCAGCCCACAGGACACTTACTAAATAGGGCCACACTGCCAAGACTGGGAGACATAGCAGATCTACTTAATACATAGAAACAAATACAGAGAAGCAGCCCAAATGAGTAGACAAAGAAACATGTCCCAAATGAAAAAGCAGGAGAAAAGTCCAGAAAAAGAACTAAATGAAATGGAGGCAAACAATTTACCAGATACAGAATTCAAAACACTAGTTATAAGGATGCTCAATGAACTTAGGGGAAGATTAGATTTACTCAATGAGAAGTTCAACAAAGAGATAGTAAATGGAAAAAAGATATAGGAAACATTAAAAAGAGCCAATGAGAAATGAAAAGCACAGTAACTGAAATGAAGAATATACTAGGGCCGGCCAAGTGACGCGGTGGTTAAGTGCTGGCTTGGGAAGCCAGCAGCCCAGGTTCGGGCCCCACATACGAGGGCCAGTGACACTACCCTCAAAAAAATAAAGTAAAAAAATAAGAAAATAAAAAAAATAAAAGGGTGTTTGTTTTAAAAAAAAAGAATATACTAGATGGAATCAACAGCATACTAGATGAAGGAAAGGATCAAATCAGTGATTTGGAAGACAAGGTAGTGGAAAACACACAATTAGAACAGCAAAAAGGAAAAAAGGATTCCCCCCAAAAATGAAGATAACTTAAGGAGCCTCTGGGACAACATCATGAATACCAACATCTGCATCATTTGGGTACCAGGAGAAGAGAGAGAGCAAGGGATTCCAAATATATTTGAAGAAATATGTCAGAAAACTTACCTAACCTGGTGAAGGAAATAGATATGCAAACCCAGAAAGAGCATAAAATCCCAAATAATATACAAACAAAAAGGCCCACACCAGGATATATCACAATTAAAATGCCAAAGGTTAAAGACAAAGAGAGAATCCTAAAAGCAGCAAGAGAAAAGCAGTTACTTACCTACAAAGAAACCCCAATAATACTGTCAGCGAATTTATCAGTAGATAAATTTCAGGCCAGAAGAGATTGGTGCAAAATATTCAAAATTATGAAAAGCAAGGTCCTACAACCATGATTATTCCACCCAGCAAAGCTATCAGAATCAAAGCACAGATAAGGAGCTCCCCAGGCATGAAAAAGCTAAAGGCGTTCACCTCCACCAAACTAGAATAAAAGAAATGTTAAAGGGACTCAAAACACAAGAAGGAGAAAAGAGGAGGAGGAGGAGGAGGAGAAGAAAATGTAAATATGAATAATACAATGACAATAACTACATATCTCTCAACAATCACTTTAAGTGTAAATAGATTAAATGCTCCAATCAAAAGACATAGGTTGGCTGAATGAAAAAGAAAAATACCTGTACACGTGCTGTCTACAAGAGACCCATTTCAGATCAAAAGACACACAGACTGAAAGTAAATTGATAGAAAAAGATATTTCATGCAAATGGAAATGAAAAAAATCTAGGATTGCTATACTTACATCAAACAATATAGACTTTAAAACAAAAGGTATAACAACAGACAAAGAAGGACAGTACATAATGACAAAGCCATCAATACAACAAGAAGATATGACTGTTGTAAACATATATGCACTAAACATAAGAACACATAAATATATAAAGCAAGTATTGACCTATATAAAAGGAGAAATCGACAGTAATGCAATAATTGTAGGGGACTTTAACACCTCACTGACACTAATGAACAGATCTTCCAGACAGAAAACAAACAAAGAAACAGCAGCCTTATATGACACATTACACAGGATGAATTTAATTGATATTCTTCAGAGCATTTCACCCTAAAGCAGTAGACAATACGTTCTTTTAAAATGCACATGAAACATTTTCCAGGATAAATCACACCTTACACCACAAAACAAGTCTCAATAAATTTAAGAAGATTGAGGGCTGGCCGGGTGGCGTGTTGTTTAAGAGCTGGCTTGGGACGCCAGTGGCCCTGGTTCAGATCCCACATATGAGGGTCAGTGACACTGCCCTCTATAGCTAAGATGGTGAATAACAACTCCACCTGGAGCTGGGCAACCCCAGTCCCGGTGATGGTGTAGGCTGCAGCCCCTGCTGCAGTGGGCTGCCATAAACTGCAGTGAGTGGCCGGCAGCCAGCGTGAGTGGCTGGCAGCCAGCATGAGCTGCCAAGAGCCATGGAGAGCGACCGTCCAGAGGCTGGCGATGGATTTGCCTCATCCGGGAAGAGCGCAATGGTGATACCAACATGGGCCAGTGAAGCAACATCCTCCACAACTAGACTGAAGAACAAAAGGACAGCAACTTGTCTGTTCCTCTTCCCCAATGCTGTTCCCCTCCCCCAATGCCCCAATAAAAAATCTAAAAAAAAATTAAGAAGATTGAAATTATATCAAGCATCTTCTCTAACCACAATTGTATGAAACTAGAATAGAAATCAATTAAAATAAAAAAAGTGAAAAACACACAAACACTTGGAGGCTAGATAACATGCTACTAAACAATGAATAGGTTAACAATAAGATCAAGGAGCAAACACATCAAAAGATACTTTAAGAAAATAAAAACACAATGACCTAAAACTTGCGGAAAATGGCGACAGCAGTCCTAAGAAGGAAACTTATAGCAATACATGTTTACCTTAAGAAACAAAAAAAAATTTCAAATGAACAATCTAACCTTACAACTAATGGAACTAGAAAAAGAACAGCAAACAAAACGCAAAGATAGTAAAAGGAAAAAAAATAATAAACATCAGAGAGGAAATAAATGAAATAGAATCTAAAATAACTATATTACAGATCAATGAAACCAAGAGCTTTGAAAAGATAAACAAAATTGATAAACCTTTTGACCACACTCATCAAAAAAAAAAGAGAGAGAACCCATATAAATAAAATCAGAAATGAAACAAGAGAAGTGACATCGGACACCTCAGAATTACAAAGGATTGTGAGAAAATATTGTGAAAAATTATATACCAACATATTGGACAATCTGGAAAAATGAATAAATTCCTAGAAACATACAATCTTCCAAAACTGAATCAAGAAAAAACAGCAAATCCGAACGGACTCATTACTACTAATGAAATTGAATCTGTAATCAATAAAGTCCCAACAAACAAAAATCCTGGACTGAATGTCTTCACAAGTGAATTTTACCAAACATTCAAAGAAGAATTAACACCTATCCTTTTCAAACTATTCCAAAAAATTCAAGTGGAGAGAAAGCTCCCAAGTGCATTCTACGAGGCCACCATTACCCTGATTTCAAAACCAGATAGACAAACACTTTACAAAAAAGAAAATTATAGGTCGATATCCCTGATAAACATAGATTGAAAAATCTTCAACAAATATTAGCAAACTACACTCAGCAATACATTAAAAAGATCATACACTATGATCAAGCGGAATGTATTCCTGGGATATAAGTTTGTTTCACTATCCACAAATCAATTAATGTGATACATTACATAAACAAAATGATAAATAAAGTTCCTATGATCATGTCAATAGATACAGAAAAAACATTTGACAAAATCCAGCATTCATTTATAATAGAAATTCTCAGCAATGTGGGAATAGAGGGAACTATTTCAACATGATAAAGCCTAGATATGAGAACACAACTAACATCATACTCAATGGTAAAAAGCTAAAAGTGTTTTTCTTAAGATCCAAAACAAGACAAGGACGCTCACTTTTACTAATTTTAATCAACATAGTTTTGGAAGTCCTAGCCACAGCAATCAGAAAACAAACAAACAAACAAACAAACAAATAGGAAAGGAAGAAGTAAAACTTTCATTAGTCGCAGACGACATGATATTATATTGAGAGAACCCCAAAGACCACCAAAATCTCTTAGAACTGACAAATTCAGTGACATAGCAGGATGCAAAATTAATATTCAGAAATCAAATGCATGTTTCTACAACAATAATAAACTGTCAGAAAGAGAGATTAAGGAAACAATCCCATTTGCAACTGGATAAAAAAAATACACTGGAGGGCCGGCCGAGTGGCACGGTGGTTAAGCGCTGGCTTGGGAAGCCAGCAGCCCTGGTTTGGGTCCCACATATAAGGACAGTGACACTGCCCTCAAATAAACAAAAATACAATGGAATAAATTTAATCAAGGAGGTCAAAGGCCTGTACTTATATAATTATAGGACATTGAAGATAGAAATTGTAGAAGATATAAATGAAAGGAAACACATACTGTGTAACAGATAGGAATAATTAACTTTGTTGAAAAGTTCATACTACTGAAAGCTATCTATAGATCCAATGCAGGACCTATCAATATAACAATGGGTTTTTTCACAGAAGTAAACAAATAATCCTAAAATTTACATGGAACCACAAAAGACCCAAAATAGCCACAGCAATCTTGAGGAAGAACAAAAGTGGAGGTATCACACTATCTGACATCAAACTGTAATACAAGGCTATAGTAATTAAAACAGCATGGTACTGGCA
This sequence comes from Aselliscus stoliczkanus, assembly GCA_033961575.1. Lineage (NCBI taxonomy): Eukaryota > Metazoa > Chordata > Mammalia > Chiroptera > Hipposideridae > Aselliscus > Aselliscus stoliczkanus. The sequence continues at coordinate 54,722,767 of CM066737.1, forward strand.
TAAAAACAGACATATAGATCAATGGAACAGAATAGAGAGCCCAGAAATAAACCCATGCCTATCTGGTCATTTAATCCATGACAAAGGAGGCAAGAATATACTGTTGGGTAAAGGCAGTCTATTGAATAAATGGTGTTGTGAGAACTGGACAGATAAATGCAAAACAAACAAACAAAACTGGACCACCTTCTTACACTATATATCCAAGAATAAACTCAAAATGTATTAAAGACTTAAATTTATGACCCAAAACTATAAAACTCCTCAAAGAAAACAAAGGCAGTAAAGACTCTGACATTGCTCTCAGTAATATTTTTTTCTGATCTGTCTCTGTGCAAGCGAACCAAAAGAAAAAAATAAACAAATGGGACTACATCAAGGTAAAAATGTTTGCACAGCGAGAGAAACCAACAGCAAAACAAAAAGGCAAGCTATTGAATGGGAAATGATATTTGCCAATGATACATCTGATAAGAAGTTAATATTCACAGTTTATAAAGAACTCATACAGCTTAACACTAAAACTAACAAACGAACACTATAATTTAAAAACGGGCTGAGGACCTGAATAGATATTTCTCGGAATAAGGCATACAGATGACCAATTGACATATGAAAAGATGCTCAAGGTCACTAATCATAGAAGTGCAAATTAAATCCACAATGAGATATTACCTCACACCTGCCAGATTTGATGTCATCAATAAATCAACAAGCAACAAATATCAGGGAGGATGTGAAGAAAGGGAACCCTCATGCATGGTTGGTGGGATTGTGCATTGATGCAGCCACTATGGAAATAAGTTTGGTGGTTCCTCAAAAAGTAAAAATAGAACTACCTTATGACCCAGCAATTCCACTTCTCGGTATTTATCTGCAGAAAACCCAAACACTAATTTAAAAAGATATATGTATCTCTATGTTCAATGCAGCATTATTTACAATAGCCAAGATATTGAAGAAATTAAATCTCCATCAATATACAACTAGTTAAGGAAGAAGTGGTACATATACAAAGGAATATTACTTGGCCATAAAAAAGAATAAAATCTTACCGTTTGCAACAACATAGATAGACCTAGAGAGTATTGCATGCACTGAAATAAATTCAGACAGCAAAATATAAATACCATATGATTTCACTTAGGGCCGGCTGAGTGGAGCGGTGGTTAAGCGCTGGCCTGGGAAGCCAGCGGCCCCGGTTCCGTTCCACATATGAGGGCCAGTGACGCTGCCCTCAAAAAAAAAATAAATAAAAATAAATGATTTCACTTATATGTAGAATCTAAAAAAAAAACAATATAAATGAACGAACCAACCAGAAACAGACTCATGGACACAGAGAAAAAAACTGATGGTTGCCAGATGGGTGGGCAAGATTGGGGGGTTGGGTGAAAAAGGTCAAGGAATAAGAATTACAATTGGTAGTTACAAAATAAGCACAGGGATGTCAAGTACAGTATAGGGAATATAATCAAATATATTCTAATAACTATGTATGCTTTCAAGGTGAGTACTACACTTAACTGGGGCATCACTTTGTAAATTGTATAAATGTCTAACCACTATGATGTACACCTGAAACTATTATAAAATAATATTTAATGTCAAAAAAGAAAATTTAAAAATGTTTTAGAAAAAAATGAAACTCATACAATACATAAAGCTCACATAAAATTATTGGTATACGTTATTTAACTCTATATGCTGAAGTTATTTTGTCAAATCTTAAATCTGTCTTTTAAGATTTTACTTTTTCAGTTTAGTTTTAGGTTCATAGCAAAATTGAGAGGAAGGTGCAGAGATTTCTCAGACCCCCGCCACACATGCACACAAACGTACCTTGTCTACACCCTTATTAACTACAATCGATGAACCTACATTGACATATCATTATCACTGAAGGTCCATAGTTTACATTGGAGATTACTCTTGGTGTTGTACATTCTATGGGGTTTGGACAAATGTATAATGTAGTGATCATTATGTTATTGTACAGAGTATTTTCCTTATTTGTTCTACCTATTTATCTCTAGCCCCCAGAAACCACTGATCTTTTTATTGTTTACAAAATATTACCTTTTCCAGTGTGTCATATAATTGGAATCACGCAGTGTGTAGCCTTTTCAGATTGGCTTTTTTCACTCAGTAATATGCATTTCAATTTCTTCTATGTCTTTTCATTTCTTTATAGCTTATTTATTTTTAGTGCTGCATAATATTCCATTTCCTGGTTGTACCAAAATTTGTTTAGTCATTCAGCTACTGAAGGAAACCTTGGTTGCTTCCAGGTTTTAGAAATTATGAATAAAGTTGCTGTAAACATCTGTGCACACGTATTTGTGTGGACGTAAGATTTCAGTTCCTTTGAGTAAATACCAAGTAGCATGATTGGTGGATCATTTAGTAAGAATAGGTTTAGTATTGTAAGAAACCACCAAACTTTCTTCTGCATTCCCACCAGCAATGAATGAGAGTTCCTATTGCTCCATATCCTCGTCAACATCTAATGTTATCAGTGTTCTGGATTTTGGCCATTCTGATAGGAGTATAGTAATATTTTGTAGTTGTTTTAATTTGCATTTTCCTGATGATATATCATGTGGGGCATCTTTTCATAAACTTACTTACCATCGGTATATCTTTGGTGAGATATCCAGTGATTTATTTTGTCTGTTTTATAACTGGGATGCTTGTTTTCTTATTGTTGAGTTCTAAGAGTTTTTGTATATTTTGGATAACAATTATTTATTGGATGTGTCATTTGCAAATATTTTCTCCCATTCTTTGGTTGTCTTCTTATTCTTTTGACATGGTCTTTCATAGACCAGAAGTTTTTAATTTTAATGAATCCAGCTTATCTGTTTGTTGGTTTTTTTTCATAGAGTGTTCCTTTGGTGTTGTACCTACAAAGTCATCACTATACCTAAGATCTTCTAGGTATTCTCCCATGTTACCCTCTAGGAGTTTTATAATTTTGCATTTTACATTTGGGTTTGACCTATTTTGAGTTACTTTTTGTGATGGGTATAAAATTTGTACCTAGATTTTATTTTTTGGAACATGGTGGACCAATTATTCCAGCACGATTTGTTGAAATGACTGTCTTTGCTCCATTGTATAGACTTTGTTCCTTTGTCAAACATCAGTTAACTATATTTATATGGGTCTATTTTTTAGCCTTGTGTTCTGTTCCTTTTATTTATTTATCTCTTCTTTCACTAATATCACGCTGTCTTAATTACTTTAGCTTTACATTAAGTCTTGAAGTCTGGTAGTGTCAGTCCTCCAATTTTGTTTTTCTCCTTCAATATTATGATGGTTACTCTGGGTCTTTGCTTCTCCATGTAAACTTTAGTGTTTGTCAATATCCACAAAATTACTTGCTCAGATTTTGATTGGGATTGCATTGAATCTATAGATCAAGTTAGGAAGAATGGACCTCATGACAATATAGAGTATTCCTATCCGTGAACATAGGCTATCTCTCCATTCATTTATTAATAGTTTTATTTTTGATTTTATTCATCAGATTCATGTGGTTTTCCTCATGTAGACCTTGTGCATATTTTGTTCGATTTACATTTTGGGGGATCCTAATGTAAATGATATTTTATTTTAAATTTCAAATTCCACTTGCTAATTGCTGGTATATAGAAAAGCAATTAACTTTTGTATATTAACTAGGTGTTCCGCATCCTGGCTATAATCACTTATTAGCTTCAGGAGTTTTTCTGTGACTCTTTTGGACTTTCTACTTAGATGATCCTGCCATCTGCGAACAAATATTGTTTTATTTCTTCTTCTTAATCTGTATCTATTTTATTTCCGTTTCTTGTCTTATTGTATTAGCTAGGACTACCTGTATGATGTTGAAAAAGAGTGTTAAGAGGGGACATCCTTGCCTTGTTCATGATCTTAGGGGAAACGCTTCTAGTTTCTCACCATTGAGTACAATGTTAGCTGTAGGTTTCTTTGTAGGTATTCTATATCAAGTTGATATAGAAGTTCCCATCTGTTTTTCATTTACTGAGAATTTTTTTTTATAAACAGGTATTAGATTTTATCAGTTATTTTGTCAATTATGGTGATGAATTTTTGCATACAATGATTTTTCTAAATCTATTTGTATTTTCCTGTTATTTTTCTTTTATTTTTCCTTCCCCCTTTACTTGGGACAAGATCATCAGAATTGACCAAATTTGGAAATTTTACTTCCCCCAGGTAAATTAAGCTCTGATTATGACCTGGAAGGTTAGGCTCTGGTTAACTAGTTTCCCATGATGGTGGACCTTGTTAAGAAGAACAGAGTGCCTTGGTGTATTTCAAAATGGTTCATTTTAGGTAGTTAAGCGCTGGCTTGGGAAGCCAGCGGCCCCGGTTTGGGTCCCACATATGAGGGCCAGTGACACTGCCCTCAAAGAAAAAAAAGATTCATTTTACCCACCTCCTTCCTAGAAGCACAAGTGTATTTTTCTCCAATATTTACTGTGAGAACATGTTTAAGCACCTGGAGTTAAATTTCACAATATCATGGGGGCCTACCTATGACTGAGTTCCTCCTGGAGTTTTTAACTCTCAGACTTGTCCACGCTCAGCCTCCAACAATTCCTCACCTACAGTTCAGTTTTTCCTACCCTGGCTTTGGTTCCCACAGCAGTTTCTGCTCATGAGTCTTAATTCCTGTAACCTGCAGTTCTCTGTATTTACCTATTTGTCTTTCCAATATTTGGGGCAGCAGTTTTCCTTACATCTTCCCTTCTCTTATACGTCCAAGAAGAGTTGTTGATTTTTCAGTCCATTAAGCTTTTTTTCTTGTTGTTAGAACAGGCTGGTGACTTCCAGGGGCCTTACATACTTAACCAGGTGTGAATCTGTTGATTTTTTTCCTGTCAAGAGTATGGGTTTATGAGTGGGGGTAATGATGAGGGTAAAATGTATTTAAATATAGCAAATAATTATTATATTGAGGTTTATCACTCCTTTCATTTGATCTAACTCTGCAAAATTCTTGATTTCAGTTTGTTCCTTGGTTCCGATAACCTTAACCCATCTGGTAGACTGATGAGAAGACTTTCAACTAACACTGTCAATGTGCCAATTAAAATGTACACCTGAAACTAATATCATATTGTATATCAACTGTAATTGAAAAACAAATTTAAGTAGTATTAAAAATACAAAATCAAATAAAAAAATTTAAAGTCACTAGTTAGACTACCTTGATAATTGTCATTTCATTAAGGAATTGTTATCGTTATAGTGATACATTTTTATGAAGATCACGGTGGAGATTAAAAAGAAGGTACCAATGCTTAATTTGGGGTAAGAGAAAGAATAGCCAAGATTGAATGGTTTTCCAGATTTCAGTTTAGAGCTTCTGGATCAGATATCTCAGTAAAACATCAGAACTGGCACTCACAGGGCCGGCCAAGTGGCGCGGTGGTTAAGCGCTGGCTTGGGAAGCCAGCGGCCCCGGTTTGGGTACCACATATGATGGCCAGTGACACTGCCGTCAAAAAAAAAAAAAAAACAAAAGAAAAAATGAACTGGCACTCACCTACTGTTCTTTCATGGCCCATACAGCCCAGCGTTTTGTCTCAGACCCAGATAAAAATATTTGAAATAGTTCAATTTACTGCATGCTTAAATCATGACAGGCAATGTACTAATGTTTTACATTCATTATTTCATATGAATTCTATGAAAATACTTTTAATATCCTTACTTTTGCATAACAAAATTGAGGCTCGCAGAGGTCCAGTAATTTGCTCAAGGGAGAGTGAGGGCTTGAACCCAACTCTGTGAAACTTTAAAGATACTCTGGTCTATGGCAGGGGTCATCAAACTTTTTCTATAAATGGACGTATAGTAAATATTTTTTGCCTTCATAAACCATGCAGTCTCTGTTGCAACTCTCTACTTCACTCTGCCATTATAGCACGAAAGTAGACATAGATATACATAAGCAAATGGGTATGGCTGTGTTCCACTGAAACTTTATGTGCAGATACTGAAATTTGAATGCTTGCAATTTTCATGTGTCATGAAATATTGTTTTCTGTTTAATTCTTCAACCATTTAAAAATGTACAAACCATTCTTAGCTCATGGATCATACAAAGAAAGGTGGTAGTCCAGATTTGGCTGTGGGATCATAGTTTGCTGACCCCTACTCTATGGCATCTGAAAGGTTGCAGAACCTACCAACCACATAACTGAACAACCTCATCAACCAATCTACTTTCCCTTAACAGCTCAGTGTGGGTCAGTCATTCGTATACACTTCTAAGCCTTTTGTGGAGGTATTTGCCTATTCATTACCATGTATGTACTGATTTTAGGTGGCACAAAGTAATCTTTTCTGAGGATCTATTCAAATATTCTAGCATTCACTGAACAAGCATGTATTTATTAGAATTTTTTTTAATCCTGCTCTACTTTATTTCACATACTATGCCAAAGGTTTGCCCACCATGCCAATATTTGTTCTATAGTATATTCATTCTCCAAATGCTTAGGGGCTTCTTCTATACAACGATTAGTGACTCTCATAAATATAATGAATATATAACCTTTTAAGAATTAAGAGTTATTGAAGGATTGTACTATTGTCAATGAATTCAACAGCAGACAGCTTTGTTAAAAAGCCCTTAGACTTTTCATTACTTTCCAAAAAATTTCGTTTTTTCTTTCATGATCTCTTTATTTTTTTTATTATTTTTTTTTTTGAGGGCAGTGTCACTGGCCCTCATATGTGGGACCAAATCAGGGCTCTGGCCATGATCCCTTTAAACATTACTTTTTTGCATTGTATTCCTCAATACTGAGATACTAAGATCCATGCCAGTAAAAGTCTTGCTCACCAGCTCCTAGCATAGTGCCTATCAGATAGTAGGTGCTCACTTATTAAATTACTGAATCATTAAACTTCCCAGGTGAGCTGGAAAATGCACACACCCATCAGATCATAGACCCTGTTGATTCTGAGGAATCACAGTATAAGGTAGTTAGTCTCTTCAAAAGGATGTATGGGTCTCCAAAATGCTAAAATATCAGTGATTTGTTTTGAAGCTTTGATAGGGAGAAAAACAGGAGATGTTTGTAAGGCTTTTTCTTTGTCAGATGTATCCCTAGTAGGCCAGAAAACTACTTAACAATGGTACTACCTCATCTTCCATAAGTTCCTGTGAATAATTGGGTAGAGGATTCCCCCAAGCTATTCTATACCTTGAGGATCAACATTTGGGCCACAGTTACTATCTCACAAGGGAAATTGGCAAGTTATATCTTGGTTCCTGTGTGCTTGGCTTTATGCATTGTATGCTCTGTTATCTGAATAATGTGGGAGGAAAAAAGTTAATAAAATAAAAAATTGTGATGTAGTTTGCATGCGGACCTTTTAGCTTTTGTTGTGTTCTAGAACTGCAGACACCAACACTAACCATTGTCAACTCTATGGTATAACTATAGTTTTCATCACGAGATGAGAAGAGAAAGACTGTGTGTGAATAGTTCAATACAAACCTCTCCCCACTATCTTAAAATAAGTTCAAAGCATATGTCTTACTAGTGGTTGTGGATCAGAAGTATCTGTCTTTCTAGTATATATTCCCAAAGGGAAATGAAAGTAAGTGGGGAGTGACGGAAGATTATTATTTCATTCTGCTCACTATTCATAATGATAAAGAACAGCTCTTCCAAGCCCAGTGTCTCTCGGTTTATATCAGTACTAAATCAGTAAAAATATGATTTTTTTTATCCTATTCATGAACAATCCAAGCTAGTTCTATTGCTAAATCATACTTTTTGAAGAAAAGGAAAACTTTTTTTCTCTCTAAAGAATTGCTAGCATATGTCCCAAGGTGTTTTAACTCTGTATACCACTTGATACTAACATTTAATTTGTTAACAACTTTTTAAAGTGAATAAACATTGCTAAGTTGTGCAATGGAATCCAAAAGTATACTAAAGTGCTTTTCTTGATTTGTAGGTCCAACCCACTTTGAACATTGTGCCATGATCAGTTTGCAGGTGAATGAAATAGTCCCAATTCCCAGAATAATGTATTAAATTCTGTATTGCGTGTTATAGCCATGACTTTTGGGATCTTTAATTATAGTGGGTTTGCATCAGGGAGGGGAAAAGAGATCGGATTTTTCTCCTCCTGGATCTACAGACAGAAAGAATGATACTAATATGCTTGCCATTTAATATTCTTACTTTAGGAGGTGGTAATTTTAACAACTCTTGTTTCTCTCTAATTTCTGAGTTTATTTCAATGGATTCTTCAAAAAAGAAATTACATGGGTTCTCTGTTTTTCATCTTCCCCAAGTATTTGTTAGCAGATGAGGCAAGTTGGAAGAGGAAGGCATTAATACTGTTATCATATTGTACCCTTTGTTACCTTAATCCCTCTACCCAAACTTGAGCTCCAGGTCTCATTCACACCATTCCTTAGTCTCTCAGAAAGGGGACTCCTTGATGCTTTATTCAAATATATTACCTATTTAATTTGTGCAAAATAGCATTTCTCAGCAATGTTTATGGGATTCTCAGGATGGCCATATAATTATCTCTTCCTCACCATATTAGCCTCCATGCTTAGGTTGTTTCAAAAAATCATGACTTTATTTCTCAAAGTAACACTGGTCATTGCAGGTTTCGTGTTTACATTTACAAAAACACACTCACACAGTGAATTTTCCTTTGGGGAAATTTTCAACAATATTTGCACAGGGCTATATAGCTATGAAATTCCTTTTTTTTTTCTTCTTACCCGGCAAGGATTTGCTTTCCTTTGCTCTACGTCCTTTGCTTGGACTACAACTGCATCTAGGCATATGAGGACCCCAACTAATGAGAGATTTTTTTGTTTGTTTTTGGTGAATATTCTTGAAATATTAAGTATTTAAAATTTATAAATTAAAATTTTTTTTGAGGGCAGTGTCACTGGCCCTCATATATGGGACCTGAACCAGGGCCGTTGGCTTCCCAGTCCAGCGCTTAACCACTGCACCAATGGCCAGCAAAAATTAAAAATTTAAATAATATTGTTTAACTATTTTTCAAGATGTCTTTAAGACAAACTACTTTGCCATAAAAAGAAATCGTCAAGCTCATCAATAAAAATGGTATATTTTGTTGATTTCTAAAGAACAAAAAAGTACTTTCAGGTTTATTTAATGCAGTTTCACTCTGATATATAGCTGTTTGTATTCTATCATTCATGTTATGAACTTTTATTGTCATCAAAGATCCAAGTGTATTATTATGTCATATTGATAAACTAACAAGTAGTGAAAAGAAAGTACTCACTAATTATATGTCTTTGTTTTTCTCTACACGTATATTTGGAACACATCACTCTGTTGTCTAAATGTTTTCTACAGAAATTCTAATGTAAAAAGATGTCATTCTATTTTGTTTTAATTTTCAACTTGAATTGAGAGAATTAATTGTTTTTACCCCATTTAATTGGCTGTTTTTGTTTTGCTGCCAACGTCATTTTGCATATGAACTATTTGGACACTTGGTTGTTAGCTGTGTGATGACATCAATTTTATGAGGAAATGAAGGGTCCTGCTAATCTCCATCATATCTGGGTACCTTCATGTTCTTAGCTAGCTGGCCTTGGAAGGTGTAATGAGAGGCCTACCTCTGTATTAGATGTCATTGGAGACATCCATTTAAGGATGAGCTTCTTGTAAGTGGATCTTATGTTTGCTACATTTTGGTTAACACCTACTCTTCTTGAGTGAAGGAGTTACCTTAAATCTCATGGTTCCCTAGTTGACTAATTATTGATTCAATATATTGCCCTCCTATAAAGAAATATTGTCATTGTTATTTCTGTATTTTAAAAAATCATGCCAAGGGGCCGGCCGAGTGGCGCTGTGGTTAAGCGCTGGCTTGGGAAGCCAGCAGCCCCGGTTTGGTCCCACATATGAGGGCCAGTGACACCGCCCTCAAAAAAAAAAAATCATGCAATACTTTTTCTCAGTTAGATAAGATGAATGTTAGGGAGATTACTATATGAAAGGGTTAGAGTGGGTATAGGTTCACAAAATTAGAGCAAGAGGAAAGAATATTGCTCCATTGTTCGGTGACATTAAGTTTGGTCTCCGACCTAGAAGCTGCCCACTCAGTTTCCTGCCTTGATTAGTATTGAATTTATAATTTGACTAATACAATGCTTTTATCCCTATTTTATTATTGTGTGTATTTTACAGTGCAGCTTATCAACTTTAAAATGGCTCTATTTCTCTACAATTGCACCATCAATACGTAATCTTCCACCGTGTGAGTTGAAAGGTGCTGAAATCCTTCCTTGCTCCCCAGTGACTCTCTAGTCAGCCTGCACCCGTGCCTGCAATTCCCACCATAGATTATCCTTTAATCCCTTGGATTACATCTTTGTTGAAGTCTCCAGCTAAAATGTGTATATACCTGTGGGTTAATAAATCATCCTGAGCCTTTAATTCCTTAGTTCACATGATTTTATCAGATTATATCTAGAAGAAAAGACTACTAAAGGAATAAGACACAGGCTAAGAAAGACATGGGGGAGGAAATATCTTAACTACTTTTGGAAACTGGGGAGAAACCTGGGCGAGGTTGAAACTCAACAATTTTGCTTATTGATCTCAATGAAAAGCAAACACAAATGGCCTAACCCTAATTGCATGGCAGCACATTCCATTAAATATTGCCTATTTCAATGGTTTCCACATTGTTATTGTTGCTATTGTGTATTTCTTCTTATTTTACCTTTTAAAATTATTATTGATTAAAGTATATTTGACATATAATATATTAGTTGCAAGTGTACAACAGAATGACTTGACATTACATACCTTATGATGTGATTACCACACTAAGTTTACAAATCATCTGTCACCATACAAAATTTTGGGGATATTATGGACTATTTTTCCTATGCTGTACATTGCACCCTTATGACTCATTTTTTCATAACTGTAAATTTCTACCTCTTATTCCCCCTCACGTTTTTCACCCATCTACCTCCTCGCAACCATTAGCGTGTTCTCTATATCTATGGGTCCAGTTCTGTTTTGTTTAATCATTTGTTTGTTTATTTAGATTTCACATATAACTGAAATCACATTCTGTTGGTCTTCCCTGTCTGACTTATTTTACTTAGCATAAAGCCCTCCAGGTCCACTCATGTTGTCACAAATGGCAAGATTTCATTTTTATGGCTGAGTAATATTCCATTGTAATGTGTGTGTGATTATATATCTATATCTATATATCTATATATTTATTTATATTTGTATATACGTATATATAATGGAATGTGTATATATATATATATATATATATATATATATATATATATATATATAATATTATATATTCTTGATCGATTCACCTATTGATGAACACATAGTTTGTTTCCATATCTTGGCTATTGTAAATAATGCTACAATAAACATAGGGGTGCACATATATTTTCAAATTAGTGTTCTTATTTTCTTCAGTTAAATACCCAGGAGTGGCAGTGCTTGATCGTATGGTAGTTCTATTTTTAATTTTTTGAGGTAACTTCATACAATTTTTCATAGTGGCTGCAACAGTTTACAATACCATCAAAAGTGCATGATGGTGCCTTTTTCTGCACATCCTTGCCAACAATCTTTTTTTTTTTTTTTTTTTTATTAGCTGAGCCATCCTGCCACCTGTTGGCAGCTCAAGGACACTCAGCTCAGGCTGGCATCAAACTGCCATTGCTCAGAGCTCAGTTTGCACTCTTGAGCGAGCTCTTAACCAACTGAGCCACTTGGCCGGCTCCAAGCCAACACTCTTTATCTGAGACTTTTTGATTATAGTCATTCTGGTGTGAGGTGATGTCTCATTGTGGTTTTGATTTGCATTTCCCTGATGATTAGTGATGTTGAGCATCTTTTCATATATCTGTTGGCCATATGTATGTCTTCTTTGGAGAAATATCTATAGAAGTCCTATGACCATTTTAAAATCAGATTGTTTGCTTTTTGATGTTAGACAATATATGTTCTTTATATATTATGGATATTAATTCCTGATAAATCATTTGTAAAAATATATCTACCATGCAGTCTTTTTGTTTTGTTGATGGATTTTTTTGCTACTCCAAAGCTTTTTCAGTTTGATATAATCTCATTTGTGTATTTTTGCTTTTGTTGCCCTTGCCTATGGAGACATATAAAAAATATACTAATACGAATTATGTTAAATTGGGCTGGCCGAGTGGCGCGGTGGTTAAGTGCTGGCTTGGGAAGCCAGAGGCCCCAGTTCGGTCCCACATAAGAGGGCCAGTGACACTGCCCTCAAAAAAACAACAAAAAAAACCCAACAAGAATTATGTTAAAGAGTTTATTGCCTCTACCTTCTTCTAGGATGTTTATGGTTTCAGGTGTCACATTGATGTCTTTTGTCCATTTGGAGTTGATTTTTGTATATGGTATAAGAGAACGGTTCAGATTAATTTTGTTGGCATGTATCTGTACAATTTTGGCAACAGAATTTATTGAAGAAGCTGTCTTTTCCCCATATTATATTCCTGACTCCTTTGTTGTAGCCTAGTTGTTCATATATATGTGAGTTTGCTTCTGGGCTATCCATTCTGTTCCACTGATCCTCATGTCTGTTCCTGTTCCAGTATCATATTGTTTTGATTACTATAGCTTTATAGTATAGTATAAAATCAGAGAGCATAATACCTCGAGCTTTCTTCTTTCTTCAGATTGCTTCAGGCCAGCCAAGTGGCACGTTGGTTAGGAGTTGGCTTGGCACACCAGCTCTGAGCAGCAGGGCCCTGGTTTGGATCCCACATGAGGGCCATGATGCTGCGTCCTCTACAGCTAAAATGGTGAACAACAGCTCAAACTGGAGCTGGGCTGCAGTGGGGCTGGCCGGCAGCTGGCATGTGCTTTCATGAGCTGCTGTGAGCTGCCATGAGTGGCCTTTCAGTGGCTGGTGAGTGACTGCCTCACCCGGGAAGAGCTCAATGATAATACCAACATAGCGACGTCCTCCAAAACTAGACTGAAGAACAAAAGGACAGCAACTTGTCTGTTCCCCATCCCTGATTCCCCAATGCTGTTCCCCTCCCCCAATTCCCCAATAAAATCTTTAAAAAAAAGATTGCTTTGTTTATTTAGGGTCTTTTATGGCTCCATATACATTTTAGGATTATTTGTTCTGGTTTTGTGAAAAATGTCATTGGTATTTTGATAAGGATTGCATTTAATCTGTAATTTGCTTTGGATAAAATGGACATTTTAATTATATAAATTAATTATCCCAATCCATGAGTATGGCATATCCTTCTATTTGAGTTGTCTTGAATTTATTTCATCAATGTCTTGTAGTCTTCAGAGTACAGAAATTTTGCTCCCTTGGTTAAATGTACTCCTAGATATTTTATTTCTTGATGACATTGTAAATGTGATGGCTTTCCTAATTTCTCTTTGTGATAGTTCCTTATTAATGTGTGTGTGTGTGTGTGTGTGTGTGTGTGTGTATATATATATATATATTTTACAACTTCACTGCATTCATTATTTATTTCTAACAGTTTTTTTGTGAAGTCTTTAGGTTATTTTATATATGGTGTTATGTCATCTGCAGATAGTGACAGTTTTACTCCTTCCTTTAACCTTTTATTTCTTTTTATTTTTCCTACTTTGAAAACCATTTGGATGGATGGCCTGCCTTTCTTTTCCTTTCTTTCTTTCTTTCTTTCTTTCTTTCTTTCTTTCTTTCTTTCTTTCTTTCTTTCTTTCTTTCTCTTTCTTAACTCATTTAGATTCTCTTTTGAAGACCATTTACATGTCTTAAATCCTTTTCCCCCAAATGATTTTTTAGCTTTGAATAGAGATGAGGTTAAAACTCATTTACTGACATGTTAAGGCACTCAGATAAAAAATCGAGAAAATTTCTCTTTTAAAAAGCTACATTTTTTGCCATTTTTAAAGCAATAATGACTAGCATCTCTTAATTTTCTCATTTCCTGTAAAATATGGGAAATTCTATTTGTTATCCTCTTTTTTAAAATATTTTATTGTGAAATAAACAATTTTTTAAAATTAGTTTCAGGTGTACAACACAGTGCAATAGTTATACTTTTTACCCCTCAAAATGACAACCCCACTCCCCTAGTTTGCCACCCCACTCCTCCCCCCCACATATCATACATATCTATTACAATTCCTTTGATTCCCTTCTACAGATACTCCACATCCTGTGACTATCTATATATTCAGTTACAGTTGGCATGCAATATTATACAACATCAGCTTCAGGTGTACAATGCAATCAAGCCTCTACTCCATCCATGAAGTGGTCACTAACAAGACATGTGACCATCTGACATGTCACAAAATTTTTACAACATTATTATATTCTCGAACTGTGCTTCATATCCTTGTGGAAATATTGTAGTTGTCTATTTATGCTGTCTAATCTCTTCCCCTTCTCCCTTATCCCCACCCCCCCTGCCAACTGGCAACCCTCAGTTTTTCCTCTATATCTATGAGTCTGTTTACTTTGCTCGTTTATTCAGTTTTTCAGATTTTACATATAAGTGAGATCATATGGTATTTGTCTTTCTCTGACTGAATTATTTCACTTAACATAATAGTCTCTTCACAACATTATCAATTACATTCCCAGAACTGCCCCCCATATTCCTGTGGCAACATTGTAGTCACCCACCTACGCTGTCCAAAACCTTCCCCGTCTCCCACATCCCAACTCCATCCTAGGCAGCAACCATCAGTTTTTCCTTTATATCTGTTTGATATGATTTCAATATTCTTAAATTTACTGAGACTTGTTTTCTGGACTAACGTGGTCTATCTTGGAAACAGTCCCAAGTGCACTTGAGAAGAATGTATATTCTGTTGTTTCAGGGTGAAATGCTCTAAAAATATCGACAAAGTCCAGCTGGTCTAAAGCGTCATTTAAGGCCACTCTTTCCATGTTGATTTTCTGTCTAGAGGATTTGTCCATTGGTGACAATGGGATGTTGAAGTCTCCTTCTATGATAGTGTTTCTGATGATCTGTGTCTTTATGTCTGTCAAATTCTGTTTTGTGTAATTAGGAGTTCCTATGTTGGGTGCATACATGTTTTTAGGGTTATAGTGCCCTTCTTTATCTTTTATTGTAGTCATTTTAAAGTCTATTTTGTCCAAAATAAGTACTGCTACTCCAGCTTTTTTTTCTCATTTCCATTTGCATGAAATATCTTATTCCATCTTTAAACAGCATATACATGTGTCCTATTTTCTTATCCACTCAGCCACTCTACGTCTTTTTTTTTTTTTATGAGGGCAGTGTCACTGGCCCTTACATGTGGGACCGAACCGGGGCCGCTGGCTTCCCAAGCCAGCGCTTAACCACCGTGCCACTCGGCCAGCCCTTCCACTCTGTCTTTTGATTGGAGAATTTAGCCCATTCACATTTAAAGTGATTATTGATAGGTGCGTATGTATTGCCATTTTGTTATTTGTATTCCTGGTCTTTGTAGGTTACCTTGTTTACCACTTTCTTTTGTTTAAAAAAGCCATTTAACATTTCTTGCAATGTTGGCTTGGTGGTAATGAATTCCTTAAGCTTATTCTATTCTGAGAAGCTCTTTATTTCTCCTTCAATTTTAAGTGATATCCCTGCTGGGTAGAGCAATCTTGGTTGTAGGCCTTTATTTTGTGTCACTTTGAATATCTCCTGCCACTCCCTTCTGGACAGCAGAGTTTCTGTAGATAAGTCATCTGTTAGTCTCATAGGAGATTCTTTGTATGTAGCCTGCTGTCTTCTCTTGCTGCTTTTAGGATTCTGTCTCTGTCTTTAACCTTTGCCATTTTAACTATGATGTGTCTTGGTGTGGACCTGTTTGGGTTCAGCTTTTTTGGAACCCTCTGCACTTCCTGGGCATGTATGTCAATTTCTTTCACCAGGGTAAGGAAGTTTTCAGTCATTATTTTTTCAAAAACATTCTCGACCCCTTGCTTCTTCTCTTCTTCTGGTATCCCTATGATGTGGGGTTCCTGCGATTCATCTTGTCCCATAGGGCTCTTAAACTATTTTCATTGTTTTTTTATTCTTTCGTCTTTTTGTTGTTCAAACTGGGTGATTTCTGCTATTTTGTCTTCCAAATCGCTGATTCGATTCTCCGCTTCATCTACTCTACTGGTGATTCCTTCGAGTGTGTTATTCATTGCAGTTATTGTATTCCTTAACTCTAACTGGTTGCTTTTTATGATTTCTCTATCCTTCTTTATGTCCTCACCAAGTTTGCTAAATATTCTTATCATCAGTGTTCTAAACTCTGTCTCTGAAAAGTTGGATCCCTCTGTTTCATTTCGTTCCATTTCTAGATGTTTCTTCTGATCTTTTACTTGTGACATGTTTTTTTGTTTCCCCATTCTGGCTGTCGCTCTGGGATTGCTTTGATGTATTAGATAGATCACCAGGAGAGCCCTGGCTGGAACATGCAGGCACTCAGCTCACCGCCCAGCAGTCCCAGGAAAACTCCCAGTCTCAGCCTGTCCCAATCAGCCGCTCACAGATCAGGCCGAGCAGCCTGACAACCAATCACCAGCCTGGCAAGTCTGCAAGCGCAGTGCAGAGAGCGGGGGACCCGATGCAGTTTGTGCAATCCTGTGTCTCAGTGAGCAGCCTGTTGGAGCTGGAGTGGGTCCACCAGACATTTCCCTGGCAACACAGCACAAGCCGTGCCGAGGGTGGGGATCCAATGCGGTTCGAGCATTAATGGGTCTAATTGAGCAGCCTGTTGGAGCTGGAGGGCACCCGCCCAGCATTTCCCTGGCAACACAGTATAAGCCCGGCGGAGGGTGGGAATCCAAGGCCGCATGCACGTGCACGCACACACGCACTTCGGCGCCAATTCCACCAGACCAATGAGGTCCCGGACCTGACCCTCTGTGGGAGGGCCCAACCCTGACAAAATGGCGCCCTCCTGTACATCACTCATGTGCAAACTCCACACCAGGGGAACAAAACTCCCAAAACCTCCAGCTTCTGCACCAAAGGTACTCAGTTTAGTCCCTCCCCACAGGCTCCTGGGTTCGGCGCACACAGCTACTCCCTCCACCAGGAACCAGGTAAGTGCTCACCAGCAAGCAAGCCTGTGCTCCGGCCCCACTGATATTCTAGCCGCCCTCAGCCTCACCGAGCTGAGCAAAGAGAGTCCTCACTAATTTACTGCCAGCTATCTTGGAACTTCTGTTCCCGGCAAAGGAACTCTGGGCTGGTGAGCTTGGTGTGCGGCCAGAGGGTCTCTTCCCCAACTGGAGAAGCCTCCCCACAGCTGGGGCTTCCCTCACGGGGTTTGCCCTCTCTCATCTGTGCTCTTCCTACCAAACTTGAAGTGGCCTCCTCTTTAATTTCTTCATTTTGTGGCTCTGTTCATCTACTGTTCCAGGGACCTCCAGGGTTGAATGTTGTATAAAATGTTTGTAGTTTTGGTGTGATCCTGGGTGGTAGTTAGCACAGCATCTGTCTATTCTGCCATTTTACTGGAAGTCCTATTTGTTATCCTTTTAAACACTGAAGTGAAAAGCTACTGGGTACTTTAACTATCTTCGCTCAAACTTTACATCTTTCCTACAATCAGTAGAGCTTACAATAGTCAGGTTTACATTGTACTTTCCAATGTCTCACCTTTCAATTCATGGTGGTGCAGTCTACTACTACACAAGCTTCTTGGGTGGCACTTTTAATGATAGCTAAGGAATGAGAATAAGTGTTCCAAAAGAGAAAGGAAGAAGCAAGTTGAAACAAGAAGTGTAAACTGGGAGGGGTACTTTTCACAGGAAATAGAAGGTAGCATAATGAAAAAAGGCAAGGTTATGAACATTCCAGAAACATCTTCAAAAGAATTTTGTATTAAGGTTTGAGATTATTTTTGGGAATACTAACACCTGCCTCATGGGGTTATTGTGGTAATTATCAGAGATAATGTTGTGAAAGTATTTTGTAATAAAGAATTACACAGATGTAATTATTTTTTAGAAGTTTTTGAAGTTTTTTTATTTTTCAGTTACAGTTGACATACAATATTATATTAGTTTCAGAAGTATGATATAGAGATTAGATATTTATATAACTTAAGTGATCACCCAGCTTAACCTAGTACCCATCTGAAACCAGACATAGCTATTACAATATTACTAACTATATAACTATAGGGAATATAACTATTTCCTATGCTACAGTTTATATCCCATGACTATTTTGAACTACAAATTGTACCTCTTAACCCCTTTCCTCTTCAGTCATCCCCCCAAACTTCCTCCTATCTGGCAACCATTGAATTTTTCTCTGTATTTTTTAATTTGTTTGTGTCTTGTTTATTTTTAATTTTTTTAGATTCCACATGAATGTGAATACATATGGTGTGTGTCTTTCTGTTTTATTTATTTAATTCAGCATAGTACCTTCTAGGTCAATCAGTGTTGCAGATAACAAGATTTCATTTTTTTTATGACTGAATAATGTTCCCCTATGTGTATGTCTGTGTGTGTGTGTGTGTGTGTGTGAGTGTGTGTGTATACTATTTCTTCCTTATCCATTCATCTATTGATGGACACTGAGTTTGGCTATTGTACATAATACTGCAATGAAAAGATAGATGCACATATTTTTTAGAATTAGCGTTTTAGGTTTCTTTGGATAAATATCCAGAAGTGGAATTATAGGGTCCTTCTTTGTCTCTTGTTATAGCCTTTGTTTTGAAGTCTATTTTGTTTGGTATAATATTGCTATCCACACTTTTAAAAAATTTGGTTTTCCTGAAATATGTTTTTCCATCCTTTTATTTTCTATCTGTGAGTGGCTTTTGATTTGAACTGAGTGCCTTATGGGAAGCACATGATGTAAATGTCTTGTTTTCTTACCCAATCAACCACCCCATGTCTTTTTTTTTTTTTGAGGGCAGTGTCACTGGCCCTCATATGTGGGACCTGAACCGGGGCCGCTGGCTTCCCAAGCCAGCACTTAACCACTGCACCACTCGGCCGGCCCCACCCCATGTCTTTTGATTAGAATATGTAATCCATTCACATTTGAATTAATTGTTGACAGATATGTAGTTGTTACATTTTATTATTCACATTTTAAAATCTTTTTTTATTCCCTCTTATAAAAGTCCCTCTGGGGCTGGCCTAGTGGCACGTTGGTTAAGAGTTGGCTTGAGAGCCTGCCCAGTGGCTCAGTTGGTTAAGAGCTCACTCAAGAGTGCAAGCTGAGCTCTGAGCAATAGCAGTTCGATGCCCAGCCCAAGCTGTGCTGCCATTGAGCTGCCAATAGGTGACAGGATGGCTCAGCTTTCAAAAGAAAAAGAGTTGGCTTAGGACGCCAGCTCTGAGCAGCAGGGCCCCAGTTTGGATCCCACATGAGGGCCAGTGATGCTGCCCTCTACAGTTAAGATGGTGAACAACAGCTCGACCTAGAGCTGGGCTGCCATGAGTTGCTGACAATGGCATAGGCTGCAGTGGGGCTGGCCTGCAGCTGGCGTGCGCTTTCATGAGCTTCCATGAGCCACTGTGAGGGGCCTTCCAATGGCTGGGGAGTGACCGCCTCATCTGGGAAGACAGCATTGATAATACCAACATGGGAAGTGACATCCTCCACAACTAGACTGAAGAACAAAAGGACAGCAACTTGTCTGTTCCCCTTCCCCGATTCCTCAACGCTGTTCCCCTCCCCCAATTTCCCAATAAAATCTTTAAAAAAGAAAAAGTCCCTCTAAGATTCCTTGTAATACTGGTTTGATGGTGATGAACTTTTTAGCTTTTTCTTGTCTGGGAAAATCTTTATCTGTCCTTCCATTCTAAATTATAACTTTGCTAGATAGAGTCATCTTGGTTTTAGATCCCTGCTTTTCATCACTTTGAATATTTCCTGCCAGTCCTTTCTGGCTTGCAAAGTTTCTGTTGAGAAATCAACTGATAGTCTAATGGCAGCTCCCTTGTAAATAACTAACTGCATTTCTCATGCTGTTTTTAAGATTTCCTTTGTCATTAACATTTGGCATTTTAGTTATGATGTGTCTTTCTGTGGATCTCTTTGGGTTTATCTTGTTTGGGACTTTCTGTGCTTTCTGGGCTTATATGTCTATTTCCTTCCCTAGGATAAGAAACTTTTCCATATTATTTCTTCAAATTTGTTTTCAATTCCTTGCAGTCTTACTTCTCCTTCTGGTACCCCTATGATGCAAATGTTGACATGATTGATGCTGTCCCAGAGGTCTCTTAAACTCTCCTCATTTTTTAAAAATAAAATCTTTTTTTCTGTTTGCTGTTCTGAATGTTTTCTGCTACCTTATCTTCCGAATTGCTGATTCAGTCCTCTGCTTAATCTAATCTACTACTGATTCCCTCTAATGTATTCTGTTTTCTTTTTTTAAAGATTTTATTGGGGAATTGGGGAAGGGGAACAGTGTTGGGGAACTAGGGAAGGGGACTAGCCAGGTTGTTGTCCTTCAGTCTTAGTTGTGGAGGGTGCAGCTAGCTCAGCTCTAAGCCCAGTCACCATCAGGCCGCCTGTCAGCAGTTCACAGCTGCTCAGCTCAAGGTCCCGTGCTCAATTTTAGGTGTGGAGGAGGGGGGGCAGGCACAGCTCACCATCCCATGCAGGAGCCGAACGAGCAACCTTGTTGATAGGAGCACATGCTCTCACCAGCTGAGCCACCCTGCCACCTGTTGGCAGCTCAGCTCACTGGCTCATGTGGGATTAGAACTAGCGACCCTGTTTCTCAGAGCTCGTGCTGTTAATCAACTGAGCCATTATCTTCTAAGGCTTGCTTTTAGAACGATTGACAAACTCATAACTACTGATATCAATGTCATCTTTCATTATAATTCACAAATGAGGTTTTCATGTTTCAGTGATATTCTTGCCTTTTGAACAAGGTGTTATCTTCTAAGTATCTCATGTGCTCTAGATTTCTTTTGTCTTTTAGGACACTCTTGGAAGCTCTGCCAGAATTAAGAGGCTGTCAAAATTCTATTACAAACATTGTTTTATTACTGACGTAGGGCAAAGTGTAAAGAACATATCATAGATGTTTTAGCCAAAGCTGAGTCTTCCTACATTGTAGTCCCAGTTATAAACATTTTTATGTGATTCTTATAAACGTAAGTGACTTACATGTTCACCCAGCTTTAAGCATAAATTTGAGAGTTTCTGAAAAGCAACTAAGTGGACATAGTAAACTGAACATGCAGGAGTACACAGTCAGATTGATTATGGGACCTTTGAGTGTTTCCCTTTTAAACTATCTCAAAGAATTCACAGAGAATCTTATTTCCATAAAAGTATCCTGCCGAGTTTAACCAGAGTCAAAGCATTATTTGGGCCCCAGCTTATTATGCTCAGTGGGAACAGCAATGGACATATTTCAGATTGAGACTGGAATTAATATGAGGGTAAAAAGAACATGAATAAGTTTTGTTCATTTACCTTTCCTTCTATCACACAGATGTGATCTCCACACTTATAAGTGAGTCATGCAAAAGAAAAAAGGAAGGGGGGAAATATAAAGCACAGGAAAGGTGGGGGGAAAAGAAGCAAGAAGACAGGGAATAGAGAAAATAACAAGATAATACCATGCAGGGTACACAGTGGGATTGGGGAGCAAAAGGAAATGGGAGTTGGAACCAGGAACTCCAAGAGACAAAAGTGGTCTTAAGGGTCTAAGTGGCAAGGGGTTACTTAGTTTAGGGAAGGTTCTGGGAATCTGAGTTCATTAGAGAACTAGAATTCAACTTTCTTTGTGTAAACCAATTGTAAGTCCTAGCTTGGGGTCTTTGATTTTGACATTGTCTCTAACTTTATACAGAACAGGACTTACCTTTTAAAATCATTTTCTTTTTTCATCCCAAGTGTTCACTCAGCTGAGTTTATTGAAGCAGCCCTTTGGATGATCAAGGCCTTAGTTATTTCACTAATAGTCATTTATTTCTTTCTGTATTGCAGTTATCTATGAAAAATTTCAATATATCAAATAAAATATCTTGATCAGTTTAAATAAAATAAACCTAGTCACACACCCCAAAATTTGGGGCGATTATCATCACTGTACCTTTAAAAAAATATGTCAGGTATGCTACCCTCAAGGAATTTACAATCCAGCTGGATTTTCACGGTGTTTTAGCAGCTTATAGAATCCGCTAACTCTTTTAGTTCTTCTTGGCTAAGTCATAAATATGTCGAACTCACAATGCTTAAAAATGGCTGAGATTTGAGCAAGTTCAAACACTCATCTGCATGAAAGCTTGATTCCTATTAAATGAGAGAGTGTGGAAGATATGGAAAACAGGAGGTACTTGCCCTAATGCAGATTGGAAAACTAGGGTGATTTGTACTGTTCAAGTAGAATTGTTCCATATTTTATCTCTTTTGTTTTCTCTATCCAACCTAATTAGTTTTGTAACTCTGGCTGAGCCTTAAAGTCTTCGTCTGTATAATGGGGGTAATATTGCTTAACTTACAGGTAATTATGAGAATTAATGGGATACAATTTATAAAATGTCTGTGGTAGAAATCAAGAATTGTTCCCCAGTATTCTAAACCACTTGTCTTAGAAAGGTTAAGTTTATTTTGCCACATGGCCACCTAGAATAAAGACTTCATTTCCTAGGCTCTTTTGAATCTGGGGTAGCCATGTGATTAAATTCTCACCAAAGGGTTCAAGTTGTAGAAAAAGGTACTGGCAAGGAACAGGGATAACCTCCAACGAACTGCTAGCAAAAAACTGAATCCTGTCAACTTCGACGTGAATTTGATTGGAAGTAGATTTGTCCTCAGTCAAGCCTTCAACATCAACAGCCTCAGCCAACACCTTGACTGTAGCCCTGTGAGCGATTGTGAGACACAGGACACAGCTAAGCTATGCCCAGATTCCTGACTCACAGAACTGTGATTTGTTTTAAGCAGCTAAACATTAGGATAATTATTATGCATCAGTAGGTAATTTATACAGGGTTAAATGTGGGAGTGAAATGTGTGAATTCCAGAAAGTATTCTTAAAGAAAGAAGACATGTCCCCCTTCTGCACCTCCATCACGATAACTGAAATAAGAATATAATGGCTGGAATGCTAGTAGCTATTTTGAGTTATGAAATGACAATAGAATAAAGGAATAAGTAAAAGAGAACCTGGATTCCTAAGATCCAGGATATATAATACTATTCTGGATCACCTACCCCTATCTATACAACAGAAAGAGCAATAACTTTTTTTCATTTATTTTGGGTTATCCATCTCATGAAGAAAATTCTGGTACTAATAAATAATGGTGTCTGACACTACTCTTAATACCTGAAAATATTTAAGAAATACTAGGCTTCTTTCTGTACAGTGAAAAGAATAAACTAACCACAAATAAATTTAACCAAAAAGGTAATAGATCTGTACACTGAAAATTAAAAGACATTAATGAAAGAAATTGAAAAAGACAAAAGTAAATAGAAAGATATTCCATACAAATGAACTGGAAAAGTTACTATCATTTAAATGTTCATACTAACCAAAGAAAATTACAATTCAATGCAATTCTTATCAAAATACCAAAGACATTTTCCAGGAACTAGAACAAATAATCCTAAAATTTATATGGAACCATCAATGACAACAAATAGACAAGTAAATCTTGAGAAAGAAGAACAAAGCTGAAGGTATCATGCTCCCTAATTTCACACTATACTATAAAGCAATAGTGATTAAAACAGTATGGTCCTGGAACAGAAACATATACATAGACTAATGGAACACCCAGAAATAAACTCACAGTTAGATGATCAATTAATCTACAACAAAGTAGGCAGGAATATACAATGGAGAAAAGACAGTCTCTTCATTGAATGATACTGGGAAAACTGGACAATCAGTCACATGCAAAAGAATGAACATGGACCACTATCTTACATCATACACAAAAATTAACTTAAAATGGATTAAAGACTTGAATGTAAGACCTGAAGACTCCTAGAAAAAAACATAGGTTGTAAGCTCCTTGACCTTGGTGTTGGAGATGACATTTTGGATCAAAGGTAATAAAAGTAAAAATAAATAAGAGGGACTACAGCAAACTAAAAAGCTCTGCACAGCAAAGGAAACCATCAACAAAACTAATGGCAACTTACTAAATGGGGGAAAATATGTGCAAACCATATATCTGATAAGGGGTTAATAAAAATATATAAAGAACTCATACAACTCAATAGTAAAAAAAAATCAAGTGATTTTATGAAAAAATGGACAGAAGATTTGAATAAACATTTTACCAAAGAAGACTTTCAAATGGCCAACAAGTACAAGAAAAAATGCTCAACTTCACTAATCATCAGGAAAATGCAAATCAAAACCACAGTAAGATATCACTTCTTTGGCCGGCTGAGTGGTGCGGTGGTTAAGCGCTGGCTTGGGAAGCCAGCAGCCCCGGTTCGGGTCCCACATATGAGGGCCAGTGACACTGCCCTCAAAAAAAAAAACCCAAAAGATATCACTTCACATCTGTTAGGATGGTTATCATCAAAAAGATAAGAAATAACAAGTGTTGGCTAAGATGTGGAGAGAAGGGAGCCTTTGTTCACTATTGGTGGGAATGTTAACTGGTGCAGCCACTATGGAAAACAATATGGGGGTTCCTCAAAAAATTAAAAATAGAACTACCATATGATCTAGCAATTTTACTTCTGTGTATTTATCCAAAGAAAATGAAAAAACTAACTCAAAAAGATATATGCATTTCCATATTCATTGTGATTATTTACAATAGCTAAGAAATGGAAATAACCTGTGCAAATTGACAGATGAATGGATAAGATACACACACACACATACACACACACACACACAGAGGAATATTATTCACCTACAAAAAGAATGAAATCCTGCCATTTGTGACAACGTGGTTGGTCCTTGAGGGCATTATGCTAAGTAAATAAATGAGAAAGAGAAAGACAAATTATGTTTGATTTCACTTATATGTGGAATCTAAGGGAAAAAAAGTTCATAGATACAGAGAACAGATTGGTGGTTGCCAGAGGCAAAGGGTCAGGTGTGGGTGGAATGGGTTTAAGGAGAGAAAAGGTACAAGTTTCCAATAATAAAATAAATAAGACATGGGGATATAATGTACAGCATGATGACTATAATTAATAATACTGTATTGCATATTTGAAAGTTGCTAAACAAGTAGATCCTAAAAGTTCTCATCACAAGAAAAAATTTTGTAACTATGTATGATGACTTATGTTAACTAGACATATTGTGGTGATTATTTTGCAGTATATGAAAATATCAAATCATTGTGTTATATACCTGAAACTAATATAGTGCTATGTCAGTTATCCTTCAATAAAAAATAAGTAATAGTTCTTTCGATGCCAAATGTCATGGAAGAATGAATACAACATACTTTGTCAGAAAGTTCTTGTTTTGCAGGAATATACTGTCTAATTTCCAAATGGTTTCAATCATTTTGCTAAATTTTTCTCACTAATCTCCATCCCTAGCAGCCTTCTCCTCTTAACATTGAAATATACCAGGTTCTCTAAAAAATGCTGAGTCCTTTTTTTTTTTTTCTGTTATGGGAAAATTTTATTTTGTGATGGAAATATTCACCTCTAATTCTATACTTGGTTTAAAAAGGAGCTTTTTACATTTTTCTTCTGTTTGAATAAGAATCTTTACATATATAATATTATGAACTTGTCTAAGTTTCTTACAAACTTAGAGCTTCAGAATCCCCACTGGCAAGAGAGGAATAATAATATTACCTCCCTCATAGCGTAGATTAAATGAGATTGTACACCTAAAATATTTAGTATAGTGCTCCACACAAATAAACACTATATAAATTCAATTGTTATGTTATTTAGAATGTAATTATTAGTACATTTCTCTAGGGTAAAGATTTTGCATTGATTTTGACCTTATTTGTTAATATGTTGGTTCTGAAAGAATGAACCTAATGTTGAAATTCTCAAGTACTAAGGCAGACTAATAGGGTAGATTTTTGTAGGCATAGGGGAGACTTTTCCCAAGTATCCATCAAATTCCTCTCCATGGAGGAAGGCATCATCTATTGTTATGCTAATAGCAGGCCCAGTGATGACAATTTTTTCTTGAAGAACTTCACAGGTGAAAACTTTCTCCATACTGCCTCACCTCTTTTTAGTCTTCCAGTATGGTTTCTTGTCTCTTAGATGTTCAAGAAGCTCTTCCTTAGGTCTTGAGTTATATATCTGGACTCATAGAAGTTTGTTCACTAGCTGCCCATTGGTATCATTTACAACTAATGCAATGCACATATTTAAGGACAAAATGATGCTCAAATTGTGGTTTCTTCTGTGGATTTTATGCTACTTTTGGTCATGGGACTCATCTGTGGGATAATTATTTTGGCAATGTTTGCTGGCCTAGTGTTCTGGAAGTAAGAGATAGTCATATAATCTGGTTCCAGGTTCATTCGAATTTCTTTACGCTGCTCATCCAGCTGCTTTGGCTTGCCAGAGACTGTTTAATACTAGAGTTTTCATACAAATCTCTGTGCTCTCTACCCCACCCAAGCAACTTAGTTCCCTCAGGGGTGTGATCAGAATTGAAATCACTGTAAAATTATTGTAGTCCTTATTGATGATAAAGAAATCCTGAACTGGCCCCGGGTTTAGCAGGCTCAGATATTTTATACAAATGAGATTTTGACAGAGTAAATAGCATCTATAGGTTTAATGTTAATAAATAAATATATTTTTCATAGGAAATAAAGATGTTCTAACTTGTCATCATGAGATGAGTGTGGTTTTCTTTCTTTTTCTACTTGTGTGGCTAGATGTGGTGATCTAATTTATGTATCCTCCTTTTGAATATTTCGGTTAAGGCTGTGTGTGTGTGTGTGTGTGTGTGTGTGTGTGTGTGTGTATCCAGAATGAAGTTAATAGATTGTTCTTTAGAAAAGCATGATATTTGTGACTGATTGATGATCATGGTTTTCAGCAATACTGCTAACTGTCCATAGATTTTTAATGTTCTAGGCAGAGACCAACCAAAGTTTCCTCTAATTGATATGATAGCTCACCAAAGTGGACTTGAAATAGATTTTCTCCCCTTATTTTGTATTGTGGCAAATTCTAACTCATTCATACCCACTAGGATGGCCATAGTTAAAAAAAATAAAAACCTAAAAGTAACAAATATTGTTGAGAATGTTGAAAAATTGGAACCTTCATACATTTCTAGTAGGAATGTAAAATGGTGCAGCTATTATGGAAAACAATTTAGCGGTTCCTCAAAAATTAATCATAAGGGCCGTGGCACGGTGGTTAGGTGCTGGCTTGGGAGGTCAGCGGCCCTTGTTCGGGTCCCACATATGAGGGCCAGTGACACTGCCCTAAAAAAAAACACATCATAAAATTAGCATATGAGCCAGCAATTTCTCTCTTAGGTACATACCCAAAATAATTGAAACAGGTATTCAAAAATAATTCCTGTACATGACTGTGCATAACAGCACTATTCACAGTAACAAAAAGGTGGAACAACACAAACATCCATCAAGTAATAAGGGGATAAACAGAATGTGGTATATCCATGTAATGGAATATTATTCAGCCATTAAAGAAGAGAAGTATACTGATATATGCTACAACATTGATGAACCTCAAAAATGTGATATAACTGAATTATAACATAAGCAAAAGGTTACATATTGAATGGTTCCATTTTTATTAAATATCCAGAATAGGCACAAAGATATAGAGAAGCAAACTGTGGTTGTGGAGGACTGGGGGGAGGGGGGATATGGTGCGACTGCTTAGCAGGTGTGTGGTTTTCTTTTGATGTGATGAAAATTTTTTGGAACCAGATAAAGGTGCTGGTTGCACAACATTCTAAATGCCACTGAATTGTACACTTTAAATGGTTAATTTTATGTTACATGAATTTCACCTGAAAAATGTAAAATAAAAAACGTTTTATCTTATTGGTTTAGCAAAGAACTCTACTGACTTCTTGAATAGGAGATAAGCAGTAACTATTCATGTTGCTTTTGTGGAAACATGTGTTTCAGCAGTGATATTTACATTTTTGTACTCTGAAATGAATTGGGTTGAAGGAGCAGAAGATACAGAAAAATACCTTTTTGAGGTAAATGTATATATTTTTAAAAAATAGTGTTAGCCATCTGACAGCCCTAATATCAAGTTAAAAGACTTCATAAGGTCATCTGGGTCAGCTTAATCTTTTATTATAGCTCTATTGGGTGACATCAATAATAGCCATTGAAAATTAATGGGTCTATGTAGATACAGAGACAAACTGATAGTTGCCAAATGTACGGAGGTTGGGGGGGTGAGTGAAAAAGGTGAAGGAATTAAGTACAAATTGTTCATTGGGATGGATGTAAAGTACAGTATAGGGAATATAGTCAATAATATAATAATTATGTGGGTACTAGACATATTGGGAGCATCACTTTATAAAGTATCAATATATAAATGTCTAACCACAATGCTGTATATGTGAAACTAATATAAAATAATACTAGGCTGGCTGAGTGGCACGGTGGTTAAGCGCTGGCTTGGGAAGCCTAGCGGCCCCAGTTCGGGTCCCATATATGGGGGCCAGTGACACTGCCCTCAAAAAAAAAATACTGAATGTCAACTGTCATTGAAAACTAAAAAAAAAGAAAAGAAAAGAAATCAATGGGTCTAACTGAAACACTCTTTCTTCCGTTTAATTTGTCACATGTTATACTCCAGTAACAGTATCCTGTTTGCACTTCTCTAAACATGTATGTTATTTCATTTCTTGTTCTCTGTATTTTCTGTGCTTTTTGCTTGGAATATCCTTCTTCCACTTGGTCGCTTAGGAAATTTCTATTATGCTTTTAAAACCTAAGTCAGAGTGTCACCTCCTTAAGAAGACTTAGTTTCTCCTTTCTCAGCTCTACCTAATATCTTGTATATATTTCTATTAATTCACTTATGACACAATTATATGGTTGGATTTCTATTTTCCCTACTATACTGGACTGTGAGTTTCTTAAGAATAGAAACCTTATTCATTATGCTCTCTGTTGTGTTCTTTCTATTTCGAAAAGTGCAGGGCCTATAAGAGCAACTCATAAAAGTATGTGGAGACACTTAATTTTACAAAGGACAATATGATGTTGCTTTCCCTGCAGACAGAAGAATAATGAAAAGATCCTTAGAAGCCTGGTGATATCTGAGGGGATTTAAGTTGCCATATAATTCTTTTTTGAGAATTTTAGCCCCGAGGAATCCTATCTGAAAACCTCAATCGTCTGTCTCCTCCCAAGATGTAATGTCTCTGCTATTTTGTTCCCAGCTTCTTCGATTGAGAAAGGTTCCTGATTATTTGTGCTGGCAAGAGTATTTCCTATAGATTCTCTTAATGTAAAATACAGCATTCTGAGACCATGGGATCTACACTGAAGGACTTTTTTCCTCCTTGTATTAGCTGCCATGGCTCAATTGTTCTAAAGACTTGGACACTTCTTTGTGGCCTGATTTTCTCTATAAAAGACAACTCCCTCATCCCTAGAGCCCCTGAAGGTCTCTAGAAATTTTAGCAAGGCAGATGAGTCCGCCAACTTCAGCACTCTGCCAGTTTCCATCCTGTACATGTTTTTAACCCTCGGGGTAGAGTGAATGCCTGGAGATATTCTTTCATAACACTTGTTTGGCAGGGAAAATAGAAAAAAAATGATAGCAGCCAAGGGTCACAGTTTCTACATTCTGCAAAAATATCTTTAAGAATATTCTGCTTTTATTTTTACAAAGTAAAAAGCTCATAGTTTGTGACAACTGCTCTCATTATCTTTGTTTTGTTTTGTTTCTGGGATGGGGTTATCACAGTTATAATTCTAGATTGCTTACATTCTTTGATTTTCTTTTGTTGTTTCACTTGAAAATGTTAAGTTATATCTCCTACCTTTTCTCTTCTAATGCATCCTTCATCTTATGTTCAGTTTTCAATTTCTAGAGGAGGCACTCCTAATTTGGGGATCACTGATATTAATAGCACCCATTAACAGCCTTCTGGAAATACATGAACCTTCTCAGATTGTGAGCTGAGCAAAATTAGGTATATTTGTATATGTGTGCATTTTTTTCCTGAGGCATAGGATATATAAATCCCACCAGATTCTCAACATGGTCCATGAGCCAAAAATATGTTCAGAACTATCACTGTAAATAAACCTAGACATATCTGCTTTAAGAAAACTCTTCGGAGAATAAAATAAGGTTCTCTGGCCCCAAAATAAGTTTCTTCTCAAGACGAGTTTTCTCTTTCCTTAGGGGGTTTTCATGAAATGAGACTAGAACTTTCTGCATTGTAAAAACTGGTTTTGGGATTGCACCCTCACACCTTAAGTTTGAGTCTCCTTATTCAGGCTGATGGAACTTACAGACTACTAGCCGAGCTGTTAGAAGTCACATAAAAAATCACCAGTTGTAGCTCCTAAAGGAGAAACAGCAAAGGAACTGTTGCTGGACTTATAAATCTTTTTCAAATATTTGAGGTCCAGTTGTTATTTGTAGGTTGCTGGAGAAAATGTTCCAGCATATTAATATCTGTGAATTTATATGTGTAAACCTGTGTACATTTCTTTATCAATCTGCATTTATTCAGCACTCTAAGATGATTTACGCCCTCCCAGTCCCTGAAAACCCTGAGGACAGAGTGTTACACATACTCCCAATTATTTATGCATAAAAATATGAGGTTTGGCTATTGGACTCACTGACATAGCTAAACATTTTTGGCCTCCTCACAAGGTAAAGAGTGGAGATGTGGTGGTTTGTGGACTTACATTCCATAGTCTGCATTGGTCTGTGGGGGAAGTGAAGAGTGGGGAGAAAAAGAGCTCCTTCAACTTCTTCAGCGACTTTCTCAGAAACAGGGTTTCATCCATTGAGGCACATATCAGAATTGGGACATTTTCAGGTTTTGTCAACTTGGTGCTCTCATTTCTGCACTTAAATCATCCTCTCCCCTAATATTATTCCCTATGCATATGTTTGGTTTAGTGTGGGGTTACGTATGAAGTGCTTATATTTCCCACTTGGTACATTTTATTCCTTGTCTAGCATCATGAAAGCAGGGGCCACGGTTTATACTTCATACACACAATGCTCATCATATAATAGGTACTCAATATCTACTTATTGATTTTAAGTTTCATATTGATTAGCAATTTCTGACTGTGGATGACAAAATAATATATATAGCTCTAAGAAATTAGGAGGTTAGATTTTTATTTAAAGGTATAAAGCAAAGAAAAGAACTCTTTGGGCAAATGTGGCTTTGGACAGCCAAATTTAATCATTCTACCTTAGTGATAGTTAACTTGGTTTGGATCTAATTAGACTGGATAAGACTAGAAGCTTCTAGGATATACTTACATTCATACAAGCATGGAAGATGAGCCTTATAATAGGTATATTAAAGCAGAGGGAAAGAATCTATTTTCCAAAAATGTTCCACATGTTAAGGTCAGTGTTGTTTAGTTCAGGTTATTTTAGTGGTATGTAAAAACCTTTTATAGATGGGCAAATCAAATTAACTATTATTTCAAGTCTAACTTTGATAGTTTATTGGCCATCCATTAAAGTGTAAGCTCTTTGGGAGCATGCACTGGCATTTGTTTTATTCCCTCAGTAACCTAGTGCTAGAACAGTTTCTGGCAGAGAAAGTGTGCAATAAAACTTTTCAAGTAGACGCAATCTATCAACAAGAGTTTACTGATCAGTGACTAACAAAATGGTAAATTCTCTGAAGATACAAATAAAAATTTTTAAATGGAGCAGTCTTATCCTCCATGAGTTTAGAACCCACCTGAGATGAAATGAACAGATACGAAACAATTAGATGCTAAAACACCCAGAGTCAGAACAGAAAAGTTGGAGTTCTCTTTCTGACTCTGCTACTCATTTGCTGTGTTAGCTTGGACAAGTCTTTTATTTGGGGGCATTACAGTTTCCTAATTTGAAAAACTGTGTATTACATACACTTAGAGGTTGAAAATATGATAGTGCTATATTTACAGATTCAGAGAAACTTGAGACATAGTGGGCTGTAATAGCCAAAGAAAGTCCAGGTAAAATCTGGGCTGGAACTTGGCCTTGAAAGATGAGTACCATTTAACTTTGTGGAGAAAAGGATTGGGAAAATTTCAGGAAGACATACAATACGAACAAAGGCATGGAATAAAAATATGAGTTTGGCATAGCTATGATGTCTTTAATAGTGGAGAATATATTTTGAGAAGAGGGAAAAACAAAGTTGTCAAGAGGGAGAAATTCATATAGAAGGAGGTACAAAATCTCAGAAAAAATATTTGGACCCAACACAGGAGATAAGAAGCAGCCATATATAAAATATGTGTGTTTGTGTGTGCATACATATAGTGCTTAGAAAAGTGCACAGCACACAGTGAAATCCACATATAAATTTCAGCAATTGCGTGTGTATGTGTGTATGGGGGGGATAAAAGAGAGAGGAGGGGAGGGAGAAAGGAAGGGAGGGAGAGAGAGAGAAGGAGAGAGAGAGAGAGAGAGAGAGAGAGAGAGAGAGAGAGAGAGAGAGAGAGGAGTGGCAACGAAAATATGAGTAGAAAAATTAGTCTGACAATACGGTAGTATTGTTTAAGGTGAAGAAGAAGGCAAATCAGCTAGGTGGGTATTTAAGTTATCCGAGAAAATAATCATGTGGCTACAAACTATAGGTCTAAGTTGGAAATATTCTTAGATATCAACTATTTTAAACTCGCAGTTAAAGTAGAAATCCTTTCGGCATTCTCCCAGCCTCTGAGAGTTTTCAGTGATAGTTTACTGTTCTGCAAGGCAGCCCATTCCATTTACGGGTATTTTGTATCCTTAGATAGAGCTTTCTGATCCTGAGCCTAAATTTGCCTCCTCATGCGTTCTACTCATTATCCTGGTTCTCCCCTTGGGTCTACATTAAATATGTCTAATTTTGCTTCCAAGTCACATTCTGGCTAAATTTTCTCTTTTTCAGGAAAAACACTTCCAGTTTCTTTAATCATCCCTCCACAGCATGATTTCAGATATTTTGCCATCTGGACTATCTTGTTCTGAAATCTCTTTAGACTGGTAAAGTTCCTATTAGAATGTGGGTGCCCAGAAATGAACACAGCCTACCAGATGTAGTCTTACTAGTGCCGAGTTCCTCCCTTGAACTGGGCATTCTATTTGTATTGCTCTACTATAACATAACATTTGCTTTCTAAGCAGCTACATCAGACTATTGACTCATTTCAACTTGTGATTGCCTAAAAGCCACAACTATGCAATAGCTTGTTGACCTGGTGAACTTTCTATTTATTATTTTGGCCTTTCAGACCTGTTGAGATCTTTGTGATTGGAAAATCCAAGGGATTTGGTAGGTTGAAAAACTACTTCTTTCTAAAAAATGTCTATGTTTGTTATCATTTTGGGGGAGAGGGAAGTTTTGAGATAAAGTCACAACTCACTAATTCAAGAATAGTTGGAGGATCTATTTACTGAATTAATGAGAAGTCTGAATCACTTTGCAATTTCAGAAAGAATGATATTTGAAATAAAAATAGTAATTGGAATGAAGACTATGATGACATTTTCAAGGAAAGGATGTACTCAGCCCAGCTATAATGAATAAACATGACTCCTTACATACATTTCATGGTTAAAATCCTTTAAAACAGTCCTTTTAATGTGCAATGTTGGGCATTAATTTGCTGAATCAACTTTTATTCCCTTACACAACAGAAAGGAAAATAAAAGTAACAGCTAACACTTTTATAGCTTATACTATATGTAAGGCTCACTTCTAAGCACTTGACATGCTCATTTAAACTTTTCAATAATACTATGAAGTTGATGTTTTTGTTATCAGCACCTCATCATCTCTATTTTACAGCTGAGGAAACTGAGGTACTAAGAATTTAAGTAACTTCTCCAAATCAAAATAGCCAGTAAATCAAATATGGACTTTGGGGCCGGCCGAGTGGTGCGGTGGTTAAGCGCTGGCCTTGGAAGCCAGTGACTCGGGTTCGGTCCCACATATGAGGGCCAGTAACACGGCCCTCGAAAAAAAAATATGGACTTTGAATCCAGAAGATCTGGCTCCAGAGTTAGTGCTCATAGTGCTTTCATATCCAAATACTCAATTCAGTCAGTATAGTAGAATCCAAATGTCTTGCAATATCTAGAAAATGTCACCAACTTGCTTGAAAATAAGAAATTCAAATTTAAGAGTAAGTTAAGCTTCCATAGTCCAGACTCATATGCCTTCTGTCCCGCAAGTGGTGGTGATGGTGGTGGTAGGGAAGGAAGTTTCACTATTCTTTCTGGTCCTTTTGTATATGTAGTATATTTGATTAAATGTTTTAGGATCTTATAAATGAATCCATGTGACATAAAGATATTAGAAAAGAGTTCAAGTTATATGAATTGGCAAGGCATTGGCTGCCCTCTACCTAAAAAGGTAGATGGATGTATAAATATTGTAAGAATCCAGTCTATGAATTACTGAGAACTTGATTGGGATAGTGTAAAGAGGGATCAATTAAGAATCCTAGATTCTAGGGCCAGCCGAATGGCGCGGTGCTTAAGCGCTGGCTTGGGAAGCCAGTGGCCCGGTTCGGGTCCCACATATGAAGGCCAGTGATACTGCCCTCAAAAAAATAAAAAAATAAAAACTAGAATCCAGGATTCTTTTTGTTGGTTTGTTTGGTTTTGTTTCTGCCCTCAAAAAAATAAAAACTAGAATCCATGATTCTTTTTGTTGGTTTGTTTGTTTTTGTTTTTTGTTTTTGAGGGCAGTGTCACTGGCCTTCATATGTGGGACCCGAACCAGGTCGCTGGCTTCCCAAGCCAGCGCTTAACCACCGCGCCACTCGGCTGGCCCCTGGATTCTTGTTTTAATTTTGTCACTAAACAGTTCTCTGGCTTTTAATAAGTCAGTTAACCTTTCTGAGCATCAGTTTCCCCACCTTTAAAATAAAAGGATTAGATGATTCATCAGGACTCGTTCAGCTCTAACATCTCTTGTTTTAAGAGATTAAAGGAAACCAGTGGTAGAGAAGAAGAGAAAAAGTTTAAAGAATCGGCATAAATGAAGGAATAAAGTCTAGCTTTAGCTTCACCAGTATTTCTCCCATAATAATCTGGCTTGTCTTGAAACATTGAGCTTTTTAAACAAATTTAACTGCCTAGTCTATGGCTTTGTGGTTCCACCGTGCTCAAGAAAAATGCTGACAACTTGTTTTCTGTTTCCACTGGCAGCATTACTGTTTTAAAATTGAAATGACAAATGGGTATAGTGTAATGGTTGAATTATATATTGATATTCTATATTTCGCTTTAATGCACATATTTTAATTCCCAGATAGATTTCCACTGTATTGGACAAAATGGACATAATGTAATAATTGTAATCAGTGAACAATTATATGGATTTTTGTCTTAATACTTGAAAAAAGTTTTGTCCTAATTTAGGCTTTTCTTCGTTATATGGGAGTACTTTTGAGAAGAGTAAGGAACTCTGAGGATAAAATTCCTCTTTGTTTTCTCTACTTGGAGAAACCCAGGTGTGCAGAATATTTTCCGATTTTTTTTATGCCTTTCAAAGCATTTGAGAACAGTTGATTTGTATTTTCTCCACACATATTGCCAAAGACAATGCTACAAACCAGGAGAAACTCACTTCGATCTGAAGGTAGTTTTGCTTGTCATGTGCTTATGCAAGCATGTACAACCTAATAGTCAAAACCAACTTCCCAAACCTGAACTTAGTCCTTCAACTTATTATTTGAGTCTTTGGGAGAAGGCTTAAACTTTTTTTTTAAAGATTTTATTGGGGAATTGGGAGAGGCAAACAGCGTTGGGAAATCAGGGAAGGGGAACAGACAAGTTGCTGTCCTTTTATTCTTCAGTCTAGTTGTGGAGGACGTTGCTTCACTGGCCCATGTTGGTATCGTCATTACGCTCTTCCCGGTTGAGGCAGATCGGTCGACGGCCTCTGGATGGTCACACACCGCGGCTATTGGCAGCTCACGCTGGCTGCCGGCCGCTCACACTGGCTGCCGGCCACTCACTGTAGCCTATGGCAGCCCACTGCAGCAGGGGCTGCAGCCTACACTGTCACCAGGACTCACACAGCCCAGCTCCAGGTGGAGCTGTTGTTAGCTGTATAAGGCAGTGTCACTGGCCCTCATATGTGGGGTCCGAACCCAGGCTGCTGGCATCCCAAGCCAGCTCTTAACCAATGCGCCACTCGGCTGGCCCTAAACTTTTTTTTTTTTTTTTTTTTTTTTTTTTTTTAAAGATTTTATTGGGGAATTGGCGGAGAGGAACAGCGTTGGGGAATTGGGGAAGGGGAACAGACAAGTTGCTGTCTTTTTGTTCTTCAGTCTAGTTGCAGAGGATGTTGCTTCACTGGCCCATGTTGGTATCGTCATTGCATTCTTCCCGGATGAGGCAGATCAGTCGCTGGCCTCTGGATGTCGCTCACCGCGGTTATTGGCCGCTCACGCTGGCTGCGGGCCACTCACTGTAGCCTATGGCAGCCCACTGCAGCAGGGACTGCAGCCCACACCATCACCGGGGCTCGCACAGCCCAGCTCCAGGTGGAGCTGTTGTTAGCTGTAGAGGGCAGTGTCACTGGCCCTCATGTGGGATCCGAACCGGGGCCGCTGGCATCCCAAAACCAGCGCTTAACCAATGCGCCACTCGGCCGGCCCTGGCCCTAAACTTTTATATCTTTATCTGTCAGCTGAGCTGATCCAAGTCCCACACAACATTATACTCAATGATTTTTAACCACTGTAGAAGATGGAATAATCACAAAAGGCTGCTATTTGTGTTAAGTAATATTGTGTATATTAACAAAATTATTTACAGGTGAAGCTTACTCATGTTGAGTCCTCTGCTTGATGTCCACCTAACTCCCATTCCTATCTTCAGCATATTCCCAGTATTCCATGTACCCAGTGCCTTCGTGAATTCCAGAATCCTTCCTACTTTCTGTCTTTGTCTCCTTCCATCTTTATCAAAACTTACCTATCCACTGTCCCATAATTGTAGGCTTCTGTATTCTATGTCACTTGAGCTAGTTACTTGGTTTCTGGGCCCTAGTTTTTCCACAAATAAAATAAAGGTCTTGAAATAGGTGAACTTCAAGGTCCCATCCAGTTCTAAAATTGCAGGAGTTAATACCTGTGTTAATATGGTATCTAGTAAATATGCTTTACTTCCTGATAGAAGAATTTGGTGGACTCACAAAGGCCAGATTGTGGCAGTTCCCTGGGAACATCATGATTTAACTTAGTTGACATTATTTTGGAATACCAACGATAGGCATTTCTGGGACTTCCTCATGAATTCTTATTTCCTTCAAATCATACTCCATAAATGGCTACCTATTTTGTTTATGCCTATATTAACTCTCCGTTGGTTACCAGGTAGCAAATATTCAGTCATTTCATAAATGGAAGAAAAGGTTTATATGTATTTTTCTGGACTTAACTCCTTACTCAGGTTGAGCTCAGGTACTCTTATGAAATAGTATTTCTGAGGAGTTTCTTAGCAATTCTCCTTTACTGTTGGTATCATCTCAGCCATACTTTCCCAGAGAGTTCATTATCAACTCTTCCAAAATATTGTCTCACTCTAAAAGCAATCACTTCTTGCAAATAATACTCATGAGGCAAATGTCTTCTTTAAGTAAAAAAAAGTCTCCTTTTGAAATGCAGCTCATATAATGATATTATTAACAAGCGTCCTTGT
Source organism: Aselliscus stoliczkanus (assembly GCA_033961575.1). Lineage (NCBI taxonomy): Eukaryota > Metazoa > Chordata > Mammalia > Chiroptera > Hipposideridae > Aselliscus > Aselliscus stoliczkanus. The sequence continues at coordinate 54,760,616 of CM066737.1, forward strand.
TACTTGTTGTAAATAATCAGCTTTTGGGCATTTAAATTTCTGGGCAAGAAACCGTCTTGATTTTACGCAGGTTAAGGAAAAAGTTAAACAATGGTGGAGATTTTTCTTTTGACTTCTCTTTCTGTTAAAACAAAGAACAAAAAGATAAAAAAAATAAAACAAAGAACAAATGACAAATCCATGTTTGAGACATCTGGATGTTTCCCATCATGTGACTTAAACAATCTGCATTTTTTCACTTATCATCCAGATGTTTTGGTCTTCTGCAAACCTAGCTAATGTGAAGGATAATATCAAGCAATCATCTGGGGATACTGATTAACATGGACAGCAAATCTGAATAATCCATGTTCTTAGAGTCCTTAGAGTTTTTTGTCTAGCTTAGAACACATTACTAATGGGGTCAAAGTTACTGTACATTTGTTTCTTGTATAGGCCAGTTAGTTCTGATCTGTTCCATGACCACAGGGTGCACTTCTAGCCTCAGCCAGCTGTCTGGAAAGTGAGTGTCATTGGTCCTACAGGCACTCATGCAAGAAACTGAATAGACAATCTTCACCACTTGGAAATTAAAATAAAAATGCATTTCTCATGGATGGTGGGTCAGTGGTGCCATTATTATATAAAAATAATTATAATAGTAATTCTTATATAGTATTTATTTTGTGTCAAACACTGTTGTAAGCACTTTATATATATTAATTCTCAATGTTCACAACAACTCTGTGTGTATTGTCATTATCTCCATTTTACAGGTGAGGCATAGAATGTTAAGTAATTTCCCCAAAATGAAATGAATGGCATTCTCATTTTTCCTGTTCATTTTCTCACATCCCCTGCATCAAGAAGGGGAGGTGGCTCACAATGTATTGGCTGTCTAGAAAATTAGTCAAAAGAGGACAGAAACTTGGATATTTCTGTATACTGAATTCATTGATGGAACTGCTACTGTTGCACACCCTGTGCCTAGTAAAGGAGGTTAATCCAATCCCTATTTTTCCACCCAATATGATAATTATAGGTATAAAAGTACCCTTTGCAAAAAAGAAAGGCAATGTTATAGGCAATAAGTCAGCGTGTAAAGTATATATTTAAGAAAAAGCACTTTGTGGTTAGGTGTAATGAACTGCATTGGGTGGCCTCATGGAACTAAATTGTCTGAATGCTCTGAGGAAGAATGATACATTTGACTGGCAAAATGCTTAAGAAACTTTGATCTCCAACCAGAAATTGACTTAGAATCCTAAAATTCTAAACCCCGACCTAGACAAGATGTATAGAGATCATCTAATCCATTATTTTCTTTCTTTTTTAAAAATCGGGAACAATAAAAAAATTCCTGCTGAAAGAAGCAATTGAAAAAAGATATCCCTCATATTTTTAAGGACTCCAGGAGTTGAAACTTCACAGATGCTCCCAAATTCATTTGTCCAATTTAATGAAAAAAAATGCGATGTGAGCAACTCCTCTGTGACCAGAACTGTTAAGGGTCCTTGGACTATAGCAAGGAATAAGACATGACCACTGATCTTCAGAAACTCTTCATCCATTCTGGTGTTTCTACTTTAGACAGTAAAGGCTCTCCTTCCTGTAACTGTACTGCCTATGTTTTGTTTCATCCTCTGAAATTATGGAATGCCCAATGGCTTATAATGGAGGCTGTATTCATTTGTTAATTAAACTCCATTTCTTTTTCCTTCTGGACAAGCAATTAGACTATATTTCCTACCCCCAAACTACCCCTAAATCCCACCTCCCCCCCACTGCTTAGACTGTGAGTGGGCCATTTTATGCCATCCTCCATGCCCTCTTTTTTTTCTTTAAACCCATCTACTAGATGAATGGAGAGGACTCCTTTGACCTAGAGGAGAACAGAAAATAAAAATAGGAAAAGCCTATCTCTGAAAGATGTGGAACAGAGCTTTCCCCATAGCCCCATCCAATCCTCATTAGACTGTGATGTGAACAAGCAGTACATTTTTATTGTTAAGCTTCAGGGTTTGGGTTATTATCCTTAGCAACAGTTATCTGCTCTTACTAATACAATGCCCCTCACAATGTTTCCTTCATAATTTTAAAAATGGTAATCATTCTGCCTTCAATTTTGGTGAAAATTTGGTTCCTTGGGTTCCAATTGTATGTGGTTATCAATTCTTCATTGTTCTTCACAGGAACACCTTCTGCACCTCCTCCCACCACTCCAACACACTTCAACTTATCTCATTTTGGTTTTTTTTGAACCTTGTCCAGTTTGTCTATGTTAAAACTAGTGACAAACACTCCAGATCTCTGCCTCTTAAAGTTCCCAATAATTGGATAACGTCAATGCCTTTATTTTAAGACTGTAATTCTTTACTCCAAAGTAAGGTGAGGAATATAAATAGAATCAGAAGATGAGACCTAAAGGACCAAATCCCATCAATTCTTCAAGAATTTGAGATTATACTCAGTGGGATGAATGTAATTATTGATTTCAAAGCAGATTTGCAAAAGCACTTTGCCTTTCCTGACCTTACTCTCCTGAAAACACTTTAGGGATTGTCGCAGTATCAAATACACCTTCCACTGTTTTGTCTCTATTCTGGTCCTTACAGCGTCAGGATGTTAAGTTAAGAAGTTATGTTAAATACTCTAAAAGAATTCCTTTGATGCAACTAACTTTCTTGACCCTTGGTATTTTTATTGATTTTTTTTTTCATTTTCCACTTTTCACAGCACCACACCACACCTATTATTCTTCCTCCTCAGGTTTACCTTCTTCTGAGAGTATCCAGGTCACCACCCTCCACCTCTTATCCCCTCACATGTGGATTATGAAAACAGCCTCCCAACTGGTCTCCCTGCCACCATACTCTTCCTCTATGTAATTCTTTCTGCATCTTCTACCAGATGAAGAAGGCTCCACATCTCTCCCAGACTTATTTTGCCTCTTTCTAGCCAAATATGCTTATTATTATGTTAATAGGACTTGTTTATTTTCCCCTCAGCCTTCACATATGCTATTCTTGGCCCTTGGGAAGTCGCCATTCTTCACCACTTTTCCTTCAATTCCAACATTATCTCTTGCCCAATACAGGACTGAATCACTCCACCTTACTGATCTACTCTGCATGACAATATTAATTTTCCAAACTGGAATATGTTTTGCAAATACCCCTTACTTCATGCATATGATGTGTAAACTATTTGAAAAAAAGGACTTCAATTTAAAATAAATTCTATTATACTTTATGTAGTGGACCTACACAGTGGCACTCCATAAATATTCATGACTGCTTTTAGTACCATCTGGAGAAAATGTGGTTGACCAAACAGCAGTGAGCATTTGGGAAGACAAATTTAGATGGGTCTATGTGATTTTACAAGTTCTGATCTCACAGTAATTAAACAATGTGCTGAATAACTTTCATAGATTGCTTATGGCTGATTTCAGTTCTAAAAAAGGTAAGCTTGATGTGTGTTTGAAGAAAATGGTTACTGTTTATCAAACATCCCCACACATTCATCAGAGAGTGTTAATGTCCAACACTGTGACCTCTTATCAAACAATCCAGGACAAAAATGCATGAGTAATAGAGGAATTTGCGCCAGACTATTTTCAACATTAAATTCTCTTCCACAAAAGATCAGCAAAAATTGCAATTGTTCAAACTTAACTGCTCACTATGGAACTATTTTCTGTCTTAACTTCATTCCAGTTTTATCAATTCACTACCATACCTTGGGAAATGAATACAAGAAATGTAAAGATTCATATGTGCAATTTTCAGGATATTTCCCTTGGTCGTTACTTAATTTTCTAGAAAACACTGGGTGAAAACCAACCAATTTATTTTAAAAATAAAATGCCAAAGGGCAGTAAATGCTTAAAATCAGTGGTTCCATACCCCTGTAAGCCCTTCAGTCACCAAGTGTGTCACGGAGTCTCTTTACTTTTCTTAGCAGAATTTCCTGCTTTCTGATACCTGCCATTTTCCAACTTGTTACATATGTAACCCAGAGGATACTCCTCATTTCCATGTCCTTCTGAAACTCCTCTCTAAACTTTTCTTTCATAACATATTTGTTTCTCCTTTCATTGCAGGCTGTTTCCACTTTTAAGTAGCAGAGTGCTAACCTCCAGTCCTCAAACAAAATATTACCTTTTCACATGAGGCTACCTTGGGTTCAAGTCTTACCAGAACCCCTTGCCTGTCTTTGTACCCATTTTTAAATGCAAGTGATTGAAAGAAGAACATATTTGCATCTAATTCAACTAATACTTACAAGGGGTGAGGAGAGATGCCTTCTTACTTCCATTCAGGAACCATCCACCTACTTTTGCATCTTGATAGTTAGACTGGAGCCTATATTATACCAAACTTGCCAGATGTCATGTTTTGCCAAATTAAAACTATGTACATGTTGTCCATCTCCCCGAGCACTCTTTATTCCTAATGCAGCTTTCATTTCCTTTGGATCTATTTATTTTGTGCATTTATCATTTGTCTCACAATTTCTGACATTTTTAGAATTTTTCACCTTAAAATAGCCTCAATTTAAACAAGTATGTTTACTGTTGAGGGATGAGCTAAATGAAATTGTTATAAATCTATGGGAACTAGTTGCACCAGTATTTTTCTAAATTTCCAAAATCCATTTTAGTGGAAAATTGAGAAGAAAAATTTTTCCCACTGTGAAAAACACTGGAAGAATACATCATGTTCTAGACTAAATACTTATTATACCCTTATGGGCTATATCTTTTAAAAATCTCAGATGAAAAATCACAATTTGAACTGCCATCTAGAAATAAATTTTTATAGATAGTGTACACATTGGTTCCTGAAAATGGTAGAAAAGGTTTCTTGTCAAGTTCCCCAGCACAAGTGTGAATGCTCTGTTTTTGAGAACCTACTAGTAGTGAAAGGACACATTGTGGCCAGCCAACTCAAATTGCTACCCATGTTTAATCATTGTAAATAAAGGAAGCAGAGAGACCCATGTTATATTTTCAGAACTGGCATGCTCAATACAGAACTATTAGTTTAAAAATACCACTCAACATTCTATTTGTATTCATCTAGACTTCTGTGAAAAACAAAATAATAAAAAAATACAATTGGTCACTTAAGCATATACTATTCATTTCATGCAAGTCATGAACTTAGTAAATATACACATATCATTAAAGAACAATGAGAGCAAATACAACTTTATAACACTTGAGAAATAGTTCAGAATTGATAAATTGCCATTTTGAAATACCTATAGTTTTTACAGAAGCAAAATCACCTTTCTCAGTAGAAAAAAAATACACCTATGAAACACCTGTATGTGATGAATAGGATTTTTCAAAGAAGCAACTAATTGTCCCACTTTGAAATGTACACATACCACTGCTAAGCTTTCAGATACTATTGGTGCATAATGTACTTCTTGAGCAGCTGGACATAGAAAAGCAATATAGAAACAAGTACTTGAAACAAAATCCATGGATCACAGGGAGTCAATAATGTCAAGAGGTTGAAATAAATAATCAAAACACATTATCTAATGTTCTCTTACACATTTGAATTTCACAATTACAATGGCTGGGCCAATTAATTTTTACATACTGTGGACATTTGTCTTTGTTTATATTTGTCCAAAAACATGATTTAAGAAATATTTTGCGAAATGCCAGAATTAACCTTGATTAACAATTGACCTCCAAGGCATCTTGGAGAAGACACCAAAGTGGATTAATTGGAAATAACATTAATTGTAATCCACAATAAAGACTAGAACAGGGGAACATTCCTTCTAGCATATTCATACTATTTTAGGTTATTCACAGGGATTTTCTGGTGTGGTACAGTCACAGTCACAATGTGAGGGTGAAGAAGTTTAGTCTGTAAAATATACTCTCTGAAGCACCAGGATTGGAGACACTTCTGCAGGAGCCTTGCACACATGGCCAAGTAGATACTGTGTATGTACAGAATAGTCTGTTTCACAACTACATTTCAGATGAGAGTCACTGCAATTTCTGCTCTGTCACTAGTAAACTTGAGTGATTTAGCGTGTCATCTGTGATTATTGTTGTTTTACTTCTTTTGTACTGCTGACATTTGCAGTCAATATTTAAAGTCAAACTCCAACGATGCTGAAAAAAAGTAGGATAATGCTCACATCTTCATATAAAGCTAATAGCAGGTCAAGAGATTATTTGGGGAAAAAATAAAAATGTGAATTTGTTAGCAAACAGTAAAATGTGCACCTTGAAATGTTTTCAAATTTGTAAAACTTTTGAAATAGGCTAGAAAGCCATAAGGGTTATTCAAAATTGTTCTAAAAGAACTAACAGATGTCTGTCTAGTCATTTGCTTAAGAAATGCACATTGTTTACCTACCTACCAATTTTCCTACAGACGATGTGTTTGCCTAATACAACTAAAAGCTGTCATAATGAGCTGTTGATTTAGTCTACAGAAGTTGTCCATTATGTTAAAGAAGTTTTAAATGTATCCATTGTGTTTTTCCTTAACTGATCTTCTTCTACAAACAATCTTCCAATTTTAGTGCCTCAACATTTCTTTCTTGATAATTCCTGATTTTTCAGTTCCTCTATAAAAGTTTTCTTTTCCCCTTAAACGTAGTTCAGAATTTTCAAATTCAGTCAAAGCCGTTAAATTTTCCCTATTTCAAATACCATGTAAGTACTGAAATATTCATAAATATGTGGAAGATAACTCACTACTACACTTGCCATCCAGTGGTATCATAAAATCTATTCTAAAACAATAGAATTGAAAGGTTTTTTTTGTTTTTCCTTTCAGCAAGAAATTAAAACTGTACATTGAAACAAAATACTGTACTACAAAAGCTGGTCTTGCTCCCCACCCCCACCCCCACTATTATGAAAATGTAAACAAAAAATTGAAGTACAAAAGAGACTTCTGTGCCTTTTTCTTCAAACATTTTTTTAGCACCTCGATGTCATTAGGTGTTCTTTATACTTGGTATAGTGGAAACTCTATATGTTCACATAGCTGTTCTGAGGATTTCAGATTTTTCACTACCAAATATCACTGGTGAAGCGAAGCTCTTTGGATGATAAAGGTAGCAGGGAACTGTTTCTGTGAAATTCCTGGGTATCCCTCAGAGGGTTATTAAGGGGTAGCTGTCCATTGAGAAGCGTCAGAGGCAGGTTACAATAAGTGTGGTGGTTACTTAAGGAAGGTACTGGCAAGGTGTTGGTTGGAATCTCATGTTTATAACCTCTGCAACAGTGCCTCATTTGCATTGAATCTGAATGGTGAAAATCAGGGAGATCAGCTTGAGTTGACATCAGAGAGGCTGAGGTACTGGTCATGGCAATAGAGGGTATAGGCTGGAGTTCTCCAAAAAGTCCTTGTTCTGCAGAGTCCAGAACATTGCACCGAGAAAGTATTTCTTTTTTCTTGATGGGCATTTCATATACTAAGTGCTTCCAAAACTTAGAATTTAATCTGCTGCTTTTGGGTCCCTTCCACTTGATCAGGGATAGAAGTTTGATGTTGCGCTTTAGTGATTCCACTTCCCGGCAATTCACCTTTCCTTTTAATTCTGTACACTCAATCAAAATCACTTTGATTTCTCCACTGACTAGCATGTTATGGAGTCTGCTTTCCAATTCGAAAATACTCCATCCTCGTCTGAGAATATAGTCTGGAGTTAGCACGATAATAAGTCTTCTGCTTTGCTCAACACATCTTGTGAGATCTTCAATGTATGCTACAAATCACAGAAAGAGAAAAATAGTAAAACAAAGACATTTCCAGTCTTTAAGTATTAGGTTTGCACTTTAGTATAGTAAAGTTCCAGTCTTTCACTAAGGTACATCACATTTTCTTGGTGTATTGCACATTCAGATAACCTGTTTCCTTCAAAATAAAAAAAAAAAAAGAAAAAAAAAAGCTGCTCAAAATACTAATTTTTTCCCCTCATCATTATTTCCCATGTTCTATTGGCTAATATAAGTTCTGATTTATTCAGAGCTCAGGTGTATTTCTGTTATTTTTATTTATTCAATCATTTCATTTAAGGCAGGCTGCCAGGCTAGTAGTCTAAGTGAACAAGCAATAAACAAGTCGATGAAAAGAGAAATGGAGCTTTTTAGTGACTGAAGGGTCACTATATTTATGGGTTTGGATTGCTTTCCCCCTAGTTTTCAACTATGAAATGAGTAGGGGGTATATGAATATGAACTACCTCATAAATAATTGTGATAGAGATGGTGGACAATCACATCTAGAATCATAGCTTGTTTCTCAGAATACCTTCTGTTATTTGTAACCTTAGGTTCACCATTTTGCCCTTCAAACCCAGAGATAGAAAAGTGGTGTGTTTTCGCCCATGAGTTTAATTTGAACCAGCTGCTCTTTGTTCAGTGGATGAGAGGGGGGTAGGGTGGAGATGGGGGATGGTGTGGAATGAAGAAAAAGGAGGAGGAGTCTATCAACTGAGAAGTAAGTCTTTGCCCTACTTTGTGGAGCAATTCTGAGAGTGAAGTTAATATGTTATGGCCCTTTCATGGTAGAAAAACACACAAATGACTCAATTTATTTATCCCGTGGAATAATCCTTCTGCAATCATGCTTCCCAAAGACTTATCTGCCAAAAAGGAAAACACACACATGTGTTAACAAATGGAGACTTGGACACAGGTGCTGCAACAGAGAGCTGTCTTTACTAAGTGGAGCACAAGGCCTTGTCTACTGTACAGTGCCCTCTAGCAGAAGCAGAGCTTACAGAAGCATAGCAACATTTGTCACTGCAAATCTGCCCAAGGTTACAGACTGCTTTCAAGGAGTCACATCCAATACATAATGCAGGACCAGCAAACAGCCCGGTACAAGCCTTTTGAAAAGAGAAACTTCTTTTACAGATTCATATTTTACAGATGATCTCTCTTTTCCAGGGTTTTATTTCCACCACTTGGCAGCAAGAACTCTTTCACAAGTAAAAATGAGCAAACTTTCTACACACCCTACAGATAAACAAAGAAATTTTTAAGAAATACACATAGAATTTTACAATTCATTGTTACTGCTGTTTTGGTTTTTACTTAATACATTTTAGGGCTTTCTCATGCAGTATTTACAATGGTTATATCTGAGAGGATAAAGAACTTCTAAGTGCGGAAAGAACTTAAGAATTTCAAGCATTTTATTTTAGGGATTATGTATTCAGGGGGGCAAATCAGCATTAAAATTTGCAAAAAATAAAAACAAAAAACATAACAAAACAAAAACACCACACAAGTAGCAATGGGGAAGTTATCACTCGGTAATTATAATTTAGAGAACTGCTGAAGCAAAATGGAAGGAAAGGTAGAAAGTTTCAATAGAGTGGAAAAATATTATCCCAATGTATCAACAGTTCTGACTCTTCATTTTCTTCCTTTCTTTCTGCTCCCAAAAAGAAAGAAGTTATGTGGGAAGCTTCATCATTAGAAGTTGGATCTGTAAGATACAGTAAAATAAACTATCATGCATCTTTCCCATTGTTCTTTTCACCTTTCCTCAAAACAAACAAAATAAAACCCAAACCCCAAATCATGGTATAAGTGCAGGTGTCCATGAAAATGCAGATTTACTGGTAAATTATGAGTTAATCGTTAATTTTATAAAATAATTCTTTACAAAATAATTTACTAAGGACTTAATCCAATTAATATTCTTCCCTCATTAATTGAAGCTTTTCATTTAGTTTTTAAAAATTGATCTTTACAAACCTTTTCAGGAGCACATCTTTAACATAAGCTATACCTCTGTTAAAAAAAATGCTATTTCTGTGTGTTGAGATGTAGTTTAATTTACTTTTTAAACAAAAAACCCAAAAGCTATAGCCATACATATCTCTACCTACTTAAAGAAAAAAATTACAACCCAGGTGTTCACAGTCATTAGAAAAAATATATACATACATACTAATTATTTTGAGTTGGAACTCATGGGCTTTGGCTTTGCTATCCTCTTTCTTGAATGCGGAAGAGAACAGCGTAAAATTTTTCCCATTAAAATGGTTCTCTTCCTTCACCTGTCTATTATATTTTGCCATTTGACCGCTAAACAGGATGCAACATTTAGGGTTATGGGGGTGCTTCTTAGAGACTTCCTTAGACAGAATTTGCTTTTGCCTCCAGAAGGAATGCCTGTCAAGAGAGATCCCACTATGTTCAGCTGCACAGGGTGTGGGTGTTGAAGGGAGCCTTGGAGAGAGGGAGTGGTCCCTGTCTCCTGCATACTACACTCGCTGTGCTTATCCTGGCAAAGCCTAGTGGAGAGTTGAGGCAGCCATCCAGATTATTCCGGCTGAAAACCTCCTGTGGAAGAAAAAAAGGTCTGAATTATCCTGGTTTGCCCTATATATACATTAATCATATGCACTGGAGTCAGTCAGTCAGTACATCAAAATGTTCCCTGGGTAGACACAGCCCAAATGTCCCAAAGAAAACATGAGCCATTTTCTTGGGCCCTGAATTTCGTGTTCCATTTCACTTGGTGAAAAACCAAGTGGAAGTTTTCAGATGTGAAGCCCACATTTCACTTTTTGGGATGGTGATCAGTGGCTGGGCAGCAACCTCAATGTTTGAAAGCAGCTGGGGAGGTGCCTCTAATATCTTCCTGGCTCTAAGGAAAAGAAGGAGAGACTGTGCCCTAGCTTTCATATTCTGGCTCTCCCTCTGTTTTTCTCTCTATGTTTTTTCTCTTTTCCCCCATACCTGCTTTGCTCCTCTCTACCTTTCTCTCTTGCTCCCTTGACTTATTTTTTTTCTTTTTCTGCCCTGTCTCCCTCTTGTCGTTTTACCTCCCTCTTTGCTTTCTTTCTGCATTTTCCTCTCCTAATCTCCCTTCTTCTCTTGCTTACCTCCATTTGCCCCCTCTCTCCCTCCCTTTCTTGCTAAGTCTTTTCTTTCTTTCTTTTTACCTTTGGGGGAAAAAAAGGACCAAGCCATCATGGAAAATATAGGTAAAATAGCAACAAGCCAAAGAGGTAGAGTTAATATTTTTTACTTGCTAATCTTTAGCCATGGAGTTGCTGCTGGCTTCTATATAGCAAGTGCTCAAAATAATTTCTCCCTTACCCTGAGGTTGCATGTCTGCATCCAATGACTGAATTAGAACTTGATCCATTAGGACCATGTCCTGTTTTTGTATGGCCTGTGAGTTAAGAACAATTTTTAAAACATGCTTAAAAGTTGTAAAAAGAAGGAGGAGGAGGAGGAGGGAGGTGAGAAGAAGGTAGTGGATGAGAAGCAGCAGCAACAGCAACAGAGGCCATATGTAACCCACAAAGCCTAAAATATTTACTATCTGGCCCTTTACAGAGAAAGTTTGCTGTCCCTGAATTAAAGACAAATTGGGGTGTGTAGGTTTGGGAAAGTGCCAAATAACTAAGTAGAAACAGGTATCAAGTTAAGACATTGCTCGTCCACAGCTAGTGTAGCCTCAGACAGGCAGTGGTGTTTGCCATGGTAGGGTTGTGGTTTTGTGGGAGACATTTTAGAAACTGTAAGAAACCATTTAAAAAAGCTTGTTACCATAAAGAGATAATAAAGAAACTTTTTTTCCAAAAAAAAAAAATCACTAAATCGACAGCACATATGAATATTCACTAAATCTTGCCCTGACTTGTTCAGACAAAACTGAATAGCAGGAATCCCATAAAAGGCTCTTTTTTTTCATATAAAAATATAAAATATCCCTTAAATTAAAGGTCATTATTTCTTCACAACGTTTGAAGTAACTTACGATGATAGAAAAAGTGGGTAGTGTCTAACGGCCTTCTGCTTCTCTAGATAAGGCTGTGAAACTACACCAGATTATCAGACATGAAATAAAGCTAATTACACTTAACCTATTTGTGATCTTCACAATTTGGTAAAGAAAGTTTCCCCTTGAACATTGTTTTCATGGGGGTACTGAAGTTGATACAAATTAATTGTTCACATTATAAGTACACTTGCAAAGAAACTTTTCCTTATGTCTATAATGGGAGTTGACAGAAAATTAGAAAAATATTCTAGAAGAAAATGCATTGTCACTGGGACCTCCTTAGGATGTGTTTCTATTAGAAAAGTTAATGAAGGCCCTGCCAGTAGCACCAGTATTTGTAGGACATATGGAATGTGACTACTTAAAACTGTATTAAAAGCAAAGCAAATTCAATTTTAAAATCACTTTCAAGAGAGTTGTATAAACCAAAATTCCAATGGATTTAGAAAAGTAGGATTATATCTGTAAAAGTGACTTGAAAATAGAACACTTATTAACAAAGCAAAGTAAATAAATTGAAGGAATAAACAAAGCAACAAAATAGATGTAGGAAGAATGGCAGTCCCAATATATTGTTTCTAATCGAATATATATATATTTTCCAAAAATAACTCCGTACTCCTCTAAATCTCAGGCTCTGAATCTGCTGCAGCTGTAGGCAGGACAAGAGAGAAAAACACTGAATTTCTATGTGGTCTTGCTATTGCCTACTAACCATCTGATTTATCAAATTAATCACCTAGCTACTTGTAAATTACTTTTTGTGTTGACACTTCCACTTATGTCAGGGTCATTATTAGGGGCAATGGGTATATTAAAAGTATCAAAAGACAAATACTTAGCCTGTAGCCAAGGGCATAATTAATTACTAAGAGTAATAATAATAGTTCGATATGCTTATTCCTGCAGCTATTGTACATCCACTATCAGTTAAACAGATAAATCATCAGGGTGAGACAGGATCATCAAAACAGATAACACTCCACTAATCTATGGTGCACATTAGCTAATTGACAGCTATCAACAATGATACTTATAAAACCGATGGGTTAATATATCAAGATCTAGGGCCGGCAGAGTGGCGCAGTGGTTAAGTGCTGGCTTGGGAAGCCAGCGGCCCCGGTTCAGGTCCCACATATGAGGGCCAGTGACACCGCCCTCAAAAAACAATAAAAATAAAACAAACAAAAAAAATATATCAAGACCTAAAATCAACTTAATTTTTGACAGTGACTCAGATGAATCCCCTCCCATTACTGGTGTGGAGAAAGCAGCAAAAATAGTATAGGTTTTTCATGGATCAAAGAAAAATATATTATTCAGTACTATATTCTAATATTTGGGAAAAAATGTTAGACCTCTAGCATAACTAGAGGCTTACAGAGAGGTACTTCCTAAAGTGGTCTCACTGAAAATGCTATCCGCGTTTTAAATAATGATGCTCAATACTAACCTACAGACAGAATTATATAGGTTGACAACCTGACTCTTTATCTTGGCTGAAGTTCCTAAAGCTTTTCGGTCTTGATTCTGCCTCTGGCAAATGTAAGATTCTGTCTGTGTTGTCTGCCACAGAGATTGAGGCAACAAAATTTTTATTTTGCCAGGTGTGTGTGAGGGGAGTAGGGGGCTTTCTAAATAATGTGTGATATTACTTATCCTACAAAAACCTTCCCTGTCTCCTCCCTCTCCAAGTCCTTGGCTTGAAAATTCACAGATAATTTGCTGGGCTTCATTTTTTTGGCGGAGTTTTGTTCGCTATTGACTAGTTAGTGTAAGGGTCCTAACGAATCCTGATTAATAGGTTGACCAACAGTTCACATGGATGTGCTTAGGCCTTGTGACTACAGGGAACTATATTTATTTACAGTTTTGTCTTTGGAGGCTATATTTCTGGTAGTGAATCCTTTACTGTTGCTATTGTATTTCAGCTGTGGGTGGGCAGGAAAGCATGATAGTGGGCAGAATCTACTCTGATATGTCCGCATCTCTAAATTATTTCTCTTCTCTCTTGACCTCTTCACCACAGTAGAGGTAGGTTAATGGAACACATTTGGAGAATATCGAAAGAAAGATAATGTAGAGAGTAGCAAAAAAAGAGTCTGCAAAATACCCTTCCCCTCCTCTTTTCTCCATTAACCTCATGCCCTAGAAACCTGTAGATACACCAACTCCAGTCAGTAAAATCCTAGTAAATACAGAACAAGACAATTTGCTTCTCATATATTCTTTTCTGTGGTTCCTTTGGTACTTATTACACTTTTATCCTGTCTTGTAGGTTTTTATTTTTTCAAAGGTGCTTCTTCCTTGTGTCACCCAAACAGTAGATTGCCTGATAAAAATTATACACAGTGGGCTATTCCTTTACCTCAAACTTTGATGAGACACCTTAGTCCATTGACTTCAGTACCTCCCTTGGCACATTGGAGTACAGTTCCTTCTCTCTTAACTCTAACATAAAGGGGATAGTGGGCATATCTAATTTTATTCCATGGGAGTAAATTGCACACAATGTGTTAAATTTCCATGGTTGTTCATGTCACCCTTGCCTCACACTTTTTAGGTCACAGACATCAGATTGCCTGGAAAAGGATTTTATTACTCCCAGAGGACAATTTACTTGAATGGTGTCCAACATGTCCAGCTATTAGAGGAACTATTGGCAATGAGCACTTACAGATCCCTGTACAAAAATGTTTTTTGCATGCCTCACTTCAGAAGTGACTGGAGATCATCTGACACCAGATGTATTCTCCAGTCATTTGTCATTTCATTGTCAGCACAATCACATGGCTAGTGCTAAGCATTAAAGAACTGAAGATTAGACTACTGAGGAAAGTCTAGCAAATGCAAGAATGTAATCAGACATTATATATTTTTCCCTTAAATTACTGAAGGAGTTCTAGAATTTTTGCGTGAGAGAAACTCATGAAAAAATTGAGCATGAAAACAAATGGAAAGACAATTTGATACTTGAGGCCAAACTCATAAATTTAATTTTAACAGACATGGCTGATCAACCATATGCATAATAATATTTTTAGTTTACTAGTATCTTTCTTGGATGCAATAATACATGAATAACTCACATAGAGATCTCCATAGTCTTCCTATGAGTAAAAAGGGAAATTGAAGTTAAAGCCCTCGACAGATTTTTTTCCCTTCAAAGTCCACTTATACATCTATAGATTTTTCTAAAGCTTCATCCAGAAGTGGCTCAATTTATAATTGCTAATAAATGCTGCATATATACTTTTAAGCCTCTTACTTGCTTTCTCATAAAGGCAAATAAAAGCTACAGGATTATGTTGTTTCTACTTTTAGTCTTAGAATGTTATTTTCTCACTCTGATCAGTGGCCCTCAGCCCAATTTAATAAACTTTTATATTTTTGTTTTTTAATCTCTGCAGAAACACTGAGATAAGATGGGCTCAAGAGCCTAAGTGGTACTCATCCAAAAACGTCCCCAATCTCAGGATCTCAGTTGCACAGCTGGGTTCTGTTGGTCACATGTCAGCTACAGAGCACATCTGTTCATTCCTCAAGGATCCACTAGGCCCCATGAACACAATGTGCTCTGTGTAGAGTATTTTACACCACAAAACCCAGCAGCTGCAGGGGTGAGAAAAATCTCTACTTCTCAAGTTTGTGTCTCCAGGCAGTTTGAGTAGGGTGTTTTCTATCTGGCTTTCTTTTGGTTGCCTGTCACTTCTGACATTCAGACGCCTGTTGGCAACAAATTTGCTTTTGCTATTCTCAGGACAGATGTTTCTAGCCTGGGAAGAGACAGAGCAAACTTTTACTGGAAAGTAGGAATTCTTGCCACATTCAGGCACCAAACCTGAGAAAACATGAGAAAGATCCTGGCTACAGGCTCAAGAATGGAAAGGTATGTCACTGCCAGGAAAAAAATGTCCAGATCTGAAGAGTTTTAGTTTTAGCATTTAGGGAGCATATTTATGTCAAATCTTCCCATCTCCACTGGTTCATGATGACCAAAGGACACTTCTCTAGTAGGCCATGTGAGAAGGGCACAGAGGTTTTCACCTCCCCTTGTAAAGTGACATGTTTGTATCGAAGCTTTTTGAGAACTTTTGGGAGAGAGAGGGAGAGAGTGAGAGAGCAAGAGAGCGAGAGAGCGAGGCGTGAAGGAAGACCCATTCATGTACTTTTGAAACTGTATGCATTGGAAAGGTTTGTGTGTTAATGAGTTTGGGTTGGAACACCATGAGAGTGGTGCAAAAGAAACCGAAGATACATCCGAAGTGAAGGCATTAAACATGAATGGGTTTATGTCATGGACTTCATTAATTTGATTCATAGAAAATTATTGTTGTAGATCAAGAATATTAGGAAGTCTGCTTTTACAATCCTCAAAGGCCTCATTGCTGGCTTTTGGATGAAGGAGTAGTCTTGGGTCAACATATTTTAAATGAGATGTGAGGGACAAACATAGCTTATAATATTGTAAGTAGGGTTTTTTCCCCCCACAGGAATGTGTCTATATTTATATAGCATAACCTGTTAAACCTGTACCAATGGCTGCAAATACAGACCACAGAAACTTCTTTAATAACACACATACACCAAGTCCAAAATGTTCTACTCTGTCATTCATGTGTAAATCAAGTATATTATTCATATACTTCATCGACTTCCTGAATGCGTGCTAAAAATGCCAAGGAAAAACTCGTTAATTGTGACATGGTGACTGCTCAGCCAGCTCTGAAATGTTGATGGAAAAGAAAAAATTGTCAAAGGGCCTTTTTAAGAACAGCTACAGGTTATACTCGCAAATCAGAATTCAGAGAACATGAATTTCCTCCTTCAGGAAGGAAGGATTAAAGTCAAACACCCCCCAGTGGTTGCATCTAAAAACTGCATAGATGGCTTGTAAAGAGTCTTACTGTGAACAACTGAGTATCCAGGATCCAAGTCCCTGCTCAGTTTGATGGCTGTATAATCTCAAAAAAATTAAAATAATTTCTATGGGCTATAATATCTCTGCCCATTCTGATGACATCTTTTTGGGTGTTTTTATGTTAAGTTCTTTTAATATTGGCATATACTAGGTGACAACCTCCTATAATCTCTTATACAGTGTATTATAGTCCTCAACTAAATCCTTATAGTTTTGAGCTAGGAAATTTGTCTTGTATAAGCATCACACCCCATGGTCAAGAAAGATGTGGAAACCTGTCTATGATACACCAAAACAAATAATCAATTTCCATCAATATAGCCAAACAAATAGCTGACTCAATGAGGAGTAAACTGCTCTACCACCTGTTTGGCGAAATTGACACAGCAGATTAATTCAACTGACCTATGAAATCATCAAAATAGACTATCTGGGAATGCTAAGATGACACAAATTTGAAATACAGCTCTCTCTTCCTCAAGCTCCCTGGGTCTCATTCTCACCCATGCACAAATAGCTGCTTCTTTATACAATAAGCAACTATCATCTACTGAGTCTCAGGTATAGTGTATCTCCTATGTTGCATGTTGTCCCCATTTCCCTTTTTAATCTGTAGAATTGTGAAGCACTGTTTTCCAGTTAAGAATAAAGATAATGTTGAAATGTTGAGACATAAAGACTGCCATTTTTAGTCACTTGGTGGGGATGATAAAGACTGTCTATTGTAGGTCTAATGATTTTGGAATGCAAGAAGGTAGAAAGGCCACTACCACACTCAGTTCTACTGAAGACGATTTGACATTGAATATATATTCCACATTGGTAATGACATTACTTTAGTACGAGTTAGGCTATTATCACTCTAAAATACATTTTACATAATTTTTACATTTAACAAGATGCTCTGGGCAAAAAACACAAAAGTACATTGTAATCTAATGAATCAAGACAAAAAATAGTAAAGAAATACTTAAAATTTTTCATCAATGATTGATCAACCCCTTGCAGGTATTTTTTCAAATATCCCCCAAAAATAAAAATAAAAGCAATATACTCATCAGCCTGTTTTAATTACTGACACTGTTCCAATGAATGATAATTTTTTATGTCTTTCAGTAGAAAGTCCAGTTTTCACTTTTCACATTCACCTTGTTAAAGAAAAGTGTTGTTTAGAAATTGGAGGTATCATGCTTCTAGATATAAAACTATACTACAAGGTTATAGTATTCAAAACAGCATGGTACTGGCATAAAAAGTCATAGATAAATAGAGCAGAATAGACAGCCCAGAAACATACCCACACCCCTATGGTCCTTTAATCTATGACAAAAGAGGCAAGAATATACAGTGGGGTAAAGACAGTCTATTCATAAAATGGTGCTGGGTATACTGGACAGATATATGCAAAAAATGAAACTGGACCACTTTCTTACACCATATACAATAATAAACTCAAAATGGATTAAAGACTTAAGTGTAAGACCCAAAACTATAAAACTCCTAGAAGGAAACACAGAGAGTAAACTCTCAATCATTGCTCTCAGTAAAATTTTTTCTGATATATCTTCTCAGGCAAGGGAAACAAACAAACAAAATAAACAAATGGATATACATCAAACAAAAGTTTTTCCACAGCAAAGGAAACCACCAAAAAAACAAAAAGACAGCCTACTGAATGGGAGAAGAATACAATTCAACACCAAAAAATACAAACAATCCAATTAAAAAATGGGCACAAGATCTGAATAGATATTTCTCCAAAGAGGATATACAGATGGCCAACAGACATATGAAAAGATGCTGCATATCACTAAGCATCAGAGAAATGCAAATTAAAACCACAATGAGATATCAACTCACACCTGTCAGAATGGCTATCATCAACAAATCAACAAACAAGTGTTGGCAAGGATGTGGAGAATAGGGAACCCTCATGCACTGCTGGTGGAAATGCAGATTGGTGCAGCCACTAGGGGAAACAGTTTGGAGGTTCCTCAAAAAAATTAAAAATAGAACTACCTTTTGACCCAGCAATTCCACTTATGGGTATTTATCCAAAGAAATCCAAAACACTAATTCAAAAAGATGTATGCACCCCTATGTTCACTGCAGCACTATTTACAGTAGCCAAGATATGGAAGCAACCTAAGTGCCCATCAATAGATAATTGGGTAAAGAAGAGGTGGTACATAGATACAATGGAATATTACTCAGCCATAAAAAAGAATGAAATCTTTCCATTGCAACAACATGGATGGACCTAGAGGTATTATGCTAAGTGAAATAAGTCAGAGAAAGACAGATACCACATGATCTCACTTACATGTGTAATCTAAAGAACAAAATACACAAACAAAACAGAAACAGACTCATGGATACAGAGAACAAAGTACAGTTACTAGATGGGAGAAGGGTTGGGGGGCCAGGTGAGAAAGGTGAAGAGATTAAAAAATACAAATTAATAATTAAAAAATGATCATGGGGATGTGAAGTACAACATAGAGATAAAGTCAATAATATTGCAATAACTATGTATAGTGCCAGGAGAGTATTTGACTAATCAGGGGATCACTGCATAAATTATATAAATGTCTAACCACTATGTTATACATCTCAAACTAATAAAATATTACTGAATGTCAGCTGTAACTGAAAACAATAAATACATAATTTTAAAAATAAATTAAAATTTCCAGTTGAAAAAAAGAAAAATGTTGTTCAGACACTGGCATGCAAAAATCTAAACCCTTATTTGTCATTATCTCCTCTCATTGTAAACCAACACTGTTCAGACAAAATCAGCAAGCATCTATGAAGCACCCAATGAACTCAAGAATTCTTCTAGATGATGAGAGTGTTATGAGGATAAATGAGATACAGTCCCTGCCCTCATGGAGCTTATAATCTTGCTGGCTAGATACGCCATAAATTGATGGAAAACTACATAAAATAATACAAAATATAACAAGAATACAAAATTTAGAGTCAAACAAGTAATTATGCACCATGAACTCTAGGGCTATAGAAATTATTATGAACTTTTCACAGAGGCAGTTTATGGAGAAGGATAAATAGGATTTGTAAAGGTACAAAACACTAATATAAATAAAAGCATTGCAGGGACACACAATGTATATCAAAGGCACAGTTTGGCTAGAGTGGACTGTATGAGTAGGGGAAACGGTAAGAGATAATTCTGGCTGGTAGCAGACTGTAGATGTGTTTAGCTAAGAATTATGGATTTTATCCTATAGGCAAAGATGAACAATTTAAGGTTGTTGAATAGTGCAGTGATGTGATCAGGAGGTATATATATTAGTGGGACTAGATGGATGAGAGGAAAAATTGAAAGGAAGAAATAATCAACACTGCAGGACTGTGGTATTAGAGCCTATACTAGAATGGCAGAAGTGACAATTGAAAAGAGGCAATCCACACTGGATTTGGGAGAGAGATACAGAAGAATAAAAAAAATGATTCTGAGGTATCAGCATGTTTTTGTGTCTTGATCAATGTAGAAGTGGTTTGTCAAGTCATGACCATGAAGGAAATTACACAAAGCAAAGAGTGGAGAACCATGGGAAGAAGTTAGGGAAATTTTTACATTTGTGGTACAGGAAAATAATGGACCAGTCAATACTTTCTTCTTTATTCCTTTCTATGCATGTGTAAATGTGCATACTCACTTGCAAGCACAAATATACCTGGACACTGAGAAATATGCACTCTGAGAAAAGAGATGAACAACCAAAACTCAGTTGGTTAAATTTGTCTCCTGTCTGTTTAGTGACCATAATGGATAGTTGACAACCTGAATAAATGTTATTGAGAAATAGCATGATCTAGTAAATTGAGAATCAGAGTCAGACAGATCTAGGTACTAATTCTAGCTCTAGCAGTTACCAGCTGTCTGATCTTGGGCTCCTTTGAGCCCTTATTTATCATCTGTAAGAGGATAATAGGACCAGCTCTCTCTCATATAGGGTTATCATAAAGATGAAATGAAATGATGTATGTGAAAATATTGTACATTCTGTGAAGTACTGAAAATATAAGTTTTTTTATTTTGTTATCACAGGTGTATAAATGACCCATATTCTGATTTATGGTCACAGATCACTCCCTCCCTCTCAAAGATATTAGCATAAACACATGTAAATTAATACTAGCAATTTTATTTTCCCTTAATGTCATTTTAAGCTCTATTAGGTCAGGGACCATATCTTAGGCTTTTCTGTATGCCCCTTCCACTTTACCCTGTACAGCACTCTGAGCATTAACAGGAACAAGTACATGTTTTTCCTTGAACCCAAATTTATTCTGAAAGCTCAAATATAGCTTCAATATGTAGCATAATTTAAAATTAGCATTCATAGCTTACATAGTACAGAACTTCTTAAAAATAATTTAAATACACAATGAAAGTGCTGTTCCTAATGGCCTTACATTCCTTTTTAAGTGGATTTTTCTATAAATCTGAAAATGAGTAACAAGGCATGAATTCAGAGTTATTAGTGACAATGATTGCAGGTATAAGAAGACCAGCTTTGGAACTGAAATGCATTGAAAAGACTTTAGCTGACTTATACAGATTATTTTTTAAAGATCATCATTTTCTCAGAACACAAAGGCAATATAATTAAAAACACCAGTAAGGCACAATTTTAAAACCATACCTGAAATATAAGTGAGAGTACCTTTTTAAAAATGTGGATATTAGAATGTCAGAACACGCATTGGGGAGAAATTTGAATTTCATAAAATCTCCTGTGAGAAACAACTATTTAAATAATTGGCTCTGATGTTTGAAGCCTCCATATAACTTCCTAAAAGAAACCAAACTTCTTGAATACAAAACTTGAAAGTACTTACTTCCACTTGGAATCAGGTCTCTTTCTGGGATGAAGAGTTTATATCCATAGTGTTTCTCCAGGACATCTGGCAGTATTTCAAGAGCAAACTGCTCTTCTTCAGGATTATCACAGTCTAAAGTATCTTGGTCGACTTTTGTGTAAGAGAGATAGGCATCATATTCCTTATTGTCTGAAATATAAAGAACAACAAAAGGGTTGTAATATTACTAGGTTCTCTGTAAGTACTAAATTTCTATAACCACTAACAAGCTGGAATAAGTACTATAATTAGTGACTGTCATTAGTAATTGGAAAAATAAGTCACATGCCATGGTATAAAGAATCTAGGACATTTCAACATAACCTAGTGATATGATATGACCTGCAACTTTTATGCAATGGGCAATGTTCAGGACAGAGTAAAAGAAAGAATTATTATTTGTGATTTTTGGTGACTATACATATTTGTGATGTTTGGTGATATGTGAATAATTAGCTCAGTGTGTTTGAATGCAGGACTAAATAGACCAAAGTCCTGGATTTGAACATTTTCTGTGCCAGCTGGCTTGACTTTGTTACTTGGTCTTGGATTATACCTAGTTTGTACAAATATGTGCAAGAGATCCAAGAAGGGCTGGACCCTAGAGTGTGGAAGATCTAAATAATTCAACCTTAACTCCTAGAGACACTACTCACAGCACATGCCATACTTCCAGTTGGTTAGTATCATTATCTTCATATACAAAAAGCAGTTCATTAGCAAATATTAGAGACAGCAGCTGGGTTCTATACAAGTGCATTCTCTGTTATTCTTGTTCAATCCATGGCCAACCAACTAATTTGATACAAGCTTGCAAAAGAATCCTTTGTTTCAGAATAGACATCATATTTCCAGTATTGGCAAATTAGATTTTCCCTTCGCACATTTAGTCAGAGAGTTAACTGTGCTTTGAGAATGTATTTTTTCCTTCTTTACTGTATTGGCCCAGAGCCACACATCTCTCTCACTCTCTCTCTCTCTCTCTCTCTCTCTCTCTCTATATATATATATATATATATATATATATATATATATATATATATGAATATATAGTTACTCAAGATATTAGTCCTCATTGGTTTTAGAAGCACCACATTGGAAAAGTTATAGTGGTTTCCAAAATTCCCTTATTTATAGAAAACTTATTTTTAAAAGTTAATGAAATGGGCATAGACTGAAATGGAACTTTTAGTAATTATTAAACCTAGACACTTGCAAATAATATTTTTAAAAGACAGACAAACATTTCAGGATTTGTTTTTAAAACATATCAATATTTTTCCATTAAAACAGATTAGAATATAGTTAAAACCTGACCAAAAGATTTACAGAATGAAACAGCCACTCTTTTACCTATACCATCAATGATCTGATTCTACCTGATGAAGGAGGAACAAACAATAAGCGTACAAAAGAGATACAAATAATCTATGGTAGGAGTAGGTGGGACCTTCTGACTAGAGATATCTGAGGAAGAAGTATGTTGTGCTAATTCTAGTAAGACTTCAAACTTTACCACCCTCACATGAAAGGAACTCTGGTTATTTATGTTAAGATGGCGCCTGAAGCCAGGAGCTTCACTTTAGCATGTTCTCTGGCTGGAAAAGGCATCCATAATCCTTGCTTAAGTTATGTGATTGCCTAGAAACAGATGCACACGGAGGACTGCCCTGGATAGTTGAGATCATTTGGCATACAAATGGGGCACGTTCCGCTGTTGTGCATAAAACACCACTTGGAAGTGAGAATACAATGCTAACGTAAGAACCTCCCGGTAATCCCAGCACCTCTGCCCCTGTTCCAATCAATCTCAGGATGCACCTGCAGGCCCTTGACTTTCTCTAGCTATAATTATTCACCTGGGACTTAGAGTGCCGATGATACACAGCTGGAAGAATAAAACAGGCCAAAAGACCAACAGCTTCATTCATATAAGCAAAATGTATTTCATTGTTCCTGATGGATGGTATGGCCACTCCAAACTCTATAATGTCAGTTTAGACAGTTAATTCCCCTGACTTTGATAACTTTCGTATTTCACAACCCTCCCTAAATTCAACTACTTATTAATTCATTCAACAATGATTGTTGAACATCTACTATGAGACAGCCATCTGCAATGACTACCTGACTCTTTTACCTGACCAGGCCCCCTTGCCCCCTTGCTTGTCCTGACTATGACTGCCCTCCAACTATGCCTAAACTCGCATAATCCTGGTCCTTTCCTTGTTTCACCTATGTCTTCCTATAGTTGATGCTACAAAGACTTTCCTCTAGGAAAATACTTCTGTATTTGCATATCGCAAATCAAGTTATGACAAAGAATATGGATGTCTTTGATATGCATTAACACCTGATACATCTGGGTAATAAATTTTACCTAACATTCTAGAAGCACATGTTTTTTTTATAAAATGGTTGCTTCTGGTTTCAGTTATGTCCCTTTAAGATAAGTAAGCTAAAGAGCTTATGGTGGCGGACCAATGAAGGAACCTCCCAAAGCTACCATGTCAGATGTCCCAGAAGCTTTAGAATACCAGCTACCAAGCAAACAGTGACCCAGATACCAGTTTAAAAAATGCACTTCACCCTTATGTAGACAGTCAAGAAAACCTCATGAATAGCCACAGATGTTGCTCACAAAGTAGAGAAACATGGATAGAACAAAATCAACAGCATGATGAAAATAAGGTTAACAGCAAGGCTTGAAAATTGTTTTAAAACCGAATTGCAATTCAGCAACACCACTTTGCTAGGTAAGGCTAATGAGCCTTCCTCTGTGTTAAATCGCGCTGACTAAGCTCATGTGAGGAACCAGAAAATAGCACAATGCAGACAGAGCATTATAAAGAAGAGGGCTCACACAGTGGTCAGCATAGGTATGCTGTTCCCAATGAAAAGAGAAGTTATGAGGAAGGGAACCAAACTGAGGAAGAATTTTCCTGTTGTCACACCTGTCCCTGTTTTAAAATCTCATTTTAATCCTGTTCAACATCAGAAAGCCATTCTTGTGTACAACTTCTGGTACTATGCTTATCACAGGGGTAAATCCTTAGCTTCTAAAGTACAAAGACTATTTTACTTTGTTGATTATTATATACCAGGTGCATACTGGTATAGTATGTGCATGTGTGCATGTGTGTGTGTGTGTGTGTGTGTGTGTTGTCAATCCAGATGAAGAATATATGTAAGTATCTCATGTGTAGTGCCTGCCATACAGTAGACACTTAATACATATTTAATGACTGAATAATTCAAAAGTCAAATAAATGAAGCAATCATTGTTTGGTAGATTGAAACGAAATGAGTTGGTTAGATTTTATTTTATAAAAAAATAAGGCAATTTTATTTCAAGTGAAACTGGACATGTTTTCATATTTTTATTTTCTCTTTTTTATGACAAGATGTCAGTTCATTTCCTTTAGTTCATTGCATTTTCCCCTTAAATCAATTGGTTTGGAATCAATACATACAATTCTCTAATCAAAATGTTCTACTTTACTTGTCATCTTTGCCCACATTGACCACATTGGAGATATCGATGCGAAATGGAATAGTTGAACCCTGAAACGTCCTCTGATGTTAGCATAAATGTAATCTTACAAATATGTACTACAACTAATCAGTTAGTCTGAATTATTTGGTAAGGGTGAGAAAAGTAACTAATCATTGAAAATTAACCAAATGAATTGTATCACCTCTGACAGAGAGTATTAACAAATTGTTTATAATCATAATTCAAAACGAGTGACTCACAGGAGCCTCTCTTTCATGTTCTTTCATCTAGACAATGCATCTTTTACATTCCCAACTGGGTACTTGAACCACTTGTTGGCGCCTGGGAATTAGTGACATTTTCCTCGGTAGCATATTTTATCTAGTTATTTTGTCTGCACAGGTAAGAAGTCAGGTTTTTCTATATTAATTATTGTATATAAAAAACTGAGGGTAATTTGCTAAGTTTTTTGTTGTTCTTGTTTTTAGCTGAGCCATCCTGCCACCTGTTGGCAGCTCAACTGCAGCTCAGCTCAGGCTGGGCATCAAACTAAGTTTTCATATATATTGTTGGAACATTTAATTATGGTCAGGAACAGGCCCTAGTTTTTCATTTTGATGATATGTTTGAAGAAGGGTGTGTAATACTTTTAAATGGGCTCCTTTAGTAGTTAGGCAAAGACACTTCTTTGATAATGAGCATGCATATGTACTCATCAAGCAGCATTGCTATAATTTACTCTGAAAACATAAAAGTCAATTAAAACTGACTCATATCATTGTCTACATAATAGTAACAATAAGACCAAGATTAAAGATTCCTTAAAAATTGTGATGTTACAGTCATGATTCTGCCCTTCTTCTATCACTACAAAATAATAATAATAATAATAATAATAATAATGAATCCACATATTTTGAGGTAAGTCCAAGATCTCCTAAAAACAAATGAAAGCTCTAATTATTATTTCAATACAATAAAAACTAAGAATTAAACATTTCCTTATAAAATAATGACTTACACTTGGTCTTTTTTTATCTTGGCTTACCTAACGCATTCCACACATGTTTCCAATGCTTACAGTATATTGTGGTGAGGACTTTATGCATGAGGAGTGACATGTCATGATTTTTTATTGATATTGATTGGAAATATGGATTTTTTTCTCTTGAAAAAGTTAAATAATTTTTGAATGTTCAAATAAAGAAGGATCCATACAACAATTTATTGATATTTCATTCATAACATTTCCAAGAGCCATAAACGGCAAACATAAAAAAAATTATAAGCCACAATCTGAATTTCTATCCCTTGAGGTCACCTTTGAGAATGGTGCTAAAATCTTCCAAAATATGTGAGACAGATGTACTGTGAGCTTTAGAAAGAGTATCTCCATAGGTTTTTTTTTTGAGGGCAGTGTCACTGGCCCTCATATGTGGGACTGAACCGGTGCCACTGGCTTCCTAAGCCAGCGCTTAACCACTGCGCAACTTGGCCGGCCCTACTCCATAGCTTTTAATCAGTTTCCTGACTGATTTGCTTGTTGTTTCAATGATAAGAATGGCTAAGAACGATCTATACCTAAATTTGAATTTTGTAGAGAAAACAAATGGAATTGATTCTTAATTTGTTTCTTATTTAAGGTAAAGGGCCTTGACAGCAATTGTTTTATCTCCTAACCAACTAATGTCTCCTTGTTAAACTGTTTATTTGGAAATAATTTTAAACACGCAGAAACATTACGAAAATAAAACTATTTCAAAGGACATACATATATCCTTTACCCAGATTCATCTATTAATATTCTCTCTCCTTTGTTATCTTGATAAGTAAAATTTTTCTGAACTATGTGAGGGTAAGTTGCGTTAGTCACAGCCCTTTAACTCTAAATGTTCCATCATGTATCTCCTAAGAACAGGGATATTCTCTTAATTGCCTTTTAATTGAATTTTAACAATAAGAGACAGCTTACCATCAGCAGTTTCATCACCTCTAAAATGCTGTCGGTAGAAGAGCATCAATTCAATGTTGTAGCATTTGTAGATGACCAGGAGCAGTACAAGGAGGAGGAAGATTGCTCCCAGGCCTCCTGCAAGCTCAATTTTGTAAATTAAATCTGGAAAACAACAACAACAAAATAAACAGGAAAAGGTAATTAAATCAGCAACGTTTGAGATCTGCCCATAACTCTAGTCTGTAGAGCCCATTCTGTTTTTCTTTCCAGAAGATTCCTGCTTAATGCAGTAAGTCACTTTGTTCTTGATACATTTGTATAAATAAAATCTTTGTAAAATTTACTCTCTTCTAAACATTTGAGTAAGTTTACTATTGAAAATGACAAGTTTCTATGAAAAGGAATAGTTTTGTTTTGAACAAGTCTAGATCTCACATATATACTTTTGAGTTAAGTGTATTTCAGGGAACTATTAGAGCTGCCTTTTTTGGGTCCAGGGCCAGTATTTTGTTGTTTATGTTAAATTATCTTATTGGTTTAGCAAGAATACTATCTAATGCTTATCAAACCTCAGGCCCTATTCTTCTACAGAAGAACAGCTTCATAAAATTATACTCAGAATCAAATAAAATCTAATGAGCTTGCAGGATTTAACTGTTTCATTTAACCCTAGTAAAACATAATCTAATAGTAGGTATGCAGGGGAAATTAGCTTATCCATTTTCCCTACTTATTTGAATAAATGACTATAATATGTATGTGATATAATATGCCCAGAGTGGCTAAAAGAAAATGAAATATCCAGGCTAATCATTTGGCCTATTCAGCCAACACCAGGCTACAGGAAAACAGCCTGATGTTCCAGTGGGACACTCCTAGATCTTTTGGAGTTGGAACCATGAAATTAAAACATAATAGAAGGAGACATAATGTATCCCAGGCTCAGGGAATAGTAACTTACCTGTAACTTAATTAGTGACATTAACAAATCTAGGGCATATTATCAAAAGAGGGCTTAGTATCATGGAATTTAGAGAAATGGAAAGTCAGAGGCGAATTTATAATGTGAATTCAGCAATGTCCAGGAGAGAGATGCTGAATCTGAAAGGCACCAAACCTGGGACATATGTTCTACTGTGGGACATGGACATTCATTGGTCTCAACATAATATAGAGAAAATCGCTTAAAAGATTAGCTGACCTCCCCTTAATCTAATTCTATAATTACCAAGAAACTCTTTTATTACTATTTCAGGTTACCGTGTAACTAGAAACTGTAATAGGGAGTGGCATTCCAGTTTGTATATCAGTCACTTATGAGTTTGGTTGGTATCAACTATTGAAGGTTTCTTGACAACCATATCATGAACCTTTTCCTGGGAATGTCCCTTGTTTCTCTATGTGTATTGCTTAAGAGAAATTAGTCAGGCTCAATATAGCTATTAAGATTAAGATGAAGAGAAAATATAAACATACATAATATATACTAAAAGTAATATATATGATAGATAAAATTTGCAACTACTCTACTATCTGCTCTCTAAATTATATGTTAGGGCAAGAATTTTTGGCCCAAGTTTATAGAAGAATCTGAGACTCAATAGCTTAATTCACTTACGGAAACTCATATGCTTCAAAAGTAGCCAAGATGGGACTTGAGCCCAGATATCCTAACTTCAAATTCAAGACTCTTTTTATTTCACTACAGTTTATAAGCTCCAGCCTGGAAAGTGACAAGGGAAAGCTTTCTCCTCTGTTACTCCATAGAACTATTGGTAATGCTGTTCAGGAACACATGAGTTGCAGGGACTTTTGGGCCCTCTGCCTTTGCAATTTCAAGGAAAGGAGCTAAGCTACAATTCATCAGGTAGAATGAAAGATTGAGCAGATCTCAGGCACTTCATTAGAGGGTACTGAAGAATCCTATACCAGTACCAGGGAGGAAAGAGGGGCTTCTTGGAGCCCAGCATATGAAGGAAAGTTTTAGGTTTCATGAGGAGAGAAGGAATTTGATGTTGCAAAGGAGGTGGAGTGAGAGAGGAGATGGTGGTGGCAAGAGACAGCATGGTCATTCAAGAGAATCACTGAGTGGAAATGTAAGACACATACATAAATGTCACTCAATTTGAGTAAGGAGAGGGGGAAGGGTAAAAAAGGAAGGGAGTAGAGCTGCTGCTATAAGGGACAAAATATATTAAGAAGGAACATTATCAAGGAACACATAATGAATAGGGATAGAAAACTGGAATCTATCTCTGTCCTGCCTACTGCAAGAGGTAGTCACTTTGAAAATTAAGTCACACAATTTCAGGTAAAAAAAAAATCCCCACCGCACATTAGCTCTGCCTCTTGTCCTCTATATAGAAAGTGGCTCCCCAGGAACCACTGCCTGCTTCTAAGTGGGTGGTAAGGCAGTCTTGCTTATGAAACCTCTGTGGGGCTGCAATATCACAGTCTTTGCTTATTTTCTCACCATTGTACATCAATGATGCATTCTTAACAGCTAGTGTTAAATTGACAGAGCAATATGATTTTTTTTTTGGTTACTCTAAAAACTGACTTCTCTTAGATATAAGGGCATTGATTCAACGTGTTTTTTAAGGGCATTTTCACAACGTGCTGTGAAATGTTCATTTTATATTGTAATTTTTTTTGGTCTCTCTCTCTCTCTCATCAGAACAGCTTTCAAATGTTTTCAAAGTCACTGAATGGGATTTTCTTCCAGCAATTTCTACGTTATTTACAGAGTAAAGTTGCTATTAGGTAGATGGAAAACTTCAGCAGCAGGAACAATTTGTGCTCCCAAGTAGCAGACACATTTTTCTGCAGTAAATTTATGGAAGAAAACCGTGGTGTGAAAAGTACCTTTGTGGTTTTAGGGTCCATTTTATAAAAATGTCTTTGAAAGGTATTACCTAATGATGGCTGTTTACGTTGAAAACTGTGGACCTAGTTCCTGAGAATCAACTAGTATTCTTTGATTCAGCCCAAGCAGTTACATAAAATGAGAAACATGTATTCTGTAATCAAAGGGCAGAATTGTCATCACCCAGGTGACACCTGGCTTTTCTTTTGTCTTCTTTTTTCAACTGTAATTTTCCATCTCAGCAGGACCTATATTTCTAGTGATATTTCCTGACAGAGAAGGTGAAAGTCCTTTTATTTGGACTCCGTCTTGTATATACTTCACAAGAATAGCGATAGCCAGGACGGCAAACATTTATGGGATTGTAACTATTTGTAGGCACCCAAAGTACAAGTGTAGTTCTTTTAACCTTCTTAGTTTGAACCCAAATATTTTTGCACTTTGAACACAAAGATCACACCGTGTAGAGTGGGACAAATAGTATCTGAAACCAAGGGACTGGAGAGAGAGAAGGCTAGAAATATTTTGAGCTTGCTTATAAGTTGGAAAGCAGGTTAGGAGATCCTACCTGAGGGTTTCCTATACAGGTTGGGGGTTCAGGGTGGGGCAGTAGCACTTGAACTGGAGAGAGAAAAAAAGATGGAGAGAGAGAGAGAAAGAGAGAGAGAGAGAGAGAGAGAGAGAGAGAGAGAGAGAGAGAGAAATGGAGACTGATTCAGTGATATGCTTCAGTTTGTTGGGAAGAGAGTATGCACAGAGAAGAAAAATTATCAGAATTTCTTTAGCATAAGGTCAGAGTCATAGTGCACAACAAAGAATTAGGATGGACTTATTACTGAAATTTTAATTGTACTTATTGGCAAATAGTTCCTCAGAGAGTGAAGAAGTGGCAGGTGCAGGTAAAAGATGCATAGGTAAGATATGTCTTGCTTAGAGAAAGGCCAACCCTGTTAATTGCGTATATTAGACATGAGTTTTCCTTTCACAAAAGGCCTTCTCATTTTATAAAAGGGTTCACCAAATGCTTCTTTATAATCGCAGAAGGCACTTTCAATATTTGAGTTAAAGTGCATCAGGAAGTTATTGTTCCACAAAGCAAGGCATACTCATATTCAAGGAAACACTGCAGCCACTGAGGCTAGGCTATGATGTGATAAGGCCTGAAATGTTTATCTCCAAAGGAAACATCTGAAGTACTGTAAGACAAGCCAGAACTCTGACTACAAATATTGAAACAGAGCCATAGGGCTTTTTGATTTATTTCTAGAGCTCCACCATATTGTCAAGAGCTCCTGAGGAGGGCCAGTTGAGTGGCACATTGGTTAAGAGCTGGCTTGGGATGCCAGTGGCCCCGGTTCGGATCCCACATATGAGGACCAGTGACACTGCCCTCTACAGCTAAGATGGTGAGCAACAGTTCGACCTGGAGCTGGGCTGCACGAGCCCCAGCGATGGTGTAGGCTGCAGCCCCTGCTGCAGTGGGCTGCCACAGGCTACAGTGAGTGGCCAGCAGACAGAGTGAGCGGCTGGCAGCCAGCGTGAGCTGTCAATAGCCACAGTGAGTGACCATCCAGAGGCCGGCAACCCATCTGCCTCACCCGGGAAGAGCGCAATGATGATACCAACATGGGCCAGGGAAGCAATGTCCTCCACAACTAGACTGACGAACAAAAGGACAGCACCTTGTCTATTCCCCTTCCCCGATTCCCCAACACTGTTCCCCTCCCCCAATTCCCCAATAAAAAAACTTTAAAAAAAAAAAAAGCTCCTAAGGGAAATGGAGTAAGAAAGATGGACTTCATCCTTCTGCAAAGAACAGTGAAAACAATTTAACTGCTACCTAAAACAGATTGCAAAGTCATATACTGTGGGCAAAAGAAAAAGTGTTTTGTTTTGTTTTTGTCTATGTGACATTTCAAGAAAAAAGCAGATACTAATATTTAAAAATCAAATGATTTCATATCCAGTCTTCAACTTCATTTGAAAACTTTGAAGTTTTCATATCCCTGGGTTCACATTCCTGCAAGCATGACAACAATATTCTAGAAAAGAGTAGTGACTTCCTCTTCAAAGCAAGGCATGTTTTCTCTAGCTTGTCTTTTGTTATTTTTCAAATCCAACCCTCTTTTTAAAAAATTTCAATATCTTCCTGGCCCAGGAGGGCTTTGAGTTTTCAACCCCCAATCTGGAAAGTGAATGTCTTTGAAAAAAAATGCATTTAGATAACACAGGGTAGACACTAATCAAGACAAGATCACAGATAGTTTTTTCTTTTTTCTTTTCTTTCTTCCTTTTTTTCTTTGCTTGCCAATAAAGAGTTTTATTGAAGCCAAGAATATTCCAGTTCTTATGAGGCAGTCCTTGCTTTCAATCAGACATGAAATTTCAATTATTGGTTTCTAGGAAATACCTATTGCTCTCTTTATCATTAAAATAGAATAACCCATTTCAATACGAACATAAGTATATACTTTAATAGGAGAAGATAAAATTAAGGTAAATGAAATGAAAATCTCATAGTTATAGTAGTTTTATAACATAGGTTTATTATATATTATGATAAAAATTGTAGCTATGGAACAAAGCTCACTTAAGTTATACTATTTGTTCCCATTAATGATGCTCTATCATAAGGTATCATCATGCAAGATAAAGATGACAGATTTTGAAGTAAACTTAGAGCAAATGCAGAAAATCAGTCTGACCCTCCTATGTGCAACCAAAATGTCCTGGCTGTGCACTGGGTGTTCCATTAAGACAAAGAACACTTGGGAGGCACTGTAATCCCAGTATAAACCAAGAATGTTATGCTGTATAGTGGAGGACATAGCCATGAACAGGAACCCTGGGAGAGGTGAGTGTATGCCTAGTACACTAAGGCCAGGCATTGCAGAGCAGATGAAAATGGACAGGGGCTCTGGAGTGCTAAGCTAATAATGTAGCTTCTGATAGTTACTTTATTTTCCAATCACTGTTATCCAACCACCACCCTACTGCGCTGGTCCACTAGGAGGAGCATTTTCACCCAATAAATATGTTGAGAACTTACTATGTTCTATGCACTAGGGATACAGCAGTAAATGAGGCAGTTTACATTCTAGTGGGTGGGGGAAGACAAGAAGCAAACAAACACGAAATGTGATATCACATAGTAATAACTACAATAAACAAAAATAGAGCTAAGTTAGGGGAAAAGTAAAGTCAATAAATGAGTGGGTCAAGAAAATATGGAATATACAAGTATATGTATACATACATCATGGAATATTATTGAGCCCTAAAAAAAGAAGGAAATCCTGTCATTTGCTACAACATGGAGGAACCCAGAAGGCATTATGTTAAGTGAAATAAGCAAGACAAAGAAAGATAAATACTTTATTGTATGGTATTACTTATATGTGGAATCTAAAAAAAAAAAGTTGAAGTTATATAAACAGAGAGTAGAAAAGTGGTCCTCACAGGGGCTGGGCTGTGGGGGAGAAAATAGGGAGAGGTTAGCAAAAGGATATAAACTTTCAGTTATAAGAGGAATAGGGTTTGAGCATCTAATGTATAGCATGATGACAATAGTTGATAAATATATATATTTATATAATTAAAATATGCTAAGAGTCTGGAACTTAATGTTACTACCAAAAAAGGTAAATATGAGTTGATGGATATGTTAACTCAATGTAGGGAAACCTTTCACAATGTATATGTATATCAAATCATCACATTGCATACTTTAAGTACCTTATAATTTTATTTGCCAATTTTACCTCAATAAAGGTAAAAAATGTAAAAGAAAATTATGGGTAGTGTTATTTTATATAGGGTGGCTAGGAAAAGCCTATAAAGTAGGCAATATTTAAGCAGAGAGCTATATGAAAAGAGGGAGTGAGTCATGGGAACAGCTTGAAGAAGAGTGTCTCAGGCAGAGGAAATAGCAAGTGCAACGACCATGAGCCAGGACTGTGCTTTGTGAGCATGAGAAATAGAATGGAGGCTAGCGTGTGTGATGTTTGAGGCAGACTGTGGTAGAAAATGAAAACAGAAATGACAACAGATTGTGTTATGCCTTCTAGGGATTTGGGATTTCATTCTAAGTGTAGCAGTGAGGGTCCTGTAACTGGCGGGTTCCGATTAGAAGAATAATGTGATCTGATTTACATAAAAAAAGGATCATCCTGACTGCTGTGACAGCAGACTGTAAGTGAACAAAGGGGAAATAGAGAGAACAGCAAGGAGGCCATTGCGGTGAGCCAAGGAATTGATGCTGGTGGCTCATACTAAGGTGGTAACAGTGAAGGTGGGGAAAGTGGTTAGATTCTGGGTGTATTTCGACAGTAGGGCTATGGGACTTGCTGGTGAACTAGGTATAACATGTGAGTGGAGAAAAGGAAAGTTAAGGATGACTCCAAGGATTTTGGACTGAATGTCTGGAAGGATGATGATGGTGATGGAGAAGGCAATTGGAGGATCAGTTTTATAGGGAAGAGAGATCAGGAGCACTATTTGGAACAAGTGAAGCTTGATATGTCAACCAGTGCAGTTTTTGAACAGTTGTTGAATAGGCAGTTAGATATATGACTCTGGAGTGTAGGTGGAAAGTCCAGGCTAGAGATATAAGTTTGGGATTTGTAAACCAATAAATGGTAAGCAAAACCATAAGATGGAATGAAATCACCTACAAAGTGAGTGAGAGGATGTAGCCTAAACCCTGGGTAACACTTATTAATTTAGAAACAAGGAAAATGAGAATTAAAACTGCTCTTAGCTATTCAGGATTTAGACACATTTCCTTGCAAAAGCCATGGAAGATGACAGTTTTACAGTATGCCTTCATTTCTAGTGTCAGATTATTGGAAAATTTAAGGGCTGCTGGGGGTGGCTTTACTTATTAAAGAGAAATGGGTTTATTTTAAAACTGAAACACAGCTATTTCTGTCTCCACTGACTGAATGATAGGAGCCCCATTTTTTTTCCTCATAGCAGACTTTTAATTGTAACACTTTTTTTATTTGTTTATATATTTTTTTGGGGGTGGGGGGAACAGTGTTGGGGAACTGGGGAAGGGGAACAGCCAAGTTGTTGTCCTTCAATCTTAGTTGTTGAGGGCACAGCAAGTTCAGCTCTAAGTCCAGTCATGCCGCTAAGCTCAAGGTGCTGTGTTCAATTAGTTGCGGGTGGGCGTAGCCACCATCCCATGTGGGAGCCCAATTGGTAGCCTTGTTGTTAAGAGTGCACTCTCTATTCCCTGCCACCTGGGTGGCAGCTCAGCTCAAGGTGCCGAGTTCAGTCTTTAGTTGCGGGCGGGCATAGGCCACCATCTCAAACAGGCAACCTTGTTGTTCGGAGCATGTGATCTCACTAGCTGAGCCATCCTGCCACCTGTTGGCAGCTCAGCTACAGCATAGCTCACAGGCTCATGTGGGAATTGAACTGGCATCCCTGTTGCTCAGAGCTCACACTCTTGAGCAAGCTCTTAACCAACTGAGCCACTCGGCCGTCCATGATTATTGTTTAATGTCTGTCTTTGCACTCTCACTGCCTTGAAGACTATCAAAGCCTCACACAGACTTGGAGATCTCTATCTTATTCTGTACTCTCTTTCCTAGTATCTAGTACAATGCTTGCTACACATGAAGCTCAATAGTAAAAGAGAACTTTCTCCATTCATTAATCAGAATGGGTTCTAAATGCCTATTAGTGGCCAGACACTGCTCAACTTGCTAACAATACAGAGACGCATAAGATCCTGGATTAGAGGAACTCTGAGTCTAAATTAAAACTGAGATGAACAGGAACAAAGTGACCCTTGCTGCAATGTATCTGGACACGTTCAATGTCTACATATAATGAAGGTGGACTCAGTGGTTCCCTAGTTTATAGGATAACTATTGAAAGTTCTGTATAATGACAAACCCTGTTTGAACATGGTATATTTTATATCATATCATTATCATTTTAATCTCAAAATGACTTTACAAGTTAGATATTGTTATCCCTATTTCACAGACAAGGAAACTGAGGTTCAGGATGTCTAATCAGACAAGTTAGTTCTACTGAACCAGGGAGCTGAATCAATGGCTGAACTAGGATCTTGTGATCTGGGGTCTCTTGACTTCACTTTAAGTATTAGACTCCTTTATACTTAAATACTCCATAAATACTCCACTATTTTAAGATGGGATCAAGTCCAACAGAGTAAGAAATGGTGTTTGAGATAAAAACATTATTCTCAGAATAATAAAATTTCCTTGCTTCTCCTAGAGCTGCTGGTCAAGGTCAAGTATGAAAGCTGGCTGAAAAATGGAAATTCCTTCTTGGCTAGGAGGTACAACTAGTAACATTGCTGACTGAATCTGTTCTATTGCTCTATAGCCTAGACAACAAGAACACTGATTGAGAACATTTGTTCTGTTACATTTGAAAACCTTTGCCAGATGCACATACAGAAAGTATTTGGCCTTTTGCTGTAATCAAGAGTTGTAGCAGAATAAGAGCCAATATTAGAAGCTGCTCCAGCTGCTAGGATTGTTCCGATGTCTGCTGTTATCTCCTTTATCTGTAAATTTACAATTTCTTTTCTTTGCCCATTATTTCAATTTCTACCCCATCTGGAATCAACTCTAGAGAGGGATCTCCATGAATGCCAAATTATTTAAAAATTATGCATTTGCTAAAGGCTTCTTAACACCAGTTTATAGCATGAAATATTGTCTATTATCTTTATTATAACAATTGTAAGAATATTATATTATACTATTCATTATTCTTATTTATATTTTACTCAAGGAATAAAAAAGTGACCCAATAATAAAAATCTCTAGTATTTAATTTAAGCAATATAAGATGAAGGTGAAATATAGAGAAAACTTTGAATGCCAATACCTATTAAATTTTATGTATTTGTCAAAAATTTGTTTCTCACCCAATAATAAAAATCTCTAGTATTTAATTTAAGCAATATAAGATGAAGGTGAAATATAGAGAAATTTTGAATGTCAATACCTATCAAATTTTATGTAACACTTATAATCAAGGTACATTTTATCTTACTGGATTTAATACACAATAATATTTCATTTCACTTATCCACTTCCTAATAGTAGAGAAGATCATAGGCATTTTATGCTAACATCCACAACAAGAGAGATATTTTTCTTTAAAAAAGAGTGTATAAAATAATATTGAATGTCAACTGTAATTGAATATAAATTTAAAAGGCAGAATGTTTAATAGAATTTTATACTAGATGTTAACATAAGACCAAGAAACATATCTTACTTCAATAGTTACTTGATAGCTAAACAAACCATAGTAATGGTTATAAAAATTAATAATAAATAAAAATAAAAATAAATACCCCTTTTACGCAGCAGAATGCTGGCATGTTTCCGTCCATTTCGGTTTTCCACATGGCAGGTATAATTTGCTAGGTCAGCCTCCACCACTGAATCAAAGATGAGTGCCAATTCAACTTCTTTTTCTCCAAGATGCTCTTTGAGAAGCCTGAAATAAACACAGTATTCTTGGCTGAATTGGATTGATTTGGGAAGAGAGCAGCCATGCAAAGACTGTAGATGCTTACAAAGCTCACATAGGTCTCCAATAGGCATGGAGAGTCCTGACTAGGTGTACATGTTGAACATTCAACAAGAAAACACAAAAAGTAGCTCCTGATGTGAAGATCAGATGAGAAAGAAAAGAAGTGAGTAATTCACTCAGCAAAAAGAAATATTAACATCCACTAGGCTTTGATAAATGAAGCCAGCATAATTTGTGTGGAAAGAAGAGGAAACATTGGGCTCCATATCCTAAGCTGAGCTTATGAAAACAAATTGGATATTTTCACTACAGCATGAAGTGAAAAAAATCTAGGAATGTAGGGTTTGTGTTATAGGTTAGAGTTTGACAACAAGGATTGGGAGGAGAATGAAAATAGTTGCATTATGATAAGTAAACTGAGGGTTTTCATGAACTTCTATCCACAAATATCAATGAGAAGCCTATTCTCTACTTTTCTCCTGCCTTTGTCCAATGTAGGCATGTGCCCTGTGCCCTATCTCCCCAGTGGTGCTAGCTCCCCACAATGGTCCTGCTTTCTCCAGATACAGATCCTCGTTTGCCTATTTCCTTCCTCCCTCACGGGAGAAACCCTGCCCTATATGACATTTTCTCATAGTCCTGCTTTTTGCTTTCCCAAGTGAAGTTGCAAAGGCCTTGAATGGCAAAGGCCTTGAATGACCAGGAACAGGTATTCATCACATAGGAGTTGAGTTGCCAGGAACCTTTCTGAAGAGTGTGTCTCCTGTTTCTTTCGAGAATTATAGTCTCAACAATAAGTGGCTGTCTCCTGAGTGAGGTGAAAATGGGTACCCTGCTGACTTTTCTGTCCTGTCTTGCTTTTGACTAAAGGAAGAGCAAATCACGAGTTTAGTCAATGGGGGCAATCCTGCCATTAGGTTCTGGGGTGAGGTTCTTAAATACACATATTTGCAAAATGTAAAATTGGGGCACGGAAAAAAATCTCATCTCTTTTTTTGACACCTGGTTATGATTGCAGAGAATAACCTCTGATTTACTGGCATTTAGCATATAGCTGGAAAAGACAACTGTGCTCAGTTGCTTAAAACTGGGTTCTAAGTACAGATCTCCCACTTACAAGCTCAAGCTAAATCCTTACAAAGTCATTAACTCAGTGGCACCTTAATTTAACTCATCCTAACATTGGGAAAAATGCATCATACTTACCTTAACTTTGTTGTGAGGGTAAAATGGGTCAAAATAATTTAAAAAGTAAATAGCACTATGCACAGCAAAGATTAACATTTCATTATCAACATCAAGATTTCATTATCCAAAGGTAGATTGTTTACATCATGGCACCTCCAAAAATATATACTTATAGATACTTAAAATTGGCTTGGGTTAATCTCTTCTGGCTCTTCTTTGAGAGAAAGAAGAAGGGCTTAAACTTGGATTGGTGGAAGAGAGTTTCTAGAATGTGAGAATATCCTATATGAAACCTAGATTATATTTCAAATAGACATTCTTTTAAAATTAACCCTGATTCTGTTCCCTTCAAATAATATACATATCTGAGAGTTGATTCTGGCAATTTTAAGTTAAGTCTCCTTCTGCCCTTTATATTTATGTGACATCACTGAACCAGACAAATACAATAATTTTCTTAACTACATTTTAATGGTAGTCTTTCTATTATTTTTTTTCTTCCTGGCTAAAATAGTTTTCTTCTGTTTGTCCTTTCCCAAAATATACCTAACCAAAGGGAAAAAATGGGAATTTACTGTTTTCACAGTTTATGTTGAATTGTACTCTCTCCATTTCCTCCCTGTTAAAGGGAAATCCTACTACAGTAAATTATTTTAAGTTCTGTGTAACCTGTTATGGAAGAACATCCTAAGTGCAGAAGCTGCTTAGGCACCGTGAATTAAGTCTGATTTAAAGCTTCGTGTACAGGGCAGTCACAGTCTCTGCCAGACATGAGGCAGAAAGCTGATCCTGTACCTCAAGACCAATCCCTTGCCTCTTAATTTCTAATGCAGTTTCCAAAAACAGCTTTTCATGTGCTGCAGAAAGAATCTGGAGAGTGGATTTGAAAAATTATCCTTTGTCTGTCTATTAATATATATGAGGTGTCTTAATTATCAACTCTTGAAAATCCAGAGGTAACTTGCTTTTTTGGAATTAAAGAGCAAGTTGGTGTTTATGTACACAAAAAACTCTGCAGAGTAGTCACAATTTCCTATCAAATATTGATATATAACAATCTATCAATGATTCTTTGCCAATCCCTTAATAAGTGCCTAGCTCTGGGCTAGATATTTGGTGTAAGAGAAACATAAACATTCAAAGATGAGGTCCCAGCTCCCAGAAAGCATTAAAATTTAACAAGGAGATGGGATGCACAGAGTTGAAAAAATTATGGACAAAATGAGGTAAAGCAGGGTGGTACAGTCATGCTTGAAAGAGGACTTCAAAAAATGGAAAGATTCTTATTGGCTGAATTAGCTAGGAAAGGTTTGAGAAGATTCTGCTTAAACAAAGGAATAAGGGCTAGTTTTCTAAGACGGAAGATAGAAGGAGGTCATTACAGAAAGTTTGAAAGAGAGATAGTGAAGAGACTGGTTTTGGAATGGAAGATACAAATGAGGGGATCTGGGATATACTTCAAATAACTTCAGAAATATCTCATTCCAAGAATTAACATTGAAGGCAAGTTATATGCAAAATTGAACGCTGGGAAAATAAAAGATAAATAAATAATTAAAATGAAATGAAATAAAATAAAATAAATTCATATGACAGAAATCACTACCTCCAAAGATTTTATTTAGTTAAGACCTATTATTAAAAATAACACTAGAAAAAGTTTGGAAGTTGTCACTCTCACCCTTACAACAAGTGAAAAGGTACAACATACCTGAAAAAAAATGAAAATCAACAACTCTTCTTAGATCCATCAGAGAATTGAGGTCACAGAGTAAACTCCTATCCCCGAAACTTTAGATAGAATCAAATATTGAGAATCACAATGTACTGGAGCAGAAACCCAGGAGCAGTAACTGGTACCAGTAGAAACACTTAAATTGTAATTGATGAGTCAATGCAGACCCAGTGTGGACTAAATTGAGAGTTAAACACTCCATGGGATCTAATCTTAAAGATGCCCCACACTTTCATCAGTTTTCTTCCCAAGGCCTTAGGTTGAAGATAAGGGAATGCTTATGCTTCTGGCAAGTGTAGATGTAAAGCAACTAACTTTCAATGGGCCAATAGCACTCTGTGCTACTTAACAAAGGCCTACCCTTAAGCAGGCTGAGTGGTGCGGTGGTTAAGCGCTGGCTTGGGAAGCCAGCGGCCCCGGTTCGGGTCCCACATATGAGGGCCAGTGACACTGCCCTCAAAAAAACAAAACAAAAACAAAGGCCTACCCTTAATGAAAACTCTTTTACCATATTATAAAAGACTTGTGTTTTACCAAACCTAACCTAACTAGGAGAAGGGAAATACCCAATTCTAGTCCCTTCAAACGTTACTGTCTCACCTTAAAAGGGGAGGAAAGCTGAGAAAGACTTGTGAAGGTCACAGCCTATAGGCAACCAGCTCATTAAAAGACTGAGACTCTATCATAAGATAATAGAATGCTTACTACCACATCAAGCAGTCTCCTTTATGATAACAAAGGCATCCAAACGGAAATAACTGCAAAAAGCAGACCCTATTTAAAAAGCAGTCTGGGAGGATCTGGTCAAGATGGCAGAGGAGGGAAATGCTGTGATTACCTCTTTGCATGGCCATATAAAAATTACAACTAAACTGCAGAACAAACATCATTGAGAATCACCTGAAGTCTAGCTGAACTAAAGCCCTACAAGTAAGGTCATACTAAAGAAGCCGCATCATTTGCAAACAACTCCTGTGATAAGGGGCTAATATCCAAAATATATAAAGAACTCGTTCAACTAAACAACAACAACAACAACAACAATCCAATTAAAAAATGGGCAGAGGACCTGAACAGACACTTCTCCCAGGGAGACATTCAAAGGTCAATAGATATATATAAAAATGCTCAACTTCACTAACTATTAGTGAAATGTAAATCAAACCACAATGAGATATCACCTCACACCAGTTAGAATGGCTATTATCAACAAGACAGATAATAACAAGTGTTGGAGAGGCTGTGGAGAAAAAAGGAACCCTCATACACTGCTGGTAGGAGTGTTACTTGGTATAGCTACTATGGAAAACAGTATGGATGTTCCTCAAAAAATGAAGAATAGAATTACCATATGATCCAGCAACCCCTTTCCTCGGTATCTATGCAAAAAAATCTGGAATCATTTATCCATATAGGTATATGTACTCTCATGTTCACCGCCTCTTTATTTATGGTGGCCAAGACATGGACACAACCAAAGTGTCCTTCAATAGATGATTGGATAAAGAAGATGTGGTATACATACAAAATGGAATACTACCCTACCATAAGTAAAGATGAAATACTGCCATTTGCGACACCATACATAGATCTTGAGAT
This sequence comes from Aselliscus stoliczkanus, assembly GCA_033961575.1. Lineage (NCBI taxonomy): Eukaryota > Metazoa > Chordata > Mammalia > Chiroptera > Hipposideridae > Aselliscus > Aselliscus stoliczkanus. Next base: position 54,802,584 of record CM066737.1, read on the forward strand.
TATTATGCTAAACAAAATAAGTCAGACAGAAAAAGTGGAGAACCATATGATTTCACTTATATATGGAATATAAAACTGAAAGCACCAAAAGAACAAGACAAACAAACAAATAAACAAAAACTCATAGACACTGACAACAGTTTAGTGGTTACCAGAGGGTCAGGGGCAGTGTTAAAAGAGGGTGTAAGGTTCAAATACATGGTGATGGGAGGAGAACTGACTCTGGGTAGTGAGCACACAATATGATATATAGATGATGTATTATAGAAATACATACTTGAAACCTATGTTATTTTACTAACCATTGTCTCCCCAATAAATTTATTTTTTTTTAAAGAAGAAGCCACCTCGAGTGGGAGTGATCCGGCTCCAACAGGCTGCTCATTGAGACCCGGAAGTGCACAAGCCGCCTCGAGTCCCCGCTCTCCACACTCCGCTTACAGAGTTGCCAGGCTGGTGATTGGTTGTTGGGCTACTCGGCCTGATCTGCAAGCAGCTGATCAGGACAGGCTGAGACTGGGAGTTTTCCTGGGAGTGTTGGGCCGTGAGCTGTGTACCTGCGTGATCCAGCCAGGGCTCTCCTGGTGATCTATCTAATACATCAAAGCAATTCCAGAGCGACAGCCAGAATGGGGAAACAAAGAAACATGTCACAAATAACAGATCAGAAGAAACCTCCAGAAATGGAACCAAATGAAACAGAGGGATCCAACCTTTCAGAGACAGAGTTTAGAACACTGATGATAAGAATGTTTAAGGAACTTAGCGAGGACATAAAGAAGGATAGGGAAACCATAAAAAACAACCTGTTAGAACTAAAGAATACAATAACTGAAATGAAGAACACACTCGAAGGAATCACCAGTAGAGTAGATGAAGCAGAGGAGCGGATCAGCGATTTGGAAGATAAAATAGCAGAACTCACCCAGTTGGCACAGCAAAAAGACCAAAGAATAAAAAACAATGAAAATAGTTTAAGAGCCCTATGGGACAAGGTGAAGGGCAACCACCCTCGACTCATAGGAATACCAGAAGGAGAAGAGAAGAAGCAAGGGGTTGAAAATGTATTTGAAAAAATAATGACTGAAAACTTCCCTACTCTGGTGAAGGAAATCAACATACATGCCCAGGAAGTGCAGAGGGTTCCAAACAAGCTGAACCCAAACAGGTTCACACCAAGACACATCATAGTTAAAATGGCAAAGGTTAAAGACAGAGACAGAATCCTAGAGGCAGCAAGAGAAAGACAGCAGTTTAAATACAAAGGAACTCCTGTTAGACTAACAGCTGACTTGTCTACAGAAACTCTGCAGGCCAGAAGGGAGTGGCAGGAGATATTCAAAGTGACACAAAACAATGGCCTACAAGCAAGATTGCTCTACCCATCACGGCTATCACTTAAAATTGAAGGAGAAATAAAGAGCTTCTCAGAAAAGAATAAGCTTAAGGAATTCATTACCACCAAGCCAGCATTGCAAGAAAATGTTAAAAGGGCTTTTTTAAACAAAAGAAAGGGGTAAACAAGCTAACCCAGAGAGACAATTTAAGAAGATTGAAGTCATAACAAGCAGATATAAAGGAAAAACTGATGGTTGCTGGCTGGGCAGGAGTGGGGAAGAGGGAAAGGGGGAAGGTTTTGAACAGTGTATGTGGGACTACAATGTTGCCACAGGGATATGGGGGCAGTTCTGGGAATGTAATTGATAATGTTGTGAAGAGACTATTATGTTGCGAGAAATAAGTCAGTTGGAGAAGGAGAGGTACCATGTGATCTCACTTGTGTGTGGAGTCTGAAGAGCTGAGTGAACGATAAAAGTAAACAGACTTGTAGATGTAGAGGAAAAACTGAGGGTTGCTAGTTGGGAGGGGGGTGGGGATGGGGTGGAAGGGGAAGAGATTAGAAAGCATAAAAAGACAACTACAATATTGCCACAGGGGTATGAAAAAACAGTTCTGGGAATATAATAATGTTGTAAACATTTTTTGGAGTGTCAGTTAGTCACATGTCTTGTTAGGGAGACCACTTCATGGATGGAGTAGAGGCTTGATCACTGCACTGTACACCTGAAGCTGACGTTGTACAGTATTGTATGCTGACTGCAACTGAATATGTGGATGGTCACAGGATGTGGAGTATTCTGTGGAGGGGAGTCAGGGGAGTTGTGAAGGATATGTATGATATAGGGGAGGAGTAGGGTGGTGAACTGGGGGAGGAGGGTTTTCACTTTGGGGGGTAAAGAGTATAACTATTGCATTGTGTTGTACACCTGAAACTAATAAAAAAAAAGGAAGAAGCCACCTTAAGACTGGTCAGCAGGACAGAGATATAGAATAGGCTGGTCCCACACCCCCATGTGACCATTAAAAATTGTGAGGAATATTGGCTGTGGAGGTACCCCCTAAGATGGGTGAGGGGTCCCAGCCCCGCATCAGGATCCCCAGCCCAGGGTTCCAGTGCTGGGGAGAGTTCCCATAAGTTCTCCCCGTGAAAACCACTGGAGATTATGGCTGAGTGAGACTATTGCAGCTACAATCAGAGTTGCTCCTCTTACAGGGCCCACACATGGACTTACTCACTGACAAACTTACTTGTTCTGAGCTTCAGCACTGGGGCAGCAGCTCAAAAGATTTCAGTGACATTCAGGGAGGAACTGTGTTGTCTGTACTCACAGTGGACTAGACGAGCAGCTTTCTCCAAGACAGAAAAAACTGGCAGAAGCCATTGTTTGTTTGTTGAGCCCTACCCACTCTTGTTGTGCAGAAGCAGGCAGCTGCCATATGTATCTCCATCAAACTGTTTAACACCATTTATTCTCCTTGATTCTCTGATACACTGCCCCACCAAACTTTTGGGCCCACCCAAGGTGCTTCCCGTGGCTTTTTTGTATACATGACCTGCTCTGGCTCATGCTGCAGACATTCCTCAAGTCTCCCAAAGGTTCACAACACTGAAACAAGCAGCATCTGGCTTTGGCATGTCCTGTGCCTCTGGCTGAGAAGCCTTAAACACAACACTAGTGATAGACAGCCTCAGTTTATGGATAGGCTTCTCAAGGCACCTCCAAGCCCAGCATGGGTGGCAGCCATTTGCAGATTGCTTTGTGGCCTATGTCTGGTAGCCTCAGGCAAGGAACAGGCTGTGGCTGATCTTGGGCTGAATTTCGCATGTGGTAGAGCCCTTCCCAGGAGGCCCGGGGCTGGCACAGTGGGTGGTAAGCTTTGAAAACAGCTGGAGAATCACCCAGCTACCTACAGGGATGGACACCAGAAGGACATACTGAACAGGCACCAGAGCCCTGATGAAGCTAAAACTGTTCTGTAGGGCCAGCCCCTGCACAGCAGCTCCTTCACTGTAGTCATGGCCAGTCCTCACAACAAATGAGCCCAAGGGTCAATCCCTCCTATTGATGAGGAAACAGCAACCAAGGCTTAACTGAAACAGGAGGGCACACGCATCCCACACAAGGGACACACCTGGAGCATTGGACTCAGGAGACTAGGGAGATTGTGCCAGTGGGGCACACAGGACACCTACTACATAAGGCCACTCTACTAAGACTGGAAGACATAACAGCTTTACCTAATACTAAGAAACAAACACAAAGAGGTAGCCAAAATGGGGAGGCAAAGAAACATGTCTTAAATAAAGAACAGAACCAAGATCCAGAAAAAGAACTAAGCAAAATGGAGACAAGCAATCTACCCGATGCAGAGTTCAAAACACTCTTATAAGGATGCTCAAAGATATCAGGGAGAGGTTCAACAAAGAGATAGGAAACCTAAAAATGGAGATAGAAAACATAAAAAAGAACCTGTCATAAATAAAGAATGCAATAACTAAAATGAAAAATACATTAGAGGGAATCAACAGTAGATTAGATGAAGCACAGGATCAAATAAGTGATTCAGAAGATAAGGTAGCAGAAAACAACCACTTAGAAAAGATAAAAGAAAAAAAAGAATTCAGAAAAGAAGGTTAGAGCCGGCTGAGTGGTGCGGTGGTTAAGCGCTGGCTTGGGAAGCCAGCGGCCTGGTTCGGGTCCCATATATGAGGGCCAGTGACACTGCCCTCAAAAATAAATAAATAAAAAAGAAGGTTAGCTTAAGGGGCCTCTTGAACAACATCATGCTTACCAACATTTGCATCATCGTGATACCAGAAGAAGAGAGAGAGCAAGGAATTGAAACCCTATTTGAAAAAATAATAATGAAAAATTTCCCTAACCTGGCAAAGGAAATAAATATACAAGCCCAGGAAGCACAGAGAATCCCAAAGCTGATGAAACCAAACAAGTTCACATCAAAATTAAAATATCAAAGTTTAAAGACAAAGAAAGAATCTGAAAATCATCAAGAGAAAAGTAGCTAGTTACCTACAAGGGAGTTCCCATAAGACTGTCAGCTGATTTCTCAACAGAAAGTTTTCAGTCCAGAAGGGACTGACACAAAGTATTCAAAGTGATGAAAAGATAGGACCTATAACCAAGATTATTCTACGCAGCAAAACAGTCATTTAGTATCAAAGGACAGACAAAGAGCTTCTGAAACAAGAAAAAGCTAAAGAAGTGCATCAACACCAAAGCAGTAATACAAGGAATCTTAAAGGGACTTCATTAGGACACAAAAAAAATATCAAAAATATGAATAATAAAATGGCAATAACTACATATCTATCAACAATTACTTTCAATATAAATGAATTAAATGTTCCAATCAAAAGATGGGGTGTCTAAATCAATAAGAAAGCAAGACCCTTATATATGCTGCCTATAAGAGACTCACTTCAGAATGGAAAGCACACACAGACTCAATGTAAAGCAATGGGAAAAAGATATTTCATGAAAATGGAAATTAAAAACAAAGGCTGTGGTAGCAATATTTATACCAGACAAAATAGACTTTAAAACAAAGGATATGATAAGAGATAAAGAAGAACCTCGTAATCTCACAACAGGGTATTTATCTGAAGAAGCCCAAAATTCTACTTTGAGGGTACATGTGCATCTATATATTCATTGCAGCATTGTTTACATTAGCCAATATGTGGAGGCAGCCTGGATGTATGTCAATGGATAAATGGATAAAGAAGAGGTGGCACATATATTCAATGGAATATTGCTCAACCAGAGATGGGAATAGGTTCTTGCTATCTCTGGCGGCATGGATGGACCTGAGGGTAATGTGCTGAGTGGACTATGTCATACAAAGAAGGACAGATACAATGTGGTTTTGCTTATATGTGGAATCTAAAGAATGAAACGAACAAATAAACAAAACAGACAAAAACTCATAGATACAAAGAACATTTTGATGGTTGCCAGACAGGAGGGGTGTTGATGGTATGAGAAAAGGGAAGGGATTAATAAGTACATATTGGTTGTTTCAATGTAGTCATAGGCATGTAGGGTACAGCATAAGAAATATAGTCACTAATATTCTAATAACTGTATGGCATCAGATGGATACTAGAATTATCAGGGTGATAGGTGGGAAGGGGGTTGGGGCAAAAGGTAAAAAAGTGAATGCATTAAGAAGTACAAATTGGTAGTTACAAAATAGTCATGGAGATGTAAAGCATAGGGAATATAGTCAATAATATGGTAATAGTTATGTATAGTGCCATGTGGGTAGTAGACTAGTCAGGGGGAAAATGTCCTAAATTATATAAATGTTTAACCACTGTGCTGTACACCTGAAATTAATATAAAATAATATTGAATATCAACTCTAATTTAAAAATGTTTTAAAGGGGGAAAGGTGAAGGAGAATAAGAGGTTAAAATTCCAGCTATGAAACAAATAAGCCATGGGGGAGTATTGTATAACATAGGAAATGGGATCACTAGTATTGTGATAGTGTGGTACAGTGTCAGGTGGTTGCTGGACTTACCATGATGATCAATTATTTAGATATATAAATGTTGAATAACTATTGTGTACAACTGAAACTAATATAAAATTGCATGTTAGCTATGTTTTAATAAAAATCATTTTAAAAAACAGTCTGTAGGGTATTTCCCCAAAAAAGACAGTGGTGACATAAACAGAAAATTTTAGCCTCCGACACCAGCAACTGCAGCAAACAGTAAGCACAGCCCAACTCCTAGCCACATAAACATAAAATCTCACAATAATGGCCCATTTACCTCTCAGTTCCTTTTACCTGATACATCATATGTGGCTTTCAAGAAAATATTTGCATGATAAAAATAAAAATGTCTGAAAAGACAAAGCAATAATAAGAACCATATTCAGATATAGCAAAGATTTTGGAATTATCCGACAGGGAATATAAAATAACTGATTGATATGTTAAGGGCTCTAATGGAAAAAGTGAAAAACAGGATTTCTGATCAAGATGGCAAAGTAGGAAAATCCAAGGTTTGCCTCCTGTCACTACAACATCAAAATTAAACTGAAGTGCAGAACAGCCATCATTGAGACTCACCTGACGTCTAACTGAACAAAAGTCCTATAACTGAGGACATACAGAAGAAGCCACCTTGGGCCGGCCGAGTGGTGCGGTGGTTACGAGCTGGCTTGAGACACCAGTGGCCTCGGTTCGGGTCCCACATATGAGGGCCAGTGACACTACCCTCTAAAAAATAAATAAATAAAAAATAAATAAATAAAATCTTAAAAAAAAATGAAGCCACCTTGAGACTGATTATAGGGGAGCTAGAGATGCAGAATGAGCTGGTCCAACACCCATGTAGGGCAGTTGAAAACCTGGAGTGATATCTTGGCTGTGCAGTTTCCCCCAGAAGAATGAGGGGTTCCAACCCCACCAGGCTCTGCAGCACAGGGTTCCAGTGCCAGAAAAAGAAGTCCCCATAACTTCTGGCTGTGAAAACCAGCAGAGATTGTAGTTGAGTGAGACAGAGGGTGGCTAGAGTCTCAGATGTTCCTCTTAAAGGGCCCTAATGCGGACTTACTTGATGATGGACTCACTTGCTGTAACCACCAGTGCTGGGGAAGCAGCTCAAAAGGTGCTAGGGACATACAGAGAGGAGCTGAATGGCTTTGGTGTGGGGTCTGGCTGGAGGGGCAGCTTTCTCACAGAAGTGCTGGAAGAATCCGTTATTTCTTTGTGCAGATGCAGGTGTGCACCATATCTGAGTCTCCATCAACCTAGGAAACACTGCTAGCCCCACCCTGGTAATTCCCTGAAACTCTACCCCAAGCCGCTTCCAGTGCCTTTTCCATACAAAATGTTTCTCTCGACTTATGCAGCAGACATTCCTAAAATTTCTCAAGGATTCACAAAACCCAAACAAGCAGCATCTGGCCTTGGTGTGCTCTGTACCTTCTGCTAAGCATCCCCAAAACCAGCAGCAGTGGCAGCTGACTTCAGTTCACAGCTTGGCCTCTTCCAGTCACCTCTAAGCCCAGCCCGGGTGGCTGACATCTGCAGATTGCTTTGTTGCTCATGCCAGGTGGCCCTAGGCAGGGCACAGGCTGCAACTGAATTTTATACTTCCCAGAGGCCCCAGTGGGCAACACACCCAAAGGGCAGATTGGGCAGGCACCAGAGTCCTGTTAAAGATAACCCTGCTCCATAGGGTAAGCCCTGCACAACACCTCCTCCACTGTAGTCATGGCCAGTCCTCAAAACAAATCAGCCCAAGAGGCAACCTCTTCCATTGATGTGCAAACAGCAACCAATGCACAAATACAACAGGAAGGCACACAGAACACACACAAGGGACACTTGTAACACACTACTCAGGAAACCAGGGAGACCGCACCACTGTGTCCCACAGGACACCTACTACATAAGGCCACTCTACTAAGACCGGGAGACATAGCAGCCTACCTAATACATAGAAACAAAAAAGGAGGTACCCAAAATGGGGAGACAAAGAAACATGTCCCATATAAGAGAAAAGAACAAAAAGAGATAGTAAATATAAAAATGAAGATAGAAAATGTAAAAAAAGAGCCAGTCAGAAATGAAGAATACAATAATTGAAATAAAAAATACATTAGGGGAAATCAATAGTATATCAGATGAAGCAGAGGACCAAATCAGCTATTTAGAAGATAAGGTAGCAGAAAATATGCAATCAGAAAAGAAAAAGGAATACAAATATAAGGATAGTTGAAGGGATCTCTGGGTATACGTAAGCTCATCCCAACCCACCTTCCCAGTGCTAGAAGCAGAATGGTAGCAGTGTCACATCAAAAGAACAGAATATTTTCAGTTCTGAGAACTGTGGCCCTGCAGCCACAGACTCTCCACCCAACTATTTCCAGCGAAGGGGAGGGAGTCTTGGGTGTAGGACAGGCTGTTCTGGTGGTTGCCACCATTGCCCAGAGCCACTTCTCAAAATCCACTCCACCTATCTGGGCGGATCCCTGACGAGGTAAACAGAGCCAATGAAACACACAGGCTCTGAAACTGGTGCAGGAAAAGCTTTGGAACTTCAGAAGCTCTCCATATCCACCCCATGGAGGCAGAGCCTTGTGATCCAGGCAACCTCCTCACAGAGGAGAAGCCCACCTTCCAGGGAGAGCCCTCCCCCACCTCCACATTGTGTGAGAAGCCAGAATAGTGCAGAAAAAATATAACAATACAGCATGAGAGAGAATAAAAAGCTGCAGTGGGAGAGAGAATAAAACATCCCACCAACACCTACTGAAAAGCAAAAGAAAGGCTACTTCCTATCAATCTGTTACAGAACCCACTCCTGTAGATACCTAGGAAGAGAAATAATTAATTCATTAATTGCCATAAATAACCAAGGTAACAAGGCAGCTCAGAAAGAAAATGAAAAGTCTCAGGAAAATGAACTTCAAGACATGGAAATATGTGACTTAAATGACAGAATTCCAGAGTGCAGTTCTAAAAAAACCTCAATGAGATGCAAGAAAACACATACAGGCAGTTTAATCAACTCAGAAACACAATCAAAGAACGAAATGAACATTTAACCAAAGAGATTGAAATTTTAAAAAGGAACCAAATAGAATTTCTGGAAATTATGAACTCAATAAAAGAAATGAAGAATGAAATAGCAAGCTTAGGTAATAGAGCTGACCAGATGGAAGAAAGAATCAGTGACATTGAAAATAAAAATCTGGAAATGACTCAGATTTAAGAAGAGATAAACTTGAGAGTTAAAAGAAATGAAAGAGCTCTGCAAGAACTTTTTGACTCCATCAGGAAGAGCAATATAAGAATAATGGGGGCCGGCTGAGTGGTGCGGAGGTTAAGCACTGGCTTGGGAAGCCAGTGGCCCCGGTTCGGTCCCACATAGGAGGGCCAGTAACACTGCCCTCAAAAAAAAAAAAAAGAATAATGGGCATACCAGAGGGGAAGAAAGGGAGAAGAGAACAGACAGTATATTCAAACTAAGAGTCGACAACTGGATCCTGGAATCCAAGAAGCAAATAGAATACCTAATTACCTCAATCCCAGCAGGCCTTCTCCAAGGCACATTGTATTGAAGCTGTCAAAAATTAACAACAAAGAATCGTCAAGGCAGCCAGGGAAAAGAAGACGGTAAACTACAAAGGAAAGCTCATTAGATTATCATCAGATTTTTCATCAGAAACTCTACAGTCCAGGAGGAATGGAATCAAATATTCAAATTATTGAAAGAGAAAAACTCTGAGCCAAGAATTATATATCCAGCAAAGATATACTTTAGATTTGAAGGAGGAATAAATACCTTTCCATAATACAGAAACTGAGGGAATTTTTTAAACACATGACCTGCACTACAAGAAATAATGAAGGAGGCTATTCGACTTGAAACAAAAAAGCAAAAAATAAAAAAAAACTATGTGTAGTACTACAAACACACAGACAAAAGCAGGAAATGGAAACCCCTACACCAAATAGGACATTATACACTTAAACATAACATAGGGGGTAAAGAAGAAAAGAAAAAAAAACACTTAAAAAGGGGTAGAAAAGAGAACTTGCTATTGCAGTGCAGAAATCAACTCACACCACAAATAGGGATAATTTGTGACAACAAAAACATAGGAGGGGAGAGAGTAAAGGTCTGAACTGGCCAAAGGGAATGGAGAAAGGAAGCATGCTGAAGAAAATGGAATACTCTAAATATCAAACTTCATTTACATAAACTTAATGGTAACCACTCAAAAAAAATTCCAGAACTGAAATACATAACATAAAAAAGAAGAAATAAAGGGAAAAATCATAGAATACCACCAAATTGAAATAATAGACAGTAACAAAAAGGCAAACAAACAATGGAGACACCATCCTACCAGAAAACCAAAGGTAGAATGATAGGAAATCCTCCTATATCAATAATCACCCTATATGTAAATGGACTGAACTCACCAATAAAAAGGCACAGGGTAGCAGATTGGATGAAAAAAATTAAACCCAACCAAATGCTGCCTCCAAGACACATCTCAGCTACAAAGACAAATACAGACTCAAAGTAAAAGGGTAGAAATTGACACTCCAAGCATTCAGAGAAAAGCAAATGTAGTTATACTGATATCAGATCAAACAGACCTCAGGATAAAAAAGGTAACAAGAAACAAACATGGACGTTTCATAATGATAAAGGGGACTATACAACAAGAAGACATAACAGTCATCAATATTTATGCTCCCAATCAGGGAGCATGGAAATATACAAAGCAACTACTAACAGAGCTAAAGGGAGAAATTGACCTAAACACAAGTATAGTAGGGGACCCAAATACATCATTGACAGCTATAGATAGATCATCAAAACAGAAAATCAATAAAGAAATATCAGCCCTAACTGGCACATTAGATAAAATAGACATAATTGACATTTATAGAGCACTTCATCCTAGAACATCAGACTATACATTATTTTCCAGTGTACATGGAACATTCTCAAAGATAGACCATATATTGGGACATAAAACTAGCCTCAGCAGATTTAAGAAGATTGAAATCATACCAAGCATATTCTCTGATCACAAAGCTTTGAAATTGGATACCAACTGCAAAAAGAAAGCAGGAAAAAACACAAATATGTGGAGATTAAACAACATACGTTTAAAGAACGACTGGCTCAAAGAAGAAATAAGAGGGGAGATCAAATATACATAGAAACAAATGAGACTGAAAATACATCCTACCAAAACTTTGGGGATGCAGTGAAAGCAGTCTTAAGAGGGAAATTTATATTATTGCATGTCTATCTCAAGAAAGAAGAAAAATCCCAGATAAATAACCTCATTGTACACCTTAAAGACCTAGAAAAAAAAGACAAAATGAAGCCCAAAGTCAGCAGAAAGAAGGAAATAATAAATATCAGAGCAGAACTAAATGAAATAGGGAACAAAAAGACAATAGAAAAACTTAATGCAACAAAGAGCTGGTTCTTTGAAAAGATTAATAAAATTCACATACCCCTGGCTAAACTCACAAAGATAAAAAGAGAAAATACACAAATAAACAAAATCAGAAATGAAAGAGGGGAAGTTACCATGGATGCCACAGAAATACAAAGGATCATCCAAGAATACTATGAAGGACTATATGCCACCAAATTTAATAACCTAGAAGAAATGGACATGTTGTTAGAAACATATAGACTTTCTAGGCTGAATCATGAAGAATTAGAAAATCTAAATGGACTGATCAACAGTAAGGAAATTGAATCAGTCATCTGAAACCTTCCAAAAAGCAAAAGTCCAGGACCACATAGCTTCACTAGTGAATTCTACCAAACATTCGAAGAGGATCTAATATCTGCCCTCCTCACACTCTTCCAAAAAATGGAAGAAGAGACAGTACTCCCTAATTCATTTTATGAATCCGACATTACTCTGATACCAAAACCTCCTAAGGATAAGACAAAAAAAGAAAATTGCAGACCAGTATCTCTGAAGAAGACAGATGTAAAAATCCTAAACAAAATTCTAGCAAATCTAATGTGACAATGCATTAAAAAGATTATACAAGGGCCTGCCGAGTGGCGCAGTGGTTAAGCACTGGCCTAGGAAGCCAGCAGCCTCGGTTCGGTCTCACATATGAAGGCAAGTGACACTGCCCTCAAAAAAAAAAAAAAAGATTATACATCACGAACAAGTGGGGTTCATCCCAAGGGGAAAGGATGGTTCAACATATGCAAATTGATCAATGTGATACATCACATAAACAAAATAAAGGACAAAAATCATATGATTATATCAATAGATGCAGAAAAACCATTTGATGAGATACAACTTACATTTATGATTAAAACACTTAATAAAATAGGTATAGGAGGAAAATACATTAACACAATAAAGGCCATATATGACAAACGCTCAGCCAATATCATAATTAATGGTGAAAAACTGAAACCCTTAGCTCTACGTTCAGGAATACAACAAGGCTGTCCCGTATCACCTCTGCTTTTCAACATAGTATTGGAAGTCCTAGCTAGAGCAATCAGGCAAGAGAAAGAAATTACAGGCATCCAAATTGGGAATGAAGAAGTTAAATTGTCACTTTTTGCAGAGGACATGATGCTATATACAGAAAATCCTAAAGACTCCACCAAAAAAGCTATTAGAAACAATGAACGAATATGGTAAAACTGCGAGGTACAAAATCAACATACAAAAATCCATTGCATTCCTGTATAATAACAATGAAATTTCAGAAAAAGAAATAAAAAAATTAAAATACATTCCTTTTACAATTGCCACAAAAAGAATAATATACCTAGGAATTAACTTGATGTGAAAGACCTATACACTGAAAACTAGAAGACACTTTTAGAGTTCAGGGAATATAATAGTACTGTAAATATTTTGTGGTGTGTCAGATGGTCACATGTCTTGTTAGGGAGACCACTTCATGGATGGAGTAGAGGCTTGATCACTGCACTGTAAACCTGAAACTGATGTTGTATAATATTGTATGCTAACTGTAATTGAATATATAGATAGTCACGGGATGTGGATTATACTATGGAAGGGAGTCAAAGGAATTGTAATAGATATGTATGATACGGAGGGGGAGGGAGTGGGGAGGCGAATTGGGGGAGGGGAGATGTCACTTTGAGAGGTAAAAGGTATAACTATTGCACTGTCTTGTACACCTGAAGCTAATTTAAAAAAATGTTTATTTCACAATAAAAGAATAGAAAGAAAGAAAGAAAGAAAGAAAGAAAGAAAGAAAGAAAGAAAGAAAGAAAGAAAGAAAAAAATTGAAGAAGACACAAAGAAATGGAAAGATATTCCGTGTTCATGAATTGGAAGAATCAACATAATTAAAATGGACATATTACCCAAAGCAATATACAGATTTTATGCAATACCCATCAATATCCCAATGCCATTTTCCAAAAGAAATAGAATAAAAAATCATCAGATTTGTATGGAACCACAAAAGATCCCAAATAGCCAAAGCAATCCTAAGAAAAAAGAACAATGCTGAAGGTATTACACTCCCTGACTTCAGATTGTACTACAGGCCAATAATATTCAAAACAGTATGGTGTTGGCAGAAAAACAGACACACAGACCAATGGAATAGTATCAAGAACACAGAAATAAACCCACATAAATATGTATAGGTAATTTTTGACAAAGAAGCTAAAAACATACAATGGAAACAGCCTCTTCAATAAATGGTGCTGAGAGAATTGGAAAGCCCAATGTAAAAGAATGAAACTAGACTGCTATCTGTCACCGTGCACCAAAATTAACTCAAAAGAAATAAAAAACCTAAAAAAAGACCTGAAACAATAAACTGCATAGAAGAAAACATAAGTTCTAAAGTTATGGACCTTGGGTTTAAAGAGGAGTTTATGAATTTGACTTCAAAGGCAAGGGAAGTAAAAGCTAAAATAAATGAATGGGACTATATCAAACTAAAAAGCTTCTGCACAGCAAAATTAACCATCGACAAAATAAAGAGGCAACAAGCCAAATGGCAGACGATTTTTGCAAACAATGCCTCAGGTAAGGGCCTAATATCCAAAATATATAAGAAACTCATAAAACGCAACAACAAAAAAGCAATTCAATTAAAAAATGGGCATGGGTTGGCCGAGTGGCACGGTGGTTGGGACCTGGCTTGGGATGCCAGCAGCGCCGGTTCGGATCCCACATGTGAAGGCCAGTGACACTGCCCTCTAAAAAAAAATATGGGCAGAAGGCCTGAATAGAGATTTCTCTAAAGAGGACATACAAATAGCCAATAGACACATGAAAAAATACTCAACATCACTAATTGTCAGAGAAACGCAAATAAAAAACAATAAGATATCACCTCACACCAGTTAGATTTGCTATCATCAACAAGACAAATAAAGGCAAATGTGGGAGAGGCTGTGGAGAAAAAGGAACCCTCATACACTGTAGCTGGGAATGCAGATTGGTGAAGCTGCTATGTAAGGCAGTGTGGAGGTTTCTCAAAAAATTAAGAATGGCGGCGTCTGGATAGCTCAGTTGGTTAGATCATGAACTCTGAGCAACAGGGTTGCAGGTTCGATTACCACACTGGCCAGTGAGCTGAGCCCTCTGCAACTAGATTGAAGACTATGACTTAAGCTTAGTACCAGTGGGCAGCTGGATGGCTCAGTTGGTTAGAGCTCGTGTTCTTAACAACAAGGTTGCTGGTTTGACTCCTGCATGAGATGGTGGGCTGTACCCCCTGCAACTAGATTGAAAAGGGTGACTGGACTTGGAGTTGAGCTGAGCCCTCCACAACTAAGATTGAAGGACAACAACTTAACTTGGAGCTGATGGGTCCTGGGAAAAACACACTGTTCTTCAATAAAGTAAAAATATTTAAAAAAAAATATGAATAGAATTACCATATGACCCAGTAATTCCTCTCTTGGATATCTACTCAAAAAATCTGAAAACATTTATCCATAAAGGTATAAGGTATATGTGCTTTGATGTTCATTGAAGCTTTATTTATGGTGGCAAAGAGATGGAAACAACCAAAGTATCCTTCAATAGATGATTGGACAAAGAATATGTGGCATGTATACACAATGGAATACTACTCCACTATAAGAAAAGATGAAATAGTGTCATTTGTGACAACATGGATGGGTCTTGAGATTATCATGCTAAGTGAAATAAGTCTAACAGCAAAAGTTGAGAACCATATGATTTCACTGATATGTGGGATATAAAACTGAAAACAAAGGAGTAAGACAAACAAATAAACAAGCAAAAACTTATAGGCACAAACAACAGTTTAGTGATTACCAGAGTGTAAGGGGGAGGGAGGTGGTAGATAACACTAAAAAGGATCAAATATATGGTGATGGAAGGAGAACTGACTCTGGGTGGTGAACACACAATGTGATATAAAAATGATGCATTACAGAATTGTACACTTGAAACCTATGTAACTTTGCTAACAATTATCACCCCAATAAACTTTAATTTAAAAAAAAGAAAAAGAGAAAATCTCAGTGTAATTTTGGACGCCAAAATGCTTTTGCAATCTACTGTGTAGTATAAAAACATGAAGAGGTACTATTATTATTATTACTATTATTATTATTTGCCAAATAAAGTTTCCGGTCTGGAGCAGCTTAAAATACAAGACACCATATTTGGAGTTGTCATCTAGAATCTGTTATTTAAATAAGGAAAGATAATAAATATATCTTAGGGACCGGCTGAGTGGCGCGGTGGTTAAGCGCTGGCTTGGGAAGCCAGCGGCCCCAGTTCAGTCCCACATGTGAGGGCCAGTGACACTACCCTCAAAAAAATAATAATAAAATAAAATAAAATAAATAAATAAATATATATTAGGTAGGTTTTAAGTATTTTATACTTAGATCAAGGCTAAAACTCACTGTGGAAGTGGAACAGTGTATAATTGAGTCACCACTCCTCCAAAATCATTGTTCAGATACATGGCAATGAACATTGTTCCTAGGTAAAACTATGCTGTTTTTGAAGTTTATTTTTCAATTGTGGCCTTCTTATAACTTACAGAATTTACATTCAGATATGGGCATGATGAGATTTGAAATTTATTTAAATCAAAGGCAAAGTTGATTGATCAGTGTTGTTTCATCTTTCAGTGGGATGAGTTGAGAGTGAGGAAAAAGAAGACATTTGGTGTGTGTGTGTGTGTGTGTGTGTGTGTGTGCACGCTAGCTCAATTTTGTAAAGGCCAAAGCAGGTGGGTGCTTGGAGGCATTAAAGTAAGTGTAGCAGAAAGTTTGCCAAAACATAGCCCATCATTTTGCTTCTGGCTGCGTGGGACTTCAATAGTTTCCTCTATACTTTGGGAACAAACCACATATTCATAGCGCCATGTTTTTTTCTATTTGGTGAGTTATTAAAAAGTTAATAGGGGTCTTTAAGATTGAATCACCTTATTTCAAAAATAAATCTTTTTATAGGTGTATCACATTCCCTCTTTTGTTAAGAGAATTTCAATCCTTCAAGGAGAGGATGTTAAGGTAAATGGATGGAAATGCAAGGCCAGAAAGTGGTGAAAGCAGGAATGAAGAAACCAAAACTAAAAACAAAGCACATATTCAACTTGTAGGCTTTCAGGTATTGGAAGTTAATGAAATTTTTGCATTTTAAAAAACTTGTCTGAAAAAAACTCCAAGAAAAATGGAATATGTTTTTCAGGCCAAGAATTATAAAAGATCTGGTAAACTGTTTTATCCTATTGCTTGAGGATAAAACATTAGAAATTGATAGGGAGATTTGAAAAGTGAGGTTTATAATATCCAAGTTACTTTCTACTGGGGCAAAGCAATTGCATTGGAATTCATACAGTCTCCTTTCACATCAGATGAAATTCACAACCCTACAGGCAAGCATAAAGGCTATTATTTCTTGTTTAATAGAACTGGTTCAATTTCTCTAGCATTTTTTATTAACACTGTGGAATACTCACTAGTAAACTATATATATATATATATATATATATATATATATATATATATATATATATATATATATATATATATATATAGTTTAATTCTCAAGCCTGTGATAAGATTAGTTAACAGAAAGTTCTATAAAGGTATGGGACTGGGTTCGCCTTCCTGGAATGCTTTCAACCAAAGACTATCACTTTTGTGAACTATTTCATCCGACTTGCAAGTGTTGCCATTAAGTTTTAACAGAATATCAGAGATTAGGAAGTTCTCTTCTAATGATAGTTTCCACTGGTTCTCCTCCAAATAATTTTCTGACATGTCTAAATAGACATGGTAGGGATTGTGGAGAGCTGCTTGTTGTAATGACTTTAAAATTGTAGATAAAAATAACCAAACTTGGGCCGGCCCAGTGGCGCAGTGGTTAAGAGCTGGCTTGGGATGCCAGTGGCCCTGGTTCGGATCCCACATATGAGGGCCAGTATCACTGCCCTCTAAAAAATAAATAAATAACCAAACTTTCACAATCACAGCTTATGCTACTGTACACCCCAAATTCCCTTAACACCCCTACAAACGGCATCTAGGATCAGTGGAAAGGCTTTGATGCAGTTATGGGATAGGCTAACAGTTGTAAGTGGGTACTACATTTAGGTTCAGATTTCCTTAGGGCTCAGTCTCTTAGCAACATCAGAGATTTAAGAGAGCTACACCAATTTCTACTTAAAAGGAGATAAGGGGGAATTTGTATGCCCAGAGTAGAGTCTGAATGCTTTGGCAATAAGTTGGATGTCAGGTGATTGAAGGAATCACGGTGGTCAAAGTAACACAGAGCAAGCAAATGAGAATTCCCAAACCCTGGTCAGGATTTGATCAAATAAGTCAGTCAAGCTACAGGGGAAGTGCTAAATACAGAAGCAGCACTTGTTGTAGTCTGAGTGACATTGTTTCATCAACCTTTTGGTAAAATATTGAAATTTTTCCTTAGGTAGATTTTTTTTCCCTCAAAGTTCCCTATTCCTCTGGGGCAATACAGAGTTAAATAGTTGTGATACATATTTCTAGGATCAAACTGCTGTCCAGAAAACAGAGAACTTAGGCAGCACGGCCAGTCCTCCTGCCATATCCAGTGCCTCTGTGGTAGTTTCTCCACAAGTAAACTACTTGAGAGTAATTTATTTAAATCCCCACTTCTTGGATCTACTGGGAAGTGCACTTCTGACACCCATGCACAAAACAAGAGCTATTATTAAATTACAGTATGAACCAAATAAAATACCCTGAAAAAGGGACATGCATCCAGAAAATAATTCATTTACAGAACTGCATTTGAGAGGATTCCTCTACTTAACATCTTCAGCTATCTGCCATCAGAACTGTTTCCTTTGGATAAAATGTATGAGCTATGAAAGAATGCATATCTTCTCTTGGTTGAACTAATGGTATGGTATGACTAGCAGTGTTGTTTTTTTTTCAGTGTAACTACTGAATTTGTTTCAATCTGCCATGCTGTGTAAAAATCATGTATGCTTTGTAACAAGGACATTGGCTTTGGAGGCTAGAAGACAGAATCTAATAATTAACTCCTGGGTTAAAAATGGCCATAGCTTGAAGGAATTCCTGCACCCACATAAGCTCCCAAATAGATCACAGATCACACAATTAATATTACAAAATGCCTGACTGTGTGTTTACCTTGGCCAGGAATTCTTGCCACTTCTCTGAAGGTGTCTATAATTACCTAGTTGGGTTTTGTGAATTCTTCTAAATAAATTCCATGTTACTTTCCTCCTCTGCAAATATAGGTATTTACCCTCTTTTACTGAGAGCGTTAGGGAACGTGAAGAAAGAAGATGCAACAAGA
The DNA here is from genome assembly GCA_033961575.1 of Aselliscus stoliczkanus. Lineage (NCBI taxonomy): Eukaryota > Metazoa > Chordata > Mammalia > Chiroptera > Hipposideridae > Aselliscus > Aselliscus stoliczkanus. The sequence goes on from CM066737.1 coordinate 54,821,276, forward strand.
TCAAATAAACAATTGCATTTTGCAAGTCCTAAAAGGGTGACTTCCTATAGTGCTTATTATCTGGTTGACTCATTTGGCAACTAATATAGTGGCTTGAACTAGGTGGAATTGTTTCACATATGTATGTTTTGTCTCTCTATTGGTTTGCTGCTAAAGAGTGGCAGCACTGCCTAACTTTTTTTTTAATGGTATAACTACTTTGGAATACAGTTTAACAGATACTTGGAATGTTAAATAATCATGCAGAAGAAAAAGGACAGCAGGTAAAAACTAAGGAAATCTGAATAAATTATGGATTTTAGTTAATAATAATGTATCAATTTTGGTACATTAATTGTAACAAATGTACCGTAGTAACTTTAGATGTTAATAACATGGAAAATTAGGTATGGAGCATGTAGGAATCTCTACACTCTCTGCTATGGACTGAATGTTTGCCTCTGCCTCCCAATTCATATGTTGAAATTGTAACTCCTGATGTGATGGTTATTAAGAGGTGGGGCTTTTAAGATGTGGTTAGGTCATGTAAGTAGAGCTTAATGTATGCAATTAGTGTCTTTATAAAAGAGACTCCAGAAAGCTTTCTTTCCCCTCTTCTGCCATGTGAGGACATGTGAGGATACAGTGAGAAGAAAGCCATCTATAAACCAGGTTGTTGGCCCTTATCAGACATTGAACCTGTTGATGCCTTGATTTATACTTCCCAGCCTCTAGAACCATGAGAAATAAATATGTATTGTTTAAACCAGTCAGCTTATGGAATTTTTATTGTAGCCCGAACAGACTAAGATACTATCTTCACAATTTTTCAGCAAATCTAAAATTATCTTAAAAACTAAAATTTATATTAAAAGGGCTTAAAAAAGGAACTTAAAAAGTGAAATGTATATAATTCAGCATGCTATATAATTCAGCCTCTCCATGTCAGGATATTTACCCAAGAAAAACAGAAATATATGTACGTACAAAAACGAATACATAAATTTTCATAGCAGCTTATCTGTGTAAACCAAAATTAATTTTAGATTTTAATGAAGAATACTAAGCATTTATTTAAACAAAAAAGTTGCAGCCCTGGAGACACAGATATAGGTAACAAATTGTGTTCCTTTGAGAAAAAGGGGAGGCTGCTTTTTATAGCAAAATTTCCCACTCAGATTCCCAGTTAGGTACATCTAATGTAAAAGAAGTACTCAAATTGTGCAGTTCTTATTAGATGGGTGGGTTTCAGTCCATTGGTAGAAAGATGAAGACACGGTTTCATTTACAATAGTTGATTCAGAAAGCATAAACTGAGCAGGTCATAGTGCAGGGAGCTAAGGGTTCAGTCTGAGGTTCTTCCTGGTATACAGAGTACATGAGAAGCCCTGTCAGCAAATAGAAACTAGGCTCTTACTATTTATAAAATGTGAGCCTTTGTTTGAGCATCTGAAATCCATCTCAGCAGATAAATTCTATCTTGTGGTTAACATCAAATGAATCTTTCTTCTTGGGGGTCCACATCTGTAATAGCCCCCAAACTGGAAACAACCCTAATGTACATCAACAAATGAATCAATAACCAAGCTGTCTACAAGTATATCCATATAATGGAATACTACTCAGCAATAAAAAAGAATAAACTATTCTAGCCACAGCAATCAGACAAGAAAAAGAAATAAAAGGCATCCAAATTGGCAAGGAAGAAGTAAAATTGTCATTATATGCAGATGGCATGATATTATATATAGAGAACCCCAAAGACTCCATCAAAAAACTATTAGAACTGATAGACGAATTCAGTAAAATAGCAAGATACAAAATCAATATTCAGAAAGTTGCGTTTGCATATACCAATAAAAAACTAACAGAAGGAGAAATTTAGAAAACTCTCCCATTTATAATTGCTTCAAGAACTATAAATACCTAGGAATAAATTTAACCAAAGAAGTAAAAGATCTGTACTCAGAAAATTATAAGACACTGAAGAAATAAAATATACAAATAAATAGAAACACATACCATGATCATGGATAAGAAGAATTACTATAGTTAAAATGTACATACTGGGCCGGCCGAGGGGCGCGGTGGTTAAGCGCTGGCCTGGGAAGCCAGCAGCCCCGGATTGGTCCCACATATGAGGGCCAGTGACACTGCCCTCAAAAAAAAACAAAAACAAAATGTCCATACTGCCTAAAGCAATATATAGATTTAATGCAATTCCTATTAAACTACCAAGGGCATTTTTCACATAAATGGAAAATATAATCCTAAAATTTATATGGAACAATGAAAGACCCTGAATAGCCTTGGCAACCCTGAGAAATAAGAACAAAGTCGGGGGTATCAAGCTACCAGACATCAAAACATACTACAAGTCTACAGTAATCAAAACAGTATGGTACTGGCATAAAAACAGGCACACAGACCAGTGGAACAGAACAAAGACCCAAGAAATAAATCTATGTATATACAGAAGGTAAATCTATTACAATGAAAGCAAGAATTTACACTAAGGTAAAGATAGTCTATTTAATAATGGTGCTGGGAAAATTGGACTGACACATGTAATAAAATGAAACTGGACCACCTCCTTACGCCATATACAAGATCAAATTCAAAATGGATTAAAGACTTAAATGTAAGACTTGAAACCATAAAACTCCTAGAAGAAAATATAGGGACTAAATTTGCAGACATTACCCTGAGCAATATTTTTACTGATACATCCCCACAGGCAAGGGAAGTAAAAGAAAACATGAGGGCCGGCCGAGTGGTGCATTGGTTAAGAGCTGGTTTTGGGATGCCAGCGGGCCGAGTTCAGATCCCACATATGAGGGCCAGTGACACTGCCCTCTACAGCTAAGATGGTGAACAACAGCTCCACCTGGAGCTGGGCTGTGCCAGCCCTGGCGACAGTATATGCTACAGCCCCTGCTGCAGTAGCCTGCCATAGGCTACGGTGAGTGGCCGGCAGTCAGCGTGAGTGGCCGGCAGCCAGCGTGAGCTGCCAATAGCCGCGGTGAGCGACATCCAGGGGCTGGAGACCGATCTGCCTCATCCAGGAAGAGCGCAATGATGATACCAACATGGGCCAGTGAAGCAACATTCTCCGCAACTAGACTGAGGAACAAGAAGACAGCAACTTGTCTGTTCCCCTTCCCCGATTCCCCAATGCTGTTCTTCTCCCCTAATTCCCCAATAAAATCTTTAAAAATAAAAAAAAGAAAAGAAAACATGGACATATGGGATTATATTAAACTTAAAGGTTTTTTCAAAACAAAGGAAACCATCAATAAAACAAAAAGGAAGCCTACTGAATGGGCGAATATATTTGTGAATGATATATCTGATAAGGAGTTAATATCTAAAATTTGTAAAACACTCATGCACCTCAATACCGAAAAAACAAACAACCCAATTAAAAAATGGGCAGAGGAAATGAAGAAACATTTCTCTAAAGAGGACATACAGATGGCCAACAGGCATATGAAAAAAATGTTCAACCTCACTGATAATTAGGGAAATGCAAATAAAAACAACAATGAGATACCACCTCACTCTGGTCAGAATGGCTGTCATCAATATATTAACAAAGGGCTGGCTGAGTGTCATGGTGGTTAAGCGCTGGCTTGGTAAGCCAGCGGTCCCGGTTCGGTCCCACATATGAGGGCCAGTGACACTGCCCTCAAAAAATAATAAAAATAAAAACAAATAAATCAACAAACAACAAATGCTGGTGAGGCTGTGGGGAAAAGGGAACCCTGCTACACTGTTGGTGGGATTGTACATTGGTGTATCCACTATGGAAGTCAGTATGGAGATATCTCAAAAAACTGGAAGTGGAACTACCTTTTGACCCAGCAATTCCACTCCTAGGCATTTATCCTGAAACCCCAGACACCAATTCGAAAAAATATATGCACCCCTATGTTCATTGCAGTGCTATTTACAATAGCCAAGACTTGGAAACAATTGAAATGCCCATCGGTAGATGACTGGATTTAGAAACTGTGGTACATTTACACAATGGAGTATTACACAGCTATAAAGAAGAAAGAAATTGTACCATTTGCAACGATATGGATGGACCTAGAGAACATTATGTTAAGTGAAATAAGTCAGTCAGAGAAAGACAAATACCATATGATCTCACTTATATGTGTAATCTAAATAACTGAATAAAAGCAATGTAAACAGAAATAATCTTAGAGACACAAAGAAAAAGCTGATGAGGGCTAGATGGGATGGGGATGGGCATGAGGGAGAAGGGGATGGGACGAGGCAAAACAAACTGATAACTACAATACTACCACAGAGACAGAAGAGACAGTTTAGGGAATATAATCAATAAGGTTGTAAATATTTTTCTTAGGGGATCAGAAAGACTCATGTCTTGTCAGGGAGACCACTTCATGGACAGTGGAGTGGCCTGACCACTGCACTGTACATCTTAAGCTGCCGCTGAATAATATTATATGTCAACTATTATTTAACACATATATAGTCATGGGATGTGGAGTATAGTATGGGAATGGAGTCAACGGAATTGTAATAGATATGAATGATATCGGGGGTGGGGTGGCAGGAGAGGGAGGAAGGGGTAGTCACTTTGTAAGGGGTGAAAAAGATAACTATTGCATTGTTTTGTATATCTGTAACTAATAATAATAATAAAGTTTAAAAAAATAAAGAACAATGCAACAACAACAAAACAGATTGAACTATTGATACATATACGTATAACTATATAGATGGATCTTAAAATAATCGTGTCAAGTAAAATAATGCAGACAAAAAAGTACATCCTGCATGATTTCCTTTACATAAAACTGGAAAATGATAATTGATTTACTGTGACAGAAATATCAGTATTGTTGTGAAAGAAGAGCAGGAGGGAGGGATTACAAAGGGCCATCAGGAATCTTGTGGGTGATTGATATGTTCATCATCTTGATTGTGGCAGTGGTTTCGTGCATATATAATCAGCCCTTACAGATTGTACACTTTAAATTGTGTGCTGTTTAGTGTGTGTCAATTAAATCCCAATAAAGCTGTTTATTTTGACAAATTCAGTCAGCCATGTACAGGAAAAAGGAGATAATTATCTTAGGCTCATATAACTACTACCCTTGATTATGAAACATAGCTCAAAAATTTTTGGTAGTGAAATTTTGGTAGGAAATTTTACTACTATGTATATGCCATTGCATCTACAACTTCCCCTTTAGGACCAGTTTCTATCTCTGAAAAACGAAGATGATCCTTAAAGTCTTTTATAGGCAGATACATTGAGAATAATTATAAACATGTATCTCCAAAAATAACTTAAAAGAAATTTAGTTGCATTAATTTCATAAACCCTAACATGAAATTGGCTAATAAAATGTTACTAATTAAGAAACGTGAAGGGGGCCGGCCGAGTGGCACAGTGGTTAAGCACTGGCCTGGGAAGCCAGCGGCCCCGGTTCGGTCCCACATATGAGGGCCAGTGACACTGCTCACAAAAACAACAACAACAAAAAAAAAAACACATGAATTTTAAATGAGAATTGATAGTTAACAACTATTTGTAAATCATATATTGATCATTTTTCTGAACATCTGTTTTGTGTCAGGCAACAATTTGAAGTGTTTTAAACAGCTTTATTGAGATATAATTTACATACCATACAATTCATTCAATTAAAATGTACAATCCCCTGATTTTTAGTATATTCACAGATATGTGCAACCATCACCACAGTCAATTTTGTAACATTTACATCATTGCATAAAGAAGTCCCGGGCTGCTTAATAGGTAGAGGGTTTCCTTTTGGGGTGATGAAAATATTCTGGAACTAAATAGCAGTGGTTGTTGCACAACACTGTAAATGTAGTATGTCAGTGAATAGTAGAATTTTACATACTGCACCTTACGCTATACTGTATTCCCCACACCAAATACACGTGGAGGGAGGGAGAGAGGGAGGGAGGGAGGGAGGGGGGAGAGAGAGAGAGAGAGAGAGAGAGAGAGAGAGAGAGAGAGAGAGAGAGAGAGTGAAGAGAGAGAAACAACCACCACAACACAATACACTTTAGGTATCTACTGCATCACTCTATTTCACTAGCCCTAAGAAACAATTAATATAATTTCTGTATCTGTAGATTTGCCTATTCTGGACATTTTCTATAAATGGAATCATACAATATGTGATCTATCATCAAAGTTTCTTTCACTGAGAATGTTTTCAAGGTTCATCCATGTTGTAGTTTGTATCAGTACTTCATTTTTTCTTTATGGCTGAATAATATTACATTGTATAAAAAACACTGCATTTTATTTTATTTTTTATTTTTTTATTTTTTATTTTTTCATTTTTTTTTTAGTTTCAGGTGTGCAACACAATGGAATAGTTATACTCTTTACCCCCCAAAGTGACAACCCCTCTCCCCCAGTTCGCTACCCTACTCCCCCCCATATCATACATATCTATTACAATTCCTTTCACTCCCTTCCACAGTACACTCCACATCCCGTGACTATCTATATATTCAGTTACAGTTGGCATACAATATTATACAACATCAGCTTCAAGTGTACAGTGCAGTGATCAAGCCTCTACTCCATCCATGAAGTGGTCTCCCTAACAAGACATGTGACTAACTGACACGCCACAAAATTTTTACATTATTATATTCCCTGAACTGTGTTTCATATCCCTGTGGCAATATTGTAGTTGACTATTTATGCTGTCTAATCCCTTCCCCTTCTCCCTTATCCCAACCCCCCTCCCAACTAGCAACCCTCAGTTTTTCCTCTATATCTATGAGTCTGTTTACTTTGATCATTCATTCAGTTTTTCAGATTCCACATATAAGTGAGATCATATGGTACTAGTCTTTCTCTGACTGACTTATTCACTTAACATAATAGTCTCTTCACAACATTATCAATTACATTCCCAGAACTGCCCCCATATACCTGCGGCAACATTGTAGTTACCCACCTACGCTGTCCAAAACCTTCCCCGTCTCCCTCATCCCCACTCCCTCCCAGCCAGCAGCCAACAGTTTTTCCTTTATATCTGCTTGATATGACTTCAGTCTTAAATTTACTGAGACTTGTTTTGTGGCCTAACGTGCTCTATCTTGGAAAATGTCCCATGTGTACTTGAGAAGAATGTATATTCTGGTTTTTTTAGGGTGAAATGCTCTAAAAATATCGACGAAGTCCAGCTGGTCTAAAGTGTCATTTAAGGCCCCTCTTTCTGTGTTGATTTTCTGTCTAAAGGGTCTGTCCATTGGTGACAGTGGGGTGCTGAAGTCCCCAACTATGATAGTGTTACTGTTGATCTCTGTCTTTATGTCTGTCAAAATCTGTTATGTGTGCTTAGGAGTTCCTATGTTGGGTGCATAGATGTTTATTAGGGTTATAGTGACCTTCTTTGTCTTTTACCATAGTCATTCTAAAGTCTATTTTGTCCAAAATAAGTACTGGTACTCCAGCTTTTTTTTTCTCATTTCCATTTGCATGAAATATCTTATTCCATCTGTAAACAGCATATACATGTGTCTTACGTTGTTATCCGCTCAGCCACTATCTGTCTTTTGATTGGAGCATTTAGCCCATTCACATTTAAAATGATTATTGATAGGTGCATATGGATTGCCATTTTGTTATTTGTATTCCTGTTCTTCCTGGGTTAGCTTGTTTACCCCTTTATTTTGTTTTAAAAAAAAGCCCTTTTAACATTTCTTGCAATGCTGGCTTGGTGGTAATGAATTCATTAAGCTTATTCTTTTCTGAGAAGCTCTTTATTTCTCCTTCAATTTTAAGTGATAGCCATACTGGGTAGAGCAATCTTGGTTGTAGGCTTTTATTTTGTGTCACTTTGAATGTCTCCTACCACTCCCTTCTGGCCTGCAGAGTTTCTGTAGACAAGTCAGCTGTTAGTCTAACAGGAGTTCCTTTGTATGTAACCTGCTGTCTTTCTCTTGCTGCCTCTAGGATTCTGTCTCTGTCTTTAACCTTTGCCATTTTGACTATGATGTGTCTTGGTGTGGACCTGTTTGGGTTCAGCTTGTTTGGAACCCTCTGCACTTCCTGTCCATGTATGTTGATTTCCTTCACCATTCTAGGGAAGTTTTCAGTCATTAGTTTTTCAAATACATTCTCGACCCCTTGCTTCTTCTCTTCTCCTTCTGGTATTCCTATGAGTCGAGGGTGGTTGCCCTTCATCTTGTCCCATAGGGTTCTTAAACTATTTTCATTGTTTTTTATTCTTTGGTCTTTTTGTTGTTCCAACTGGGTGAGTTCTGCAATTTTATCTTCCAAATCACTGATCCGCTCCTCTGCTTCATCTACTCTACTGGTGATTCCTTCGAGTGTGTTCTTCATTTCAGTTGTTGTACTCTTTAGTTCTAACTGGTTGTTTTTTTTATGATTTCTCTATCCTTCCTTATGTCCTCACCAAGTTTGTTAAACATTCTTATCATCAGTGTTCTAAACTCTGTCTCTGAAAGGTTGGATCCCTCTGTTTCATTTGGTTCCATTTTTAGAGGTTTCTTCTGATCTTTTACTTGTGACATGTTTCTTTGTTTCCCCATTCTGGCTGTCGCTCTGGATTTGCTTTAATGTATTAGGTAGATCACCAGGAGAGCCCTGGCTGGATCACGCAGGCAGACAACTCACGGCCCAACACTCCCAGGAAAACTCCCAGTCTCAGCCTGTCCCAATCAGCTGCTCGCAGATCAGGCCAAGCAGCCCGAAAGCCAATCACCAGCCTGGCAACTCTGCAAGTGCAGTGTGGAGAGCTGGGACCAAGGCGGCTTTTGCACTCCCACATCTCAGAGAGCGGCCTGTTGGAGCTGGAGAGCACCTGCCCAGCGTTCCCCTGGAAACGCAGTATAAGCTGGGTGGAGGGTGGGGATTCAAGGTCTCATGCGCACATGCGCACACAGCCACTTCTGCACCAATTCCACCAGACCAATGAGGTCCCAGACCTGACCCTGTGTGGGAGGGCCCAACCCTGACAAAATGGCGCCCACCTTACACCACTCGCATGCAGGCTCCACACCAGGGGAACAATAGTCCCCAAACCTCCAGCCCCCGTGCCAAAGGTGCTCAGTTCAGTCCGTCCCCACAGGCTCCTGGGCCCGGCTCACACAGCTACTCCCTCCACCAGGAAACAGGTAAGTGCTCACTGGTGAGCAAACCCGGACGCCGGCCCCACTGATTCTCCAGCCGCTCTTAGCCTCACCGAGCTGAGCCAAGAGAGTCCTCACTAATTTACTGCCGGCTATCTTGGAACTCCTCTTCCCGGCAAAGGAACTCTGGGCTGGTGAGCTTGGTGTGCGGCCGGAGGGTCTCTCCCCCAACTGGAGAAGCCTCCCCACAGCCGGGGCTTCCCTCATGGGGTTCGCCCTCCCTCATCTCTGCCCATCCTACCAGACCCGATGTGGCCTCCTCTTTAAGTTCTTCGTTTAGTGGTTCTGTTCATCTAGTGTTCCGGGGACCTCCAGGGTTGAATGCTGTATAATTTGTTTGTAATTTTGGTGTGATCCTGGGAGGCAGTTAGCACAGTGTCTGTCTATTCCGCCATTTTACTGGAAGTCACACACTGCATTTTATTTATGCATTCATCAGTTGATGGATATTTAGTTTATTTCCAATATATCTATTATGAAAAATGCTTCAATGAGCATTTGTGTATAAGTTTCTTTTGTGGATGTATGTTTTGATTTCTTTTGGTAATATATCTAGGAGGGGAATTGCTAATAACTTGTTTAACCATTTTATCAAATGCCAGACTGTTATGCAAAGTGGCTGCACTGTTTTGCTCTCTCACCAGTAGTGTATGAGGGTTTCAATTTCACTACATCCTTGGCAATGCTTATTATAATCTGTCTCATTGATTATAGCCTACCTGTGAGCAGGAAGTGGTATCACAGGGCTTTGATTTGCATTTCCCCGGTGACTAATGATATCATGCACCTTTTCATGTACCTTTTTCCTAGAAACATTCTCACAGAGTCAATATTTTGCATAGGCTCTTAGGGGTTCATGGAACATCAATATTATGAAACCCTAGAGTGGAAATATTGGGTGGGCACATAAAGAAAAAATGCCATGGTAGTTATTATAAATTATATTTAATAATTGTACAGGATATAAAGTATGCCTGTTTCTTTTACACTGTTATATATTTAATAAAAAGTGAAATAATACATTTTAACATTAGTTGCACTGAAATATTGGATTGGCTTGCAGTACACAACTCTTAATGAGAATGGAGTGGGAAGGGTCCCAATTCTTATTGTAACGAGAAATGTACATTACATGTCATCATCTCTGAAATCAAAGGGCAACCCCACAGACTGAGTGAGGTAGGAGTAATTAACTATCTCTTATTTATACAAATGAGACCTTACTAAATAGGATTAGAAAACCAATAAAATAGATGCCTACATAACTCTGTACAGGGAGGTATCTGTGTAACAGGAGAGTGAAAATTGGTCTATAGAGGTGCTAACCTGAAAGACTGGTCAATTTCAGTATGAGCAGTGGTTACTAGGAATAACGAACACTATTAAACAAGACTCAACTGTTATTTTGTTGAGTACTTGCTTATTATTGCCATCTTTACACTACTAACCACTACTGTAGGTTTACACCTATGACATAGAAAAGTTGTCTGTTCCTAGGGAGTAAATGAGCTTTTGCCCAGTGGTGTGAGGTGTCATCTACAAAATTTGGATCTTTGCTGTGACTGGATGGTGTAACAGTGACCTGAGCTTTGGAAACTCAAAGGAATATGCTTAGGCAGCTTTGTTGGGGTCATTACATCCCAGGTATATTCTTAGAACCTGAGAAAACCTACTTTTATTGGAGTTTTGCACATTTTCATTTCTTAAGGCAGCCAGTCTCACTCTCTTCACCAGATCAGCTTTTAGAAAATGGAATGATTTGGATTTGCAATTAAAATCCTTGGCAGAAGCTCTTATAGTATATTCCATTGCTTGACTGCAAAGATAGCAAAGAAAAATAAGCAATTCAAGTTCAGTACCTTATTTCACCTTCTCTAATGTGACCTGCCAGTTCTTCAATAAACTTCTCCCCTTTCATCCAGTAGATCATTGGTCCGGACTCTCCACTGAATCCAAAGAATGCTTTGCAAGGGATGTTCAGAGGCTTTCCTGAGGATGAGAGAGAAAAAGAAATGAAGCAAATGGTTCCTGGTATCACTGGGAGACAGAAAAGGACCATTTAAAATCTAAAGAAAAACTCAGAGATGACCAATTTTCTTTTCGTATTTTTTTTTTGGAGGGCAGTGTCACTGTCCCTCATATGTGGGACCTGAACCGGGGCTGCTGACTTCCCAAGCCAGCGCTTAACCACCGCGCCACTTGGCCAGCCCAGAGATGACCAATTTTCAACTGTCCTTCCAAACATCGTATCAGTGTACATGAGAAAAATTCGAATAAGGGCTTATGGAAAATTTTTAAATTAATGATTTAACAAAAATTACAAAGTAAATAAACTCAGTTTTAAAACTGCTTATTTTTACTGTCCCCCTCCTAGGAAAACGTATAAAAAAATCAAATGGAGGGCCGGTCAAGTGGCGCGGTGGTTAAGCAAGCCAGCGACCCCGGTTCGGGTCCTACATACGAGGGCCAGTGACACTGCCCTCAAAAAAAAAATCAAATGGAAAGAATCCCCTTTTATTTTTCTTGGTGGAGAGTATTAATTACTGCTTACTTGGAATTGCCTTTGAAGTTAATGTTAAAATCAAAAGGATAAGTCAATTTTGGATGGATGATAAAACACATAATAGAATATCCACTATTATTAAGATGACATGGGGAAAGAAAATTGTTTATTAGGATGATTGTCCTTTCTGAAAAAATCGGATGATATGATAAAGGGAAATTTTTAAATTACAAGTATATCTATAAAAAGTACATGTGGAGGACTGGCCGAGTGGCTCATCTGGCTAAGGGTTGGCTTAGAGCACAAGCTCTGAGCAAGAAGGCTGCCGGTTCAATTCTCACATAGGCCAGTGATGCTGCGCCAGAGCTGAGCTGTCGCTGAGCTGCCAATAGGTGGCAGGATGTCTCAGCTGGTGAAACAACAAGATTGCCTGTTCGAAGGTGGGCTACGCCCACCTGCAACTAAGACTGAACTCAGCATCTTGAGCTTAGAGGCCACCAGCTGCCCACGGGAAGCCACATGGTGACTGGCGCCCTCCACAACGAAGATTGAAGAACAACAACTTGGCTGGTCCCCTTCCCCAATTCCCCAACACTGTTTCCCTCTCCCAATTGCACAATAAAATCTTTAAAGAAAAAAACGTACATGTGGAAAACTCAGTCCAACTACATCTTCTATATTCTTTGTATCACCCACAGTGCTTAAGTAATTGTGAGCAATACCTGAGCACTTTTTTTATCATTCATCTTTATGATTATAGCTACAAACTTTTCTTAATTGTGAATTTATTATCAAACATGTAAGCAATTATATTTTGCTGGCATTGATATTATTTTCTGCTTGTAACGTAGATTAGTAAGAAAAGAATTGTATTCAGAGCACGATCTTGACATTTCTTAGAAAGGAATCCCCCAATTCATAAATGGTAATATAGCATATTATTTTCCCTATACCATGCAATTTTTTGCCCTGGTTGGAGCACTAGATAAAGTAATTTCTAAAATATTTCTCCTCGTAGAATATATGGTAGACTTGTGCCCATAATTTCTCTGATCTGTGGACATTTTTTCTATGCTATTCTTTTTTTTTTTTTGAGGGCAGTGTCACTGGCCCTCATATGTGGGACCAAACCGGGGCTGCTGGCTTCCCAAGCCAGCGCTTAACCACCACGCCACTCGGCCGGCCCTGTCTATACTGTTCTTAAATTGATCCAAAACTTCCATGTTCTAAGAACCATTACTTTCTGGGAGTCTTTCTGTTTAATAACCATAACTAGTAGATGGCTTTCTTTGAGGACCATTTCCACAAAGCAACAATTATAATTAGCGAGTTACGGTCTACATAAGACAAAGTGAAAATTTATAAATTCCCATAGACTTGTGGATGGTAGTGATACACTGGACTTTATAAGTGACGTGTTGCCAAATATTGATCTTATTGTCGTAAAAATTTACATCTCAGGAAAATGACATGTTGTGGACCTTTGGGATAATTTAATTATTGTAAAGACCTTTGGGCCAGCCGAGTGGTGCGGTGGTTAAGTGCTGGCTTGGGAAGCCAGCGGCCCCGGTTCGGTCCCACATAAGAGGGCCAGTGACACTGCCCTCAAAAAAAAAATTAAATTACAAAAAATAATAAAAATCTTTGATGTCAACGGTTTGTTGTATATATTTAATACAAATGTGAAACAAAGTTATTTATTGTTTCTTTGACATGGGGTCTGTGATGTAAATTTGTGTAAAACAGAAAGGCAGCCTTGTACAGTGAGAGGTGCACAGGACTAAGAGGAGACTTGGATCTTATTTTCAGATCTATCATGAAAAAACAGATTATCTGACCCTGAGCAGATTACCTAACATTTTATTAACTGATTTCTCATATATGTAATGACAGGGTCTTTTCTGTGCATTACTGCTATTCATTTCCATGAAATTGAAGGTATTAAGGAATGTCAAACCACATAGCAGAAAAATCCAGAGACTGTGAAAAACATTATTATAAGGAATCCCAGTTGCTAAAACTATATATATATATTTCTAGTATAAATTCTGGTTGTCATTCCTTTGGGCTATGTTTAAAGACTATATCAAATAAAATACCTTTCAGTGATTTCTAGCACATGACTGCTCAGGCCTGGTTTCATTTTAATGGAGAAAGACAATTACAGCCATTTGCAACAAGTGGCCTTCTCAAGGTGGTCTATCAAAAGTGACAGTGTCAAGGGCCGGCCATCTGGCTCAGTTGGTTAAGAGCTCACTCAAGAGTGTGAGCTGAGCTCTGAGCAATAGCAGTTGGATGCCCAGCCCGAGCTGAGTTGCTGTTGAGCTGCCAACAGGTAGCAGGATGGCTCAGCTAAAAAAAAAAAAAGTGACAGTGTCTACTCTTGGTACTGACTATTGCTGCAAATTCTCCTGGGAATGTTTGTAGTATCCCATCACACAGGTTCTTGTTAAGTAAACACATGAGACAGATATTTCAGCAGTTTCTACAAATGCCGAATCAATATCCTGAAGCCTTTTGCCAATGGCCAAACAGGAAAACCATCCAACCATCATTTGCAATAGTCTGAGGAGTATCCCAAAATGTTCTGCTCTTGTGCCAGATAGTGAGACCCAATGTGTGCCAAGGAGCAGACACCTCTGCTACCAAAAGCCATGAGAGGGATCTCTGCATTGATTGGGCAAATAACCTGAACCAAAATCTATCCAAGCATTTCTAAAATCTGTGTTGTGTGCATGTGAAAACTCCTATCTACTGTTTGATCTGTTCGCTACTGTACTGTTTAGCCTGCAGACATTTTCAAAGTCATTTCTATGTTACTTAATTTCCAGCCTGTTAGCAGGGATGATCAACTCACATTTATATCTGAAGTATAGTATATTGAAGATTATCAAAATAATAAGAACTTTGTGAGTTTCTCAGTTTTGTTTGCTTTTCACAAGGTAATGGCTTTAGACATGGTCCCTTTTAGGTTCAATCTGCATTACTAATGTTTTCTCTATCACTTTATTAAGGTCTAGACAGTAAAAAAAATATGTCCATACAAAGACTTGCACATGAATGTTCACTACATCTTTATTTTTAATAGTCAAAAACTGGAAACAGTCCAGATATTTTCATCAACATGTGAAGGGAAAAAAATCTCAGCTACATTCATAAAAGAAAGTATTAATCAGGTATGAAGAGGAATGAAGTATTGATATATTACAACGCAGAGATATTTGCGATTTCAAAACAATTATGTTAAGTGAAAGAAATCAGATAAAACAGTACATGCTTTATGATTCTATTTATATGACATTCTAGGAATTTAAAATTAATCAAGTTTCGAGCCTGCCAAGTGGCGCAGTGGTTAAGTGCTGGCTTAGGAAGTCAGCGGCCCCACTTTGGGTCTCACATATGAGGGCCAGTGACACTGCCATCAAAAAAAAAAATCAATCAAGTTTCTTAGAGTTAAACATACGTATTCCATGTAACTCAGCCATTCCACATTGAAGCCCATGTCCATAAAATAACTTGACAACAGCTTTGTCTTGATATCATCTTTGTCTTTTGTTTTTTTTCAAAGATTTTATTGGGGAATTGGGGGAGGGGAACAGCCAAGTTTTTCTTTGGTCTTCGTTGTGGAGGGTGCTAGTTGCCATCTGACTTCCTGTCGGCAGCACGTGGCCTCTAAGCTCCAGACTCTGTGTTCAGTCTTAGTTGCCGGTGGGCATAGCCACCATCCTATGCCGGAGTCGAACCCAGCAGCTTTGTTGTTAAAAGTGCATGCCCTATCCACTGAGGCATCCCACGGCAACTCAGCTCAAGGTGCAGAGTACAATCTTTAGTTGTGGGTGGGCGTAGCCCGCCATTGAACAGGCAATCTTGTTGTTACACCAGCTGAGCCATCCTGCCATCTGTTGGCAGCTCAGCGACAGCTCTACTAGGGCAGCAGCATTCACTGGCCCATGTTGGAATGGAACCAGCGGACCTGTTGCTCAGAGCATGCTCTCTAAGCCAACTCTTAACCAACTGAACCACTTGGCGAGCCCCTCATCTTTGTTTTTTTATTGAGGTAATATTAACATATTATATTAGTTTCAGGTGTAAAGCATCATGATTTGATATTTGTATATACTGTAAAATGATAACCACAGTAATTCTAACACTCATTACCATACTTAGTCATTTTTTTCTTGTGATGAGGACTTTTAAGATTTACTCTTAACAACTTTCTTTTTTTCTTTTTTTGTTGAAGATTATTGGGGTGATAATGGTTAGTGAAGTTACATAAATTTCAAGTGTACAATTCTGTAATACATCATCTATATATTACATTGTGTGTTCACCACCCAGAGTCAGTTCTCCTTCCATCACTGTATATTTGATCCCTTTTACCCTCATCTACCATCCCCTTCCCCCCACCCGCTGGTAACCACTAAACTATTGTCTGTGTCTATGAGTTTTTGTTTCTTTATTTGTTTGTCTTGTTCCTTTGTTGTTTTCATTTTTGTATCCCACATATCAGTGAAATCATATGGTTCTCAACTTTTTCTGTCTGAATTATTTCATTTAACAGCTTTGAAATGTGCAACATAGTGTTATTAACTATATTCACCATTTTGTATGTTATATCCCCATGATTTATTTCTTTTAAAACTTGAAGTTTGTACATTTTGACCTCCTTCACCTACCCTCTACCCCTCGTTTTTGACAACCGCAAATTGTTTCTTTTTATCTAATGGGTTTATTTTCTTCAGTACACATATAACTGAGAAAATATGGTATTTGTATTTCTCTGACTGACTTATTTCACTTGGTGTAATGTTCTCAAAGACCATCCATCTTTATCTATCTTATTAACAGTAGTTTATGTTGTTTCCATATCTTAGCTATTGTAAATAATGCTGCAATGAACATGAGAATGCATATATCTTTTTGGGTGACTGTTTTCATTTTCATCCAATAAATACCCAGAAGTAGAAATTTTCGATCATATGGTAGTTCCACTTTTAATTTTTTGAGGAAACTCTGTACTGTTCTCCATAGTGTCTGCACCAATTTAAATTCCCACCAAAAGTGCAGAAGGGTTTCCTTTTTATCACATCTTCACCAACACTTGTTATTTTTTGTCTTTTTATAATAGCTATTCTAACAGGTGTGAAGTGATATCTCATTGTGTTTGTTTTTTTTTAAAGATTTATAATTGGGGAATTGGGGAAGGGGTTCAGCCAAGTTGTTGTTCTTCAGTCTTCGTTGTGGAGGGTGCCAGTTGCCATCTGGCTTCCCTTCAGGAGCTCATGGCCTGTAAGCTCATGGTGCTGCATTACAATCTTAGTTGCAGGTGGGCGTAGCCACCATCCCATGTGGGAGTCGAACCAGCAGCCTTGTTGTTAAGAGCACACACCCTATCCACTGAGCCATCCGGGCAGCAGCTCAGCTCAAGATGCCGAGTTCAGTCTTAGTTGCCAGTGGGCATAGCCCACAACCGAACAGGCAATCTTGTTGTTATACCAGCTGAGCCATCCTGCAACCTGTTGGCAGCTCAGTGACAGCTGAACTTGGTCACAGCATCACTGGCCCATGTGGGAATTGAACCGGCGGCCATGTTGCTCAGAGCTCACACTCTTTAGGTAACTCAACCAACTGAGCCACTCGGCTGACCCATACTTGTTTATTTTTGTTTTTGTTGCCTTTGCTTTTTGAGTCATATCCAAAAATCATTGTCAAGACTGATGTCAAGGAGCTTACTTCCTATGTTTTCTTCTATAAGTTTTATGGTTTTGGGTTTCACATTCAAGTCTTTCATCTATTTTGTGTTAATTTGTGCATATTTGGTAAGATAACGGTGCTGATTCATTCTTTTGCATGTGGCTGTCCAGTTTTCCCAACACCATTTATTGATTAAATTATCTTTTCTCCATTGTATTATTTTTCCCTCCTTTTTCATAAATTAATTGACCATACATGTTTGGGTTTATTTTTAGGATCTCCATTCTGTTCCATTGATTTATGTGTCTGCTTTTATGCCAGTAGCATGCTGTTTTGAATACTATAGCCTTGTAGTATGGTTTAAAATTCAGGAGTATAATCGCTCCGATTTGTTCTTGTTTCTCAAGATTCGTTTGGCTATTCAGTGCCTTTTGTGGTTCCACACAAATCTCAGGATTATCCTTTTTCTATTTCTGTGAAAAATGCCATCAGAATTTTGATAGGGATTGCATTGAATCTGTATATTGCTTTGGATAATATGGACTTTTTAAAAAAGGTTTTATTGCAGAATTGGAGGAGAGGAACAGTGTTGGGGAATCAAAAAAGGGGAACAGACAAGTTGCTGTCTTTTTTTCTTCAGTATAGCTGTGGAAGATGTTGCTTCACTGGCCCATGTTGGTATTATCATTGCACTCTTCCTGGATGAGACAGTCACTCGCTGGCTGTTGGACAGCCACTCACGGCAGCTCACGGCAGCTCACGTGGGCTGACGGCTGCTCATGCTGGCTGCCAGCCAATTATGGTAGCTCATGGCAGCCCACTGAAGCAGGGGCTGCAGCCTACGCTGTCACCGGCGACTCACAGCAGTCCACCTCCAAGTTGAGCTGTTATTCACCATTTTAGCTGTAGAGGACACAGCATTACTGGTCCTCATGTGGGATCCTAACTGGGGCCCTGCTGCTCATAGCTGGCATCCCAAGCCAACTCTTAACCAAGGCGCCACTCAGCAGGACTAATACGGAATTTTTTTTAATCTACTTATTTTTAATTAGTTTCAGGTGTACAACACAGTGCAATAGTTATACATTTTACCCCTCAAAGTGACAACCCCCCACCCCCAATTTGCCACCCCACTTCCCCCTCATATCATATATATCTATTACTCTTCCTCTGACTCTCTTCCACAGTATAATCCACATCCCGTGACTATCTATATATATTCAATTACAGTAGGTATACAACCTCCGCTTTATTCATACAGTGCAGTGATCAAACCTCTACTCCATCCATGAAATGGTCTCCCTAACAAGACCTATGACCATCTGACATTCCACAGAATATTTACAACGTTATTAATTATATTCCCCAAACTGTTTTTCATATCCCAGTGGCAATATTGTAGTTGCCTATTTTTGCTGTCTAATCCCTTCCCCTTCTCCCTCATCCCCATTCCCCTCCCAATTAGCAACCCTGATTTTTCCTCTATATACATGAGACAGTTTCTGTTTACTTTGCTCATTCATAGTTTTTCAGATTCCACATATGAGTGAGATCATATGATATTTGTCTTTCTCTGACTGACTTATTTCACTTAACATAATAGTCTCTAGGTCCATCCATATCATTGCAAATGGTACGATTTCATTCTTCTTTATAGCAGAGTAATACTCCAATGTATAAATATACCACAGTTTCTTAATCCAGTCATCTACTGATGGGCATTTTGGTTGTTTCCAAGTCTTAGCTATTGTAAATTGTGCTGCTATGAACATAGGGGTGCATAACTTTTTTTGAATAACTGTCTTGGTTTTTTCAGGATAAATACCTAGGAGTGGAATTGCTGGGTCAAACGGTAGCTCTATTTCCAGTTCTTTGAGATACCTCCATAATGACTTCCATAGTGGCTGCACCAATCTGCAATCCCACCAACAGTGCAGTAGGGTCCTCTTTTCCCCACAGTCCCGCCAGCACTTGTTGTTTGTTGATTTATTGATGATAGCCATTCTGACTGGAGTGAGGTGGTATCTCATGGTGTTTTTTATTTGCATTTCCCTAATGACCAGTGAGATTGAACTTTTTTTTCATATGCCTGTTGGCCATCTGTATGTCCTCTTTAGAGAAATGTCTCTTCATATCTTCTGCCCATTTTTTTAATTGGGTTGTTTGTTTTTTGGTGTTGAGTTTCATGAGTGTTTTATAAATTTTGGATATTAACCCCTTATCAGATATATCGTTGGCAAATATATTCTCCCATTCAGTAGGCTTCCTTTTTTTTTTATTAATGTTTCCTTTTGTTGTAAAAAACTTTTAAGTCTGATATAATCCCATATGTTCATTTTTTCTTTTACTTCCCTTGCCCGTAGGGATGTATCAGTAAAAATATTGCTCCGGGTAATGTCTGCAAATGTACTCCCTATATTTTCTTTTAGGATTTTTATGGTTTCAGGTCTTACATTTAAGTCTTTAATCCATTTTGAATTTGCTCTTGTATAAGGCGTAAGAAGGTGGTCCAGTTTCATTTTTTTGCATGTGTCAGTCCAATTTTCCCAGCACCATTTATTCAATAGACTATCTTTACTCCAGTGTAAATTCTTGCTTCCCTTGTCATAGATTAACTGTCCGTAAATGCCTGGATTTATTTCTGGGCTCTCTGTTCTGTTCCACTGATCAATGTGCCTGTTCTTATGCCAATACCAAACTGTCTTGATTACTGTAGACTTGTAGTAGGTTTTGATGTCTGGTAGCGTGATCCCCCCGACTTTGTTCTTATTTCTCAGAATCGCCGAGGCTATTCTGGGTCTTTTATGATTCCATATAAATTTTAGGATTATATTTTCTATTTCTGTGAAAAATGCCCTTGGTAGTTTGATAGGAATTGCATTGAATCTATATATTGCTTTAGGCAGTATGGACATTTTAACTATATTAATTCTTCCTATCCATGAGCATGGTAGGTGTTTCCATTTATTTGTATCTTCTATGATTTCTTTCTTCAGTGTCTTATAATTTTCTGAGTACAGCTCTTGCACTTCTTTGGTTAAATTTATTCCTAGGTATTTTATAGTTCTTGACGCAATTGTAAATAGGACAGTTTCTTAATTTCTCTTTCCATTAGTTTATTATTGGTATATGCAAATGCCACTGATTTCTGAACATTGATTTTATATCCTGCTACTTTACTGAATTCATCTATCAGTTCCAATAGTTTTTTGATGGAGTCTTTGGGGTTCTCTATATACAGTATCATGTCATCTGCATATAATGACAATTTTACTTCTTCCTTGCCAATTTGGATGCCTTTTATTTCTTTTTGTTGTCTGATTTCTGTGGCTAGAACTTCCAGCACTATGTTGAATAAAAGAGGAGCAAGTGGACAGCCTTGTCTTGTTCCTGATCTTAAGGGGAATGGTTTTAGCTTTTCCCCATTGAGTATGATATTAGCTGTAGGTTTATCATATATGGCTTTTATTATGTTGAGTTATGATCCCTGTATTCCCACTTTGCTAAGGGTTTTTAACATAAATGGCTGTTGGATTTTGTCAAATGCTTTTTATGCATCTATTGAAATGACCATGTGATCTTTATCCTTCATTTTGTTGATGTGGTGTATCACATTAATTGATTTACGGATGTTGAACCAGCCTTGCGCACTAGGGATGAATCCCACTTGATCATGATGTATGATCTTCTTAATATATTGCTGAATTCTGTTTGCTAATATTTTATTGAGAATTTTTGCATCTATATTCATCAGGGAGATTGGCCTGTAGTTTTCCTTTTTTGTGATGTCTTTATCTGGTTTTGGAATCAGGGTGATAGTGGCTTCATAAAAAGAGTTTGGGAGCCTTCCCTCCTTCTGGATTTTTTGGAATAGTTTGAGAAGAACAGGTGATAGTTCTTTTTTGAATGTTTGATAAAATTCACTTGTGAAGCCGTCTGGTCCAGGGCTTTTGTTTTTTGGGAGCTTGTCAATTACTGATTCAATTTCCTTGGTAGTAATCAGGGTATTTAGATGTTCTGTTTCTTCTTGCGTTAGCTTTGGAAGGTTGTATGCTTCTAGAAAATTCTCCATTTCTTCCAGATTGTCAAATTTGTTGGCATATAGTTGCTCATAGTAATTTCTTAGAATTTTTTGTATTTCTGTGATGTCTGTAGTCATTTCCCCTCTTTCATTCCTGATTTTGCTAATTTGAGTCCTCTCTCTTTTTTTTTTTTTTTTTTTTTGATGAGCCTGGCTAGAGGTTTGTCAATTTTGTTTATCTTCTCAAGCAACCAGCTCTTGGTTTCATTGATCTTTTGAATTGTTTTTCTGTTCTCTATATTGTTTATTTCTGCTCTGATCTTTATTATCTCCTTTCTTGTACTCCCCTTGGGCCTCTTTTGCTGTTCTTTTTCCAGTTCCCTTAGGTGTAAGGATAAACTGTTGATTTGACATTTTTCTTCCTTCTTTACGTAGGCCTGCACTGCTATAAACTTCCCTCTTAGGACTGCTTTCGCAGCATCCCAGAGATTATGGGTCGTGGTGTCTTCATTTTCGTTTGTCTCGAGGTATCTTTCGATTTCCTCCTTGATCTCATTTGTGACCCACTCACTATTTAATAGCATATTGTTTAGCCTCCATTTATTTGTCAGCTTACTGGATTTCTTCTTATAATTGATTTCTAGTTTCATAGCATTGTGGTCAGAGAA
The DNA here is from genome assembly GCA_033961575.1 of Aselliscus stoliczkanus. Classification (NCBI taxonomy): domain Eukaryota; kingdom Metazoa; phylum Chordata; class Mammalia; order Chiroptera; family Hipposideridae; genus Aselliscus; species Aselliscus stoliczkanus. Next base: position 54,843,330 of record CM066737.1, read on the forward strand.
TACAGTTGAAATGATTTCAATCTTCTTAAATTTATTGAGACTTGTTTTGTGGCCTAACATGTGGTCTATCTTAGAAAATGTTCCATGTGCACTTGAAAAGAACGTATATTCTGTAGCTTTGGGATGAAATGCTCTGAAAATGTCTGTTAAATCCAGCTGGTCTAATGTGTCATTTAAGGTCGCTGTTTCCAAATTGATTTTCTGTCTGGAGGATCTGTCCATTAGTGACAGCGGGGTGTTGAAGTCCCCTACTATGATAGTGTTACTGTTGATCTCTGTCTTTATGTCTGACAATATCTGTTTTATATATTTAGGGGCTCCTATGTTAGGTGCATAGATGTTTACTAGAGTTATATCCTCTTGTTGGATCGATCCCTTCATTACTATGAAGTGTCCTTCTTTGTCCTTTGTTATATTCTTCAATTTAAAGTCCATTTTATCTGATATAAGTATTGCTACTCCAGCTTTTTTCTCAGTACCATTTGCATGAAATATTTTACTCCATCCCTTTACTTTCAGCCTGAATGAGTCTTTGGATCTGAGGTGAGTCTCTTGTATACAGCATATGCTGGGGTCTTGCTTTCTTATCCATTCAGCCACCCTATGTCTTTTTATTGGAGCATTTAATGTGATTATTGATAGGTGTGTATTTATTGCCATTTTGTTATTTGTGTTTGTAGTCTTTCTTAGGTTGTTTTTCTCTTCTACTTAAAGAAGCCTTTTTAGCATTTCACAACAAGCAACGGTTTACAGGTTGCGGGGAAGGAGAACCCACAAGGATTTGACCAGCCACATTCAGAATTAGGGAACGCTGAGTCACAAAATGACTGTTTCTTCCTCTTCTTGCCATCACAACAAGCAACGGTTTATAGGTTGGAGGGAAGGAGAACCCACAAGCATGCGACCAGCCACATTCAGAATTAGGGAATGCTGAGTCACAAAATGACTGTTTCTTCCTTTTCTTGCCATCACAACAAGCAACCTGGATAACAGATGTGCCCTCTCAACCCGGAGGGAGGAGCCCACGGTGTTGCTTGTTTTATTTCATAGCCTCCTTTGTCTGGGTTGTGTCACTGGCTGTTTTCTCTCTGATCAATCATTCTAGCTCATCTCAGTTTCTTCACCGGGTCTCCACGCCGGGCGGGAAGCCGGGGGCCACCGAGGGGAAGCCGGCTGGCTGCAAGGCGGGCACCGCTTCCAGGTGACCTCCTCTACGGCGCCTGGCCCCCCGACTGTCTTGTGCTGCCACCTTCCGACGGTCTTGCGGCTCAAGCGTCTTCTCCCGGAGCCGCGCATGCGCTCTGGACTTTTTAATAATATTAATTTTTTCCAATCCATGAGCATGAAATATCTTTCCATTTATTTACGACTTCTTCAATGGTTTAAATCAATGTATTAATTTATACTAAGTATTTTATTCTCTTTGATGCAATTATAAATGGGAATGCCTTCTAAATTTCTCTCTAATAGTTCATTATTAGTGTATAGAAACACAATAAATTTTTGTATATTGATTTTTTATAATGCAATGTTACTGACTTTGTTTATTAAATCTAAAAGACCAACAGGTGGAGTCCTCAGGGTTTTCAATGTATAATGTCATGTGATCTGCAAATAGAGAAAATTTTGTTACCTCCTTTCCAATTTGGATGGTTTTTATTTCCTTTTCTGGCTTAGTTGCTCTGGCTATTATTTCCAATACTATTTTTAATAAAAGTGGCAGGAGTGGGGATCCTTTTCTTGTTCCTGTTTTCAGAGGAAAAGCTTTCAGCTTTTCACCATTCAATATGATATTAGTGATAGAGTTATCATATATGGCCTCAATCAGATTGAGGTACATTCCCTCTGTGCCCACTTTGTTGGGAGAATTTTATCCTAAATGTTGTTAAATGCTTTTTCTCTATCTATTTGGGTGACATGATTGTATCCTTCATTTTTTAAATGTTGTTTATAACATTGATTTATGGATGTTGAACCATCCTTGCATTCTTGGAAGAAATCCCACGTGACCATGGTTAGTGATACTTTTCCTGTATTGTTGAATTTCGTTTGCTAATATTTTGTTAAGGATTTTTACATCTATGTTCATAATGGATATTGGCCTATAGGTGCCTTTTCTTGTGGTGTCCTTGTCTGCTTTTGGTGTCAGGGTAATGCTGGCCTTGTAAAAATGAGCTTGAAAGTATTCCCTTCTCTTGTAATAGTTCTTTGAATGTTTGGTAGAATTCACCAGTGAAGCAATCTGGTCCTGGACTTTCGTTTGTTAGGAGGTTTTGATTACTGATTCAATCTCTACTAGTAATTAGTCTATTCAAATATTCAGACTTGCAAGGGTTTATGTTATGAGAAATTTATCCATTTCTTCTAGGTTCTCCAATTTGTGGGTGTATAATTGTTCATCATAGCCTCTTATGAACCTTTATATTTCTGTGGTATCAGATGCAATGTCTCCTCTTTTATTTCTGAATTTAGTTATTTAAACTTTCTTTTTTTCTTCTTGGTGAGTCTAACTAACAGTTTGTCAATTCTGTTTATCCTTTCAAAGAACCAGCTCTTAATTTCATTGAACTTTTATATTATATTTTATCCTCCATTTTATTTATTTTCACTCTGATCCTTGTTATATTCTTCCTTGTACTTTGGGCTTTGTTTGTTCTATTTCTAGTTTCTTGAGGTATAAAATTATGTTGCATTCTTGAGATATTTCCTGTGTGTTTTTTTTCCAGGGGATGGAGGGTGGCTAGGCATTTATCAGGCATTTATCACTATGAACTTCCCTCTTAGAATTGCTTTTGCTTTATCCCATAAATTTTGGTACATTGTATTTCTTTTTTTTTTTTTCTTTTTCTTTTTTTAGCTGAGCCATCCCGCCACCCATTGGCAGCTCAATGGCAACTCAGCTTGGACTGGCATCGAACCGCCGTTGCTCAGAGCTCAGCTTGCATTCTTGAGCGAGCTCTTAACCAACTGAGCCACTCTGCCGGCCCCGGTACATTGTATTTCTAATGTACCAATGTACCAATGTATTTGTCTCAAGATATTTAAATTTTTTTTCTTTTGATTTTTTTTCTTGTATTCATTTGTTGTTCAGTAACATGTTTAATTTGATCATATCTTATCATGAGAATTCTCCAGTTTTCCTCTTGTAATTGACTTTTAGTGTCATACCATTGTGGTTGGAAAAGATGTCTGATATAATTTTAATCTTTTAAAATTTATTAAGGGCTAGCTTTGTGGCCTAAGATATCACCTATCCTGGAGAATGTTCACTGGGCACTTGAGAAAAGTGTATTCTTCTTTTGGGTGGAAAATTCTGATGTATTTGTTGAGTCCACCTTATCTAACATGTTGTTTAAGGCTGATTATCCTTATTGATTTTCTGTCGTGATGATCAATTCATTGATGTGAAAGGGGTATTAAATTTCCCTACCATTATTGTATTGCTGTCTATTTCTGCCTTTCAGTCTGTTAACATCTGCTTTATATTTATAGATGTTCCTACGTTGGATGCATACATATTTATAAATGCTGTGTACTCTTGTCAGATTGACTCCTTTATTACTACGTAATGCTCTTTTTGTTTCATTACAGTCTTGGTTCAAAGTTTATTTTGTTTGATACCAGTATCACAACCCCAGCTTTATCTTGCTTTTCATTTGCATGGAATCTCTTTCAATTCCTTTATTTTCAGTCTGTGTGTGCCCTTACATCTGAAGTATGTCTCTTGTAGGCAGCATACAGATAGGTCTTTCAAAAAATCTATTCAGCCAAAGTCTTTGAGTGGAGACTTTAGTCCATTCACATCTAAAGGAATTATTGATAGTTTTTCACTTATTGCCATCTTGTTTTCTGGCTGTTTTGTAATTCCTCTATGTTCTTTTCTTCTTTTCTTGCACTCTTCCTTTGTGATTTGGTGATTTTTGTGGTATGTTCATATTCTTTTCACTGTATGTTTTGTATATTTAGTATAGGTTTTTGCTTTGTGGGTACCATGAGACTTACATATTGCTTATTTAGAGCAGTCTATTATAAGTTGAGAACAACTTATGTTTGAATGCATTCTAAAGCTCTACATTTTTACTCCCTTCCTCACATTTTATGTTTCTGATGCCACATTTTACATCTTTTGATATTGTGTATCCCTTAATTAATTTTTGTATTTATAGTTTTTACAAATTTATCTTAACTTTCATACAAGCTTTATAAGTGACTAATCCAATATCTTTATTATATATCCACTTTTACCAGTGATATTTATACTTTCATATGTTTTCTTGTTACTAATTAGCAGCTTTTCTTTTCAGCTTAAAGCAGTCCCTTTAACATTTCTTGTAAGCTTGGCTTAATGGAGATGAAAGCCTTCAGCTTTTGCTTGTGTGGAAAATTCTATCTCTTCTTTAATTCTGAATGATAACTGCCTTGTAGAATATTCTTGGTTGGATTTTTTTTTCCTTTAGCCTTTTTAATATACTGTACCACTCCTGATTGGCCTGCAAAGTTTCTGCTATAATATCTACTGATTTTCTTCTGTGGGTTCTCTTTTACATAACAAGTTGTTTTTCTCTTGTTGCTTTTAAGATTCTTTCCTTGTCTTTAACTTTTAACATTTTAGTTATAATGTCTTGGTGTGGGTCTCTTTGGGTTTATCCTTTTGAATTTCTCTGGGCTTCCTGCATTTAGATGTCTGTTTCCTTACTGAGGTTACGGAGGTGTTCATCCATTATTCCTTCAAATAAGTTTTCTGCCCCTCTCTCCCTCTCTTCTCCTTTTGGTATTCCTATAATGAGAATATTAGTATACTTGATGTTGTGTCATAAGTCCCTTAAGCTACTTTCACCTCTCTTCCTTTCTTTCATTCTCTCTCTCTCTATCTCGGTCTCTCTGTCTCTGTCTCTCTCTGTCTCTCTCTGTCTCTCATCTCTGTCTCTGTCTCTCTTGCTCCTGCTCCAATTGGTTGAATTCCATAGCCCTGTCCTCAAGTGTACTGATCCTTTCTCTTGCTTCATCTAGTCTGTTTCTGAACTCCCAATGTGTATTTTTGAGTTCAATTATTGTATTCTTCAGTTTTGTGACTTTTGTTTGGTACTTTCTTATATTTTCTGTCTTTTTGTTGACGTTTTCACTGTGTCATCCTTTCTTCTCCCCAGTTTGGTGAACATCTTTATGACCATTACTTTAAACCCTTTATCAGTTAAATAACTATCTGTTTCATTAAGAGTCTTTTTTCCTGAGGTTTCTCTTATTCTTTTGTTTGGAATATATTCTTTTTTTTTTAATTTTGCTTGACTCTTCATTAGTTTCTATATAGGAGATGAAACAGCTACGTCTCCCAGTTTTTAAGTAGTGGCTTTGTGTAGGAAAGGAACCTTATCTTTCAACCTTTCCCTAACTCTTAGTTGTCTCTCAGATGTTTGTGATTATCCCTATCATATTTTTAATAACTCCCAGTAGTTGAGGATGTGCTAAAACCTGTCAGTGTTCCAAAGGGAACTATCTCAGTCAGCACCTATATTCAGGCTGATTGGAAACCAGACCTTCAAGCTGTGGCTTTTTTAAAAAGTATTTATTTATTTATTTATTTATTTATTATGAGTTTCAGATATATATATATATATATATATATATATATATATATATATATATATAATCACAGGCTGTAGCTATTAAATTATGCAAATATGTAGAGGTTTGTGGGAGTGCAAGCATAAGCCCTACCTGCCACCATAGTCAGGTGATATGGAGGTGTCCCCTGGGTGTCAGTCACAAAAATTGGGGCTCCAGACACATATATAAACTCTTTCTGGAAAATACCAGTGAGCTGTAGAGTGGCAGAGGGATAGCACAAACATGGTGTCCAGCAGCTATGGTTCTTGAGAACACCTTTGTGGGATTTCAGTCATGTCTCAAACCTGAAGCCTGCCCCTCAGGGCAAAGCTCCAGGAAAAGCAAATAGGCCTCTTTTACAGAAAAATTGGGAGTTTGTTTCAGTCTGCTATCTGTGCAGTGCCCTGGGAGTTGTAGACTGCCAATAACTGCCTCTGTAATTGTTACTGTTCCTTGGGACCCAGGAATGAAAGCCACCCTGGCCTCTAGAGCCACAAGATCAAGGGCCATCTTCTTGGTAACAGCTGCAAAAATCAGGGCACCAAACATAAAAATCAGGGCACCAGATAGATGTAAAAGCTCCCCTCAGGGAGATGCTGGCACTTTATAGATTAGCAAATGAATCTATTTCACATAAACCCTGAACTCTTTTCAAATGGCTGCTTCTGTGTTGGGCCCTGGGGCAAGTTAGTTAGTACAGAGCCTTTTAGGAACCATTTCTCAGTTTGCTATAGCTCTTCGCATCTTGTGGACACAAGCCCTTTTGTTTCTCCAAGCTAGAGGTTTTGGGGGCTTGTCTCTGGTGCTTTATAAATGAATAGACTTATGTAAAGTCATTGAATGATACTCTTACTTACATTGGTGAATTATTTGACATGAAAATTCCAACTCAATAGCTGTTAAAAGTAAAAAAATCTCTGTCCTCAGGAAGTTTACATCTGGGATGGGACAGAGGAAGAGGTGGGGGACAATACACAAAATAAATTACAATTGACCTTTGAATAACACAAGTTTGAACTGTGTGGGTCTACTTATATGTAGATTTTATCCAATAAATGCTGTAAATGTATTTTCACCTCCTTACGAAGTCTTTTTAATAACATTTTATTCTCTAGTTTACTTTATTGTACAACTATGGTAAGTAACATATATAACATACAAAATATGTGTTAATCAACTGTTTATGTTATTGATAAAGCTTCAAATTAACCATAGGCTATTAGTAATTGACTTTTAGGTAAGTCAAAAGTTATACACAGAATATTGACTGTGTGGGGGCTCCACACCCGTAAGCATTGTTCAAGTGTCAAAGTAAATATAAAATGAGTTATATACAGGTTCTAAGAGATGTCATCTTTGTGTTTTCAAAGCTAAAATCCTTACCTAATCACTGAATGATCTATGCATAAGTCTCCAGCTAGCCCAAAGAGATTCTGTTTTGCATTTCACATCCATCTAATTGCTATGAGACAACTTTAAAAGAATCAGAAACTGAATTATCTAATGTGAGGGAATTGCAGGTAAATTTGTAAAGATAAAATCTATTTAATTTGCCCATACATGTTAATCTCCCCATGTACTGGGATTTTCTAAGAATTTCTCAAGGACAGCAATTGACTTTCAATTTGTTTATCTATCTCCACCTGCTCACCCATCCCTTGATGGACTATGGAATTTATAAAGACCACAGATATTCATCAATGGCCTATTTTTGCACCACAGTTGTTCTTCATTCGTTGTTTAAGCAATTTTCAACAAACCTCTTCTAATGCCTATTTTATATTTTCCTATTATCACTATTTTTCTGGATGTAATTTTGTTTTCCATTTTTGTCAGTGGAAGCACACTCATGGTGGTTAATTTTTTGTGAGGTTTTGTAATTTTATTACTGTGTTTTTATCTACAGCAGGGATTGTTTTCAGTGGGAATCCTGGGTGCCAAGTGCTGTGAAGGCATTCCCTCAGAGTGGTTCCAAATTTGCCTTTGCCAAGGCCTTACAAGTTTCACTTGTTTGGAACCATTTTTTCTGTTAATTTCTTCGCTTGGTGGTTTGTACCACATGTGGGTTGTGTGAATTTAGAGTGCACCCATGCTTCATACAAGTTTAGAGTTCTGACTTTTCTTGAGCATGTCTTTTCATTCATGGTCAGGATTTTCCAGGTGGGAAGAATTGCTTTACTTGGATTCTTAGCACTGGAGTACCTATCAGTCAATGGTTCTCTTTGTCAAAGGAAGATGTGAGTCTCTCTGCCTCTAGCAGGTTTTGGCTTCAGCTCCAAGGTCCCTTGACCCTGGTGTTTTGTGTCTGAGTCTGCCAGCCTGCTGTACTTGGAGTCCCTGTTCCTGTGTATCTACTAACCTTTGACTGTTTACTCCAGAGTGGGTTTCTTGCCTTGAACCCTAGTTACTCTCTGCCCCACTGGCCCCTGGCTGCTTATGTTGGCTCTGATGATCTTGGCTTATGGCCCTGCTTTCCTTGACCCAGTGTTTTCCATATCTCAGCTTGACAAAGGGATTTTAAAAAGCTCCCTATGGGAAAAGACAAAGACCTTAGATATTGACTCACTACACCAGCAAGTCCAATTCCTACTCAGCAAATTGAGATGTCAGAAGAGTTGAAGTAAGCAAATACTCTATCTTTGTGCGTGTATGCAATTGTTCATACAGTTGCAAAACAATTCATTTGGATCGAACTAACAGTTCAAAATTAAATGCACATGATTCTTTATATATTTTTAGGTGGATGACAAAAAAGCAGGCAACTTTATAAATACATTAAAATTAAATGACTTATTTTGTTTTAAATCCCCTTATTGATCCAGAAGTCTGTTTGTTTAGTAACCAATTAGTGTAATTGTATCAATTGAAAATGATTTAAAGTTATATGAGATGCATATTTAAAGTTATTTTCATTTGTTTCAAAAGTTATTTACTTGCTTTCAAACTATAGGGAATCAAGTGTTAAGGTGTACAAAATTAGGTTTATTCTAGTAACGGGGCAAAAGAGTAGTAACAATAGAGCACAAGGTAATCATTACTTCCTCTAAATGAGGTCACATTTGTCATTTGAGAACATCTGATTGAAAACGAATTTTCACTTTTCCCTCTTCTGCATGATCGAAGTACTTGTGAATCCCTTACAAATAGATCACAAGTTCTGGTACTAGCAATAATGTACTAGTTAAATCCTACTGTACCAGTTCAGAGGAGAAATGCATCAATACAACCGTGGCAATTCTTACCGTGTATCTGAAGATTGATCCAGGTATTACATGGTGACTGAAGGAAATACTGACGTATTTTTCTGGGCATAATAGTGTAATTTAAAATGTGACTGTGGAAAGCTTTGAAAAAATTTTTAAAAGAATAAAATAAAATAAATAAAATGTGGTCATGGTTTTAACATAGGTGCCATTTACCTTGATAAGACTTGTTGGCTGTCTACAGGCTGTGACTCCAGAAATAATGTTTAAAATAATCCCACAAGGATCCCTTAGTTCTTCAGAAAATGGAAATACAGTATAATCTTGGATTGCGAGTAATGTGGTTTGCGAGTGTTCCACAAGATGAGCAAACATTTCTAATACATTTTAGCGTGGTAAACGAGCGATGTCTTGCAATATGAATAGTTTGTTTCCAGAAAGAATTAGCTCGCAAACCAAGGTGTCACTGTATCAAGGTTTAATACCCAGTTGAGAAAATGAAACCTAAAACTATCCACAGATTACTGATGTGATTCATGTCACCCTATTGATTTTGTGAAGTCCCATAAAGGTTCTTTTGGACTATTCATTTCCTTTGAACTACTTGCCATTCATTATACTCTATTTTGCTGCCTACTTGATTGGCATACCTTTATCTGCCCACTTAAAGCCCCCCCTTTCAAAGTCTAGCTCAAGTGTTACCTACACCGCAAAGCCAGCCCTGACTATCTTACATGCACACTAACTTCTCTCCCTTCTATAAATCCCATTTGGGATATTCATAGGGAATTACACATTTAGTTGTGCTCTACCTCATATAATTTTCAGAACAAAATAAGTTAGGTGCTTAATATGTTCTAAGTTAATCCCACAGAAACCCAGTGAGTAGGTATTTTATGTTCACTTTACAAATAAGCAAACAGAAGCAGAGAGAATTTAAACATCCTGTTCAAAGCCACAAATATTGTAAGTGGCAGAGATGTAAAACCAGACAGTTTGACTCCACAGCTGAAGATCCTAACCACTCTCCCATACTGCCTTTTCACAGATTTTTGTCGCATCTTCACAACTAAATGTTATATATAGTATTAATGGCAGAGAGCATATCTTATATTTCACTTTCATCTCCTTAGAGAGACTAGCAAAGTGCAAGACACACAGTTCTGCCAATAACACTTGCTTGAATCTTAAAATATTAGCTCAAATTTTCTATTTTTTCTTATTTTTCATTTGTTTTTCACTTGTGGCATTAAATGCATAATTATAAGCCATTACAAATCCATTTTGGAATAATGCATGGTACAAATAATAAATAAACACCCTGCAGTTCAAGATTTTTCTTTCTTTCCCTAACCCTCTTAAAGAAGGAAGTGGAAGGAAAGGGAAAGGGAGAGCAAGAGAGATGTCCTGTGCTGCCTTTTGAAAAGTTCCATCAAGACAAAGTCAACAACAAAATGACAGGGAAGAATTTCAAGTTACATGCCTGTGCAAATCATCCAGAGTGCTGTATTCAGGCAATACCAATCGGAGAGGGTCATCATCACTTTTTGCTTTAGTTTTGGGTTTTATTTTGTATTGTTCTGTGTATGGAATCTTTCTCTCCCATGTTCATAAACTTCAGAAGAGGAAAGAGAGTGAGTTTAATGGATCCAGAAAGGGAAAGTGGAACAGTTACATTCCATTCATTTAAAAAGTTCCAATAAATATTCGATTCTTTAAAGATAGACGGATACATGAGCATCTGAAAATAAAGGATTCTGAAGCTAATTATAGTTAGCAGTATCCTAATACACAAGAAGCCACCTCTTCTTTATGTCTGCTGAAATGCGTGATGATTAAAAGAAAAAAAGACCCATTATTGCTCACAGAGAAAGTTAGAAGCCAAGTTCTAGTCTTATGCCAAGAACAACCTTAAATCAAAATTTGAAAGACAGTGAAGTATTCTTTGAGGATCTTGTGCATCTACCAATGTTTTATCCCCATTCTATATGATCCTCATATGATCTGGGTCCTCACTTTGTTCCTCTTGTAACATTTAGCCAACCACCCTGCTGGGGATGGATTCTCCACCCCATCATTCTTCTCCCCTTCCCTGTTGGTATACTGCACTGCTCCTAGCCCCTCAGCCTTGCTAGCTTAAATACCTCTTCCCTACTGTAACTTCCCACTACTAACTCTGTGCCTTCCATGGTGAAACAATTGACTAATTTTATAAAATAATCCCTGATCATCTAATCTTGGATAACACTAAAGAAGGTGGTTCTCCGTACTGTTCCATGTAATGTACATTTTTCTTTGAAAATTAATGTATATCTCTGGCAAAGTTTCTCAAAGAGCAGGCCAATATAATAATTGCTTCACACAGCAGAGTTTTCTAATATCTTTATTCATCTACTGACTCAAAGTCCTCAAAGCAGCTGCTCAACAATCTTTTCTATCTCTCCTCTGAAGTTCTTTCTTAAATCCACGGGGAAATCTCCTGTCTCCTCAACCATTCCTATTCTTCCAGTCCTCTGGATCTAATACAATCTTCCATGAGTAGCTGCCTGCCCTTTCCTCTTTATAGACTCTATAAAGTTGTGATTTATTTTGTATTAAAATAATGAGTGCTTATAAAATTCAATAGTACACAAAATAAAATAAATCAAAATCCCCTATTCTCCCAATATTATCTCACACTGCAAACTCCCAATTACACTGTTAAAGTTCTTTATAAGTATCCAGTAGATAAGCTTCTGGAAACAACGATCTCCCTATATTTTGAATTTCCACATTTTTTATGGTCTATTCCATAAGCATGTCACTTCATTTCAACAAATATATAACAACTGCCTACTATGGATGTCTTTCTCTAGGTGTTGATGAGAAATAAGCTTACATAATACGTGGTTGGTTTCTGCTTCAAATATTTCACAGTGTTACTAAGAACTTTATCAAAGATCATTTACACAAGCTTCCTTGTCTAGGACCATGTCTTGTGCTATCCCATACTTCCCACAGTGTGAATGTTGTACAAGCAGTAGGCCAGCAGTGACCTAGTTAGAAAAAAAATCTCAAGGACAATTTTTCTGTCACACCCTCCTCTCTGTTTGACTGGAACCAACAGGGAACTCTCAACATCCTTTTACCCTGGCTCATTTCCTACACCCTCTTTCACTTACTCTATGTAGTCAAGACCTGATTGAAAACCACTTACTTTCCCTGCAGCTCTTAAGTTAAGCAGATACTCAAAGATGATTTTAACCATCTAAGTCAGAAAATGTAGGAAATCGTCTTTCCTGATGGGCAGGAAACTGGTCAGTGTGACTTATACTTTATGCACATGAACTGGCCCTCTGCCATACCAACATTCATGGCTATCTGGTGGAAAAGGCAGGCTGTCTATCTGTAAGGAAGCATGTCAGTCTTGACTGAGCAAAGGTGTCCAGTTTTCCAGCTAGGTGTGGCCTAGAAACGCAGGCTGTAAACAGAGAAAACAGGGGTACATCTTTTCGAAGAAATACTCATGTTGATGCCAAACAACCTCTGCAACTAGGAGCACAGCTGGTGGTGTTAAGGCCCAGTGTCCTTGTTATCTCCGTTCCTTGTATTCATATCAGAACCACACAACAAAGACCTTGATTTTCTATGTATGATTTTTCTCAGGAGGTTCAGATATTGAGCTCCGTGAGCATAAAGAATTGAGTCTCGGGCCGGCCGAGTGGCGCGGTGGTTAAGCGCTGGCCTGGGAAGCCAGCGGCCCCGGTTCGGTCCCACATATGAGGGCCAGTGACAGAGCCCTCAAACAAACAAACAAACAAACAAACAAACAAACAAACAAACAAACAAACAAGAATTGAGTCTTATGCTGTTCTTCTGTTGTTCTCTGCAGCGGCTAGCACAATATTAGGCACACAGAAGCTTTGAATTGGTTTTCTGACAAGAATACCTCTAGTTTCAGGATGGGTGGTGTTGCATACAGAAAAGGAAATTATGCTTGTTTTAATTAAATCCTCTGTTTCATTCATACTTTTCTCTTTAAAGAGATTGTGCTCTGGACCAGTTTCATTTTCACTATTATCACTTTTTTTTTTTGAGGGCAGTGTCACTGGCCTTCATATGTGGGACCTGAACCAGGGCCGCTGGCTTCCCAAGCCAGCGCTTAACCACCGCGCCACTCGGCCGCCCCATTATCACTTTTTTAGTATCTGAACCAACCATAACTTCTAGGCCTTCCTTTAGTAGTCTATTCCCAATTGCACATTTATTTCTTTATTCCTATTATTTACCCTAAACCTTTCCTTTCTTAGCTACAAATGGCAGTCTTAGCTCTCTCAAGTTCTGCGAATAATTTCCTTCCTGTGTTTATATTGTTACCTTGAATATATTTGTAGACAGGAGCTAGAATAAGTACTAGAATAGCCTCTTGTACTTAGCAGCTTCTTTCTCTCCAAGTCTTTCCTTAGAACATTCTTGTTTTCTGTTTTTCTACTTTGTATTTCATATTTTCTTCTATTTATCTCCACTCTTTCTACATATGTTACAAGATATGTATGAATCATTCCAGATATTGTCTCTTTAAGGTCAAAATTACCTGAACATAATTAGCCATGGTTATCTACAAAGACGGAACAGGGAAAGCAGAGTTTATTGAAATCCATAAATAGTATGAAACTACATTTTGTTTATTAGTTTGAACTTCTCTTCATAGTCTTCCCCCAAAAGACACCTAAAGGAGCCAAAGTGACTTGGATGTTAATTTTATTCTCTGCCTGTCCACTAAGTAAGAAAAGAAAACCAGTGCAGCAGTTTAGCATCTAAAAGGAAGGTAAAGAAAACATTCAAATGGTATAAATAATTTCTGAATATTTGCCAGTTGTCTTTATTTTTTTTCCCTTTGGCCTAGATACACATATACATATATACACCTACTCACACGCATATATTCACTTATGTAGATATTCTTATTTGCTGTGATCTATCTATATCTGTATATTTATCTATGACATAATATTTTCTCCTGGAATTAATTACATCTGGATTTGCCACATTCCCTTTACACTGTCCATGTGTGCACATGAGTGTGTATGTGCCTCAAAAATTATCTCAAGTAGGACCTATTTACCAAAGTAATGTATCTGCTATGTACATAGCTCTGCTGATAGCCTGAAGAGAGGGCAACAAAGAAAATAATAGAAAACAGTTCCACAGAAGTGTTCTTACAAAATTTGCACTTAATTATGTGTTATATTTTCAACCTTCAACATTTTAAATGCTGCTAATTTTGAATAAAGATTGCTAAAGCAAGAAACAAAAGAGTATAGCTAAGATTTTAAGAAGAGTATTTAATGTATTAAAAACTTCAAAAAGGAGAATGATTTCAAGTTATTTAAAACAATCATTTACATATAAACAATTTGCTACTTGCTACTTATTAAAACTCCACTGGCAAATGAGGTCAGCTTATGTGTGGAGCAATTACAATTAAGTTATATATTACTCAGACATCTTAACTGAGTTGATGGATAATTATTTGCTTTTATTCTCACTCAAATATTTATAACAACTCAATGAAAAAGTTGTATGGACTTTTTTAAAATTAGTTTCAGGTGTACAACACAGTGCAATAGTTATACATTTTACCCCTCAAAGTGACAACCCCCCACCCCCAATTCGCCACCCCATTCCCCCCATATCATATATATCTATTACTCTTCCTCTGACTCTCTTCCACAGTATAATCCACATCCCGTGACTATCTATATATATATTCAATTACAGTAGGTATACCACCTCCGCTTTAGTAATACAGGGCAGTGATCAAACCTCTACTCCATCCATGAAATGGTCTCCCTAACAAGACCTATGACCATCTGACATTCCACAGAATATTTACAACATTATTAATTATATTCCCCAAACTGTTTTTCATATCCCAGTGGCAATATTGTAGTTGCCTGTTTTTGCTGTCTAATCCCTTCCCCTTCTCCCTCATCCCCATTCCCCTCCCATGCATGGACTTTTAAATGTTGATTTTATTATTTTAAAGTCTGGAACTAAGCTGTATTACACACTATTAAATAATTAGAAAATCAGCCTGTCGATGTGTATGAGACTTGCATATATGGTTTATCTAAAATGCATTACATTATATTCTGTATAATGTATTACAGTTGTATATATTGCTGACCTCGCTTAATATATATATTAAGAAGGCCCCATAGCTAATCCATCTTTGTAACTCCTGTGAAGCCTATCACAGTGTCTGTACTTAGTATGATTTCAGTAAATGCTAACTTAACTAATTAAACTCTCTTTCAAAGTAACTCTCCTAGACAATATTTCAACATCTATGTTCTAAGTACTTCATGTACTTGAAAGTAATACATCTACATGTCTTTAATATGCATTCCATAATTCAGATTTTTCACTATTTTTGACTTGTCTTTTACCCAATTTAATCTGAGAAGTAAGGTCACGCTGTTTATCTTTGCATGGTGAAGTCAGATACACATTTGATACCCACCAAGATTCTTTTGAAAGACATATGGAGAAGAGTGGATGCAGTTAAAGTTAATGACACATTGCATATCTGTTTTTGACAGACTCAAAACATACGCAGTTAGAAGGGATCTTTGAGATCATCATGTGTAACCTTCTCATGCTGTAGCTGAGAATAGAGGGCACAAAGTTTTAAATTACTTGCTCAAGAATATATACTAACTATTGGCAGAGCTTGTAATGCAACCCAAGTGTACCGCTTCTAAGTTTAATGCTCTTCGCAATATAGCAGCTACCTCTGGCCCTTACAATGAGATTATTGCTATATCCTCTGGATAAGCCATTTTGTCTTCAATCTCTTCCTCCTTCCAATTCATCTTGTAAAATTGTGCCATGTTTCTCTACCTTAAGCATAAATTCATTTGTGACATTTCTCTGCTTCAAAATCTGAAATGGCTTTCATAATCTACCAATTTGAGTGGTTCTTGATAGGGGGCAATTGTATCCTAGAAGAGGGCATTTCGCAATATCTGCAGACATTCTTGGTTGTCACATCTGGGGAACGGAGTGTTATTGGCATCTAGTGGGTAGGAGCATGGGTGCTACTAAACATCCCTCAATGCATAGGACAGCCCCCCACACACAACAAAGAATTATGTGTTCCCAAATGTCTACAGTGCAGAGGTTGAGAAACTCTGCTATAGAATTAGAGGACTTTCATGTCCTAATCTCAACTTTCTTTTATTTTCCAATACCATATGACACTTAGAAAATTTAGGATGCTTCCTATTTCTTGTATATATTCCACACTTTCCCACTTCTTTGACTTTACTTAACTTGGAATGCTTTTACTCTTCTTTACGTATTCTTCCTTTTTTTAAACATTAAACTATAATGTGACGTTCTCCATAAAAATCTTCTCTGATCCTTACAACCAGATCATCTTTTTCTCTTCTCAAGCCTTATATAAATTTGTATTTAGGCCATTTGAAAAGAAAAATACATTATTTTGGGATAGTCTCACTGTTAGACTATGAAGCAGGTGTGAGAAAAAATATGCTAAGTTTGGAGGCCAAAGACTTTTATAATTCCATCATTTGTTAAGTCCATCATTTGGACATGCCACTTAATCTCACCAGGCCTCATATTTTTCATCACTGAAATGGGATAAATAATTTCTACTTCCTAAAGATGGTGAGAGGAGGACATAAAATTATATGAATGAGACTGTTTTGTAAGTTTTAAAGCACTATGCCAATGTGAGGGATTGTTATTTTCATTGCAAGGGGAGCTAGTCCTTGAAAGGCAAGTAAAGATTTCATTTAACTTTGTGTAGAGAATAAGAACTGCCATTGACCATACTGCAAATTTTCTGGCTGACCTTGTGTGAAGGCGGGCATATGCTTAAGTCTACTTTAATTTTGCCCGTGAGGAGTACAGTGTGTTCTTTATGCCTTGTATCTACCCTGTGTGGTGGCAAGGAAAACACTTTCTTTCTCTGGAGTAAAAAGAGAACAGGTGATTACACCAGCCAATTATTTACAACAAGATTGCCAGGGGCAACGAAAGACCTGAAAAACAAATTTTATGAAGTCAAATACATCCAGCTCATAAAGAATGTCATAATTTACTTTCAGTTACTTGCAAAGACATTTTTGGAAGTGTTGCCCTTGCCATTTTAAATCCCCAGAATGCAGGTGTCCTTTGGTAGCCAAAGTTTGAGTATAAAATATATGACAACTAATAACAAGAAACCTGACCTAGGGTTTTTATTCTTGGATGATAATTTGTCATATTTATGGAGATCTGGTTTGTTACATTTTTTTTAATAACACCAATACCTATGGAAATGAAGCCTCGTTAAGAGGCCTTGGAGGTTGAGATTATAACTATACAGACGTTTCTCACTAGAGGTCACTCTTGCAATCCAAGAACAAAATTCTGCAAATAAGAAAACAACAAAATAAAACAAAAAGCAAACACCCATCAACAACAACACCAATACACTTATACAACATCAATTCAAAAATTAAGAATGTAGTTTATAATTTGAAATCTATGAGGATACTCTAAAAATGATCAAATGAATTGGTATAGGATTGGCAGTCACTATTGAATATAGGAGAGCTAAAAATTAACAATTGCTCTACCTGGCAGGCAAGCAGGTAAACAGCCTTTTCTTCCATGACTTGAGATGTCAACCCGCATCTACACTGAAGTGATCAGCTTGATACAGATCTAACTAGACTGTAAAGAGATACACATTTTAAACTAAACCAGTTGTTGGTAAGAGAAACTGCAATAATTCAATGCAGCAACATGGCGAAGAATAAATATGCTCTGTGCCTGGCTGTTTAAAGAAAAGTAGCTTTTATGGTAAAAAATCATTTCTTAAACAGATTTCAAATGTCTAAATGAGTGGCTAACAAGCATCCTATGAGTGATCTTAAGGGCTAGGAACATATTTGTAAATAATAGACCACTACAAGTTTTATAATGTAAAAGTTGAAATTTTTCTCTTGCTTCTCCATACCCTTCATCCTGCCTGCAAACTTGATTGGCCTGCATAATGCCTAAAAGTCCATCGATCATTTCTCCTTCAGGTTAATGCATTTTACTTTCAGTTGTCCCTTATTAAAATCTAAAAAATCCTGGGAGAAGTACACCAGATAAAGTTATTTTCATTATTCAAACCTCAATACATTTTAAGGTACTCATTGGGGTACCTGGCATTAAATTAAACCCCAAAGGGACAGAAGACATGTGATCCAGGAGGAAATATTGATGTGGTTCAGAGGAGTGGGTAGACAGGTATGGGTGGTAAACATGCAGCACCACTGGGGAGCACTTGAGAAGGGAGAGGAGCATTAAAAAACAATAGGATAATAAAGAATTCAAATTTTATTAGTATGAGCGATTAAAAACCCTGGCCTTTCATCTGCAAATTCATTCAAGATGATCATGAGGAGAACTTTTTATTATTCTTTCTCTATAAAAGAAGGATAAAATAATGAATAATATAATTAAATTGATTCTAATAAGCAAACTGTAGACCTGTAATAAATCAAAGGAGAACTGAAGCAGTAAGTTTGATCTCTCCAACATATCCTCCTTCTTAAAGGAATGTTTAAAATAAGAACAAAACCATAGGTTTTGGTTTCAAAACCTAGAATGTTTTGTTACCAAAGCACATTAGCAAAATGTCACCATAAAGCCCCACTGAGATTTAAGCACTTTTCAAGAACTACATCCTTGAGTGCCTGGGAGAATGATTGACAGCTATGCAGGAATAAAGGAAATCAAATTATGGGATTTGAGTCTGGAATAGTAGGTGAGTCATTTAAAGAAATTCTTTTCACAATGTACACCTTTGATGAAAATCAGATGATGTACACGATTGTCTAAACATGGAGAATAAAGTGACTACATGACTCAACTATCTCAGTAATTCAAGCCCAACATATTCCACTCTAGCCTCAGTTTCAGATTTAGCTCCCTGCCAAGTTTGTCCAGGAAATTGACTTCAGAATTTACTTTTCTCTGAATGCACTGATGGAGCCAACAGTGCAGAAAAAGTGACTCTTATGAACAACTTAGCCACTCCAATTTGTATTTCTGCTTTTACTATACTCCATAAACTTGAGAGAATTTATCTTTTCTTATTAACAACAACCATTTCCACAATGAATGAAAAATGGGAGAAATTGCCAGAGAGAAAAACCGTAGGCAATCAAAACCAAAAACCAAAAACCAGGATAGATAGATAGATAGATAGATAGATAGATAGATAGATAGATAGATAGATGATAGATGATAGATAGATACTACTGATAGAAATTTAGTGGCTGCTGGAAGACATTTGAAAAAAAAAGGAGTAACTTCCTATTCCCCTTTACCTAGAAAGTAAAAATTGATGGCTAATAATCTGTCCTCTGTAACATGAGCTGCCTGCAATTTGGAAACAAAAAAACTTAGTAGTGACCTAGAGAAAAAGACAAAAAGGCTCAAAAAGTTTATGTTCATGGTGTATTTCATCCAAGAGATAAAACAAAACCATGT
The DNA here is from genome assembly GCA_033961575.1 of Aselliscus stoliczkanus. Lineage (NCBI taxonomy): Eukaryota > Metazoa > Chordata > Mammalia > Chiroptera > Hipposideridae > Aselliscus > Aselliscus stoliczkanus. Next base: position 54,862,676 of record CM066737.1, read on the forward strand.
TAAAAAAAATAAGTAAGCCTTTCTAAGAAATGCATCTCACTTCCTACTAGAACGCTTGAAAAGGTCACAGGAAAAACAGAGATTTGTCCAAGACTAGAAGAGTATCGATTCCAAACCTTATTCCACAGAATCATGTGGAAGATTAAGCAAGAGCCGTGGTAAATTAAGCTAATCAATGAAAGTGGAATAAACTGGAGGGAGAACATCTAAGTTCAGGGCCAAGATTATTTACTCATTTTCAATTCTATGACATGACACAGGGTAAATAACAATTTATTTACATGTCTTGTTTTAAGTTCACTATAATGTATGATTTATCAGAGCAGGGATTTTTTTTTGAGGGCAGTGTCACTGGCCCTCATATGTGGGACCCGAACCTGGGCCGCTGGCATCCCAAGCCAGCTCTCAATCAACGCGCCACTCGGCCAGCCCGAGAGCAGGGATTTTTGTCTGTGATGTTCATTGCTGTATTTCCAGCGCCTAGAAGAATTGACACATAATAGGTCATCAGTAAATATTTCCTGAAAGGCTGTGAGTGAGGTGCAACTTTCTAATCTGTAAAATGCATATACCTAGAAATAACTGTGCAGGTTAGATTACAGAATGCTCGTACAGAGACCAATCCAGGTTTTGTAGGTCTAAAGTTTACTGAGTTCGAGGGGGTGCCTGCAAGAAAAATAATGCAAAATTGCAGATACAGAATTAAGTATGCAATTAAATATATTTTTAGAATGAGAAAATAAACCACTTTATAGCACATTTTTAAAAGCCGATAAATGCCACAGACATCATAGAATGCAGGGGAAAAAACAACACAATAGTTTCACAAATTATCTTCCTGACACACATCTATAATATTTATTCCTTACATTTTTTTACTGCATACACTTTGTTTTCTTCTTCCTATGACAACAATTTTGTAATATTTTCTATAGGCAGAATAGAAAGATCATTCAGCCTTTCCTCTAGCATGGTTTTGACTGAATTTTGTTTTTTTATTATTGATAAGTTTAGAAGTTTTCTTCAGCTTTAGAACTCATTATGATCAATGCCATGTAAAGTTTAAACATTGCCATCACATTTAGGGGAAGCATCTACCAATCTTTAAAATCAATTTTCTATCAATTTTCTTTTAGGTATAGGATGATTTAGCACAGACTGATTCTAGCTCTATATACTTCAAAGCTTTTTTCTTTACATTCACTTATACTTCTGTTGCCAAACACTTTGGCACATGTTATTATGGTGCTATGCCTTCTGGTTCTACAGCTTCAGATCACTGAGTCAGCATGGGGGTGTTAGGATAATTTCTTGGAAGCCATTCAATACTGTGATGACTAGGGTAGCTGAACTACATATGCAGATGTGGCTATGAATCCCATGTCCTACTAAACTCATACTGAATGTTTCACCAGTTGAACGGAGTCTCCTCAGCTAGATCCCTAAAATGCTCATGGTTACTTTAATGCCACCAGACAAAAGGTAAAATGTCTTAACAGAATGCAGTTAAACTATACACTGCAAATTTTACAAAAACTTGATCAGGCAAAAGCCTTGCAAAGGCTACTCTCAGAGGTTTGGAGAGGCCTGTAAGGTTTATGCTTTGTTAGCTTCACAGCAAACCAATCCATGGCTATGAAGGTACTTTGTAAAGTGCAGAGGGTAATAAAAATATTCGACAATGATGATCGTCTTTCAAAAAAATGAAGCCTGGTGGCATTTGTAGAAACTAACAAGTTATGGAAGAAGCTATACTTGCTCTTTAGAAGTCAGTCCATGTTGTGTATACTTTCCTGCCTTGAACATCTTTGGTAGGAACCACATGCTGATGATCTGACCTGAATCTCAGGTAGTTGGAATAAAAATTTTGGCTTATATAACTGTGTCATTCATGCAGTGATTCTGTCAAAAAATGCCTCCAGCACCTGGCCCTAACAATGTAAAACATGCCCTGGATTACCACTTTTATTTTTAGTATGCACATTTTTTAGAAATACATATAATGACATAAAATATCTACTAATTCACTAACACTTTGAAATAAACTGCCATTTTATTCATAATGACAGCATATGTACACAGGTCAAACCCATCAGTGGTATATATATATATATATATATATATATATATATATATATATATATATATATATATGACATAATATTGATTCAGGCTTCAGGTGTCCTGTGTATATAGCTTCACAAACCACTGCAGTTTTTAAACCAATTCTGACCTGGCAGAAGAGTAGGCTAGGACTGTCCATTCAAGCCATACTTGGGTGGGGTCTGGAATTGATCTTTATTTCTTAGTATTATTTAAACCACTGTGTCCACTATCATTCCCAGCTATTCAGGTTGCACTGTATAAACAGAAGGCTCAATCAATCTCTCACCATACACAACTGCAGCCCTGAACAGCTTGCTCCTACCTATTCTGAGTACTACCTCCTAAGTGACTGTTGATTTCTCTATCACCAAAACCTATTCTTTCTTGCATTGACGGTCCTGCTTCAATCTTCCAGTTTGGCATTTGACACCTGCATTATTACTTGCCTTCCCTCCTTGGCTGAAATTTTGGTCCTCTTTTTCAGCTATGTTGCCTCAGACCACCCAAAATAAATACCCTATTTGGCTACATCTGGATCCCAGGATTTCCTATCTTGGGGTTGATGACTAAGTTTTCTCTGGTCCTATGAGTGAAAACTGGATAGCATGGCTAGTCCAAGAAATCTTTAAGGTGAGCCTTAGGTATTCACATGTGCCCCAAGTCACATTCTTCTTATCCCTGTCATGTTTACCCAATTCTTACAACCTCTTTGATGAGAATAGTCACTGTCCTTGAACTCCAGTCCATTTGGCCAGAACCATGATCTTCTGCCTAATTTTTGCCAGTTCTTCACATCTTACTTGATGGGGACTGGGCATGGTTTTCCATATTTGATAATCATCAAGAACTGCATTGTTAGCATTTCATCTATTTTGAAGTACTACTAGTCCTAAATAGTGGATAGGGGCCCCTTGGTTATTTATTAACCACAGTCCAGATTGACCACTTCCCTTTGGATCATTTATCTCTTTAGATATGACACACTGGTATGATAACTAATCTACAATCAAGCCCTCCAGCTGTGACAGACCCACTAACTTTTGTCCTTAGGTGGCCTATCCCTCCTTCTTTACTGACCTTTGTAGCTAAAGCCCTACATGCCTTAGATAAAACATGATGAACTCAGACACTTGCTTTTGTTTAATTATCTATGATTCTATAGTTATTTCATTTGTTTGCTTTAATTCTCTAACTAGATTATGAACTCCTTGAGGAAAGGAACCATGCCTTATGCTTATATATTTCCATGGTCCTGGATACATAATAAATATTAACAGATTGTGTTTGAATATTCCAAGGCAGAGTGAAGATACATGAGTTAGTGAGGTAATAGGATGGGAGAGAAGTGGCAGTTAAATGGGTCTCCGTCCAAGTCCTCTAATTCTCCTCCTAGATATAGAGAGACACTATTTCAGAAGATTTTATGCAGACATTGCAGGGCATGAAAAAGAGCAATTGATTAATTACATGGTTTTGGAGTCAGGCAGTAAATGTTTTGAATCATGGATTCAATTCCCAGCTTTGTCACTTTCCAGTTATGGGTTTTGGCCAAGTAAGTCACTTATTCTTTGCACTTCAACTTCCTCATTAATAAAATAGTGAAGATCATAGTATTGACAGTATAATGCTCTTGTGGTGACTAAATGAGATGGTTTATTTAAATGCCTAGCACAGTACCTTGACACAAAATAACACTCAATAAAGGGTAGATTTTTTTTTGAGGGCAGTGTCACTGGCCTTCATATGTGGGACCGAACTGGGGCCGCTGGCTTCCAATAAAGGGTAGATTTTATATTGCTAATATAGGTAATTGCTTTGTAACCTTAGGCTTAAATGGTGCCATGACTTTTTCTTTTTATTCCTTTCTTTTTTTTTTAGAGAGCAGTGTCACTGGCCCTCATATGTGGGATCTGAACCAGGGCCGCTGGCATCCTGAGCCAGCTCTTAATCACCACACCACTCAGCTGGCCTGGCCATGACTTTTTCTTTATTATGCTAGGAAAGAAAGAAAGAAAGAAAGAAAGAAAGAAAGAAAGAAAGAAAGAAAGAAAGAGAGAGAGAGAGAGAGAGAGAGAGAGAGAGAGAGAGAGAGAGAGAAAGAAAGAAAGAAAAGAAAGAAACCATGACTTTTTATACACAGATAATATGTATCAAGGAGGCAGCTGTATTTTTTTAAAGATTGTTTCCTATAAACTTCTAATGTAATAGCAATTATAATAACATCTGTCATTTATTGAGCACTTTTCCTATGTTGGTTAGATTTTCTGCCACAGGAAAATGTTCCTACACTAATACCATTTAGCTGTAAGTTTAATGGAAGTAATATGTATGATCTATAATACATGACACAGTACTTGCTAGCATAGGGATTTTCAATGTGAAAGTTTCCTGTGCATCTGACATGTTTTTACTGAAAATATGATAATATTTTTGGTTCTTGTCAACCTCACTTATCTATTGATTCATAAAATAATGTTAGAATAATTTTCTACTGTGATTGAGACCAAAAGCTAAAATATAGCTTTATACATGAACATTCAAAACAAAAGCATTTATAAGAAATTTTTGATAACTTCAAGAACATCACCACTTACCATATTTGTCTTTGAAATTTTCAAGACTATGAGGAGATATATACACAATTGCTAAGGAAACTAGTACATGATATAATAGCTCTATAACGAAACTAACCTATAATAGCTCTATAACGGAACTAACCTTCCTCAACTTTGGGTGTTAGTTGTTTCCACAGCTCACTAATGATTCCCAAGGAGAAAGAGAAAGGGGGTGGGGGGAAAGCCTCATTTCCAGGGAAAGAAGCTATAGAGGACATTTCTAACTTTTATAAACCAACACTCCCAATTAAATCTTAGTCAACTGAATATCTTATACCTAGTGTTCTATTGGTATAATTGACAAAAGATGGGTTTATTTGGATTTGCGTTTTCATTATTAGCTTCCCCATTGATTTTCCCATTACCTGGCTTGAAGCTTTTGATGTTGCTGTACTAGTTATATAAGATTCCAAGAGTGAAAGTGAACATGGGGTTGCATCCCAGACGAAAAAATCAACAGGGGCGTATTTCCATTAATGTGGGATTTTAGGAAGGGATGAGGTGAAGGCGGGATATGAGAACAGGTAAGCAACATTGTCCAGCCAGGAGAAAAGGTGAGGGGGTGAGGTGTCTTGTATTTTAGTTCAATCTATGGAACATCAGACAAATAATTTAGCCTCTCTAGACTAAAGGTAGGGGATAATTTTTCTTCTTGTGCTAAAGGTAGATAGATGATGTTTATTTTTAACTTCACGTGACGATCAAATACGTTTCATCTCCCTCATTTTCCATATTCAACTAATTTCAAATTTTAATGGTCTCACCTTCTAAATATCTTTTTCCTCCCCGCCCCACACCTCACAGGCATTGTTCTCAGTATAGTTGTGGAGGACGCTGCTCACTGGCCTCTGTTGTTATAATGATCATTGCGCTCTTCCTTGCTGAGGTAGTTGGTCGCCGGCCTTTGTCTGGCTGCTCACGTCGGCTCATGGCTGTTCTCAGCAGCTCTTCCTGGCTGCAGGCCGCTCACGGCAACCCAGCTCCAGGTCGAGCCATTGTTCACAATCTTAGCTGTAGAGGGTGCAGCTCACTGGCCCATGTAGGAATGGAACTGGCAGCCCTGTTGTTCAGAGCTCACGCTCTTACCAACTGACCTATCTGGCCGTCCCTCTAAATATCTTTTGAACCTCTACCTTCCTTTCCATCCCTCTTATAGCAACTTAAAGTCCTTTAAACTTCTTGCCTGTATTACTCTGTTTCCTAACTAGTTGTGGTGGATTCAAAAAGGCAACACATTCTCATCAAGAGACGAATTTTACTGTAACAGCTATATACGATGTTAGAGGGGTAGTAGATTGGTAGAGGGGGATTATCACTTTGTGAGGGGTATAAATGTCTAACTATTACATTGTTTTGTACACCTGAAACTAAGAAGAAGGAGGAGGAGGAGGAGGAGGAAGAGAAAGAGAGGAGGAGGAGGAGACCACATTAAAAAAAAGAGAGACGAATTCTATTGCTTCACTCCTGAATCTGGGCTGGGCTTGTCACTTCTTTTGACCAATAGATTGGGGCAAAAGTGACATTGTACAACTTCTGAGCAAGACCTCAGAAGGCCTTCTTAATTCTGTTCTATTTAATCTTGCTGCTCTGAGATTGTCATATATATTAGTTTCCTATTGCTGCTGTAAACATTAACCACAGACAGTAGCTTAAAATAACACAAATTTATCAGATAGCTCTGAAGGTCAAAAGTACAAAATCAGTGTCACTAAATTAAAGTCAAGGTGTAAATTCCAGATGTTGGCAGATCTAGTTAACTTCTGGAGACTGTGGGGTGAATCTGTTTCCTTGTATTTTCCATCTTCTCTAGACCGCCTGAATTCCTTGACTTATGGCCCCTTTCATCAGCTTTAAAGCCAGCAGTGTAGCATCTTCAAATTTATCTCCAACTCTCTCACCTGTGCTTCTGTCATTATATTTTTTGACTGTGATCCTCCTGCCTCCCTCTTGTAAGAACCCTTGTGATTATATTGGGAACACCTGTGTAATACTGGATACTCTTCCGATCAGAAGATCCTTAATCATATCTGCAAAGTTTCTTTTGCCACCTAATTAATATAATCACAGGTTCTGGGGATTAGAACATGGGAACCTTTGAGGGGGGGGCATTATTCTGCCTATCATACCATGTAAAGAAGCTTGGTCTATCCTTCTTGAAAATGAAAAATCACAGGGATAGAGAGGCCCAGGAAACAGCTAGTACAAATGATCAGATTCGTGGATGAGGCCCCAGTAGAGATCTGCACGAGAATGGCCCAGCTGAGAACAGCCCAAATTGCTGATGCATAGAGCCTCGAGCAAATAAGTAGTCCACTAAATTTTGAAGTGTGTGTGTGTGTGTGTGTGTGTGTGTGTGTGTGTGTGTGTGTGTGTTTTCCAGACAACTGATACATTCATCTCTCTGGATATAGGCTTCCTGCCTGTTTAATCCCTTTTCCATAGTGCTGCTGGAGTAATCTTTCTAAAATGCAGTTCTTGCTTAAAGACGTAGAATTGTTTCCTGTGGCCTCCAGGGTAAAGTTAAAGTTACTTCACATGGTATTCAAGTCCCTACCCAACCTCACCATATCTTCAACCTTTCCTTTCATTCATCCAATTTCATTTCATTCATTCATTTCATTCGCTCTTTGAAATGTCTTTTCCTGCATCAGCAAACTGCTAGGTCACATTAACTGCATATTGCTTTATAATTGTTTTGTGCACATGTCTGTTTCCCTTTCTAGGCTGGGAACTGGAACTCATGAATGGTGCTCCACTTATATATTGTAGGAAAGGGAAAAATTTTCCTCAACCTCTTTGGGTACCTAGTTGGATCTGAAAAATTAAACTGAAAAAGACAGATTAACTGGATGAAAAGCATACTAATTTATTTAATATAAAGTTTATGCAACATGGGAGACTTTATAAAGAAATGAACACTTGATGAAATGGTCAGACTTATGTATTCTTATGATAGGTTTGATGAAGAGTGGGCAGTCATGTAGAAATATGATAGACTGAGGACTATAAAGTAAGTATAGTAAACTGGGAGAAAGTTATCAAGACCTGTTTATTCAGATATTCTAGATTTCCCTTTGCCTTCAGAGATGAGGATACTCCTTCCTTCTGGGTATAGGGAAGGCACATCTCACAGGAGGGTTTTATTACCTGTTTCAGAGAAGAAGGGCAAGTGGGGGATGATATCAGTGTGATTTTCCTGCTTCTGCCATTTTTCGAATTCCTTCAAGTTAACATATCCAATATGCCAAATTTTGGGGTAGCATGTCGTGAACCCCATTATTATGAACCTCTAACATTACTTAGCAAAGCATCTGGGATATAATAGCACTCAATAATTATTCAATGAGCCAATGAAAGAATGAACCATCATTAGGTTTTCAGGAATGCTCAGTTTCTTTAGCGGTTTGCAGCTTATATGAAACAACTTATTAAAAACCAGGTGAGATCTGCCAAAAAAACTTACTTACATCTCAGTGGCTTATATACTGGCACTTGCTAGTTCTGCTACCATAGACATATTATCTCAATCTTCTGTGTCTTAGTTTCTTTATCTGTAAAATGGGAGTAATATTAGTGTCTACTTCATAGAGTTGTTGTGGGGAATAAAGGAATTAATTGATATAAAGAGCTTAGAAGCATATTTGGCACAGAGTAAGTGCTATGTATTGTAAGTACTAATAATCATTATGATGATTGATTGTGACGGTGATTGTGGTGGTGGTTAACCCCCACAGTCTATGAAAGTGTGTGAGCTCAGTAGGAGATTATCTGAAACAAAACTACTAGAAATGTCATTTGAAATATTCTCAACAAAACTAATTACAGAATGCATTTTATTTTATTTTATTTTATTTTAATTTTTATTTATTTATTTTTTATTTTTTATTTTTTTGAGGGCATTGTCACTGGCCCTCATATGTGGGACAGAACTGGGGCCACTGGCTTCCCAAGCCAGCACTTAACCACCACACCACTTGGCCGGCCCTATTTTATTTTTTTGAGGGCAGTGTCACTGGCCCTCATATGTGGGACGGAACCAGAGCCGCTGGCTTCCCAATACACAGAATGCATTATAAAACAAAACAGTTTTCTATTGTGTTTCAATGAAAATAGATGTTTTGGTGAAAAACTTGTGGTTTGTCTTCTAGCCCAATTCATTTTCTTGAGCTGTTTTGTAACTGCTTGTAAACTGTAAATTCTGTCCTTCGGGAGGTGTAATTGATTTTCCTCCCTTCACCTTCATGGAAAAACTCATTTTGTCTCCATTTGCAATTAAGAGCAATACTATTTTATTCCATATACATATGAATTGCTTATAGTGATCTATTCTTTATTAGGTGAAAGACAACAGAGAACAGATATATACTTTTCTGTTTTTAAAGATTTTATTGGGGAATCAGGGAAGGGGAGCAGACAAGTTGCTATCTTTTTGTTCTTCAATCTAGTTGCGGAGGACGTTGCTTCACTGGCCCATGTTGGTATCGTCATTGAGCTCTTCCCGGATGAGGCAGATCAGTCGCCGGCCTCTGGACGGCTGCTGACCATGGCTCTTGGCAGCTCATGGTGGCTGCCAGCTGCTCACGCTGGCTGCCGGCCACTCACTATAGCCTATGGCAGCCCACTGCTGCAAGGGCTGCAGCCTACACCATCGCCAGGGCTCACACAGGCCAGCTCCATGTGGAGCTGTTGTTAGCTGTGGAGGGCAGTGTCACTGGCCCTCATATGTGGGATCCGAACAGGGGCTGCTTGCATCCCCAAACCAGCTCTAAACCAATGTGCCACTCGGCCGGCCCCAGAGAATATATTTTTGATTGGGGATTCAGTTTTATGGTTTGATCATTTGGTGATCCCTGTAAGTTGACTAAGAGTTGTATAGAGAACTTTTGCCTATTGGGTGAGATAATCTGATTTGTTAATATTTTCTGATTGTTTTAGAGCATTTCACCCTAAAGCTACAGAATATAGATACATCTCAAGCACGCATGGAACTTTTCCTAGATAGACCACATACTAGGCCACAAAACAAGTCTCAGCAAATTTAAGAACACTGAAAACATATCAAGTATCTTCTCTGAGCACAATGTTATGAAACTGGAAATGAATTATAAGAAGAAATCTGGAAAGCTTACAAATACATAAAGGCTAAATAACATGTGATTAAATAGTGAGTGGGTCAAAAATGAGATCAAGGAGGAAATCAAAAGATACCTCAAGACAAATGAAAATGAAAACACCACGACACAAAATCTCTGGGATGTAGTGAAAGCAGTCCTAAGAGGGAAGTTCATAGCACTGCAGGCCTATCTAAAGAAGGAGAGAAAATCTCAAATCAACAGACTATCTTTATATCTATGGGAACTCGAAAAAGAACAGCAAAACAAGCCTAAAGGGAGTACAAAGAAGGAAATAATAAAGACCAGAGGAGAAATAAATGAAATAGAGAGCAAAAAAAAACAATACAAAAAATCAATAAAACGAAGAGTTGGTTTTTTGAAAAGATAAACAAAATCAAGAGACCCTTAGCCAGACTAACCAAGCAACAGAGAGAGGACCCAAATTAATAAAATCAGAAATGAAAGAGGAGAAGTGACAACAGATACCACAGAAATACAGAAAATTTTAAGAAAACCCTATAAGCAACTATATGCTAACAAATTCGACAATCTGCAAGAAATGGATAAATTTCTAGAAGCATACAATCTACCAAGTCTGAACCAAAAAGAAACAGAAACTCTGAACAGACTGATTACTGCCAAAAATATTGAATCAGTAATCAACATGCTTCCAGCAAACAAAAGCCCTGGACCAGATGGCTACACAGGTGAATTTTACAAAACATTCCAAAACGAATTAATACCTATTCTCAAACAATTCCAAAAAATACAGGAGGGAAGGCTCCCAAAGTGTTTCTATGAAGCCACTATCACCCTGATTCCTAAGTCAGACAAAGATATTACAAAAAAGGAAAACCTGAGGCCGATATCCCTAATGAACACAGATGCAAAAATTCTCAACAAAATACTAGCAAACCGAATTCAGCATCTCATTAAAAAGATCATACACCATGATCAAGTGGGATTCATTCCTGGTATGCAAGCCTGGTTCAATATCTGCAAATCAATTATCGTAATACATCACATTAACAAAATGAAAAATAAAAATCATATGATCATATCAATAGGTGCAGAAAAGGTATTTGACAAAATCCAGCATCCATTTATGATAAAAACTCTTAGCAAAGTGGGAATAGTGGGATCATATCTCAACATAATAAAGGGCATATATGATAAGCCCACAGCAAACATAATACTCAATGGGGAAATGCTAAAAACTTTCCCCTTAAGATCAGGAACAAGACAAGGCTGCCCACTTTCACCACTTCTATGTAACATAGTTCTGGAATTTCTAGCCACAGCAATCAGACAAGAAAATTAATAAAAAGTATCCAAATTGGAAAAGCGAAGTAATATTGTCATTATATGCAGATGACATGTTACTAAATATAGAAAATCCCAAAGACTCCACCAAAAAACTGCTAGAACTGATAAACGAATTTTGTAAGGTGGCCGGATACAAAATTAATATTCAGAAAGCAGTTGCATTTTTATAACCCATAATAAGCTATCAGAAGAAGAATTCAGGAAATCAATCCCTTTTACAATTGCTTCAACAACAATAAAATATCTAGGAATCAATTTAGCTAAAGAAGCAAAAGACCTGTACTCAGAGAATTATGAGACACTGAAGAGAAAATCAAAGAAGATACAAATAAATGGGAATACATACCATGTTCATGGATAGGAAGAATTAATATTGTTAAAATGTCAGTACTACCTAAGGCAATATATAGATCCCTTGCAATTCCAATCAAACTACCAAGGACATTTTTCTCAGAAACAGTACATAGAATCCTAAAATTTATATGGAACCACAAAAGACACTGAATAGCCGCAGCAATCTTGAGAAATAAAAACAAAGTGGGAGGCATTACGCTACCTGACATCAAAATATACTACAAGGCTACAGTAATCAAAACAGTACAGACACATAGAAAAATGGAACAGAATAGAAAGCCCAGGAATAAACCCATCCATATATGGGCCTTTAATCTATGACAATGGAAGCAAGAATTTACATTGGAGTAAAGATAGTCTATTTAATAAATGGTGTTGGGAAAATTGGACTGACACGTTCAAAAAAATGAAAATGGACCACCTACTTACACCATATAGGATAAAAAACTCAAAATGGATTAAGGACTTAAATGTAAGACCTAAAACCATAAAACTCCTAGAAGAAAATATAGGGAGTTAAGTTTGCAGACATTACCCTGAGTAATATTTTTACTGATATATCCCCTTGGGTTAGGGAAATAAAAGAAAAAATGAACATATGGGATTACATCAAACTTAAAAGTTTTTTCACAGCAAAGGAAATCATCAATAAAACAAAAAGGCAGCATACTGAATGGGAGAATATATTTTCCCATGATATATCTGAAAAGGGGTTAATATCCCAAATTTATAAAACAGTCATGCAACTCAACACCAAAAACACAAACAATCCAATTAAAAAATGGGAAGTGGATATGAAGAGGCATTTCTCTAAAGAGGACAGACAAATGGCCAACAGGCATATGAAAAAATGTTCAACCTCAAAAATCATCAGAGAAATTGAAATAAAAACCACAATGAGATACCACCTCACTCTGGTCAGAATGGCTGTCATCAATAAATCAATAAACAAGTGCTGGCATGGTTGTGGAGAAAAGGGAACCCTGGTGCTCTGTTGGTGGGACTGCATATTGGTGTAGCCTTTATGGAAATCAGTATGGAGGTATCTCAAAAAACTGGAAATGGAACTACCATATGACCCAGGAATTCCACTCTTGGGTATCTACCCAGAGGAATCCAAGTCCCTCATTTGAAAAAATACATGCTCCCCTATGTTTATTGCAGTGCTATTTACAATGGCCAAGACTTGGGAACAACTGAAATGCCCATCGGTAAATGACTGGATTAGGAAACTCTGGTACATTTTTACAATGGAGTATTACTCCGCTATGAAGAAGAATGAAATTGTACCATTTGCAACAATATGGATGGACCCAGAGACTATTATTTTAAGTGAAATAAGTCAGTCGTAGAAAGACAAATACCATCTGATCTCACTTATATGTAGAATCTGAAAAACTGAATGAAGGAGCAAAGTAAACAGAAACAGTCTCATAGATATAGAGGAAAAACTGATGGTTGTTAGTTGGGAGGGGGGTAGGGATGAGGGAGAAAGGGGAAGGGATTAGACAGCCTAAATAGGTAACTACAATATTGCCACAGGGATATGAAAGATAGTTTGGGGAATCTAATAATGTTGTAAATATTTTGTTAGGGAGACCACTTCGTGGATGGAGTAGAGGCTTGATCACTGCACTGTATACCTGAAACTGATGTTGTATAATATTGTATGCCAACTGTAATTGAATGTATAGATTGTCACAGGATGTGGATTATACTGTGGAAGGGAGTCAAAGGAATTGTAATAAATATGTATGACATGGCGAGGGAGCTGGGTGGTGAATTGGGGGCGGGGGGTTGTCATTTTGAGGGGTAAAAAGGTTTAAGTAAATTGAACTGTGTCGTACACCTGAAACTAATTTTAAAAAAATGTTTATTTCACAACAAAAGAATTTAAAAAAATAATAATAATAATAAATAAATTAAAGGCCTGTTAACAGGTGTCACATGGGAAACATCAGATATGGGGGCCCTAGCGGTGGGAAATAGTAAAACAACTTAACTCTACTCCATGTTTTAATACAATAGAACCATTGCTTTCTCACATAAAAGAAAAGGAGGTATGCATAGCAACCAGCAGAAAATAATGAAATTTCTGTGGGTCTTGTCAAATATTATTTAAGAATAGAATTTTATGTGCCACCTGGTTATTTAGTAAATAAATATGTAGTTACTAAAGCATTATAACTTAGTATTTTGCTGTTTTTCTGATATAAGAGCACTAGCTGAGGGAAATGAAAAATACAGTGTAATTATTATCCAGTTTTGACAAGGTGCTGTGTGGTTACACATTCAGTTGTTGGTATGTAATTTCTAAGGAGGCCATTCATCTAATAGTTCTTGTGCCTTGGGCTGCAGTCCCTATAATATGGTACTGAACAGAGTCTAATGTTAAAACAAATCTCACAAGATTTGTAGCAGTAATCTTTAGCATGTCCTTTCCGGGATGTAGATTTTCAAATGACAGAAATTCCTTTTGGCCAAAGTGGGAATCATTGGATACAAGGGAATACCTTTTTCCTAGGTTGTTTTCTTTGGCCCCATCTTGCTAGCTAACCTCTGAGAAGTAGACTCTAGTGATTCTAATATCATCAAGGGGAAAACAGATATTTTTTGTGTGTGATCTCTCTATAGTCAACACTAACAACCTACAGAGATTCCAAAAAGCTCTCCTGCCTTCCAACTGACCAATAAAGGAGAAATTGTGTCTGAGACAATATTTATCACTATCAGCATCCTGTATCAATCTGGCATGAGATGATGAAGGTTACCATGAATGAGCTCTAGTCTGGCTTGTGAAGTTTCAGTGATCTTGAAAGAGCCCATTACTTTCTATCAATGGGACAGGTACCTATATAGACACATTTTTTTTTTAAATTGCTTTAGAATGCTTCTGTTTCTGGGAAAATGGAGTATATATACTTTCCCCTACTCCTGCTAAGTACAACTAAGCTCTGGGTATTATGTATAAAACAAACATAAGAAGACTCTTAAAGGCAGAGAGATGAAGACAGATAGGCTAGGGACCTCAGGAATCAAGGAATGACATGGTGGTGAGTTCTCTGAGTTTTCTTTGTGTCTCACATATGCCAGGTTTGTTCCTTAATGAGTCAGCAACCTAGACCTAAAAATGTCAACAGGCACAGACAAAAAGTGTCCAACACAGACTTGCTCTCTCCAGCTATATGACCAGGAAAGGGGCAGTTTATCAAGACATGAAACTTTTAATCAATAATTGTCCTACTCTAGCTAAACATGACGGAAAAACATAAAAAAACAAACAAAAACCCACTATGGCACCACTTCTTGCCATGCTGACAAAGGCTGACTGGGGAGAAATCTAGACATAAACTCTCAGGAGGTTATAACTAGGTTCCCTAACGTTCACATTGGGGTGGTATCAGAGACAGTCAAATAGGAAGCTTAGATGTTCCTCCACACCAGGTATTAACAAGGACTACCATCCCCCTTTGGTGTTAGTGGAGATCATGTGGAGAGTCTGGACTTCTACTCTACTCAGCTGTAATGAGGCACCCCTCCACCTTTCCACTGGGTGGCTGTCAGAGGAGACCTTTCACTATTACCAAGTGCTAATGAGGCTCTCTCACACCATGGTGTCAATGGACACCATGGGAGAACCTGGAACTCTTCCTCATGCAGCAGTAGTAAGACGATCCTCACTTTGGGTGTTAATGGAAGCTGATCAGTCAACCTAGACTCCAACCCTTAACCAGGCAATAATAGAAATGATCCCCACCTCTTCCCTCTGATAGAGCAATGTCAGAAAAGGCCAACTAAAACAGAAGGCTAAAATAAGAACATAATATAAAAATGTCCAGATTTAAATTAAAAACAACTAGAGGGAAATTTCAACTAAATGAAAAAAGACAATCAAGGGCTGGCCCAGTGGCGCGGTGGTTAAGCGCTGGCTTGGGAAGACAGAGGCCCCGGTTCAGATCCCACATATGAGGGCCAGTGACATTGCCCTCAAAAACCAAAATAAAACAAAAGACAATCAATAGACATCAACACTAAGAAAATAGAGATGCTAGAACTATCAGACAACAATTTTGACACTGCCCTCAAAAACCAAAATAAAACAAAAGACAATCAATAAACATCAACACTAAGAAAATAGAGATGCTAGAACTATCAGACAACAATTTAAACAGACATAGAAAATGTTTTAGCAAACAATTATGAACAGATTTGAATGAAATAATAAAAAAGGAAGCTTCAGCAAAGAATAGTGTCAGCAAAGAATAAGAAGATATAAAGAAGAAGCACAAGGAAATTTTAGAACTTAAAACATACAATAACAAAAATAAAAAGCCCAGTGACTGGTCTCAACAGCAGAATGAAGGAGACAGAGTAAAGAGTCAGTGAAATGGAAATGGAACAATAGAATAACTAATTCTGAACAACACAGAGAAAACAGACTAGGAAAAAAGTAAACAGAACCTCTGGGGCCTATGGGACTATAACAAAAAATCTAACATTGGATTTTCAGGAAGAGAAGAAAATAACAGTAGAGCTGAAAAGTACTCAAATAAATAATGGCTGAAAATGTCCCACATGTGTCATATAGCATAAACTTATAGATTCTAGAAGTTGGGTGAACCTCAAACAGGATAAACAACAACAACAAAAAAGGAATCCATACCAAGACACATTATAGTTAAACTTCGGAAAACTAAACACTAAGAAATGATTTTTGAAAGCACACAGAGCAAAATGACACCTTACCTATAGGTTAAAAATACTACTCTTATTCAAAATGTTGCTGGAAATTCTAGCCAGTGCAATAAGGCTAGAAAATGAAATAAAAGGCATACAGATTTTAGAGAAAGAAATAAAACTCTCTATTTGCAGATGACATGTCAATGTCAAAAATTTGAAAGAATCTACAGAAAACATACAATCCTTCTATAATTTATGATTCCAGACCTGAAAGTCCCACATGACAGATTAGATAAATGCTATGTCTAACTGCATCACAGGATCACACCAAAATTACAAATGAATTATAGAACTATCAACCTCAAGAATCATCTGAGGACCAGTTGAACAGAACCCCTGTAACTAAGGATATAAATAAGAGGTCACATCGAGACTCGTAGGAGGGGCAGAAATATGACACGGGCTGACCTCAAATCCACAGATAGTGATTGAACACTGAGAAGGACACCTTGGTGGCAGAGGTCCCCTCAGAAGAGGGAGGGGTCCCGGTCCCAGCCCCACACCCAGTTCCTCAGCCCAGGGGTCCTGTGCTGGAAAGAGGAGTTCCCACATTTGGGCAGTGAAAATCAGTGAGATCTCTGTCTGCCCTTCCTGGTTAGATGGAAAGCGGCTGGAAACCTAGACACTTTTTTTTTTTGAGGGCAGTGTCACTGGCCCTCATATGTGGGACCAAAACCAGGGCCGCTGGCATCCCAAGCCAGCGTTTAACCAATGTGCCACTAGACACCTTCTTAAAGAGCCCACACACAAACTTGCTGTCTTGCAAACACTCACCTGGTCTCTGAGGGAGGGGCCGCAACTCAAGAGGCTCCAGAGATACCTGGGGAAAGACTGAGTTGTGTGGACACGGAGCAAGGTTTGGATGGGTAGGAGCCATTATCCCTGTGCGGATCCTGACTCACATGTAGCCTATAGAACAGCGTATCTTTTCTAAGTTGAACCCTCCTCCAAAGGGCTAAATCTGAGACCACATTGGTCTGGTGAAATCCGTGTGTGTGCACCACCTTGGTAACACACTGGGTCCCCACCCCACAGGGCTAGTGCTCAATTACCCAGGGCATTCTTGGCTGGTGAGCAGCTGGCCCCGCCCCCTTAAGCTGCAGAATCCTTTTACAGCAGCAGACAACTGGCAGGGGCCCAGGAACAGTTGGTGGTTGGTCTGAACCACTGTCTAGACCCTGTGCAGCAGCCTCTTCTGGGCAACTCTTGGGGATCCGTGGGCCTAGGGTGAGTGATGGTTGGCCATGGTGCTCTCAGGATGTTTTTTGTGAAGTGGTCATGGTACTGATGTACAAACTAAAACTGCATTAATTTGATAAAGAAACTGCCCACAACCAGTAGCTCCCTGGAACTTCATCCTACTCACCTACAGCTGCATGGCCAGAGGCACTCTTGGATCTGGGTGGCTGGCCCTACCCCACCAGCCATGGAAGACTTACTTTTACAGCAACAGATGGCCTGGAACTGGCTGTGGGGCTATTTATTGGTGATGGGCAGTGACCCAAAACCTGTGCCACAGCCTCTTGTAGGAAGCTCTCAGGGATTTGCGAGCCTGAATCAAGCGGTGGCTGGCTGTGTTATTCTCAGGGTGATTTGAGAAGTGGTCACAGGATGGGCACTAGCGCACATCCTGAATCTGCATTAACTTTGTAAAAACAATCGGCCATGCCTTATGTCTCCCTGGGACACCATGCCTTCCTGTCCAGCTAGGGCTGCATCTCCAAAGGTACTCTCAACTCCAGGTCAACTAGCCCAGCACATACACATATGGAGGCTCTTTCAACAGCTGAGGCTTACGGGCAGCTGGTGTGTGGCAATACAACTAGGGCACCCTGGGTCTTTTGCTAAACTGCCCCAGGCCCAATTCTGGTGTTAGCCAGCCTTAGTTTACTGCGATGCTAGCTGCATAAGCCTCCAGGTCTAGCACTCAAAGGGTGGTATCAAATGATAAAAGAGACTGTGGGTGTGAATCCCCCTATGAAGGGTCAGCCCCCACACAGCAGCTTATACACTGTAGGCATAGCCAATCCTCATAGTCAGTCAGCCTGGGAGGCAATCCCACCCACTGGCAGGCCAAAAGCAATCAAAGTTCAACTACAACAGGACAACACACACAACACACTCGAGGGACATTCCTGGAACACATGCACAGACCAGGGAGACTGTGTCATGGGACCACACAAGACCCATACAATATAAGGCCACCCAGCAAAGATTGAGAGGCATAGGAGATCTACCAAATACACAGAAGCAAACACAGTGAGGCAGCCAGAATGAGGTCACAGAGAAATATGTTCTAAATAAAATAACAGGAGAAATCTCTAGAAATATAACTAAATGAAATGGAAGCAGCCATATGGAATCTGAAGAACAAAATAAACGAATAAACAAAAGAGAAACAAGCTCATATGTAGATACAGAGAACATTTTTTTTTTTTGAGGGCAGCGTCACTGGCCCTCATATGTTGTAGGACCAAACCGGGGCGACTGGCTTCCCAAACCAGTGCTCAACCACTGCGCCACTTGGCCGGGCCCAGAGAACATTTTAAAGGCTGCCAGATGGGAGGCAGCTTGGGGGTTGGGTGTAAAAGGTGAAGGGTTAAGAAGTACAAATTGGGGCCGGCCTAGTGGCGTGGTGGTTTAGTGCTGGCTTGGGAAGCCAGCGGCCCCAGTTTGAGTCCCACATATGAGGGTCAGTGACACTGCCCTCAAAAGAAAAAAAAAAGTACAAATTGGTAATGACAAAACAGTCATGGGTCGTAAACTATATATAGCATAAAGAATGTAGTCAAAGGGTCGCCTGACTGGCAGCCAAGCGTGAGCTGCCAATAGCCGCGGTGAGCGACATCCAGCCAGCAACCGATCTGCCTCATCTGGGAAGAGCACAGTGACGATACCAACATGGGCCAGTGAAGCAATGTCCTCTGCAACTAGACTGAAGAACAAAAGGACAGCAACTCGTTGGTTCCCCTTCCCCGATTCCCCAACGCTGTTCCCCTCCGCCAATTCCCCAATAAAATCTTTAAAAAAAAAAAAAAAAAAAAAGAGCCGCCCGAATGGCTCAGTTGGTTAAGAGCTTGCTCAAGAGTGCGAGCTGAGCTCTGAGCAACGGCGGTTCGATGCCAGCCCGAGCTGAGTTGCCGTTGAGCTGCCAACAAGTGGCAGGATGGCTCAGCTAAAAAAAAAAAAAATAGTGAAAAAAAAATCAAAAGAATGTAGTCAATAATATTGTAAAAACTGTGTATGGTGTCATATGGGTACTAGATTTATCAGGGTGATCACCTTATAAGTTACATAAATGTGTAATCACTATTTTGTACACCTGAAACTAATATAATATTGTATGTTAACTGTAATTGAAAAATAAAAATATATTTTAAAAATTATCAATTATATTTCTATAAACTATTTGGAATCCATGGGCAACAAAATTTAAAAAGTAGTAAAAATACAATATTGTTTACTATCATTAAAATATTAAATGATTGGGTGTTAATCTAACAAAACATGTACAAGATTTATGTGCTAAAAACTACAGAATGATGACGATACAAGCCTAAAAAGAGGGCCTAAGTAAATGGAAAGACACACAGTGTTAATGGATTGGAAGATTCAACACAGTAAAGATGTCAGTACTCCATAAATTGATATAAATATTTAATTCATTCATATCAAAATTCTAGCAAGACTTTCTGTCTGGATAGACAAATTTATATGCAAAGGCAAAGACCCTAGAATGGCTAAAACAATATTGAAAAAGGGAGGGATCATTCTATGTGATTTCAAGATTAATTATATACCTTCAATCATCAAGACTGTGTGATACTACTGAAAAGATAGACACAAAGGTCAAGAGAGCAGGAAACCCAGATATAGGCCCACACAAATATGCTCAACTGATTTTGTACAAAAATGTAAAAACAAGTCAATGGAGGAAACATAGCCTTTTAAACAAATGGTGCTGGAATACTAAGAAACTATTAAGCAAAAATAATGAACCTTGGAATAAGTCTCAAAATTATGTAATAAAACTAACTCAAAATGGATAAAGGGATTAAATGTAAAGTGTGAAACTCTAAAACTTTCTGGAAAAAAAAAGCATTGGGGAAAATCTTTGGAATCTGGGTCAGGGAGATCTTAGATTTGACACCAAAAGCATCATCCATAAAAGAAAAAAAAAGTGGATAAACTGGACTTCATCAAAATTAAATGTTTTGCTCTGTGAAATACCATTAAAAGGATAAAAAGGCAAGAGTGAGAGAAAAACATGGAAACCACATATCTGACAAAGAAATAGTATCAAATCAAATCAAATAATATCTATAACATTATCTATTAATTGAAATAATATCTCAAAATTGTACAGTAAGAAAATCAATAAATTAGAAGAAAATAGGCAAAAGAAATGAAGAGACATTTCACTGAAGAGGATGTACAGATTACCGATGGCATATGAAAACATATTCAACATCACTAGACATCAGGGAAATGCAAATTAAAGCCACAGTGAGATATCACTACAGACATAGCGAAATGATTTTAAAAAATAGTGAACACGCCAAACGCTGGGGAGGATATGGAGAATTTTGATCATTTATACATTGCTGGTGGGAATGTAAAATTGTACAGCCACTCTGCAACAGTTGAAGGTTTCCTTAAAAATTAAACATGCACATACCATACGACTCAGCAATTGTATCCCTGGACATTTATCCTAAATACATGAAAGCGTACATTCCTACATATACACAAAAACCTGTACATGAATGTTTTGGTGTTTTTTTTTGAGGGCAGTGTCACCGGCCCTCCTATGTGGGATCCGAACCGGGGCCACTGGCTTCCCAAGCCAGCGCTTAACCACCGTGCCACTCTGCCAGTCCTGTACACGAATGTTTATATCAGCTTTATTCACAACAGTAAAAAACTAGAGACAATGTTGATGTCCTCCAATGGTTAAACAATCTTTGGAATCTGTAGCAACTCAACAACAACAAAAAAGCAAAACTACTGATTAACATACAACAGGGATGAACTCCAGGGGATTATGCTGAATGAAAATAACTAATCCCCATTATTTTATTCATATATGATTCCATTTATATAACATTCTAAAAATGACATAATTATGGAGAGCAGTTTAGTGGCTGCCAGGAGTCAAGGAGGGGATGGGACTGGGACGGAAGAGGGTGTTGCTATACATAAAAGGACAACATGAAGTATCTTTGTGGGGATAGAACTATTCTATGTCACGATTGTATCAATGTCAGTATCCTGGTTGTGATTTTGCACTACAGTTTTACAATAAATTATCATTGGGGGAAACTGGGTAAACAGTACATGGGATCTCTGTATTATTTCTTATACCTGCATGTGAATGTACAATTACCTCAAATTAGAAAGCTTAATTAGATCAGTTATTTTTTTGGGGGGGAAGAAAAGACAGCAGAAAAAAATGATGACAATGTGGTGCTTGGCTTTGTCCTTCAACAAATAAAATATGAAGTATTTAGCTATGGGAACTAAGGTTGCTGTTTGGATAAGACAAGCCAGGCTTTTCTATATATAACTGATATACAATGTTTGTCCCTTTCCTGTCCTTCAGGGAAAATGAGTACATGTCCAGAATAACTGAGAAAACTTGAACACTGGAACCCAGAAGGGAACCGAATGAGAGATTACTAACAGGGGAAATCTTTTCTGGCTTCTTTGCATAAGGTTAAGGACCCATTTTTTTATCCTCAGTTTTTTTTGTCTGTTTGTTTGGCTGTTTTTTGTTTGTTTGTTTGTTTGTTTGTTTGTTTTGAATATATACAATTCACAAAAATACTTTTTGTTTTTATTTGGGCATTAATGTTGAAAACATTCCAAAAATCACAAAGAAAGCAAGTAACTGTGAGCTATAGCTTGTTATGAAAATAATATTAGATGATTTTAAAGCTATTTGAAATGGATCACAAAACTAAGTGGTTTTTATTGTTTTAGCTTTTAAGTTGGGGCAAATTAATAAACAATCCTATGTTTTGCACTCCATCTTTGCTCAAAAAAGCAAAAAATCATTTTTGATAAAACTATACAAAGCAGATTATAAAAATAAATTCAGTTCAATAAACATATATTCGGCTCGTGAATTAATATTTTATTTCAGTAACTCAGTAAACAGTTTACAGTGGAACTAATCTCTTCTAATCTGTCAAAATGACAGAAATCATCTTGTTATTTGTTCTTTCATAAAAACAAGTAATGTTAAACAGTGTTATGGTAGATTTAATTTTTATAAAGGTCAAGTATTTTAGAAATACATCCATAAAAATATAAAAGGTTTGCTCTTCAGGTTTGGCTTCATACTCCCAAATGATAGGAGGGAAAATAGTACATAATACTGCTCTGCTAAGGCGTTAAAATTTTACACACACACACACACACACAAAAAAAAAAAAACCAAAGGAAAAAAAACAAAAACAAAACTAAAAACATCAAACTTCCTTTTATTTAAGACTTAGCTCCTTGGATTATAATTATTCAGGACAAAGGTCAAAGTATGAAAATACAGTCTGTGTGATGGCTTGAACTATCATCTACCAGGTATCCTATAGTAAGTATCCTATAGAAAAGACTCTTAGACTTCTTTTGAGAAATGTGATAGTCTAATTGTTTAAACCTATTAGTGCCTCATTAATTGTATATTTCTATGTACAAAATTACTCTAAAACTCAATAGCTTAAAACAACAAACAGTATTATTATTTCACTGCTTTTGTTGTACAGAAATTTGGGAGTGGCTTACTTCGGTAGTTGCACAAAATAGCTTCTCTTAAAAGGTTGCAGTTAAGAATTCATTAGAAATATTGACTGAGGCTTGAGGATCCGCTTCCAGAGTGCTCACTCACATGGCTATTAGCAGGAGGTCTCAGTTCATCACCATGGTAAGCCTCCTCCTAGGCTGCTTCAGTGTCCTCACAATATGGTAGCTAACTTCCACCAGAGTTAGCCTAAGAGAGACTGAGTAAGAAGGAAGCCACAGTGCCTTCATGATCTAGCCTACAAGATGACACAGTGCTGCTTCTGCTTTACTCTCATTGTTAGAAGACAGTCATTAAGGCCAGCCCGTACTCTACGGGAGGAGAATTAGGCTCTCCTTCTTGAAGGGGGGAGTTTTAAAGAATTTCTGGATATTTTTTAAAAGCTCGACAATGGCCCCAACTTCAGTTTATTCTGGATATCTTCCCTTGGCACTCAGTTGATAAAATTCACATTAGTCACACATGAAATAAGGTATCAGTTACACAGAACTCAAACCATATATCATAAAGCTCAGTGTCAGCCAAAGAGTGGAAAACATGATGACTCAAAATCTGGGATTTTAAAACTGCAACTTCTAAGAGTTCTGCCTAAGGTGTGGAATCACCATACAGATAGATGTCATGTTAACAGAGCCTTCCCAGATGGTATCTCCACTCATAAGAATGGGAGTTCTGTAAGTATTATTGGAAGAGCTTAGATGTACATGCTGAAAAAGATAATTTCATTGTCCACAGGCTGCTACTGCCACCAATGCTAACATCCGGAGTAGCAACCTCTTACCAGTATATTAGTGACACTTGGGAAACTAGACTCAAGATAATGTAAATAACCAAGAGCTTGAATGATTTTTTTAAAAATTAGAACTATAAGTATTCTAATTTCAAAAGTATTACATTAAGAAATAATCATTGTAAATATTCAGACATTACATATGAACCTTGCAAAAAGTTCAGAATTTGAACACTACCCCTAATCCTGGTTCTTTGAAAGCCCATGGTTAACAGTTTCATGTGTATTGCTTCTCAGATTTTAATATTGCTCATCAGGGGATTTTATTAAATGCAGATTCTGATTCAGTAGATTTGAGATAGGCATGATATTCTGCATTCCTTTTTATTCTGCAGGTTTATTGAAGAATAATTGATAAATATAATTGTATATATTTAGAGTGTACAATACAATGATTTGATATACATTGTGAAATGATTACCAAGATCAAGATATTTAACACATCTATCATCTCACATAATTAATGCTTTTTTTCTTTCATTTGATGAGAATTCTTAACATCTACTGTCAGCAAATTTCAAGTATACAATACCATATTATTAACTATATATTATATGCTGTACATTAGATTCTCAGAACTTATTCATCTTAGAATTGTAAGTTTATAAACTTTGACCTATATCTTTCTATTTCCTTCTGTACCAGCCCCCTGACAATCACCATTCTATTCTCTGTTTCTATGAAATCGCCTTTTAAAAAATTTTTGGTTTCCACATAGAGATGATATCATACAGTATTTGCCTTTCTCTTCCTGGCTTGTTTTACTACTCATAATGCCCCTCCAGGTTTACCCAGGTTGTTGCAAATGGCAGC
Source organism: Aselliscus stoliczkanus (assembly GCA_033961575.1). Taxonomy (NCBI): domain Eukaryota; kingdom Metazoa; phylum Chordata; class Mammalia; order Chiroptera; family Hipposideridae; genus Aselliscus; species Aselliscus stoliczkanus. The sequence goes on from CM066737.1 coordinate 54,887,333, forward strand.
ATTTCCCACTTTTTGTGGCTGAATAGCATTCCATTGCATATTTTCATTATTATCACTTTTTCTTTATCTTGAGTGAATTCTTTTTATGACTTCTTGGTCCATGTAGCTTTCTAGGAGAACAGTGGGCTTTATATTATTAACTCATTTTAATAGTTCTCATAGAATAATAGTATTATACTCTAAGTTCTGCTTGGCCAAACACATTATAATAATCTTATTAATTGGATTGACATCTGTTTCAGTAGATTCTAGTAGGGCTATTTCCTTATATGATGCCCCCAAACACAGTAGATGCCCACTGTACAAGGCCATTAGAATGATGATGGTGATATTAATTTAAGTCATTCTGAACCTTACTGGAAGCTGAAAGCAAAGCAAGACATATCTCTCAAGTCCAAGATAGTATAGTTATGATTAAGGTAGATGCTTACAATATCATAATAGAGATGGGCGAGAAAACACAAAATTGGTCACCAAATTATCTAAGATAATGCAAATTAGAGGAACTTCTTTATAAATAATTTTAGGAAAATTAAACAGAACACTTACACTTCCCACAGTGGATAGTAGTCACATTGATGTCATTACCAAGAGGTAAAAGTGGCTGGAAATATAATTGGGCAAAGGGTAATTTAGAATAAATTCCTAGATAGTAGACTTACAGTAAAATAAGGACAGATAGGAATATATAGGTATGTTGTTAACTTTTTGAGGTTTTGACATCATGGATTGCATTATCCTACCACAGCCACATATCTTGATGCTCTTGTCAGGAAATGCATGAGAGTGTGTAGTAGTAGTAGTAGCAGTAGTAGGGGTGACAGTAAATTTTGTGGGGCCTATAAATGTGACAAGTAGGGAATGGACTCTATTGGAAAAGGTGAAAAACAAACAAAGAAACAAAAAACTAAAAATGTTTTTCACAGTTAAGGGCATCAATGGAAAGTGATGTATAACATATGTGTGATCCATTAGTCTGGGGCAAGTCAGAAGTACAGCAAACAACATTTGAACAGTGAGTTTTTGCTTTATTTAGAAAAGAATACGTGCTTCTTGTGCAGTTAAATCTAGGACTGCTGGTTTGAGAGACAGATGAATCCCTGATCTCTTTTGCAAACTGTCAACTACACACCCTGAGAAAGGAGAGGGACAAAACAAAGAACCTCATGGGCAAAAAGTAATGCCACAAAAGCCAGTACCACTTATTAACAGGGACCCAAATGAGTTGTGGGTTAGGTCTCATGGTCTCCATCTTGCAAGGAAACAAAGAAACACAAAAGATAATGTGAAGAAAAAAAAAGGAGATAACCACTGAACAATATACTCTTTAGAGACATATGTCTGAATCATTTTGGTCTACCAGAATGAACAAAGTGCTTTGCACAGGTGCTCAATAAGTATGTTTTGTCTTTTCTCTTCTGTTGAATAATAGACAGAAATAGGCTGTCATATGAAAATTAGCTATTAAATAATGATGATTCTTTTCCTCCTGTGTACTCTCCACCCCAAAACAAACAAATAAGTAGTGGAGACATGCCTATGTACAGCTCACTTGCTTCTTCTCTTTCTACCTGTTCTTTTCCAAAATAATAAAAAGGTAAAAATTGAGAACAATAAATAAAATAAAAGATATAGCTTAATCTCCCAATATTTCAACTCAGACAAGGACCTGATAATTGCAATGATGAGAAAAAGCTTCTGTCAGATGTTGATACAAATGATCTACTTCCTTAATCAATAAAATAATCATTGTTAGAAGCATTAAAATCAGAAAAGAAATGTGATCTCCTTGCAACATATTCTACTGTTTGATTTCATGCTTTTTCAAAGACATGGATTTATGGCTAAAATGGAAAATGGATTCTCTCCTTTGAAAAAATGTTTTGGCGTTGAAGTAATACAGATAGTTGCAAATTAGGAGGAGTCTATTCATAACATTTTTTTTTGCAGCTAAACATTTCCATTAGAACATAAGAAAGGTAACATTGCATGAACTATATTATAAAGCCCAACAAGCCAAAAGTTACAAAGTAATTAGCAATAAAGAAGACAACTTCAGAATAAGAAGAGAAATATTTATGTTATAATTAAAGAAATTTTATATGTATGCAAAATGGGATGGGTTGGATAGAGATAGAAGGAAAGTAGTATGGTAGGAAAAATGGGATGTCCCATGAGTTTGCATTGTGACAGACCAAAGATTGGTGCTTGATGCCTGGTTTCTGGCTTACAGCCCAAGATGCATGTTTGTCTTCAGTAAAGAAAAGTGATACTTGGACACTTGTTACGAACAGAATCTCTGGCTCAATAGATCAGGGGTATGACATAATGTTACTTTCCTTATGTTGGGCTTGCAGCAGTAGGAAACATGCAAATGAAATTCTAATGAAAAGCAGTCAGCCTGCATGATCCTACTGAAGAAGCTTCACTCTCAAAAACCACATGAAGGTTTCCTACCATTATAATCTTTTCTAAAATTGCTTGAAAGTTACACATTTCCCTGGGGCTTCTGCCCACCTTCTGCTCCAAGGATTGTCTGTCAATGGGCTAGGTGGAAAAGACAGGAAAGAAGAATGAGACTGAACAGTGACCTGTATCTAGTTCTCAATGACAATCCAAATTCATTTTTTTTTCAGTCCAAATTCTGATGCCAGGAAAAGAAGTTGATGTGTTTCTGAGAGCCAAAGTGGCGTGCTATGAGAAGCAAAGAGGGGAAACTATTCTAAAGTGAAATGTCAATAAATGCCAGAAACATGACCTTGGACATAATATTAAAATGGAGCTTGCTTGGGCCGGCCGAGTGGCACATATGTGCATATGTGAAGAGCTGGTTTTGGACGCCAGCGGCCCTGGTTTGAATCCCACATATGAGGGCCAGTGACACTGCCCTCTACAGCTAACAACAGCTCCACTTGGAGCTGGGCTGTGCAAGCCCTGGCGACGGTGTGGGCTGCAGCCCCTGCTGCAGTGGGCTGCCATAGGCTACAGTGAGTGGCCGGCAGCCAGCGTGATCTGCCAATAGCCGCGGTGAGCGACCATCCAGAGGCCGGCCACCGATCTGCCGCATCTGGGAAGAGCACAATGACGATACCAACATGGGCCAGTGAAGCAACATCCTCCGCAACTAGATTGAAGATCAAAAAGACAGCAACTTGTCTGTTCCCCTCCCCCAATTCCCCAACACTGTTCCCCTCCCCAAATTCCGCAATAAAATCTTTTTAAAAAAAATGGAGCTTGCTTATTTGAAGAAGAGCAAACAAAATAAGTCATTAGCCTGTTGGAGAATAGATGTTAGTACACAAGCAATGAAGAAGGACAAGAACGGAAGGCTTGAGTCTTTTGTTTAATAAGGAAATATTCTGAGTCAAAATAGTTGAAAAAAGACCATATGTGACACAGCTTCTAAGACAAGCCACTTCTCTTTGGATTAATATAGACATATTTCATATTAATATTGGATATTGAATATGACCTTTTTTCAAAATATCAAAGGAAAAACTTCTTTTCATTCCATATTTAACCTTTAGGTTTCACAGGTAAAGGGAGGAGATTAAAGGAGGTAAATGACAGGTGGGATTTGAGCATATGGAGTGTTAACCTAGAGAGGAAATGAATGGTCTAAAAGAAAACTCTTGCTTCTCCATTTGAGTCGGGGAGAGGGAGACTTAATTTCTGTCTCCAACTGGCTTCTAGAAATATTGACAACCATTAGTAATACTTCAAAAAGTTCTTGAGTGAATAATTCAAAAGATTGAGCATTCAGTTTTAGCCATCACCTCAAAGGTCAAAGGATGACTAACTCACAGCCAAGCCACCGGAATCTTCATGGCTTGCTTTGGACATTTCTGTGGCTTCTTTCTCATCCCTGGGATCAAGTGGGGCACATTTGAAGGATGTTATTTGTATCACTCCAATTATCTAACATAAGGAGTGTGTGTGTACACAAATATTATATACACATATATTTTGGAAGTTCTAAAATATGTCCTCAAAACCAATTTATAAAGGAGATTGAAATTCAACCTCCTGACTCATCCCCATCCCCACATATGCACAGGCACACATATACACCCCATGTACTGAATGGCCCTGTTCTCTTAATTCAAAATGTTTAATCTCATAGAGGAAGCAGAATTTACCTTGAGAAATTCTGAAGATAAACTTCATGTGAATAATACTTGTTTGAAGGTAGAAGGGAATACATTTTTTCTATCTTTTTAGGTTATTAAATTGCTGTGTATCCAGGGCTAAACAAAATAACATGACAGTCTACCAAATTACAAGAAAAAATTATCAGCAAAATGGAAGAAAGGAAGGAAAGAAGGGAGGGAGGGAAGAAGGAAGAAAGGAAGAAAGGACCCATAACCCAAGAAACAAAATAGCATTGTTATATTAGATATAATGTAAATCCCTTTGCCTGGATTCATAGACTCCTTGAGTTTCAAAAATGTTTCATTTTCCACTGCATCAGCAATATTATTTTGCCAAACAATGGGTAGTGGTTCTGCATTTGAGCATAACAAATTAGTTCTAATATTCTGTTGTGTTACATTCTCATTTACTTTTTAATACCACGCATAAAAAAATAGGAGAAATCAAAGTTGCCTAAGAAAACTGAAATTCAAAAGGAGGGAATTTTCTAGGAATCCCAGAGGTATTCTTTCCCCATTCCACTACTACACAGCACTGCTCAGTTCAGTGCCATGTTGGTATTGTCTTTTGGTTTGTTTGGCTCTTGTTTCATTTACAACTTTTATTGTATTGTCCTCTATAAGAGTGCGTTCATTCTTGTCCTCCCATCTAGATTATGAGCAGAGGTAATATCTTCCCCTTTTCATCCCTCATAGATCACAGCATGGTATTCGATACACAGTAAATGCCCAATAAATATGTGTTAATGAAGTGATAACATACCGTTCATGCCACAGGTTGCAACTTCACCAGATCCTGATGACCTCTCCTGTGCCCCTTTCCTTTCCTCTCCTCTCCTCTCCCCTCCTCTCCTCTTCTCCCCTCCCCTCTACCCCCTTTCCTTCCCCACCCTTCTCATCTCCTCTCCACTCCTTTTGCTTCCCTTCTCTTCCCTTCCCTTTCTTCTTTCCTCCCTTAGAGTACTGTATTTATTATAAGCCAACTATGCATTTTGTATCATACTAGTACAAATATTAGTATAAATCACAGTTTTCCCATTAATAATCTAATAGTTTAATCAGATAATTAATATTTACATGAGAAACAGTTAAGATTTAGTGCCTTAATAAACTATTAAGGCAATAGGTGTTATGAATTTAGAGAAGGGGATATTACCGGGGATCAACGGGTTAAAGGAGGTCTCCTAGAAGAGAAGCTATTAGGTATGAGCTCTAAACAATAATATGTACCTCATTGTGTTCTTACAAATACTAAGTAGTCTAATGAATTTGAAGACTTAACACTGTTTTAAACATGGTAAATAGTCAACAAAAGTATCCATGATGACCATGATGAGAATGGGAGAAAGATGAGGAGGAGGAAGATTGGATAGATAGGAGAGGCTGGTAATTTTCAGGTAAAAAGCATCTGAGGTTTTAGGATAAGCATGGTATGATGGGAAAAGTTAAGTTAAAACAGGAGACTCATTCTGAAGAATCAAAGTAACCGAGAGGAAGTCAATGTCAAAATTAGGGAGCACTTTGAGAGTGTCAGCCTGTTTCATTGCAATTTACTTTTCCATAGTCAGTGAGGAGCCATTGGCATTTGATGTGTTCTTGTTGCAGTCAGTCTAATGGATCTTTAGGTCCTTTCACTAAGACGGGCACACCATGGCCCTACATTTCCCCAACACAACTGAGTGCAAAGAAAGACCCAGGCAATCAAATGAAAAAAGTTATCTAAAGTTGTTTATTAAGTGGATTGACAGTTTCTCTTTCTAATTCCAGTCTCTAACCTCCTGCCTTAAAGTGACTGAACCAAATGATTATCTTCATGTAGACACAGCAAACATGGCTCCAAAGACATATACTTAGTGAAGGTCAAGTGAATAGATTATGGATTATGCTGAAATTATGGTATCAGCCACATTCTCTCATATTGCATCACATCCTGCAATTATAAAACAATAATTAGCTATTAAATTGGCCTCAGACACTCAATGTGATAAATATTGTGCAAAGCCAGTACATGCTTTAAGGAGGTCTCTGCAGGAGAATTAAAATACATCTGAAAAGTGGAAGAATTAACAAAAGGAGAAAAGAAATAGTTGGATAAAAAAGGAAGAGTAGTGAGGCAGTATCCAAATTTTGATAATCCAAGTCACACAATAAACTTCCATCACTGGGAATGAGAATTTGAAATTTCATTAAGTGGAGCTATAACACATAAAGCACACTGTAAAACCAGCACCTTAGGGGACATCATGCAAATTAAGATACAGAGTTCACAGACTCATGGAACTTAAAACAAAACAAAAAAAATTGAGATATCATTTTGTCCATTCCCCTGATCTTCAAGCAAAACTTCACCTCAATCATTCTACACAAGAGAGAATCTATCCTATTTGAAACAAAAATGTAAAACAGCCCAGAGGTAATTTCTTAACCTCCACAGTAATATATTCCAATGTTTGACAGCTTTCACAGACAGTAAATTCTTTCTTAAACTTTCTCATGCTATAGTGGCATTTCCTGTGACTCCGCCCTTACTGCAGATGGGGAGCATCTGGTCCTAATGATTGCCCTTCAGGTCCTGGAAGATCATTACTAAGTCACCTCTTAGCCAACTTTTCTACGTTTTTTTTCCCTTGGTTTTCTCTTCTTCAGCTCTTTCCCTGCTGTTTATCATCACTGCTCTGGGATAGCTTTACAATAAAACAAACAATCTTGTTGTCTTTCATGCCAAATAATCATACAATTAAAGCTCTAACTTTACAAAAAAAAAGCATATGTCCGCCTAGGCTACTAAGGCCAAGAATAATTTAAAAATTAGCCTCTTTTCCTTTTCTCGATGACAAGTGCCAGTGGAAAATCTTACTTAACCTAAAAAACAGCATTTCTCTAAGGAGTTGAAATGTGCAGAAGAATTATTTCTGCTGTGGACAGAGATCAACCTTTTTTTTGTTTTGTTTTCTGTCTTCCTGGTTACATCGTATAGTCACATAAAAGGCAAAATAACTCAAAATGCCACTGACATAGGAAGTTTTATCAACTTACATAGCCTCAGGCAAAGGTTATGTTCCTGAACTATGAACCCACCTTTCCTAGTTCTTAGTAACCCAAATGGAGCTAATAATAGAGGAAAACTCCAGGCCTTCAATGATAAGGTAACATTTTCCCAAAACTTAAGGGACAAATACTGTCAGAGGGTTGAGAAAGTTATAACCAATTTTAGAAAGATTTGAGCCATAAAATATAGTACGCCAACTTTGAACTGCTACCTCACCACTACAATTCAGATGAAAGCTTTATGTATTGTTTCTAAGGCAATGTAATTTACCAACATGATTGTACATTATGCCATTTACAAAGTCTTGATCATTTGTCTGCTCACTTGTAAGCTGGGCCCCTGGGCCACCGCTAAAATTTAAGAGTAAGTCCCACACTAAAGAGGTTAATATTGTAGCTTGATTCCCATGTGAGCTTTTGAGCTTCATTCTGTTACATGGGCACCAGGAACGTCATGAATCTGCAATATAGACCAGGGGCTGTGCAAATGTGCTGTTGATTAGAGAGGAGGTTGGCAAGGGATTCCATTCAGTGTAAAATGCTAACTTTTTTTTTCTTTTAAAGATTTTTATTGGGGAATTGGGGAAGGGGAACAGACAAGTTGCTGTCTTTTTGTTCTTCAGTCTACTTGTGGAGGACGTTGCTTCACTGGCTCATGTTGGTGTCGTCATTGCGCTCTTCCCGGATGAGGCAGATCGGTCACCGGCCTCTGGATGGTCACTCACTGTGGCTATTGGCAGCTCATGCTGGCTGCTGGCCACTCACGCTGGCTGCTGGCCACTCACTGTAGCCTATGGCAGCCCGCTGCAGCAGGGGTTGCAGCCTACACCATCGCCGGAACTCACGCAGCCCAGCTCCAGGTGGAACTGTTGTTAGCTGTAGAGGGCAGTGTCACTGGCCCTCATATGTGGGATCCGAACCGGGGCCGCTGGTATCCCAAAACCAGCTCTTAACCAATGCGCCACTCGGCCAGCCCAAAGCTAACTTTCTTTAAGGGCAGTATAGCATTATTATTTCTATAAAGAAAAAATTGGGGGAAAATGTAACATTTTAAAATAAATAACAGGTATTTTCCCCATGTCCCATCAATTTGATTTAGTAAAAATTTAAAGGAGTCCCAATAGCACTGGTCACAAACGAATCAAAACACATAAGGTACTTTGGAATTATCCCCAATAGAATAATAGCTGGAACTCAACCACCCTGGGAGAGTGTCATTGCCCTCCATCACCAAGAACTGTTCCTCCAAATGTCCCTGGAAACCAGTGCCTCTCAACTAGGGGCTGTTTTGCTTCCTTCAGGGGATATCTGGCAATGTCTGGAGTAATTTAATTTTTTTTTTTTTTTTAGCTGAGCCATCCTGCCACCTGTTGGCAGCTCAACGGCAACTCAGCTCGGACTGGCCTCGAACAGCTGTTGCTCAGAGCTCAGCTCGCACTCTTGAGCGAGCTCTTAACCAACTGAGCCACTCGGCCGGCCCTGAAGTAATTTAAATTTTGTTTGCCACAATCAGCTACTGGCATTCAGTGGATTGAGGCTAAAGATGTTGCTAAATATTTACAGAGCACAAGATGAAGTATTGAGCCCACAAAAAAGAAGTATTCAGCCTAAAATGTCAAGAGGGCCAAGGTTAAGAATCCTGGCTTAACCAAAAGAGTGGCCCATTACCAACAACACTATCTAGAGGAGGATAGCTCTTGTTGCATTCTGGACCTTTTGTCACAGTCTGCCTTACTCATGATGTTGTTTCTCTATCATGTGCTACATGTTTGGCCCTGCTATGTTTTTCCTCCTCCCCACTTTTTGAAGGATGTGAAGACCTCCAAAGACTCCAGATACCTTTCCTCACTTCCTTGGGAAGACACTACCAACTTTTCCCTCTAAGGACTGTGTACTTCCTGCTGTCTGTCCTCCAATCTCTAATCGTGTGGGAAATTTCAGAGAGAGCATATGCCCTTTCTCTTATGACATGACAGAAATTCTCCTCTCAAGTTCATAGAGGGCCAAGATGTTCTATTCCACTCATTGAACACTTCCATTTCTACCTCCATGCAGATTTTGTATACCCCCATGTTTGGTCCTCATTTTAGCTTCTGGCTACACCCATATGAACTCAACTCAAGTATTTACTGAGAAGTTACCTACTCATACATAGTGATTAAAGCCTGGCTATTATTTTTTCCAGTTTGTAACGATTATAATTTACTGGAAAAATACTGGAAGAAATATAAATCATTCTAGTTAATCAAACAGTCTGGTTAACTGAGAGTCATTAGAGGTACTATGCCAGATTCACTGACTGTTTTATCAAGGAGTTGGAAACCAAATACACTTAAACACTAAAACTAAAGCAAGCATCATTTAATCTTTACTTGACCATTAAAATGGCTCATTAGGATCCTTCATTGCCTTGGGGTCATTATTAGAATCCTCTCTCTTTTTGTCTCATTTTGCTTGAGTGATGCTGGGTAGAGGAATCAGTTCAATTAAGGAACTCTGGGAAACAAAACTGGGCTCCGAGTAAATATTATTGGCTGACTGAAGCTATGGGATAGAGGCTACCCCATTAGGGAAATCTGTTTCCTAATTCTTGACAGTTTTTTAAATCTGGAAATATAGAAAATATGGAAAGCAGAGAGCTAAAAACGGTGGGCTACCCTCTGTTGCATATTGAATCTCTCCATTGTATTTTCCCTATTATCATGTACCATAACTCAGGAAATGGTACTTTGGCAATATAAAAGGCTTTAATCCTAGCTTGAAGTAACCTACTGACTTGCTTCACTCACCACTGTCACTGACCGTACTTACTGTATTCTGCTTTGCCTTCAGCATGGGACTCTGAGACCACATTGGCACTTGGGGGACTCAGAAGCCTGCACTGGAAGCCTTGCCCTGTTATGCTTTCTCTGACCCTTTCAGTGACTTCACAGGAATTCTTCACACTCAGGTAAGTACACGAACTTGGTGACTAGCTTGCCTATTCTTTTTGCCAAAGGAAAGATCACAGTTTTGTTTTGTTGCCTTGGAAAACAGAATACACTACAATAGTTCTGTGCCAAGTATGTTAAACATCTAATAGCTTCTCTCTCAGTGCAGTAAATGCTACAATGTCATAAAGATGCAGCCATAAGGGGATCAGAATTTGCCTTTTTCTCCTTTTTTTTTCTTTCTTCTTCTTGCCTAGCACCTCATAGCTCCACAGATTCTCTGCAGTAAAACAGATCCAGTGAAGTTGTTGAGGATAGTTCAACATGGCCATATCTACAAATTTGATTATTAATTTGCATATTGGGACTTGAAATTCACTTTCTTGCTCTTCATTCCTTTCATTCTTTTTTGTCATGTTCTTGTTTCTTCCCAGCCTAAAATTACCTACACAAAGCAAGCTGGACCAGTTCCTAGCATTTTAGGCCATAGGCAGTGTTTTTAGGTGCCCATACCCCTATATTGAACATTTTCTACCCCTCATCATCTCTACTAGAAAAGAACAAAACATATAATTCTGAGCACCAGAAAAATTCCTGATTCCCCTTTGCAGAATATCTATTTTTGTTTTCCTAACAAGAAAGTGCTGTCATTCATTTACGAAGCTGCTGCATAAGATGTGCCATTAGTCGCTAAGTTATTTTCTCGTGAATATGAAAAAAAACATATCAAGTGCTTACCATGTTATAGGGATTTAGGGTATGTTTTCACCATTCTTCCCAACAACATTGCAAGGTAGTACTATGAGCCCAATTTTACAGATATGGCCACATTTTTGTAGAACTTAAATGGAAAGTTTATGTTTTTTCTCTTACACTATGCTGTGGCTATTTGAAACATTGGACTACTTACTGATCACATCTAGCTTGTGACCATGCTACTTATTAAGTCAGCTGACAGAGTTGTGGGATGTGTTGGTTCAGGTCTTCTGAGATGCACATGTCATGGCAGGATCAGACATGTAAGAGCTTTATTGGGGGGGCAGGGGTGACTTGTGAAGGAAAATAGGGAGAAATACAAAGGAGAGAGGGAGACAAAGGAGTCCACAAGAGCCAATAAACAGGCCATGATGTAGTTATGGCCCTTGGGGAGGAGAGGGAAGTAAGGAGGGCTGTTAATGAAGCTTTAAGCTGCAGTACAAGTCTAAGAAAGTTTAGACAAAGCCAATGGGTAATCATTAAGCTAAATCCATCAGAGGAGTCCTGCATTTCCCAGGACCAGGCCTGCCCTCGTTTCCTTGCCAAGCTCAGTCACTGTCTGTGGGCAGCCTGTGAGAAGTGTAGCTCCAAACACAGTGGTAGATTCAGGGCACAGAAACTGAGGCTCTCTATCAATTACAGTCCCTCACAGTAGGAGAACTGAAAGGAAGATTTTCATTACTGTCATAGGTATATTGGATGGGTAGATTCAGGGGCCTATTAGAGGCCTTTGACATAATTAGGAGTCTGTTTACCCATATTTTATTAGGCAAACTCTTTTGAGGATAGGGGTTTTGTCTGACTCATTTTTGTATCTTTCACAGCAACTGATTAGGCACAAAATAGGTGCTCGGTGATTAATATGGACAGAACATGACTTGGCCAGCAGCACTCTGAACTTTTGCAAAGTAACAAAAATAATTTGATGACAGTTTGCAAATATTGGATGATAATTTCCTTAAATGCCTTCTAAAATGACTAGCCCTAAAAAAGTAAAGCTGACAAATACTGCTAATTACAATTACTGTCATTAAGAATAAGAGCAGTAATTATAATCCTTTGCCCTTCCTAATTTAGCCCATTTTCACAGAATGAAAAGATTCAGGATTTGAACTATTGGACAGAACCTCACAAAAATCACTGATAAATCAATGCACACAAACCCAGACAGACACACACATACACATACACACTCACCCTTCCACACATTGCTGTGATCTAATTTTAACTTCATATAATGCAGTCATGCCTTCATTCTGCAGTGCACAGCAACTCTAAACACACAGAATAGCTTCCTTCACCCCCAGGACCACCATTAAAGCAAGAGTGAGAGCTTAGGAAAGCTCCTGGATACCCAGGGTGGAATCAAGTCCATTTCATAGGCAGGATAGGAAAAGGCAACTGGAGTGAAAGGAGTGAGGTTTCTGGGAGAGTTGAAGTAAAGAAGGGCAAGAGAGAGAAGACTAGAGCAGATAGGAAGGAAAATACAGGCTGAACTTGTGCTGGAGATAGTAGCACATCTGTAATAATGATCTTGGGTTTGACAGGGCTTGTTTGAATATATTAGTATAACATAAGACAACATTGTCAATATGAGCCAGACGGGTCATCATCAAAAAGTGTTACCACTGGGTGGGATCAAATCACCAGCACAAATGGCACCCTCTTGAGCAGTTTCAGCCAAGATGCCAAAGGCTGACTGGGCATGAAAGGTGGCAGATGGACAGTGTTGTAAAGGAGCTTGCCTAGCTGCTGACACTGTGTAAAACTTTGTGCAGCTGTGAAACTTTTTCTGGGCCAGAGTAGGTAAAATTCTGGGACCATCAACTTCAGTGCAATTTTCTTGAAAAGAAGCAGAGCCAGAAACAGGACCCAGGGAGGGCACAGAGTTGAACTGTTTTCTGTTAACCTGTGGTGCAGTTTTACTCCCTGTCCCTGGTCCTTTACATGGATTTGGCCCATCTCTGTAATATACTAAAAGGGACACACAGAAGTCTAAGTGTAGGCAGCAGCACTCTGCCTCAGATTTTTATCCTCTTCCTCTTCTTGTCCATTCAACCAGATCTCGTTTTTCCTAACTCTGAGACCCTAACAGCTCTACACTCTGACTGCTAATGCTGGCCTTAGGCCCTCCTTGCTTTAAAAATCTGTCTTGACTTATTTCTCTTGTTTATTTACCTCAGCTCTCTGTATAAAATTTTCAACTTTCAACTGTGTACACACTGTAAGCATCCCAAACACCTACAGCTGTGGGCAAGAATCAGTCCTACCACCAACCCCAGCGCTGTAGGGCCCACACTACTTATGCCAGCTTATTTGGAATCCTTGCCAAGATAGGAGATAGGACAGCTGGCATAGAGGAATATTTCTCCATTGAAAAAACAGTTAAAAAATCTAAAAGTTGTATTTGGTTGCATGCTTAGACTTCTAAAGGCCCAAAGGCAAATTATGGGGGACAGAGCCTTGTCAGTCGAGGTGATTAATTTTTAGGTGTGAACGGGGATTGTGTTTCGAGCAGAACCAGTGATGGTAGCATGCCCACAGAGGCAGTTGTGATACAGTGGAATGAAAACCGGCCTAGGTATCATGAGACCTGGTTTCTAGCCAAAATCAGTTCCAAATAATTGTGTGAGCTTGGGTCACTCCTGCCCCCTCTCTGGGCCTTGTTTTGTTTTTTTGTTTTTTTAATCTAATAAAGTAGCTGATTAAATGATCTTCCAAGGTAAATTCCTCCTTAATCATCTGGGACTAATTGATCGCTTAATGGGCAAATGAAAGGGGCAGAAATTACTCTTTGTTAAGACTCTGAACCCTGATTGCCAATGAGACAGCTTTATTGTTGGAAAATAAAAGAAATAAATGACAAAGCTGAATAAGAGAGATCAGGAATCAGACATAGGATGTGTGTTGTGGGCCCCGGCAAGGAGATACAGTTGCTGAAGAGTAATTCATTTAAAACAAAGACTTCTGGTGGACTAAAGTCCAAACACAGGGTTTTTTTGTTTTTAACCTTTCCACAAAATATACTTTATTTTTTTCATTGTTAAAGATATTTATTTTATTATTATTATTATTAATAGTTACAGATGTACAAAACTAAGCAATAGTTATCTTTTTCACCCCTTACAAAGTAACTATCCCCTCCCCTTCCCTAACCCCCCCGATTTCATACATATCTATTACAATTCCATTGACTCCATCCCCACACTATACTCCACATCCCATGACTATATATGTGTTAAATTATAGTCAACATCTAATATTAATCAGCAGCAGCTTCAGATGTACAGTGCAGTGGTCAGGCCTCTACACTATCCATGAAGTGGTCTCCCTGACAAGACATGAATACAAACACAAGGTTTTTAATGAAGCTGGAATGATGTTTATGTGATGGTGTTTTAGGAACACTGATGGGGCCCAACTGATGCCATCTCTGCTTTTCAACCATTATATTGTAATTCCCACATTCTTTTTGTCTATTAGAAAGAAAGTATACTACAAGGAAAGCATGCCACATAAAGCCAGAAATGATTATTTTTTTTTTTTTTTAGGGCAGTGTCACTGGCCCTCATATGTGGGACCGAACCGGGGCCGCTGGCTTCCCAGGCCAGCACTTAACCTCCGCGCCACCAGAAATGATTATTTATACCTGAGGGCAAACTAATTTCTTCAGATTAGCCAACTACCCAGCAGGGCATTGGCAAATATTGATGGGAGAAGCGGCAGATGAGGGTTGGGAAGTGAGGTCAGGAGTCAGAGTATGAAAGGGAAAATGGTACAGGATGTGGGGGGCTATTTGGGAGCAGAGATATGGTAACATATTCTGTCCTTCCCAAGCAGGGATTCCTAGGTAATGAGTGAATACTGTGGGGATATAAGGAACTTAAAAATACCTGTGGCTTTAGAGAGGGAAATATGCAGAATGGGTCTGAAAATGAAAGCAGAAGCACACACTTTTCAAATATCAGTTATAGTCACACAAAAAAACATAAAGGTTTAATACTTTCTCCTTAATTCCTCACCCATGTATTCATTCCACATCTAGGTGTCCCATCAAGCACCTCAAAAATAAAACATGACTGCCCACTCAGGGACACTAAGAAAACCAAACCAAACCAAACCAAACAAAAACCCAACTCCGCAAAGCCAAAGACAACAGAAAAACAAAACATGACCACAACAGAAGGAATCATTGGCATCCATAAATACTCTGTGTTCTCCATATTGATTGATTGGACCACCTTCTCATTATCTTGTCATCCAAGTCAGAAATACAGAATTCCTTCCAGGATCTTTTCTTTTCTTCATCACTTCATCTTCCTTTCAATCATCACCATGCCTTTATATCCAAGGATTTTTTTCTTTTCAACAATCCAAATATCTATTATCTTCTCTCCATTCTCTTTGTCATTGTCATAATTCAAGTCCACCTTGCTTACTGTCTGGACTACTGCAATGACTTCCTCACTGAGCAGCCTATATTCAGCCTCCTCACATGATAATGCTATCAGACCCTCCAAAATGTTGTAAGAGTAATCTAAGATATAATTCCAGTCATGTTAAATCTCTGCACATCACCACTGGCTTCCACTTGCCTAACAGAATATCCCAAACTCCATTGCAATGGCTTATGAGGCACAGTTTGGCATCTGTCTACCTCTGAACTCTTGTGATTCATCACTTTCCTACACGTTCCTTGTACTCTAACTTACATCTGATTACTTATCTTTTCGTATACATACAATGCTCGTCCATATCCATGTACCTTTGAATATGCAAACTCCTCCACCCATCACCCATTTTGAGCTAGCTAACTTCTCACCTGTTAGTACTTAGCTCAGCCCAAGACTAGCTACTTTGTGCTTAAGTTGCGTAAGTTCACCACCTATATTCAGTACTGTATTCACTCAGCCATGAATTAAAACTACCCAATTAGGAACACCACAGCACTTACACTGACATTGTTGCACCTGTCAATCAGTTCTAGCCATTACCAGATTAGTTGGGAAGCACAAGAGCCTGGGTTTAAGGGAGAGGAAAAACACAAATGTCAAACCTGTTTGGCTGTCTTAATATTTTTACTGAAATGGCTTTACATACCTTAATGACAAATCCTTACATTATTTTTTAAAAATTGAAATGATTTGTGGCCTTTAAGAAAATAGCTTGTTAGTCAACCGGTCTTTTTTGTCACATCTGTGCACAATGGAAGCAAAAACTATCAGCAGTTTTAATCTCCAAACAAAAAAAAAGAGGCCTATATTATCCTCTTGTAACTGGGCCTCAGTGGGTGTGGGTATTTTGAGCCTGTTGCAGAATTATTTGTGATTATGATACAAGAGAAAATAGGCTGAAATAGCAAGAGGATTCCTGCTGTGGCTGATAAGAGTGTGGGAGAGTCCTGGGGGAGGTGTCTTGCAGTACATCTGTGAGGGGGCTAGGCATTCCTGAGCAGTTAAGCCACTAAAAGTTTTCTACGAATTCATTTTTTCAAGTGAATTCTTGCCTCTAATTCAAGTCCCTAACATAAACCTGAATGAATTTAGATATGAGTTATACCAACAGTAACAACTACCAAAAGCTCCTCCCATATATTTAAAAAATATGTAAGTAATTCTTTGTCTTCAGCAAGATATAAAACGTGATAGATATGGACAGGTACATATGGTTGTGGCTTTTCACAGATTCTTTCTCTTTTTTAATTTTAGCAAATATAAATGATAGTAAAGGACAGACTCCAAGTTTGACATGATTTGACTGGCTGTAATGAGAAACCAATAACTCCACAGAGGACAATGAAAAATAGTGTGCCATAAGGTATGTCACTTCTGCCAATAAGCTTCATGTCTTAGGTATTTTAAAGTCATGTCTTTTTTGTGTGAGTTTGTGGAGTTTTTTTTTTTTTTCCTTTTTTTCCTGTCTTTCTTTATTCTTGTGTTTGGACACAGGGAGAAGTCAGGGGAGTAGGTGACAATGAGATTTAGGTTGGAAAAAAATGGAGCTGGGACTGGATGGTTATTCTACAATAAAGATGAGTGATGGTGATTATTGGTGTGATGGTAAAGTAAATTGTAAGTTAAAAAACCTTGGTCGGGAGAAAAATTAATTCTGGTTTTCTATAAGTGTTCATCCCTTTTTTTCTTCCTTTTTTTTTTGAGGGCTGTGTCACTGGCCCTCACATGTGGGACCCGAACCAAGGCCGCTGGCTTCCCAAGCCAGCGCCCAACCACTGCATCACTCGGCCGGCCCTCATCCTTTTTTTAAAGGCACTCCATTTCTCGAAGGCATTATCTTTAATTCGGAGCTCAGAGTTGCTCTGCTTTGGGATGTATTTGAGATCTTCCATTACTCACCATTTTAGAACTTCTATTTTCAGTATCTTTCTAATGGGGACATTCCGAGTGCTGCACAAATGTTCACATCTTCCCTGTGCTTAATTTCACAAGAGCAAGGATTTAACTTGGCTATGTATGGAAAATTCCCAGTGGAGAGTTCTGGTAGGTTGTCTCTCATGCAATGCAGTAAGTTTCTGATGGCTCATATGTGAGGATTAGAAAGGTTATAATCATGATATAAGATCAATTTAAGAAGTGGTTTAGAATTGTAAATTGATACAGCATGAAGATATCCAGAATGATTTAAGCACAAATCTGACAAAATCCATACTGGATATTAATATGCAACATTAAACTGGATACAACTTAATACTAACTGGGAAAACTTACAAGAAAAGCAAAAATAAACCTCCCCAAACAGAATATATTTCTACCTAGATTCCTTCTATGGCTAAATTATGCTATGAGCTAATGCAGGTTTCGAAATGAAATACTAATTTTATAATTAATGTAAGTTTCTTCTCTATTTATTTGTCCATGAGGCTTCACTCCTGGATAATTCTGGACAAAGAAAAGAGAAAAATATAAGTCAGGTAAACATAAAAGCCTGAGTTGGATAAGGGGAATCCCAGCATATGAATTAAAAAGCTCTGTTCTTTTCACAAGAAAAGTCTACTAGGCACCATACACGGTGCCCACAGTGTGTAAAATCTCTGCTACAAACTGAAATGTTTCATTTTTTTAATAAGATTGAACTCAATTGCAATTCAATTTCTTCCAACAGTTTTAATTATTTAGAATTATATTGCATTTTGTTCTTTTCCCTTGAAGGGCCATATTTGAAGCAGTGGTTCATTTCAAATGTGTTTGTATTGATTAGAATGATGATTCTTCCACACCATTAAAGGGGCTTCTAAAAGCAGGAAAACTTCTCAGGTACAAGAGAAAGTTGTCGGTGTTGCAGGGCTGTAGATCATTTGAAGATCACAGAAGAGATTCCCAGAATTTTCAGGGTGAAAATCTACTTCTTTCCCCTTCAGACTGGCAAACTATCCAGAGTATATAGCTGCCTGTCCCTTCAACTTGTCTTTAGGAAGCATGTTTTCTTTCATTAAAGAAAATCCTTCTTCCATATATCAAGAATAATATCAAATAAACAACAATAGCAACAATAAAACAAGAACCTTGCAAAAATCTTCAGTATTACAAAGTTCATAATGTCTTCTAGCTCTGCCAAGCCCAGTATTTTATTTACCTAATGTTCTTCCTTCTGTCTAACCACAGTCTTTCGTGTTTCAATTTATTGTTATTCCCTCTTGTTAAGAAAAGGAAAATGAGACGCAAATTTAAAAGGCAAACTATTCTAGCTGAGTTTTTTCTATAGTATTTCTGGGCCAGCCAAGTGGCGCGGTGGTTAAGCGCTGGCTTGGGAAGCCAGCAGCCCCGGTTCGGTCCCACATATGAGGGCCAATGACACTGCCCTAAAAAAATAAATAAATAAATAAAAGCAATACAATGCTGAACTATCTATAGTATTTCTGAGTCTGCAAATGAATGGATATAGGGGGTAATGCCACATAATTTAATACAAAGAACAGGCAATTGCCATTCAGAGTTTGTTCAGAGGCTCAGCATAATGCCAGGACAGAGGGATGCAATAGAGTATGTCTGATCAGATTGAGGGAGTCATTTCAGCATTTCCTCTTTATAAAATTTAAAGTTAGTTTTCAATTTCCTGGAGTGACTATTCCAGATGGGCCAGGTCGTTCAGATAAAATAGAAACTGACCTACAATCACTCTCTAGTATCAAGGGAAGGAGAAATAGAGCTTGGTTGAGGTTGTTTTTCATTTCTAAATGTCTGCACTGAGGTAAGATATATACACTTCCCTTTTCATGTGGAAAGAGGTGCAAGAATAAAGACTGAAACAAGACAAGTGGTATATACACAGAGAGAAGGCTTTCTTCCCACTAGGCAGAAAGATCTAATAGCAAGGTAACTATTTCTTCCTTCCTTCTTCTAGCCCCTCCCCCTCTTTCCCTTTCTGCTTTCTCACCATCCCAACCCTGGAAATGGAAAGCTACCCATTTAGATTACAATTTGGAATTTATAGTTCTTATCTTCTCCTACTACTCAACAGCCCACAGGTTAGATTTAGAGCCATTTTATATACCATGCCCCTTAAACTTTCAGCTCAGTGACCTTGATGTCAGACATTGAGGATGAAGCCAGGGTGGTGAGTTGCAGCTGTTGCCTGTAATGTGATCTCTTAGGGTAATGCCTGGTCCCTTGTGCAGGTCCCTATAAAAGCAACAGTACAAGGTCAAAACTCATCTCAAATATCACCTCCTTTGGGAAGCCTTCCCTGCACCCCACCCCCTGACTCCATACCCAGTGTTCCAGTGATTCATGATTTTTGCCTCTATCACAGCATTCATCATGCTACACTATACTGTGTTGATTTCTCTGCCTCCTCCACTAGGCTGGGAGACTTTGGCGATATAAACTGTCTTTTATCTCTGTATCTCTGATGCCTCGCATAGAGTCTGGCACATAACAGACTTCCAATAAATGCTTGCTGAAGAAATGCCAGGTTTACACTAACATAGTCTGTACCTGAGGGTCACCTGGGGGTGTAAATTTCTTCTCTGTTTCCAACATTTTTATGAAAATTAAACTATCATAGAGTTAACATATTATGTTATTATCCAATACCTTGGCACCTCTAATTTATTCATTACTGAGAATGCCTAATTAATTACTTTAGTATTTCACATTAATTTCACATTTCATTACATTTATATGAATAAAGGTTCATATAATATACACCAATTATAATTCATAAGTAATTATGCTTAGCCAAGTAAGATGTTAACTGAATGAGACATACTTCTGAAAAGTTATGTTTTGATAGGATCAAATAGAGCATAAAACGTTAAGAAAATGGGTTACCTAATAAATTTCTCTTTTCTTTCTAAATTCAAGCTTTCCCATTGTCCTTCTATTATTAACCTTCCTTTTTCTGCCACATTCCTGTTCCATAAATTATGCCCTCTCAACCTCTCCAAGGGCTACTCTTCAGCTAACAAGAGGTTCAGTCCTTCCCTATCATAAAAGAAACTTCCCTTGACTATTCTATCTTCTCAAGCTTCCCTCCCCATTGTTTACTTTCCTTTGCCAACCCTTCTAAACTTGAGACAGAATAAGTTGATACCTATAACCTCCACTTTTACCACCCACTTATTCCACAGTCATTCTCTCATCTGTCTCTCCTTTCCAATCAATCTTTGCTATTTGACTCCTATCTCTATCACTCTGCAGAAACCTCTTTCTCAAACGTTACCATCAATTCAATGGCAGGAGATCATAGAGATTAAGAACATGAGCTTCAGAGTTAAACAGTTTGGGGTTTATGTCCAGCCTTTTAACTAGCTATAAGGCCTTGATCATATTTTTTAACTTCTCTAAATTTTAGTTTCCTCATCTTTAAAATTGGGGTAAATAACAGTCCATACCTTACAAGTGCTTCTGAGGATTAAATGGGACAATTCCCGTAAAGTGCATAGAAAGTGACTAACAAGTGGTACCAATTTAGCCTACTGTAAGTCCTGACTCTTCCATTTTTATAGCATTTTACACTGGGGACTAAATGCCTTTTCTGGTACCGTGATCTTCCATAGCATCTACCATCCTGAAAACCTCTAGTTTTCCTCTTACCAGTCTAACTGCTTTCTTTCCATCCACATTGCTCTTCTTCTTCCTATCCCATCAGTGTGATATTGTCCTAAGATTCTGTTCTTGACGTATTCTTTTCGCTTTCTTAATTTCTCCCTCAGTGAAGATGGAAATATGGGTCTTAAATTCAGGAGCAAGGTTATTGCAAGTCCACGGCCACACTCATCATCTTTTCTTCTAAACTGGCTTTCCTCCTGACTTGGCTCTTTCTGTCACTAGCACCACAGATTTGGCTTTGCTGCAGCTAAATTGTACCATTTGTAACCCTCTAAACATGCCACACACACTTTATAGCCTCCATGGTTTTGCTTGTATTGGCTTAGTTAAAATCCAACCCATTCCTCAAAGACCATCTTAAATATCACCTATTCTGTGAAATGTTTCCTATTAACATGAATTCTGGGATACTAATTGTATTTCTACTACTTTCTGGCTGTGTGACCATGTGTGAGTTATGAAATCTCTCAGCTTCATTTTCTTCATTCAAAAGACAGGGATAATCAGGCCGGCCGAGTAGTGTGTTGGTTAAGCGCTGGCTTGGGAAGCCAGCAGCCCTGGTTCGGGTCCCACATATGAGGGCCAGTGACACTGCCCTCAAAAAAAAAAAACACAAAAAAACCAAAAGACAGGGATAATCATTGTCCCTAATTGATCAAGTTGGAATGAGGACTGAATTAAATGAAAAAAAAAATTCTTATAAAGATGCTTTGCACAGCATCTCACATAGGATAACCTCAATAAATGTTTGTAGCTACTGTTACTACTACTGCTGCTACCACTGCTGGTATTACCATTATCTTTATTTGGGACTCCAGAACAACTGAGTTCTGCCTCTTTTATTGAACTTTTTCTAATTCTAACTTATGGGCCTGCCGAGTGGCGTGGTGGTTAAGCGCTGGCTTGGGAAGCCAGCGGCCCAGGTTTGGTTCCACATATGAGGGCCAGTGACACTGCCCTCAAAAAAAAATCTAATTCTAACTTTTGTTAAGACTATTTATCTACATTGTTGACTCCTGTCATTAACCCCCTGCAACTATTAGAATGGGAGTACAAGACCCATGTCTTCCTTTTCTTACTGTGTAGGATCTCAATGTGTTTTTTGTTGAATTTAAGTAAATGAAATCCTACTTCCTGCTGGTCCCTTTTGGCATTTTTCTTTATTTCCTCCTCTTATGCAGTATCAAAGGTAACAGTAGTGATTAGTGTAAGAATGTAAGATATTTCATTGTAATATATTTTTTTAACCTTTGAATAGATTCTGGCTTTCCTTTGCTTGCTCTATCAAAGCAAATTGTTTCCTTAGGAATTGTGTTGACTTGGGGTAAGTGCTTACAGGGATTAACTTTGGAGTTAATGGGAGAAATTGTAGTCCTGATTATAAGGAGGAAAATCCTTACCTTTCCTTTCTGTACTCTTTTCAAACACTATCAATTATGTTCTCATTTTGAACTAGAAAATTCAGTCCATAATATTCATTGATTTGTTTTGTTGTACACACCCTCAGGCACTGAAAAGCATATAACAGATGTAGAAGACACACTCTCAGTCCTAAAAAGCTCAGTTTACCTCTGTCACCTTTTTCCTGAGCTGTCAAACAGAACCTTAAAAGGTGAAGGAAATGAAAGAGTAAAAACTACTCCCAATGGGAGCATTATTAGATCAAAGTCTAGGAAAAATTGTGAATCAAAGGCATTTGCCATGTATAAATGTACTTGCTCCCTGATTCCTTTATGTAACCCCTCCTGTGTCCCTCTTCAGGTGCTGGACTGGGCACCAAATGTTTTTTCCTAGACTCAAATCCAATACCAAGTATTTATCTCTCATTTCCATTCAGATACAAATTGCTGAGAACAGCTTAGCAAGTTTTAATGGGTGTGTGTATATATATGTGTATATTACTTTTTAAACATACATCAAAACTTTAATCTTAAAGATGTCACTTTAAGTGTTATATTTTAAACATTAGTCAATAGGTCGAAGTAGTGGTAGGAACTGAGGGGATAGGGGAGCTTTCCTAGGGATTTTCAGTCCACATCACATAGGTCACCTGCCTTGCCTACATATAATGCCCCACCCTAGCAAACTTGCTGTCAAATTGGTATAGGCTCAATAACAAAATTATTAGTTTCTCTCTTTTATTTTAAAATTTCATGACTCAAGGTAAGCAGTTCTTCCTGCATTCATATTCCATGAAGATCAATAAACAAAGGGGAAATTAATATGTACTGAGATAAGCTCAACTAAGGTGTTAACTAGAGGTCACAGTGGGTTTATCATATCTTCCCGGGAAAAAATAAAGCAAAGAATAATGATCAGAAAACATCTTAAGTAAGGACTTACGAATTTATGAATGTGTTCATTCTCTCTTAGGTCCATAACATCTGCATAAAGATCTAGCCAACTGAGTTCTTGGGCACTCCCCTTTATCCACAAGGTCTGTTGGTCTGAATGCCTATGTATCATTAAAAAAATATTTAACAAATGTAATGAAATTGTGAAAATGGCAGTAGAGTAGGAGCACCTCAAGGCTCAATCTATTTGATCTAGCTTCATTCTTGGCCTGTAGCCAATATTTCTCTTTTCTCTCTAAGAGGTGGCAGGAGTTTCCCTGACTGGGAAGTGAACTAAATGAATGAATGTGTTGATGATTCATCTTCACACTTGAGCACTAAGAGGAAGTTCTGTGCCAAATGACTTTCTCAAGGCAGCAAGGAAGAGAAACTTGGTTTTGTGTAAAACTTGCACAACCGGGTGTGGCTGAAATGCTGCTCAGTGAGAAATGGCATGCGTGATTATATCTGTCTGGGGCTGTGGATTTTTCAACTGAGAAAGTTAACCATTTTGATTTGTTATATTTGGAATCATTTTTTCAATCATGATAAGTTTTGCACAAGTTAGATTATATGGCCTCAATGAAGGCACATTATAATGGAAGGGTGGAAGAGCTCATGGCCTATTAGGACTCAAGTATTAAAACTTGTGTTCTACTCAGCAGAAATAAAACTGAACTAACATCTTGCTTTTGATTTGGAATCATTTATTAAAAGGGAGATGTCTGTTTCAAGGCAAAACAGAAGAACGATGGTTGCCAAGAATTGTTATAAAGAAGTTTCTCTAAGTCCTTCCTCTACTGCCTTCAATAAAAAGTGACAGCTTTGACTTTCCGCTTGAGGCTTTTAACAAGTCTCATTCAATACTGGAAGAATAGGAATAGTGAAAAAAATCTATGGTCTCACAAACAGGCCAAATTCTGAGTCCTCCTGTCAATGTCAAATGCTGTCAGCTGTCGGAAGCCAAAATATCTTATTCCCAGAAACAAACAGAAGCCTAGAGGAATGATTCATTCATTACATTGAACTAAAAAGGATTTATTGACAATGTACTCAACATCCAGGCTTAGATGTAGTGGATAATGCAAAAGTATATGGCAGGGCCTTTCATCTCAGAGGGTTTATGAAGACCATACCTGAACATCCTGAATTTCAAGGACCAGCAACTTCTTTAGTTCTGTGTGGCTGTCAGCAGAATTAAGCCATAGTGAGTTCAGACAGGCTTAAGGCACAGGCAGAAAAGAAGAAGAATAGAGGACTTGAGAGAGTATAACACAAAGGAAAGATTGTGTGAGACTGAAAAAATTAGGGTACAAAAGATGGCAGGAGAGCATTAGTTATGAAAATGGAAGATCACCTTGGGGAAGTAAACTTCAGACTGCCTTCCATCTTTAATTAATATCCACACCAGTGGAAAAGTACTGGATGCCTTCAGTCAAAAGACAGGATCTTCAGGTAGATTAACTGTGGTTTTGTGCTGAAAGCAGTTGACAGAAGGAACAAGGACAGGGGCCTTTGACATGCTTGAGTCCCTTCATCTACCTAACACAATTTCAAGACCTTGGAAGTTCCTAAACTTGCACTGAGAGTGAATCTTGAATTCAT
Organism: Aselliscus stoliczkanus; assembly: GCA_033961575.1. Taxonomy (NCBI): domain Eukaryota; kingdom Metazoa; phylum Chordata; class Mammalia; order Chiroptera; family Hipposideridae; genus Aselliscus; species Aselliscus stoliczkanus. The sequence continues at coordinate 54,912,223 of CM066737.1, forward strand.
ATTGCATAAGACATTGAGGCTTGAATAGTGCCAGACCATCTTGCCTCTTACAGGGAGGCTAAATTTCCAGTCAATAAGTGACTGGGCTATTATATTGCCCCCTAGAAAAGTAGGTCTGGGTTTGTTTATTTATTCCTGATATTGGATTCTGGATGCTGGAGGAAGAAGAGGTTGTTTTCTGATGAAATTAGAGACTGAGACAGAAAAGCATGCCTTCACCATCTCTCTCCATTTGCTGTGAAGAAGGACCAGATGGGGTATGACAGACACTTGGGGGTATTTATGGCTATTGAATATGCCTAATCTGAATTCTTGGCAATTAGGGCTATTCAGTTTTAACTCTTGGCTGGACTATACATTTTACCAGAAGCACCAGAAGCACTGACTAAATTTGTCTTTACCTCTCTGGTACCTCCTATTTGCCTGAACACTTTCCCTCAGATACAAATGTGTTCTATTTAAAAAGATGATGTGGACATATTTCAAAGTATAGTTATGGAATGCACCACTCCTGCACCTTCCCCCCGCCCATCACAATTAGATTTTTTGTACAAAAAGGGCTATATAAGTTCTATGGGCTGCTTTTCTGGAGATCAACATTTCCTGTGAAGAATTCTTACCCCATAACTGGATCAGATTTCTGCATGGCATGCCCTACAGTCTCCATTTTTCAATTCTACGTGATATAGGTGAATAAGTCCCATTTTATCATATAATCACAGAATCTCAGCCAAAGGGAGCTAGAGACCATTCAATTATCCTCATCACTTAAGAAGTGAGGAAATCAAGATCCAGAGAGGAAATGGGATTTGCCCACCTTCACATAGCAATTTATGGTACAGCTGGAACCTTTGACTTGAAAAGGAGTGAATAAATAAGATCATAAGAAATTTCATACTTAATATCTCTGCTTTCCTTTCTTAGGTGATTTATTATTCTAATGTATCACTTTTCAATTTATTGACACAATTTACTTAATGCTTACTTTCCAGTTTTGTTTCTTTTTTTTTCCTGAAATCGAAAACGAATAGTCAATTTTCCACTTTAGTTAAAACTTTTAAGGGTATTTAAATCCTGTACCATGTTTTGTTCGCCATAGTGCCTTTCACAGTGCTTGCACATAACTTGTTTGATAACTATGTGGGGAAGCAGCACAGTATAGTAAAAATTGCTGTGGATTTGAAGCCAGACAGTTAGTTTTCACGTCAGCACTGATGCTGACCAGCTATGGGGACTTGATTAAGTTATTTAATATATTGGAGCCTCAGTTCTGTTTCTATAAAATGGAACTAATAATGGTGTCTACCTCATGGGGTTTTAATAACTGCAGTAATTCATACAGAGTGTCTGGCAAAATTCCTGCACTAATACGTACTCAATAAATGGTGACCATTAATATTATTTAGTAAAGGGGTCAGTTTATACTTGAAAGTGAAAAAGGTCTATTCTCAACAGGACAGTCACAGGGAAGAGTTAAACAGGGGGTCAGGAAGGGAACTTGAATAGCTTTGCAGTGCCCCTTTGAGTTAGAGTTTGGATTGCTTTTTATTTTTTGCTTTACTGTTGGCTTAAAGCCAATCCTTAGAATATCCTGAAATTATCAGAGCTGAAAGGAATTTTATCAGTCACTTTGTTAAAATTTCATAGAGTTGGAAAGTGAGGCTAAAAGATTAACTGAATTCACTTTAATCACAAACATAGTTGAGGTAGAACCGTACTTCGAATTTTTAAGAGTTTCTTTCCATACATTTTCTCTATAAGGCCTGCTTCCATAAGGCACATCCCATTTCAAACATTAGCACAAAAACATATTCCAAAGCTGCATCTCATGATTGGGTTATTGCCTAGCATTTTGAATTAGTGATGCCTCTGCTCTTCTTCCTTAGCGTGCATAATCTAATGGATGATAACATAATTTGGGGGTAAATTTGAAGTTTTAATTCCTAAGGGCTGTGTGTATGATATGCGTGTATGCATGAGGCCTACCTGTATATATTCTGAGTGAGTTAAATATACAGAAAAGAAAAAGAGAAAACCTACCAAATAGAAGACTGAAAGCAAGCTTACCAAGTCAAAAGCAAACTGTTGTGGTAAGATGGGTTTTATGGTGTGGGAAAGTTACCATCTTGGAGTACTCTTTTTTTGTGGGGAAAGGGTATCTGGAGTGGAAAATGAATGGGAAAATGTGGTATTTTAGCTCTTAACTTTTACTGTGAGGTGGCTAATCTCATCTTCTGTTTCCTTTCCATGATACTGCCATTGTCACACGTATGACACAATAGTGCCATTTTAAAAAAACAGAGGGGAAAGAAAAACCCAGAAACAGGCAGGAGGCATCCTGAAACAAGGTTCAAGAAATGTTTTTGTAAGTTGGCCATTTCAGGATTAAAGAGACCTGGCAGAGGGGAACCTATAGCTTTTAGCCCACTGGTTAGTCTTGCCAAGTCATGGGCCATTTCCCCCAACACAATACAGGGAAAAAATATTTTTGAATGGAAAACTATGCATTGTTTAGATCACACCCTTCCACTATATCTGGCTCTAGTCTTTCACTGTATTTCAGAAATTTTACAACTCTGTAAACTATAGAAAACTGATAGCAATGCAAAATTATTCTTGTCCATTGTAGACATGTAAAATCTATCCACTGGATGTCCAATGGTCACACACACACACACACACACACACACACACACACACACACACTTTGAAAGAGACCAGTGTGCCTTTATTTGCACATCCATTTTAATATTTCTGATCTATAATTTGTCCTTCTTTCTTGAATTCTCCCTTGAGTTGGTTATATAACACTTGATCAGTTTCCTCATTAATGAATGAAACAAAATCTTTAGCATTTGTTCATTTTATATCTGTATGAGACTCATGATTTTACATTTTTTTGGTAACATTATCTTTTAATAACAGCCATGCCAAGGATATAAAAGTCTCCTGTCCCTTTGGTAGCTAGACAACATATGTAGTGGGTAACAGATTTTAATAGTTTGGGAGGCTTTGGCTAATAATTCAGACTCTTCAGAAGTAGTTATTGTCAAGTATGATTTTCTCATGTTTGGTGGACTGATCTCTTTGTTGAGCTAGAGTAAGCAAGCTGGTTCTTTTCATTTTTGAAATGGGCAGCAAGACCAATGCACTCTGACATCAAAGCTGCTCCCCCAGCCCAGCTGGCAAGCCTATTTGCAAAAGGGGCAAAAGGCACAATCAGCAACAGGAAAATGTTCTTCTCACACCCCACCCAACCTCCTTCATCCCCAGACACACAAGCTCCAGCAAAATAAAGAATTCTGCTGACAAAGTCTCACCTGAACAGAGAAAGTAAATCTTTACAGAGATTCTGTAGTCAATGATTTCAGCAAATTAGGTGCCATTCTTGAACCTGCCATATGTAGACTGGCTGAGGAGAGCTGACTTTGTGAAGCCAACTAGCTTCCTTAATTAGAGAATGGGATTTTGGGACTCATGTTCAGCACACACCTTAGGTCCTATTCACATCCAAGCCACCAAATGATGTGATAAAACTGTTTTCATCAGGGCTCAGGAATAGATCTGACTTTAAATGATGATCAGCACAACTTCATGTCATCAAAAGAACAACTTTCTGACTTTCAAGGGATTGAAGTAACAAAATTAATTCTTAAGCAATGGCAAGAGAACTTTAGATTGAAGATAGATGAGATGTGGTAGGGGTAAGGGGAAATACAGTAAGGGTTTACTAGGTGGAACAGAGAAACATTTTAATATCTGTGGCTCAAATATGAATTCCTAGACATCCAACCACATTTTCTAGCTTGAAACAGCATTGCCTGACACAACACTGCATTTGGATTCAGAAAATAATAGATTCTCTCCTTTCTGCAGATGGCTACTGTGTGATATTAGGCTAGTCACTTAGCTTCTCTGCAGTTTTGATTTTTTTTTACTTGTAAGCTAGAGTTATACATTTAAAATGGATAGTGCTTGTTCTGAAATGGGAAAAAAATCATGACCTTAAAATGAGGATGTTTGTTAGGAGATGATGTTTAAATATAAATCATGATGGGCAATATGACAAGTTTTTCTTTAATTTAAATAAAGCAATAAATGTCAGTCTGACACAAAGTGCAGTCTTTAAGAGGGCAGTGTCACTGGCCCTCATATGTGGGATCCAAAACTGGGCTGCTGGCGTCCCAAGCCAGCTCTTAACCACCGTGCCACTGGGCTGGCCCACAAAGTGCACTCTTAGTTTAAAAAATCAAGATATTCTAAAAGGCCATTCCAGTCCTTGCTAAATAAATAAAGCCCTTTAAATAAAGCCTTTTAAAGCATAGACAGACTTGCTTTTCAATTCAATTACATTAGAAACAATGATAGATATCCATAAAGCCAGGGATTTCCAGTTAAGATGGCAGACTACATAAATGTTGTGCATGCCTCCTCCCACACCCAAATCAAAATTACAACTAAACTATAGAAAAACTGTCATTGGGTATCACCTAAAGTCTAATTGGACATAAGTCCTACTATTAAGTACATACACAAGAAGTCACTTCAAGACGGGTAGGAGGGGCAGAGATGAGGAACAAGCTGGTCCCACATATGCATCAGGCATTTAAAAATCAGGAGGGATATCTTGGCTGTGGAGGTACCCCTAAAGGAGCAAAGTGTCACAGCCCCTCGTCAGGCTCCCCATCCCAGGGTTACAGTGCCAGGAAGAGATGTCGCTATAACTTCTGGCTGTGAAAACCAGCAGAGATTGTGGCTGAGTGAGTCATAGGGCAGCTGGAGTCCCAGGCACTCCTTTTAAAGGGAGCATGCATTAACTCACTTTTTGACTGACTCACTTGCTCTGGGCTCCAGTACTGGGGCAGTAGCTTGAAAGGTACCAGGGACCTACAGGGAGGAACTGAATTGTCTGGCTTCAGAGCAAAGGCTGGAGGGGCAGCTTTCACATAGACAGAAGTGCTGCTAAAATCCATTGTTTCTTTGTTGATCCCTCCCCCATCCTAGGATGCAGAGACAGGCAGCCATCATATATGGGTCTCCATTAATTTGGCTAACACCATTCACTCATCCCTGGTAATCCCTGAGACCTTGCCCCACCCAAGAGGCTTCCAGGGGCTTTTCCATACAAATGGACTATCATGGCTCATGCAGTGGACTTCTCAAAAACCTCTTAAAGGTTTAAAAATCCCCAACCAAGTAGCATCAGGCTTTGGCATGTCCCATACCTCTTGCTAAGCAGCCTCAAGCCTGGCACTAGTTGCAATCAGCCTCAGTTCATGGCTTGGCCTCTTGAGGCAACTCTAATCTCAGCATTGGTGGTGGCCATCAGTGGATTGCTTTGTGGCTTATGCCAGGTGGTCCCAGGCAAGGCACAGGTTGCTGCTACACTTGGTCTTCAACAAAGCCCCTTCCAGGATGCTCCAGGGTCAGCATGCCCAGTAGACAGCTTTGGACCAAGCAGAGCACCATCTGGATGCTTTTGAGGATGACACATCCAAAGGGCAGACTGGGTAGGCACTACAGCCCTGCTAAAGTGAATTCTGCTCCAAAAGGTTAGCCTCTGCACAACAGCTCCTCCACTGTAGTCATGGCCAGTCCTCACAACTAATGAGCCCCAGGGTCAGTCTCTCCCACTGACTGCAAACAGCATGCAAAGCTAAACTACAACAGGAGGGCACACACAACCTACACAAGGGACACACTTGGAACACCTGGCTCAAGTGACCAGGGAAACTGCACCACTGGGCCCCAAAGGACACCTAGTATATAAGGCCAGGGGACATAGCAGGCTTACCCAATACATAGAAATAACACAGGGAGGCAGCCAAAATGGGGACACAAAAAAACATGTCCCAAAAGGAAGAACACAACAAAGCTCCAAAAAAAGAACTAAACAAAATGAAGACAGGCAATCTCCAGATGCAGAGTTCAAAACACTGATTATAAGGATGCTTGATGATTTCATTTAAAACTTTAACAAAGAGAGGAGACTTAAAAAGGAAGCAGTCAGAAATGAAGAATAAAATAACAAATAAAGAATACATTAGAGGGAATGAACAATAGATTAGATGAAACAGAGGATCAAATGAGTGAGTCAGAAGATAAGGTAGCAGAAAACACCCAACCAGAGCAGCAAAAAGAAAAAAGAATTTAAAAAATGAGGATAGTTTAAGGGGCCTCTGTGATAACATCAAACATAACAATATTCACATCATAGAGGTCCCAGAAGAAGAAAAAGAGCAAGGAATTAGAGACCTACTTGCAGAAATACTGACAGAATACTTCCCTAACCTGGCAAAGAAAATAAACATATAAATTCAGAAAGCACAGTCCCAAACAAGACCCAGAGAGGCCCACACCAAGACACATCATAATTAAAACACCAGACGTTAAAATCAGAGAGAGTCTTAAAAGCAGCAAGAGAAAAGCAGTTAGTTAACTACAAAGGAGCTCCCATAAGACTGTCAGTTGATTTCTCCACAGAAACTGCAGGCCAGAAGGAATTTGCATAACATATTTATTCAAAGTGATGAAAAGCAAGGAATTACAACCAAGGGATTATACCCAGTAAAGCTATCATTTAGAATGGAAGGACAGATAAAGAGCTTCCCAGACAAGAAAAAAACTAAAGGAGTTAATCATCACCAAACCAGTATTATAAGAAAAGTTAAAGGGACTTCTTTAAGAAGAAGGAGGAGGAGAAGGAGAAAGAAGAAGAAGGAGGAGAAGGAGAAGAAGAAAAATACTAATAAGAAAGATAAAAATATGAATAATAAAATAGCAATGACTATATATTTATCAACAATTACTTTAAATGTAAATTGATTAAATGTTCCAATCAAAAGATAAGGTGATTGAATGCATAAGAAAACAAGACCCTTACATAGGCTGCCTATAAGAGACTCACTTCAGATCCCAAGACACAGAGTGAAAGTTAAGGGATGGAAAAAGATATTTCATGAAAATGGAAGAAAAGAAACCAAAACCAACCTTGTGTAGCAATACTTATATCAGAAAAAATGCACTTCAAAACAAAGGCTATAACAAAAGACAAAGAACAACCCAGTATTTCCACTTCTGGGTATTTATCAGAAGAAATCCAAAACACTACTTCGAGGGGACATGTGCATCTATATGTTCATTGCTGCATTATTTACAAAGGCCAAGATATAGAGGCATCATGTGTGTCCATCAATGGGTGAATGGATAAAGAGATGGTACATATTTACAATGGAATATTACTCAGCCATAAAAAGGAATGAAATCTTGCCATCTGCAATGACATGGTTTGACCTAAAGAGTATTATGTTTAGTGGAGAAAGCCAAATGCCATATGACTTAATTTATATGTGGAACTCAAAGAACAAAATAAACAAAGAAAACAGAAACAAACTCATAGAGAAAATTGTGAGTTGCCCAATGGGAGGAGCATTGCGGGCAGGGAAGGTGAAGGGATTAAGATATACAAATTGGGAGCTGGCCGAGTGGCGCAGTGGTTAAGCACTGGCTTGGGACGCCTGCAGCTCCGGTTCGGGTCCCACATATGAGGGCAAGTGACACTGCCCTCAAAAAAAAAAAAAAAGAAAGAAATACAAATTGGTAGTTACAAAATAGTCCTGGGGATGTAAAGTATATATAGCATAAGGAATATAGTCAATATTATGGTAATAAAAATGCATCAAGTCAGATGGATACTAGACTTATTAGAGTGATCACTTTGTACGTTATATAAATGTCTAATCACTTTGTTGTATACCTAAAACTAATATAGTATTGTATGTCAATTCTAATGGTGGAATAAATAAAATATTAGAAAACATAAAAAGTTTCTAAGATGAATTACAGTACTGTTTCACTCTTATTATTACTTAACTTCTTCCTGTCACTACTCCTGCAGATTCATGGGCCAAACCTGAGAGTTACTGAATATTTGGTGAGAGGGGGAGCAGAAGTCTTCATTCTATACAACTTCTCCAAGTGTTTCTGAAGCACACTGAGGTTTGAGAATTGGTAGGCTTAGAAGACAGTAATGATTTCAAGGACAGGTAGAAAATAATATCTCAATGGATTTACAACAACTAGCACGGATAACTTTTTAATTTTTTTGTTTTTATTTTAAAACCTAATATATATTTCTACCTTTTAAGCACAGTTGCCATGACCATGTTTATTTTTAAAGTCTTCCCCCAAAATGAGGAGTCTGAAATTTCCATTCATTCTATTTAGAAGTGGTAGCCTGAAAACCACCATCACATTTACTTTCCTCTTTTTTCCATTGCAATTGCTAAAGAGGGATTTCTGAATATGTCAGCACAAGTTTCACCTGGGACCACTCTAAACTCAGAGAATAGATTTAATGAGCTCGAAATGGGTTGCTGACCTTCTTCCAACTCATTAATGCCCATCAGCATCTCTCCCCACTTCTCCCTCTTTCGTTAGCTTCTTCCCAAACACACCTGTGGCATTTCACTGACAAAAGGATGTGTGTGCACCTAAAAAATTCAAAACATCATTTTCAAAAGCTCATCTGACACAAAAGCAAGCTAGGGTTGAAAGCATTTTATTGCACCTTGCTTTTTTCTTATGTCAGGTTGCTCCTATTCTGAAATATATACAGTGCTGATAGCCTGTCTGTTGTCTTTGATAATACATGCTTAAACTTACTTGTTTTTGGATCAACTAAGAATATTCCAGCTAAGATTTTTAACAGAATTTAAATAAAGCACTCCTAAGGCACTGCGCTATAAATTCAGATTAACAAGAGTTGAGAGAGATTCCAATACACTGAACTTATTGGGTTGTCAGAAAAGTCATGAAGCATGTTTTCAAAAGATGGCACTAGTTCATTTTTGGAAGTACTAGAATCATTCGCATCTATGTTGTTGCTATGTCATTTGACAGCTGACAGTTCTAGCTTCATTCTAAAAAAAATTTGAGCGATTTGGTTGAGTTTTGATTTTACAAGTTGAAGATGGAAGACCAAATTGTGCATTTTTGCCATATTTCCTGTTTTACTTCCATAAAGGGAAGAATGCGCATCAAGCTTGTGAAAAGTTGCATAAAGTTTACAGTGACAATGCTCTACAAGAACATCAGTGCCAATGATGGCTCACGAAATCCCGTGCTGGTGATTTTGATCTCAACAACTCTCCTCGGTCAGGGAGGCCCACCAAGATTGATGAGGAAACAAAAAAGGCATTGATCGAGTCAAACCCACATTGCACGACACAAGAGATTGCAGAAACATTGAACATCCATCATTCAAGTGTTCACAACCACCTAAAGAATCTGGGGATATGTAAGCAAGCTCGATATTTGGGTTCTGCATGAACTCAAAGAAGTTCATTGGAAGTTCTTTGCGTAGAAACATCTGCTATATGCTCATTAAACGTGAGGAAAATGATCCTTTTGTGAAGCGACTGATAATTGGTGATGAGAACTGGATTGTTTACAACAATGTGATGCACTAACGGCCTTGATTCCGTTGTGTTGATTTGCCTCAAATGACATTGAAAGCAGACATTCATCAGAGGAAGGTTATGCTCTCAGTGTGGTGGGATTTTAAAAGTGTCGTGTTTTTCGAGCTCCTACCAAGGAACCAAACAATCAATTCAAATGTGTACTGTTGGCAATTGGGCAGTTTGAAAAAATCCATCATCCAGAAATGTCCAGAGCTTGTTAATTGTAGAGGAGTTGTGTTCCATTGTGACAATGAGAGGCCACACACAAGTTTGATCACCTGTCAAAAACTATTGGAGCTTGGATGGGATGTGTTGTCACACCCACCATACTCGCCTGACCTTGTGCCATCAGATGTCCACTTGTTTTGCTCTCTTCAAAACTCCTTTATTCAGTTCTTTAGACTCAACATACAAGTGAAATCATATGGTATTTGTCATTCTCTGATGAACTTATTTCACTTAGCATAATATTCTCTAGGTAGCTGCTGTTAAATAATATTACATGTCAACTATAATTTAATATATATAGTCACGGGATGTGGAGTACAGTGTGGGAGAGGAGTCAATGGAAGTGTTATAGAGATGTATGATATCAGGGGTTGTGGACAGTGGATTGGGTGAGGGGGGTTGTCACTTTGTGAGGGGTGAAAAGCATAACTATTGAATTATTTTGTACACCTGAAACTAATAATAAAAAAATTTTTTTAAAAAGAAAACTTGTGTGGTATAATGTGCAATTCAGATGAGGTTATAAATCAGCACCTTGTTCAGTTTTTCACAAATGAAGACAGATCCTTCTATGAACGAGGAATTATGAAGCTCACTGAAAGATGGCAAAAGGTTATCGGACAAAATGGGTAATATAGCATTGATTGATCTTTGTTCTTTATATAAATAAATGACCTTTGAAAAACGTAGACAAAATACGTCATGACAGGGCCCTTAATCACACATACAAGGCTGCCTACCAACTTTGACACAGCACTGTTCAGCCCATGGCCAAATGACTGTGGTTAAAAGCACATATTAATTGCTTCTTAACAGCTGATACTGTATAAGACAAAGCCAAAATGCAGAATTAGGCTTTGATTGGCACTTTTTTGAAAAACATGCAACAAACATGGGATGTAATCTGGATGGCCGCTTGTGTACTTAATGTGAAGTACTTAGATACCTTTTGAACACATAACAGTTTCTTTGACAGTGACTTTTGTAAGGATTGGTACCATATATCATTCCTTATGATATACATTGTCTGTCATAATCCTTGGATCTTGCTGTATTGTCACCTGAATTGTTACAGGTACTGATGAAAATCTCTATTGGATAATCATAACATTCTTGGTCACATGTTTTTCCTGCAGCCTGAAGGTTTTTAAAAGACAAAGATATCAAATGCCTGCTGCTACCACCCTTTTAAAATGCTATCTTTTGAAAAGCACCACTATGTGTTTTAGATTGATTTCCCTATTTTAGGGAAATGACAGTCAGTAGTTTCAGTTCTGATGGTATAAGCAAAACAAATAAAACATGTTTATAAAAAAAAAATACGTCATGACAACCCAATAGTTAGTTTCGCACAGATCTGTCATACCCATTTAACTATGAACATCTTGGGGTGTATATTATGTTTATTAATCTTTAGTATCTCCAGGATCTAGTGCAGAACCCGGTACAATGGGAATAATCGATTTGTATTTTGTGATACTTACGTATGTGTGTGTTGTGTATGATTCAAATGAGGACGCTTCATCATGATTTTCACAAAATGGTGAGGAAGCAAATGGTTTTCTAAGCCTCCTTTCAGATGCCAATACTATAATTCCATAAAAATACTATAGAAATAGAAGTTAGTAAAATTCAAATAGGACACTTTTGTGCAAATATAATAAAACATAGATAAGTTTTATGATATAACTGTGAAGGGTCATCCTATGAAGACTTTGTAGAAGAGACTTATTCTATTTCATGAAGAAATAATGTTATCATTTATTGTCTACTACATGACAGGCACTGTGGCAGGTGCTTTCATACACATTAAGTGTCTCACTTAATTTAATTCTCACAACCACCCTCCTTTCTAAATATCATTAGTCCCATGTGTCACGTGAGAAAACTGAAGCTCAGAAAAGTTAACTTAGTTCTGAGTAACAGCAGTTCGATGCTCGGCCTGAGCTGAACTGCCGCTAAGCTGCCACCAGGTGGCAGGATGGCTCAGCTAAAAAAAAAAAGTTAACTTACATGTTCAAGGTCAGACAGAAGATTAGTGGAAAGCTAATCCATGGTTATGAATCCACAGCCTAAGTTTGGGATTTGATGTTATCTTTACTGGCAAAATGGCACATGGCTAGTCTCAACCATCTCAGTATATAGATTTCATCCCCATATCTAGGGAGGAATAATACTTGTGTAAATCACTTTGAATACCATTTCCTTCAACACATATATAGGTGATATCTAATTAGAAGAAATATATCTGGGGGAGACTGAAGGGCAAAAACTAGATACAAAATAACAATATGTTGAAGTGGGAGTCGTAGATGCAGTTGATGGATAAGTGGAGGTGTTGATGAGAAGGATTTATCAGTATTTACAGACTGATTGCATATTTCTATATAAGCTTCGGGTGAGTTATAAGAACAACTTGTGGAGTTTCCTTGCTGCATCCTTTTAAGCTGCCTCTTTTTTTTTTTTTGAGGGCAATGTCACTGGCCCTCATATGTGGGACCGAACCAGGCTGCTGGCTTCACCACGCGACTCGGCCAGCCCTAAGCTGCCTCTTTTTAAGATGCCTCTCCAAACAGTGACTGTTACTCTGCAACATTGTCCCACTTAGTCACAATGACAGCATTAGTTCAGGACAATCACCTGTCATGGTATAGCCCCAGCCTACCTTTTCAACCTCAATTGAAGCCATTCTGGTTCCTCTTCACTCTTTCCCAACTACAATGGCCTTCGATTAGCTCTTTGACCAGGCCAAACTCTTTCCCTCTTCAGGACCTTCAACCTGTGTTTAAGCCCTTCCTAGAATGCACTTTCCCCGCATTTTCCTTGGCTATCTCCAACTCACTCTTTGAGTCTTTGCTTAAATTTTCTTCCATGAAAAGACCTTTCCTTAGGCACCCTTTGGCTCAATTTGGAATATATTCCCCTTACTATTCTTTTTTTAAATTTTATTATTATTATTATTATTAGTAGTAGTAGTAGTAGTTACAGATGTACAAAACAATGTGAGTTATTTTTTTTCACCCCTTAAAAAGTGACTTCCCCCTCCCCCTTCCCTGCCCTCCCACACCCGATATCATACATATCTATTACAATTCCATTGACTCCATCCCTACACTATATTCCACATCCCATGACTATATATGTGTTAAATTATAGTTGACATATAATATTGTTCAGCGGCAGCTTCAGATGTACATTGCAGGGGTAAGGCCACTACACCGTCCATGAAGTGGTCTCCCTAAAAGGACATGCATCCGTCTGTTTCCCTAAAAAAAATATTTACAACCTTATTGATTGTATTCCATAAACTGTCTCTTCTGTCTCTGCAGTAGTATTGTAGTTATCAGTTTATGTTGTTTCGTCCCTTACTATTCTTTTGTATTGTACCCTGTTATCTTCCTTCATAACATCTTGCTATTAATCATCAAATTAATTTTTGTGTTTGTTTAATATCTGCCTTTAAAACCGGACTCTAAATGCCACAAGGTAGAGTACTATATGTTTGTTCATCATCTATTGTATCCTCAACAACTTATACTGTACCTAATTTGTGACAGGTGCTCAATACATGTTTGTTGAAAAAATGAATGAATCACCATAACTTAGGGAAGGATCTTCATGTAGCCATCAGAGACAGGATAATTTACTTAGATTCATCTAATCTACAGAGTGTCAAATGAAACCTGGTCATAGAACTGGAAGAAATTGCCCCTCTGTTTTAGTTTATTAGATCACATCTGGAGTATTAGGCCCATATTTAGGATTTTGAAAAACTATAGGGTACTCAGAAAATGGGTAGCAGAATAGTAAGTGGGAAATAAAACATTTATCAAGCTACTTAAGGTAGTAAATATAAAAATGGTGGCTAAAGGGGAAGGCTCTAGAGCTACACTGCCTGGGTTCAAATCCTTACTCTGCCAAAATTAGTTATGTGACCAAAGACAGTGCTTATTGTCTCAACAGTGTTATGTAAAAAAAATAGGGAAATAATAGTAACTATCTCATAGCTTTGTTATTAAAAATTAAATAAGTTAACATATATAGCACAGGTAAAATAATGCTTAACCAATAATATTAAATAAGGATTACCTGTCAATTTAATTCTCACAAAATCTCTTGTGGTAGTAATCCCCATTTTATAATTCACATAGTAGGGATCCAGTATTTAAACCCAGATCTACATAGTTCTAAAGGAAAGAGGTCAGGTTTTAAGATGAACTCACATGAAGAACAACAGATGTGGAAGCTATGGGTTTTCAAATTTAGAAGCATTTCGTGGGGGTGGGGGCTGTCACTGGTGGTTGGGCAAGGGTAGCTGGATTAAAAAAATGTTAATGTCTCTCATGTAGAAAATGATTAGGTTTATTCACTGTTAGTCAGGGAAAGAAAAGTAGCAGTGATGGTTAGAGTTATAATCAAAACAGAAAGTAACTTTTCCAAAAGTCAGCACTTTTCAACAATGGGAAAGACTGCTTTTCTAGGATATAAATTACTTGTCACTGGACACATTCAATGGAAGGAGAACTGACTCAAGGTGGTGCACACATAATGCAATATATAGATGATGTATTATAGGATTGTACACTTGAAACCTATGTAGTTTTTGTTGGCCATTGTCACCCCAATAAATTTTAATAAACAAATGCAAAAAGAGAAAAAAAAAGAAAGACTAAATGGCCATCTGTCATAGAAAGGATAATTTCATTGGGAGAGAAGGTGGGACTGATTAACTCAAAGAATCCTATGTACTTTCAGATTCTATCATTGAAAGAAAATAACAGAAATATAACAGCACATCCCACTTGTAATACCCAGGACCAAAATTTCAAAACGCAGAAAAATTCCTGCTGAGAAACATGCTCCTGCTGATGTCTGACAGCCGCTATATATTTAGCTGTGCATTTGTTCATAGGATATGATGCTTATCTGAACTGATATTTTAAAAATCCTAAGCAGTCTTTATACTTAAATCATTATTACTGTTATTATTACCTGTAATTTTGCTCATGAAAATGGACATTATTTACCATACTACTGCTGAATATATATTTAAAATGTATACAAGCTCCTAAATGAACATTTAAAAACATGATTATCAGGCCATTACCAAATCTGATATAATTGTGATATGATTAAAAAGCCAGAGGACTTGCAATGAGTCCAATGTAATCTTTTAATCTGGAGCACCCTCAAAGAATACTTACTAGAAGCATTTAAACTTGCTTGGTAGTGATGACAGGAGTACCACAGAACTAAACCATCATTACTCCTTCCTCTGCCCACATATACACATATTTAGGCCAGACGGAATACTTGGATGCTTCTTTGGAGCTCTATATTGAGTGAATGTGGTAAGACAGATAGACAGATAGGTCACCTTAATGTCCCCATCAGTAGTGCCTGAGGACGTGTGTGTGGTAGAAGCTTCCGAAAACGAGAGAATGAAGTTCTCATCTCTGGGGACTTAACTATCGACCAATATTCACACTTCACTTACAATGATTTTTAAGCTAAACACCTGTAATCAGCAATTGCCGTGAAAGATTGGCAATAGCCTAAAACACACACACACACACACACACACACACACACACACACGTAGATACAGATTCTACAGATGCCTTTTGTCTGTGGACTGGCTTGTCTCTGTCTTGTGGAAAGCTTTAGACTTTACTTTCATCCATTCAATATTCACCAAATCCTTTAGTGAGACCTTAAAAACTTTGTTTTTGAAAGCATCACAGGCAAAACGGCATCCATTTTACCTTGGGCTTGAGCCTTATTCCACATGAAGGCTTCACTACTTAGAGAAGACATACTTGGTTAAACACCAATCATTTTGCCATCATGCTTTAAATTCATGTTGTTGAACATTATTTTGGTTTGAGGTTACAAACATTCATTTTTTAATTCAATGAATATATTTGTATCTATAAGGGGTCTCCCAAGATAAACTTGTTCATCACTAGCTCTCCAGACAAGTCTCATCCAAAACATTCAAAAGCAGTTTGGTGTTCCCAGAACAATTACTAATGTGTTGTGGATACTGCATAGTATTCATTAAATACTTGTTGAAATTAGATACATTTGTGACTTGTTTAAAAACCTTTTCCTTGGGAGCTTAAAAAAAAAACAGTGACAAGAGAAGAGAAACTGCAAGTATACCATTATTTTGATATCATTTTGAAGGATTTTTAGACCCAATCAAATAAGTCTCCCTGTCTTTATGACATCTCCTGATCTTTCCAAAATAACTAACAGAAGAAGCTTCAAGTCCATTATGTATTCGAAAACACTGTCCTCATCAGCCATAGCCATGGCCATGGGTTCAATCCCATATTGGTTAGTGATGTTCATTCTGTTTCATGCCTACAGACAACTTAGAATAAAAAGCAAAATTATATTCATAGTTTTACCATTGTTTATGTAAAGATAATAGCTTTAGAATATGATTGAAAAGATGTTTTCCAAATACAGGTATTTTGTTGATTTTTAGTAACCACCTTCAACTTCTTATTTCTAATAAAAGTATTTTTTTGAAATACCCATCATTTTTAATGCTTCACCTTCAATTGGCTTGTCATTTGGGGATAGTTATGTTCCCTTCTGGAGAAAAATTTCTCACTTCTACTCACCTAAGTCATAGGAGATAAAAGGCAATATAATATAGTGATTAAGAGTATGAGCTCTGGAATGAGACAAAAGTATATGTGAAATCCCATGCTGCCTAACTGTAAGATACTCAGCATCTCTAAGCCTAGGATTCATCATCTGTAAAATGAGGATAATCAATAAGGTTTTTATGAGAATGAGATAAGCCATGTAAAGGGCTTCAGCACTGGCCCAGGACACATTAGGTACTCTATTAATGGCTACCATCGCTGTTATTATAATGCACTGCATGTGGAGACTAAAGGGCTGTGAGACTTCCTCTATCATTTACTGACTGTGTGACATGGCCCAAATTGCTACACTTCTCTGAACCTTGGTTTCCTCATTGGTAATATCACGATGATAGTAATACTCACCTAGATATGTTGTGAGAATTAAATAATATGATAAATACAAATCCCCTGGCACATAGTAGGTGCTCTGTTATTATTACTTAAAGGAACAACAGCAAAAACAAAAATCTCTTCAATTTAATGAGGCCTCTTTTTTTTTTAATTTTCACTCTCCAAATAGCATTTATTTAATTTTCATACATTATTTGTCCATTTAAAAATCCTTTTTATTTATTTTTAATTTTTAAAAATTTTATTAAATTTATTGGGATGACATTGGTTAGTAAAATTATACAGGTGTTAAGTGTACAATTCTATAATACATCATCTATGTATTGCATTGTGTCTTCACCACCCAGAGTCAGTTCTCCTTCCATCACCATATATTTGATGCCCTTTTCCCTCTTCTACCACCCCTCCCCCCTTACCCTCTGGTAACCACTAAACTCTAGTCCATGGCTGTGAGTTTTTGTTTCTTTGTTTGTCTTGTACATATGTTGTTTTCAGTTTTTGGTTTTTTTTTTTAGATTTTTAATGGGAATTGGGGGAGGGGAACAGTGTTGGGGAATTGGGGAAGGAGAACAGATAAGTTGCTGTCCTTTTGTTCTTCAGTCTAGTTGTGGAGGACGTCGCTTCATTGGCCCATGTTGGTATTATTGCGCTCTTCCCGGGTGAGGCAGATTGGTCACCAGCCATTGGACAGCTGCTCACGGTGGCTCTTAGCAGCTAATGCCAGCTGCCGGCTGCTCACGCTGGCTGCCAGCCACTCACTGTAGCTTATGGCAACACACTGCAGCAGGAGCTGCAGCTATGCCATCCCAGGGACTCACAGCAGCCCAGCTCCAGGTGGAGCTGTTGTTCACCATCTTAGCTGTAGAGGGCAGTGTCACTGGCCCTCATACATGGGATCCAAACTGGAACCGTTGGCATCCCAAGCCAGCTCTTAACCAATGCGCCTCTCAGCCGGCCCTGTTTTCAGTTTTACATGCCATATATTAGTGAAGTCATGAGGCCTCTTTCTAAATAGCCCTGCTACTGAATTTGAGTCATACAGCTGATTAAGTGATGGATTTCCAAGACAGCATAACTGTGAGATTACCAAACACTTTTCTCCATATCTAAGTGATGCAAAGACCTAGGTTCCCATATCCTAGGGAGGTAATCTAATTAGGTCCTATGCCCTTAGGCAGAGGACTTCTACATCTGTAGTTCCTGCCCTGATTTTTCTTCTGAATTCCAAACTCATGTATAATATTTACCTATATCCTTTATATCTCCACCTGGAGAACTACTAGGTATCTCCAAATTAATATGGCTTTAAAAATAAACCTTCATCACATACCTAACCAAAAATCTACTGCATATCCTTACTCCATTCTCCCTCTCATCCCTGTGTCTTGTGGAATCTATATCCAAAGCATACGCTCAATATATCTATGTGTATTTATCTTTATCTTGACTGTTACAACACTGCACTAAGCCTCCATTATCTCTCACCTGAACAACTACTAAAACACCTTAATTGGTCTTCCCGTTTCTATGTTGGGCCTTCATATCTTTGCCGTAATCATTTATTAAATGTGGGCCTACTTGGGAAGAGAATGAGGCAGCTCTGTGCAGGTGAGGCAGTCTGTGAATGGGTTAAAAACTGAAGACTTCCTCCTGACACAATTTCAATAGTTCAGGCAACAAGTCCGGGGAATCTCGACAATGCGATTCCATGTTCATCACAATGGATATCCTGATTTAAAGGCCTTTCCTTGATGGTTCCAGGATATAAATGGGTAACTCTCTGATATTTCCTTACCGTTGTAGAACATTTATATTTTACAAAGTTTTTATGCCTGTATTTGAATTTTCACAATGGCTCTGTAATGCAGGCATTTCCATCCCAATTTTTCACATAAAGGAACTGGATCAGAGGGGTTGTGACTCAAGGTCATGCAGGTAATAACTGGTTAAAATGGGATTTAAATCTTTACTTTGACTCTAAACTCCAGTATGCTTCACTGCCTCCCTAACCAGAGAGTTTATTGAGCAGAAAATTCCATTTCCCATCATGCTTCATAGCTGAGACCTATCATACTCTTTTTTCTCTATTTGCTCTTTCTGTGCAGGTGTGTGTGTGTGTGTGTGTGTGTGTGTGTGTGTGTGTGTGCATGCGTGCGTGTGTGTATTTATATTACAAGACGTGTGGGTAAAACTGACACATATATTAAGAAAAGGCAAAGGCAATCTTCAAAGTAATCATGTTAAGGTGTTCTTAGAAAGACTTGTCTTGTTAAATAGTGTTTTTGAATTGTTTCTTTTTAAAATAATCAGTTGTTCTTTATAAAAATTATTTAATCAGAATGCTCTAACTAGGTGTTTATCCATGGGGAAGTAGTTGAGACCACAGCTAATCCCTATCAGATAATCTGTTAAAGAGAGCTTTAAAACGGCTTTGTATGCTAAGCACACTCTGAAGACAAACTTCCATATTCAGCAACCCTATATTTATTATTAACATACGGTAGGGAGAATTGGTAAGTAAGCTTCAAAGAATTTTTTCAGTGTCAAAGCCCAAAAAGTCTTGCCAGCTGATTTGAGAGGGTGGTCAAACCTTGTAAATTAGTCAGTCAACAGAATTATCTGTAGCTGCAGGTAATAGATCATTAGCAAGAAACAGCTATTGTTAATTATGACAAGGTCAGGAAAGTAATATTTTTCCGAATTTGAGAGGATATTAAAAATAAGAAAAATGTCTTAGAGTAGAATGAGACCCATAGTCAGATATAGGAAACCATGTCTGAAAAAGAAAGGCTGCAATTTTCATATAAATCACTTGATGCTTTGAGCCCAAAGAAGCAAGTCCTCAGAATTGGGTAGCTGCTTCTTAAGGTAGTCAGTGATGACTCAGGGCCATACTTACAAGCCTCGATGATTCTCTTATTTTCAGGGAGTATCATCTTGACAGCTTCATTAAAAACCAAAGTATGCTACAGCCATCTGTAGTTACAATCCTCTTATAGGATTGGACATTCAATAAGTGTAGAGAAATTGTCTTGGCTGCCTGCCTAAGATAGTGGAGGAATAGAGAGGGGAGTTTAAGAAGATGACGACAAAGTCCCAAAGACATACATTTGCAAATAATAACAGCTACCATTTAATAAGTGCTTGCTATTCCAGAAACTGCATCACATATTTTATATACATTATCAATTTTAATCATCACAACAGTCTTTGAAGATAGGTAATAGAATTATCCCCATTTTATGTGTGAGGAAACTGAGAAACGGAGAGGTCAGGTCACTTGGCTAGGATCACCTAGTAAGTGGTAGTAGTTTCCCTAGAACCCAGGTCTAAGTAGCTCCTCAGTCCATGCTCTTAATAATCTTAACTTAATAATACTTCTCAACACAATTTATTAGATAGGACCAAAAATATGAGTCATAAAATGAAAGTCGATAAACTGAGCAAAAATGTCTACTTTTCTTCAAATGACACTATTAAGAAATGGATAGGCAGGTCATAGGCCAGGATAAAATATTTGCAATGCCTATATCTGACAAAAGCCCATTTTTCAAAATATATGAACTCTTTCAACTCAATAATAAACAGACAAATCACTCATTAAAAATATGTAAAAAACTTGGACAGATATTATTTCACAAAAGAAAATACAGTAATGCCTAATAAGTACATGTAAAGAAGCTTGACATAATTAATTAGCAGGGAAATGCAAATTAAAATCACAATTAGATACTACTTGACACCTATTATAATGGGTACAGTTTAAGAGACTGATTATATCAAGTGTTGGTAGGGAAGTGGAGCAACTGCAATTCTCATCCACTGCTGGTGGAATTGTAAAATGGTACAACTGTTTTTAAAAACAATTTTATTCTTTCTTATAAAGGTAAATATACTTATTACATGACTTTGCAATTCTACTCTTAGATATTTACCCAAGAGAAATAAAAACATACATCCACTGAAAGATTTGTATGTGACAGTCTATAGCAGCATATGAAGTATGATAAAAAATATGGTGAATGTTTAAATTAAAAAAAAAAATATTACAGTAAAGGACATATTGTCATTAATCCCCCTGAAAATATTTCCCCTCACTTTGAACACATTATCCCATTATTCTTGCCACTTTCTGAAGCAGTTGTGGAAGTCCTCTTTTGTGAATGTCTAGTTGCACTGTGGTGGCTACCTCGATGTTCTGAGTCAATTAAAAAACTTTTACCTTGCATGGTCATTTTGACTTTGGGAAAGAGCCAGAAGTCACACAATACCAGATTCAGTGAATAAGGTGGATGAAGACACACTGTAATTTTTTTATTTGACAGAAGTTGCTGTACCAGAAGTGATGTGTGACATGGAGCCACTGTGATAAAAAAATACAGTGAATGCTGCAGCCAAGTACCATCCAATGGAGAGTGGCATGTAGAACCTTAGTCACAGTGTGTGAGAAGTTTCATCTTGTTTGGTGCAGTCAGATGGGTGTGAGCTACGTTTGAGAGAAGGTGTGTTTTAAAGTGTGCCATAAATCATCTTCCATAATGATAATGCTCTGTGTCACACATCACTTCTGGTACATGGCAATTTGTTTCAAATAAAAACATTACAGTGCACCCTTATCCACTGTATTCACTGGATATGGCACTGTGTGACTTATGGTTCTTCCCCAAAGTCAAAAGGATTCAGGACATCGAATCAACCATGAGAGCGCAACTAGACACACTCACAAAAGAGGACTTCCAGAATTGCTTCAGAAAGTGTGCTTAAAGTGAGGGGGGAGTATTTTGAGAGGGATTAATGGCAATGTGTCTGTTATTGTAATATATTTTTTATTTAAACATTCATCGTATTGTTTGATCACACTTCGGAATTCATAATAGCCCCAAATCAAAAGCCCATAAGCTGCTGAACTGATAAAATCTATGTTATATTCATGTAATACTAGTACTAGGCCTAGGACCACTACTCTACTACTACTACTATAATAATAATAAAAAGTTGCTCATATACACAAAAACATGGAGAGCGTTTATAGACTTTAGGTTAAGCAAAATTAGCCATATGCAAAGAATATACTCTATATGATTTCATTTACAGGAAATTTGAGAATGTATAAAATGAACTATAGTTTAAAAAAAAGATGACCAGTTGTCTGGGACAAAGATGGTGGTGGTGGAAGCTGACTACAAAGGAGCAAAAGAGAACTTTTGAGGGAGACGGAAATGTTTCACCTTAATTGGAATGGTGGTTAAATTGGTGTTATATTTGTCAAACATCATCAATCTTTACATTTATTTATTTATTTTTTATTTTTTTGAGGGCAGTGTCACTGGACCTCATATGTGGCACCCGAACCGGGGCCGCTGGCTTCCCAAGCCAGCGCTTAACCACCGCGCCACTCAGCCGGCCCCCAATCTGTACATTTAAAACATGTGAATTTTCTTACATAGAAATTATAATTCAATAAATAAATATCTTAAAATTATAAAGAAAAACGTCTTTTATAGATACCCTGATTGAAAGAAAATTTGGTTCAATAATGTAAGTCAACAAGAAAAAGCTAAAGGAGTTCATCATCTCTAAACCAGTATTACAAGAAATCTTAAAGTGTCTTCTTTAAGAAGAAGAAAACAGATAAAAAATATGAACAATAAAATGTCAATAACTACCTATCTAGCAACAATTACTTAAATATAAATAGATTAAATGCTCCAATCAAGACACAGTGACTGAATGGATAAGAAAACAAGACTCTTACATATGTTGCCTATAAGAGTCCCACTTTAGATTGAAAGATACACACAGACTGAAAGTAAAGGGATGGGAAAATGTATTTCATGAGAAAAGGAAACAAACAACAGAAAAAGCTGAAGTGGGAATAATTGTAGCAGAAAAAATAGACTTTAAGACAAAGGCCATAGCAAGAGACAGAGAAGGACCCAGTAATTCTAATTTTGGGTATTTATCTGAAGAAATCCAAAACACTAATTCAAAAAGACAAAAACATACATATGCTCATTGCAGTATTATTTACAATAGCCAAGATATGGAAGCAACCTGGGTGTACATACATGGATGAATGGATAAAGAAGAGGTAGTACATATATACAATGTAATACTACTCAGCCATAAAAAAGAATGAAATCTTGCCATCTGCAATAACATGAATTGAGAGAGTATTATACTGAGTGGAGTATGTCAGAGAAAGACAATGCCATATGCTTTCACTTACATGTGGAACCAAAGAACAACATAAACCAACAAACTAAACAGAAACAAAGTTATAGATACGGAGAACATTTTGGTGATTGCCAGCTGAGAGGGAGTTAGGGTTGTGAAAAGGGGAAGTGATTAAGAAATACAAATTGGTAGTTACAAAGTAATCATGGGGCTGTAAAGGACAGCATAAGGAATATAGTCAATAATATTGTAATAACTATGCAAGGTGTCAGACAGGTACTAGATTTATCGGGGTGATCACCTTGTAAGTTATATAAATGTCTAATCTCTATATTGTACACCTGAAACTTATGTAATATTATGTGTCAACTGTAATTGAAAAAAATTTTAAGTTATTTTAAAAATTAGGTAAATAAACAACAGAAAGAAACCCTGAAAGAAAATTTGGTTCTATAATGTAAGTCAACAAAATAATCACTGTTGTTAAGGTGGTATTTAAGAATCATTCTTCTTCACAATAGCCATTCAACACACCAAATAGGGAAATACTTTTAAAATATATATGGAAATGCAATAGCTCCTATTCCCATGGATTATGGTTTCACTTTTTTCACCGGGAACTTTTATGAAAAGCAGCCACAGGGAGGCAGAGAGCCCAGTGATTTCTCTTATTGGGAAACTCTCTGGGAGGGTGTTCTCAGGAGTTTAAGAATGGAGCCCATTAATCTCTCCTAGCAATTTCTGAACCCAGGCTCCAAGGTTCTCTTTGTTCCTCCCATTAAGCATTGGAGCACAGTCACAGATATCGTACCATTTTCAAATTTTGATACAGACTAAACTTCTCTTATGGTCGTAATTTCAAACTCACACAATCTTTTAAAGAATAAAAGCAACCCTGTGTGAAAGGCAGAGTTCAGTGGGATTGACCAAGAGAAATCCATTGCTCTTTCTCCTTACGACTCGCGAAAGCAACTAGAAGTTCCACAGCATGGAATTTGATATATAAGATCTGAGCAAATTAGTGATTGTTCCCATGATTTATATTTAGTGGCACTTTGCCAGCAAAATACTTGCAGGTTGAAGGAAAACTAACATATTGCTTAAAAATAAAGATACCGCATGTTTCCAGAATTTTCAAACATTCTTTATGTTAGTTATGCCTTTGAGAGTTAAGTTATTTTAGCTTTGTTAAATAAACTTGCCATTCAGGTAGCTGGCATCACATGGTGGTACAGGGGTTATCCAACTAATTCTTGTTCTTCACTTCCCTGTAGCCATGAATCACTAAGTTGAGCTATAGATAACTATATCTCATTATTCTTTTCTGTCAACATATATTCTCTATTAAAAATAACTATGAATTTGAGGGCTAGATGGCATGAATCTATTTATCAAAAGAAAAATCCTAAGGCAAAATACCTAAGGTAAAAACAACACCCACCACAATAAAATAGACTGTTATCAATCCTAATAGGGTTAATCATACCCTACTATATCCCCAATCTAATTAGAACTCACTTTGAACCATTCCAGGTTTGAAAAGTTGCCCTAGGTCTTGACCTGGGCATAAGTGCTGTTTGCAGACTGCATGATCTGTTGGCTTTGATTGAGGCTCTGGGGCATCAAAGCTTGGCATGAAGTTGGTCGGTCACTTTAGGCACCGAAACCTCTTAATCACTTGCTAACTATAATTACTCTCTGCTAAGACCTTATCTATTCCTGACTCACAGGCTGTTCTCACTTCAGTTTAACTTCTGGTATTCTTCCTGGACAGAAGATGGAGAGAAAACATCTTTACTCAGGTTCCATGTGCTTTAAAAAAAGAGAAGCTAAAGCTTTATAAAGATAGCAATATATAGAATGACTGTTACCCTATTAGAAAAAAAAGGGTCTTTGGAGGAACTCTTTACAATTCTCTCTCTCTCTCTCTCTCTCTCTCTCTCTCTCTCTCTCTCTCTCTCTCTCTCCTTCTCCTTCCCTCTCTCCTTCCCACCACCCTCCCTGAAAATAATTGTGGTAAAATATACACAAAATATACACAAAATATTCCATTTTAACAATTTTAAGTGTACAATTCAGTGTTATTATTTATATTCATAATGTTCTGAAACTATCACCACTATCAATTTTGAGAACTTTTTGATCATCCCACACTGTCTCTCTTTAAATGAGTAATAATACTAATATTGATTTCCTTGCTTTAAAAAACCTCTAATTTCTACACAAGTATTTGCTGTCTACAATGAACTGGCTTTTAAGAATTGTGCATCAGGCCCCTCCCCCCTCTTTTTTTTCTTTCTAGAACTTTAAAAATATTTTGAACATACAGAACCAAAGCATTTTTTTAAGTAGTTGCTCAGAATAGCAGTTTACTCACAGAGAGATTACGGTACATGGGGTGTTACATCCTTCCATGATTCAGAGGATGGGGTTTCATAACAGATCCTAGAGAAGAGCTGAATTTATCTCTACTTAACTCTGTCTGCCTTTATTTCAGGAAGTTGCCACCATGCAATTGATGGTGAATCACTAGGCTGGATCAAATAGCATGAATGGTAGCTCGAATTTACTCGGATATAGACAAATGCAGGGGAAAAAAAAAACTAGTATAGTCCACACTGTATGTGCACTGATATTTGTCTTAAAAAATATTTAATACAATGAATTAGTTATAATCAGTAAATAATTACGTTAGCCAGGCAATTTCACATAGAACAAGTGGAAAAGATATAGAAGTCTGTGAAAGTTTTCTAACTTTTACTTTGGTTATTCTACCTCTATCAACAGGTTGTTCTAGTAATTTTGTAAAGAACGCTAGTCTAGAGCAGGCCAAGTGGCTCAGTTGGTTAAGAGCTCGCTCAAGCGTGCGAGCTGAGCTCTGAACAACAGCAGTTCGATGCCCAGCCCAAGCTGAGTAGCTGCTGAGCTGCCAACAGGTGACGGGATGGCTCAACTAAAAACAAACAAACAAACAAATGCTAGTCTTATTTATCCAGGATTAATCAGCTTTTAAACAATTACATTTCAAGGTTTAAATGTCCCGTTAACAATTTCTTGCTTTGTACTAGAAGTCAGAAATAGTTAAGTCAGAAACATTAATTCTGTAGCATTTTTGTTTCCTGCCTGCTAAAATAAATCTTTTCTGCTTAGACTTCAACTTGAAATTCTGCTTTATTGCCCACTTGCTCTTTCCTTCATTCTCAGTTTCCAAGCTGCCTTTTTAATTGGAGGAATGTCTATCTTTAGTTGTGTTAAAAATTCTTTCAGGACTGTTTTCTTTTGGTGAATGAAAAATCTTTACTGGACATTTTAAAGCTTGATTACTTAAAGAAGCCATACCACGCCATTTTGTAAAAAGGACTACCTTGGCTTAAAGTTAGATTACATGGGAAGATATGAACACCCAATATACTGAATTTATTTATTTTATAATTTACCTTATCTAAAAAGGATAGGATCAAAATAATGCAAGTATAAATTAAATAAATGTGTAACAGGTTTCTCTTCCTGAACCCACGCATCAGAGTGCACTCCTTAAATTAACCACATCCTGTCATTCCTTCACAGCTTAACAGATCCCTTATAAATCTTTATATAATTAATCCAGCTTGCAAAGGTCTCCTCTTTCCCTGAATTCCTACAGCAGTTACAC
Source organism: Aselliscus stoliczkanus (assembly GCA_033961575.1). Lineage (NCBI taxonomy): Eukaryota > Metazoa > Chordata > Mammalia > Chiroptera > Hipposideridae > Aselliscus > Aselliscus stoliczkanus. The sequence continues at coordinate 54,938,757 of CM066737.1, forward strand.
AGGATCTTTCCCTTTTAGATCATCCTCATACTTTTGCAAAAGACAGCTGATTATATTCCCCTGCTCAAAAGCCTCTAATAGGTCTACCCTGCCTTGAGGATAATTCCAAAATCTTAACAGAGGAATTAAAACCCCTTATAACCTGGCGTTGATTCTCTCTGGCTTCAAAACCACCCTAGACTATCAGTAATATATTATAGTGATAGCATACAACTTGAGAGTCCTTAAATATGCCATGTGATTTCATAATTTTGTGTATCACCGCATGTTTCCTTTAACTAGAATGGCCTGTTCCCTTTTTATTGCTTGTTGAATGCCTATGCATCTTTTAACACCTAGTCAAGAGTAATTGCCTTTCTGAAAACTTCTCTGATTCTCATAGGCCAAACTAACATAAAGTTTTCATAATTAAAAGAGCATGGGGCTGGTATAGGGATAGACAAATCTATAAATAAAATATAACAGAGCTCCAAAGTACACAAATACACATCTGATAATTTGGTGTATGATAAAGGGGTATTTCAAATAAATAATGGTGGAAAAATTGGCCATTTGTTTTAAAAGAAAACAGAAAAACAACAACATATCAAATACCATAAAAAAACCAAATTGATTTTTTTTCTTTTTTGTCTTTTTCTTTTTTTTTTAGCTGAGCCATCCTGCCACCTGTTGGCAGCTCAACGGCAACTCAGCTCGGGCTGGCCTCGAACCGCTGTTGCTCAGAGCTCAGCTTGCACTCTTGAGCAAGCTCTTAACCAACTGAGCCATTTGGCCGGCCCTCAAATTGATTTTTTTAATGAGCCATAAAATAACATTGTACAAAAGAGAAATAAACATAGGCAACCATATGATTTTTTTGAGTGGGGAAGGAATCTTTTTAAAAAGCAATGTAAACAAAATACTTTAATAAAATGATTGCTAAATTTAACTGTATCAAATTAAAAAATCTTCTCAATGACAAGATATTCTAAACAAGTTTAAACAAAAAGCAGTGGTCTAGGTATAATTATCTGAATTATTTTCAATATACAAGACAAGATATTAGTATCCAGAATATATAAAGGACTCCTGAAGTTCAATTAAAAAAAACCAAACTGCCCAACAGAAACATGGCACAATATATGAAAAGGTCACAGAATAGAAAATAAAAATGTCCAGTAAACATGAAAGCAACAAAGAAACAAGATGAACAAAGAAACAAAAACTTATAAACACAGACAATAGTTTAGTGGTTAACAGAGGGTAAGTTGGGAGGGGGTGGTAGAAAAGGGAAAAAGAAATCAAGTATATGGTGATGGAAGGAGAACTGACTGGGTGGTGAACACAATGTGATATATAGATGATGTATTATAGAAATATGTACTTGAAACCTATGTAATTTTACTAATTATTGTCACCCCAATAAAGTTAATAAAAAAAGTAAATGTGGAAATGCAAGACCAGCAATGAGATGCCATTTTAAAACCATCAGATTGACAAATAATGAATTAGTTTGATGATACTATAAGATCCAGCAATTTTGCTTCTCAGTATCTAAACTAGAAAAACACTTATGTTGGTGTATAAGAATGTTCACTGCAGTGCTGTTTATAGAAGTGAATGATTAGAAACTTTAAATGAATATCAACAGGGAGACTAAATGAACAAACTGCAGTATATCTATACTATGCAACACTATGCAGTATTTTATAAGGATGAGGTACTGCTAAGATAAAGTATTGAATGAAACAAAAGCAAACTTGCAACTATATTTTTGTACAGGATAGTGCTGATTTCATAAAAAAATAAGAAACAAAATTAATACTAAATATTTTCCTTTGATATATACCTGTGCATGTGCTTAGAAAAAGCTCTGGTTTAAGGGGATGTTAATCTTACTTATTACATACTTATGTGTTACTTATATAATTAAGAATTAACAACAATAGGACCGGCCAAGTGGTGTGGTGGTTGGGAGCTGGCTTGGGATGCCAGCAGCCCGGGTTCGTTGGGATGCCAGCAGCCCAGGTTCGGATCCCACATGTGAGGGCCAGTGACACTGCCCTTAAAAAAAAAAAGAATTAACAATATAAGTGTTGGCTTGGGATGCCAGTTCTAAGCAGCAGGGCCCCAGTTTGGATCCCACATTAGGGCAAGTGATGCTGCGCCCTCTACAACTAAGATGGTGAACAACAGCTCGTCCTGGATCTGGGCTGCTGTGAGTTGCCATGAGTGGCCGGCAGCTAGCATGAGCTGCCAAGAGCCGCCGTGAGCAGCTGTCCAGGGGCCAGCGACCGACCTGCCTCATCCCTGGGAAGAGTGCAATGATAATACCAACATGGGCCAGTGAAGCAACGTTCTCCACAACTAGACTGAAGAACAAAAGGACAGCAACTTGTCTGTTCCCTTTCCCCAATAAAATCTAAGAAAAAGGAATTAATAATTCCTAACAATAAGTTAGGTTTCCTTGTATTTAAACATTATTCAAGGGCCGGCCGAGTGACGCAGTGGTTAAGTGCTGGCTTGTGAAGCCAGTGGCCCCGGTTCGGTCCCACATATGAGGGCCAGTGACACTGCCCTCAAAAAAAATAAAAAAATAATAAACATTATTCAATATGAATTGTTGTTTTTTGAAAGACTAAAGGCCATTTTCTCAATCTTACAGTTTATAACGAGTATTCAAGTCAGGGACTATACGAAAGACATGAGTTTATGACCATTATCTCATTTGGCTTCCCTAATGAACAGGGCCAGTATTAGGAAGAGGTAAGTGAGGTCATGTCATCCAAGTACAGAATTAGATTCTGTGTTTATTTAAAAAAATTGATATTTTGTTCATTATGGATTTTTGCACTAATTTTTGTTTTTTTAGAGATTACATTAAATATGTATCTCAATTACTTAGCTTTTTGGTGCTCCCTAAATTTTGCACCTAAGGTGAGTGTCTCACTCACCTCTCCATAGTGCAAACTCTCTGTAACAACACTGTTGAGTCTGGTATTATTACATCCATTTTACAGGTGAGGAAGTTGGTTTAGGCCATATAGCTATTAAGTTAGTAAATAAAAGGACCAGGATTCAAACTCAGGCCCATTAGACCCAACACACATGTTTACCCACTCAAACTTTTTTTTACAATTTTATTTTGTTTTCTTAATTAGTTTAATAGCCCTATGCTAACTCCCAGTGATAATGTGCTTTATGTATCTTCCATGTAGCTATGCTTCATACCCTATTTGGCAATTTAGTTTTAGTCTCGGCACACAATTCATGGGACCAGTTATACCTTTGCATTGCTTACCATCTGCCAGAGAGATATGGAAAAAAACTCTTGTCAGAAATAGATATGAATTATTTCGTAGTTGGGTGCTTTGACCCATATTTTTCAAGAGAACAATCATAAACCTGTATAGACTGAGTTCAAAGCAGATTGGTTCCACCTTATTTTGATAAAGGGGTATTTGAAAGGTAAATCATTGTTCATTGTAAATTTTCATACCTATTTCCGGAAAAAAATCATAGAATATGTATTTATTGTACACTCACTTAACTCTTCTCTCAGTGGTTCTTAACCAAGAGCAGTAGAGCCCCCACAAGGAATTTGGAAATGTGTAAGGTCATCCTTTTGGTGGTACAAGTTACAAATTGAAAAGGCTTATTTGACAATCTTTACAAGAGAAGAGAGTATGTCTCTGGTGATGGTAGTACGAGGATTTGGGGAGTCAGGGAATACTTCATAGAGTAGCTCTTATTGCAGTTAAAGTCCTTGGATACAGGGAGAAAGGAATTGCAGGCAGAAGGAAGAACTTAAGCTTACTCAAAGAAAACAGAAGGAAGAATAATAGTAATAATAGTGGAATTAAATAATAATGGTAGAAAGCTTAGTAATAACAACTGAAAGATAAAGTAAATAAAAAAGAAACAAAAGCATCAACAAAAGCAAAATTTGGTTTATTGAACAATCAAACTATACAGATTTTTGGCAGGATTAATCAAGAAAAAAGAAAAGGCACAAATAAATATTCTTTTTATAAATAAAAAGAGATCTAGCTACAGATAAGGTAGACATTAAAAATTTTTAAAAATTAACAAACTTAAGTTAATAAATTTGAAAGCAAATAAAATATAGAAAGGTATAGAAAAATATGCCTTCACAAAATTGATTTAAGAAGAAATACAGGACTACCACTGTTGTCCATGATAGAGTAATAAGGCCAGATTTAACATCTTCCCTTCAATAATTAAATGGCTGGACAAAATAAATGACAGGATAGTTTTTTAGACATTGAAGAAAAAACAGACCAGGGCAGGGATCTCTGTGAAAAGGAATAACATGAGGTGAGCCTTATGATTGTCCCAGCTTTCTGTTTGCAAACTTTCCAGGTTGCAAAACACAGAAAGGGAACCCCAACAGAGATCAGTAGTATCTTTGAATTAAGGAGACAGAATTTGGAGTTTTAGGAGGTCAGGGCATCTATAGTCTGTGGTTTAAGTATCATATAGGATGGAGCTGCACACATAGGGAGACAGAACTCTTGAGATCTACTGAGGGGTGCACAAGTCTATGGCTGAGCACTGGCTTGTGCATGCACTGGAGCAAGCTTCTGAAGCCAGGAAAATAACCACTCCCCAGAAGGCATTAGCAGAAAAATCCTCACAGCATAAACCAGGCTGAATGTAGTTTGTGTTCCCGCCAGCCAGAGTGGAAAGATCTCATGTATTAGGGTCCCAGAAAGGTATTGTCTTAGTCTTGGGAGCAAATTAGCATTTGACTTAAGGCTTCTCTGGACCTAAGTTAAAAATTCAAGAACAAGTCTCAAAAGGATAAAACTGAGTCCAGGTGACAACTGTATCTTGGAACAAAATCCCACAATATTTAAATGAATACAAATAACTCCAGCACCTAATAACATAAAACTCACAATTCACAAGATTAAAAGAAGTAGAAAATATATGGCACAAAGAAAAAAATCAATCAGTAGAAACATATCAAAACAGCATGGATGAGCCAAAAAGAACTATGCTAAATGAAAGATGGCAGGCACAAAATACCATATAGTATATACTCGCATTTTCATGAAATTATAGAAAAGGCAAAACTATTATGCTATAAAGCAGATCATTGGTTGCCTGAAGATAGACAGGAAGGGTTAATTGACTGTAAATGGGAACAAGGGAATTCTGGGGGGTGATGGAAATATTCTACATCTTGATTGCTGTGATGGTTACACAACTGACCATAATCAAAACTCATTAAACTGTATACCTAAAACTGGTTAATTTTATTGTATGTAAATTATTCCTCAAAGAAGCTGAAATAAAATTTGCAATAAGTATATATGGTAGATAAAGTGTTTATATATATATAGAATAAATCAATGACAAAACTTAACACCCATGTGAAAAATTGCTAAAGTACAGGAATAAATAATTCAAGAAAAAATACAAATAGCATATAAGACTAAATCTTAGCTCAAATAAAAGTAATACAAACACTAGTAATTGACATAGTATTTTCCTACCTAAAATATGCATCTTTATGTGTGCACTAGACCTTGGAGGGTAGGGCAAGTTGGATATATAAAAAACTGCCACTACATTTGTAAATTTATACAGTCTTTCTGGAAAGCAGTTTAACTATATTATCAAGAGCCTCAGAAATGTGTATTCTCTTTGATATAATAATCTTCATGTCTAGGACTCTATCTCAAGGAAATAAGCAGAGATATAATTTAAAAAGTATTTACAATAGTATTCATTGTGTTAGTGAAAAAATAGATACAGCCTAAATGTCCCAGAAGAGTGAATGATTAAGTAATTTATTGTATAGCCGTGTGGTAAAAAAATCATAAAACATAATCCAGTTTGCTTGTGAAGAAGTTTAACTACATGGGGAATGTTCTTAATTAAATATTAAATAAAAAGAGATAAGAAATTAAATATAGAACTAAAGTTTATAATCTCTATATATGTGTAACTATACATGAAAACCAGCCAGAAATACACAGAAATATTAACAGTCATTATCTTCAAATGATGGGATGGTAGGTGATTATTTTCTTCTCTATCATTGTTATACTTTCATATTTCTCTATAATGAACATTTGTAATTTTATAATCAGTATATAAGCAGCTGTCGACATTATTTTTACAGTATAAAAACACATTAAATTTTTAATGTTACTTTATAGCTGGGAAAGAGAAATTGCATGAACAGAGCAGTACAGTCAAACCCAGATTAATTTTGTTCAGTTAATCACATTTGTAGTTCATCTGGTACATCCCAGATTCTAGGTTAAGCCCTTGCTTCTAGGTTACCTATCCTTCGCTAGTTGGTGTGTATTAAAGGACCTTTCACTACTTAAGACATAAGCTAAGTAAAATAAGTCAGACTGAGAAAGACAAATACCATATGATCTCACTGATATGTGAAATCTAAAGAACAAAATAAATGAGCAAACAAAACAGAAACAGATTCATAGATGCAAAGAACAAACTGATGGTTGCCAGAAGAGAGGGGGTTGAAGAGCTGGGTGAAAAAGTTGAAGGGTTTAAGGAAAAAAAAACAAAAAACTAAAGTGAGTCCACAGAGGGGAAAAAAAAGAATCTCAGAATGAATGTCCAAACAAGTTGTAAATGATTTAGGATTATCTCTCCACCCCTCTCCCTTTTAAACTATGTGACACTTTTCCCTCCTACTTAGCAGCATGGAAATTTAAGATATTTTCTGAATTTATTTTTTAAAATTTCCATAAAATATTTTAAGTGGTACAAAACTGGCCTTGTGTGGCCTAACAGAATTCATTCTAAATCAATCAAAAGGGCTACCAAAGCCTCCCCATTTAAAAGTTATCCTAGGGGGGCCGGCCAAGTGGCGCATTGGTTAAGAGCTGGCTTGGGACGCCAGCAGCCCTGGTTTGGATCCCACATATGAGGGCCAGTGACACTGCCCTCTACAGCTAACAACAGCTCCACCTGGAGCTGGGCTGCGTGAGTTCCGGCGATGGTGTAGGCTGCAGCCCCTGCTGCAGCGGGCTGCCATAGGCTACAGTGAGTGGGCAGCAGCCAGCGTGAGTGGCTGGCAGCCAGTGTGAGCTGCCAACAGCCATGGTGAGCGACCATCCAGAGGCTGGCAACCGATCTGCCTCATCCAGGAAGAGCGCAATGACGATACCAACATGGGCCAGTGAAGCAACGGCCTCCACAACTAGACTGAAGAACAAAAAGACAGCAACTTGTCTGTTCCCCTTCCCCAATTCCCCAATGCTGTTCCCCTCCCCCAATTCCCCAATAAAATCTTTTTTAAAAAAGTTATCCTAGGTATACTTTTGTGCCTTACTCTCTGAGCAGCCTTGCCTGGAGGAGCCTCCGGGTCTTGGTTTGATAATGTTTTGGATTGACAAATTTGTTTGCTTGCCCTGTTCTGCAACCTTTCGGTATTTACATTGTGAAATCTGTCTGATGCTGGCTCTTCTCTTTCAGAATTCTTACTATTCTGCTATTATTTTCAAAAGTCCTGCATTTGAAGAATCTCGTTTTCCCTAGGATGAGTGATTCAAGTTGATTGCCCTGGGCCCCCTGTTAGAGAAAACGAGGGATACATACTGGTGGCAGGTGTACAGTCATTCAGCTGGCAGACATGAGAAAGATGCCCTTTGCCAAAGTATGCTAAAAAATAGATGACTCTCACTTAACATTATTTCTTAGTCTTCTACTTCCCACCAGCACCAAGGCATAAACATTGCATAGGAATATCCTTCTCCGAGTTTATTTCTCTCTCTATATAACTGAGGCTTCCTATTTAAAAGCGCTTTTCCATTTTTTGGTTTATTTTAGCCTGATATCACTAAATACAAATATGGAACTTGGGGCAGGAAAGCACATAGGATGATTTGCCATCAATGATCCATTTAATAGCCTTAAAAATATCATAGATTTATCTTCCAACACATATCTATTGAGTGTGGAATGCAAATATTTCCCTGGAGAGATAAAAAAAAAGAATGAGCTTGTTTCTCATTTTCATTTAAGTTTAAGATATTTTTAACAGTTTTAGCCATGGTTATATTTAAACTTTAGTCTTCCTCTTCTGAATTTATTTTAGGGGTTGAAAAATCACCATAGGGTTTGATTTTGTTTTTCCTGAAAGTGAAACCAAATTCATTAATATGATAAGACAGGCATGAAAAGTTAGTTGGAGGAAAATAAAATTATCCTAGCATTGACATTCCCAAATGCCAATTGTAATGTAACCCGTCAGTAGAACTTTTTCCCCTAGTGGAAAGCTCATCTACAAGACTTGCAAATCAAGCAAAAGTCAGGCAGTTGGCAAATACCGGGAGACTACCTATAATATTACTCCTGAGAGGAGAGGACTGCATGCTACAGTAGCTGGAATTTCTATCAGTGAAATTCAATTCTTGAAGAGGCAAAAAGCCCTCAATAAAAAAATGTATCTCAATTACAAGACAGTTCCACAACATGGACCTTGAGAGCAACACAGACTAATTATTTTATTCATTTATTCAACAAATATTTATTCACACAGCTCTAGAAAGGCATTAAAGCAAAGGTCCATTATATAGACTTTGGAAATCACTGATAGATTTTCAGGGTCTCCTGTTAACCCTAGTGATAGGAACAGTATGAATTTGTTTCATAAGTACTGGGACTTGAGTTTGGCTTCTGTTCCGTTTGTAATTATTATGGGCCAACAGCTTTGAAAGCATCTCACCTCACACTGAGCTCCAGTAACACATGTATCAGGGTTTTCTTGGCATTTCTGTCTCCTTAACTTTGGTATTTGAAATTCTAGTTTACACTAAAAAATAAATATTCTAATGCCAATGAGGCAAACTGTATTACTTCAGAAAAGGTATTAGTCACTGTGATTTAAAATGATTTAAAGGATAATCAAAGGTACTTTCAGGAAAATGTCAAATATAAATATTAAAATATCAAACCAAGCTTAGAAGGCATGGTCTATGTCTCATACAACCCCTATGTTTGACATGTCAATTAACCTTCAACATAGTAGGTGACTCCTCCTTCAAAACATAGCTTGTTTCAGGACCTAACCCCAGTGTGAGACAATCATGTATTAGCATGTCCATGGAAGCTGATCAAAAGCACTTACAGATTTTCTGCTGTTACAGATGATTATAAAGTAAGCCTTGTACAAAGAAAGTGAAAATTTTCCTACAACTGGAAACATCTTGAACTCTTCAAGGATCACAAAACTTCAGAGCAATGGAAACCACATTTTCTGACTGCGTCTAAGGTCCTACCACAGAATGGAAAAAGAGATGGAGTTTGGTGAGGGGAGTGGAGGAATGTGGGCAGTAGAGGGAAAACTATTATATTCTGGCACTTTAAACTTCTTCAGTATAGGGTTATAGGTGGGAGGGTGGGCCCATATTTTCTCATGAATCACTGTAGTATGGAAAATGTACCCTCAATTTTGGCTGAGGAGGGATACACACACACACACACACACACACACACACACGTATTTTAAAAATCAATCACAATAGTATGTAAGTAGTGCCTACTATGTGGGAGGAAAAGAAAATCAGAATAGATAAACTATCTTTGATATAACTACAACATAGTTGACATGACAAAACATACACAGATTATGGTAAATTGTATTTCACTGTGTTGATGCCATCAGCATTTAGCATGAGGGCAAAGATGTGGTTTGAGAGTTATTGGGAAACTTCTCTGGCTCAACCTTTTACAAATTCCTCCATCAAGCAATAGTCAATAGGATTATCAAAGTAAGTTTTAGGTATAATTTTTTTTTGCAATTCTTTCTAGAAATAACTCCTCACTAAAGTCACACAGGCCCATCTAAAAAAGATGCTGGGATTTTTCAGTCTTCAGCTTCATTATCAATGACATGTTCTGCTCATAGTAGGCACTTAATGAAATTTTGTTGGATATACGATTTTTTGGCAGCTGCCTTCACTATAGGAATTAATCATATAGCCAGTTTATTATATTACTCACTGCAATACTGTCATGCTATCTGGCCCTCTGGGGCATTTCTGTAGTTTTCCCCATTAAGTCTATCCAACACTGACAAGGAAGTAACGGCATATAGTGTGTGGCACATAAGTGTTCTATTCCATCACTGTGTTTCAGCACCCTAACAGAACATAAGTTCCTCAAAGGAAGTGACTTGGCCAAGCCTTCTGAATACCTCCAAGGTGACTTCTACTGGAATCTTTGTGTAGAGCATGAGTACAATTGTACATTGCTGTCCTACTGACCTATTAAAAGTTTGGCATTGATATTCAGAAGGCTTAGTGATGCTAGGCTGATTCCTCATCTACTTCTGTATTGCCAATTCTAATTTTGTACCAATGGATAATTTGGTCAATGTCTACAATTGTACCTATCATCATGTTGTGGAATGTTTCTTTTCCCCACCACACATCCAGCAATTTGCACTGCTGCAGTCTTACAAAATTGTACCATCTGCCACAGAGAAGAAAGAACTCAGGTTTTCCCCAAGTACAGTAATACCTTGGTTTGTGAGCTTAATTCATTCTGGAAACAAACTACTCATATTGTAAGACATTGCTCATTTACAAAGTTAAAATGCATTAAAAATGTTTGCTCATCTTGGGGATCACTCGCAAAACAAGTTATTCACAATCCAAGGTTTCACTGGATACTTAACATTACTATTTTACTTCTCTAACCACAGCATTAACATTGAGCTGATTGTACATTCAAGCACCATCACAGACAGCAAAGGGACCATTCAACACTCCACACACCCACTTGCTATCCAGCCTCCCTGTGGACCTTGCTGTGACTCCTGCCTGATGGAAACAGAAATTAAAACATGTTCCTCTTAATTGATCCTACTAAAGAAAGACAGCTTTGAGAAAGCAAATGTCATTGAGTTATGAATCTTATTCTTAGGCATGTGATTATCATCCAAAGTATAAATGTCAGCTCATTTTAGATTAGCCTGGCTGACAGTAATCTGAGAGATGAGAAAATGGGACTGTCATATACAGACCTTGTTTGGCTTGGTTACCTGCAGTTCCAGTGGGTCTTTCCTGTATCTTCTCCTTCTTCTGTGTAGACTGCTTAGCCTCAGGATAATAAATGCACTCAAGTCTTTCCATTCTCAAGAAACATTCCCTTGGTTGAAGAATCCCTGCAGGTATTTATTGCCTTCTTTGGTGTTTTACAGAAAAACTACTTGAAAGATTAGCTTATATTCACTGTTCCCTTTTTCTTCATTCCTAGTCACTGCTTTCACGAAGGTCACCCGTGACCTCCATACTTACAAGCCCAGTGAATAATCTCCTGCCATAATATTACTTCCGAACCGGGGCCGCTGGCGTCCCAAGCCAACGCTTAATCAGTGCGCCACTTGGCCGGCCCTATTGGCAGCTTTTTTTTTTAATGTCCTTTATAGTAATCCCATTCTTCTTCATGGGCTCCTTCTGCAGTTGTTTAAACATTGCTGTTACCGATCATCCTTGGTCTTCTGCTGTTTTATTCTACAAGATTAAATTTTTTGGCCCCCTCTGTATATTGAGTATTATAATTTTAGTAGTCATTTTTCCTTTCTTAAAATGTGTATACATTTTTTTGGTACCTTCTGTGGGTTTAATTCCCCCAAATAATTAATGTTAATGCAATTTGTATGAATTTTTAATGCATTAAAGTAGGGTTTAGCAAACTTTTCCAATAAAAGGCCAGATAGAAAATAATTTACGCTTTGCCAGTCATACAGTTCTTATTGTAACAAATGTAGTGTGAAAACAGCCATAAAGAATTCATAAACTAAATGAATGGGCATAAACTGTGTTATAATAACACTTTATTTACAAAAATAGGGGCTGGTCAGATTGTGTTCTTGAGTCATAGTTAACTGACTCTTGAACTAGAGGACCCTGGTATACAAAGAAAGCCTTCTTGAATCCTTTTATAGAACTAAGAACTAATTTTGATTTTTGCATCAAGATTTTCAAATGTCAGGTTTACCTAAAACGAGGTACACCCATACTTAAGACACTGTAAAAGTCATTAACCTCAGAGAGATATAGAACAAAAAAGTAATTAATTTTCATCCATGAATTATCTTCCTTGCCATAATACAGATTTCAGCATTTCACAAGTCTGAATTTTCACTTGGAAAATAAACAATTGTATAAGAAGCTTTTGCTTCATTGGATTTGACACATTCACTTATCCATGTGGTGTAATTTATTTTTTCCTGATGCTAAAGTTTCTTGTAAATCATTTCCTGTCTGTTTCTAGATGTTTGTGCTTTCAGAGCAGGGTGATATCCAGAGCCTGATGTAATTTGGGCAGTGTCAGGAAAAGACTGATATCACCAAGTGCTCATATGACCTAGTATATCATAAGGCATGCAGACCTAGAATCCTCATTCTGAAGCAAAAATGAAAATTAAAAAAAATTGGGATATCTTCATTTCTAGGGATGAAGGTAAAAATGTTCAGTCTGATCAAGGGATGGATCATAAAAGAAGGCTTTGATAATCCCCTCGTTAGTAGAAAATTAGGGGTAAAACAAGGATTTCATCCTATATGTTAACATAAATGGAGGGGGTGGTTATCTGTAAGACAGTTCTTGTGAGCCCTCCCAAGTCTCCTTCACACATTTTATCAATTATTAGTAGACATGCCTTGTCCTCTCCTCCCTTAGTGTCCTCCTTTCCAGAGACAAATCTGATCGACTTGGCGTGTTATTCTAGGCAACATTCCATTTGAATTAAGGCAAATTTCTTCAAGAATAAGTCAAGTAAAAATAAACTGTTATCAAGAAGGAGTAGCACATGAAGCAATTATTACCCATTATAATCATCATATGATATTTTCATCTTTGACCCTGTTGATGAGGGCAACAGTAGATAGTGGAATCACAGTAGAGATGGAGCCTGGATCCTTCAAAACATGATCCACCATTTCAGCTCTAGACTAGTTACACGTAGATGGACATGAAAGTAGGGAGAAATAACACAAACTAATTAAATCTTCATTACAGCAATGGGTATTTATGTTTCTTTGAGACAGGAGCCCAACCTCCTATATCATAACTAATTTGACAAATTTATCATCATTGTGATCATCATCATAGTCATCATCATTTATCAACATACATACAGGTGATTTAGTTTATGTTTCAGGTTACCAAAATGACTTACAGAGAAATTAGGAACTTGGCTAAGAGATATTTTTAAGAATTTGTTGAAGAGATATGAACCTTGATGGTCATATGTATATATCCAGGAAATGTAGATAGTTACATATGAACTGAGCTAAGTCTCTTTTTTTCTGGGTCTCAGTCTCCTTATTTGTAAGAGAGCGAGTTGTACCACATGATTTCTAAGTCCCCTTCCACTCATTAAGATTATGATTTTAAGATTCTATAGACGCTATTGCATTTTTCCTCATGCATGATTTGGTAAGCTCAATGAAGGAAAAAGAATGGGATTTTGAACATAGTGAAGCAAAGCCACATGGAAGCTTGAATTATGGCTGAAAGAAGCTGACTATAATGCTGTAGTAGCAACATCAAAAATTTACGATTTCAAATATGATCCATTATATTCAGAGAAATTTAATTCCATCTTCAGGAAAAGACTTTTTGGTTCTAAAGTGGTGCTACAGTTAACTATCTTCCCTCCCCAATTCCTATACATTCCCTTTCCTTTGCCTCTTTCATAGGTGATATCTGAAGTTCACTTAAGTTTAATAGGGCAAGGCAGTCTCCAAATGCACGACATTGTGATCACTGTTGTGTTCTTCTCTACTTCTATTCATACCTTTCCCTTTTCATGCCAAATGTTTTCCTTTCTGATACAAAGCATATATGTTGAAGGAAGAAAAACTGCTAACCTGCTTAAAAGAATTGCTGGGCTCATGACATTCCTTTAAATTCTCAATCTGTGATTAATCTATCCTCACTACACTTAAAGAGAATAGAAAACTGACTCTCACTTCAGCATACCCACAAATCCAAATTGCTTTAATCTAAGAGTAGTCACCACACGTTGCTAATATACCTGTGCAAAAACAGTGTGGGCCCCAGAGAAGCAAGTTTTGACAGATACGAAGGTATGAGGAAGATATACTTGAATGAGAATATACTGTCATTCCTATGGAAAGAGTGTATATTTAAGTCAGGATATGCTACGATATTCAACAACAATAATCATCAAAATCTCATTATTTTATTTTATTTTTTATTTTTGAGGGCAATGTCACTGGCCCTGACATGTGGGACCAAACCGGGGCCGCTGGCTTCCGTAGCCAGCGCTTAACCACCGCACCACTCGGCCAGCCCAAAATCTCAGTATTTTAAAACAACAAAGGTTTATTTCTAATTTAGGTTTCATGTGTAATGTAGTTTGGTGGGGTGGAGGCTCTGTTCTGGATAATCACTCAAGAACCAAGGCTGAGGGAGGATCTATCTTGATCCATCTTCCACAGTAACGAAACAAAGGTAATTGAAAGGCTGAAGCTCAGCATTGGCAATTAAATGCTTCCACTAAGAAATGACACGTAGCATTTCTGCTCTTATTTTAATGGCCAAATCAAGTTTATAGACTCACCTAATTTCAACTGGTTAGGAAAATATAATTGTAAAATATGGCTGCAAAGAGAAGCGGAATATTTGTACCACATAGTCTAAGACTGCAAATCATGAGACCAGAGTTCCAGATTTAGTTGTACTGTTAGATATGTGATCTACAGTATTTAAATTCAGTGGGCTTAATAATCTTCCACACTGGTTCGTAGTGATTATCAAAGAGATAATAGAAGACAAAAACATATAAATCATTAATAAAATATAAAGTAATTTTTAATTGTCCATCCTTTTATGATGAATTATTTTAACTAAAAATAGGGGTTGGATGTTTCTTATGTAGGCAGAGTATAAAAAAATCAATTTGTGGGGATTCAGTATGGCAATCAAATGACAGCAACCATTCAGCATTCAATTACAATTAATAAAAAGTATATACACAATTACTTTGTTGAAATGGTATGAGATGTGACTCCATAAAAAATGAAAATGTTGCCAGTGTAATTCTGGGGTGAGTGACATACTTCAGAGATCAGAGTCTGAGTTGAGGGAGGACTGGATGCAATGTCAGTTATGTCATGAATTTAATAAAGGTTGTACCCATTCTTACATTCACATAACTTTTGTCTTCTTTATTTTTTGTTTACTTTTTAACTAATTTATTGAAATATAATTTATACAATATAAACTACACATTTTATAAACATATCCATCATTCCAATTGTTTCCTTTGAAACTTTTAAAAAGTATTCTTTTTATTAAATTTATTGGTGTCACATTGGTTAATAAAATTATATAGGATTCACATGTACAATTCTATAATGTATCATCTGCATATTGCATTGTGTGCTCACCAATCAAAGTCAAATCTCCTTTTGTTACCATATATTTGATACCCTTTACCCTTTTCTACCTCTTCCCTCCCGCTTTCCCTCTGGTAAGCACTAAATTTTTATCTGTGCCTATGAGTTTTTGTTTCTTTGTCTTGTTTGTTGCTTTCAGTTTTACATTTCACATATGAGTGAAATCATATGGTTGTCAACTTTTTCTGTCTGACTTATTTCACTTAGAAGAAAATCTCAACATCCATTCATCTTATCACAAACGGCAGTATTTCATTTCTAATGGTTAGGTAATATTTCATTGTATATATATATATCTCGTTTAATTATCTATTGAAGGACACTTTGGATATTTCCATGTCTTGGGCACTGTGAATAATGCTGCAATGAACATAGGGGTACATCTATGTTTACAGATAAATGTTTTCATTTTTGGGGTACATACCCAGAAGAGAAATTACTGAGTCATATGGTAATTCTATTCTAAATTTTTTGAGGAACCTCCATGCTGTATTCCATAGCAGCTGTACCAATTTACATTCTCAACAGCAGTGTATGAGGGTTCCTTTCTTCCCAAAACCTTCAACATTTGTTTTTACATGTTTTGTTGATAATCACCATTTTAACAGATGTGATGTGTTATCTCATTGTGGTTTTGTTTTGCATTTCCCTAATAGCTAGTGAAGTTGAGCATTTTTTCATATATCTGTTGGCCATTTGTATGTCTTCTTGGAAGAAGTGTCTGTTCAGGTCATCTGCCCATTTTTTAATTGGATTGTTTGTTTTTAGTTGTATGAATTCTTTATATATTTTCGATATTAGTTCATCATCAAAGGTGTTGCTGCAAGTATCTTCTCCCATTCAGTTGTGTGCCTCTTTGTTTTGTTGATGGTTTATTTTGCTGTGCAGATACGTTTTAATTTGATATAGTCCCATTCATTTATTTTTATCTTAACTTCACTCACCTTTGAGGTCAAATTCATAAAATCTTCTTTAACACCAAGATTCATAAGTTTAGTACCTATGTTTTTTCCATGCATTTTTATTGTTTCATGTCTTATATTTTGGTCTTTGATACATTTTGAGTTAATTTTTGTGTATAGTGACAAATAGCAGTCTAGTTTCATGCTTTTGCAAGTGACTTCCCAATTTTCTGAGCAGCATTTATTGAAGAGGCTATCTTTTCTCCATACCTTATTTTTTAAAGTCAGCATTCCACACAGTGCAGTAATTGAAAATATTAATTCAATAAATTGCTGCAATAAAATTTGTCTTAATTGAAATTCATCCAGTTGATATTTTCTGGACTGACATGTCCAGGGAAAGAGGTAGTGTTTATCAAGGCAGTAACCAATAATTCTCCCTTTGCTTCTCTAAAGGAGACAAATAGTCATCAATCATTTAAATACGTTAAACTTCCAATGCCCAATATGTTGTTACAAATACAAATACATATCAGTCACATACTATGACAGGACAGCCTAACATGTATTTTATGATGCCTTCCATTTTCCATCACCTGCACCTGGGCGGTACTTTGAGTTACCTCAAAAGGTGCCATAAGAGTCTAATAATAATGCTAAAGTAAAGGGATTTTACCTTTCTTCTGATTTTCTTTTTTAAAATAACTAACAGCTTTATTGAGATATATCTTACTTACCTAATTTTGTGTTTTTTTTAATTGAAATTTATTGGTGTGACAATTGTTAGTAAAGTTACAAAGGTTTCAGGTGTATAATTCTGTTATTCATCATCTATATATCACATTATGTGTTCACCACCCAGAGTCAGTTCTCCTTCCATCACCATATATTTGATCCCCTTTACCCTCATCTACCAAGCCCCTAATCCCCCACCCTCTGGTAACCAATAAACTATTGTGTGTGTTTATGAGTTTGTGTTTTTAATAAATGTATGCTACATGGCACATCTAGGATAGTAAGAGAATGTCACAAAATGAAAGTTATATTGATAGAGGACACTACTTAAAAAAAGAAGGGGTATACCACCACTCATGATTCATCTTCTTGAGCAAGAATGTTCTTTTCTAAACAGGTAACAATAATATGAAATTATGTGGTGACTAATGTATTTATAGCTGTTATTTATTTTATTTTATTTTTTTTAGCTGAACCATCCTGCCACCTGTTGGCAGCTCAGCAGCAGCTCAGCTTAGGCTGGGCATTGAACTGCTGTTTCTCAGAGCTCAGCTCGCACTCTTGAGCACGCTCTTAACTGAGAGCCACTCGGCCGACCCTTATGGCTACTATTCTCTCTCTCTCTCTCTCTCTCTCTCTCTCTCTCTCTCTCTCTCTCTCAGTTTTGATAGTTTTATTATCTTCTCCTATGTAAATTGTATTAGTATGCCCTGAGGCCTGGTAGCAGAGGGAGCCACAGAAGGAACTCCATCAAGGCACTGCTGTGATTTTGTTCTCTTTCTTAGCGCTTTATCTTCCTTTGACAAAAACTTATCACAAATCCCTGTATAAATGCCACAGGCTATAGATATTTTGCAAAAATTTCTTGTGGAGAAAGGTACAAAATTTCTATTGCATCAACAATATTATATTTAACAAAATTTGTAAAACTTTCCTGGCTAAGAAAATCCAAAACAAATTTACAAATGAGATTTTATATATCAATCTTCCAGATTTACCCACAAATAATGGTATGGTAGAAGATGCCAAATAATTCAGTTTGACATAATCCATTGCAATGGAATTAATTATTCAAATGTAAATGAACTCTTAAGAAGAAAGGGAAAAGAGATGACCCATTACTCAGAGATTTATATTTTACTGTAATTTTATCCTGCTTCCTTGTTCACTGTTCTGCATAGATAGAAATCAAAGGTTTAAAAGCTTCCTTTAAAAAATCTTTCTTATACTTGCAGACATTATTTTGGTCACCCTTCAAGCCACAGCTTCTCTGGCTCTGTGGGTTTTCAGATGTCCTTAATTTGTTATTATAAGTTTCTCAAACCTGTTTGCATACTTCTTGTTAAGAGACTATCTGAGGTAAGAGAGGAAGGGCAGCTAATAATGAAAAAAAGAAATGTATAGAAAGAGAGCAGGTAGTTTGGGAAAGTATATACTTTTCCAGCACTACCATTCACCCATTATTCAAAATAATAAACTGATATCTGCCTCTCCTTTTTCCTCTCCATGCTACACATACAACCAGTTCCCAAGCCCTGTAATTTCTACTCCTAACTATCTCTGAAACCAACCCCTTCATTCCCCTTCTACCCTGTTGCTAAATCTCCTCATCCCTCCTTCCCCCATACAAAAAAAAAAAAAAAAAAAAAAAAAAAACCCTATGCAGTACTCAAGATCTCCCTTCAGTGGATTGGGTGAGATTCATTGCAACAGTTTCATTTTTTTATTATTATTAAAATTTATTGGGGTGACAATGATCAACAAAACTACATAGGTTTCATGTGTAGAATTCTATAATACATATATTGTATTATGTGTTCACCACCCAGAGTCAGTTCTCCTTCCATCACCATATATATGACCTCCTTTACCCTCTTCTACCATCCTCCTTCCCCCACCCGCTGATAACCACTAAACTAATTTCTGTGTCTATGAGTTTTTGTTTCTTTATTTGTTTGTATTATTCCTTTGTTGCTTTCACTTTTATATCCTACATATTCATGAAATTATATGGTTCTCAAGTTTTTTTGTTTGACTTATTTCACTTAGTATAATAATCTCAAGATCCATCCATGTTGTCGCAAATGGCACCATTTTATCTTTTCTTATGGGAAAGTAGTATTCCATTATATACATATATATAATCTCACATCTTCTCTATTCAATATCTATTGAAGGACACTTTGGTTGTTCCCATGTATTGGCCACCATAAATAATGCTGCAATGAACACCAGAGTACATATATCTTTATGGATAAATGTTTTCAGATTTTTTGGGTAGAGACCCAGAAAATGGATTGCTGGGTCATAGGGTAATTCTATTCTTAATTTTTTGAGGAACCTCCATACTGTATTCCATAATGGCTGTACCAATTTACATTCCTACTAACAGTGTTTGAGGTTTCCTTTTCCTCCACAGCCTCGCCGGCAGATAATAATACTTGTCTTGTTGATGGTAGGGATTCTAACAGGTGTGAGGTAATATCTCATTGTGGTTTTGATTTGCATTTCTCTCATAGCTAGTGAAGTTGAGTATTTTTCCATATATCTGTTGGCCATTTGTAACTCTTGTTGGGAGAATTTTCTATTCATGTCCTCTGCCCATTTTTTAAATTGGATTCTTTGTCTTTTTGTTGTTGAGTTGTATGAGTTCCTTATGTATTTTGGATATTAGATCCTTGTCAGAGGCACTGTTTGCAAATATCTTCTCCCATTTGATTGGTTGCCTCTTTGTTTTGTTGATAATGCTGGAGGCATCACACTCCCTGACTTCATCTTGTACTACAGAGCAACAATAACCAAAACAGCATGGTATTGGCAGAAAACAGAAACACAGACCAATGAAATAGAAATGAAAAACCAGGAATAAACTCACATAAATACGGACAGATAATTTTTGACAAAGGAGCCAAAAACATAAAATGGAGAAATGAAAGTCTCTTCATTCCAATATATGTTTTTTGGTTTGTTTGTTTTGTTTTGTTTTTTTTAAGCTGAGCCATCCTGCCACCTGTTGGCAGCTCAACGGCAACTCATCTCAGGCTGGCCTCAAACTGCTGTTGCTCAGAGCTCAGCTTGCACTCTTGAGCAAGCTCTTAACCAACTGAGCCATTCGGCCGGCCCTGAAAGTCTCTTCAATAAATGGGAAAATTGAAAAAACACATGAAAAGAATGAAACCAGACTGCTATCTGTCACCGTGTACCAAAATTAACTCAAAGTAGGATCAAAGACCTAAACATGAGACCTGAACCAATAATCTGCATAGAAGAAAACATAGGTACTAAACTTATGGACTTTGGGTTCAAAGAGGTTTTTATGAATTTGACTTCAAAGGCAAGGGAAGTAAAAGCTAAAATAAATTAATGAGACTATATCAATCTGAAAAGGCTTCTGCACAGCAAAAACAAAAGCTTCTTAACCAGTCTCCCTATTTTAAGTATTTTCATCCAATTCATTTCCAGACAACACCACAAATTTGGGTTCCTAAAATGGAAATTGGGACATGATTTCTTCTCCTTAAGACTGTCAGAGAGTCACTTTTAGTTAAAATGACATCTAGTTTTGTTTTTAAACTAATCATAAGAAGCTCTACATGAGATTGCTCTAGCTTATCACTTTGGCTTCAATAACTAACACTTCTCCATGTATACCATGGGGTCCTCCATTGTACTGGGTCACTTGTGGTTCTTTAAACAAGCCACATACTTTTATACCTCTTTGCCTTTTCACTTGGTCTCCTCTGTTTAAAATATTTTCCATCATGTCTCTGCCTTTAAATTGCTTAAACATTATCATCTCTGTATAGCAGTCCCTACTCTCCCAGGTACAGCTTTTACGTGACTCTTTTAAAACTTAATGTAATATTTCACCAATTTTTTTATACCTATAACTCTGCTACTAGATTGAGAACAACTACATTATTTTCACGTTGTATTTTTCAACTTCTAGTACAGTGTTGACCATAGAATTAGTGCTCTGCAGACTTTTTAGAACAGGTAAATGGCTGAAAATATTATGAGGGTCAAGCAAGGGAGTTGTGATTGACAGATTATCAAACTATATCATGCCCCACAGTTGGTATCTACCTTGTTTGGAAGGCTGGCTTGTCAATTTGGGAAATAGGGCACTTAACTTCTTAAAGTTCTTAACATGATCAAAAGGCATAATATTCCAGTTTATCAAGAAATATACACTATGGTCCAGTTTTTCAATTCTGGCTGATTAGGAAAGAATGTGGAAAGATAGGGTCCCCTGGCTGAGTACCTATGTAGCTAAAGACAGAAACTTAAAGCTGCTTAACAACTGTTGCCAAGAAGCACAGTGAGAGAGATGGCTACATGCATGTACCCATTTCTGGGGCCCTTCTTTTAGTTCCACTACTTCTAATTGACCTGCCTTTTGGAGCTTCATAATAGACTTAAGCTCTTCCTGGGGTGCTGCATTAAGTATATGCATGTTTCAGTTCTGGAGTTGGCAATGGTTTTATTTCTCTGAGGAGGCTCCTGTAAACAAAGCACTTCGTTTTGTTTTCCTCTTGTCTGGGCTCCATCCATACTGGCTCTCCCTCCCCTTATTTCCACATGAATCACTATAAGCCAAATGAGAATGGAAGCTCCCAGATTCTGACTGACAGGACATTCTGAAGATCTTCACCAGCCAAACTACTCTCCATAGATTACTAAATTTGTGGAACACGTTCTATAATCACATTTTTCTCTTGACTACCCTATAGCCTTTACTTCATTTTATTTATTTGCCCCATTTTCTTTCCCTTGCTGATACCAGGGGATCAGTGGTGTCTTGGAAAGATAACCTGGCACCAATTCAACCCAAAGCAACAGAAAATATGCTTCAGTTAACTATTATTTGCCAAATTTAGTCTTTGATAAACTAGTCTTTTCCATATGATTGCATAGAAGGCAAGGGCTGAGGGTGGAGATGTAACATGGGGAAGTAGTACAGAAACAATATCCATGGAGACCCACCATGTCAATCCATTAAAATTCTATCTTATTCTTCTGTACTTTGCTTATAAATTGAGATTAAAATTTCTGGAAGTTATTGGCTCAGAATATTTTTTGTTAAAATGGCACCATACCCCTTTTACAGATGGGCACTAGTGAAAGGAGATGTCATAGAAATGGTCTACATTAGTCCCTCATAGATAAATTGAAAAATACATACCAGAATAAAATTTCTTGGTTCCTGGACACTGGAAGCCTATGTACTGGCCCAAATCTCCTTAAACTCAACTTTATTCATTATTTATATTCAACTTCCAGGTCTAATTCCATTTTAAACAGAGAATGGGTTATAAGCCCGTTGCCTGTTTTTACAGAGCCAGAGGTGAATTTCAATGTTTTCTGTGGTCCACTGAGTATATTCTAAAAAGGTTTACCACTTCCTTTTAAAACACCAATTTTCTCTATACTTAATGAATTCACAAACCTCTAGTTCTCAAGAATATAAAATGAATCCTAGAAAGTTTTGAAAAAGCAATATCCATTGAGGTAGCATTTTCCAGCTGAAAAAATGAGTTTTTTAGAGTTACCTGAAGAAGACAAATGATGAAACTGGCTAGTCTCCCACATTGGGCCTCCTCAGGTTTCCTTTCTGGGTAGCTACCTAAGTCTATGTTAGGTACAAAACAGGCAAGTCTCTTTGCTGCTTTATATGTTTGTTGTCTTATAGTCAGCAAAAATAAAAACCATTGACTGTGTGTGGAAAGAGAAGGGGAAGGAAGGGAAAGGCAAGGCAGGGCAGAACAGGCATGGAGTGATAGGCAGACCTGCTACTTATCCAGAATGATGAAGGGTTTGAGTTGGCCCCATTCCACAAGTGATATGACCACATCCTGGCTTCTACACCACACAAAAGCTATGACACAACACAGACAGTGTTCCATTTGGCTTTTGTTGCTAACACTTCCCATCAGCCTATTATTCTGACATTCCCACATTGATACTAGTGTACTATTAGGAAGGGAAAGGTTGGCAGGCAAGTTGTATCTAAAGTTATTTCATTAACGCTGACATCTTTAAAATGTGCTTCTGAAGAAAAAAAAAGCTAGTTATCAAACAACTACATACTAGTCCTCAAATATCCAATGGGTCTTAAATTTGCTTCATGTCTTTATTAAGTTTACTTGCCTTGTTTTCCTGGTGCACCTGATTCAATGACAGTAGCAGTTATAGATGATACACTGCTCAAGGGCTATTTCACATGTAAAGTAGACACTAGACATGCCAATTCTTGAAATCCCCAAATTATAGAACCCTTCAAGAATTCACCCAACTTGGTGTGAGAGAAGAGGTTGAGAATGAAGGTTGAGGAAAAGTTCCTTAAGCCATTTTCTTTCCTCTGGCCCTCCAAGCCTATTAAGTCATTATTTTGCTATCTCTCCTTATTTCTTGCTTTTTTCCATGTATTTCACTCTGGATTTCTTTGTCTGTCTTTTTCTTCTCTCTGGAGTCAGCATGGTAATTAGAAACAACACAGACATTGGTGATAAAGTGACCTGAATTTATAGTCTTGTCATTTGTGTCCATAAGATCTTGGGAAACTTGCTTAGCCATTCTGTACTTCAATTTTCTCATCTGAAAAATAGGTATGCTTATGACTATCTTATAGTTTAGTTGGAAGGATTAAAATAAGACTTTATGGAGAGATCCAAGGTGGCAGAATAGATACATACTGTGCTTTCCTCATCCTGTGAACACATCACAATTACAACTAATTTATGGAACAATCAACATGGAGAACCATCTGAAGTCTAGCTGAACAGATGTTTTATAACTAAGAATATAAAGAAGAAGACACATTGAGGTTGGTAGGAGGGGTGGAGATGGGAAACAACCAGGTCCCACACCCTAAGGGACGGTTGAAAATTGGGAGGGCTATCTGAACCACAGCGGTTCCCCACAGAGAAGCAAGGTATACCAGTCCCACACCCGGTTCCCCAGCCCGGAGCACTGGAACTGGGAAGGGGAGCCTCACAACTGGGGACTGTGAAAAACAGTTGGGATTCTGGGTGGGATGGAAGGCTGTGGGAAACTGAGACATCCTCTTAAAGGGCCTGCACAGGTACTCACGCTGGGCTCTGGCAGAGGGACAGTGACTCAGGGGGCATTGGAGATATAGGGGAAGAGACTGAGTTGTGTAACTTTGAGGGGGTATGGAGGACTGGAGAGACAGTGCCATTTTCCCTGTGAGGGGTCCTTCTACTATGCAACCAGCAATGGGCACTATTTTTCCTGTGTTGAGCCCCTCCCCCATGACAATGGCCAAATATGAATCTGAATTGGTCTGGTGTGCTCTGCTGGCTCCACCCAGATGACTCACAGAGACCTCCCACACACACCCAATTCTGCATGATGCTTTATCAGCAGCTGAAACTTATGGGAGCTGGCAGGTGGCAGCAGGCCTCGAGTGTCCTGGCTTTTTGCACAGCTACCCCAGACCCACTACTGGTGGTAGCCATCCTCAGTTTGAAGCTTGGCCTCTGTCATGTGCCTACAGGTAGAGTACAGGCAACAGCCAACTATGAATCACTTTGTAGCTTCTACTAGGAATTCCCTGGCCAATCACAGACAGTGGCTGACCTGGGCCTTCACCAGAGCTCCTCCCAAGAGACCACAGAACCAACATACTTGGAGGTTGGCTTCAGACCACAACAGAGCACCACCCAATTAGCCCCAAAAGTGACACACCCAAAGGGTCGTTTCAACAGGCACCAGAGCCTGTTGGGGGGAATCCCACTTCTTGGGGTAAGCCCCCCGAATAGCAGCCAATAAGCTGTGGATGTGACCAAACCCCACAGCCAGTCAGCTGGAGAGCTAATCTTACCAATTGACATGTCAACAGTAACCAAGCCTCAAATATAACAGGAGGGCACACACAACCACACACAAGGGACACTTCTGGAGCACCCAGAACAGGTGACCAAGGAGATTGTGCCACTGGGCCCCAAAAGGCACCTACTATATATGGCTGCCTGGTAAGACTGGGAGACGTAGCAGATCTACATTTTACAAAGAAGCAAAGACAGAGAGGCAGCCAAAATGAGGAAACAAAGAAATACATCCCAAATGAAAGAACAGGAGAAAACACCAGCAAAAGAAATTTAAAAATGCAGGCAATCAACCTACTAGATTCAGAGTTCAAAACACAGTTTATAAGGGTGCTCAAGGAACTTAGTGAGAACTTCAACAAAGAGATAGCAAGCATAAAAAAACTATATACAAACTATAAAAAAAGAACCAGTCAGAAGTGAACAATACAATAACTGAAATGAAGAATGCACTAGAAGGAATCACCGGCAGACTAGATGAAACAGAGGACTGAAACAGAAGTTCGGAAGACAATGTAGCAGAAAACATCTAATCTGAAAACAAAACTAAAAGAAGAATTTTAAAACATGAGGATGGTTTAAGAGACCTCTGGGACAACATCAAGTGTAACAGCATTTGTATCATAGGGGTACCAGAAGGAGAAGAGAGAAAGCAAAGTATTGAGAACCTACTTGAAGAAATAATGACGAAAAGCTTTCCTAATTTGGTGAAGGAAATAGACATACAAACTCAGGAAATGCAGTGTCCCAAACAAGATGAACCCAAACAGGCCCTCACCAAGACACATTACAATTAAAATGGCAAAGGTTACAAACAAAGAAAGAATCCTAAAGGCAGAAAGAGAAAGGCAACTGGGAAATTATAAGGGAACCCCATAAGATTGTCAGTTGATTACTCAAAAAAAAAAAAAAGAAACTTTGCAGGCCAGAAAGGATTGGCAGGAAACACTCAAAGTGATGAAAAGCAAGGACCTACAACCAAGACTACTCTACCCAGGAAGTCTATCGTTTAAATTTGAAAGACAGATAAAGAGTTTCCCAGACAAGAAAAAGCTAAAGGATTTCATCGCACCAAACCAGTATTACAAGAAATGTTAAATGGACTTGTTTAAGAAGAAGAGAAAAAAAGATTTAAAAAATATGAATAAGAAAATCATAATAACTACATATCTATCAACATTTACTTTCAGTGTAAATGGATTAAATGCTCCAATCAAAAATATAGGGTGGCCAGGCTGACCAAGTGGCGCGGTGGTTAAGTGCTGGCTTGGGAAGCCAGTGGCCCCAGTTCGGTCCAACATATGAGGGACAGTGACACTGCCCTCAAAAAAAAAAAAGGGTGGCCGAATAGATAAAAAAATGTAATCTCTATATATGTTGCCTACAAGAGACTCACTTCAGATTGAAAGACACAGAAAGACTGTAAGTGAAGGGATGGAAAAATTTATTTCATGAAAATGGAAACAAACAAACAAAAACTTAGTATCAATACTTATACCAGACAAAATAGACTTTTAAAAAAAGGCCATAACAAAAGACAAAGAAGGACCCAGTAATCCCACTTCTGGGTATTTATCTGAATAAAGCCCAAATGCTACTTTGAGGGGATGTATGCATCCATATGTTTATTGCAGCATTATTTACAACAGCCAAGATATGGAGGCAATCTGAGTGTCCCTCAATATATCATTGTATAAAGGAGAGGTGGTACATATATATGATGGAATATTACTGAGCCATAACAAAAAATAATGAAATATATGGAAGGGAATGAGTTCTTGTCATCTGCAACAACATGGATGGACCTGAAAGATATTGTGCTGAGTGTAGTAAGTCAAACAGTGAAAGATAAATGTTATATGATTTCACTTATAAGTGGAATCTAAAGAACATAATTAACCAACCATTGAAAAAGAAAAACAAACAAACTCATAGATACAGAGAATATTTTGATGTTGCCAGATGGGAGAGGGATTGGGGGTTGAATGTCAACTGTAACTGAAAGGTTAAAAAAAGGGGGCAAAGGTGAAGGATAATAAAAAAGATGGTATATCCATATAATGGAATATTATTCAGCCTTAAATAGGCATTAATAAACATGAATTAACTTGAATACATTACAACAAGTGGAAGAAGCCAGACACAACAGGCCACATGTATAATTCCATTTGTGTAAAATGTTCAGAATAGGCAAGTCTAGAGAGGCATAATAGATGAATGGTTGCCAGGGGCTGGAAGGAGGGAGTAGGGAGTCACTGCTAATGGGTACAGTTTCTTTTTGGTTTCATGAAAATGCTCTGGAATTAGTATTCTGGTGATGGTTGCACAACTTTGTGACCATACTAAATGCCAATGAATTGTACACTTTAAAAGGGTAAATTTGATGGTATGTGAATTATATCTCAAAAATAATATGGAGTGCTCATATACTCTGTCAGTTCCCCAGATATTAATAGCTTATGAAACATAGTTATAAAACTCAGGAAATTAACATTGATAAAATACTGTAATCTAGACGCCTTGCTCAGATTTCACTCTTGAATCACTATTGTCCTATTTCTGGTTCAAGTTCCAATCTAAGACCACATGTTTAGCTATCATGTCTCTAGTCTCCTTTAACCCAAAATAGTTCCTAGCCTCCCTTTGTCTTTCATGACTTTGACACTGTTGCAGAGTACAAGCCAGTTATTTTGTAGAACTTCCCTCAATTTGGATTTCTCTGATGGTTAATCCTGCTTAAATTTGGGTTACACATATTTGGTAAGCACACTACACAAGTGATGTGTCCTTAATTCATCATATCAGGAGGCACATTATGTTGTATTTTCTTCACTACTGGTGATGTTAACTTTGATTATTTGGTTAAGTTGGTGTCTGGTCCTGATATGTTTCTCTCTTGCTTTAAAAAAAATTCCTTTTATCACCACGCTGTACTCCCATTTTTCCTCACTCCCCATTCAAAATTAACTATATTTAATATCTATCATTTACTTTTAATATGTCCTTGGAAATTATATCTTGTTTTCGTGTTCAGGTATTTTAAATTTACATGAGTGGTATTGTGTTGTATCTCATTTTTTTTTAATTATTTTTTTGAGGGCAGTGTCACTGGCCTTCATATATGGGAACCAAACCGGGGCCACTGGCTTCCCAAGCCAGCGCTTAACCATTGCGCCACTTGCCTGGCCCTTTAAAAAAAAATTAAACGCTATGGTTTTAAGGTAAAACAATTAAGACTTTAGGTTTAAAATAGCTTATACAAAGAAAGAACTCAAATATTAGTCCTTTTATTCCTCCTTCTCTTTCTGTGCTCACCCTATCAGGTACTTCCCATATGCTGCTTCTTTTTGCATAGGCCTGTTACAGCTTTGCAAAGATAATTGGACAGTGTGCACATCTGTCTGCCTTTAGGCAGAGTCCAAAATGCCAATTATTACAGTGATTCCAGCAAGGTATTTTGTGGCAGATTGTTTGAGTTCAAACCCCAGCTGTATCTCTTACTAGCTGTGTTTCCTTGGGAAGTTATTTATTGGGCAAGTTAATAACTTCTATGAGGCTCAATTTCTCTGTGTGTAAAACAAGAATAATAATGGCCCTACCTCATAGGATTTTGGTGAAGGTGCCATGAGTTAATTCATGGGGCTGGCACATAACACGTGTGTAATAAATGTTACCTCTTCAGAGAGGCCTTCCCTGACTACCATATTTAAAATTGTAGCCATTACTCTTACTCTGTTTTATCCTATGCTGCTTCATTTTTTTTTGAGGGCAGTGTCGCTGGCCCTCATATGTGGGACCCCAAGCAGGGCTGCTGGCTTCCCAAGCCAGGGTTTAACCACTGTGCCACTCGGCCGGCCCTGCTGCTTCATTTTTATTGTTAACAATTATCACCATCTGACAACATATATATTTATTTGTTTGTGCATTGGCTTATCTTTTTCTTGCTCCCTCTACCACTAGAACATTGCCTCCAAGAAAGCAAGCTTTTCTTTAATTACCAAAACCTAGAATAGTGACCAGAACATAGTAGCCACTAAATAAACATTCATTGGCTGGATGAATGAATTCTTCCTAAAGCCTTCCAATCAGAGAATAATCTCAGCTCTTTCAGGGTGAGGGAAGTCATAACCTGAGTGTGGGAGCCTTCCTATTGTCTAGTGATCCTCTTCCTAAGAAGAGCGTCCTGAAAGCCCAACTAAGCCATCTGGGTGACTGGAACACTGACTACTTCTTTTTAGTGCAGGCATAAACTCCTGCTAACCTGGCAGCCTAGCTAGGAGGCATATAATTAAGTTCCCTAAGATTTCCCATATTATGTGACTTAAAAACAAAAATAGAATTTTTGCTTCCTTTAAATTTATTCCCAGGAAGCAATTATGCTTCCTTTAAATTTATTCCCAGGTCATAAAAGATTTTTAAAGTGGCTCATCACTTTAAAAGAGTAATGCTGAATCTGAAATCCTAATTTTTCCCTTTTAGTAGCACTGCAATAAAGCAGATATGACAGGTCAGTGAGTCAGAGCAACTTCATGTATAATGGGAGTGCGGAGCAAAGGGGCTCAAGCCAAGTGCCTCCAGCCAATATCCATTTCCTATGTCTATTCGAAAATCTCAGAAAAATTAAAGTGCTTCTCCTCACAGTCAGCTTGTTATCTACTCTAACCCTGAGATCTGTTGACTTTGTACCTAGCTGGGTATTGTCCATTTGGTATTTATGAATCCTTTCCCTCTTCTGATGCACATCACTGCATTGTCCCTGAAGTTTCCCTTCTGCTAATTCCTGCATAGCGGTATTATTTTGAAGAAATATATTGTAGCAAAGGTCAAGAGAAAAGAGGGAATTAGGCATTAGCCCAGGGAAAAAACAGGCTATTGTGCAGTGGTAAAATGAAGCAGAGGCACTCTATCTACCAAATTGTGAAAGGAAATAGCTCCGAGCTTTAGCATTACTCATACAATGCTTTATATGCATGACCTTCAAATGGCAGTAATGAATATCACTTTTCCTGTTGATAAATATTGATTCTTTTCTGCTGGTGGGAATATCAAGTCCATTTGGATTTGATAACTACCAGCTGTGACTTATTAGGAGGCTACAGGCCCCCAGCATGTATGGCTGCTTGGGTAACTCCTGTTCTTACCCATGTACCAATTCTAGGCCAAGGCTTTCAAAGCAAATACGGATCAAAGAAGATTTCTGTCAGCACTTCACTTTAGACCTGACTAGCAAGGTAGAGCTGAATCTTAATAGCTTCTGAAGGTGAGCTGTGCACACTGATATTTACTTGGCTACATCCTTTTTTTTATTGTTTTCTGAGGGCAGTGTCACTGGCCCTCATATGTGGGACTGAACCGGGGCCGCTGGCTTCCCAAGCCAGTGCTTAACCACCGCGCCACTCGGCCAGCCCCTTGGCTACATCCTTATTAATGGTTATCAACCGTATCTCAGTGTGCTTATGGTACCAGGTGTCCCCATATCCCAGAACTATTCCAAAGGTTCATGCTGTGGGGCATTTTACTACTGACATTTTTCTAGAGAATAACATTTCCTTATAAAGTTTAAGACTGACCTGGTTTAGGGTTGATGGATTCCCTGACTCAAATGAATTATGATAAGCTAACTTCTACAATATCATAGATCAACCACAAAAATAAAATGCAACTTACTTAATTCAAACCTGAAAGTAACAAAAGCTGTGTGGTCCTAAGTACTACATGCTAATGAAAACTGGGCTGCTTACCTCTGGACTCTATCTCTCCTGTTTCTACATCTCTTGTTTGATTTTATGGAGGATAGGCCTATGCTGGGTGTCTTTGCATTATTTTCTTTTGTTGTTGTTGGTGGTGGTTTTGTGATTGCAATGATAAGAGGAAGGAGAAAAAAGAATGGATAAAATCCCCATAAACAAGGAGGACAGAATGTTACCCTCTTTTTTTTTTTACATGGCATCAAAATAACATTTGGAAATGAAAAATGGTTTCTCTCCATAGTGTAGGATGGAGAATGCAGTGTCACAGATTTGATTAACAGGCAGTGTACTTCATCAAATCATGGTCCTCAGAAAGCACTGTGAAGTCAGTAAGTTTATCTCCATAATCAGCCTCACAATCTTTTACTCTTTGTCCTCCCTCTGAAGTCCATACCACTTTTCTCTCTGGGTTTAACTCTTTCCTGCTCTTTTCCTATCAAAACCTGCTTAGTTTCTTCACTTCCACTCAGCTATAGATGACTGATAAGAGTGTGGCATGTTCCCTCTTTCAATAAGTCTTCTTTATAAATATCAAAATAATTTCGAGTGGAGCCGGCCGAGTGATGTGGTGGTTAAGCGCTGGCTTGGGAAGCCAGCGACCCCGGTTCGGGTCTCACATATGAGGGCCAGTAACACTGCCCTCAAAAAAAAATTTAAGTGAATGGGACACCTCTGGGAGTAAAATCCAGGTATGCAGCCAACAATTGAAGGAAGACTGGAATGCATGTACAGACCGCATGTGGGTATCAGTATCTTTCCTGCTTTCTTGAAATCCTACTATAGAATATATCTTACTCTAAGCTGATCTGGGTGAGAACAAGAGTCTTCAAATGGGTTGTTGAAGAGGTTTCCTTCTTTAAATATGGTAGAGATCTCAGCTGGATCCTTGTTATGCTCACTCCCAGAGTTCAGGCAAATTGGGATGACTATGGTAAGCTAGTGAAGTTAATTTGCATGGGGGCTGAAACAAATGGGAGGATTTTATTCATGTTTTGCACAGGTTCTAGAGGAAATAAAGATAAATGGAGAGGTCAAGATGGTGGCTGGTGTCCTACCCAGTCTCAAGGATTCGAATTTGAATGACTTAAGATAGAAGCCAACTGAGTTATTTTTACAATAACAATAGAGAAACATAGTGACACAAGCAATATTGCTTTAGTGCCCTGGTGAAAAAGTGCTATAGATTGGGGGCAAAGTAACACTCGCCCCATTTTACCCAGAGTGATATTTACACAGTGAGACCCGAAAAAACCCTAAGTGTTATTTTGGCTCCTAACAAAGTTTGCTATTTGAAGAGCACAATAAGAGATTACCCTAAGAGAGAATTCATGGTCCCACAAGATGGCATGGCAGCAGTGATAGCAATAAAGTGATATATTCAAGTGTCTTCTTAGGGAACAGACATCAACAAAAGGCCTACAGTGGATGAATATGAAAATACTGTTTGTGAGCAGAGGTGAGACACCTCCAGAGATTCCCCTATATAAGTTGGTGACACTTTGGCAAAGTCAACAGATCCTAAACTATGCAAGTGGAAATAATAAGACAGTAATGTTGGCATTATTACAATTCACATAACCTCATTTGTAACTACTGGCTAGAGACGTCTGAGGTGTTCACATTGCATGACTCACAAAGATGGCTCTACTGATTCAATACTTGTCAGGTATGTATCTGAGTTTCATTTTTCTTTTCTTTTCTTTTTTTTTCTGCTTAAGAATAGACAATCTGGGGCTGGCTGAGTGGCACACAGTGGTTGGGCGCTGGTTTGGGAAGCCAGCAGCCCCAATGACACTGCCCTGAAAAAAAAAAAGAATAGACAATCTGTCAGTGAAACTCTCTTTTGTGCAAGAGTACGTATCTTTGTCAGAGGTATCCTAGTAGTAAAGCATAAAGCTATCTGGCCCTTGGCCTCTTTAGTATGTTTCAACTATCTGAGTTAACTGGCCATGATCCTGGGAGATATTTTCCTTCTGAAATCTTGAAATTCAACGGTCTCAATAACATGATAAAAATAAGTTGGGTTGTGAGTAAAAATGTGAAGACTTTTTGAGTCAGTGGCCTCTGGATTAGAAGAAGGAACATAAAATAAAGAGAAATTTCTCCTCTGGGCAGGGATGAAAAACTACCCAGAGATAGAGTGGAACATATACCCAGGGAACTGGGGGGGAGGGAATGTAACATAATGTGAGGTAAACAGATTTAATTAAAACACAGACTTCCTAAATCCATTTTCTGTGATTATTTGTTATTATTCTTGGGAGCTGATTAAGCAATAGCAGATGTCACTAATAGACAAAAAGCAGATGTCACTAATAGACAAATAGAACCCATGTAAAATGTGTTCAGTACATAGAAGACCATGATTAGAACACTTTTACAAGATTGCTAACTACTTCCTAGTTGTTTTGAAAGGAAATTTTTACATTAGATTTCTGAAAGCACATAAAGTTTGATTCAAACGTTAAGTCACTTTTTGGGAAATTATGAAAACAAATTGAGGTTGTCGTTTTACTCAGATGGATAAGCATTAATTGAGTGTCAATATGTGCACAGCATTCTGAATAGGGAAATAATTAACCAAGTTGCCCTTTGCCTTAAAGAATAAAGAAGGCAGGGACTTCCAGTAAGATGGCGGAATAGACAGACACTGTGCCAACTGCCTCCCGGGATCACACCAGAATTACAAATAATTTGTACAACATTCAACCCTGGAGGTGCCCGGAACACTAGAAGAACAGAACCTCTAAACAACGGACCTAAAGAGGAGGCCACATCTGGTCTGGTAGGAGGGGCGGAGAAGGGAGAGGGCAAGCCCCGTGAGGGAGGTTCCAGCTGTGGGGAGGCTTCTCCGGTTGGGGGAGACCCTCCGGCCCCGTACCAAGCTCACTAGCCCAGAGTTCCTTTGCTGGGAAGAGGAATTCTACTATAGCTGGCAGTACATTAGTGAGGACTCTCTTTGCCCAGCTCGATGAGGCTAAGAGTGGCTAGAGAATCAGTGAGACCAGCACACAAGGTTGCTCACCAGTGATCACCTACCTGGTTCCTGGTGGAGGGAGTGGCTGTGTGAGCTGGGCCCAGGAGCCTGTGGGGAAGGACTGAACTGAGCACCATTGGCACGGGAGCTGGAGGTTTGGGGACCATTGTTTCCCTGGTGTGGAGCTTGCACACAAGTGGTGTACAGGAGGGCGCCATTTTGTCAGGGTTGGGCCCGCCCACAGAGGATCAGGTCCAGGACCACATTGGTCTGATCGAATTGGTGCAGGAGTGCCCGTGTGCATGCATGCACATGCAGCCATGAAGCCCCACCCTCTATCCTGCTTGTGCTCCATTGCCAGGGAAATGCCAGGTGGGTGCCCTCCAGTTCCAACAGGCTGCTCACTGACATGCGAGAGTGCACAAGCTGCCTTGGGTCCCCGCTCTCTGTACCTGGAGTGCACAGTTGCCAGGCTGGTGATTGGTTGTTGGGCTGCTCGGCCTGATCTACGAGCGGCTGATTGGCCCAGGCTGAGACTAGGAGTTTTCCTGGGAGTGTTGGGACGTGAGCTGTGTGCCTGCGTGATTCAGCCAGGGCTCTCCTGGTGATCTATCTAATACATCAAAGCAATCCCAGAGGGACAGCCAGAATGAGGAAACACAGAAACATGTCACAAGTAAAACATCAGAAGAAATCTCTAGCAATGGAACTAAATGAAACAGAGGGATCCAACCTTTCAGAGACAGAGTTTAGAACACTGATGATAAGAATATTTAACAAACTTAGTGAGGACACAAGGAAGGATAAAGAAATCATAAAAACAACAACCAGTTAGGGCTGGCCGAGTGATGCAGTGGTTAAGAGCTGGTTTTGGGATGCCAGCGGCCCGGTTCAGAACCCACATATGAGGGCCAGTTACACTGCCTTCTACAACTAACAACAGCTCCACATGGAGTTGGGCCGTGTGAGCCCCGGCAACCGTGTAGGCTGCAACCCCTGCTGCAGTCGGCTGCCATAGGCTACAGTGAGTGACCGACAGCAAGCGTGAGCGGCCGGCAGCCAGCATGAGCTGCCAATAGCCTCGGTGAGCGACCATCCAGAGGCCGGCAACCATTCTGCCTCATCCAGGAAGAATGCAATGACGATACCAACATGGGCCAGTGAAGCAACGTCCTCCGCAACTAGACTGAAGAACAAAAAGACAACAACTTATCTGTTCCCTTTCCCCGATTCCCCAGTGCTGTTCTCCTCCCCCAATTCCCCAATAAAATCCTTAAAAAGAAAAAAACCCAACCAAATTAGAACTAAAAAATACAATAACTGAAATGAAGAACACACTCGAAGGAATCACCAGTAGAGTAGATGAAGCAGAGAATCAGATCAGCGAATTGGAAGACAAAATAGCAGAAATCACCCAGTTGGAACAACAAAAAGAAAAACGCATAAGAAACAATAAAAATTGTTTAAGAGACCTGTAGGACAACATGAAGCAAAACAATCTTTACATCATAGGAATACCAGAAGGAGAAGAGAAGAAGCAAGGGGTCGAGAATGTATTGAAAAAATAATGACTGAAAACATAACTACCTTGGTGGAAATCGACATACAAACCCAGGAAGTGCAGAGGATTCCAAATAAGCTGACCCCAAACAGGTTCACACTAAGACACATCATAGTTAAAATGCAAAGGTTAAAGACAGAGACAGAATCCTAAAAGCAAGAGAAAGACAGCAGGTTACATACAAAGGAACTCCAATTAGACCAACAGCTGACTTGTCTACAGAAACTCTGCAGGCCAGAAGGAAGTGGCAGGAGATATTCAAAGTGACAGAAAATAAAGGTCTGCAACTGAGACTGCTCTACCCAGCAGAGCAATCATTTAAAATTGAAAGAGAAATAGAGCTTCTCAGAAAAGAATAAGCTTAGGGAATTAATTACCACCAAGTCAGCATTGCAAGAAATGTTAAAAGGTCTTTTTTAAACAGAAGAGGGGTATACAAGCTAACCTAGGAAGACCAGGAATACAAATAACAAAACAACAATACATATGCACCTATCAATAATCATTTTAAATGTGAATGGGCTAAATGCTCCAATCAAAAGACCGAGAGTGGCTGAGTGGATAAGAAAATAGAACCCATGTATATGCTGTTTACAGATGTAATAAGGTATTTCATGCAAATGGAATTGAGAAAAAAAGCTGGAGTAGCAGTCCTTATTTTGGACAAAAGAGACTTTGAAATGAAGGCTACAATAAAAGACAAAGAAGGGCACTATAACCCTAATAAACATCTCTGCACCCAACATAGGAGCTCCTAATTATATACAACAGATTTTGACAGACATAAAGACAGAGATCAACAGTAACACTTATCATACTAGGGGACTTCAACACCCTGTTGTCACCAATAGACAAATCCTCTAGACAGAAAATCAACATGGAAAGCGTGGCGTTAAACGACACTTTAGACCAGCTGGACTTTGTCCGTATTTTTAGATCATTTCACGCTGAAACAACAGAATATACATTCTTCTCAAGTGCACATGGGAAATTTTCCAAGATAGACAACATGTTAGGCCACTAAACAAGTCTCAGTAAATTTAAGAAGATTGAAATCATATCAAGCAATAAAGGAGAAACTGATGGTTGCTGGCTGGGAGGGGGTTGGGATGAGGGAGAGGCAGAAGGTTTTGGATAGCATATGTGGGTGACTTCAATGTTGCTACAGGGATATGGGGGGCAGTTCTGGGAATGTAATTGATAATGTTTTGACTGCTTTGTGGGGTGTCACATGGTCACGTGCCTTGTTGGGGATACTGCTTTGGGGATGGGGTAGAGACTTGATAACTGCGCTGTACACCTGAAGCTGATGTTGTATAATATAGAATGTTAACTGTGATTGAATGTATATATATAGTCATGGGATGAGCAGTACAGTGAGGGAGTGGGGTCAGGGGAGTTGTAGTAGATATTATGATATGGGGGGGCGTGGGGCGGTGGATTGGGGGAGGGATCTTGTCACTTTGAGGGGTAAAAATATAACTATTGCATTGTTGTAAAAAATTAATTAAAAAATAAAAACATTAAGAAAAAGAATAGAGAGGGCAAAATGGTGAGAATGGAATGGAGGAAGTGCTTCCCTTCTGGCCAATCTAAAAGTTGCTTCACCTAGAAAACATTCTAAATGAAGGTAGTAGGGAAGGAAGATTGTGAGATATGTGTTTTTGCTCTGGGGCACTTTGTATTTACAGCTAACACCTGTGTAGTGCTTACCATGGGCTAGGCATACATATACTTTGTGTATGTTCACTTGCTGCCACAAGCCTGCATGATATGTACTGCTATGTCCCCATTTTACAGTAAAAGAAACTGAGACAGAAACAGGTGACAAGACTTGCCCAAGGTCACAGGACCAAGAAACAGTAAAACTGTGACTTGACTCCGGGCAGTTTGATCCCAGAGTGTACACTCTTCACCACAACACCATGCTGCTTCCCTTCACAGATAATAGATGTATTTGCAGTGTGAATCTTTAAATGTTCATGATTACTTTACGAGTTTGAAAGGGTAAATCACTCTAATAAGTACATACATTAAATAAAAGGTAAAACATCCCAAAGACAATGTTATGCAAGCTTCCTTCTTCACTTCTGAAATCAAGCAAGCAAGCAACCAAGCAAGCAAGCAGTACAGATTATTAGCAAGTCAACAGTTTTATAGAGTGCACACCAGTTTCCTATGAAAGCATAATACACATTTTTCTAGTGCTAGGAACTGTTCAAAACTATGGGAATTTCCGAGTAGATTTTTTTTGTTACAGGATTGAGGAAAAGTCTACTCTTCCTAACTCTTATTCAGCATTTAGATATTCCTTATATAAGTATTAACAAAAAGAAAATGGGCAATTTTGTTAATGTTTGAAGTTTTGCTCCAGGATGAAATTAGGAAGGGAGTTCTTTGTATTGGTCCCCTTCTATTTTATGGAAAGGGAGTAGAATTGAAACTGCAAAGGGACAGTATAATTTGTTGCCCTAGTTAAATTATACTCACAAAGTATAACTTTTGAATAAAGAGAGACATAAACATCAAGAAGCTGTTTCTGTTCCTGTATAAACTGCTAACATTTGAATTTACTCAAACATATGTAGACTCCTGGTATTTCTTTTAGGATCTGGCAGAATGTAAAATTTGTATAACAAAATATTACTTCTTTTAAGATTTCCTGAAAAAAAGTGTTGTTGGCTAGGATTACATTGTATTATTCCAGTGTCTCTCTTTACTTCATTTACTAGGCTTTGGGGCAATGGTCTCTCATCTCTTTGGTAATACGACAGCTAACAACTAATGGCAATATGGGGAAGAGGACGAATTATGAGCAGACATATCCAATGTTAAAACTTCTGCAGGACAGCTCTCTAAAATGCTATAAAAAAGACTTCTAATTTCAAACAACCAGACAATAAATATGCATATTTCCATGTGAGATAACACAATGAGATTTTATATAGCCCTGTGTTTTTTTTAGCAACATGGCAGACTACATGAAGCAGTCCACTATTTTATATACTTCTGATTCTTTAAAGCAAAGAGTGATTTAACAGTAAAAAGGGATTTTTCTCTGTCCTATTTTTCCTTATTATTATCCTGATTTGTTTTCTGTCCTTGTTTTCGTTATATTTAACTAGTAAATTAATTATTTCAAATATGACTTTGATGTCTATAAGTGAGTTAAGAAAATCTTCCATTAAAAATTAATAATGTACGGTGAGCAATATAAAACCTAAAGAAAAAAAATGAACCTTTTCTAGGAAATGCTAACTACCACCACAATCAGTCACATACATGTCCTCAAATTTAAACATCATTGAGATTATTATTACTTAATTTTTTTGTGTGTATTATAGTGTCTAACTATAGTGATTATTATACAAACAGTGGAATTAAGTTTTGTTTTGTTTTGTTTTTTTGAGGGCAGTGTCACTGGCCCTTATATGTGGGACCGAACCAGGGCCACTGGCTTCCCAGGCCAGCGCTTTAACCACCGCGCCACTTGGCCAGCCCTTGGAATTAAGTTTTTAAGGGGATGTAGTAATTCATATACAACTTGGATGGCAAGATGGTATTGAGGGAGGTTTGATGGTGGTAGGGATGCTATACTGATGTTGGAGGCAGTTTGGTTATTTTGACCAAAAATCTCAGGAGAAAAGGGAAGCTTGGCTTAAAGGATCAAGAGATAGAGTTTTGTGTTCTAATTCCATTTCTTGATTGCCGGATGACCTTGAATAAAATGTCTTATTTATGGGTCTCAGCTTCCGTGTGTGTGTGTGTGTGTGTGTGTGTGTGTGTGTGTGTTGGGGGGAGGGTGTATGTGAACACAAAGTAGTGATACTATCAAGTAGTTGTGGATAATTTGTTATTTAAAATTACTTTTTAAAAGAAGCTCCAGGGCCGGCCGAGTGGCTCAGTTGGTTAAGAGCTTGCTGAAGAGTGAGAGCTGAGCTCTGAGCAATGGCGGTTTGATGCCAGCCTGAGCTGAGTTGCCGTTGAGCTGCCAACAGGTTGGCAGGATGGCTCAGCTAAAAAAAAAGAATAAAAGAAGCTCCACAAGCATGCAGCAAAAGCAAAAGTTCTGATAGGCCAAGGGAACAAACAGGTGTCCACACTTCTTATAATGTCCCCCTGTGCCATGGCAAAATTTTACAATGTGAACACCATAGTCATTAATTTCATTAGCTCTTTTATGTACAGTGGAATGCTAAATTGAGGTGGGGATATATGGTGGGCAATGTCTCTGGTTTAAAGAATGAAAGACAAAATGACTAACATGGTCTTGGCCTATATGATCACTTTGTTGCAAAGGCCTCTGAAGTTCAAATGGTTTTACTGACCACTGACTACTAAAGGTACATAGTACAAATGAGAGATGAATAAAATAAAACTTGGATTCCAAATTCACAAAGGTCTGAGACTTGCATTTTAAAAGAGGAAAAATGTTCCCGTTTTCTGTCTGCAAGTCCCAGTAATCTTTCACACACAAGAACAACTCACAAATGTTTAGTTACTCAATGAGGACAACTGAATATACCTCCCATTGAATCTTTAATTTCAAAAGCTTTTCACCAAAGATAAAACTTCAATGTAATATCATAGCATGATGTGGTTTGGGGTGGCTAGAGAAAGTGTATAAAAACAAGGTATTTATTAAGTGTAAGACACTTAAAGTTCACCTATATTTCAACTATTAAAGAACTATTATTGTCTGAAATAATCTTTTATAAACTAGGACTGTCAAGAGACCATATTTTATGCTAATTCATAGAGGGAAACAACATCTGAAATATGACTGAGAGCTTTCAAAAGGGCTCCTTGGGACTTTTGCTTCTGGCTATGAAGGACTAACCAATATTGAACTCATTCTCTCACCATAAACAACTAGGGAAGTGGAAAAAGATATTAAACAACCGTTTTCAAATATCAGACAACAGGCAACACAGGAATTTGATCCCTCAGAGGAAGGAAAAAATCAGGGTGATCTTTACAGTTACCCTAGCTTTCTGCCTCGGGGAATTATTTGAACTGCACAGTAGGGAAGGAGAACTGAAGCAGAGCATGGTAGTCTTACTGAGATGAGAAGAGAGTGATTGAAGTTTGGGAAAGCTGAAGTAGGTGGGATTTGCAAGACAGAATGCTGGAGAGAATGGAGCTACTCAGAGAAGTATCTCCACAAATCTGTATGGGATACTCTTGAGTATTTGTCATATTAATTTGCACATGCATAGGTTAGAACTCTACATGGCTAGTCAAAGAACAACAAACAGGAGTCTATAAGCTGAACAATTCCCAAAACTCACAGAGGGCTATGAAATCCTTGAATTCGGTTCATCCAGAATAAAGAAACCTCACTGAAGGCCTAGGACAAAGAGTAGAAAATTCAGGGAGATCTAGAATTAGTTGTAAAATGTCATGCTTAATTAGGAAAAATCAGTCAATAGAAACAGACCACTTCATGGATGGTGTAGTGGCCTGACCACTGCGCTGTACATCTGAAGCTGCCGCTGAACAATATTATATGTCAACTATAATTTAACACATATAGAGTCATGGGATGTGGAATATAGTGTGGGGATGGAGTCAATGGACTTGTAATAGATATGTATGATATCAGGGGTAGGGGGCAGGGGAGGGGGGAGGGCTGAGTCACTTTGTAAAGGGTGAAAAAAATAACTATTGCATTGTTTTGTACATCTGTAACTAATAATAATAATAAAAAAAGTTAAAAAAATATGATAGATAGGGCCGGCCGAGTGGCTCAGTTGGTTAAGAGCTTGCTCAAGAGTGCGAGCTGAGCTCTGAGCAATGGCGGTTCAATGCCAGCCCAAGCTGAGTTGCCGTTGAGCTGCCAACAGGTGGCAGGATGGCTCAGCTAAAAAAAAATATATGATAGAATATCCCCCAAAGCTATTAGAACTGAGTATAATAAGGTTACAAGAAATAAAGCCCATATAAAAAAATCAATTGTATTTCTATGTAGTAAAAAAAAATCACAAGTTGGAATTTAAAAAACAATGCCATTTATAAGTTCTTAGTGATAAATCTGACAAAAGATGAGACTGTACAATGAAAACTATAAAACAATTCAGAGAAAAATTAAAGGATCAATATTAAGATTTCAATTACCCCCAAATTGATCAATATATTCTAAATAGTCACAGGCAATATCCCATTAGGCTTTCTTTAAAGAAATTGACAAGGTGATTCTAAAATTCACATGGAGAAACAAAGGACTTAGAGTAGTCAAAACAAAGATGAAAAAAAAAGAATAAGGTTCAATGAAAAAAAAAAGAAAAAAATGAAACAGACCCAGAAATAATATGGATGATAGAATTATCATTCAAAGACTTTAATCAGTTATTATAAATATGGAGGATTTAAAGGGAGATATAAACATAATGATATAGAAATGGAAAATATAAAAAAGAACTAAATACAATGAGTCCCTAAGAGATGAAAAAGTTGCTTATAGGCTTACTAGAAAAATTGCTACATTTCAGTAGCAAAGAACAATGAACTTTCAGATTAAGCAAAAGAAACTATTAAAACTGAAGGACACTGAGGAAAAAAATCACATAGATCATCAGTTACCTGAGGAACAATATCACAAAGTCTAATATGTGTGCAATTATTGAAAAAGGGGAGTGGCAGAAAAACTATACAAAGAAATATTGGCTGAAAGTTTTCCAAATAACATTAAAAATATCAATCACAAATTTGAGGTCATTGAATACCATGTAGAATAAACAGAAACAATACCACACTAAGACATATAATCAAAATGCTGAAAAAGAGTAAAAACAAGTAAAATATTAAGGCAACCAGAGGGATAAGAAAAAAAAAATGCTTCTTGCCCTCAAAGGGCATTGTCTGTCTAGAATCCTTAGTTAAAATGTAAATATACATTTTTTTCATTTTTAATGAGATAGAACCGACATATGACATTGTGTAAGTTTACAGTGTACGATATGTTGATTTGATACACTTATATATTGCAAACTGATTACCATATCATAGGATTAGTGAACACCTCCATCAGGTTATGTAACTACCATTTCTTCTTTGTGGTGAGAACATTTACGATCTACTCTCTTAGTAACTTTCAAGTATATAATACAGTATCATTAACTATAAGCACCACGCTGTACATTAGATGCCCAGAAATAAGTAAATACTCTTGAGAAGAGAACATATTATACAATTCAAACTATCCTGTGGAGGAGCTTTAGGATTACTTTGGAATAGGACACGTGATGTAGGGCAGGGGCCTGAGGCAATGGAGCATAGGTTATATAAATGTGGATGAGCCCCGGTGTGTGGGGCGACCCTAGGTAATACGTTATTAAGACGGGAGGTAAAAATATACAGCAAACACAGTTTTTCAACTTTGAAATTTGTACTCAGGGTGATGCACACTCAGACAAAATATCCTAGTTTAGAGGCTCAGTGTTGAAGATATAAGTTTTTCAAAATTGGCAAAAGACCAGCAGCAGACAGCCCACAGTGGCTTGTGCAGCAACCTGAGACATTTTTGGTGGCAGGCAAATGGTCCCAGCTTGCACTGCAGCCTTTCCTAGGCATCTCTTGGGGATCTGCGTACCTGAGGCAAGCAGCAGCTAGCTGCAGTGTTCTATGGCTGTTCTATGGGATAGACACAGGCTTGGCACTGGTGCAAGAAATGAGTTTTCAGGCCAGCTGAGTGGTGCGGTGTTTAAGCGCTGGCTTGGGAAGCCAGCAGCCTGGGTTCGGGTCCCACATATGAGGGCCAGTGACACTGCCCTCAAAAAAAAAAAAAAAAAAGAAATGAATTTGCATTAACCTGTGAACAACATCCACCCTACCCCAGCGATTCCCTGGAACACTGCCCTGTTCAACTTGTGCAGCACCATCAGAGGCACTTTCAGCAATGTGGCATCCAGCCTGGCCCTGTGCAGTTAAGGAAGCTCTTACAGCAGATGAGCCTTATGGGCAGCCAGCAGGTGGTAACAGGCCTAGGGGTGTCCTGTGCATTTTGGGAAGCTGCTCCAGGCCCAATACTGGTGGTAGCCTGCATCGGTTTACAGTTTGGCAACCCACATATGGTTCCAGTTCAGCAGAGTCAGGAACCAACCACATATAGTTTTGGATCTCCTACAAGGTATCCACTGACTGGTCACAGGCAATGGCTGAACTTGGCCTGCATGGAAGCCCCTCCCAAAGGGCACCAGAAACAACAAACATGGAGGCTGGTTTCAGACCACAACAGAGCATCAGCTGATTAAGTCCACAAGCAGCACAACCAAAGGGGCTTGCTGGGGCAAATCTCCCCCTTAATGGTCAGCCCCAACACAGCAGCTCATACTCAGTGGATGTGGCCAATCCTCACAGTTATTCAGCCTGAGAGTCAATCCCATGAACTGATAGGCAAAAAGCAATCAACGCTCAACTACAACAGGAGAGCACACACGATTCACACAAGGTACATTCCTGGAGCATACGGCACAGGTGATCAGGGAGATTGTGCCACTGGGCCACACAAAACACCTACCACATAAGTCTACCTGGTAAATACTGAGAGACATAAAAGATCTACCTAATACACAGAAACAAACACAAAGAAACAGACAAAAGGAGGAAACAAAGAAACATGTTTCAAATAAAAGAAGAGCTGAAAACTCCAGAAAAATAAATTAATTGACATGGAGGCAACCAACCTATCAGAGATAGAGTTGAAAATACTGGTAATAAGAATATTTGAGGACTTTAGTGAGAATTTCAACAAAGAGATAATAAGCATAAAAAAAGACATAGAAACCATGAAAAAAGAACCAGTCAGAAATAAAGAATACAATAACTGAAATGAAGAGCATTAGAAGGCATTAACAGCAATTAAACAAAGCAGAGGACTGAATGAGTGATTTGTAAGATAAAGTAGCAGAAAACACTCAAGTGGAACAACAACAAAAAAAGAAGACAGTTTAAGAGACTGAGGGCATAAAGTATAACAACATTACCATCATAGGAATACAAGAAGAAGAGAGAGTGCAAGGGATCAAGAACTTTTGAAGAAATAATGACTGAAAACTTCCCTAACCTGACAAAGCAAATAGACAGACAAGGCCAGAGAGTCTCAAACAAGATGAACTCAAAGAGGCACACACCGAGACATAGCATAAATAAAATGACAAGAGGAAAGACGGACAGAATCCTTAAAACAGCAAGAGAAAGGCAACTACAAGGTGTGATGAAAAAAAATATTGTGAATATTTAAATTAAAAAAACACAGTAAAAAACTCATTGTCATTAATCACTCTCAAAATACGGCC
Organism: Aselliscus stoliczkanus; assembly: GCA_033961575.1. NCBI lineage: Eukaryota > Metazoa > Chordata > Mammalia > Chiroptera > Hipposideridae > Aselliscus > Aselliscus stoliczkanus. The sequence goes on from CM066737.1 coordinate 54,983,250, forward strand.
CCTTGCTTCAAACACACGTATCCCATCATTCCTGCTATTTTCTAAAGCAGTTCTGGAAGTCCTCTTTCATGAGTGTTATTAGTCCTGCTGTCATGGCTGCCTCAATTTACTGAATCCATTGTAAACGTTTACCTATCATGGTCATTTTGACATTGAGTAAGAGCCAGATGTCACAAGGTGCCAGATGTGGTGAATAAGGTGAATGACGACATACTATAATGGACAAAATTGCCATATGCCAGAAGCTATGTGTAACATGGAGCATTGTCATGATGGAGGACAATTTATGGCACACTTTAGAACACACCTTCTCTCAACCATAGCTCACACCTGAATGACTGCACTGAACAATTTGAAACTTGTCACATACTGTTACTAAGGTTCCATGTGCCACTTCCCATATTGAAGGTCCCTGCCTTTCATTGGATGGCACTCACCAACAGCATTCACTGTATTGTTTGATCACAACTCGTAGTCACTTACAAAGGAACTCACATAAGACTATCAGCTGGTTTCTCAACAGCAACTTTGCAGGCCAGGAGGGACTGGCATAAAACACTCAAAGAGATAAAAAGCAAGGACCTACAACCAAGACTACTCTACCCAGTGGGGCTATCATTTAAAATTGAAGGAAATATGAAGTGCTTCCCAGATAAGAAAAAGCTAAAGAAATTCATTAACACCAAGACAATACTGGAAGAAAAGTTAAAGGGACTTTATTGAGAAGAAGAAAGGGGAAAACAGGGGCCGGCCGAGTGGTGCGTTGGTTAAGCGCTGGCTTGGGAAGCCAGCAGCCCCGGTTCGGGTCCCATATATGAGGGCCAGTGACACTGCCCTCAAAAAAAAAAAAAAAGAAAAAAAAAAGAAAGGGGAAAACAAAGAACATAAAAATGAATAATAAAATGGCAATAACTATTTATCTATCAATAATCACTTTAAATGTAAATGGATTAAATGCTAAAATAAAAAGACATCAGGAAGCTGAATGGGTAAGAAAACAAGACCCATACATATGCTGCCTACAAAAGACCCAATTTAGATTAAAAAAAATACTCATAGACTGAAAGTAAAGGGATGGAAAAAAAAGATATTTTGTGCAAGTGGAAACAAACAAACAAACAAAGCTGTGGTAGCAATCCCTTGTGTATCAGACAAAATAGACTTTAAAACAAAGACTATTATAAGAGACAAAGAATACATTACCTAATGATAAAGGGATCAATCTAACAAGAGGATATAAACCTAGTAAACATCTTTGCACCCAACATAGGGGCACCTAAATATATAAAGCAAATATTGTCACACATAAAAGGAAAGATTGGCAGAAATACAATCATAGTAGGGGACTTTAACACCCCATTAACATCAATGGATATATCTTCAAGACAGAAAATCAACGGAAACAGCAGACCTCATTGACACTCTAGACTAGATAGATTTAATTGATACTTTTAGAGCATTCCACCCCCAAGTAGCAGAATATACATTCTTTTCAAGTGCATATGGAACATTTTCCAAGATAGACCACATGTTAGGCCACAAAAGAAGTTTCAATACATAAAAGAAGATTGAAATCATATCAAGCGTCTTCTCTGACCAAAATGGTATGAAACTAGAAGTAAATTACAAAAAGAAATATCCTAAAAAACACACAAACACATGTAGTATACTAAACAATGAATGGGTTAACAATGGGATCAAGGAAGAAATAAAAAATTCCTTGAGACAAATGAAAATGAAAAACAATGACTCAAAATTGATGGAACACAGTGAAAGCAGTCCTAAGAGGGAAGTTCATAGCAATACAGGCCTACTTCAAGAACCAACAAAAAATCCTCAAATAAACAGTCTTACTTTACACTTAAAGGAACTAAAAAAAACAAAAAACAAAACAGCAAACAAAGCCCAAAGTGAATAGAAGGGAGGAAAAAAATTCAGAACGGAAATAATCAAAATAGCTTCTAAAAAAAAACCACTACAGGGCCGGCCGAGTGGCCCGGAGGTTAAGCGCTGGCTTGGGAAACCAGCGGCCCCGGTTTGGTCACACATATGAGGGCCAGTAATACTGCCCTTAAAAAAAAAAAAAAAACAATACAAATCATCAATGAAAGGAAGAGCTGGTTTTTTGAAAAGATAAACAAAATTGACAAATCTTTAACCAGACTCATGAAGAATAAAAGAGACAAGACCTAAATAAATAAAATCAGAAATGAAAGAGCAACAGTGAAAATGGCCACTACAGCAATACAAAGGATTATGAGAAAATATTATCAACAATTATATGCCAACAAATTGGACATTAGGGAAGGGAAAGGATAAATTCCTAGAAACATACAATCTTCCAGGACTGTATCAAGAAGAGACAGAAAATCTGTAACAACTGATTACTACTAATGAATTTGAACCAATAATCAAAAAACTCCCCACAAACAAAAGTCCTAGACCAGATGGCTTCATAGGTGAATTTTACCAAACATTCAAAAAATAATTAACACCTATCCTCCTCAAACTATTACAATAACATTCAAGAGGAGGGGCAGCTCTCAAGCTCATTTTTTTTTTTGAGGATAGCGTCACTGGCCCTCATATGTGGGACCAGAACCAGGGCCGCTGGCGACCCAAGCCAGCGCTTAACCACTGTGCCACTCGGCCGGCCCTCAAGCTCATTTTATGAAGCCACTATCACCCTGCTCACAAAACCAAAGACATTACAACAAAACAAAACAAAACAAAACAAAACACAGGATGATATCCCTGACGAACAGATACAAAAAATCTTCAACAAAATATTAGCAAACCACATAGAGCAATACATTAAAAATATCATATACCATGATCAAGTGGGATTTATTCTTGGGATGTAAGCTTGGTTCAATATCCATGAATCAATTAATGTGATATATACCACATAAACAAAGTGAGAAATAAAAATCATATGATCATATCAATAGATGCAGAAAAACTGTTTATCAAAATTCAGCATACATTTATGATAAAACTCTCAATAGAGTGGGAATAGAGGGAATATAGCACAACATAATAAAAACCATATATGACAAATCCGCAGCTAACATCATACTCAAAGGGGAAAAGCAAAGAGCATCCTCCTTAAGATAAGAACAAGATAAGGATGTATATTGTCATCACTTTTATCCAACATAATATTGGAAGACCAGTCATAGCAATGAGACAAGAAAAAAATAAATAAAAGTCATCCAAATTAGAAAGGAAAAAGTAAAATTGTCATTATTTGTAGATGACATACTGTATGTAGAGAATTCCAAAGATTTCACCAAATAATTATTACAACTGATAAATGAATTCAGTAATGTGGCAACATACAAAATTAATATTCAGGGCCGGCCGAGTGGCTCAGTTGGTTGAGAGCTCGCTCAAGAGTACGAGCTGAGCTCTGAGCAACAGCTGTTCGAGGCCAGCCCGAGCTGAGTTGCCATTGAGCTGCCAACAGGTGGCAGGATGGCTCAGCTAAAACAAACAAACAAACAAACAAACAAACGAAAAATTAATATTCAAATATCAGTTGCACTTTATTACACCAATAACAAACTGTCAGAGAGAAAAATTCAGAAAACAATCCCATTTACAATTGCATCAAAAAATAAAATACTTACAAATAAGTTAACTAAGGAGATAAAAGAGCTGTACTCAAAAAATTATAAGACATTGAAGAAAGAATATTGAAGAAGATACAAATAAATTGATGCATATTCCATACTCATGGATAGAAAGGATTAACATATTTAAAATTTCCTAACAACCCACAGTGGGCCAGGTGAGTGGCGCAGTGGTTAAGCGCTGGCTTTGGAAGCCAGAGGCCCCGGTTCGGGTCCCACATGTGAGGGCCAGTGACACTGCCCTCAAAAAAAAAAAAAAGAAAGAAACCAAACAATCCACAGCAATGTATAGATTCAATGCAATTCCCATCAAAATATCAGTGACATTTTTCACAGAACTAAAACAAATATTTCTAAAATTTACATGGAACCATAAAAGAACTTGAGTAGCCATGGCAATCTTGAGAAAGTACAACGAAGTTGGAGGTATCCTGCTACCTGATATCAAACTATATTGCAAGGCCATAGTAATCAAAACAGCATACTAGTGGCATAAAAACAGACACATAGATCAATGGAAGAGAATAGGAAGCCTGGAAAGAAACCAACAACTATATGGTCATTTAATCTATGACTAAGGAGATAAGAATATATAATGAAGTAAAGGCTGTCTATTAAATATATGATTCTGGGAAAACTGGACAGGTACATGCAAAAAATGAAATTTCCACCATATACAATAATAAAAACAAAATGGATTAAAGACTTAAATTTAAAACCTGAAACCATACAACTCCTGGATGAAAATGTATGCAGTAAACTCTCCAACATTGCCCTTAGTAATATATCTCCTTGGGGAATAAGCAAATGGGAGTACATCAAACTAAAATGTGTTTGCACAGCAATGGAAATCATCAACAAAACAAAAAGACATCCAACTGAATGGGATCAGATTTATCAATGTTACATATGACAAGCATCTAATATTCTATATTTATAAAGAACTCATACAACTCAACACCCTGAAACCAAGCCAACCAATTATAAATTGGTGGTGGGGGGAGTCAGGTCAAGATTGTGCAGTAGGTAAACACTATGCTTACCGTCTCTCATATTCACATCAAAATTTCAACTAAACTACAAAACCATCATTGAAAATTGACTAAAATCTTGCTGAACCAAAGCTCTATAACAAAGGAAATGCAGAAGAAGCCACCTTGAGAATGGTAGGAGGGGCAGAGATGCAGAAGAGGCTGGTCTCATGTCTGCATTTGACGATTGAAAATTGGGAGATATATCTTGGCTGTGGCAGTCTCCCCTGGGGGAGTGAGAGATCCCAACCCCACTCCAGCCCAAGGTTTCAGTGCTGGGGAGAGAAGTACGCATAATTTCTAGTTGTGAAAACCAGGAAAGATTGTGACTCAGTGAGACAGAGGGTAGTTGGAGTCCCAGACACTCCTCTTAAAGGGACTGTGCAAGGACTTATTCACTGATGGAATCACTGACTCTGAGCTCCAGGACTGCAGCAGCAGCTGGAAAGATAGCAGGGACATATGGTGGGGAACTGAGTTGTCTGGCTTGGGATGGGTGCAGCAGAGGGAGCTTTCACCTGGACAGAGGAATTGGTGGAGGCCACTATTTCTTTGTTAAGCCATCCCTCTTCCCAACGTGCATACACAGGTGGCCACCATATCTGAGTGGCCACCCTTCCTTTGCCATGCCTTGGTAATTCGAGACCTTGCCCACCCAAATTTCAGGCACACACAAGCCCCTTACAGTGGCGTTTTCCTACAAACCGTCTGCCATAAATCATGCTGCAGAATATTGTAGGGTATCCCAAAAGTTCACAGAAACTAGACAAGCAGTATCTGACTTCATCCAATACCTCTGGCCGAACAGCCCTAAGCCCAGCACCTGCAGCAGCCGGCCTGGGATTGCAGCTTGACCTCTTGAGGTACTTCCAAACATGGAATGGATGGCAGTCATCTGTGGGTTTCTTTGTGGTTCCTACTGGGTGGCCCCTGGTAGGGCATGGGCTGTGGCTGAATGTGACCTGCAGCAGATCCCCTCCAAGGTGGTTCTGGGGCTGGTGCCCCCAGTGTCCAACTTCAAAACACGCTGGAGCATCACTCAGGCACTTCCAAGAATGACACACCCAAGGGGCGAATTGGGCAAGCACCAGAACCCTGTAGAGTCAAAACTTGCACCACAAATCCTCCACTGTAATTACAGCCAGTCCTCACAAAGCAATAAGCCCAAGGGTCAGTCTCTCCCACTGAAATGCAAATAGCAACCAAAGCTCAACTACAAAAGCCGGGCACACACAACCTACACAAGGGACACACCTGGAGTGCGAGGCTCATATGACCAGGAAGACTGTGCCACTGGGCACCGCAGGAAACCTACTACATAAGCCCACTCTACGAATACAGGAAGACATAGCAGTCCTACCTAATACATTGAAACAAACCCAGAGGGGCAGCAAAAATGGGGAGATAAAGAAACATGTCCCCAATAGAAAAACAAACTAAAGCTCTAGAAAGAACAAACAAACAAATAAAACTAAACTAAATGGAAATAAGCAATCTACCAGATGCAGAGTTCCAAACACTCGCTATAAGGATGCTCAGTGATTTCAGGGAGAGCTTCAACAAAGAGAAAGGACACCTGAAAATTTAGATAAAAAAAACATAAAAAATATCCAGTCAGAAATGAAGAATACAATAACAGAAGTGAAGCATACATTATGGGGAATCAACAGTAGATTAGATGAAGCAGAGGATAGAATCAGCAATTTGGAAGTTAAGGTAGCAAAAAACACTAATCATAACAGCAAAAAGAAAAACAAAATCCAAAAACTTGAGGAGAGTTTAGTGAACCAGTATGTATGCTATTATTTTATTCATTTATTTTTATTTGCCAGGTATTTCTGTACCAGAAGCAATGTGTGACACAGAGCATTTTTATGATGGAGGCTGAAATAAAGACACTATGAAAGAGGACTTTCAGAACTGCTTCAGAAAGTGGCAAGAATGATGGGATAAGTGTGTTTGAAGCAACTGGGTGGTGAGTGTTTTGAGGGGAATTAATGGCAATGTGTCTTTTATTGTAATCATTTTTTTAATTTAAAGTCACCATAATTTTTCATCATGCCTTGTACATATTAGACATAATATCTATATATTTATGCAATTCATATGTTTATATCTATATATATACATATATATATATATAAATGTGTATATATGAGGTATAGCATGAAAATTTTCTTGAATGCAGATGTTACTTTGTCCTTCCAGCATAACATTTATATTGAATAGTCTCCCAGTCTTTTTGTCCTTCGTTAAACACTAGTTCTTAGAATCTTAACACTCTTACTATGCCCTCGGACCACACCCTACATTTAAAAAATCTCCTCTGTATATCTGAAGTATATCCCATTTTGAGAAACAGTCTACAAGCAACCAGGGAAGCATTTTTTCCATTATTAGTGTTAGAGGCATCAGCTATTTTTAGTCTGAAAGACCCTGTAAGGTTGAAAAGAAAAGGTGTGTGTGTGTGTGTGTGTGTGTGTGTGTGTGTGTGTGTGTGTGACATGTTAATGACTACATGGTAAGGTACAGGGATTGTATGAATAGGGCTGTAAATAATATTAAAGCTAATGAAATGACCTGGATGAGACAGAAAGATTTATGTCATAATTTTTCAGAACACTCTTGAGAGATAGACAATAGAATATAGCCTTAGTGTTCAATTCCATTTCTTTTTATTGAGTCAGGTGATGTTTAAAGAAATGTATAGAGCTCTTTGAAAGTCAGCATTTTTAACAAGTGGCACTGAGAAAAGATTATGCTGGGGGAGATCCAGGTGACAACACAGAACATGAGGCATGTGGGAATTTATAATGGCTGAGCTAATTGAGGTGGAGGACACTCAGTATGGTGGACCCAGTGAATCATCTTCTCATCTTCCTGACTACTGCTTATCCCCTTGCCTTTCCCTCTTTATCAATGACAATTGCAGAATTTTCAGATACTATCTTCTGGAATTGAGTTGCAATATAAAAGCTGTTGGTTTGTGTAGCAGTGCCATTCTCATATCCCAAAATCATTCCTGATATAGAAATATGTTAGTATAAATCCAGTCAAGTCTAACAGACTTTGGAACCTAGGTGAAGACCACATTTTCTCTGGGGATAAAGAAAAGCAATCAAAAAAATTAAAGGACAGGCCAAGTGGCGCATGGTTAAGAGCTGGCTTGGGACGCCAGCAGCCCCAGTTCAGATCCCACATATGAAGGCCAGTGACACTGCCCTCTACATCTGGAGCTGGACTGTGCGAGCCCCGGGGGACGGTGTAGGCTGCAGCCCCTGCTGCAGTGTGAGCTGCCAATAGCGGCATTGAGTGACATTCAGAGGCTGGAGACCGATCTGCCTCACCCGGGAAGAGCGCAATGATAATACCAACATGGGCCAGTGAAGCAATGTCCTCCACAACTAGACTGAAGAACAAAAAAACAGCAACTTGTCTGTTCCCCTTCCCCGATTCCCCAACGCTGTTCCCCTCCCCCAAGTCCCCAATAAAATCTTTTTTTAAAAAATTAAAGAAATGTAAAATGGAAACTATGAAGAAACATTTAATAAAGATGGCCTGAGTGGCTATCAACTATGGTTTAGGATTGAGAGACTGAATTCTAGGTTCAGGTCTAAAGTAGATATGAGCTACAGAAGTGAAGAGATGTTACAGATGTTACAGATGTTGGTTCTCTGGAAGTAGATACTAAGATGGCATTTATTAGAGCATGCCTGGTATGTATTAGGGATCAACATCTATTGAAGGGAGGGGGATGAAGCAGAATAATGCAAGTTGAGGAAAACTTCCATGCAGGCAAACTCTACAGGGAACTCTGGAGTAGATATGATTTATCAGCGTATTTTATATTGGTCTAGGATGGCTGGGCCTTTATACTCCTGCTATAATCAGTCACTTGGGAGTAAGGGTATGCCCATGGGGAAAAAAAATTTCTGTTGCTGAGACAAACCCTGAATCAGATGACAGTGGGAGGCTGTTTGCTCACAGCACTTCCACAGATGGAACAAGTCCTTCCTTTAAGAGCAATTTGGGCGTCACATCACTATGTCTACCACAAAAAGGGAGTGAAAAGGGAAAGAGTTAGATTAGATGAAGAAGAAGGTTTCTGTTAGTTCCAAAAAATTATTGTTTTAAGAATAGTAACATATATTATAACAGATTGGGGTCATTAAAAAAAATAAATCTCTGTTGTCTAGAGAGAAGTAGTTCAGCAATGTTACAAATAAAGAGATTACAGTCATTGTTATTAATTTGGGGACTATGACTAATTAAAGATAAACACACACACACGCACACACACACACGCACGCACACACACACTCCAACACATACCCATGCATGTCAGGAAATAAATAATATGACCCTTTCTATGAAGGTTTGTAAGATAGTGTGCGAACTGTATGTTCCCAGAAAGAACCAAACCCAACGTATTGAATTTATTTTATATCACAGATGAAGGACTCAGGTTAGAATTTTGGATTATCTTTCTATACAAAAATCCTTGTAGATAGTCAAAAGCAGAAGCCCAGTTAAAGACATATGTTTAGGATTTATTTGGTGGATAATGACCAATATGGTAAAGGGACCAAAACACAAGGAGTGATGATGATAACAATGATGATAATAATAACTATCGTTTATACATTTCCTATGTCAGAGGTTATGTTAACCTCTTTACATAAATTATTTGACTTAATTCACGTAACAACTCATAAGCTAGTGCTTAACCACTTGGCCAGCCCAGAGCTCACATAATTTTAAATACATGCTCCAAATCCTTCCTAGCAAGCAAAATAACATTTATGCTGAAATCTGTCTCATGACCTGTTCTATGTCTCTATGTACAGACTGCAGGAAGTATAATTCATCCATAACAGACAGCTGAAATATGTACTGCTTTGAATTGTTTTAATATTGTGCACAAGAGACTGGAGGAGAACATTAACTGCCGTATGCTGTCTCATTGAAAGTATCAGATGGATAATAATAAAAGAGAAAACATATAAAATCATTTAGAGCCATTTTAGGACCATATGCTCAAATTCACTGACAATAATCAACTATAATATATTTCAGAAAATAAAAGTGAAAAGAATATAATTCTCCTCATTATATTGGATGTTAGACTTCAAATTATTTGAAAACCTCAAGGATCAATAGAAATGTAGTTTGTACCTAGAGATAACTAGACCTCTGATAAAGATGAATTCAATTACTTGTGGAGCATGTTTTCGCTCTTTTTGCCATAACTCAAGTTTCTCCTTCAATGGTCAATTTTCAAGCTCATATTTTTCAGGACATCTGCCCAGATGCAATAAAATTGATTCAGATTCCTCCTTCCTATTGCACCTGCTGAATTCTATACTTGTCCTGCACATATTACAAGATTGTAGATATTAGCTTTATGAAAAGTCACCATAGGGTTTCTTCAAGCATCAGGGACCTCTACTGCTGTCTTTTTCATTTTTCCCTTCTCCCTCTCTCCATTTCACTTAAATGACTGTATTTTTTATTTGTATGTATGCTTTACTAATTAAATATTAAGTTCCTTGAGGATGTGTGCATCATGTGACCTGGAATACTGGATTCCAGAAATGTCACACATTAGATTCTTAAGAAATTACTTGTTGAAAGAATGAATGAATGAATTTAAAATACTGTGCTAGTTAGAACATACAAAACACAGTCAACAAATATTCTGTGAATAGCAAGGTACTACTTATTTATTTATTTATTTATTATTTATTGAGACTCATTAGATGCTTTATTTCTTTAGTTTATTCCATGTTTATAAAACCCTATCTGCTATGTAAGAATTTAGCCACCTGAAAAACAGAGAGGCAATATAAGAGATGTAAGTTTTGGCTATAGCTGAATTAGGTAATTGGCAAATCTTTTCCCCCAAAAGCAACTATAGTGATGGGAAAGTTGACAGAAATAACCATTTATGTGATCTGGAAATTGGTTAAACGCATCCAACAATTTGACCATCAGTCATGAAAAACTGATGAACTTCAAGTAAGAAAAGTGGGGATCCATGGTAGGGCTTCCCTCATCCTCACCAACTCTTGCCTCCTTCCACCTCCTACACAGCCAAATCAGAGATTCCGTCAGAGGGTGGCAGATGGGAACTAACAACTCCACTGCCACGATCAATGGGGTTCACTTGAATTGGAAAGGTGAGTATTGGCAAAACTCATGCCTACTAGTGTTGTTAGTGGAAGTTAAAGTCTTGGAATTAGGTGACTGAAACAGACCACACTTCTATTAACTCAAGGCTGAAGTCATGGTTGGAACAGACATACACATGAAATGAGGGCCAAACTAGGTATATACTTCTGGCCAACGCTTAGGCTATACACATGTACACACTTATCAGAAGTAGATTCTGATAAGATGTGAAAGGGCCCAGAGTAAAGTAAGATCCCCAAGGCCTGAACTTTGAATGTGTTTCCTACACACATACAAAGATCCATTAGCAAAACTTATTGGCTGGAGGGTCTTAAATACAACTTATGACAAATTATTGGCTAACAACTAAGCTATGCTGACCCAAGAGAGACCTCCATGAAACCAGGTTTAAAAATGAGAACAAGGAAGAAACACTTAGCTGTGATTTTATAGGCCATAAACTGGGCAAAATAGATATCATTGAATTATTTCAGGCAAGTCACTAAACAAAGGAAAAATAAATAGAACACAGCAAACTCTATTAAGCCACAGTGGTGGTGGGGTTATCAAAACTCAGAGTTCCTATAATATGTTATATAAAATGATCAGCTTTCAACAAGAAAAAAATATAAAACATGCAAAGAAACATGAAAGCATGGCCTATACACGTGGAAAATATTCAGTCAATAAAACTATCCCCTATGGGAAAAGGTCCTCAATGTCACGAGTCATCAGGGAAATGCAAATAAAAAGCACAATAAGCTATCACCTCATACCTATTATAATAGCTATTATCAAAAAGACAAGGGCTGGCCGAGTGGCGCAGTGGTTAGGAGCTGGCCTGGGAAGCCAGCGGCCCTGGTTCGGGTCCCACATATGAGGGTCAGTGACACTGCCCTGAAAAAAAAAAAAAGACAAGAAATAGAAAATGTTGGCAAGGATGTGGAGAAAAGGGAACTCTTATGCACTATTTATGGGAATGTAAACAGGCACAGTCATTTTGGAAAACAGCATGAAGGTTCTTTAGTAAATTAAAAATAAAACTACTATATGATCCAGTAGTTCCACTTTTAGGTATTTATCCAAAGGAAATGTAAAGACTAACTCAAACATATATGTGTACCTTCATGTTCATTGCACCATTATTACCAACAGCCAAGACATGGAAATAAACTAAGTTGAAGAAAATGTGATTATACACACACACACACACACACACACACACACACACACACACACACACTCACACCAGGGGTGCCAAAAAATGTACACACATTTTAAGAAAGAAAAAAAACTGTATTAAAATTGTAATACTCGGGCCGGCTGAGTGGCGCATTGGTTAAGAGCTGGTTTTGGGATGCCAGTGGCCCCGGTTTGGATCCCACATATGAGGGCTAGTGACACTGCCCTCTACAGCTAACAACAGCTCCACCTGGAGCTGGGCTGCGAGCCCCAGCGATGGTGTGGGCTGCAGCCCCTGCTGCAGTGGGCTGCCATAGGCTACAGTGAGTGACCGGTAGCCAGCGTGAGTGGCTGGCAGCCAGCGTGTGCTGCCAATAGCTGCGGTGAGCGACATCCAGAGGCCAGCGACCGATCTGCCTCATCCAGGAAGAGTGCAATGATGATACCAACATGGGCCAGTGAAGCAACGTCCTCCGCAACTAGACTGAAGAACAAAAGAGACAGCAACTTGTCTGTTCCCCTTCCCTGATTCCCCGACGCTGTTCCCCTCCCCCAATTCCCCAATAAAATCTTTAAAAAAAAATTGTAATACTCAATATATACCGATAACAAAGATGAATACAAGTCATGTGTATACAGTTTTTGGCATTTTTTAATATATTATATATACATATGTATTCCATATAATATATTATATAAATCTCAAGTTACTATCAAATAACTCAGTCTAACTGATTATATATATATATATATATATATATATATATATATATCTCCACTTAATAACTACAAAATATAAAATACATATTCTTTTTAAGCATACATGAAATATTCTCTAGAATAGATTATATGCTAGTCCAGGTGTTTGCAAACTTTTGAGACAGAAGAGCCAATCCTATCCCTCAAAATTTTGCAAGACCTATAAAACAAATGAAATCACCATTATGTGAATAATATCCTTTAAAAATTTATAAATGAAACTAAGATGGTTTTATTTTCATTTTCAATTTTACTTCAGAGCCACATGTACGTACCCAAAAAGCCACATGTGGGTCACGAGCTGCAGTTTGCTGAACCCTGTGCTAGGCCATGAAACAAATCAATACAGTTTAAGAGGTTAAAATATACAAATTATATCCCTGAGCCCAACTGAATTTAAAAAAAAAGCCAAGGTCCACGTAGCTTCCTTGGTCAATTCTATTAAATATTTAAAGAATATCAACCCTTCATAAACTGTTTTAAAAAATAGAAGAGTAGGGAATGCACCCCAATTCATCCTATGAGGTAAGTATTAGCCAGATACAAAAACCAAAGTCATCACAAGAAAACTCCAGATTGGGCTGGCTGGGTGGTTCAGTTGGTTAGAGCACGATCTCTGAGCAGCAACAGAGTTGCCTGTTAGATTCCCACATGGGCCAGTGAGCTTTGCCTGAGCTGAGCTGCTGCTGAGCTACCAACAGGTAGCAGTATGGCTCAGCTGGTGACAGCATGTGCTCTTAACAAGGTTGCCAGTTCGACTCCCACTTGGGATGGTTGGCTGTGCTCCCCCCACTGCCACATCTAGATTGAAAGTGGCGACTGGACAAGGAGCTGAGCTTGCATCCTCCACAACTAAGATTGAAGGACGACAACTTGACTTGGAGCTGATGGGTCCTGGAAAAACACAATATTCCGTTTTCCCAATTCCCCAACACTGTTCCCTTCTCCAATTCCCCAATAAAATCTTTAAAAAAAGAAAACTACAGACCAATATCTCTTATGGCAATAGACACAAAAATCCTAAACAAAAAATATCAAACCAAATCCAGCAATATGTAAAAAGAACTATACACTACAAATAAGTGGGATTTATATCATGAATGCAAGGTTTAGCTTAACAACTAAAAATTAATTTCTGTTATATATCATAACACTAGAATAAAGAACAAAAACTACAAAATAATCTCAATAGATGCAGAAAAGGCATTTGACAAGATCTAACAGATTTTTTTTGTGATAAAACTCAACAAACTAGGAATATAAGTGGACTTCCTCAAACTGCTAAAATATATCCAGAAATAACCCACAACTAACATAATACTAACTGTGAAGGTCTGAATGTTTTTCGCTGGAGATCAGGAACAAGGAAAAGTTGTATGTTTTTGTCACATCTATTTGACATTATATGAGAAGTTCTATCCAGTAAAGTAAGGAGAAACCAAAAAAAGGGGAAAAAAGAAAGATATTTAAAACATCCTAGAAGAAAAGAGAAATAAAACAAGTTTTCATCTGCAAATAAAAATATCTATAAGTGACTTGGGACATATTAAAAAAACTACTAAAGAAATGAATTAATTTAGCAAAGTTGCAAGATGCAAGATTAATAAACAAAAAATTGTGTATTTAGATTTTTATTCTGTGCTTAGCATAGGGGAGTGAACGAAGTCTTGAAAATTTGTTCATTTCTGTCTCTGGTGGTGTGAGATGTCACATAACACCAGCCTTGGCAAGAAAATTCAGGACGTTGCAAAGTCCAAGATCAAGGTGCCAGAACATTAAGCAACCCCAAGTCTGTCAATAGTGGAAGGCACTCACAGTTTGCTGCTTAGCTTCTCCCAGGAAACTCCAAGCCCAGTGCTGGTGGCTGCAATCTGCAGATTGCACTGTGGCTCACGCCAGGTGGCCCTGGGCAGGGCACAGGCTGAAACTGAGCTTGGCCTATAGAGGGAGCCCCCATAGCCAGCATTCCTGGCAGCCAGCTTTGATCCTAACTGGTGCACCATCAAGCTGTCTCCATAGATGACACACCTAAAGAACAGGCTGGGCAGGCACCAGTCCCTGCAAAAGCAAATCCTGCTCTGTAGAGTCAACTCCTGAACCTTCTCCACTGTAGTCATGGACAGTCCTTACAATTAATCAGTATAAAGGTTAATCCCTCCCATCGCTGTGCCAACAGCAACCAATACTCAAATACAATAGGACACATACAACACACATAAGTGACACACCTGGACTACCAGGCTCAGGTGACCAGGAAAACTGCACCACTGGGCCCCACAGGACACTTACAACATAAGACCACTCCGCTAAGACTGCAAGACATAGCAGCCTTAGTAATACATAGAAACAGACACAAAAAAGCAGCCAAAATGGGGAGACAAAGAAACATGTTACAAATAAAAGAACACAAGAAAACTCCACAAAAAGAATAAAGCAAAATGGAGACAAGCAATCTACCAGATGCAGAGTTCCAAACACTGGCCATAAGGATATGCAATGACTTTAGGGAAAGCTTCAACAGGGAGATAGGAAACATCAAAATGGAAATAGAAAACATAAAAAAGAACAAGTCAGAAATAAAGACTACAATGACTGAAATGAAGATTACAGAGGGAATGAACAGTACATTGGATGAAGCAGAGGACAGAATCAGTGATTTAGAAGTTAAAGTAGCAGAAAACTCCCAATTAGAACAGCAAAAAGAAAAAAGAATCTAAAAAATGGAGGAGAGTTTAAGGGTCCTCTGGGACAATATCTAGTGTAACAACATTCACATTATAAGGGTCCCAGAAGGAGAGGAGAGAGAACAAAGGGATTGCAAATCTATTTGAAGAAATAATGACAGAAAACTTCCCTAACCTGGAGAAGGAAAAAGACATACAAGCCCAGGAAGCACAGACAGTCCCAAACAAGAAGAATCCAAAGAGGCCAACACCAAGACACATCATAATAAAAATGCCAAATGTTAAAGACTTAAAAGCAGCAA
Organism: Aselliscus stoliczkanus; assembly: GCA_033961575.1. Taxonomy (NCBI): domain Eukaryota; kingdom Metazoa; phylum Chordata; class Mammalia; order Chiroptera; family Hipposideridae; genus Aselliscus; species Aselliscus stoliczkanus. The sequence goes on from CM066737.1 coordinate 54,999,014, forward strand.
GACAAAAGAAGTTAGTTACCTACAAGGGAGCTGCCAGAATACTATCAGCTGATTTCTCAACAGAAACTTTATAGGCCAGAAGGGATTGGTTTGAAATAATTCCAAACAATGAAAGGCAAGGTCCTACAACCAAGATTACTCTGCCCAGCAAAGCTATCACTTAGAATTGAAGAACAGATAAAGAGCTTCCCAGATAAGAGAAAGCTAAAGGAGTTTATCAACACCAAAACAGTATTGCAACAAATGTTAGAGGGACTTCTTTATAAAGAAGAAGGAGAGAAAAGATAAAAAAATATGAATAATAAAATGGCAATAACTACATATCTATCAACATTAACTTTAAATGTAAATGGGTTAAATGATCCAATTAAATGGCATAGGGTGGCTGAACTGACAAGAAAACAAGACCGTTACATATGCTGCGTACAAGAGACTCACTTCAGATCGAAAGACACACACAGAGATAAAAAGTAAAGAGGTGGAAAAAGATATTTCATGAAAATGGAAATGAAAAAAAGAAAAAGCTGGAGTAGCAATACTTATATTGGACAAAAATAGATTTTAATACAAAGGCAATGTTAAGAGACAAGGAAGGACTCAATAATTCCACTTCTCAGTATTTATCTGAAGAAATCAAAACACTACTTCAAAGGGACATGTGCACCATAGGTTCATTGCAGCATCATTTACAATAGTCAAGATATGGCAGCATCCTAGGTGTTCATCAGTGGGTGAATAGATGAACAAAAGGTGGTACGTATATACAATGGAATATTGCTTGGCCATAAAAAGAATGAAATCTTGCCATCTGCAACAATAATGGATGCATCTAGAGGTTATTGTGCTGAATAGAGTAAGTCAGACAAAGTGCCATATGACTTCACTTATATGTGGAATCTAAAGAACAAAGTACATTAACAAACAAAACAGAAACAAAGTTATAGATACAGAGAACATTTTGAGGGTTGCCTGATGGGAGGGGTTTTGGGGGTGGGTGAAAAAGGACAAAGGATTAAGAGGTACAAATTGATAGTTACAAAATAGTTATGGGGATGTTAAGTATAACATTAGGAACATAGTTAATAATACTGTAATAACTATGTGTGATATCAGATGGGTACTAGATTTATCAGAGTGATCACCTCATAAGTTATATAAATATCTAAGCAATATGTTGTACACTTGAAACTATTATAACATTGTATATCACTCTAATTAAAAAATAAAACAATTATTAAAAATGCGTATCTAAATAATACCAATGAATAACCCCCCCCAAAAAAAGAAAATAATTTCATTCAAATATCATTAAAAAGAATATAATACTCAGGTATAAATTCATCAAAAATAGTATAAGTCTTATAAACTGAAAATTACAAAATAATGTTGAATGAAATTAAAATATAAATAAATGGAAATACATTCCATATTCATGGGTTGGCATACTCAATATTTCCAAGACAGCAATTCTCCCCAAGTTGATCTTTAAATTGAATGCAATCCCTTTCAAAATTCCAACAAGCTTTTCCTTCTCTTTTTTCCCAAATTTATTGAGGTACAATTGAAAAATAAGATTGTATATATTTAAAATGTAAGGGCCGGCTGAGTGGTGCAGTGGTTAAGTGCTGGCTTGGGAAGCCAGCAGCTCCGGTTAGGTCCCACATATGAGGACCAGTGACACCGCCCTCAAAAAATAAAATAAAATAAAATAAATAAAATAAAATAAAATGTATAATATGATGATTTGATATACATATATAGTGAAATTTTACCACAATCAAGTTAGTTAACACATCCATTACCTCAAATAGTTACCTTTTTGTTTTTTCTTAGTGAGAACACTTAACACATACTATTGTCAAATTTCAAGTTTACAACACAGTTTAATTAATTATAACCTTCATCCAGCAAGCTTTTTTTTAAAAAAAAATTAGAAATAGACATGCTGATGTGAAATTTTATATGGCAACGTAAGAGACCCAGGATAGTTAAAGCAGTCTTGAAAAAGAGTAATTAGGAGGATTCACACTTTCTGATTTCAAAACTTACTATAAACCACCAATGTGGTATTAGTACAATGGTAATAAAGATATCAGTGGAACTCAACTGAGAGTCCAGAAATGAACCCTTACATTGATGGTCAACTTTTTACTACAGTGTCACAAGTACCAAAATTCACTCAAAATGGATCATAAATGTAACTATAGGAGTTAATCTATAAATTTTTATAAAAAACATAAGAGAAAACTTTGTTATTCTAACATGGTAAAACATTTTTAGAAAAGAAAAGCAGCATAATGGGCCAGCCGAGTGGCGCGGTGGTTAAGCGCTGGCTTGGGAAGCCAGTGGCCCCAGTTTGGGTCCCACATATGAGGGCCAGTGACACTGCCCTCAAAAAATAAAAAGGAGCATATTTAGAAAAGAGCACAATCCATACAAGAAAAAAATTGGTAAATTGAGCTTTATCAAAATTTTGAATTGTACTTTAAAAGACATCATTAATAAAATTTAAAAAAGTAAAAACCAAACACAGACTGGGAGAACATATTTGCAAATCATATATCTGTTAAATAACTCATCCAGGTTATATAAAGTACTCCTACAGCTTAATAATAAAAAGATAAATGACTCAATTTAAAATGAATAAATCATGTGAATAAATATTTCTCCAATGAAGATACAGAACTAGCCAAAAGGCATATGAAACATGCTCAACAGCATTAGTCACTATGGAAATGCAAATCAAAATTACAATGAGGTACCACTATATGCCAACTAGAAGACTATAATTAAATATCCAGATAATAGCAAGGGTTGGTAGGGATGTGAACAAATTGAAGGAATCATGAAATGTTAGTAGGATTTCAAAATTCCACAAATTCCTTAAAGTTTTACATAGCATTATCCAAAGCACCCAGCAATTCCACTTCTAGATATATACCCAAGAGAAATAAAAACATGTCCACACAAAATCTTGTATATGAATGTTCACTGTGGTATTATTCATAGTATTCAAAAATGTAAACAACAGAAATTTCCATCAGTTGATGAGTGAATAAACAAATGTGTTATATCCATCCATACAAAGGAATATTACTCAGCCATGGAAAGGAACACAGTACTGATGCATGCTACAACATGGATGAACCTCAAAAACAGTATTCTAAGTGAAAAAAGCCAGTCACAAAGGACCACATATTGTATGATTCTATAGTAAGTAAACTATGCTTAAATCACCGTAGGTACTCAGTCACTGTTGTGGTCTTACTTGTCTTCAGAATCTCTTGCTGATTGTCCAGGAATGTTCACAGCCTCAGTCAGGCCTTGAGGTCACGTGGACCTCAATGCCATCCAGAAGAGACCTTACAGGTAAACTCACCATATCTCATATTCCGTGCCTTTGCATAGATCTAATGTGCTATCTGGGCAAGTGGGAGCCACTGTGTAAGGTATGGGAAAAGATCAGAAGTGTTCATGTTTGGGTTGCTTCTCCAACTAGAGTTAGTACTCATATAAATTTTTTTTCCAACCCATTTAATGCATTGTTTCTGATATTGTTAAATATTTTTATATAACCATATTTCTTTTCTCCCATTCCTTACAGCATTGGGCCATATGGTATGTACTTAAGATTTACTATTTGACTGACTGATTGAACTTTTTCAGGATTTAGATGAAAGAAGATGCCAGGTCGCTTCCTTGGAAACATCTTTGCATAAGGAATGACTGTCCCATAGGTTCATAAAAGAGCAGTGTTTTCTTACGAAGAGACCAATGTTACAAATTATTCTTAAAAGCCTTAAAATTTTGCCTCCTTAATGAACTAATTTATTTATTTCTGTTAAATAGTAGTAGCTATGTAGTGTAGCATGGTGGGTAAGAAGTGGACACTGTGAAGCCAGGCTGTTGTATTTTAATGCCAACATCTCCAATTCCTAGACTGAATTTGCATCCTGACTTATCCACTCACTCAGTGCTTCAGTTGTCTCATGTGTAAAATGAACGTTAACCTGATATACCTTATAGGATTACTGTGAGGATTAAATGACACATAGGAAGTGTTCAATAAGTGTTAGTGACCCAAACCTTTCTCTTCTACAACATTCCAAGTAAAGGAGAAGAAAGAATACACACTTCCAAAGAAATTTTCACAGTGCTTTTAGTAGTATAGAGATGATATATAAACTAGTTTCTCAAATGAAAGCTATTTGTATAGCTCATTTTTCAGAGGCCAAGAGGGGGTTTATTCTTTAGAGAGAGTAATCAAATCAGGGTGGTTGTCTACAATGGGCTGTATTGCACAGCCTCCTACATTCTTGATCTTTAAAATGTAGCATAGTATAAAGAATAATGTAAGGTTATATCTTATTCACCTTTGTATCCTCAATGGCTAATACAATGCTCTCCACAAGTGAGGTACAGGTAACATATTATAGAGATTCTGAAGAGAGAAATTACTAATAACTTTGAAAGGTGGAAAAGCAGTGGAAAGCTTGGTGGAAAAGATGTTACAGCTGGGTGGGAGTCAGACATGTCCAGCTGGAGAGAAAAGGAACTGGGAAAACATATAAAAGGAGGAAACTATGTGCAGAGAGATGAAGAACAAAGCAGGATGTGCAGAGGGGACATTGTGAGTGGAGGTAAGATTCACAAAGTGGGTAGGAGTGTGAGGGGATGTGGGGAATGAGGGAGCAGAGTTTGAAATACGCTGCTATGGAATATGGATTTTATCCTGTGAGCAACACAGAATGACTGAAGCTTTGTGAAGAAGGATATGATATGATCAGAGTTATGCATTAGAAATATTAAGCTGATGTAGAAGAAGGTTAGGAGAAGGAGAAGGCGAGTTGGATGTGAATAGCAAGTTGCTTGAATAGTCTAGGCAATAGGTAAGTTGGGTTAGAACCAGGGACAATGGAGTGTGGAATGTAAAGGAGAGGATAGAACCAGGAGAAATTTGAGGAGGAAGCATTAATGAAGATTTGACAATCTATCACATCCTTCTCTGCTCATGCTGTGTCACAGCTCCTATTCAATGCTCTCCATAATCCTCAGATTTATCTTTCACTAAGCATATGACATTCCTAATTCTCCAAGCTGTATTGGGTTGCATTCCTTTATTAAAGTACACCCTGCACTTTTCCACTTACACCCGTTATTTCAACATGTACAAGTCTTATCCATCTTTGAAAGTTCATTCAAATATAATCTCTTTCATCAAACTTTCCTGATTCTTCTCCAACCATAATTAACTCCCTCCTCTACCTTCCACAACATCTAATTTATACCTCAGGTTTAGCATTCATCCCACTTTGTACATACATTCCACAGGATTTTATTACCCACACAATAAAGTTCAAAAGCCTTATCATGGAATCCAAGACTTGAAATACAAAAACTATTTAGTCATTTTGGCCATTGACTAATTTACTAATCAATTAATCCAACAAATAGTTGCATACCTAACATATGCCAGGCACTTTACTGAGCCCTGTAGATAAAACAGGGAAGAAGACAGATATAGTGATTAACCTTATGAAAGATACCTTCTACTGGAAGAGGAAGGAAAAATAAACGTGTAAATACATTAATTAAGAGCTGTAGTCAGTGATATAAAGGACACGTGCAAAGGGCTGATATTGAGACTAATGCAGATCAAGAAGGGGAAAGTTCTATTTTAAATAAGGTTCTAAACAAAGGCCTCACTGAGGACATGCATTCAATTTAAGATCTAAAGGGTAGGGAGGGGGCTGGCTGAGTGGCGCAGTGGTTAAGCGCTGGCTTGGGAAGCCAGCGGCCCCGGTTCGGTCTCACATATAAGGGCCAGTGACGCTGCCCTCAAAAAAAAAAGAAAGAAATAGAACATATAATCCTAAAATTTATATGGAACCAAAAAAGACCCTGAATAGACACAGCAATATTGAGAAATAAGAATAAAGTGGGAGGCATCATGCTGCCTGACATAAAAACATACTACAAGGCTACAGTAATCAAAACAGTATGGTACTGGCATAAAAAAAGAAGACACATAGACCAATGAAACAGAAAAGAAAGCCCAGGAATAAACCCATCCATATACAGTCATTTAATCTGTGACAATGGAAGCAAGAATTTACGTTGGAGTAAAGATAGTCTATTTAATAAATGGTGCTGGGGAAATTGGACTGACACGTGCAAAAAAATGAAAATGGACCACCTACTTACACCATATATGAGAACAAACTCAAAATGGATTAAACACTTAAATGTAAGACCTGAAACCATAAAACTGCTAAAAACATAGAAAGCAAACTTGCAGACATTACCCTGAATAATATGTTTACTGATATATCACCTCAGGCAAGGGAAATAAAAGAAAAAATTAACATATGGGATTACATCAGACTTAAATTTTTTTCACAGTAAAGGAAATCATCAATAAAACAAAAAGGCAGCCTATTGAGTGGGAGAAGATATTTGCCAACGATATATCTGATAAGGTTTAATATTGAAAATTTATAAAACACTCATGCAACTCAATACCAAAAAAACAAACAACCCAATTAAAAAACGAGCAGAAGATATGAAGAGGCATTTCTCTAAAGAGGACATACAGATGGTCAACAGGCTTATGAAAAAATGTTCAATCTCGCTAATCATCAGAGAAATGCAAATAAAAACCACAATGAGATACCACCTCACACCGGTCAGAATGGCTATCATCAATAAATCAACAAACAACAAGTGCTGGTGAGGTTGTGGTGAAAAGGGAACTCTCATGCACTGTTGGTGGGACAGCAGATTGGTGCAGCCACTATGGAAATCAGTATGGAGTTATCTCAAAAGACTGGAAATGGAACTACCATATGACCCAGCAATTCCTCTTTGGTATCTTCCCAGAAGAATCCAAGACATTAATTCGAAAAAATATATGCACCCCTATGTTTATCGCAGCGCTATTTACAATAGCCAAGACTTGGAAACAACCGAAACGCCCATCAGTAGACTACTGGATTAAGAAACTGTGGTTCATTTATACAATGGAGTATTACTCCACTATAAAGAAGAATGAAATCGTACCATTTGCAAAAATATGGATGGAACTAGAGACTATTATGTTAAGTGAAATAAGTCAGTTGGAGAAAGACAAATACCATATGATCTCGCTTATATGTGGAATGTGAAAAACTGAATGAACGAGCAAAGTAAACAGAAACAGACTCATAGATATAGACGAAAGACTGGTAGTTGCTGGTTGGGAGGGGGTTTGGGATGAGGGAGAATGGGAAGGGATTAGACAGCATAAATAGGTAATTACAGTATTGCCACAGGGATATGAAAGACTGTTCAGGGAATATAATAACATTGTAAATATTTTGTGGGGTGTCAGATGGTCACATGTCTTGTTAGGGAGACCACTTCATGGATGGAGTAGAGGCTTGATCACTGCACTGTGCACCTGAAATTAATGTTGTATAATATTGTATGCCAACTGTAATTGAATATATAGATAGTCTCGGGATGTGGATTATACTGTGGAAGGGAGTCAAAAGAATTTTAATAGATATATATGATATGGGGGGAGTGGTATGGTGAATTGGGGGAGGCAGGTTGTCGTTTTGGGGGGTAAAAATTATAACTATTGTACTGTGTTGTACACCTGAAACTAATTTTAAAAAAAGAGAGGAAAAACAGTGTCTATATGGCAAAAAAATCTTAAGTAAAATGTGAAATGACTAACTAGTAAAAAAGTGTTATTTGCAACATGTATCACATGTACCAAAAAAGGGCTAACATCATATACAAATATGATAATTTATATATGATGTTTTATATTCGGCAAAATAAGTGAAAAAAGATCAAGGTTGTGTAAGAAATATGGACAAAAGACATTAGTAGTAAACAAAAATATATATACTTAATCCTTAAATATATAAAATAGACGCTCAACTTCACTTGTAATAAGAGAAATGCAAATCAAAACTATACTGAGTAACATGTTCTCATCTATCAGTTTGAAAAACTTCAAAAGTTTGGCAATACACTGTCGGTGAAGCTACGGGAAAACAGGCACTCTCGTATATAACTGGTAAGACTACAGAAGGATGTGACTCCTTCAAGGGGAATTTTGAAATACACAGTAGTGTGCTGGTAAATGTTTGATAGCTGGTTCTCTGAAAGAAAACAAAACAAAACAAAAACAAACAAACAACAACCACAAAAAACAAACAAACCCTAAACTAAAACCAAAAAACCCTGATGTGCAGTTGTTTGCTGATTTCCTTGGTTAAAATTGCCCCACCATGACCAATTTCAAGCTACCAAAGTGAAGTCACTGAACACAAACTTGGAAGAGATGCATATTAGCACATGATTATATAGTTTTCCTACCATATATTTACAATTACCATAAATATCTGAAAGAACATAACTAATAGCAAATTTTGGTTAAAAAGAATAAGGAATTGATGAGTTCAGAATATTTATTAACTTAATTTTAAATATTATTATAACGTTTAGTATATATGATTTAAGTTTTACTAATGCCTGTATTATACGAGTAGCTCAGAACATTCCTGCAGTGTAACAACTGATTTTCTTTAAATTGGTGAACAGTGTGTTTTTCATCACCCATCAGCTCCAAGTCAAGTAGTTGTTTCAAAATAGTTGTGGAGGGTGCAGCTCAGTAGCCCGTGTGGGGATTGATTAATACAATTCACGTTTGACTTCTGCAGTTACAAGAGGTGCTCAAAGTGGTTACCAACAGCATATTTTAGTACAGTGTTTTTCTTTCTTAAAATGTATACATTTTTGTCACTCTCTGTGTAATATATATACACACACATGCACACACACACACACGTATATTCAAATTTTCTTTGTCTATTCATCTGTTGACAGACACTTTGGCTGTTTCCATGTCTTGACTATTGTGAACATGGGGTGCAGATATCTCTTCAAAATATTGATTTAATTTTCTTCAGGTATACACTCAGAAGTGGGATTGCTGGATGATATGGTAATTCCACTTTAAAATTTTGAGGAACCCGTATAACATTTTTTATAGTGGCTGTACCAATTTACATTCCCTTCAACAGTGTACAAGTATTTGCTTTTCTCCGCATCCTCAGGCGAGTCTTGTGGAGATATTATGGTTGAATGTCTTGATTGTGGTGCTTGTCACACAAATCTATACACGTGATAAAACTTCAAAAAGTTGAACACACAGAAACACAAATGAGTGCATGTATAACTGGTGAAATTTGAATAAGCTCTGTGGATTGTACACTGTACCAATGTCAAATTCCTTGATATTGTACTGCATTTCTATAAGAGGTTGATATTGGGTAGGCTGAGGTAAGGATACACAGACTTAACTATACATTCTTGGCAACCTCATGTGAATCTATAATTATTGCAAAATTAAATTTTAAAAAGAAATGAGGTCCTGTATGAACTAATATGAGCTGATATGGAACGATTTTTCAGGATATCCTGTCAAGTGAAAATAAGTGCATTAGAGAATGAATATATAATTCACTATCTTTCATGGAAGAAATAAAGGGAATTGTGGAAAAAATATGCATTTGTATTTTTTTTTTAGAGGGCAGTGTCACTGGCCCTCATATGTGGGATCCGAACCGGGGCCACTGGCGTTCCAAACCAGCTCTGAACCACCATGCCACTAGACCAGCCCTGCATTTGTATTTTTTGAACTGTGAAAATAATGATGTATTCATTTTGCAAAATGAAATACAGTAATAATAAGGCAGAAATATATGAAATTGTTTACATAAAAAGAAGAGGTAGGCATGGAGTGAAAGGCATAGAACTTCTCTGACTTTACTTTTTTATAGTGTTGATTTCTGAACTGTGTTGCTATTTTACATATTCAAAAACATAAATTTAAAAAAATGAAGGAAAAATTTTAAATTGGATACAATCAGAAAGAAATGTGACTAACTGCACATCAAATAGATAACCTAATGGATGAAAAACAATCAAAGTAAATTTTGTACAGGCTACTCTAACTATGCACACTCAGTTGATATTCTAAGGGCAAAACACTGCATAGAAATTTTGATCTTCAATTAAAATATTTACTGTTGATGTTGATATAGGTTTAGAAATTCTAAGAAAATAATGATCTATGGTACAAGTGAAAAAATAAATATATTAATGCTTTAGGGAATCAGGGTTCACACTTTGGGTGTAAGATACAAATATGCAAAAGAGAAAAGAAAAAAACCTTTGGTTTTCATTGGAATTAGAGGGATTGATATGACCTTCTAAACACACTGAAAAAGTCTAGAATCAATGACATACTTAAAGCAATGAGTGTAACTTATGCCCAGACACCTTTGTTCCATTTAAGTAAATCAGCACTCCTTCCAGGAAAGGTAAAGTACACAATAAATTTGGAACACCATATGCCAGAAAGTAAGGACACATTAAAAACTGATGGAGGTACCTTAAAAGAACACAGGAGGCAACTTGAAGAGGCTCCCATGGGTTTAATTGAAGGAAAAGTGAGCATTGAAAAAATATATAGACTTTATCAAAATTCAGAACTTTTATTTAACTAAAATCATGATTAACAAAGTGAAAAGGCAAACTGAAAACTGGGAGAAAATAAATACTCTATTTATCTCTATTTTTCTCTCTCTCATCTTGAAAATATAATACAAAGAACTTCAAAAACTCAATGAGGTAAAAATAAACATTTTTAAAAAATGGTCACCAATAATTTTTTAGAAAAAATAAATTGCAGATTACCAACTTTGTAAACAGCAAATGAAAACTGATCCTCACTTCCAGTATTACAATACAAGAGTTAAGAGAATAGCACAAGTTATTCCTTCTTAAAATCATGTATTTCCATTAAAAAAAATAAACCTTTTTAAAAAATGGTCAAAAGTCCTGAATAAGCAGCCTTACTGAAGATATCTGAATGGCCAATAAGCATATGAAAAGATGCTCAATATCATTGGTAACTAGGGAACTGCAAATTAAAACCACCATGAGATATCACCACACAAACCAGAAAGGACAAAATGACAAAGAACTACAATACCAAGATCACACAACCACTTTGAAAAAAGATTTGGCAGTTCTTTTTGAAATGGAACATACACTCAACCATATGATCTTGTAATTCTATACATAGGTATATATCAAAGAGAAATGAGTCCATGTGTTTACCAAAGATCCTAACAAGAATGCTGACATAGCTATATTTACAGAAGCTAAAACCTGGAAATAACTCAAATGCCCATTGACAAGAGAATGGATAAACAAAGTTTGATATATTCATGCAATGGAATCTCTTCAACCATAAAAAGAATAAATTACTGATCCAGGGATAATAGGAATACATCTCAAAACCATATTGAGCACAACATACTCCTGCTTGTCCATCATTAGACTGAAATCCATGCAGCTAAACTTCAGTAAAACTGATACTCCTATAGCTCCCAATCAAACCCAGCATGTAAATGTACTTGCACATTTTCCCCTTTACCTGAAAAATCCTCTCATCCTTCTTGTCTGATCTCCTGCAGGAAATATTCCAGGAAAATGAGAGCCATGTTTCTGACCCAAGTCTGCCCATTTGTTCAGTTTGCATCTACCCTATACTGTAACTTCTTTCTCTTATTAAATCTTAAGTTTTTTGAAGGTAGGAACTCTGTTTCATAATTCTGTGTAGCTACCAAATAATTGGAATATTTACTTAATAAAATGTAAGCACCTGATAAAATACTGTTCATTAAAAGAAAAAAGAACAATGGGGTGCCATACTGTTTGAATCTATTCTAAGAAGTTCAAAAACTTACAAATTAAATCTATATTAATAGATTCTACAATGGTGCTTGGGAAGTATTGACTTGAAAGTGCCATGAAAGAATTTTCTGGGATGATGAAAAAGTTCTCTATCTTGATGTGTTGATTACATGAATTCATTTATTTATACATAAAAATTCACTGAACTGGATAAGAATCAACGCAAAAAAGATCAGTTATTTCTATATATTAACAATGAATAATTCAAAAAGGAAACTAAGAAAACAATTCCATTTACAACAGCATCAAAACAATAAAATACTGGGCCGGCCAAGTGGCGTGGTGGTTGGGCACTGGCTTGGGAAGCCAGCGGCCCTGGTTCGGGTCCCACATGTGAGGGCCAGTGACACTGCCCTCAAAAAACATAAAATAAACTAAATAAAATACTTAGGAATAAATTTAACCAAGGAGGGGAAAGACCAGTGCACTGAAAAGTACAAAAATTGCTAAAATATATTAAAGGCACAAATAAATAGAAAGACATTCTGCATTCATGGGTTGGAAGACAATATTATTCGATGCCAATAGCACTCAAAAATAACTACGGGTTCCATGAAAACCCTATCAAAATTCTCATGATTTTTTTTGCATAAATAGGAAAAATACATCTTAAAATCAACATGGAATCACTAGATATGCTGAATAGCCAAAGCAAACTTGAAAAATAATAAAATTGGATGACTTATGTTTCCTGATTTCAGAAGTTAGTACAAAGCAACAGTAATCAAAACAATGTGGTGCTAGTACAAAGAGAGATATTCAAACCAATAACCAGAATAGAGAATGCAGAAATAAACTTTCACATATATAGTCAAATAATTTTTGATAAGGGTGGCAACGCCATTCAAATGGGGGGGAGGCAGTCTTTTGAACAAATGATGTGACTACTGGATATCCACACCCAAAAGAATGAAGGTGGACCCTTATCGTATACCATATACAAAAAATAACCCAAAATGGACCAAAAATTCAAATATGAGGGAAAAATCTATAAAACTCTTAGAAGAAAATGTAGGGGGAAAGATTCATGACATTGAATTCAGCCATAATTCCTTGGGTATGACATCAAAAACAAATGTAACAAAAGAAAAAATAGATAATTTGAACTTCATCAAAATTTAAAACTTTTGAGCAGCAAAGGACACAATCAACAGTGATGTCCCATAGAATGGGAGAAAATACATGCAAATCACACATCTAATAAGGGATTTATAGCCAGAATATATAAAGAAATCTTACAGTTCAACAAAAAATAAAAAACAACCAACCCAATTTAAAAATGGAAAAAGGAGTTCAGCAGAAATTTCCCCAAAGAAATTTATAAATGGCCAATAAGCCCATTAAAAAATGCTGAACATCACTAACCATTAGAGAAACATAAATCAAAACCATAAAGAAATACAATTACCTACCAAGGGACACTTTGGTTGTTTCCATGTCTTGGCCACTGTAAATAAAGCTGCAATGAACATTGGATCATATATATCTTTATGGATAAATGTTTTCAGATTTTCTGGGTGGATACCCAGGAAAGAGATTGCTGGGTCATATGGTAATTCTTTTTTTTTTTTTTGAGACCAGTGTCACTGGCCCTCACATATGGGACAGAACCGGGCGGGGCCTCTGGCTTCCCAAGCCAGCGCTTAACCACCGCACCAGTCGGCCGGCCCTGGTAATTCTTAATTTTTTGAGGAATCTCCACACTGCCTTCCATAGCAGCTACACCTGCATTCCCACCAACAGTGTATGAGGGTTCCTTTCTCCATAGCCTCTCCAACACTTGTTATTATCTGTCTTGTTTATGATAGCCATTCTAATTGGTGTGAGGTGATACCTCATTGTGGTTTTTATTTCTATTTCTCTGATGATTAGTGAGGTTGAGCATCTTTTCATATGTGTACTGGCCATGTGTATGTCCTCTTTGGAGAAATGTCTATTCAGGTCCTCTGCCCATTTTTTATTGGATGTTTGTGTGGGGAGAGGGGTGGTATGATGAGGGTAAAGGGGATTAAATATCTGGTGATGGAAATAGAACTGACTCTGGGTGGTGAACACACTACGTGATATATAGATGAAGTATTATAGAATTGTACACCTGAAATCTATACAACTTTGCTAACAGTTGGCACCCCAATAAATTTTAATTATGAAAAAGAAATAACAGGCCAGCCGAGTGGCACGGTGGTTAAGCTCTGGCTTGGGAAGTCAGTGGCCCCGGTTCGGTCCCACACATGAGAGCCAGTGACACTGCCCTCAAAAAAAAAAAAAGAAATAACATTACGCATCCATTAGGGTGATTATTATAAAAAATAATAACAGAAAAAGTGTTGGCAAGGATGTTGAGACATTAGAATCCTTGCACATTGCTGGTGGGAATTTAAAATGGTGCATCTGCTATAGAAAACAATTTGGCAGTTCCTCAAACACACACACACACACACACACACACTCACACACACATGTTATAATACAGCCATGCCACTTCTGGGTATATGCCCAAAATAACTGAAAGTAGACACTCAAACAGATATTTGTACACCAATATTCATAGATGCATTATTTATAATTACCCCAAAGTCTAAGCAACACATGTGTCCATATAAGTACAAAATGAGGTATATCCACACAAAGGAATACTATTCAACCTTAAAAAGAAAGGAAATTCTGACACATGCTACAACACAGATGAATTTTTAACACACTATCCTATATGAAATAAGGCAATCACTAAAGAATATATATTTTATGATTCTACTTAGACAAGTTACCTAGAATAGTCAAGTTCATAGAGACAGAAAGTAGAATTGTGGTTGCCAGGGGCTTAGGGTAGAGGGAAATGGGGAGTTATTGTTTAATGGATATGTAATTTCAGTTTAAGAAAATGAAAAATTTCTGCTGATGGATGGTAGTGGTGGTTGAACAAAAATGTAAATTTTCTAAATACTCTGAAGTGGACACAAACAGGGTTAAAATTATGATAAAAATAATTTACTAAGCTGTACATAGAAAATTTGTGTTTTTAAAAATGGACAGTGTTGGATGGAAAAGAATCTATATGAGTTCATCATAGTACTAATAAAGAAGGGGAGAGCTCCTTTTTACCGAAGAATACCAACTAATACATCTAGAAGGATTTAGAAAATGTCAGTTGGCAACCAACATTGTAATAACTGATTCAGGAAAGAATCATCAATGAAAAGTTTTGTGGAACAGTGAATTCAACTAATCACAAGGTACCACCCAACACATTATTCATTAGTTATAAAGGATAAAAATGCCTTTATAGTGGATTAATCTGTCAGATACTTTCTTCAGCAAATGATCAAACTCAGAATAACCAATAATGGAATGAAGATAAATCATGTGCCTCTTGAAGTTAGACAGAGGGACACAAGTGTCATCCAAGTAGTATTTTTGTCAAAAATATATAATGTGAATTTAATCATGAGGAAACAATCAGATAAATTCAAATTAAAGGAAATTCTATGCAACAGTTAGCTTAGTTGCTTCAAATATGTGTCATGAAATCAATTTAAAATAAAGTTAGACAACCCAGTACATCCCTCCGTTTTTCAATTAAAGCTAAAGATAGAAAAAAAATGAATTTAAATTTTAAAAAGGTTAAGGAACTATTCTAGATTAAAGGATAAAGTCATGATAAAGGCAATGCATAACCTATTGGATTCTGCATCAGAAAAAATACTGTCAGGAACATTATGGGGACAATTGGGAACATTTGAGTATGGAATATATATATATATTTCATAATATATTTACACAATAAAACCTTGATTGCTACTAACATGGCTTGTGAGTGTTCTGTAAGAGGAGCAAACATTTCTAATACATTTTAACGTGGTAAATGAGAGCTGTCTTGCAATATGAGTAGTTTGTTTCTGGAATGAATTATGCTCGCAAACCAAGGTATATATATATATACACACACACATATATATATACACACACATATATATATGCACACATATGTGTACATATACATATATACATATATGTATATATGTATTCCATGTATATATACATATATGTATATATGTATTCCATGTTAAATTGCCTGAATATGATCATTGTATTCCAGTTATATAGGAGAAGGACCTTATTATTATGAGAGACATGCTAAAATACTCAGCGGTGAAGTTTCATATATGCAGTTAACTCTCAAATGGTTCAGAAAAAAGAACACCTACAGACGTGCTTAGGCATGTATACGTATGTATATATGGAGATAATACAAATGTGACACCATGATAACAATTAATGAATCTAGATAAAAGGTATATAGATGTTTGATGTCACTTTCTTGCAATTTCTCTGTGTGACTGACGTTTTCCCAAATAAATAAAGCTATGAAAAAATAAAAATCTTTAGAAAAGATATTCACTCTCTCTCCTTAAAAGTATCTACTGGGTTGTCGGAAAAGTCATGATGCATGTTTGCAACAGATGGCACTAGTTCATTTTTGGAAGTACTAGAGTCATTCGGATCTAAGTTGTTGCTATGTCATTTGACAGCTGACAGTTCTAGCTTCATTCTAAAAAATATTTGAGCAATTTGGTTGAGTTTTGGAGATTTTACAAATTGAAGATGGAAGATCAAACTGTGCATTTTTGCCATATTTCACTGTTTTACTTCCATAAAGGGAAGAATGCGCATGAAGCTTGTGAAAAGTTGCATAAAGTTTACAGTAACAATGCTATACAAGAACATCAGTGCCAAAAATTGTTCACGAAATTCCAAGCTGTTGATTTTGATCTCAATGACGCTCCTCTGTCAGGGAGGATCACCGAGGTTGATGACGAAAAAATAAAGGCCTTGATTGAATCAAACCAACGTTACATGACACGAGAGATTGCAGAAACATTGAACATCCATCATTCAAGTGTTCATGACTACCTGAAGAAGAAGGGATATGTAAGCAAGCTCGATATTTGGATTCTGCATGAACTCAAAGAAGTTCATTTGACGGCACGTAGAAACATCTGCTATATGCTTATTTAACGTAAGGAAAATGGTCCACTTTTTTTTGTTCCTACACCAGTTTTATATAAGTACTTCTTTTTGTGCAATGGCAAATGTTTCAAATAATGCTGAGCATGAATCATTGACGAATATAAGGGCTTAAAATATGAAACAAAATTAGTTTTTAAAAAGCAAAAGAATAGTGCCCGCCGAGTGGTGTGGTGGTTAAGCGCTGGCTTGGGAAGCCAGCAGCCCCGGTTCGGGTCCCACATATGAGGGCCAGTGACACTGCCCTCAAAAAAGAAAAAGCAAAAGAATAAGGTTATATATAAACGAGACCTGGAATCTATAAGCTGGTTCCAAAAATGAAATGAGTAGAAATTCTGTGGTAAAACCAGAGCATTCCACCTCTGCTTGAGTTGAACATCATGTCGCCTTGTTGGGAATATGGAAAAGGAAGAAAGACACAGGACTGTGCATTCGGTTTTGGGAAGATCTCATGATTCTGCACAAGCAAAAATGACTTGAAATTTATGTATAACACCTCTCTACCAATCTATATCAGCTGACTGAAAATGATCCTTTACTGAAGTGACTGATAATTGGTGATGAATAGTGCATTGTTTACAACAATGTGGTGTGCAAACAGTCTTGGTCCCTATGTGTTGATTTTCGTCAAACAATATCAAAAGCAGACATTCATCAGAGGAATGGTATGCTCTCAATATGGTGGGATTTTAAAGGTGTCATGTTTTTCAAGCTCCTACCAAGGAACCAAACAATCAATTCGAATGTGTACTGTTGGCAATTGGACAGTTTGAACGAATCCGTCATCCAGAAAACTCCAGAGCTTGTTAAATGTAAAGGAGTTGTGTTCCATTGCAGCAATGTGAAACCACACACAAGTTTGATCACCTGTCAAAAATTATTGGAGCTTGGATGGGATGTGTTGCCACAGCGACCATACTCGCCTGACCTTGCATTGTCAGACTTCCACTTGCTTCACTCTCTTCAAAACTCCTTGTGTGGTATAACATTCAATTCAGATGAGGCTGTAAATCAGCACCTTGTTCAGTTTTTCACAAATGAAGATAGGTCCTGCTATGAACAAGGAATTATGAAGCTCACTGAAAGATGGCAAAATGTTATCAAACAAAACAGGCAATATAGCATTGATTGATCTTTGTTCTTTATATAAATAAATGACCTTTGAAAAACAGACAAAATATGTTATGACTTTTCTCACAACCCAATAATATGCTGGGCTGAAGCTGCTATCATATTTGAAAGAAGAAAAGAATGGCTGGATGGCTGGATAAATTGTCACGGTTAGATGCTCTAAATTCTAGTCCTCGTTCTGTCATTAATTTGTCATTTCACTTAGATTTTCTCATGGGTCAAATAGGGGGTGATAATACCTCTCTGCTATGCCTACTTTATAGGGCTGTTGTGAGGATTAAATGAGATAACAGATGAGAAAATACACCGACAAGGGGAAAAGTGCTATTCAAAATCAAAACGCTTTTACTGTTATTGTATTCTCAGTCAGAATAATTTTACACAATCCACTACCAAATTCATGTCCAGAATCTGACAACTACAGATTTGCACATTTTCACTGGTGTGCACTTACCTCTTTACTTTTGAAATTCCTGTATTCTATGACATGGGTATTCCCTGAAGTGATTGATAGCTCTTGCAGGCTATCATTAGCATTGAATGAGACCACTGGCGTCCAAGAGGAATCTGCCACATGCCTGCTTTCTGGGCAGCAGTTCTGCATATTTTCCATTTGAGTCAGTGGTAGGAGTTCTGGTTAAATCAAGTGTAACTAGAGAAGATGGTGGGCAGAAAGGAGGTTGTTGGAAGGAAAGAGGAAGGAAAGGTAGCAGGGTCATGAAGAGATTACTTGATACATTTTAAGGGAGAGCACCAAAAGATTCTGCACATGGTACATAGATATCTATGTTGTTGGGGTGTTCTGATTTTTCACTAGAACAACCACTTGCCACTAATCACCAATTTGCCATGTGGTTAGTGGTGAGACGACTGTCCAAAAGGCAATGTCTCATTCACATCATTTGGAAATACCCAAATTAGTTCTTTTTCAATAATCATTACATGAGGCAGGGCTCATTTTTCACTTAAATATTGATTCAATATCCTTGGCATACAAAAAGTTACTCTAGGGGTAACTTTTGGTCAAAAAATATGAAGATTTCCCCAAACTGTTTCAGAAAGGAAAAACACACACATACACACACACACACACACACACACACACTCACATTCACTGTATGTCCTCTTTCTCTTGTAGGCTTTTGCAAGAATGCCTCATTTGTGACTTAATGACCCACAACTGGCCATTATTTAAATGGTGGAGACTTTGATCAAAATGGGGATATAAAAAGTAGACATAGAAATGCATGTCTATTAAATCATACTATTTCATGAATAAAGGCTACTGATCAATATTCTCTAAAATATGTCTGCTGTCATTCATTCATTAGATCCTTACAAATAATTCTAGAAACTACTCTTCTGGCTTGTGGTTAGGGGTTCTTTGTCAAATTCTCATTAATAGGATAACCAAGTTAGATTAGGAGGCAGCACATTACACTTGGTCAGGGTTTAAGAGAGCTGGATTCTCTTCCTAAACTTTGTGATCTTAGGAAATTAAAACGAAAAGTGTTCTCAGCTTGCTCATCTATAAAATGGACCTATTAGTTCTTGCTCAACCTTAGTGTCAGGATAATGGTCAAATCTAGAAATGCATTTAAGGTGATCCATACAATCAAAAGTGAATTTTATTACCTTGCATCAAACTTTGATAAATGTGAAATACATGTATCATATCCAGGAAGTACTAAATCAGAAAAAGAACCAGACGAAACAAAGACAATTTAGCATATTTTCCAGTTATGACTAAGGCAACAGTGGAGATGTCAAATAGCACTCCTAAAACCCATATGTAGCCAATTGTAAAGCTTAGAAGAAAGTTTAGAGCCTGGCCAAGAGCAAGGGCCAAAATTCCAAAGTCCCTTTTTCCTGGCAGCATTAATGCAGCCCATAATAACAAAGAGTGACAGCAGGCCTGTCAGTAACCACTCTCATGGGAATAAGAGCTGCACGGTGCTTGTCTAGGCATGATGGAACCCATGCTATTTCTAAATGTAATGTGTGGTCCAAGATTAAATATTTGACTCAAGATTTAATCTCTAATACATGGGAGAACACATCAAGGAAGAATGAATGGAGGGTAACACCCTTATAATAAGCTGTGCTTTTTTTTTTTTGAGCTGAGCCGTCCTACCACCTGTTGGCAGCTCAGCGGCAGCTCAGCTCAGGCTGGGCATCGAACTGCTGTTGCTCAAAGCTCAGCTTGCACTCCTGAGCAAGCTCTTAACCAACTGAGCCACTTGGCCGTACTGAGGGAAATACCCTTAAAAGATGTTATTAAATAATTAGGTCCATTTTCTATGTGGTGAAGCATTTTGAGGGATCTTGTTTTTCCAATAGCATTATTTTGGCCTGTTCACTAGAGGAAAAGGCTGTGATTAATTCATGTTTTTAAAAAACAGGCAAACATATCTGATAAAATTCAGGATTTTATATCTATTGTATGCAGAGAGTTATTAAGTATTTTCCAAAATAATTAAATAATTGTATAAAGCTAGAAAAGAAAAGATGTAAAGGTATTCTATATGGAAAAGATTGGGGCTAGTGGTTAATATGGCTTCTCTTAGAACTGCTGTTGTTAGAGTTGATATAATATCTATTTAATTATTACTAACACAATTAATTTCACTATGGGATTAGATAGCTTCAGGTATATATTACAACTTCCATCTATGGATCTCAAAGTATCTAACAAACATTAACTACCACAGATCATGAGAAGTCAGTGATTTTTTTCCCAGTGAGGAAAGAGTTATTGCCTTGCCTACAGATGCAGGGATCCATGGGGAAATGGCAACCTGTATATATTTAAAGAGGGAGAGGATTTTTTGTTGAGGGCAGTGTCACTGGCCCTCATATGCGGGACCCGAACCTGGGCCGCCGGCTTCCCAAGCCAGTGCTTAACCACCGCACCACTCGGCTGGCCGCAGAGGGAGAGGATTTTAATTTCCCTTCATTCTTTCCTCTCTTGATAATGTAAGAAGGAGCAGGAAAGAGGGAACAGAACAGCAGAGAAGGATATTCTACCTTTTATGCTCCAGAGGGAATACCTGAACAAACACAATAAAACAAAATGAAGCAATTAAATGACTAGGCAATTCACAAGGATGCACTGAGCACATATACCCATGTCTGTATCAATCATTGATATAAAGAGTAATAGAAGCTACTATGCCTGTCCTTCAAGGAGTCCATAGTCTCTCTTTTTTTTTTAATTAAAATTTATTGGGTGACAATGGTTAGTAAAATTACATAGGTTTCAAGTGTATAATTTTGTAATACATCATCTATGTATCACATTGTCTCTTTTTTTTTTTGAGGGCAGTGTCACTGGCCCTCATATGTGGGACCCGAACCGGGGCTGCTGGCTTCCCAAGCCAGCGCTTAACCACCGCGCCACTCGGCCAGCCCCATTGTCTCTTAAAGTGCACTAATTCATATGGTTAATTTTGTAAGGTATTTCAATAACACAGGGATTAAAAAAGAAAATGTCCTTATTTTTTTGAATATGCATACTGAAATGTTTAGGAGTGAAACATCATTTATTTGCAATTACCTTAAATAATCCTGGAGAAATAAAGAGGTAGCAAATGTAAAATGTTCACAATTTTAAAATCAAGGTACCGATATATGTGTATTCCTTATTCTACTCTCTTGGCTTTTCTGCATGTCTTGAAACTTGTATAAGAAAATATTTTTGTTTTTTACTAATTCAGATTAATGGGGAAAGTCAATTTAAATGATAAAAATGTCTGAATGACAACTTTTGAAAGACTTTTTCTTACTTTGATTCTTTGTAGTAGCTGAATTGAAGCTAGTTTTGCCTTATATTTTATCAACTGTTTGATTGATATATACCTTGTTGTAAAAAGGATTTACAGAGTTTCAACCATATAACAAAGTCAAATAAATTTAAAATAATAGTAGGAATATAAGAAGGAATTACAACATTCAAGTTCTTACACTTGTGTAAGGTGGGCCACAAAGTGTACCTTAAGCTATCTGGCAGCAACATGAAGAAGAAAATATTCATACAGTGTCTATTTGGAAAATAATAAACTGGTTACTAAGAATAATCATAATACTATTATAGCTAATATTTACTGAACATTTACCATGTGTGTAAGGCATAGTTCCAAGCATTTTTCACATAAAAATGCATTGAGTCCTCACCATAGGTGTACATTAGTCTCATTTTAGTTGTGAAGAAACTGAGGCTCATAGAGGTCAAGTGACTTTCCAAAGGTCATACAGCTAGGAAGTGACAGAGTTAGGATTTAACCACAGCTAGCCCTGCTAGAAAGCCCAAAATTTAATCTCGAAATAATACTGTCCCTTTTCCTGCTAAGTGCAATTTTTCCTAATAACGAGACCAGAGAGAAATATATATTCCATGGGATTTTTTTAGAGCAAATTATGAATAACATGCTAAAAAAAATCTTTCCTGTAAACACAGTGACAAGTTTCATTGGGCTTGTCATGATAATTTATAATTAACCTATCTAATACTTGTAGCAAAGGAGTTCCTAGGTGCTTGAAAACAATGTGCTTTAAGTGGCTCAGACATACCTCCTTCTGTCTGCTAACACTGTTAATCTGCCACCCTTTTTTAGAGAAGTCTGATTCATCACAAATTCTGAGATATTGAAACCCAAATCTCTGACATGTTAAAAGTGGCAAGGCTCATTTAGGCTTAATTTATACTTAATCTGGATAAGATCATGTATGGAAGTCTTTGAATGTAGTGATAGATGAAATAATGAAGTAAAATGGTGGGAGATGATTGCTGGACAGCCTGACTGAGTTTTGAATTCACTTATGCTAGTGTGCTGTGTGTTTGGTTGTGAAAAAATTAAACAAGCACCCCACCACATACCTACTTCTATCTCCTTTCCTCTACTTAATTCTGGGGACTTTAAGTCCAAATCTTCTATCTGGAGGACACCTCAATGATAACTGTGCAATAGAAGTAATAAGGACATGTATCTTTTCTTAAAGTCTAGAATTATCTGATTATGTAACATTCAAAATTGGAATGAGTAGTGATTAAATTACATTACAGAACTTCAAAGTCTGGGTTTGTTTATTTCAGAAAGCACTACTCATTCATATACTGAACTGGGAAGGAGGCAGGGGAAACAGGTGGCTTATTACTAGATCCATTAGACAAGAGATTTATGCATTACATATCCATCTTGAGGCAATTAGACTGATTTTTTCTTTTATGGCCTCATTAAAAACTCCTGGCAAGGGCCGGCCGAGTGGTGCGGTGGTTAAGCACTGGCTTGGGAAGCCAGTGGCCCTGGTTTGGGTCCCACATATGAAGGCTAGTGACACTGCCCGCAAAAAAAAAAAACAACAAAAAACAGAAAAAACCCTCCTGACAATAAAGAAATTATAAAATAACCTAGCATTATCTATGATATCAAAAGCGATGGACTTCCCATGTATTTGAAGTCCAGTGGACCCCTAACCATTTTTCTCGAGAGATTCAGTACTTCCACGACAAATTCATTGTTCTGAAGACATGTAAATATGAGAGTTCTAGTGTATGAATGGCAAATAAGATGGGCGAGACACTTTGTTTTGATTGCCAAATCATTGTTCATTGATTTTAAACAAACCCTAATGATTGTATGGTCAATTGTTACCATTTAAAAACAGATAGAATTGCTAACATGAACTTGGACACTTATGTACCAGGCTCTGTGTAAAACTTCTATTGATATTATTGCACTTAATGCTCACAACTCTAAAAATCATGTGAAAACTGAGGCTAACAGAAGGTATCTAAGTGATCCAAGGTCATGCAGCTAGAAAATGGTTGAACCAGGATTTCATTTCAGACAGCCTAACTCTGAACTCACTACCATGCTATATCATCTGAGGCAGCATGATGCCAAAATATTTGGGGAACAGGAAAAAAAGAAAGCCATTCATAATCATCTGAACCCTGTTGTTGTAAATCAAATATCTAGTGCTATGTTGGGATAGCCTGAGCAGATCAAGACTGAAAATTTGGTAAGATCCCTCGATTTGTTCAAAGATCAGAGGTCAGAACACAAGAAAAAGGCACAGTGGTCTGGAAAATAAGATACTGGTCAACAAAGAACCAGAATCTAGGACCGTCTGTTTCCAGTCAAGCACGGCCAGATGAATCACATAATTGAGTTTTAAGTGGAAATAATTTGGTAGTAGCAGAAGTAGGGAGGGGATTAATGGAGATTAATAAATTTTGTAGACCCAGTCCTTGAGAACCACTGGGGAGAATTGACGTACTAAACAAAAAATTGATTATTCTGGAAGTATTGAGATACCAAGGGCAGCATAGGACCAGTAAGTGAATGAGCTAGATTAGTGGTTCTTAACCTTGGCTTTACATTACAACTTCCTACTGAAATTTTAAAAACTCCTGATGTTCAGAGCATACTCTAGACCAACTACATCAGAATCTCTGTGAATTAATTCAAGGCTTCAATCCTTTTTTAAAAAAGACTTTATTGGGGAACTGGGGGAGGGGAACAGTGTCAAGGAATTGGGGAAGGGGACCAGCCAAGTTGTTGTTCTTCAATCTTCGTTGTGGAGGGCCCCAGTCACCATCTGGCTTCCCATCGGCAGTTCGTGACCTCTAAGCTTAAGGTGCTGTGTTCAATCTTAGTTGTGGGTCGGCATAGCCACCATCCCATGTGGGAGTCGAACCAGCAGCCTTGTTGTTAAGCGTGCATGCTCTATCCTCTGATCCATCCAGGCAGCAGCTCAGCTCAAGGTGCTGAGGTCAATCTTTAGTTGCAGGTGGGCGTAGCCCATCATTGAACAGGCAATCTTGTTGTTACACCAGCTGAGTCATCCTGCCATCTGTTGGCAGCTCAGCAACAGCTCAGCTAGGATGCAGCGTTCACTGGCCCATGTGGGAATCGAACTGGCAGCCCTGTTGCTCAGAGCGCACACCCTAAGCCAACTCTAAACCAACTGAGCCACTAAGCCAGCCCCAAGGCGTCAATACTTTTTAACATTTTCCATGGACATAGTATGTAGGCAAGGTTTAAACCACTAAACGAGCTACCAAGTCATGGGAAACTAGAACTCTTTATATGCACTTTTGTTTGTTTTTTTGAGGGTAATGTCACTGGCCCTCATATGTGGGACAGAACCGGGGCCACTGGCTTCCCAAGCGAGTGCTTAACCACCACGCCACTCGGCTGGCCCTCTTTATATTCACTTACATAGGCATATCAAGTATTCCAGAAGCTGGGGTAGGATTGATCCTACAGGTATGTTATTACTGATCTCAACACTGGATGTTAGAGTAATGTGTGCAGGCAAAAATGTCATGTTATATGTTTCTAAATAATGCCAAATACACAGAGGGCACCATATTTGATTGACAAATGGTTCTGAATATCCAGATACTTGACATCATGTAGGAAACCCATCTTGATGACTAAATAAAATCCAATGTTTTACCTAATGTGTTGATACACAAAGGTACTAATATAGGTATGAGATTTATCATTATGACTCAGACATACTATATGTCAAATCACCTCTTTCAAACCAAATAATTCCCTATTGCAAAAGGTTGATAATGCCACCTAACGCTTGATATAGTCACAGAATAAAGTTACAACTCTTTAAACCAAGGCTTTGAATTCCATTAGAATTTATCAATGGCTCTTCATGTACTAAATTACTTGATTTAATATATATTAGTGATGTGTGATATTAAGGCTATATATAATAGCCAAGTCATGAGTTATTGAGTCAACTTTAATAATATATGTGAAAGTGCGAGTCAATAGTAAAATCCAAAAATATTAAAAATTAAAATTGATTTAATGAAGTTTCAGCAAACCATTTAGGTATTCTATGGGCCAGTGTGCTGTAGTTGTCCATAAAACTACTACTAAGTGACCTCTTATGTTACTTGTTGGTAAAGATGATTTATATCACCAAGATACATGCAGCCTCATGATATGCATCTAAACATCAGCTGAGTGATTGTTTTCTTTCCTTTAAGTGTCTTGGGGTCATATAATTTCAGTTAGAGAGTAAGTCACATTTTATTGATCTTCATTGGTTGTATTTTGTTGTTGTCCTTGTTGTCATTCTGGCCTTCCAAATACCCACCTGACCCATCTAATGCAGTTGGCAAAACCCAGATGCCCCAAACTTGAATCCCCTTGCTCTGCTAGAAATAGCTATAATAGAGGAACTATCTGGTTAACATCATAAGATCAACTCATGTAATCTAATTGAGGAGTCAAAACAATTGCAGTTTTAGCAAGCACAGCATCATAGACACATCCCTGATTTGTGAGCTTCCCTTCAATTCACTTGGGCTCAGACAGTTATTATACCTTTGGACTCACTGAGTCTTTTTCAACTTAAAGTTCTGCATGTTTCTGTAACTAAATATCTGCATGTGTTTGAATAATTTAGGGCAATGGGTGGGCCATTAACTGACGCTTCAAGAAGAAAATCTTTTTTTAAATTTTCATTTATTTAACAAAAGGAAAAAAAGAAAAATTTTAAATTTAAAAGAGGCAAAGTGCACAGTCTTGACTGTTGTGGTTTAAAATTTGATGAAAAATTTAAGGTCTTGTGGGTAGTTTTCTTATGCAGCCAGCAAAACTCAAAATGGTTTCATTTTTATAAATCAAATTTGACAGGTGATTAATCTGTAACATGTACTAATTTGGCTTGGAAAACAATTTCAGAAAGCATATTAAAACACAACTGAAAAGCAATATCTGAAAATCACCTGAGCATGAACATCTCAAAATGCAAATGATGACACCCACTCTTTGACAAATGAGGTGTAAGCAATGTGGGTAAAAGGAAAGATTATTCTGGTTCAAACTGATGAAAAAGTAAATGGAATGATCCATTCCAGGCACTTAATTCTTGCAGCACTAATGGGTCCTCAATTAAAAGCTTTACAACTAGAACAGTGCTCATCAGGGAGAGCAATCATTATGTAGCTTGTAATTGAAGGAGCCTAGTCAGGCAGGCTGGTTTGATCAGCCATCAGAACAACCACTACTATTGGTAAAGTTATTTGATACACTATATTCAATGGTTTTGGACAATTCATAACTGATCAACTTCTGAATAGGTTCCAAAGAAGTGTGAATTTTAGAGACAACAAAATCTAGTGCAGCTTTCTAGAACTGTTTTTAAACAGTGAAAACCAGGGCTGGCCGAGTGGCGCATTTGTTAAGAGCTGGTTTTGGGATGCTAGCGACCCCGGTTCGGATCCCACATATGTGGGCCAGTGACACTGCCCTCTAAAAAAAAAAACAGTGAAAACCAGAATCCTGTAGTCAAATAGGTGTTGAGAAATTCTGGGCTAAACAAAGTAACAAAATTTTAATTAATGGAGGACTGCTATAAGGCTTTAATATTCATTGTGAAGCGAAAACCAAAACTGTCTACTTTCATACTCAGTTTGGACACAGAGAACCAAAACCACACCTCACCGTATATACTAACATGACTTTGCTTTTACATTGACTTTATTAGCATATCTTTACTCTTCCAGAACTATCCTGTCAAATCAAATGGTTTAATTGTTCATTATAAGAGAGACCCACCAACTGTTCAGTGGACACAAAATGCAGTTGAGTCCTAACATTCTTTAAATCCTGCCCTCAAAATCCTCACCTTGGTGCTTCCACCAATCTTGGACAGTTGCATCATGATTCTTAGTTAATCTTAGTCAAACCCTCACAATGAAATACCCGCCACAATCCAAATTGCCAGTTCTTAATAAATTCTGTCTTTACCTTCCCCACTTGGAGACATAGCCAAAGTTTTTTTTAAGGAAGATGTCTAAGCAATAAACCCAAATTTGTCTTATACACAAGTTGTGTTCATGATATTTGGGGACACCTCATGACAGAATCTTCAAAGGGGTAGTATAGGGCACATAACTTTCTAAATTTATCTGCCCCCCACAACATATGCATGCATATACAGGTACATGAATGTGTACACAGGTCTGAGTGTGTGTGTGTGTGTGTGTGTGTGTGTGTGAAACACCTCACACATTGATACTTTTTTAAAATTAAAGTTTCTTGATGTGACAATTGTTAGTAAAGTTACATAGGTTTCAGGTGTACAATTCTGTAATACATCCTCTATATATCACATTGTGTGTTAACCACCCAGAGTCAGTTTTCCTTCCATCACCATATATTTGATCCAGTTTACCCTCATCTACCACCCCCTACCCACTTACTCTAATCTATTGTCTGTGTCTATGAGTTTTTGTTGCTTTGTTTGTCTTATTCCTTTGTTGTTTTCAGTTTATATACCACATATCAGTGAAATCATACGGTTTTTTACTTTTTCTGATGTATTTCACTTAGCATAATAATCTCAAGATCCATCCATGTTGTTGCAAATGGCACTGTTTCATCTTTTCTTTTGGAAGATTAGTATTCCATTGTATACATGTACCACATCTTCTTTATTCAATCATCTATCAAAGGACACTTTAGTTTTCTCCATGTCTTGGCCATTGTAAATAAAGCTGCAATGAACAAACGAGCACATATATCTTTACAGATAAATGTTTTCATATTTCTTTCAGTAGATACCCAGGAGATGGATTGCTAGGTCAAAGAGTAATTCTATTCTTAATTTTTTGAGGAACCTCCACACTGTCTTCTATAGAGGCTGCACCAATCTGCATTCCCACTATAGTGTATGAGGATTCCTTTTTCTCCACAGCCTCTTCAACACTTGTTATTATTTGTCTTGTTGATGACAGCCATTCTAACTGGCGTGAGGTGATATCTCATTATGGTTTTTATTTGTATTTCTCTGATGATTAGTGAGATTGAACATCTTTTCATACATCCATTGGCCATCTGTATGTCCTCTTTGGAAAACTGCCTACTCAGGTCCTTTTCCCAATTTTCTTTTATCTTTTTCTTTTTTTTTTTTTACAGAGACTTTCAAATTCTGGGCAGCCTTTGCTGAACTCTTCAGGCATTTGGCTGAGACTCTGAAAGGCAACTAGTACTATAGCCCAAGAATAAAGGTTACTCTAGATCTACCCTATGAAGTCTAAATACAAGCTTCAACAGAATCTAACTAGGCCAGCAGAAAGTTAATTGCTTACCAGAGCAGAACTCAACTCTTTTTAGAAGACAATAAAGTAATTCATAATCTCACTTATCAATGAATGGACATATAATTTAAAAAATAATGAGAAATACAAAGAAGCAAAACATTTGACCCAGAAATGACATAGATGTTGGATTTAGAAGACAAGGACATTAAAACCCCCCTGCCCATTTTTAAATTGGATTGTTTGTTTTTGTTGATGAGTTGTATGAATTCCTTATATAGTTAGGATATTAGCCCCTTATTAAAGGCATTGTTTGCAAAAAATCTTCTCCCATTCAGTTGGTTCTCTCTTTATTTTCCTAATTCTGGGGATGGGGAAAGAGTTCATAGAAGTTAAGTAACTTGCTTAAAGTTAAACAATGGAAGATCTAGGAGTCCAGCATAGATTTTTCATATTCCAATTCTTTATCTTTTCTGCTCCCTTCAAATTTCTCTATATCATCACTCAGTGCCTACCAAAGACCTGCTAAATCCAGTGGCCTCCTAATTTGTTCTTTCTTCATTCATTTGTTCATTCTTTCTTCATCTTTCATTCATTCAGTAGATATTGAATGAATTGTTTCTTTTTCTTCTTTCTTAATTTTTCCACCTTACTCAACACTGTTAAGCATCCCTTTCTCCTTGTTCTATCACATTTCTGTGCAGCTTCTCTGTCCCTTTCTCTGACTTGTTTTCCCCCCAGACTCCCTTAAGTGTGTTTCCCTAAACTTTGACCTTGACATTCTTCTATTATCTATCTGTACATTGTTGTTTAGCAATTTCATTTTACTTTAAGGCTTGAATTACTATATCTGTATGAATGACACCCAAATCTATCCCTCTGATATGACAGAAGTAAGTATAAATATAATGCTATGAAAGTTTGAATAATGTAGCAATCACTTCCACCTTTTATTCTGTTTTTTTTTTTTTTTTTTTGAGTGCAGTATTACTGGCCCTCATATGTGGGACTGAACCGAGGCCGCTGGCTTTCTAAGCCAGCGCTTAACCACTGCGCCACTCAGCCGGCCCTATTCTGTTTTTAAAGGGATGATAAAGTGGGAATAAGAAGCTTCCTGGCAGAGGGGTTGCTTTTGAGTGGGTCCTTAAATTCTGGAGTAGGATTTGAATACACAGAAATAGTAGAAAAAGTTTTCCAATAGAGGAAACAGGTTAAATAAAAACACTTTGGTGGGTGGTTCCAGTCAAGATGGTGGAGTAGGTAAACACTGTGCTTACCTTCTCTCACGCCTATATCAAAATTACAACAAAACTACAGAACAACCATGATTGAATATCACATGGAGCCTAGCTGAACTGAAGACCTACAACTAAGAACATACAGAAGTAGCCACCTCACGACTGGTAGGAGGGACAGAGATGCAGAACAGAATTGTCCCACACCCATGTGTGATGATTAAATATCAGGAGAGATATCTCAGCAGTGGAAATCACCCCCCCAAAAAAAAGAACAAGGGGTGCCAGTGCCACACCAGGCTCCCCAACCCAGGGTTCCAGGGCCAGGGAGAAATGTTCCATAATTTCTGGTTATGAAAACCAGCGGAGATTGTGGCTGAGTGAGACAGAGCGTGATTGGAGTCCCAAGCACTCTGATTAAAGGTACCATGCACAGACTTACTGATGAAATCACTGGCTCTGAGCTCCAGCACTGGGGAAGCAGCCGGAGAAGTGACAGGGACATATGGTGAGGAACTGAGTTGTCTGGGTTCATGGCGAAAGCTGGAGGGGCAGCTTTCTCCCAAACAGAGGAGTTGGCAGAAGCCATTCTGTCTTTGTTGAGACACCCACTTCCTGATGTGCAGAAGCAGAAAACTGCCATATATGAGTTTCCAGCAAGCTGGCTGACACCATTCATTCACTAACCCTGGTGACTCTGAGACCCAGCCCTTCCCAAATTTTGGGCACACCCAAGCTGCTTCCAGTCGTATTTCTGTAAAGACCACCTGCATTGGCTCATGCTTCAGACTTAACTAGTGTCTCTCACAGGTTCATAGAACCCAGACAAGCAGCATCTGATTGAGCATGTTCTGTACCTCTGGCTGAGCATCCCTAAGCCTGGCACTAGTGGCAGCTGTCCCTGGTTTTTCACATGGCCACTCAAGGTACTTTGAAGCATGGTGGGCATAAGCCATCTGCAGATTGCTTTGTGGCTTCTGCAGGGTAGCTACTGGCAGGACATGGGCTGTGGCTGAAACTGAACTGCAATGGGTCTCCTCCCAGGAGGCCTTGGGGCAGGTGCTTCCAGTGGCCAGCTCTGAAATGACCTAGATCATCAGCCAGCCACCTCCATAGATGACACAACCAAGAGGTGAGTTGGGTAGGCATGAGAGCCCTGCTTAGGCAGATACTGCTCTGTAGGGTCAGCCCCTGTACCACAACTCCTCCACCATAGTCATAGTCAGTCCTCACAACGAAAGAGGCAGAGGATAAATCCCTTTCATTGGTATGCAAACAGCATCCAAGTTACAAGTATAAGAGGAGGACACACACAACCCATACAAGGATCACACCTGGAATATGCAGCTCAGGTGACCATGAAAACCACTGCTGAGCCTGACAAAATATATACTCTATACGGCTACTCTACTAAGACTGGGAGATATAGCAGCCCTACCTAATATATAGAAACAAATATGTTTGGGAGGCAGCCAAAATGGGGAGACAAAGAAACATGTCCTAAACAAAAAAATAGAACAAAGCTCCAGAAAAATAACTAAACAAAATGGACACAAGCAATCTACCAGACACAGAGTTCTAAACTCTGTTAAAACAGAGTTTAACCATGTTAAACAGAATTATAAGGATGCTCAGTGATCTCAGGGAGAACTTCAACAAAGATATAGGAAACATAAAAATAGAGATAGAAAACATGAAAAAGAGCCAATCAGAAATAAAGAATACAATAACAGAAATGAAGAATACATGACAGGGAATCAACAGTAGATTAGGTGAAGCAAAGAACTACATCAGCAATTTAGAAGATAAGGTAGCAGAAAACACCCAATCAGAACCAAAAACGAAAAAAAAAATGCAGACCATTTAAGAGGTTTCTGGAACAATATCAAACACAACAATAATAATCATAGGAGTCCCAGAAGGAGAAGAGTGAGAGCAAGGGATTGCAAACGTGTTTGAATAAATGATAACAGAAAACTTCCCTAACCAGGAGAAGGAAACCAATATTCAAGCCCAGGAAGTGCTGAAAGTCCCATACAAAATGAACCCAAAGGAGCCGACACCAAGACACATCATAATTAAAAGGCCAAAGGTAAGAGACAAAGAAAGAATCTTAAAGCAGCAAGAGAAAAACAGTTAGTTACCTACAAGGGAGCAACCATAAGTTCAGCTGATTTCTCAACAGAAATTTGCAGGCCAGAAGAGATTGATAGGGGATATTCAAATGATGAAAAGTTAAGACTTACAACCACGGTGACTCTACCCAGAAAAGCTTTCATTTAGATTCAAAGAATGGAAAAAGAGCTTCCCAGGGCCAGCCGAGTGGTGCATTGGTTAAGAGCTGGTTTTGGGATACCAGAGGCCCCGGTTCGGATCCCACACATGAGGGACAGTGATGCTGCCCTCTACAGTGATGCTGCCCTCTACAGGTAACAACAGCTCCACCGGGAGCTGGGCTGTGCAAGCCCCAGCAATGGTGTGGGCTGTAGCCTCTGCTGCAGTGGGCTGCCATGGGCTACAGTGAGTGGCCGGCAGCCAGCGTGAGTGGCTGGCAGCCAGTGGGAGCTGCCAATAGCCGCAGTGAGCGACCGTCCAGAGGCCAGCGACCGATCTGCCTCATACGGGAAGAACACAATGATGATACCAACATGGGCCAGTGAAGCAACGTCCTCTGCAACTATACTGAACAATGAAAAGACAGCAACTTGTCTGTTTCCCTTCCCTGATTCCCCAATGCTGTTCCCCTCCTCCAATTCCCCAATAAAATCTTTAAAAAAAAAATTAGCTTCCCAGACAAGAAAAACATAAAGGAGTTCATCACCACTAGTCCAGTATTACAAGGGATCTTGGAGGGAATTCTTCAAGATGAAAAAATAAATTAAAAATATGAATAATAAAATGGCAATATCTACATACCTATCAACAATTACTTTCAATATAAATGGAATAAATGGTCCAATCTGACTCTGGGTGGTGAGGACACAATTTAATATATAGATGATGTATTGCAGAATTGTACACCTGAATCCTACATAACATTACTGTCAATTGTCACCCTGATAAACTTTAATTAAAAATAAATAAATAAATAAAGTTTAAAAAAATGAAGAAAAACAGAAAAAGACATGAAAAAAGAATAAAACCCATAGGAGGGCTGAACTGATAAGAAAACAAGACCCTCACATATGCTGCCTACAAGAGACTCACTTCAGATTGAAAGACACACATAGGCTGGAAGTAAAGGGATTGAAAAAGGTATTTCATGAAAATGGAAACTAACAAACAAACAAAAACTGGAGTAGCAGTAATTTTACTAGACAAAGTAGAGTTTAAAACAAGTTGTATAACAAGAGACAAAGAAGTACCTAGTAATCCCACTTCTGGGTATTTATCTGACGATACCCAAATGCTGCTTCAAGGGCTCATGCTCATCCATATGTTTATTGCAGCATTATTTACAATAGCCAAGACATGAAGGCAATCTGGGTGTTCCTGAATGGATGAATGTACAAAGAAGAGGTGGTACAGATATACAATGGAAAATTACTCAGCTGTAAAATAGAATGAAATCTTGCCATCTGTGACAGCAAGAATGGACCTAGAGGGTATTCTGCTGAGTGTAGTAAATCAGAGAGTGAAAGACAAATATAATATGATTTCAGTTATAAGTGGAATCTAGTGAACAAAATACAAAAACAAACAAAACAGAAACAAATTCAGATAAAGAGAACATTTTGATGGTTGCCAGGTGGGATGGGGATTGAGGTTTGGTGAAAAAGGAAAGAGGATTAAGAAGTACAAATTGGGGTCAGCTGAGTGGCTCAGTTGGTTAAGAGCTCGCTCAAGAGTGTGAGCTGAGTTCTGAGCAATGGCAGTTTGATGCCCAGTCCGAGCTGAGCTGCTGCTGAGCTGCCAACATGTGGCAGGATGGCTCAGCTAAAAGAAAAACAACAACAACAACAACAACAACAAACGAAGTACAAATTGGTAGTTACACAGTAGTCATGTCATGGGGATGTAGTGTACAGTCAATAATATTGTAATAACTATGTATGTGTCAAATAGGTGCTAGATCTATCAGTGTCATAGATAGGTAGTGGGTTGGGGGTAAGGTGAAGGGATTAAGAAATACAAAAATTGCGGCCGGCCGAGTGGCACGGTGGTTAAGTGCTGGCTTGGGAAGCCAGTGGCCCTGGTTTGGGTCCCACATATGAGGGCCAGTGACACTGCCCTCAAAAAGAAAAAAAGAAATACAAAAATTGGTAGTTGTAAAATAGTCATGGGGATGTAAAGTATAGGGAATATAATCAATAATATGGTAATAACTATGTATAGTGCCAGGTGGATACTAGACTAGTCAGGGGGATCACTTTGTAAATTATATAAATGTCTAACCACTGTGCTGTACACCTGAAATTAATGTAAAATAATATTATCAACTATGATTCAAAATTTAAAAAATGGGGGAAGGTAAAGGGGACTAAGAGGTTAAAAGTTCCAGGTATAAAACAAATAATCTTGGGACTGTTATATACAGAATAGCAAATATAGGCAATAATTATGTGATAGCATGGTATGGTGTCAGATGGTTACTACACTTATAATGGTGAGCACTTCTTTAGCAATAGAAACATTATCCATAATATGGTACTAACCATGTATAGTGCCAAGAGGATACTGTTGAAGAACTATGATGAACACCTGAAACTAATATAATATTTTATGTTAACTATATTTTAATAAAAATTTTCCAAAAAATAAAAACACTGAGGAAAATGATAGAGCATGTGCGGAAAACAGCAAGCATTTCAGTTTTCCTTATCAAATGAATGAATGCAACACTGATAATATTTTCTGAGAATGGGGGGGAGGGTCTTAGTGATAGCCATGGGTATGTTGACTGTATTTGAACTAAAGTTATGAGAAGGACCAACGGGTTTGAAACATACAGTATGGAGTTGTATAGTGAAATTGGAATTAGGGAGAAAATTTACCACTATGTTTACAGTATTGAGCTACTACGACATGTGGTTGAGCCAGTTCTGACTCCTGGTGACTCAAAAATAATTGAATAGTATCATCATATGGTTTTCAATGTAAGAAAGATAAAAATTGACAAAAGAAAATACAGCAGTGGTTTACCTTTGCCTTCTGCTGCATAGTGTGTGGGTCTAACCCACAGTTGCTTAGGTCTGTGATGTTGCAAATCACCAAATACCTACAAGAAGTAAGCACCCATATGGGTATAGTATTATACCTAGTTGTCATTTAGTTTCTTGAGAGAATGATCTATAGACATTTCATATCGATTACGTATCCCATCCTCAGCATTTAATGTGGTACCCTGAAGTCAATAAATGATGTTTACTTAACTACTGGCAACATTGCCTTTCACAACAATTCTGATCTCTGATTTCTATGACCTTATACAATACATTTCTTGTGTCTAACGGAAAGAACTCTAGTCTGAAAACCTGGAGCCCAATTTCAAGTGTTCTACTAATACCGTCCTAACTAGTCCCACTACATTTCCTGTATGCCTGCACTACTGTTCAATCCTTCAATCTGGGTGAGATGCCCCTCCTTTGAAATATTTTAGGACTCTGTGCACATCTCTATCACACCATACTCACTATGCACTCTGATGATTTATCAGCTTGTCTATGTCTTCGACTGGGCTGTGAGAACCTCTCAGAAAAGCACTATGCATTTTATTTCCGTATCTCCAGAGATGTGTCTAGGACACAGTAGGCACTAAAACTATCATCCAGTGAATGTAGGAATGATTGTTCTAAAGTCTGTTTTACATATCACTACTCACTCATGCATTTATTGCATGTATTGTTTCCTATGTGCATGACACTCTAATAAATATAGCATGCTATCAAGTGGATTCTTTCCTCAAATAGCTTTTCATCCACTAGAGGAGATGCATCCTGTACAAAATATACATATACTATACCATACACATCTTTATATACCATACACATACACACCAAATAAAAATATAACCAACTAATAAAGTCAACTAAACAATTTCCAAGCAGGTGCTTTCACTTCCCCCTAAAAGTCTTTCATTGTAGTTTGATATTCTGGATACCCAACATTTGGATGATTCCTGACTTCTCCTCTAGATGTAATGCCATCTTGCAATTATGGGCTAAGTCTCCCCTGTGTTCTGGGGATGCTGTCAAAGTCAACTCTGAAAAACTTGCTGTGACTTTTGAAAGCAAGGCATCAAGTTCAGAATGATAGATTAAATAAAAAATTCCTGCCCAGTACAGGAGGAATAAAATTTCTTCTTGCCAAATCACTAATCCACAGGTTATTTGATGACTAACTATACAATATGTACTCAATGAGAACATGGTCTGGCTGGGGAAAATGATAACATCCAGCTGTCCCCAGACCTTGAATCACATACTTAAAAGAAAATGTTTGAGGTTTTATATTATTTATTCATATCTATTTCCCATTCATTCTCCAGACTTGTGGGCTTTAAACTTCTCTCAAAAACACTTCCTTACACCTTACAAACTTCTAAACCCTACTGACAATCCCTCAACTTCTCTAGGAATAGATTTTCTGTGAATCCAAGCAGAGCTCAGAATATGCTCTTGTCACATGCTCCTAAACTAAAGCAAGTCACAAGGATAAATGTACAATTCTTACAGGTTTATATAAAATTTTCCCATTTACATTTATCAGTCAAGCTACATCAATTTCCCTGATGCCAAATCATAAAGCAGATGTCAAGGGATTCAGATCACAGCCATTCCATCTTCCACTCCTTCTGATCACAAGTTCCTGATTTTCTTTTCTACCACACACCCTTAACAGGACTCTCTGCCCAGTGAAAACATTCTTATGTATTAATAATAACTTGAGCAAACCTTTTCTTTGTTCTCTCTTGCTTTAAATGTTCAAGGGTCAGTTCAGACCCTTGGGACTCTCTGGAGAGTCCCTTGATCAACAAAGCCTACAGAGAGCTCCCAAAACATGTATCATCTGGGCCAGCCGAGTGGCACGGTGGTTAAGCGCTGGCTTGAGAAGCAAGTGACCCCGGTTCAGGTCCCACATATGAGGGCCAGTGACACTGCCCTGAAAAAAACAAAAAACAAAAAAAACCCCATGTATCGGGCCAGTCGAGTGGCACGTTGGTTAAGAGCTGGTTTGGGGATGCCAGCGGCCCCAGTTCAGATCCCACATATGAGGGCCAGTGACACTGCCCTCTACAGCTAACAACAGCTTCACCTGGAGCTGGGCTGCGAGCTCTGGTGACGGTGCAGGCTGCAGCCCCTGCTGCAGTGGGCTGCCGTAGGCTACAGTGAGTGTCCGGCAGACAACGTGAGCATCTGGCAGCCAACGTGAGATGCCAATAGCTGCGTGAGCGACACCCAGAGGCCGGCAAACGATCTGCCTCATCCGGGAAGAGTGCAATGAGGATATGGATACCAACATGGGCCAGTGAAGCAACATCCTCCGCAACTAGACAGAGAAACAAAAAGACAGCAACTTGTCTGTTCCCCTTCCTCGATTCCCCAACACTGTTCCCCTCCCCCAAATCCCCAATAAAATCTTTAAAAAAAAAAACAAAGAAACAAACCATGTGTCATCTATTGCATTTCAGTCACACTCCAATTTGCTAATCCCTTACCTGACAGGTCATTAAATTTGTTTAAGTCCTGAATGTGTAAGTAAGAAAATAGTCTAATATCCTTACTGATCTTCTTCCTCAGTGGTGGAACTGGCAAATGAGCATACAAGAGGATACTAGTAAATCCAGTGATCAACAGAGCTTTCTACCCTGGCGTCAAAGACAGTACGAATTTTCTAAAATAACATGAACAATATTCAGCTTATGGGCATTATTTTCTCTGTAGTTTGTGTAGTTTTCATTAGATTCTCAAAATGATCTATGATCGTCAAATAGTTAAGAACTGTGGAAAGTTATGTCTCCTGGCCATATCAGGAAAGTCTTGGTCTGTGGCTCTGTCTTCAGCTGAAATGATATTATTACTGAACATACATCTTCCCAGAGACAATGAAGGAGGAAATAGTTACAAACCGATGGATGTCCCTACAGAAAAGGACTTTATGTTCAGAGCTTAGGGGTAGTGTTTTTATTATCATTAGTATTTTTTTCATAATGACATGTTCACAGTGTTGGACAATTGCCAAAGTGCTTCTTATGCACTACCTCCATTCCTATCCTAACTCTGTCCTTTGTGCAATCTCTCCTGCTCCTTAAACTTGACTTGATTGATTTTTCTCTAGCAGGATCTGCCCTGGAGGCTGACAAATTTTAATGTTTGAAATAAATTAAAGAAAGCAAAACCTTTGTTTATAGTGGCTTACTGGTATAACTGGTACTTAAGAAATTTGGTTAGGTAGAATTGTAAAGCAAAACATCTATTAACGTTTTGCTTCCTTTTCATGGCTACACTCATTCCACTGCACAACAGTAGTTTCTCCTCAAAGCCTCCTTTAATTGCCCAACTGTGATTCATGGACTACCTTATAGGATCTGTGATATTTCTGCTCATGTTTCTTAGCTAACCTTAGCATAGTGAGATAAAATGTAATGTCTATTTCTAACAACATTACATGTTTTTAGACATTTGTAGAATCTGTTTCAAAGTCTCTTACCACATATAAGATTTTTTTCCCGAGTGTCCTTTGATCGATAATCGGATAAAGAAGATATGGTACATATATAAAATTGCATATTACGTGGTTGTAAGAAAAGATGAAATACTGCCATTTATGACAACATGGGTGGATCTTGAGATTATCATGCTAAGCGAAATAAGATAGAAAAATTTGAGAACCATATGATTTCACTCATATGTGGGATATAAAATTGAAAACAACAAAGGAACAAGACAAACAAACAAAAACTCATAGACACAGAAAACAATTTAGTGGCTACCAGAGGGTAAGGAGGGGTGGCAGAAGAGGGTAAATAGGGTTAAATATATGGTGGTGGAAGGAGAATTCACTTCAGGTGTGAACACACAATGCAATATATAGATGCTGTATTATAGAATAGTACACTTGAAACCTATATAATTATACTAGCCAATCTCACCTGAATAAATTTTATAAAAATTAGAAAAAGATTTCTTTTTTTACTGTGTTCTGGTAGGTATCTTTCCTTTCATTTGGTAAATGAATAAAGCAAACACAGAAGGCTCTGGAAACTTGCTGAATATTTAGCAGCCTTGGAAACAAGAATCTTTTGTTGCCCCACCTGTCTCCAGATTGCACTGGATCACACTGCTTCTCCTGCACTGGAGAAAATAAGCACTGAAGCTCCAATGGTTATTGCTCACAAATGAAAAACTGGGATGGGCAGCATTTCAAGGTGTTATCTAGTGAGAAAGTCTTTGGTTAGTTGGCCAAAGCCTGAAGTGGAAAATTAGCTAGACACCTAATACTTTTCAGGAAATACCCACTGAAAGTAAATTGATGTTTGTTAAAACTGGGTGGTTTTTGACTCATCGCTTTTCTGACAATCCACAGACATGCAGTTAGTGAACACTAGCTTTTCCTATTTTATTGCCTTTTTGTATGTTTGATAGAGAATCTAAATTAGATTTGAGGGAGTCAGCTTAAACTTTTAAACATTGCTCATTTCAATATAGGGTACAGCTAGAAAATTAAAAGTTTATACACATGCCTGCCAGCTGTTCTGTTGCCCCCTATTTAATTCCATAATCATCTGTTACTCTCAAGAGTAAAGTCAGATATTTTTCTTCCCTCTCTTCAATTTTCATGAGTTTTTGAAAGAATACCAGACACATGCTATAAACAATGTTATGAAGCCTAATACTTCACAGAAATTAAGTGAGGGAGAGGACTAGAAAGGTGCTGTATTGGTGCTTCTGGCAAAGAGTATAATGTGAAGTAATATAATCTCATTCTGCATTACAAATGAACCAACCCTAACAATAAATGGATTTGTCATGTCCTGAATGAATTTGTGTTAATAATTTAATAACTATTTATAGGGCCGGCTGAATGGCGTGGTGGTAAAGAGCTGGCTTGGGATGCCAGCAGCCCTGGTTCGGATCCCACATATGACGGCTAGTGACACTGCCCTCTAAATAAATAAATAAATAAATAAATAAATAAATAAATAAATAAAAACTATTCATAGAATTGTTTACAAAAAGTGAGATGTTACATTTTGGGAGGACAGAAATTTGCAGTCAAGAATAATATATAGCCTTCCCTCTGAGGACATTTGGTCAAGAAAATCTATTTTTTGCAATTGACAGAATTCAGTAGATTTTTAAAAAACAAGTTAAACAAAATAATTGTATCAAATTACTTAAGCACTACATTATTGAGTATTCCTGTTTGTATGTGTTTGTGTCCAAGTGATTTGAGAAAAGCCCTATAAATCAATATAGGTCTGGCTGAAAAGTTTTTTAATAACACATTCATTTTGTTATTTTGACTATATTTTAGTATAAAGAAAAAACACAACCAGGAACTGCTGTATTTTTTCCTCTGATTTGTTTGTGGAAACTGTCTGACCCTAATTTGAAAGATGGCTCTAGTTACTTGAGTTTTCTGAAGTTGTTCTCATCTAATACATTTTATTCTTTTCAGTAAATGTGGTATGTTAAATACATAAAACATGTGAGTTTCTTTTTTTAAAATTTGTAAAACTTTCCACATAAAAACATTCACAAATCATGAAAAAAAAAACAACTAGAAAATGTATTCTAATTTTTGGTTCAGAAAATACAGTTATTAATATGTCAATGGGTTTGAAGAGAGTAAGAAAGAAAAGCCATTCTTGAAGTACAACATTGGCCTCCATGTTTCCAAAAGATACAGATAAAGCCTTCTTACCTATAGGAAAACACCAGGATATTACTGTTTTGTGGACTCAGAGAGACAGCTTTGTTAGAATGGATCTAACAAAAGATTCCAGAACTACTTCTTACCACTCACCTGAGCTCAGTAAGAAACCACGGGGAGAGACAATGAAGAAGCAAAAACAAAGAAACAAACAAACGAAAACAAAAACAAAATGCCCAGGACAAGATGGCTTCAATGGTAAATTCTACCGGACATTTAAAGAAAAACTAATATCAATCCTCCTCAAACTCTTCCAGAAAAAGAGGAGATGAGGGAATACTTCCAAACTCATTTTGTGAGTCCAGTATTACCCAATGCCAAAGCCAGAGAAAGACACTAAAAGAAAATTACAGGTCAATATCACTGATGAACATTGATGCAAAAGTCCTCAACTAAATATTAGCAAACAGAATTCAGTAATATGTTAAAAAAAATCATACAGCTTGATGAATTGGAATTTATTCCAGGGTTACAAGGAAGTTCCCACATCCACAAATCAATAAATGTGATACAACACATTAACAAAATGAAGGATAAAAATCATATAATTACCTCAATAAATCCAGCAAAAAGCATCTGACAAAATTCACTATCCTTTCATGATAAAAACTCTCAACAAACAAGGTATAAAGAGAATGTACCTCAAAATAATAAAAGTCACATATTACAAGATGACAGCTAATTGTATGCTCAATGGTAAAAACCTGAAAGCTTTACCTCAAAGGTCAGGAACAAGACAAGGATGGCCAGTCTGTCACTTTTAAAGATTTTTATTGGGGAATTGAGGGAGGGGAACAGCATTGGGGAATTGGGGAAGGGGAACAGACAAGTTGCTGTCCTTTTGTTCTTCAGTCTAGTTGTGGAGAACGTTGCTTCACTGGCCCATGTTGGTATTATTATTGTTCTTGTCCCGGCCTCTGGACGGCTGCTCATGGTGGCTCTTGGCAGCTCACTCTGGCTGCTGGCCACTCACGCTGTCTGCGGGCCACTCACTGTAGCCTATGGCAGTCCACTGCAGCAGGGGGTGCAGCTATGCCATCCACGGGACTCACAGCAGCCCAGCTCCAGGTGGAACTGTTGTTCACCATCTTAGCTGCAGAGGGCAATGTCACTGGCCCTCATATGTGGGAAATGAACCGGGCCCGCTGGCATCCCAAGCCATCTCTTAACCACTGTGCCTCTGAGCCAGACCCAGTCTTGTCACTTTTATTCAACATAATATTTAGAAGTTCTAGCCAGAGAAATTAGGAAAATAAATAAATAAAGGGCATCTAAATTGGAAAGTAGAAAGCATAATTGTCTCTGCCTGAAGACGGCATGATATTATATGTAAAGATACAAAATCAATGTACAAAAATATGTTGTGTTTCTATACACTAATAACAAAATATTAGAAAGAGAAATGAAGAAAATAACCCCATTTACAATAGCATCAAAAATAATAAAATATTTAGAAATAAATTTAACAAAGGAGCTGAAAAATCTGTACACTAAAAAGACATTAATGAAAGAAATTGAAGAAGGGACAAATAAATGGGAAGATATGTGCTCATAGATAGGTAGAATTAATATTGTTAAAATATCCATAGTACAAATTCAATGCAATCCCTACCAAAATTCCAATGGCATTTTTCACAGAAATAAAACAATTTTAAAATTTGTATGGAACTACAAAAGACCCCCCAAAATCAAAGCAATCTTGAGAAAGAACAAAGGATGAAACATCAACCTTCCTTACTTTCAACTTATATTACAAATCTGTAGTAATCAAAACTGTATGGTATTGGAATAAAAGCAAACATATGGATCAATGAAACAAAATAGAGGATAAATATGAGATCAGATGATTAAGTTCACAAACTCATCCTAGAAAAAGTGCTACATACCTCATTGTGAATATCACTTAGGTAACCTTTGAAGTATTCCCCTTAGGAAACCAGCACCTAGTCCACCCTTCAAAGCAATTTTGGAACTGTTTTTCTGGAATGGCCATCAGAGCTGTCATTGTATTACCTTTGATGTCCTGCATGTCATCAAGATGTCTTCCTTTCAATATTTCCTTTATCTTCAGGT
The DNA here is from genome assembly GCA_033961575.1 of Aselliscus stoliczkanus. Taxonomy (NCBI): domain Eukaryota; kingdom Metazoa; phylum Chordata; class Mammalia; order Chiroptera; family Hipposideridae; genus Aselliscus; species Aselliscus stoliczkanus. The sequence continues at coordinate 55,042,250 of CM066737.1, forward strand.
AAAGCAAGAAGTCATTGGAGGCCAGATCAGGTGAGTAGGGAGGTTGTTCCAATACAAGCAGCATCTGGCTTGAGTGTGTCCTATAACTCTGGCTGAGCATCCTGAAGCCCGGCACTAATGACAGCTGGCATTGGTTCATGGCTTGGCCTCTCAAGGTGCTTCCAAGAATGGCATGGTTTGTGGCCATCTGCAGATTACTTTGTGGCTCCTGCAGGTTGGCCAATGGTGGGGACACAGGCTGCCATGAACTTGACCTATAATAGGTTCTGGCCCTGGGGCTGTCAGGCCCAGTGGCTAGCTTCAAAATGAGGGGGAGCACCACCCCACCCAGCTGCCTCCAAGGACAACAGACCCACAAGGTGGATTAGGCAGGCACCAGAGCCCTGCTGAGACAGGTCCTGCTCTGTAGGGTCAGCCCCTGTACCACAATTTCTCCACTGTAGTCACAGCCAGTCCTCATAGCCAGTGAGCCTGAGGGTAAACCACTCACACTGACATGCAAACAGAAACCAAGGCTCAACTACAGGTGGAGGGTACACATAACCAACACGGCTCAGGTGACTAGAAATACTATGCCACTGAGCCCCACAGCACACCTACTACATAAGGTCACTCTACCAAGATTGGAAGACATAGCAGCCCTACCTAACACATAGAAACACACAGGGAGGCAGCTAAAATGGAGAGACGAAGAAACATCCCCCCAAAAAGAACAGAACAAAGCTCTAGAAAAAGAACTAAATAAAATGGAGACAAGTAATGTTCCAGATGCAGAGTTTCAAACACTGGTTATAAGGATGTTCAGTGATCTCGGGGAGAACTACAACAAAGAGATAGAGAACATAAAAATGAAGATAGATAACATAAAAAAAAACCTAGTTAGAAATAAAGAATACAATAATGAAAATGAAAAATACATTACATGGAAGCAACAATGGATTAGATGAAGTTGAAGATCCAATCAGTGATTTAGGAGATAAGGTAACAGAAAACACCTAATCAGAACGGCAAAATGAAAAAAAAATGTCCAGCAAAATGAGGATTTTAAGGGGCCTTTGGGACAACATCTAACATATCAACATTTGCATTATAGGGGTACCTGAAGGAGAAGAGAGAGAACAATGAGTTGAAAACCTATTTGAAGGAACAATGACAGAAAACGTTCCTAACTGACAAAGTAAATAGAAGTGCAGAGAATCCCAAACACAATGAACCCGAAGAGGTCCACACGAAGACATATCATAACTAAATTGTCAAAGCTTAAAGGCAAACAGAACATCTTAAAAGCAGCAAGTAAAAGGCAATTAGTTACCTACAAGAAGCACCCATAACACTATCAGCTGATTATTCAACAGAAACTTGGCAGGCCAGAAGGAATTGGCAGAAAATATTCAAAGTGATGAAAAGCAAAGACCTACAACCAAGATGACTCTACCCAGGAAAGCTATCACTTAGAATTAAAGGATAGCTGATGTTGTATAATATTGTATACCAACTGTAATTGAATATATAGATAGTCACGGGATGTGAATTATACTGTGGAAAGGACTCAGAGGAAGTGTAATAGATATATACGATATGGGGGGGAGGAGTGGGGTGGCAAACTGGGAGAGGGGGTGTCACTTTCAGGGGTAAAAAGTATAACTATTGCACTGTGTTGTACCCCTGAATCTAATTTAAAAAAAAAAGAATTCAAGGATAAATAAACAGCTTCCCAGACAAGAGAAAGCTAAAGGAGTTCATCACCAACAAACCAGTATTACAAGGAATCTTAGAGGGACTTCTTTAAGCCAAAAAAATAATAAAAAAAAATTTAAAAAATATGAATAATAAAATGGCAATAACTACATACATATCAACAATTCCTTTAATGTAAATTTATTAAGTGCTCCAGTCAAAAGAGAGAGGGGGTTGAATTGATTAAAAGAAACAAACAAAACAAAAAAACACAAGACCCTTACATATGCTGCCTATAAGAGGCTCACTTCAGATTGAAAGACACACACAGACTGAAAGTAAGGGATAGAAAAAGATATTTCATGAAAATGAAAACAAACAACAATAACAAAAACGCTGGAGTAGCAATACTTATACCAGAAAAAATAGACCTGATTATTTTTTTATTAAAATGTATTGGGGTGACAACAAAATAGACTTTAAAACAAGGACTAAAACAACAGACAAAGAAGGACTTAATAACCCCACTTCTGGGTGTTTATCCAAACAAACCCAAAATGCGACTTCAAGGGGATGTGCTTATCTGTATGTTCATTGAAGCATTATTTACAGAAGCCAAGATATGAAGGCAAGCTGGGTGTCCCTGAATGAATTAATAGATAAGGAACAGGAGGTACATATATACAATGGAATATTATTCAGCCATAAAAAATGAAATTTTGCCATCTATGATGCCATAAATGGAACTAGAGGGTATTGTGCTGAGTATATTAAGTCAGACAGCAAAAAACAAATGTCACATAATTTCACTTGTAAATGGAATCTAAAGAACAAAATAAACAAATGAAACAGAAATGAACTCATAGATAGGGAGAACATTTTGATAGTCGCCAGATGGGAAGAGGATTAGGGGTGGGTGAAAAATGGGAGGGGATTAAGAAATACAAATTGATTGTTACACAGTAGTCATGGGATGTAGGGTATAGCATAAGGAGTATAATCAATAGTATTGTAATAACGATGTCTGTTGTCAGATGGGTACTAGGTCTGTTGGGGTGATAGGTGGGAGGGGTTTGGAGCATGGTGAAAAAGCTGAAGGGATTAAGAAATACAAATTGATATTTACAAAACAGTCATGGGAATGTAAAGTACAGTATAGGGAATATAATCAATAATACAGCTATAACTATGTATAGTGCCAGGTGGGTACTAGTCAGGGGATCACTTTGTAAATTATATAAATGTGTAACCATAATGATGTACATCTGTAAGTAATGTAAAATAACACTGAATGTCAGCTCTAACTGAAAAATTTAAAAAGGAGGGGAAAGAGAAAAAAGAATAAGAAGTTCGAAGTTCCAGGTATAAAGCATATATATCTTGGGGATGTAATATGCAGCATAGAAAATATAGTTGATAATATTTTGATAGCATGGTACCATGTCAGATGGTTGCTGGACTTATTATAGTGATCACTTCTTTAGCATAGAGGATATAATCAATAACACGGTAATAATTATATATAGTGTCAGGTGGGTACTGTTGAATAACTATGATGTACACCTGACACTAATATAATATTGTATGTTAGCTATACTTTAATAAAAATCTTTAAAAATATTTAAATAGGGATGGCTGAGTGGCGCGGTGGTTAAGAGCTGGCTTGGGAGGCCAGCGGCCCCGGTTCGGATCCCACATACGAGGGCTAGTGACACTGCCCTCAAAAAATAAAAAAAGTTAAATATGTGAGGTGATGGATTTGTTAATTAACCCATGGGAATTATTTCATAATGTATATGTATATCAAATTGTCACATTGTACACTTTAAGTATCTTACAATTTTATTTGCCAGTTACGTGATCGGACAGTTAAGTTCACAAACATATCTTAGAAAATGTACTATATACTTCATTGCTGAATATCATTACAATCACCTTCGAAGTACGCCCCTTGGGAAGCTATGCACTGATGCTAGCACCTAGCAGTCCTTCCTTCAAAGCAATTTTGGAACTCTTTCTGGAATGGCCATTAGAGCTGTTGTCATATTACCTTTGATGTCCTGCATGTCATCAAAATGTCTTCCTTTCAATATTTCCTTTCTCTTTGGGCAAAAAAGAAGTCATTGGGGGCCAGATCAGTTGAGTTGGGAGAGTATTCCAATACAATTATTTGTTTACTGGCTAAAAACTCCCTCACAGACAGTGCCATGTGAGCTGGTGCATTGTCGTGATGCAAGAGCCATGAATTGTTGGCGAAAACTTCAGGTCATCTAACTTTTATACACAGCCTTTTCTGCACTTCCAAATAGTAAACTTGGTGAACTGTTTGCCCAGTTGGTACAAATTCATAATGAATAATCCCTCTGATATCAAAAAAGGTTAGCAACATTGTTGCCACAAGTTCACGAACATAATTGGCACACCCCATATATCTCAATGATTGTTTTTAAACCACACACACACACACAGAAACCACAGAGAAGATGTAAAAGACCCATGTCTAATTACAATATCTATTGTGGGACATGTTTGATTGGAGCAAATTTAGTAATCCATTAAAATAAAAACTGCAAGTGACAAATTTTGACCCAGAAAGGCCATATGGTTGCACTGAAATATAGGGACAAAAGACTTTAAAAGTTTGGAATTAGTCAAATGCCCATCTGACACCCTACAAAATCTTTACACCATTATTGATCATATTCCCCAAACTATCTTTCATATCACTATGGCAATAATGTGACTACCAATTTGTGCTTTCAAGTCCCCTCACCTTTTCCCTCATCCCCACTCCCCTCCCATCTAGCAAACATCAGTTTTTTTCTCTATATCTCTGAGACTATTTCTATTTAGTTTGCTAATTTATTCCGTTCTTTAGATTCCTTGTATAAGTAAGATCATATGGTATTTGTCTTTCTCCATCTGACTTATTTCACTTAGTATAATGTTCTCTAGGTCTATCCATGTCATTGCAAACAGTAAGATTTCATTCTTCTTTATGGCCGAGTAATAGTCCATTGAGTGTACCACAGTTTGACAGTGTAGATGCCTGAGCACTGCACTGTACACCTGAAGCTGAAGCTGAATAATTTTGAATGTCAAATATATATATATATATATATATATATATATATATATATATATATATACTTCACAGGATGTGGAGTATAGCATAGGGAATAGAGTCAATGGAATTGTAACAGCTCTCTAAGATGTCAGGGGAGTAGTAGATTGGGGAAGGGGCATTATCACTTTGTGAGGGGTGTAAATGTGTAACTATTACATTGTTTTGTACACCTGAAACTAATAAAAAAAAGAATTAAGCATAATGTAGAATACAAAGCATTTTGAAAAATTATAATAATTCTCTGTTTGCCTAGTAAAATCCTTTTGACTTCTGGAGAAAAAAAATTTGGAATTAGAATCTCTAAATATTTGCATCACATACAATATTTTAGACATGATTCATTCAAATTTTTAGTTCCTGTGTTAGCTGTTACTGAAGGAGCCAACCACCTTAAAAAAGGGCTTGTATACATGCTATAGTATATAATATATAAATATACTGGATTTCAATTAAAAAACACAAAATGTATTGTTTTATTCTGTTCAGCATGGGAAATTAACTGTCTCATACACTTGGATGTTTATTTCAAGATGTTTGATATAAAGAAGAGATAGCCTTTTTGCTCAATACTGTGCTAAACAGAAGATGGTAAGATAATCATTCTCAAATTGAAAGTAAAAATGTAGTTTTTCTCTTAGCTCATCTGGCTACTAATAAGGCCAACTTCATGGTTCCAGTTGTTACAAAGGCTAATCAGCTTCTCTCTAGTCCATTCCCGCAATCATTGTTGCAGTCTGTAATCTTGATGTTGGCCAATGAAATGCTGGCTATTTGTAATGGAGGGGTACATATGGGTGGGTGTGTTTTTAAGGAAAAAATCTTATTTATAGGTAGAACAACTCAAAGTACATAGTCTACTGAGGCTAGTTACATAGCACATTTTTGTTTATAGAGGACTACACAAGATAGTCTACTGTGAAGAGTTTTACTTTCAAATAGAAAATTCCTTTTAGCTTTCAAGAAGCAGGACCCAAGAATGCTTACTGCAAAAAATAAGAGTAAAAACAGGCATCAATCATACTCACAATGTCTTTGTGGAACTGGAACTACAAAGCTGATGCAAAGGAAAACAGTTATCTCAACATGACTAGTAATCTTTTTTAAAACCTTAAGATCTGGTTAAACAGAACGAGTGAAAAATGTGAAAATGCTAAGTAAAAAGACCTCCAAGATTCACATGCCTTAATTAGATCTTGATTTCCGTCCACTCTCCATGTCAGTGTAAGTTGCCAATTACAATAGTGTGTCTAGTCAGTGTGGCTTAGGGAATCTGTTTCTCTGTCATATCAACAGAGTAGTCTACTAATTGTGTTTTCTGTATTGTGTTGATTTCTCTTCCAGTGCAGTGCAGTCTACATTCAAGATAACTTGCATTAGTTACCTGCTGTTGCTATAAAACGTTATTATAAAAGTAGTGGCATAGGGCCGGCCGAGTGGCACAGTGGTTAAGTGCTGGCTTGGGAAGCCAGCTGCCCCGGTTTGGGTCCCACATATGAGGGCCAGAGACACTTCCCTCAAAAAAAAAGTAGTGGCATAAAATCACACAAATGTAATATCTTTCAGCTATATTGAAGTATAATTTATATACAAAAAAAGTCCTCACATTTAATATATACATCTTTTAAAAAAAAAATATTGGGGAATTGGGGGAAAGGAACAGCATTGGGGACCCTGAGAAGGGGAAAAGACAAGTTGCTGTCTTTTTCTTCTTCAGTCTAGTTGTGGAGGACATTGCTTCACTGGCCCATGTTGGTATCATCATTGCGCTCTTCTCGGGTGAGGTGGATCGGTCGCCAGCCTCTGAATGGCCACTCACAGAGGCTCTTGGCATCTTACACCGGCTGCCAGCTGCTCACACTGGCTGCTGGCCACTCGCTGTAGTCTATGGCAGCCTACTGCAGCAGGGGCTGCAGCTATGTTTTCCATGGGGACTCACAGCAGCCCAGCTCCCGGTGGAGCTGTTGTTAGCTGTAGAGGGCAGTGTCACTGGCCCTCATATGGGGGATCCGAACTGGGGCGGCTGGCATCCCAAGTCAGCTCTTAACCAACGTGCCACTCAGCCGGCCCAATATATACATTTTGATGAGTCTGGACTTATGATATACACTCGTGATACTACCATGACAATCAAGTTATTAAACATATCCATCACCTCCAGTAATTTTCTTTGCTCTTTTGTGTTTTGTTTGTTTCTTGTGGTAAGAACAATTAACATGAGATCTATGCTATTAATGTATTTTAAATTTCACAATACCTTATTGCTAACTATAGGTACTATGTTGTACAGCAGATCTCTAGAAATTCTTCATCTTGCATTACAGAAACTTTATACCCATTGAGCAACAATTCCCCATTTCCTCCTTACCCCACCCCTTGACAACCACTATTATATTCTCTGCATCCATGAGTTTGACTATATTAGATACCAAATATAAGTAGAATCATGCATTATCTGTCATTAAATAATTGGCTTATTTCTTTTAGCATAATGTCTTCTAGGTTGTTGCAATTGGTAGGATTTTTTTAAAGATTGAGTGATATTCGATTGTATGTATGTTTCATATTTTCTTTATTCATTTGTTAAAAGACATTTGGGTTATTTCCATATTGTGAATATTGTGAATAATTCTGCAATGAAAATAGGGGTGCAGATATCTCTTTGAGATCCTGATTTTAATTATTTTGGATATATATCCAGAAGTGGGATGCTGGATCATATTGTAGTTCAATTTTCAATTTTTTGAGAAATGTCTGTACTGCTTGCCATAGTGGCTGTACCATTCTACATTCCCATTGACAGTGTACAAAGGTTCCAGTTTCTCCACATCCTTACCAACACTTGCTTTTACCTTCTGAGGATTTTTTTATTTTGTTTGTCTTACATTAGCCTTTCTCACAGGTATGTGGTTATATCTCATTGTAGTTTTGATTTTCATTATCCTAATGATTAGCGAAATTAAATACATTTTCATGTACATGGTGGCCATTTGTTTGTCTTCTTTGGAAAAATGTATATTCAAGTCCTTGTTGCATTTAAAAAAACAAGGTTATTCATTTTTGTGGTTTTTTTGTTTTTGCTATTTCATTGTAGGAGACTCTTATATATTTTGGATATTAATCCATTATATTTGGATGGATCATTTGTAAATATTTTCTCCCATTCCATAGGTTGCAAATTTTTTATCTTACATTTATGTAGGTCACCAGCCTGACATGGGTCTCACTTGGGCTAAAATCATGGTGTTTGGCAGGGCTGCATTCATTTCTTTTTTTTTTATTATTTTATTGGGGAATTGGGGGAGAGGAACCGTGTTGGAGAATTGGGGAAGAGGACCAGCCAAGTTGTTGTTCTTCAGTCTTTGTTGTGGAGGGCACCAGTTGCCATCTGGCTTCCCGTCAGCAGCTTGTGGCCTCTAAGCTCAAGGTGCTGTGTTCAATCTTAGTCTCAGGTGGGCGTAGCCACCATCCCATGCAGGAGTCGAACCAACAGCCTTGTTGTTAAGAGCACACGCTCTATCCTCTGAGCCATCTGGGCGACAGCTCAGCTCAAGGTGCCGAGTTCAATCTTTAGTTGCAGGTGGGCATAGCCCACCATTGAACAGGCAATCTTGTTGTTACACCAGCTGAGCCATCCTGCCACCTGTTGGCAACTCATCTAGGGCCCAGCGTTCACTGGCCCATGTGGGAATCGAATTGGCGGCCCTGTTGCTCAGAGCACGTGCTCTAAACCAATTCTTAACCAACTGAGCCACTCGGCCATCCCCTGCATTCATTTCTTGATGCTCTAGGGGACAATTTGTTTCTGTGCTTTTTCCAGGTTTTAACAGCTGTCATGTTCCATGTCTAGTGGTCCCTTTCATTCTTCTTCAAAGCCAGGAACAGTGCGTTGAGTACACCTCATATTACATCACATGACTGACCTATTCTGTCTTCTTCTTCCACTTTTAAAGATCCTTGTAATTACATTAAGCCCACCTAGACAATATAGGCTAATTCTAGCAGGAATTTTAATTCCCCTTTATCATGTAAAATAACACACTCACAAGTTTAAAGGATTAGAATATGGACATTTTTTGAAGTAACATTATACTATCTACCACATGGAGTTAAATTTCAGTGCTATCAAAGATAGAATTCATTTTGTTTTCATACAAGTTATCAAAACTCAGATCTAGCTTCTTGTAAGGTGTACTCAGGAAGATGTTGGTAGGTATAACACACACACTTACACAAATGCATGCATCACATGCACACACACACATATATTTCCACACGAATTATTCCATGATGAAATATGTTTAAGAAATCATTGATAAATCAAAACTCAATAGATTTATTATATAATATTGCAGAGAGTTTGATAGACCAATATTCACTATAAAACTTCAAGATGGGGAGAGGGTATTAAGCCTTTCCCAAACTAAACCGACTATAAACCTTGTATAAAACTTATTATGAGTTTTATTATAAAATTTGTAAATGTATCTTGCTGGACTAGTGAGGAACACTACCCTATGGTTTTTGACATTGACTTCAGTTGCTTTTGGAGACCAGTACTGACAAGGTCAACTGTGTAACAGTCTAATTGGTCTATTCTTTTGTTATAAACTTCATCTTATCATTGATCCTCTCCTTTGAGATCTTTTAATTGGTTACTAGCTCACTGCTCACTGTCAGTAGGACTCAGAAGCATAGCACACAAACTTATGCATGTGCTTATATCCCTTACTTTATGAAATTAAACATGATTTATGTATTTTCAAACATGATAACTCATGAGAAAATTCTGTCCTTTTTGGTTAGCCAGAGGATACAAATGAGGCCCAGTTGTTATAAAGGTCAATCATTTTCTCTCTAATGTCTTCCCAGTCATTGTCCTAGTTTATAATCCTCATGTTGGCCAATGAAAGGCTGATTTTTGGCATAAACTCCTTGAGCTTTTTCCATAGTTGGCTCATTCCTTTCCTTCAGTTCTCAGCCTAAATGTGACCTCTTCAGTGAGGTTTTCCTTGACCACTTCTTATGAAGTAGTCTCTCCAAATGAGTTCATATCCTACTATCTTATTCTTTTCCTTCATAGGACTTAATAGAATCTGTGAACACCTTATATATGTTTTTGATTATCTGATAATTGTCTCTTTCCCTAAGTAAAATGTAAGCTTCATGAGGGCAGGGACTTTGTCTGTCTTGTTTACTGGTATACCGCCAATGCCTAGAACTGTGCCTGACACATAGCAAATGGTCAATCAATATACGGTAACTGCATGACGAATCCCTATTTTGTGGATTACAAAGAGCAATATGAGTTACTGAGGTAAATTTACTAGCCTAGTATCACCAAGCCTTTTTGTGACACAACTAGGACTGTATCCTTTGTCTCCTAATGCTTAGAGAAGTATTATTTGCTTTATAAAACATAATTTTCTAATTACTGGATTGTAGGTCTACTGTCACTTAGTTGGCAGATACTAATCAATAATGTTCCCCACTGCTTTGAGAATCATTCTGTAGGCACTGGTGTTTGATCAATGAATAAATCTCCCAGTGCTGTACACAGTCAGAGAGGAATGGGAAAGTTCACATTTCTTCCTTTTTATAAGTCAGCAATAAAGAAACAATTTCCCTTTTTTCTATTCTGCCAGCTCCTTCGGGACTTTCTGTGGGTGACTCCACAACTATTATTTATAATTTCAGAAGCCTAAGAGGATCTACTGAGAATTTTTTTTTCAGAGCTGGCAAACATTAGCTACTTAAAGTAAACCTTACGATATGCAAGTAGAAGAACAGAGGCAATGTGAAATTCAAACACAGGTTTGCATTAATTTTGATGAAAGAGAAAGGGCTTGCTGATTAAAACTAAGTGATCGTAATAATGTAGCCCTACATCTATGGCTTATGGCTTCCATTAGTTTTGGGTACTGTTTCACAAATCAGTTACTTGTACTAATCTTAGCAATATGATCTCTGAAAAGGACCCTGATGTTGAAGGTAGTCCCAAGTATTGAATGCAATCTGACTGTGGGCCTACTACTGTCAATTTTGCTATGTGGGGTCAAGAAAAACTTTTTAAAGTACCCATCTTCTGCACTCAGGGAGCTTCTGTGTCTCATCTTTCTTTGGGAAAAAATCATGAAAGTTAGCTTTATAGAGGGTCAGTGGCTTTTTCAAGCAGCAGTACATTCCAACAGAACAAACGTCTTCAAAAGCCACTCTGCAGAACCCTAAGGGGAACTATGGCAGTGGCTGGACACTATGGGATTAGGGATCTATTCCATTACTAAGGCTGCTTCCCCTCAAAATGTTTCCATATTTGGTTTCAGTTTCATTTTCCTTTTATATAAATGATTCCACTACTAAGAGAAATGCCACTGAAATAGGTAATGATTCTTAACTTTCGTGAAGTCTTAATACTACCATTTTATTCTTTTCTTTTTTTTTTTTTTGAGGGCAGTGTTACTGGCCCTCATATGTGGGACCAAACCGGGGCCGCTGGCTTACTACCATTTTGATTTGATACCCTGTGCTTCTCTTAAGTATGTGCTAAATGATTTTTCAATATTAACATTAAAATGAATCCAGATTATATTTGTAGTTAAAACTTCAGAAAATTGGGATAGAGATTTGTAAAAAATGTTTCAAGACTAGGGTTGATGAATGCAGCACTATCAAATCCATTTTTGAAATGAATTTAGAGACTGCCCATACATTGTAAAATTCCTTTTCAAAATGAACTAAAAATTAGTGCAACTTTGTTACGTTGTTCATTTCTGCCATCCACTCCATCATCATATGCAGTCTTTTAAATCAGATGTTCCTGCTGTGTTGCATATGGTTGGGGAAGGGGGAAAGGAGAGAGTAATAACACAGGCTTATCCTAATGAATCCTTGTTTTGAAAAACAGTCTCATAATATATTATTTTGACTTTATCAGTATTGTATATCTTGATTTGATTCCCATTCTACCTCTTTTCCACAGTTCACTGAGGCTGTAAACAAGAGATGTACAATGGCATACCCTGAAAATTATACATTGTTGAAAAGGTCAAAATAGTAGAGCTGAATGTTACTATTTGTAATTTACAGAACATATGAGGCATTAAAATTCAAATAACTCATTCTCTTGACAAACAGAGTAAGAACAACATAAAGTGGCACAACAGGAATCCATTTGGGATACAGGCAAAAGAAATAAAACACAGTAAGGGCCCAATTTCTTTCTTGTGTTCCTAAGATGGTACTTGATTTCCTTATTTTTCCACAAGCACTAGAAACCTATGAGGTTCCCTGGAAAACAAGTTACATTTACTTCAAAGGTTAGCTTGAAAAATGTTTAAAGAAAGAAAATTCAAGAGTAGATCACATTTTGTTACATAAAGAGATAGCAGGAATGTAATTTAAAAAACACTAGCTGACTTGCAGTAACTGTACCTCAGATTTCATGTACAAATTAGGTGTAGAACCTTAAAATGTCACTTTTCTTCTTTGGGCTTGAATTTACTCATGTGAAAAACAATGAGATTTGACCAGAAGCTCACTTAAGTTCTCCCTAGCTCTAATATTCTTACATCTCATTTGATCTTATGATTTATAATCCAAATTTCCTTCCAGACTTTTCCACAGTGGTAGATTCTTTCCAAAGATTGCCATCAAAGAATTAAGAACATGTAATTTCTACTTTTGAGAGACAGAATCAATTTCCCTTTCTTTTGAATTTGGGGTTGCTGTGTGACATGCTTTGATCAATAGAATATGGTGAAAATGATGCCGATCCAAGCCTAGTTTTTAAGTGGTCTGGTATCTTCTGCCTGTCTTAAGAGAGTCTCTAAGTAAAGAAGCTTGGACTAAATGAGTGAATAATAAAATGTGTGAAAATAGAAGCCACATAGAAGAGAAATGAGGTGCTTCTAACAATGGTCAGCACCAAGGCCCCAGAAATGTGAGTGAGACCATGATGGGTGCTTCAGGCTCAGCCAACCTCTCAGCTGAATGCAACTGCATTAATGACCACAATCAAAATCATGTGCAGCAGCAGAACAACCCAACTGCTCACAGCATCATATTAAATAATAAATAATTATTTATAAGCCACTCAATTTGGGGGGTTGGTTATTATAGCGTAATAGATCATTGAAAGGCCCACATTAGTAAATGACATCTCTACTCACTCATTTGTTCAAGTCAGAAACCTGAAAGATTTTCATTACACTATCCTTTCTCACCACTCCGTATCCAATCCATTTCCAAGTTCACTAGACTACAAGCATCTTGAAGAAAGGAATCATGTCTCTCTGGCTCACTACTGCATCTCTAGCATTTAACACAATGTCTGAGATATAGTAGGTTAATTTAAGGGAAGTACTATTAATCTTACCTCCACCAAAATCTTAGTCTGTGTCACCTTCATCATTTTCCTAAAATACTGCAATAATCTTTTAACTAGGGTCCTCATTAACAGAAGCTGGGTGAAAGATTTATAGAAACTCTGTGCTATTCTTGCAAAATTCTGTAAATCTAAAATTATTTCAAAAGAAAAAGTTTATATATACTGGGGTGCCAAAAATGTATACACATTTTTTAAAAGATTTTATTGGGGAATTGGGGGAGGGGAACGTCGCTGGGGAATTGGGGAAGGGGAACAGACAATTTGCTGTCTTTTTGCTCTTCGGTACAGTTGCAGAGGACGTTGCTTCACTGGCCCATGTTGGTATCGTCATTGCGTTCTTCCCGGATGAGGCAGTTCAGTCGCCGGCCTCTGGATGGTCGCTTGCCGCAGTTATTGGCAGCTCACGCTGGCTGCTGGCCATTCACTGTAGCCTGTGGCAACCCAATGCAGCAGGGGCTGCAGCCTACACCATCGCGGGGGCTCGCACAGCCCAACTCCAGGTGGAGCTGTTGTTAGCTGTAGAGGGCAGTGTCACTGGCCCTCATATGTGGGATCCGAACTGGGGCCACTGGCATCCCAAAACCAGTTCTTAACCAATGCGCCACTCGGCCGGCCCTGTATACACATTTTAAGAGATGCTATCTAAAATGTGTATACATTTTTTGGCACTGTACGTGTGTGTGTGTGTGTGTATTCATCATAAGACTTCTTAGTTTAGAACTCTCCCATGAGTTTCTGCATGATGTTACTACTCCTTATTCTCTGATGTCATTTCATATTATCCCTATTTCCATTTCCATAGATTATAATGTTCTAGCTACAGCAGATTTAAATCTCTAAAGTATTTTCAACATTTTTCCCTCTTCAAGAATTTAAAATATGCAATTACCTTTCCATGAAACATATTTTCCTCAGTTTTCACATGGTGCCTCTTTCTCATCATTGAAGTCTCAGCTTCAAAACTTTCTGAAACCGTATATCTCTACCCATCCACAATCTAATTGATGTTGTCTCATAGAACTCTCTTCTTTCCATTCATAATAACAATTCATCCCAATTTGTAATTTTACACTCTTGTAAAATAGTAGTTTAATTTACTTAACCTTTGTCATCCTTCTTAGACAATAATCACTGTGAGAAAATAAACCATATCTATATTATATCCAGTATTTTGAACAGAGCCTATACATTATTAGGATTAGATAACTCTTAATTGAGTGAGACCTTCACTTTTATTACCAATTTGTATTAAATGCTAATTAAAATCTATTCAAATTAGAATAAATTTGCAAAAGCTATGTTTGTGAACATGAAAAAGCATCCTTAGGTAAGAAAGGGTGGATGAGACGTTATTTTATGGCTCTATGCAGAACAAAACTAAACCATGCCTCATGACCATACCAATACTAAATAACCTATGGATTACAACAGAAGTGAATGCAACACCTTTAGTTACTAGACCATAATTGTAGTAATACCACATTTATTTATTCAGCACTTTTGATCGTCTATTGTCTGAACTATTGTCTACATTGACTACACATGGTATCTACACTGCTAGATGGAATTAGAAGGAAGACCCAGGTTGCATCACATTTCTTTCAGTTTAGACTGAAAGTAATCCCAGTGATATACAGCAATATAGAAATCCCACTCTTACACAGCAAAAATCTAGAAACTCAGTTTATAGTTTTCTGTAATCTACTTACAGGAAAACAATAGATGTCAGCTATTTTCCTCCACTTACCAAACTACTCCTTTAGTCCATGACTTTTGGGCTAAGATAAGAAAGAAACATAACCCTGAAATTGTACTTGCTTACTAATACCATTTGTATCATATGTACATATACCCTTAAGATTAAATTGGCCAGATTTTGCTCTCTTCAGTATTATCTTGTGATGAAAGATTTTTATTCAATTTTTTCTTCTGATCTATAAACTGATATTGTTCCATAAATACAAACTCTATAAACACATCAGGAAAATTTCTGTCAAGGGAGATAACTCAAATGACTAAGCCATTATTGCCCTGAGACAAGGAGGAGAAAACAAAGGAAAAAAAATTTAAATAAGGCCAGATTTTGAAAAGGGCTTTATGTATACACAAGGATTTCCTCTTCTGGACTTGGTAAGCTACTCTTGTATTTTAAGCACTGAGACCACAGCCTATTTTTAGATAAGACTTCTCTTTTAAGATTTGCAAGAGACATGTCTATACGCTTATCTAACAGTATACCATTCCGGAAGCCACCGATGATATGAAAACTCAAATGTGCAGGCTTCCAAATGTTCAGATTTTAGTACAGAAAACTTCTCACTTTGGGACTGAAAATTTTACTTCTCATCCAGATATTCACTGTTCTATGGATATCCATATAAATAGGTGTGGTATTATGGATTGAATGGTGCCCCCAAAAAGCTATGTACCTCACTCCTAGTACCTGTGAATGTGGCCTTATTTGGAAATAGGGTCTTTGCAGAGTTGAGACAAGGTTATACAGGAGGAAGGTGAGACCTATAATCTAATCACTAGTGCCTATATAAAAAGAGCAAAATTTCGAGACACAAAGAGACACAGACAGTGAGAGAACGGAATGCAATGAGAGACAGAGATTAAAGTGATGCATGTACAAGCCAAAGAACACCACAGACTACTAGCAACTGCCAGAGCTAGGAGAGCGACATGAAACAGATTCTCCCTTAGAGCCTCCAGAAGGAACAAATACTGAAGACACCTTGATTTCAGACTTCTAGTCTCTGGAACTGTGAGACAATATGTTTCTGTTGTTTTAATCAATGTTATTGTAATAACTATGGATAGTATCACATGTATATTAGACTTACTGGGGGATCACTTATAAGTTATATAAATGTCTAACCACTATGTGGTGTACATCTGAAACAAATATAATATTAAATGTCAACGCTAATTGAATTTTTTTTTAGCTGAGCCATCCTGCCACCTGTTGGCAGCTCAGTGGCAACTCAGCTTGGGCCAGGAATCGAACCAGCGAACCTGTTGCTCAGAGCTTGCATTTTTGTGCGAGCTCTTAACCAACTGAGCCATTCGGCTGGCCCTAATTGAAAATTTTTTTAAATTATAAAAAGAAAAGAAAGATACTTGTGTGGGAGCATGCTTGCATGCGTGCATGTGTGCGCACGCGCGCGTGCACACACACACAAAATGCCAGCCAACATGTGGCACTTTGTTACAACAAACCAAGGAAATTAGTATGCATTGTAAGGCTAAGGGGGAGGTATGTCATAGTAAAATGCAACCAGTCCACTAACATAGGTTGCACCTACGTAAGATGCATCTCTGTGTTCCTCCGGTAGATACTCAGATATTTTTAAGTTTTTAGCCTCAGTCAAAACCGCAATCTACTTTTATATTCAATATGGAAACTGATTTCTTTCTTTTTTCTCTTATTTAAAAATCTGGAAATTCTGGTATGCCAAGACTAAAGAGAGTTAAAATACTTTAAATATTATGTAATGTACTTTCCTTTCAGAAGTCCAATTAATTCATTGGGAACTATTTCAAAAGCTCAATATTTGAAAACACCATCACATCCCCTATGGAGAAGTACAAATAGACTAAGCAATTAAATTACTGCATTAAAAAAAATTCTGATTCTTTCATTATGGACTTCTAATCCTGGATTTAAGAGATGGCTCTGATTAATAGACTTGAGAAATAAATGATCCAGAACGTTCCTAGAGAGGGAAAAGAATATGGTGGAAAAGGTATGTTTACCCATATATCTGCTTTAAATATATTATTCATGATATCTCAAGTCGGCTATTATTTATGGTTTCTGTGCTTCTATATAATTTAAATTGCTCACATGGCTTGCAAATTCCAAGGAAATGTGCAGTTCTTGACCACAGGGAGCAGTTAATGAAAACAAAACCATTAGCTACTAAAGAAGGAATCAAAAGTTTAAGGCCTTTCCCACACTAATGCCACAAATGGATAAAAAATATCCCTTAAATCAGGTATTTGTTGTCATGTACACAAAATCTTTAAAAGGTGCTTCAGCAACTGAATTTGTACTTTATTTTTTTTTTTTTTTTTTTTTTTTTTTAGCTGAGCCATCCTGCCACCTGTTGGCAGCTCAACGGCAACTCAGCTCGGGCTGGCCTCGAACAGCTGTTGCTCAGAGCTCAGCTTGCACTGAATTTGTACTTTAAAATAATAAAAAAAAACCTGAATTTGGTCCAACTGGTTTGTGTGAGTTGATAGGATTTAAAACTTGTTAAAATTTTTAAATTGGCAGTTAACCCTGGAAATCCAAACATTATTAAACCTATTTACTAAAAGGAGAAAAATGAATGGTATATTTATCACTGACCATGGAATAAATGATTATGGGGTTCTTTTATGTAGCAATTCCTGTGAAAAAAGTTTGGAGATTTAGCTGACCACAAATTCAAAATACTGGCCAATAGTGTGATGTGGCTGCTGAATAAGCTCACACAATCTCAAGATACATTTGTAATAATACTGATACCTGCCATGGCATGCTGCTTTACATTGTGAAAAAGGCTTTCATACAGATGATCTCATTCTATATAGTGACCAGCTTACAGGAAGTCAGTATCCTGTTCCCTACAAGAGTTAAGCCACGTTTAGTGTATGCCCTCATATTTTTAGAATTACATTGAACACTTCTGGTAAGATGGAGGAATTGATGGATGCTATGCCAACTGCCTCCCAGGATCACACCAAAATTATAGTTTATACAACATTTAACCCTGGAAGTCCCGTGAACACTTGATGAAGAGAACCTCTAAATGAAAAATTTAAATAGGAGGCCACGAGGAGTCTGGTAGGAGGGGCAGAGAGGAGAGAGGGCAAACTCCATGAGGGACGCCCCAGCGGTGAGGAGGCTTCTCTGGTTGGGGCAGAGACCCTCCGGCCACACACCGGGCTCACCATCCCAGAGTTGCTTTGCCAGGAAGAGGAGTTCCACGATAGCTGCTGTAGAAATTAGTGAGGACTCTCTTTGCCCAGCTCAGTGAGGCTGAGGGCAGCTGGAGAACCAGTAGGGCCAGTGCATGGGCTCACTCGCAGATGAGCCCTCACCTGATTCCTGGTGGAGGGAGTAGCTCTGTGAGCCGGACCCAGGAGCCAGGGGAACGGACTGAACTGAGCACCTTTGGTACGGAAGCTGGAGTTTTGGGGACCATTGTTACAATGGTGTGGATCTTGCACACGAGTAGTGTACAGGACAGCGCCATTTTTTCAGGGTTGGGCCCTCACACAGAGGGTCAGGTCCGGGACTGCATTGGTCTGGTGGAAGTGGCACAGGAGTGCATGCATGCTTACGTGTGTGTGTGGCCTTGGGTTCCCACCCTCCACCCTACATGTGCTATGTAGCCAGGGAAATGCCTGGCTGGTGCACTCTGGCTTCATCCGGCTGTTCATTGAGATGCAGGAGTATGCAAGCCACCTTGGGACCCCACTCTCCGCACTGTTTGTGCAGAGTTGCCAGGCTGAGGATTGGCTGTTGGGCTGCTCAGTCTGATCTGCGAGTGGCTGATTGGGAGAGGCTGAGACTGGGAGGTTTCCTCAGAGTATTGGGTGGTGAGCTGTGTGCCTGTGTGATCTGGTCAGGGATTTCCTGGTTAGTTTGTGTGGGCTGGTTGCTGGTGCAGAGTGCATGCTGCTCTTACTTGATGTGGGCCACTGACCACATCCAGTGGTGCCTTGGGGCCCTGCCCCACCCATCTAGATCTGTGTTGCCAGAGGCACCCTGAGTTCCCTGTGCCTGGTCCACACCTCTGCAGGCCACAGAGTGTTTTTTGAAGCAGCAGACAATCCGCAACAACCTGTGAAGATTTCTGGTAGTGCACATGGTTCCAGAGCACACAGTAGCTAATTGTGGAAAGCTCACTGCAAGCCTGAGAGGGAGGCTGGCGCACAACACATTAAGTGCTTCCCCCCAAAGCTTGTGCTGAGTTGCCCAGAGACTCTCTATTGCTGAGCAAGTGGTCTGCAGATTAAAGAGGATGGAGAGCCCCTGCCACCTTACTTTTTCTTTTTCTTTTTTTCTTTCTTTACTTTTTTCTTCTTCTTTTTCTTTTTTTTTCTCTTCTTTCTAGGTGATCTATCTAATACATCGAAGCAATCACAGAATGACAGCCAGAACGAAGAAACAAAGAAATATGTCTAAAGTAAAAGATCAGAAGAAACCTCTAAAAATGGAACTAAATTAAACAGAGGTATCTAAACATTCAGAGACAGAGTTTAGAACACCGATGATAAGAATGTTTAAGGAATTTAGTGAGGACTTAAAGAAGGATAGGGAAACAACAAAAAATAACCAGTTAGAACTAAAGCATACGATAACTAATATAAATAACACACTCGAAGTAATCACCAGTAGATTAGATGAATCAGAGGATTGGATCAGCGAATTAGAAGACAAAAAAAATCAAAAATCACCCAGTTGGAACAACAAGAAGAAAAAAAGAATAAAAAACAATGGAAATAGTTTAACAGACTTGTGGAACAAGATGATGCAAAACAACACTTGAATCATAGGAATACCAGAAGGAGAAGAGAAGAAGCAAGGGATTGAGAATGTATTTGAAGAAATAATGACTGAAAATTTCCCTACCCTGGTGAAAGAAATTGACATACAAGCCCAGGAAGTGCAGAGACTTCCAAGGCAGCTTAACCCAAACAGGCCCACAGCAAGACACATCATAGTTACAGTGGCAGAGTTTAAAGACAAAGACAGAATCCTAAATGCAGCAAGAGAAGACAGCAGGTTACATACAAAAGAACTCCTATAAGACTAACAGCTGACACTTCTACAGGAACTCTGCAGGCCAGAAGGGAGTGGCAGGAAATATTCAAATTGATGCAAATTAAAAGTCTACAACCAAGATTGCTCCACAGAGCAAGGCTATTACTTAAAATTGAAGGAGAGATAAAGAGCTTCTCAAAAAACAATAAGCTTAAGGAATTCATTACCACCAAGCCAACATTGCAGGAAATGTTAAAAGGGCTTTTCTTTTTTTTTTTAGCCCAACCATCCTGCCACCTGTTGGCAGCTAGGTGGCAGCTCAGCTAGGGTGAGGCATCGAACTGCTGTTGCTCAGAGCTCAGCTCGCACTCTTCAGTGAACTCTTAACCAGTAGGGCCTTTCGGCCATCCCATAAAAGGTTTTTTTAAACAAAGGAAAGGGGAAAACAAGGTAACCCAGGAAGATTCCACGACCCAAAATCTCGGGAATGCAGCAAAAGGAGTCCTAAGAAGGAAATTCATAGCAGTGTAGGCCTACCTAAAGAAGGAAGAAAAATATCAAATCAACAGACTATCTTTATACTTCAGGGAACTGGAAAAAGAACAGCATAAGTAGCCCAAAGGGAGTACAAGGAAGGAATTAATAAAGATCAGAGCAGAAATAAATGAAAGATAGAACAAAAAAAAATACAAAAGATCAATGAAACCAAGAGTTGGTCTTTTGAAAAGATTAACAGAATTGACAAACCCTTAGCCAGACTCACCAAGAAAAAGAGAGAGAGGACCCAAATTAATAAAATCAGAAATGAAAGAGAAGTGACAACAGATACCACAGAAATACAGAAAATTTTAAGAAAATACTATGATCAACTCTATTCCAACAAATTCAACAATCTAGAAGAAATGGATAAATTTCTACAAGCATATAATCTACCAAGTGTGAACCAAAAAGAAGCAAAAACTGAACAGACTGATTAATACCAAAGAAACTGAATCAGTAATCAACAAGCTTCCAAAAAAGAAAAGTCCTGGACCCGATGACTTCACAGGTGAATTTTATAAAACATTAAAAAACAAATTAATACCTATCATCCTCAAATTATCCCAAAAAATACAGAAAGAGGGAAGGCTCCCAAACTCTTTCTATGACGCCACTATCACCCTGATTCAAAAATCAGACAAAGATATTACAAAAAAAATGAAAACTACAGGCCGGTATCTCTAATGAACAAAGATGCAAAAATTCTGAACAAAATACTACTAACCCAAATTCAGCATCACATTAAAAGATCATACACCACAATCAAGTGGGATTCATTCCTGGTATGCAAGGTTGGGTCAATAGCTGCAAATAAGTTTACATAATACATCACATTAACAAAATGAAAAATAAAAATCATATGATCGTATCAATAGATGCAGAACAGGCATTTAACAAAATCCAGCAGCCATTTATGATAAAAACTCTTAGCAAAGTGGCAATAGTGGGATCATATCTCAACATAATGAAGGCCATATATGATAAGCGCACAGCAAACATCGTACTCAATGAGGAAAGGCTAAAAGCTTTCCCCTTAAGATCAGGAACAAGACAAGGCTGCCCACTTTCACCACTTCTATTTAACATAGATCTGGAAGTTCCAGCCACAACAATCAGACAAGAAAATGAAATAAAAGGCATTGAAATTGACAAGGAGGAAGTAAAATTGTCATTATATGCAGATGACATGATACTATATATTGAGAATCCCAAAGGCTCCACCAAAAAAACTGTTAGAACTGATAAGCGAATTTTGTAAGGTAGCAGGATACAAAATTAATATTCAGAAATCAGTTGTATTTGTACACACCAATAGTAAACTATCAGAAAAGGAAATCAGGAAATCAATCGCTTTTACAATTGCTTCAAAAACAATAAAATATCTAGCAATAAATTTAACTAGAGAAGTAAAATACCTGTACTCAGAAAATTATGAGACACTGCAGAGAGAAATCAAGGAAGATACACATACGTGGAAATACATACCATGTTCATAGATAGGAAGAATTAATATAGTTAAAATGTCAATACTACCTAAGGCAATATATAGATTCAATGCAATTCCAATAAAACTACCAAGGACATTTTTTTTCAGAAATAGAACATATAGTCCTAAAATTTATATGGAACCACAAAAGACTCCTAAAAGCCATAGCAAACTTGAGAAATAAGAATAAAGTGGAAGGCATCATGCTACCTGACATTAAAACATACTACAAGGCTACAGTAATTAAACAGTACGATGGGCCGGCCGAGTGGCGTGGTGGTTAAGCACTGGCTTGGGAAGCCAGCAGCCCCGGTTCGGTGCCACATGTGAGGGCTAGTGACACTGCCCTCAAACAAAACAAAACAAAACAAAACAAAACAAAACACAGTACGGTACTGGCATACAAACAGAAACATAGACCAATGGAACAGAATAAAGAGCCCAGGAATAAACCGATTCATAAATGGTCATTTAATCTATGACAATGGAAGCAAGAATTTACATTGGAGTAAAGATAGTTTATTTAATAAATGGTCCTGGGAAAATTGAACTGACATGTGCCAAAAAATGAAAAAGGACCACCTACTTACACCATATATTAGAACAAACTCAACATGGATTACATACCTAAATGTAATACCTGAAACCATAAAACTCCTAGAAGAAAACATAGAGAGTGAACTTGCAGACATTACCCTGAGTAATATTTTACTGATATTTCCCCTCAGGCAAGGGAAATAAAAGAAAAAATGAACATATGGGATTATATCAAACTTAAAAGTTTTTCCAGGGTTAGCCGAGTGGCTCAGTTGGTAAAGAGCTTGCTCAAGAGTGCAAGCTGAGCTCTGAGCAACAGCAGGTTGATACCCAGTCAGAGCTGAGCTGCCACTAAGCTGCCATTAGGTGGCAGGATGGTTTAGCTAAAAAAAAAAAATGTCTTTGTTTTAAATAAAACAAAAAGGCAGCCTACTGAATGGGAGAAGATATTTGCCCATGATATATCTGATAAGGGGTTAATATCCAAAATTTATAAAACACTCATGCAACTCAACACCAAAAAAACAAATAACCCAATTAAAAAATGGGCAGAAGATATGAAGAGGCATTTCTCTAAAGAGGACATACAGATGGCCAACAGGCATATGAAAAAATGTTCAACCTCACTAATCATCAGAGAAATGCAAATAAACACCACAATGAGATACCTCCTCACTCTGGTCAGAATGGCTATCATCAATAAATCAACAAACCACCAATGTTGGTGAGGGTGTGGAGAAAAGGGAACCCTGGTGCACTGTTGGTGAGATTGCAGATTGGTGTAGCCATTATGGAAATCAGTATGGAGTTATCTCAAAAATCTGTAAATGGAACTACCGTATGACCCAGCAATTCAACTCTTGGGTATCTACCTAGAAAAACCAAGACACTAATTCGAAAAAATATATATATGCACCCCTAAGTTTATTGCAGCACTATTAAAATAGCCAAAACTTGGAAACAACCAAAATGCCCATCAGTAGATGACTGGATTAAGTAACTGGTACATTTATACAATGGAGTACATACTTACTTTGCTTTAAAGAAGAATGAAATCGTACCATTTGCAATGATATGGATGGACCTAAAGTCTATTATGTTAAGTGAAATAAGTCAGTTGGAGAAAGACAAATACCATAAAATCTCACTCATATGTGGAATCTGAAAAACTGAATGAGCAAAGTAAAGAGAAACAGACTCATAGATAAAGAGGAAAAACTGAAGGGTGCTAGTTGGGAGGGGGGTGGTGATGAGGGAGAAGGGGAAGGGATTGGACAGCATAAATAGGTAATTACAGTATTGCCACAGGCATATGAAAGACAGATTGGGGAATATAATAATGTTGTAAATATTTTGTGGGGTGTCAGATGGTCACATGACTTGTTAGGGAGACCACTTCATGGATGGAGTAGAGGCTTGATGTTTGCACTGTACACCAGAATCTGATGTTGTATAATATTGTACACCAACTTTAATTGAATATATAGATAGTCACAGGATGTGGAGTATACTGTGGAAGGGAGTCAAAGGAATCGTAATAGATATGTATGATATGGGGGGGTGGAGTGGGGTAGAGAAATTGGGGGAGGTATGTTGTCACATTGAGGGGTAAAAAGTATAACTATTGCTGTGTGTTGTTCACCTGAAACTAATTTAAAAAGATGTTTATTTCGCAATAAAAGAATTTTAAAAAGAGAAGTACACTGATACCCTTCTTAATAATATATCCAGAAGAGGGTGGTCCAAATTGTGAAAGTTCCTATAAGAAATAATTAAAAACTAAAAATACTTATCCTAAAGAAAACAATATACTGAGGGAATCTGCAATTTATTTAAATTTTTGAAGGGTTTAATAGAAGAAAAATGGACTTATTTTGTCTTACTATAAGAGGGTGATCATGGCTCAGCGTAATGAAAAACTTTCTAGTGAATATAATCATAAAATAAATGAACAAGTTGCCTTGTAGAAAGTGTGTTCTTTATTGCCATAGATCTCTCTTTTTCTAGACAAACCTTTTAGGAATTCTCCCAGAGGTATCCTTACATTGTGTAGGACTAGATGATAGCTGTGGGGACAGTCTGTGCTCACCCATATCCTTGTATTCCTCTACATCGTGCAGCCTCCCTTGAAATTAGGGTGGCCATGTAGCTGAACTCTAGACAATAAAATAGGTTGAAAGTAATGCACATATACTACTTTCTGTTCTGAGACCAAAATAATCACTACACTAGGGAGAATGAAGCCTCTTTCATGCATAGTCACTTGAAAACCCAAAGAATCTTTATGTTGACAATGTTAAGGTTTTTTTTTTATGTGAAGTCACTGTGTTTTGTGTTATTATATTTGCTTACCCTTACTAATAAAAACATTAAGGTTTCTTTCAATTTTAAGATTTTATGTTTCTTGATAGTATGAAAAACCACCACAAGGTTTTTTTCTAAAGTAAGATGGATTTGGACAGAATACAGAAAGTAATAGGAGGGCTGCAGTGAAGTATGTCACCAGCCCTCTTGGAATAAGATTATCTCAGAAATTCATTCAGTTGTTTATTCATTCATTTGTATGTGCATATATACATAACAAATATTTACTAACAATCAGACAATGTGCTAACTTCTGGGGAAGAATATTGAACAAAATATCAAAGTATGAAATTCATATTCTAGTAAAGATAGACATATCAGCAAATAAAGTTATAATTTAAAGCTATACATGCTGGAACAGAATAATTCATAAGATATAGTACAGATATTTTTTTGTAAGGAAACATACTTTCTTCTTGGAATTATGGATCAGGGATCAGGAAGACATCATTAGGATGTGATTTTCAACTCAATATTGCTATAGGAAGAAGTGTTTGGAAGAAGTTGGTGGTTGAATGTGTAGAAGGGCATGAGTTTCTGTATAATTAAAAGTAAGGGAAACAGTTTGGTATAGTTGGAATAAAGGGTGCAAGGACAGGATAGGACTAGAGAAGTAGGTGACAGCCAGTAATGAAGGTTAAAAACTTGGTTTTCTTTCCTAGGTAGGTAATGGAGAGTTATTGGAGTCATTTAATCAGCAGAGAGAGATAAGGTTTACATTTTTATGTTTACATTGTACTGGTTATAGTGATGGGGATTAAAGGTGAGCAGGACTGGAGGCAAAGAGACAGTTTTAGAATCAATTATAATATTTGTCCTGGTAAGAAATATGGGAGCCTGATCTGAAGCTATTGGAGCAATGATACAGAAGATTCTAAGTAGGAAGAATCCTAAACACTGTTAACATGGTTTGCAAGATGAGGTAAAGGGAGGAGAGAATTTTCAGCCTGAGGAATCTGGCTTGGCAGATTTCTCTTACAACACTTCTCACCAACTGTCCTGTTTTTTTTTTCTTTGTATAGTAGTACTTAACATGTAACCTACCTTCTTTTTTAATATTTTTTAAAATTAGTTTCAGGTGCACAAAACATAATGATTAGACATTTATACCCCTCACAATATGATAACCCGACCAAATCTACTACCCCTCTGACACTGCACACAGTTATTACAATACCACTGACAATATTTCCTATGCTGTACTTTACATCCCATGACTATATACGTGTGTATATATATAAAATAATATTGAATGTCAACTATAAATATATACATATATATATCAACTATAAATATACTTATATGTCAAATATTATTTTATATTAGTTTCAGGGGTACAGCACAGTGGTTAGGTATTTATATAATCTACGAAGTTGAAGTGATCATCCTGATAAATCCAGAGCCCGTCTGAAACCCTACATAGTCTTTACAACATTGTTGAATATATTTCCCATACTATAATTCACATCCTTGTTATGTTTTTTTTTTACTACAAATTTGTACTTCCTAAACCCTTCACCTTTCTTACCCATCTCCTAAACCCCTCCCATCTAGCAACCATTAGTAGGTTCTTTGCATCTATGAGTCTATTTCTGTTTTCTTTCTTTTTTTATTCTGTTCTTCAGATTCCATATATGAGATCATATGGTGTTTGTCTTTCTCCATCTGACTTATTTCACTTAGTATAATATCATCTTCTACGTCCATCCATGTTGTTGCAAATGGTAAGATTTCATTATTTTTTATGGCAGAGTAATACTCCATTGTATAAATGTATCACAATTTCTTTATCCAAACGTATACTGATGGGCATTTCAGTTGTTTCCATAACTTGCCTGTTGTAAATAGTGCTGCAGTAAACATAGGGGTGCATATTTTTTTTGAGTTAGTGTTTTGGATTTCTTTGGATAAATCCAGGAGTGGAATTCCTGGGTCATAAGGTAGTTCTATTTTTAATTTTTTGAGGAGCCCCTATACTGTTTCCCATAGTGACTGCACCAATTTGCAATCCTACCAACAGTGTACGAGGGTTCCCTTTTGTCCACATCCTCACTAACACTTGTTGTTTGTTGATTTATCGATGATAGCCATTCTGACAGCAATGATGTGGTATCTCATTGTAGTTTTTATTTGTATTTCCCTGATTATTAGTGAAGTTGAGCATTTTTTCATATGTGTATTGGCCATTTTTATGTCCTCTTTGGAGAAATGTATATTCAGGTCCTCTTTCCACTTTTGAATTTTTTTTTGTGGTGTTGAGTTATATGGGTTCTTTATAAATTTTGTATATTAACCCCTTATCAGATGTATCATTGGCAAATATCCTCTCCCATTCAGCAGGATGTCTTATTGTTTTGTTGATGGTTTCCTTTGCTGTGAAAAATAGTTTTTAGTTTGATGTAGTCCCACTTGTTTATTTTTTCCTTTTATTTCTCTTCCTGAGGAGACACATATATATCAGTAAAAATATTACTAAGGGTAATGTCTATGAGTTTACTTCCTATATTTTCTTTTAGGAGTTTTATGGTTTCAGATCTTACATTTAAGTCTTTAATTCATTTTGAGTTTATTCTTATACGTGACATAAGAAAGAGGTCCAGTTTCATTTTTTTTTTGGCAGGTATCCATCCAGTTTCCTAGCAAAATTTATTAAATAGACCATCTTTAATCCAATGTAAATTCTTGCTTACTTTGTCATAGAGTAAATGACCATAAAGGCATGGATCTATTTCTGGGCACTCTGTTACATTGATCTATGTGTCTGTTTTTATACCAATACTATGCTGTTTAGATTACTATAGCCTTGTAGTATAATTTGATATCAGGTAGCATAACACCTCCAGCTCTGTTTTTTTTTCCCCCCTCGGGATTGTTGTGGCTATTCAGGGTCATTTACAGTTCCATACAAATTTTCAGATTATTTGTTCTAGTCCAAAAAAATTTTCATGGATTACAGTGAATCTATATATTGCTTTGGTTACTATGGACATTTTAACTATATTCATTCTTCCAATCCATGAGCATGGTTATTTTCTATTTATTTGAATCTTCTTTAATTTCTGTCTTCAAATCTTATAATTTTCTGAGTACAGGTCTTTTACTTCCTTGGTTAAATTTATTCCTAAGTTTTTTATTTCTTGATGCAGTTACAAATGGGATTGTTTCTTTCTTTTTTTTTTTTTGAGGGCAGTGTCACTGGCCCTCATGTGGGACCGAACCGGGGCCACTGGCTTCCCAAGCCAGCGCTTAACCACTGCGCCACTTGGCTGGACCGGGATTGTTTCTTAATTTCTCTTCCTCATAGTTTGTTATTTGTGCATAAAAATTCAACTGATCTCTGGATATTAATTTTGAATCCTGCTACTTTACTAAATTCATTTACCAGCTGTTTTTTGGTGGAATCTTTGGGGTTCTCTCTATATAGTATCATGTCACCTGCAAATAATGTCAATTTTACTTCTTCTTTTCCCGTTTGGATGTCTTTCATTTGTTTTTCTTGTCTGATTGCTGTGGCTAGAACTTCCAGTACTATGTGGAACAAAACTGGTGAAAGTGGGTATCCTTGTACTGTTCCTGATCTTGAGTAGAATACTCTTGCATGTTATCTCTTTGCTGAAATTCTCACTAAGTTCCTTAAGCATTCTTATAACCAATGTTTTAAATGCTGCCTCTGGTAGTTTGGTTGCCTCCACTTCAGTTAGTTCTTTTTGTGGAGGTTCCTCCAGTTCTTTTATTTTGGACATGTTTCTTTTTTTCCACATTTTAGCTGCTGCTTTGTGTTTGCTTCTATGTATTAGGTAGATCTATGTTTCTGTCTCTTCTGGGTGGCCTTATGTATATGTTTCCTATGTGGTTCAAAGGCACAGTCTCCCTGATCTTTTGTGTGTGTGTTTACCAGGCGTGTCCCTTTGTGTGTGTTTTCCTTTTGTAGTTGAGCCTCAGAATTGCTTTTGGCACATCAGTGGGTGGGATTATGTCCCAGATGGGATTGTCTCCCAGGATGACTTGACTCTGTGGATTGGCAAATGTCCACAGTGTATGAGCTGCTGTGTGTGGGCTCACCTTTCAGAAGATAACTTGCTCCCATGGGCTCTTATGCCTGTTAAGAACCCCCCCTTTAGGCGTGCCACTTCTGGGTCTAACCAGGTAGTGCTCTGGTGTGGTCTGAAGCTGGCTTCTGGTGCATTGTTTCTGGTGTCTCTTGGGAGGGCCTCCCATTCAGGCCAATTTCAGTTTAGCCTGTTACTGGCCCATGGTTACCTGGTAGGTGTCACGAAGCTATATGTGTTTAACTGCTGCCTTTGCTGGACTTGGACATGTTTTGGGGGTGACTCGCTGGAACCTGAGGCTGACTGCCACCAGTATTCAGCCTGAGGCAGCTTAGTAAAATATCCAGGTTCCCCTAGGCCCATTGCCAACCACCACCCTCCTGTAAAGCTCAACCATTGAAAGATGCTCTTTAGGGGCATGGGCGGGTTGACTGAAGTGTGTTGAGAATGTCCTCAGCAATGCAGCACTAGCTGGGTGGGCGGAGTCACAAGATGTGGCTGGTGGTCCTCACAATGTCAGTGCAGTTCAGTTCCCATGCCAGGGCCCAGCCTGTGCTACTTTACATGGTGCCCCAAGAACACGGCAGGCAGCCATTGCTCACCTCTGGGCAGCTCCTGGCCTGTGATCGCCTTACAAAAAGCCCCCAGTACTCCACATCCAGCAACCACTTTCCTTAGGCTCTTCAATCTCCAAGAGCTTCCCATGAGAGGATTTTCAAAAGGCTTTGGCTCACTGTCCAACACCAAAAGTCCCCAGGCTGTAGCGGGCTTTTCACTACTGTAAAAGGATTCCACAGGTTGTGGGGAGGGGCTGACCACCCAAGTGCTGAGAGTGCCCCTGGCAATGCAGCTCTAGGTGGGCAGCGTGGGGTTTCAGCGAGCTAAGGGGAGTGGTTGGTGGTTTCTACAAAGTCAATACATTCTGGGTCCTGCACTGGTGTGGGGTCCATGATCACACTGCAATAATGCCACAAGAACAACACAGTCAGCCACCAACCACCTTCGGTCCCCAGGTCCTGAGAGCTGCCAAAGGATGCTGTGGCAAAGGTCATGGGTTACCTTCCACCAGCAAATGTTTCTTGGGCTGCCATGGGAATTCTGTCCCCTGCAAAAAGGCTTCCACAGCTGTGGGATGCAGCCAGCAGCTCAACAGTCAAGAATGTGCTGGGTACAGACTTCCGGTAAAATGGCAGAATAGACAGACGCTGTGCTAACTGCCTCCCAGGATCACACCACAATTACAAACAAATTATACAGCATTCAACTCTGGAGGTCCCCGGAACACTAGATGAACAGAACCACTAAATGAGGAACTGAAAGAGGAGGCCATGTCGGGTCTGGTAGGACGGGTGGAGACGAGAGAGGGCGAACCCTGTGAGGGAAGCCCCAGCTGTGGGGAGGCTTCTCCGGTTGGGGGACAGACCCTGGCCACACACCAAGCTCACCAGCCCAGAGTTCCTTTCCCGGGAAGAGAAGTTCCAAGATAGCTGGCAGTACATTAGTGAGGACTCTCTTTGCTCAGCTCAGTGAGGCTGAGGGCAGCTAGAGTATCAGTGGGGCCAGCACACGGGCTTGCTCACCGGTGAGCACTTACCTGGTTCCTGGTGGAGAGAGTAGCTCTGTGAGCCAGGCCCAGGAGCCTGCGGGGATGGACTGAACTGAGCAACTTTGGTGCAAAGGCTGGAGGTTTTTGGACTAGTTCCCCTGGGGTGGAGCCTGCAAGTGAGTCAGAGTTGGGCCCTCCCACAGAGGATCAGGTGCGGGACCTCATTGGTCTGGTGAAATTGGCCCAGAAGGGCGTGTGTGTGCATACACACACGAGCGCATGCGGCCTTGGATTCCCCACTCTCCGCCCAGCTTGTGCTGCGTTACCAGGGGAACGCCTGGTGGGCGTGCTCTGGCTCCAACAGGCTGCTCACTGAGACGCGGGAATGCAAAAGCTGCCTGGGATCCCGGCTCTCCGCACTGTGCTTGCAGAGTTTCCAGGCTGGTGATTGGTTGTCGGGCTGCTTCGCCTGATCTGTGAGCAGATGATAGGGACAGGCTGAGACTGGGAGTTTTCCTGGGAGTGTTGGGCCATGAGCTGTGTGCCTGCGTGATCCAGCCAGGGATCTCCTGGGGATCTATCTAATACATCAAAGCAATCCCAGAGTGACAGCCAGAATGCGGAAACAAAGAAAAATGTCAGAAGTAAAAAATCAGAAGAAACCTCTAGAAATGGAACCAAATGAAACAGAGGGATCGAACCTTACAGAGACAGAATTTAGAACACTGATGATAAGAATGTTTAACAAACTTAGTGAGGACATAAGAAAGGATAGAGAAATCATAAAAAACAACCAGTTAGAACTAAAGAATACAATAACTGAAATGAAGAACACACTCGAAGGCATCACCAGTAGAATAGACGAAGCACAGGAGCAGATCAGCGATTTTGAAGACAAAATAGCAGAAATCACCCAGTTGGCATAATAAAAAGACCAAAGAATAAAAAACAATGAAAATAGTTTAAGAGCCCTATGGGACAAGTTGAAGCACAACCACCATTCGAATCATAGGAATACCAGAAGGAGAAAAGAAGAAGCAAGGGGTCAAGAATGTATTTGAAAAAATAATGACTGAAAACTTCCCTACCCTGGTGAAGGAAATCCACATACATGCCCAGGAAGTGCAGAGGGTTCCAAACAAGCTGAACCCAAACAGGTCCACACCAAGACACATCATAGTTAAAATGACAAAGGTTAAAGACAGAGACAGAATCCTAGAGGCAGAAAGAGAAAGACAGCAGGTTACATACAACAGAACTGCTGTTAGACTAACAGCTGACTTGTCTACAGAAACTCTGCAGGCCAGAAGGGAATGGCAGGAGATATTCAAAGTGACACAAAATAAAGGCCTACAACCAAGATTGCTCTACCCAGCTCAGCTATCACTTAAAATTGAAGGAGAAATAAAGAGCTTCTCAGAAAAGAATAAGCTTAAGGAATACATTACCGCCAAGCCAGCATTGCAAGAAATGTTAAAAGGGCTTTTTTAAACAAAAGAAAGGGGTAAACTATCTAACCCAGGAAGACCAGGAATACAAATAACAAAATGGCAATCCATATGCACCTATCAATAATCATTTTAAATTTGAATGGGCTAAACGCTCCAATCAAAAGACAGAGAGTGGCTGAGTGGATAAGAAAATAGGACCCATGTATATGCTGTTTACAGATGGAATAAGATATTTCATGCAAATGGAAATGAGAAAAAGGAAAGCTGGAGTATCAATACTTATTTTGGACAAAATAGACTTTAAAATGTCTACAATAAAAGAAAAAGAAGGGCACTATAACCCTAATAAACATCTATGCGCCCAACACAGGAACTCCTAATTACATACAACAGATATTGACAGACAAAAAGATAGAGATCAACAGTAACACTATCACAGTAGGGGACTTCAACACCCATTGTCACCAATGGACAGACCCTTTAGACAGAAAATCAACACAGAAAGAAGGGCCTTAAATGACACTTTAGACCAGCTGGACTTCGTTGATATTTTTAGAGCATGTCACCCTGAAAAAACAGAATATACGTTCTTCTCAAGTACACATGGGACGTTTTCCAAGATAAACCACGTTAGGCCACAATACAAGTCTCAGTAAATTTAAGAAGATTGAAGTCATATCAACCAGATATTAAGGATAAAGTGATGGCTGCTGTCTGGGAGGGGGTGTGGATGAGGGAGAGGGGGAAGGTTTTGGACAGCGTAGGTGGGTGACTACAATGTTGCCGCAGGGATATAGGGGCAGTTCTGGGAATGTGATTGATAATGTTGTGAAGAGACTATTACGTTAAGTGAAATAAGTCAGTCCGAGAAAGACAAGTGCCATATGATATCACTTATATGTGGAATCTGAAAAACTAAATGAACGATCAAAGTAAACAGACTCATAGATATAGAGGAAAAACTGAGGGATGCTAGTTGGGAGGGGGGGTGGGGATAAGGTGGAAGGTGAAGGGATTAGACAGCATAAATAGACAACTACAATATTGCCACAGGGATATGAAGCACAGTTCGGGGAATATAATAATGTTGTGAAAATTTTGTGGCATGTCAGATAGTCACATGTTTTGTTAGGGAGACCACTTCATGGATGGAGTAGAGGCTTGATCACTGCACTGTACACCTGAAGCTGATATTGTATAATATTGTATGCTAACTGTAACTGAATATATAGATAGTCATGGGATGTGGTGTATACTGTGGAAGGGAGTCAAAGGAATTGTAATAGATATGTATGATATGGGGAGGGATTGAGGTGGTGAACTGGGGGAGGGGGGTTGTCACTTTGGGGGGTAAAGATTTTAACTATTGCATTGTGTTGTACACCTGAAACTAATAAAAAAATGAAACAAACAAACAAACAAAAGAATGTCCTGGGTGATGTATCACCAGCTGTGTGATGGGTGGGGACTCATGGCATCACCAAGGCAGTATGCATATGTAGATTTCACCAGACCAGTTTGGTCCCAGACTAAGCCCTTAGGAGAAAGACTTAACATTGAATGATGGTGCCTTCCTTTTGGCCACACATGGGTGAGGCTCCACACATGGACAACAATGGCTCTTGTCCCTCCAGTTACCACACCAAAGACACACAACTCAGTCCTTCCATGCACATCTCTGGGTACCCTGAGCTGCTGCTCCTCCATGAGGGATGAGGCGAGAGATGATAAGTGAGCAAGTCCATGTGCAGTTCTACAAGAGTGTCTGGTTTTCTAGCCACCCTCTGGCCCACCAGTAAGGGTAGATAGAGTCCTCACTGATCTTTACCAGATGCTGTGGAAAGTCCTCTTCCTGGCACAGGGCCCCTGGGCTGTGAAGACAGGCATGGGGCTGGAACTTCTCCCTCTTCAGGGGGTATCTCTGCCACTGAGGTGCCCCTCCTGGCCTTCAGCCACCATCCATGGATCTGGGGTGAACCCCCCTTGCATCCTTCCCCTCCTACCAGTCTCAATGTGGCATCTTTTTTATATCCTTAGTTATAGATTTCTGTTTGGCTAGTCTTCAGATTATTCTTGAGGTTAATTGTTCAATAATTTATTTGTAATTTTGTTATGATCCTAAGATACAGTAGGCATAGTGTTTACATAATCAACCATCTTGTACCCTCCCCATAACTTACCTTCTTAACAAATCTTTAAGCATAGAGTACAGTATTGTTAACTACATGCCCATTGTTGTACAACAAATCTCTGGAACTTTTTTTCATCTTGTATGACTGAAAATCTGTACCCATTGAACAACTCGCCATTTTCTCCTTCCCCTTGCCCCTGATAACCTCCATTCTACTTTCTGCCTCTATGAGTTTGACTACTTTAGATACCTCATATAAATGTAATCATGCAGTATTTGTCTTTCTGTGACTCGTTTATTTCACTTAGAATAATACCCTCAATTTCATCCATGCTGTAGCACATGCCAGGATACAGGTCCTTTTTTTAAAAACTGAATAATATTCCATTGTATGTTTATAGCACATTTTATTATCCATTCGTGCATTTATGGACTTTTAGGTTGTTTCCATACCTTGGCTATTGCAAGTAATGCTGCAATGAACATGAAAGTACAAATATTTCTTCAAGACACTGATTTCAATTCTTTTGGATAAATACTCAGAAGAGGGATTGTTGGATTAAATGATAGTGCTATCTTTAATGTCTTGCAGAACTCTCATACCATTTCTCATAACAGCTGCACCATTTTACAGCTCCATCAACTGTGTATAACGGTATCAATTTATCCACATTTCAACAGCACTTGTTATTTTCTTGGGGTGTCTTTGTTGCTGTCATTTTAAAAATAATGCACATCCTAACATATGTGAGATGATATCCCATTGGGGTTTTGACTTCTATTTCCCTGATGATTAATAATGTTGAGAGTCTTTTCAAATACCTGTTGACCTGTCTTTGGAGAAATGTCAACTTTTTTAAAACAATTTTTAAAATCAGGCTTTGCTTTTCGTTGTTATTGAGTTGAAGGAGTCACTTATATATTTTGGATATTAATCCTGTATCAGAAATATGGTTTACAAATATTTTTCCCATTCGGTAAGTTGCCCCTTTTGTGGTACAGAAACTTTTTTAGTTTTAGTGTCCCACTTGTCTATTTTTACTTTTGTTCCCTTTCATTTGGTGTCATATCCAAGAGAATGTCAAGTCCAAGGCCAATGCTAAGAAGCTTTCCCCTATGTTTTCTTCTAGGAGTTTTATAATTTAAAGTCTTACATTTAACTCATCAATTCAGTATTTGTGTGTTATGTAGGTAGGAAAAGGGTCTAATTTCATTCTTTTGCATGTAGATATCCAGCTTTCCCAACACATTTGTTGAAGAGTCTATGTTTTCCTCATTGAGAGGTCTTGACACATTTTTTATTTTGAGGGCAGTGTCACTGGCCCTCATATGTGGGACCTGAACCGGGGCCACTGGCTTCCCAAGCCAGTGCTTAAACACCATGCAACTCGGCCGGCCCTTGACACATTTTTAGAAAATCATTTGACCATACATGCATGGGTTTATTCATTTCTTGGTTCTCTGTCTTGTTCTATTTGTCTATATGTATAGTCTTATGCCAGTACAATGCTATTTTGATTGTTTCCTGTAGGTTTATAATATGTTTTGAAATGAGGAAGTTGTTAAGCCTCCAGCTGTGCTTTTCTCTCTCAATGTTTTTGTTATATTGGGTCCTTTGTAGTTTCATATAAATTTTAAGATATTTTTTTCAATTTCTATGAAAAATGCTTTTGGAATTTTGATGGGATTTAACTGAATATGTATATTGCTTTGGGTGCTAGAGAGATTTTAGCAATATACAGTTTTCCAATCCACAAACACGGATGTTTTTCAATTTATTTGTGTCTTTAATTTCTCTCAGCAATGTTTTGTAGTTTTCAGTGTACAAGTCTTTCCCTTCTTTAGTTAAGTTTATTTCTAAGTATTTCATTCTTTTTAATGCTATTATAAATAGGATTGCTATCTTAGTTTCCTTTTTGGATTGTTATTTATAAAAATGCAACTGATTTTTGTATCTTGATTTATATTCTGCAACATTGCTGAATTTGTTCATTAGTTAACAGTATTTGGGTTGTTTGAAATCATTAGGGTTTTTCTACATATAAGATAATGACATACATGAATATAATGACATATATGAATAGAGATCATTTTACTTCCTTTCTGATTTGGATATTTTAATTTGTTTTCTTGCCTGATTTCTGAGGTTAGGACTTCCAACACTATATTGAATAGAAATGTGAGAATGGACATCTTTGCCTTATTCTTGATCATAGAGAAAAGGCTGTCAGTTTTTTACTGTTGAGTGTAATGTTAGCTGTGGGCTATTTCATATATGACCATTATTATGTTGAGGTAATTTCCTTCTATTCCTAGTTTGTTCAGTGCTTTTATCATGAAAGGGCACTGAAGTTGGTCAAATCCTTTTTTATGCTTCTGCTGAGATGATCATGTGATGTTTATTCTTTGTTCTGTTAATGTGTTGTATCACATTGATTAATTTCCATATGTTGAACTATCCTGTTATCCCAGGGATAAATTATACTTGGTCCTAGTGTATGATCCTTTTAATGTGCTTTTGAATTTGTTTTGCTAATATTTGACTGAGGATTCTTACATCCATATCCCACAGGGATATCAGCCTGCAATTTGATTTTCTTGTAATGTCGTTATTTAGCTTTAATATCAGGTACACTGGCCTCATAAAATGAGTTTGGAAGTGTATCCCCATTTCAAATTTTTGGGTGAGTTTGAAAGGATCAGCATTAATTTTTCTTGAAATTTTTCATAGAATTATCCAGCGAAGCCATTTATTCCTGGACTTTTCCATACTGGGAGGTTTATGGTTATTGATTTAATCTCCCTGCTAGTTATAATTTTGTTCATATTTTCTATTTCTTTGTGATTGAGTCTTGGTATGTTGTATGTTTCTAGAAATGTATTCATTGTTTTCTAGGTTATCCAATTTGTTAGTGTATAATTTTTTACAGTGGTCTCCTACAATCTTTTTATTTCCATGGAATTATTTGTAATGTTTCCTCTTTCATTTCTGATTTCACTCTTTTGAATCTTTTCTATTTTTTATTGGTCTAGATAGTTTGTCAATTTTGTTGACTTTTTTTGTCTGTTATTTAAAAAATATTTTTCTATTGTTTTTTTAATTCTACATGTCATTAATTTACCCTCTAAACTTTTTTTTTTAAATCACTTTCCTGCATCTAACTTTGGGCCTAGTTCATCCTTTTTCTTGTTCTTTGAGGTGTATGGTTAGGATTTTTATTTGAAATCCATATATTTTTAAAGATTTTTATTAAAAATATAGCTAACATACAATATTATATTAGTTTCAAATGCACACCACAGTTATTCAACATTTATATACCTAAATAATTGAACACTATGCAACCATGTGACAAAATACCATGTTATCACAACATCATTAACTATATTCTCTATACTGTACATTACATTCCCATTATTTATTTGTTTTATACCTGGAAATTTGAACTTCTTATGTCCCTTTATCTTTTCCCTCCTTTTTAGAAATTTTCAATTACAGTTGACATTCAATATTATGTTATATTAATTTCAGGTGTACAACATATTGGTTAAACATTTATATAATTTAAGAAGTGATCCCCCAACTACTCTAGTACCCATCTGGCACTATACATAGTTATTACTATATTTTGGACTATATTCTCTTTGCCTTAATTTACATCCCCATAACTATTTTGTAACTATGAATTTGTACTTCTTAATGCCTTCACCTTTTTCACCTTATCCATGAAACACCTTCTATCTATCACCCCAGTAAATCTAGTACTCATATGACCCTAGACATAGTTATTACAATATTACTGACTATATACCTAGTTTTTTATTTGAAATCCATATATTTTAAAGATTTTTATTAAAAATATACCTAAGAATGTTTAATATTAGTTTCAGATGTACACCACTGTTATTCAACATTTATATACCCAAAGAATTGAACACCATGCAACCATGTGACACAGTACCACGTTATCACAATATCATTAACTATATTCTCTACTCTGATTACGTTGCAAAAACCAATTTAAACTTCTTAATCCCTTCCCATTTTTCACCCACCCATCTGGCAACCATCAAAATGTTTTTTGTATCTATTAGTTTGTTTCTGTTCTGTTTGTTCATTTTGTTCTTTAGATTCCAGGTATAAGCAAAATAGCATGGCATCTATCTTTCTCTGTCTGATATACTCGACTATGTACAACACCTTCAAGGTCCATTCATGTCTTCACAGATGGCAAGAACCCATTCCCATTATGGAAAAGCAATATTGTATCTATGTACCACCTATTCCTTATCCATTCATCTATAAACAAACACCCAGGGTGCCTTCACATTTTGGCCATTATCAACAGTGCTGCAACAAACATCTGGATGCAGATATTCCCTTGAAGTAGGGTTTTGGGTTTCTTCTGATAAACACCCAGACGTGGGATTACTGGGTCAGTCTTTTTGCCTTTTAAACCTCTTTTCTTTTAAGATTTTTTTTAAATTGGGGAATTGGGGTAGGGGAACAGTGTTGGGGAATCGGGGAAGGGGAAGAAACAAGTTGCGGTCTTTTTTTGTTCTTCAGTCTTGTTGTGAAGGATGTTGTTTCACTGGCCCATGTTGGTATTATCATTGTGCTCTTCCCCAGTGAGGCAGATCGGTCGCCGGCCTCTGAACAGCCACTCAGGGCGGCTCTTGACAGCTCACTCCAGCTGCCGTCCACTCAAGCTGGCTGCCAGGCACTCTTGCTGGCTGCTGGCCACTCACTGTAGCCTATGGCAGCCCACTACAGCAGAGGCTGCAGCCCACACCGTCGCCTGCCATCTTAGCTATAGAGGTAACCAGGTGGAGCTGTTGTTCACCATTTAGCTATAGAGGGCAGTGTCACTGGCCCTCATATGTGGGCCAAGCCAGCTCCTAACCAACGAGCCACTTGGCTGTTTCTACAGTCTTTGTTTTAAAGTCTATTTTGTCTGGTATAAGTGTTGCTACTCCAGATTTTTGTTTGTTTGCATTTTCATGAGATATCTTTTTTCATCCTTTTACTTTCAGTCTGTGTTTCATTTGATCTGAAGCGAGTCTCTTATAGGCACCATATGTAAGGGTCTTTTTTTACCATTCAGCCACCCTACCTTTTGATTGGAGCATTTAATCTATTTACATTGAAAGTAACTCTTGATAGACATGTAGTTATTCCCATTTCATTATTCATATTTATTTTTATTTTTTATTTTTTCATCTTAAAGAAGCCCCTCTAGTATTCCTTGTAATACTGGCTTGGTGTTGATGAACTCATTTAGTTTGTTCTTGTCTGGTAAGCTGTTTTTCTGTCCTTTGATTCTAAATGATAGCTTTGCGGAGTAGTGTCATCTTGGTTGTACATCCCTGCTTGTCATCACTTTGAATATTTCATGCCAATCCCTTCTGTCCTGCAAAGTTTCTGTTGAGAAATCAGCTGACAGTTTTACAAGAACTCCCTACTGGGAACTAACTGCTTTTTTCTTGCTGCTTTTAAGATTCTTTCTTTGTCTTTAACCTTTGGCATTTTCATTATGATGTGTCTGGTGTGGGCCCCTTTGGGGTTATCTTGTTAGGCACTTTCTGTGCTTTTTGGGCTTGCAGATCTATTTTCTTCACCAGATGAGGGAAGTTTTCCATCATTATTTCTTTAACTAGGTTTTCAATTCCTTGCTCTCTTTCCTCCTTCTGCTACCCCTATGATGCAAATGTCCTGGAGGCCTCTTAAATTATCCTAATTTTGGGGGGGAGATTCTTTACTTTGTTCTTTTGCTGTTCTGATTGGGTGTTTTCTGCTACACTGTCTTTTTTTCTTTTTTGAGGGCAGTGTCACTGGCCCTCACATGTGGGACCGAACCGGGGCCGCTGGCTTCCTAAGCCAGCGCTTAACCACCGCGCTACTCGGCTGGCCCTTACACTGTCTTTTCAATAACTAATTCAATCCCCTGCTTTATCTAATTTGCTGTTGATTCCTTATAATGTACTCTTCATTTCAGTTATTGAATTCTTCATTTCTGACTGGTTCTTTCTTTTTTAGCTGAGCTATCATATCATCTGTAGGCAGCTTATGTCAGGCTGCGCATGGAACTACTGTTGTTCAGATCTCAGTTTGCACTCTTGCGCGAGCTCTTAACCAATCGAGCCACTCGGCCAGGCTTTGCTGGTTCTTTTTTTTTATGTTTTATATATCCATTCCTATGTTTCCTATCTCTTTGTTATAGTTCTCTTTAAGATCACTGAGCATCCTTATAACCAGTGTTTTGAACTATGCATCTGGTATACTGCTTGTCTCCATTTTATTTAGTTCTTTTTTTCCAAAACTTTTCTGTTCTTTTATTTGGAACATGTTTCTTTGTCTTCCCATTTTGGCTGCCTCTCTTTGTTTGTTTCTATGTGTTAAGTATGGCTACTATGTCTCCATGACTTAGTATAGTATCTTTATGTAGTAGATATTCTGTGGGATACAGGGGCACCATCTATCTCCCTGGTCCCTTGATCCAGGCACTGAAGGTGTGTTCCTTGTGTGGGTTGTGTGTGCCCTCCTCTTGTTGTTGAGTCTTGGTTGCTGTTTGCATGTGAATGGGATTTAATGACCCTCAGCCTGCTTGCTTATGATGCTTGGCCTTTACTACAGTGGAAGAGCTATTGTGCAGGGGCTGACCTTAAGGAGCAGGATTTGCTTTAGTGGGGCACTAGTACCTGCCAAGTGCCCTTTGGGGAGGCACGCAGGTGGTACTCTTCCATGATCTGAAACTGGCCAGTGGGAATGATAGCTCTGGGGCCTGATGGGATGGGCCCCACCACGGGCAAAGTTCAGTAACAGCCTGTGCCTGTCTCAGGGCCACCGGGCATGGGCCACAAAGCAATCTGCAGATGGCCACAAGCCACACTAGTCTTGGAAGTGCCTTGAGAGGCTAATCCACAAATCGAGGCCTGCTGCCATAGTGCTGTTCTTGGGTCTGTTCGGCAAGAAGTATGGGACATGCTGAAGCCAGATGCTGCTTGTTTGCGTTTTGTGAACCTTTGAGAGATTTTAGGAAATTCCACCACATGAGCCAAGACAGGTCGTTTCTGTGGAAAAGCCACTGGAAGCAGATTGGGTATGTCTGAAATTTGGGTGGGGCCTGGTCTAAGAAAATCACCAGGGCTGGGAGAATGAACGGTATTAGCTAGGTTGATGGAGACCCAGATATGCCAGCTGCCAGTGTCT
Organism: Aselliscus stoliczkanus; assembly: GCA_033961575.1. Taxonomy (NCBI): domain Eukaryota; kingdom Metazoa; phylum Chordata; class Mammalia; order Chiroptera; family Hipposideridae; genus Aselliscus; species Aselliscus stoliczkanus. Next base: position 55,083,511 of record CM066737.1, read on the forward strand.
ACATGCTGGGAGTGGGGAGAGCTCAAGAAAGAAACAATAGATTCTGCTAGCACTTTTGTTTGGGAGCAATCTGCCCCTCCAGCCCATACCCTGCAGCCAGATATCTGTATGTCCTGTATGTCCTTGGCACCTTTTGAGCTGCTGCCCCAGTGCTGAAACGCAGAGTGAATGAGTCCATCAGTGAGTAAGTCTGTATGTGGCCCCTTTGAGAGGATGGCTTGGGACTCTAGCAAGAAGCCCTGCTTCTTACTCTGTCACAGTATCTGCTGGTTTTCACAACCAGAATTTATGGGGACTTCTCTGCCTGTGCTGGAAACCTGGGCTATGGAACCTGGTGTGGAGCTGGAACCACTCACTCCTCTGGGAAGTATCCTCCACAGCTGAGATATCCCTCCCTATTTTTATGGTCACATACAGGTGAGGGACCAACCCATTCCTTGTCTCTGCATCTCCTACCAGTCTCAAGGTGTTTTCTTCTGTATGTACTTAGTTAAAGGACTTTGGTTCAGCTAAACTTTAGGCAGTTTTCAGTGATGGTTGCTCTATAGATTAATTGTAATTTTTATCTGGTCATCAGATGAATCAAGCACACCATTTATCTATTCCGCCATCTTCACTGAAATATGAATCATTCTTTTTAACATAGGTGTTTATCACTAAAAACTTCCCTCAGTATTTCTTTTGCTGCATCCTATAAATTTTGATATGTTTTGTTTTAATTGTTTACCTCAAAATATTTTCAAATTACCCTTTTGATTTCTTCTTTGACCCACTGATTTTTCAAGGATGTGCTATTTAATTTCCACGTATTTGTCAAATTTCCCATTTCCTTCTATTTGCTTCTAGTTTCATTCCATTGTGGAAGGAAAAGACACTTGGTAGCATTCAATCTTATTAAATTTGTTAAGACTTGTTCTTTGACCTAACATGTGATTTATCCTGGTAAATGTTCCATGTGTACTTTGGAAAAATGCATATTCTTTCAATGTTGGGTGAAATGTTCTGAATATGTGTGTTAGATGTATTGGATTATGCTGTTGTCCAAGTCCTCTTTCTCCTTATTGATCTTCTATCTGGATATTCTATCCATTAATGAAAGTGGGGTATTGAAGTCCTCTACTATTATTGTATTGCTGTATATTTCTTCCTCTAGTTCTATCAATGATTGCTTTATATATTTGGGTGCTCTGATGTTGGATACATATGTATTTATAATTGTTATATCTTCATGGTGAATTGAGACTTTTTATCTTTATATAATGTCTTTTTTTGTGTCTAGTGACGGTTTTTGACTTGAAATATTTTTTGTCTGATTATATATATATCCATTTCAGCTCTCTTTAGCTTAATGTTTGTATGGAATATGTTTTTGCATCCTTTTACTTTCTGCTTATGTGTGTCTTTAAATCTAAACTTAGTGTCCTGTAGATAGTTGTCTCCTTTAAAAAAAATCTATTCAGCCACTCTTTATCTTTTTTTTTAAAGATTTTATTGGCGAATTGGGGGAGGGGAACAGCATTGGGGAACCAGGAAAGGGGAACAGACAAGTTAGTGTTTTTTTCTTCTTCAGATAGTTGCGGAGGACGTTGCTTCACTGGCCCATGTTGGTATCGTCATTGCGTTCTTCCCGGATGAGACAGATCTGTTGCTGGCCTCTGGATGTCGCTCACCGTGGCTATTGGCAGCTCACGCTGCCGGCCACTTATGCTGCCTGCCAGCCATTCACTGTAGCCTATGGCAGCCCACTGCAGCAGTGGCTGCAGCCTACACTGCTGCTGGGGCTTGCACAGCTCAGCTCCAGGTGGAGCTGTTGTTAGCTTTAGAGGGCAGTGTCATTGGCCCTCATATGTGGGATCAAACCGGGGCCGCTGGCGTCCCCAAGCCAGCTTTTAACCAATGTGCCACTTGGCCGGCCTGAGTTTAATCCATTTTGATTTAATGTAATCACTGATAGAGCAAGGCTTGCTATTGTCATTTTGTTAAATAGTTTCTGTCTGTCTTGTATCCTTTTTGTCCCTTTTTTCTTTTGTTGCTGTCTTCGTGATTTGTTGATTTTTTTGTAGTGACAAGCTTTGATTCCTTTCACTTAATCTTTTGTGTATCTACAATAGGTATTTCCTTTGTGGTTACCAATGAGGCTGACATAAAACATCTTGCAGTAATAACAATCTATTTTAGCTGATAATAACTTCAATTGCATACAAAACTACTCTTATTTTTCCTCACAAACTTTGTGCTATTAATGTCTCAAATTACTATTTTTTACAATGTAATCATTAACATACTTTATAGCTATATTTTATACTTTTGTTTTTAACTTCTATACCATAATTAAAATCATTTTATGCACCACCATTACAGAATTACAGTATTCTGTATTTGTCCATGTAGTTGCCTTTACCAGCAAGCTTTATAATTTTATGTTTTCATGTGGCTGCCTAGCATCCTTTCATTCCAACTTGAAAAATTCCCTTCAGCATTTCTTGTAAGGCAGGCCTAATGGTAATGAACTCCTTCCGCTTGTATTTATCTGGAAAAGTTTTTGTTTCTCCTTTATTTTGTTTCTAAGTTGGGGAATAGGAGAGGGGGACCAGCCAAGTTGTCTTCAATCTGAGTTGTGGAGGGCACCAGTCGCCATCTGGCTGACCATCAGCAACTCATGGCCTCTAAACTCAACGTGCTGTGTTACAATCTTAGTTGCAGGTGGGCGTAGCCACCATCCCATGTGGGAGTCGAACCTGGCAGCCTTGTTAAGAGCACACGCTCTATCCACTGAGCCATCTGGGGGGAAGCTCAGCTCAAGGTGCCAAGTTCAGTCTTAGTTGCAGGTGAGCATAGTCACCATCCCATATGGGAGTCAAACCCGGCAGCCTTGTTGTTAAGAGCACACGCTCTATCCATTGAGCCATCCAGGTGGCAACTCAGGTCAAGGTGCCGAGTTCAGTCTTCGTTTTGGTTGGTCATAGCCACCACCGAACAGGCAGTCTTGTTAAAAGCTTGTGATCTCTCCAGCTGAGCCATCCTGCCACCTGTTGGCAGCTCAGCAGCAGCTCAGCTTGGGCACAGCATCACTGGCTCATGTGGGAATTGAACCAGCAGCCCTGTTGCTCAGAGCTCTCACTTTTAAGCTAACTCCTAACCAACTGAGCCACTCGGCTGGCCCTCTCCTTCATTTTTGAAGGCAGTTTTACTGGATCTAATATCTTTGATGGGCAGTTATTTTTTTTTTCTCTATTTTTTTGATTCTGCACTTTGAATACATCATTCCATTTTCTTCTGGACTGCAAAGTTTCTGCTGAGATATTCACTTAGTTTTATGGAGTCTCCCTTGTATGTGATGAGTCACGTTTCTCTCACTGCTTTCAAAATTCTTTCTGTGTCTTTGACTTTTAATAATTTGCTTATAGTGTGTCTTGTGTGGACTTTTTTGGATTAATCATAGTTGTGTCTTTGGGGCTTTCTGAATATGGCTATCCACTACCTTTCCCGGATTTAGGGAATTTTCTCACATTATTTCCTCATATAATTATTTCTCCTTTTTTCTTCCTCTTCCTTCCCCTTCTGGGATTCCAGTAATGTGCATAAGTCTCAGGCTTTCATCACTCTTGCTCAGTCTGTGTTCTTTTCCTCCTTTGAGGGGCTACTCTCAAATCACCTGTTTTGAGTTTGCTAATTCTTCCTTCTGGTTGATCAAGTTTACTATTGAATGCCTATAGTGGATTTTTCATTTCAATTATCATGTCCTTCAGCTCTAATTTTTTAAAAATTATTTTCTATCTCTTTGTAGATATATTCACTTTGTTTATGCATTGTTTTCCTTAGCTTGTTGAACATTTTGATGTTATTTTTAATTCTTTGTCAAGTAATTCATATACCTCCATTTCTTTGGGGTTGTTTGCTAGAGACTTATTTTGTTCCCTCAAGTGAGCCTTGTTTTTCTATTTTTTTGTGTGCCTTGAAATTCTGTGTTTTTATCCTTGTTTTTGAAAACTCAGTCACCTTGCCCACTCTTTACAGAAAAGCATCATATAGAGAAATATCTTCACTAATCAACTTTGCTAGAGATTCTGGGGGCCTCTCAAATCTTTTCTGGGGATGAATCTTCTATAGGATATATAATTTCTTAGTTACAGAGATTTGCTGGGTTTCTTCTTCAGGAGCTTGCAGTATCTTGCTCCCTTTGGTGTCTGTCTGCAATACTTCAGGATCTCTGGCACTACCTCAAGCCACTGAGTACTCCTATGTTTTCTGTGCCCTGCAGTTACTGCAGTCATGCTGGTTCCCTATCAGCACTCTCAGTCATGAGAGACAGAAACCAGCCCATTGTGCAGTCCCCCTAAAAGCTGGGATGTTGGATATACATTCTATTCTTCTTTTTCTCTCCTAAGGAGGAAGCTGCTATTTGGGGTTTTCTCCCAATTGCAAGCTGTGTCAGTTTGGGGGAGGAACTGATATGTTTGAAATACAGTGGCTTTTCTTACCATTTCAATGTGACTGTTCTTGGCTTTGAGCTTGCCTTGGGTACTATGACTTCCTACATGAAATCTGGAGTTCCTCTAAAAGCTTTGTGGACTACAAAATTTTGTTAAGTGTGTGTTTCTGTAGAGGGACAAGTTCTGGAGCTATGTAGTTCTACCATCTTACTGATGTTACTTCTTATGCCATATTGTTTATCTCAATCACCTCAGCTAAATTCTAGCCTCAATAAAGGCCATGTCTGAATATTAGCCATCTGTGTGTTTCCATAGGGCTTTACACAAAGTAGGTGTTCAATAAATATCTTACCAACTGGATGAGTCTTATCAATAATTCTAGTTAAGAATGAGAGTCCCATGTTAAAGTTTTCATTAATTAAGAATAGGCATCCCTCAATTCAAAACCACAATAAGGCATCACCTCACACCTGTTAGAATGGCTATCATCAAAATGACAAATAATAAGTGTTGAGAGGCTGTGCAGAAAAAGGAACCCTCATACACTGTTGGTGGGAATATAAATTGGTACAGCCACTATGGAAATCAATATGGAGGTTCCTCAAAATTATAATAAGAATAGAATTACCATATGACCCAGCAATTTATCTCCTGGGTATCTACCCAAAAAATCCAAAAACATCTATCCCTAAGGATATATGTAGTCCGATGTTCATTGCAGCATTATTTATGGTGGCCATGAAACAACCAAAGGGTCCTTCAATAGATGATTGGATAGAGAAGATGTTGTATATATATACACAATGGAATACTACTCTGACATAAGAAAAGATGAAATATTGCCATTGGCGACAACATGGATGGATCTTGAGATTATTACGCTAAGTGAAATAAGTCAGATAGAAAAAGTCAAGAACCATATGACTTCACTCATATGTGGGATATAAAACTAAAAGCAACAAAGGAACAAGACAAATGAAGAAACAAAACTCATAGACACAGACAACAGTTTAGTGGTTACCAGAAGGTAAAGGGGAGGGGAGTGGCATATGAGGGTAAAGGTGATCAAATATATGGTAACAGAAGGAGAACTGACTCTGGGTGGTGAGCACACAATGTGATATATAGATGTATTATAGAAATGTACACTTGAAACCTATGTAATTTTACTAACCATTGTCACCCCAGTAAATTTAATTGAAAAAATAGGCATCTTTCTTTACAAAATAAACCACAGCAGGTGCTTCTGTCTTCTTTAGGAAAGGCCTACACATTGACCAAGCCCATATTCTCATGATTTAATTTTGTGAAGATTTGAAAATTCTCCTTTGGTTTAAACTTGTATTCATATCCTCTACCACTAAAACCAATATAAGAAGCAGCTCTAGGAAGAGATAGCAGAGAGGTTGAAATAATACAAGAAGATAATGTAGTTAACATTTAGGAGAACAAACAGGAGATACTGAAGAAAGAGAATGTATTCATCATACACTAAATACCTACTGTGTGCCAAACACCATGCTAGCAAAGAATTTATTCAATGGTGCAAAGGGGTGTAAAATGATCCTGAAAAGGAAGAAGTGATTAAAGATACTGTAGAATTAAGTAATTATAGTAAGATGATTAATTACTTACCTGAGAGATGAACTCCAACAGAATGGTGAGGTTTAAGTCAGGTTTCAGTAAGGTTAGAAATGAATGAGTGAATGAGACAGTAAAAGAGATGGTCTGTACATACTTTTTCAAGCAATTGAGTGTGGATAGGAAAAAGAGAGATGGGATCATGTAACTTGAAAGGGAAGCAGTATAAGGAAACTTTTATTTTAATACATATTCATTTAGGATGGGAAATATTACTATGGGCCAAAGTTTGAAAATGTAGTTGAAAGAAGAGCTAATTGATGGTTACAAAAATATATGGCGTAGGGTAGAATCAAAAGCAGAAATAGACAATTTAAATTAAAAGGAAATAATGGCACCTTGTCTACTTAGAATAAAGTAAAAGGAAAAAGAAAAAATGAAAGTGAAGGGATATTTTGAAATACAGGGGGGAAATTAAAGCATTTCACATTGAATTGTTTTAGTCCATTTCTTCAGTGACTTTGGATGTGACACTGGTTTCCAGATCAGTAGAATAAGTTGCACTAAGTTTCCTTTTGCTGAAAATAAAGACCACTGGGGTAGAGTTAGAATACTAATTAGGATAGGTAAGTACAATAAAACAATCCATTTGAAGAAGACAACTGGAAAACTATAGAATCACTCATTGGCATATAGTGACATAATACATGTCAAATAGGAGCTTTAAAAGAATAGCCTACTATCCCGACAGAATCATAGGCTTGCCTTTAACAAATGAGAAGTTTCATTATTACCGACTTATTTATACACATTACATGAAGGCAAGATCTCCCTCTCATCTTCTGCAGATGTTAACCACTTCCCACTGCTATCACCACCTCATTTGCTTTTTTATCTGAAGAATGTAAACTCTAAAATCCCAGGAATCAACACATGGATCCAAGAGCAAATGCAAGCACAGTGTACCAATATACAAATTTTAAGAATTTGATATATTGGGTTGTCGGAAAAGTCATGACTCATTTTTGCAATGAAAAACATAAAAAAATATATCATGGCTTTTCCAACAACCCAATATTAAGTGGTCACTCATGAGAACAGCTATTTTTAGGTTAATAAGCTAACTACAAGTCTGAGAAAGTAGCAACACAGGTAGAAGTGAATAGATAGACCATCCCTGCTATCCATCAATACATATATAATAGCAGAGTCAATACTAATTCTGAGCTGTCTAATAATGGTCATGCTAATAATCATTAATTCAGTACTAATCCATCTGATTATTCTCTATTATTGTTCAGGTAAGCTGTATGTGGGTCTCACAAAGAACCTTGATCTCTACATATGTCAATGGTTAATAATGGCTCATCCTATTTTACAGAAATATTAAAGAAATTGATTAAACAGTTCCTGAAAAAATGCTTTGAGTTCCTGGTAGAAGTTTACTGCATAAATATGAAATATCATTATTAAAATTAATCCTCCCCTTCTGAAATTGTCTTATCTAGAATTAGCACAGTTATCTTCCTTCCTAAAGCACTTTTATTTTCCTATAATGGAGGCAAGGGGGGTTTCAAATTGGGCCTTGATCAAAATTCCTTTCTCCTTGAATGCAAGGTCTCACTCCACATGTTCCAGTTCTTTTTGTTCCTTTGCTGATTCATCATCACAGTCAGCTTTGAGACATACCATGGTTATCTCGCTAAGTTAAAATCTTCTTGAACAGCTTAATTATAAATGGAAAATCACCATTATAGCAATGGATGAGCTCTCAACAGATTTGCAACTAAGGATGATAAACTCTTTGATATATACCCTCGGTGGGCCAGAGCTCCTGTTCTTGAAAACAAGTGTCTAAAGCACATGTAAAATTTCAATGTACAGAAGCTCCTAGATTGATACTGCATTTGTAAACAAAACAAAGGTTATTTTTGCATATGATGCATACACTATTAATTCAATTTTCAAAATTTAGATATTGGCAAAAACTAAACCAATCAGTATTCGTCTCAGGCAAAGTTTGTCCTCCACTCTTTTTGATGGAGCTCCTTTTCTCACCTAAAGCATCTAAACTGCTCTTAACTCCCAGGTGTGTTCTCCTCTGCATCACCCTGAGCCTCAGTTCTTTCCAACTTTCTTTTTCAGGGACTATGCCCACAGTGACAATACCTTTCTCTTGGGAGAATCAAGTGCCAACCCTATAATCAGGTTTATAATCACTGCTTTTGATCTTCCAGTATCCATTGGTTTCCAAACTTCGATGGCTTCTCAGCCTTTGACCTGCCCATCTTTCTAGAGATCTAATATTGGTGTGTTCTCTCACCTGACCTATTTGCTCAGTACCTTGCTGGGGCCTCTGCAAATTCAAAGCTTTCAGACTTCAGGTTGCGATCTTTACTCTAGACTACCAGCTCTGGCTTCATAAACCTCTGAGTTTTTCCTTGCCTGGCTCTTAATTTGTATTGACCCTGGTCTATGGTTTCCCTCTGTAATAATACAAGAGATATTTAGGGTAACAATAAGAAGGAAAGGGGGAAGATTTCTGGTGTTCTCTAAATCACAGCCACACATGTGCCCATTAAGAACACCATATATTTGGGCTGGCCGAGTGGTGCGGTGGTTAACGCTGGCTTGGGAAGCCAGCGACCCCGGTTCGGTCCCACATATGAGGGCCAGTGACACTGCCCTCAAAAAACAAAATAAAATAAAATAAAAAGAACACCAGATATTTATATGCCACTCCTGATATCTCTAATTTCTGGAAATAATCATTTCTAAAGGAGCAAAATATCTTCCAAAGTTTAAGCCATGTCTATACAAATGAAGTCCAGAAAATAATTTAAGAAATTATCTAGGGCCGGCCGAGTGGTGCGGTGGTTAAGCGCTGGTTTGGGAAGCCAGTGGCCCCGGTTCGGGTCCCACATATGAGGGCCAGTGACACTGCCCTCAAAATGATGCTAAGACAACCTTCCACCTCAGTTATGAGGATACTTAAAAGTGCTTTATATTTAAACCAATGAGATGATGTTTCCCTCAATTTTCTAAATGTTTATCTATAATATATTTTTATGTATATAAAGTAATATAAGCTATTTGGAAGGCGCATTTAAGTTGTGTTTGTTTTTCTCCAATTTATGTTGGATGTCTAGACATAGCCAAAATGTGTAGCTTTCTTTTTTCACATTTAAAAAAAAATAGCCATTATCCACTGATTAAAAGGGGGCAGAAGATAGAACTGCTGAAAAGTACTATAAAGCTGATGGCATTGATATCAATACAGACAGAATATGCTGTTAGGGAATAGTGTCCTCAGTTGATACATATTCCTAATAAATTCCAAAAGCAGGGACCTTCCAAGTTTACTTTTTATTCCCTAATATATCCTTGAATGACACAGATGAAATTCTTTATAGCTGTTCAACTGCTAGAGTATATGCAGCTTTCGGGACATTTTAAGGGTACATATATCCAAAATAGTTCTCTATATTGCCTGTGCTTTATAGCCAGTTTTCAGGTATTATGTCTGCAACTTCTGAATTAGTTTGTCATTTCAAAAGTGTTTTGGCCTGAGTTACAAAGGTCAAAAAGTCAAAATAATGTTCTCATACTCATTTCTATTTTACCATTGAATCAGTTCACACTGGATAATATCCCTTTAACTTTTTCATATAGGACCACTCACTTTCTGTCCAAAAATCCATTTTTTAAAAGGGAACATAAGAAAGCTCCCCAATGTAAGAAGACTGCATAAACAACAGTACTGACATTAATGGGCATTACGGATAACTGTTAAGAGTGTCAACTTAGGCCTCACTACTTATAAACTGCTTACTACTTTGGGTAAGTTATGTGATTTCTCTGCGTCTGAATTCCTCATTTAAAAAATAGGCCATACACATTTCTCCACAGAAGATAAACACAATAAAGGATACTCAGCATCATTAGCCATTAGAGAAATAAAAGTCAAAACCACCAAGAGATACCACTACCTACACATGAGGATAACTATTTTTTTTAAATAGAAAATAACAAGTGTTGGCAAGGATTTGGAGAAACTGAAATGCTTTTGCATTTTTTCTGGGAATATAAAATGGTGTAGCTTCTTTGGAAAAAAATCTGGAAGTTCCATAAAAGGTTAGTTATAGAGTGACCAAATGACTCAACTATACTGCTAGGTATATACCCAAGAGAAATGATAATATATGTCCACACAAAAGCTTGTACATGAATGTGTATAGTAGCATTATTTATAATAGCCAAAGAGTGGAAACATCTAAAATATCCTTCAACTAATGCATGGATACACAGAAATGGTATATCCATACAATGGAATATTACTCAGCAATATAAAAGAATGAAGTACTGATCTAAGCTACATGTTTGAACCTTGAGAACAATATGTTAAGTGTAAGAAACAAATCACAAACATCACATGTTATATGATTTCATTTATGATTTCATTTACATTAAATGTCTAGAAGAAGCAAATCCATAGACCCAGTAAATTGATTGGTGGTGGCTTAGAGCTGGAGGTGGTGATGGAGGTAGGGGATTGAGAAGTGACTGTTAATGGTTATGTAGTTTCTTATTGAGATGGTGAAATATTCTGAAATTGATTGTGATGAAGGTTACACAACCCTGTGAATATACTTGAAATCACTGAAATGTATGATTTAAGTGGATCAATTGTATGGTATATGATTAATATCTTAATAACAATAATTCTTGCTATTTGTAGTAGCACTATTAATAAATAATGATACCAAATATTATAACAATAATAAATATTAGTAGTAGTAGAGATTTTGTTGAATAAAAATAATTATTTTATATATAGTTATAATGTATAATATCATTGTTTTATTATTATTATTAATTATTATATTTATTATAAAATTACGCTATGAGACTTATAGCTTATTTGCAGATATAATTTGGGGCCTAGATAATTTTGTCATACTCAGTATACTATAATAAATATAACTCAAACCTTGTAGTCAGACAAATCTGATGAAAATCCCAACTCTGCCACTTACTAAATACATAGCTTCAGGAACATTATTTCACCTGAGGATGAGTTTCCTCCTCTGCAAAATGGTTCAAAAATACCTACTACTACCCTAGGCTCTTAGAGGAATAAATAGGACAGTGCATGTACAAATGCCTGTTGCACTGCCTATTGTATAGTAAATCCTCAAATCATTTTGTTTCCATATGTGTAAAATCATGGTATTGGCATTAATGAAAATGTGATGATACACTTTCAAGCTTATGTTAGTATCTCAATAAGACATAAACTTCAGCAATGCCTCAAAACAACAATATAGACATAGATATCTGGTCAATCATGTTATTCATGAGATGTTCATAATCAACTCGCTACATTACAGTAAAATCTTTAGTAAACCGTTAACTTTTTCTTTTAATTCTTAAGTATCTCAAAACAAGTACAGCTAAATTACAAAAACTTACAAAAACTAAGTAAACCAGTTTCAGTCTTAAGCATTAATACAGCAGCCAACTCAGGAAAAAAGCTTGGCCTAGATATTCGAAACTTGTAAATAATGTACATGTTGTACAATCTGGTTAATAGTTTTGGGAAGCCCATGCTAAGCACATGCATGGTATCTTGCAACAAAAAAAAATAGACCTTTTGGAAACAACTCACTAACCCTAAAATGTCTACAAGGGAGATAGAATATTACCATAGATCAGCTCCAATTACCCATGCCAAGAAAGCTGAGTAACTCATGATACCCTTCTTCATCCTCTCTAACGGTTTCATTTCTTCAAGATTAAATAAAGGTTTTCAAGGAATTACTTGAAACTAACATTTTAGGAAGAGTATAGAAAAACAAAAATAATTCAACAAAATCCCTTGCTACCACCCTTATACACACATTGCTTATACCAAGTCATTAACTGGAGCTAATGAAATGATCATATATTGTTATTTGCATTAATAGTAATTCTAGTTTGACATTTGTAGCTCAATTGGTTGGTGACTTGCTGTAGATTTTTTGTTCTATGACAACTTTAGAAAGAATTGACTAATTTTGCTAAACTGATGAGACTCAAAGGTATCATAAGTTTGATTTTGAGTATTTGCCATATTGAAGCAAATGGTGAACAATTTATTATTTCAAAAGGTTATATCTTTGGCAATTTTTAGTTATTTCCAAATAAATATAGCACTTTGGTTGAGGTTACAGAGCGAGTTCATTATATTGAGTGAAAGTCAGAGTATAGAACTGTTAATTTATAAGGTATTGCCACACATACAGACACAGACGCACACACACACGCGCGCGCACACACACTTACTCTCCCTTTTCCCATCTCTGTTTTTTGGCAGCTATCATATTGCATTGTAATTCTGTTTACACATCTGTCTTCCCCACTAGACTGAGAACACCTTAAAGCCAAGGACCTCATTTATTAACCCCTATATCTCCATGTTGCAAGATAGTGTTTGGCATCCACTATGAGCTCAACAAATATTTTTAGGTAAATAAAGTTTTAAAAAGGTAGATTTGGTTGAACAACTAATTTCCTAATTTAGTATTCAATTAGTTATTTATTTTTGTCTTCTAGTCCTGGGTATAGCATTAAATGGTATATTTTGCTTTATTCTCTTGTACAGTGTTTTACAGTGGGCACTTAGGGGACCTAATATAATTTTCAGCAGAAAGTGATATGCTGGCAAAATTGATTTCTGACAAAGATTAATACTCTATATATACAAGAGAAAGTATGACTCAGTAGCACCTAATACAGTCATGAAATATAAATTTGAGCAGCCTGTAAATATATAATAAATTCTGAATGATAGAAGTGAAATAAAGGGAATTTTTATACCAAATCAAATTCATCTAAAGCAAAACTATCTGGCTCTTTGAAGCATCTGAGTTATTTAATTAGCTTGGACTATTCCACTGGTCTGATGGTTTTTATTTATTTATTTATTTATTTTTGATATGGTTTAGGCACCCCACCCTTCTTTTAGAATCTTTGACACAAAAAGAGAAAGCAAATAGTTTTATATTTATTTTCTGCATAACACTGACTGGCTTATTTTTTTAAAAATTAAAGTTTATTGAGGTGACAGTTGTTAGTAAAGTTACATAGGTTTCAGATATATGATTCTGCAATACATCATCTATATATCACATTGTGTGTTCACCACCCAGAGTCGGTTCTCCTTCTATCATCATATATTTGACCCCTTTTACCCTCATCTACCACTTCCATTCCCCCCTTCCCCTCTGGTAACCACTAAACTATTATTGTCTGTGTCTATGATTTTTTTGTTTTAAATCCTAAAAAAAATCCAAGAAGGAAGTTATCATCATCGAATAAAAGAACAGAGCACATTTCCAAAGTCACCCTTAATGGAATTTAACGTATTTTTTTTTTTTTTTTTTAGCGGAACCATCCTGCCACTGGCCGGGCATCGAACTGCTGGTGCTCAGAGTCAGCTCGCACTCTTATTTATTTTTTGAGGGCAGTGTTACTGGCCCTCATATGTGGGACTGAACCGGGGCCGCTGGCTTCCCAAGCCAGTGCTTAACCACTGCGCCACTCGGCCGGCCCCACCCTTAATGGAATTTAGATGTGATATATCCAATCATTGTTCATGGCTTTTTCAAAACTTCTGGCGGTCTGTTACAGTTTGTAAAGCATGCACTTGGGTTCTATAAAAAAAAAGTTTACAAAGAAGGGTCTTCCTCACATCAATTCATTTTAAGTGGAGCACATGTCCTTATGTTTTACTACTTTGGTACTGAAGTGCAATATAAATTAATATACTATGAAGCCATGTTATTTTTTCTTAGAACAAATATTGAAAATGTATTTAATTCCAGCTGCCAAAAAAGAACTAGCTCTGCTAGAGCAAAAGTTTATTTATGAAACTAAAAGCTAAATTTACCTTCAGAGAGAGAGAAAAAAATGAAAGAGAATAGGACCAAATTAGTTTTCTGTGTGTGTTTTGTGCATTCCTTTGGTCTGTACATTTCATACATTACTATAGGCAGCTGTAGCTGAATGGGCTTGCATTGTGAGAACAATAGTTTTCAGATTATTTTGTTAAGAACATGTTTATCATCTCAAAATATATGGTTATTTGGTTAAGACTGATCTTCTTTCAGCTTTACAATGTGAACACAATTTAGCACCAACCAAACTGTCATCACTATGTCAGTAAAGAATATGTAAATTTCTAGAACCCTGTGGATGACTAATAGATTACACTATAGGAAAGAGAAAGTCAAGATGTTTATTTTCCTCTAGAGACACAACAAAATATCTTTACCAATGCCAACTTCATGCAGTAAAAATATTCATTTATACTGAAAATTTTCATTTACTGGATTGACTTTAGGAGTATGAAGAACTGATAACTGAGTGTAACCCTCAAACAAGCACATGAATAATTATACCAGACCATGTTTTCTAAAACTACCTTGAAGCTAGTACTTAAGTATTTCCCACAATATTTCTCGTTTTGCATAAAATGCCTGCATGGGATTCCTCTCTGTGGGGAAAACGGAATTCAGAGAAATTCCATTTCTAGAGAGAACTAACTAATGTTTTTTTTTTTGGTTATCTATTGTTGTTTAACAAACTACATCTAACTTAGTGACAAATGACAATCATTTGATTTTTCTCATGACTTTTTGGGTTAGAAATTTGAGAATATTTGTCTCTTAACTACACAGCACAAGCCAGGGAAGGTGGAGCTAGAGGTTCCACTTCCAAAATGGCTTCTTCACTTACATGTCTGGTGCTTTGGTACTCATTGGTTTCTCATTCTCCACATGGTTTTTCATCCCCTAGGGTCTCTCCATGTGTCTTGAGCTTCTCACAGCATGGTAGTTTCAGAGCAGACCAAGAGACCCGAACAGAAGTTGCAAGGTTTCTTTTGATCCAGCTTCCAAAATCCCACAATATCACTTATGACATACTCTATTGGTTAAGCGTATCCCTAAAGCCAACCCAGTTGCAAGGGGAGAGGAATGACAAACTATGTTTAGGTGGTAGGAGCAGGGGGAAAAAAAGCATGGGCACCTTTAAATCTACCACAATGTTGTCTCAAATTTTAAGTATTGGGGTTTGGGAAACCTGAACTTTGTAATGTGCTTACCCCATTTGGGTTGGATTGTTGTGTTTTTGGTAGCTCTAGTTTTAGTTCTAGTTTGAGGATGTCTAAAGCTGAATGCACTTAATAAACTTAAAAAAAATGAAGGAAAATAATTTCCAGAAGTTTTTATAATCTTATTGAATTCTGAAAGCTTTCCACATGTAGACAGGGTTGTCCAGCTTCCCCGATTATTATTTTTTCTATCTCTTTGTTACCTTTGAGGTTTCCAAACCCTCATCATTCTGACTACAAAGCACCCACTGACACTGGTGATCAATCTGACATTTACAGTGCTCTTAACATCACTTTATTATTAATACATAAGAGTAAGTTACAAAATCATTTCCAGTTGTAAATAAATGGTGCTAAAGAAACCTGTGGAAAAGTTAAAATCACTTGAAATTAACCAGTCATATGCTCCTTGAAATGCCAAAGATCTGGTTTAACTGATTTTGTTTTTCTTTCTCAAAATGACATGTTTGCTTTAGCATGTCAGAGAAACAGCCATTCTGGGATGAAAAATGGGTTAGGTCTCCATCTTTCTGTCAATACAGTTGTTTTCAAATTGTGTTACAAACTGAATAGTTCAGCCTTGCATCCAATGTACATTGGAAGCAAATTACTTTAGTAATTTTACAGGGTGGTACAGGGTTATTTGGGCATATATATCTATGTTGAACTACATATTTATATAAATATAAATACATATTTATACATCTTAGAGATGTCCTGAATAGCACATACAAGTGTTGAGCTAGTGCATCTGAATGAAGTATACTCCCTATAAGGAAGGGTCTCTCTCCTCACTTTAGAGAAATACTGCTCAGACTTTTCTGTTGATGTGTGCCTAATGGCAGAGGAGAATGAAGTATTCAACTAGGGAAACAAACACAAAATTTACTAATGTGTTATTTAAAGTAGTTGTGTGAAATTTTGCTTTCTACTCCTTAATATATAAGTTTTCATATGAAAGCAACTTATATACTTGCATCTCCAAGAAATCTAACAATACAAGATCATTTTATGGCTTCATGTAACCCCTGGCAAAACACAGAGTACACTTGAGGTATTTTATTCCAGAATGGATGGAAAGATGTAAAAAAAATTACGAAGAGGGTGTGTCCACACATCTATAACAAAAAGTAATGAGTTCAAGGTAATACAAGTGGTTGGGGGAGAGCCATAGTTTAATACTTCAACATTATTTGCAGGATATTCACCATTTCCACAGCCCACTCTTGACAACATGTTTATTATTTTCTCTTCTTTCTGTTTTAAAATACTTAACTTTGGTAGTCGTACTGCTAGGCTGATTAACTACAATGTCCTGTATTATATTTTAGAAAAATGAAAAGCTCTTAGGAATGTAATTTTCTCTCACCTGTTTTTAAGATAGCAATAAGGCTCTAATAATCTGAGTTGAATTTGAAAGATCAAAAGCTGAGTCACGAATGTCCAAAATGAGTGAAATATTGGGGCCAACTCATCTTCTCTGTCTACATAATTGGTAGGTACCACCATGGTCACATATTTGAGTAGATCACATGCCAAAAGTAGGTCTAATACATTTCCAGCATATTTACTCAGTTCTCTTGCTCAGAATTGAAGACACTCTTCCACTTGAAAAATAGAATGAAACCCAATAGGTGAAATCTCATCCATGTTTAAGCACATGTTTTAGACTAAAGGAAGGCCACAGTTTAAAAGAGATACCTTCAGGCCTCTGAGTTTCAATCTTACAGTTCTTGAAATACAATTAGTGACAGGGGACAAAAAAAGAAGGCTCAACACTTTGTGTCCTTATTTGAGACTATAAAAAGACAGTAGCACCAATAAATCAGTCTTTTACTTTTCCTAACACCATATGATTCATAAATATTCAGTATCTCACCATAAAAACAAGTTTTAAATAGCTATGGATTGTGCCATTGGAAATAATATTAGCAAATCATTTTAAAGGCTTACAGAAGGGCGCTTTTATTTTAAAAAGCTCTTGTTCCCCAAGAGTTAATGCTCTCCAAATTAAAAAAAAATAGCTGATAAGCATGAAAATTTTTCTGTACCAATCACCAATGCACAGAACCCATGAATATATCAATCGCAGAGTTAAAAAGCTCTGTCCTATAGCACACTTAATATCCAGTGTAACCAATTAGTATTACTATTCCTTGATTCAATACAAACTCATTTCCTTAAACTGCTATTGCACTGAACTCCAGGGTTATAAATGAGCAGACACAAATTCATTTGCATGTAATAACAGTGGCAATAAACCTTTCTTGGTTCATGCAATTTTCCCCATCTGTTAACAGAGAGCAAATTTAGGATCTATTATTCCCAGAAGGGGACTTACCCAGCTGGACATCTATAACACTTGGATGATTCTCCACGGGAAACAATGGCTTCGGAGGTTTGTCTGTGAGTAAAGCTAGAAGGGAAAATGGAAGTAATGGAAAAATTGAGATAAATTACAGGATAAGAAAGATTCTATCATAGATGATATTTAATGTTTGTAGACTAGACGGTATATAAACATTTATTAGACAGTATTCCTACTTGAGTTGTTACTCTAATCATACAATCTCCATTTCCCAGCAAATTTAGAGCACCATTGATCATTGTAAATAGGCCATTTGAACATGTACACTTTCCAACAAGATCAAACAAGTAGACTATGTTGAGTGGTTTTTATAAGCTTGTGAGTATAAAGAAATATAGATTTCAAAAGTATAATCAGAGAAACATTAAATTTCCATACTTACTCTGTAGTGTTACATATTCTAAATTAACACTAACCCTACTGGACATTTCTGGTGGATTGAATGAACCTCTATGCTTCTGAATTATTCCCTACTCCCAACCTCAACCCCCAAAACAATATAATAAAGCACTTGTTCTTTCATTAGGATAATTGATTAAAATACTGATTGAGCATCTTTTATCCACCAAATCCTATGCTAAGTGATATGGGAGAAGGAAGTAGATATAGAATCTAGGACTATGAGCACAGAATTAACACATTAAAATAAAGAGATGCTATATTTATCAGGGTGATCACTTTGTAAGTTACATAAATGTTTAATCACTATCTTATATACCAGAAACTAATATAATATTGTATATCAACTGCAATTGAAAAATAAAAAACACTAAAAAATTAAAAAATAATAATAAAATAAAGATATAATAGAACAAAGAATACAATCTAATAAAAAAATTGTAGCAGTTGATCTATAAGGCTATATGTGGTGAAGGCATGGAGAAAAGAGGGGTCAATATTGGTTGGCAGGGTTGGTGAAAGTTTTATGAAGGAAATGGTTCTCCACATAGACCTTAAGGAATTAGGGGCCGGCCGAGTGGCTCAGTTGACAAAGAGCTTGCTCAAGAGTGCAAGCTGAGCTCTGAGCAACAGGAGTTTGATGCCCAGCCCAAGCTGAGCTGTTGCTAAGCTGCCAGGATGCCTCAGCTAAAAACAAAACAAAAAACAACAACAAAGGGTACAATGGAAAAGATTTGGAAAGGCAGAGCGTAATGAAAAATGATCTTGGCGGGTTGGGTTAAAGAGCAAATTGCTCATGATGTGGAGTAACTGGAAATTAAACCAAATAGATAAGATGGAGCTCAATTCTGGAGGATCCTGAGAAACATTCAGAGGAATGTTGACATGCTTTAGTACAGTAGAAGGCCATTACAAATTCTTGGAACAAAAACAACAAAAGACTCAAGGAAAGTGCCACCTAAAAAATGGCAGGCTTAGGACTGGCCTAGTGGCTCAGTTGGTTAAGAGCTTGCTCAAGAGTGTGAGCTCACTCAAGAGTGTGAGCTGAGCTCTGAGCAACAGCAGTTCAATGCCCAGCTCGAGCTGAGCTGCAATTGAGCTGCCATCAGGTGGCAGGATGGCTCAGCTAAAAAAAAAAAAAATGGCTGGCCTAACTATGTACAGTGTCAGATGGGTAATAGATTTATTAGGGTTATCACTTTGTGAGGTATATAAATGTCTAATCACTATGTTGTTTTGTACACCTGAAACTAATATATATTGTATGTCAACAGTAACTGGAAAATATTTTTTTTACAAATAAAAATAAATAAATAAAGATGATTGGCTTAATATACAGGATGCACTGCAGAAGAACAAAACCAGCTAAGAGGATGCAACAACAATGCTGCAGTGAGCGAGAGAGGAATCAGAGTGGTGGAGAGTAGGAAAATTACAAAAAAAAGAGGCAAATTTGAGAGGCATCTAGAAGAAAGAAAGAAATGAGAGGATTTGGCATACAGATATAAAATGCTTTATGGCAAAGCTTATATCAAGATATTATGTATATCCTGAATTCTTTTTTTTTTCTTTTTTTTTGAGGGCAGTGTCACTGACCCTCATATGTGGGACCCAAACCGGGGCTGCTGACTTCCAAAGCCAGTGCTTAACCACCACGCCCCTTAGCTGGCCCCCTATCCTGAATTTGTTTTAATTGTTCCCAAATTTATGTCTTGTTTCAACTATCCAACTGGATTCTTATTTATTAAAGGGAAATATTTTATACTTCTTTCTAACCCACAGGAGAAAGAATAGAGCTGGACATATAAGAGAATCATGAAACCATCATAATTGACTGGCTTAAGAATTCTCTGTTGAAGATACATTTCATATTTGCAAGGATGGTTAGAAGAGAAAAAGAGAAATTAAAGATAACCATGTGACAGGTAAGGTTAGGAAAATATACAAATTTTGTGAGAGTCACAAAACAGTTGTTGATAACAAATAAATACACCAGAGATTCTTAGGAAAGAGCTTCACATACTTTACTATCTTCTTGATATCCAATTGCTTGAAATAGGAAAATTTTAGTGAATAATTACTTCCATTTTTCCAACTAATCATTATTAATGGACTACAACACATTTTCTCCATATGTAATCAAACAATATATTTTTCAAAGTGAGCTGACTTTGGCATAATATAGATAAAATATACACATATAATATCTATAGTCTTCATTTTCTAAATACTTCAGTTACTTTTCATATTTAAATGTTATTTGAAACATAAGGGATACACTTCAAACAAAATTTAAATATTTGGATTCAAAATCCAGTCATAACAAGTGTTCAATTTTGTTGTTGCTTGTTTTGTTTGTAATAGCAAAATATTGGAAACAGTCAAAATATCCATCAGGGCCTGCCGAGTGGCGCGGTGGTTAAGTGCTGGCTTGGGAAGCCAGCGGCCACGGTTCGGGTCCCACATATGAGGGCCAGTGACACTGCCCTCAAAAAAAAAAAAAAGTGTTAGGGCTAGCCGAGTGGCGAGGTGGTTAAGCGCTGGCTTGGGATGCCAGTGACACCAGTTCGGGTCCCACATATGAGGGCCAGTGACACTACCCTCAAAAAAAAAACAAAAAAAAATAATAATAAAAAAATTTTTAAAAAAGTATCCATCAGTCAGAGACTGGTTAAATAATATTATAATATTTTTATACAATATAATGATATATTATTATGCAGCTATTTGAAAGAATTAGGTAAATCTGTACATCTATTATTAAAATATCTCCAAGATATATTATTCAATGAAAAAGCAACGTTCCAAACAGTATGCACAATATACTACCCTTCGAATAAAATACATAAATACATACTTTATTTTATATATTATGTGTGTGCATAAATGAATTTATTTGTGTAAGTATGGAATATTTCTGAATGGATTCATGTGAAACATAACTGATTTGTTCTGGGGAGAGGAATTGGGTGGCTAGAGAAATGGTTGGGGTGTGGGGGAAGGGTATATGAGCAGAGAAAGACTGAATTTTCACTATATACATTTTGTACATTTGAACAACATACACGAACTGTGTATTCAAAACATGAATAAAATTGAAACTAAATTAAATCCATCCACCCACATTTTATTTATTAAAAATAACATTTTGGTTACTTTGTAGAATTATTGTCAATTTGTCTTACCTGTCCAGATTATAGACACTTAGCTTGACAAAAACTGTTCTTAGTCTTATTGTCAAATGTGTCTTCCCTCCAAATGAATTAATTAAAATGAGATAGGAGGGAAGCAATTATAAGTAATGTATTTCATGCTGAATGATGAATATTTTGTCTTACTTTCATCAGGATATGAATTTGAAGTCATTGCTGTCCCCTATCCTTACCTTCTGCCGTGGACTATGGATATATTTACCCTGAATTTATTATTGTTAAATGTCAATTACTGAAGTGGCATTTATTAATATTAATCATAATATAAATACCTTAAATTTATAGGTGGATCATAATTTTCAAAGTGCTTTTAGATACATAGGTTTATGTGAGATATACAATGACCTTGGGAGGTAAGGAAGGTAGTTATAATTATGGCCAATTTAGAGATGAAGTTAAATGAAGCTTACATTGTCTCATTTGGTGCCTCCTGTGACCAAAAGTCCCCATTAGCAAAATAAATAGAACAACAAATATAAGTTGGAGGCAGAAGACAGGTAAAAATGCCCAGTACTGAATCAATGGTTTTAGCCTCTTTGACTACACACTAATTAACTAAGCTAATGTTCCTAGGCCAATGGGAGTTGCATTGTGGCAAACAGCCAGCTGACACATGATTCCCTATAGGACATTCTGCACACATACATTTTTTTTCTAAACCCATGAATGCAAGAGAATGAACTTGCACTTACCCTAATACATCCCAGTGGGATGTATGGGAGTGGAGCCTCATTAAATCCAATATCATGTCTAGGCCTGGGAATTGCCAAGAAGTGCAGAACACTTGTGATGATAAAACAGCAACTGCAGCAGTTCATCTGGATCCTGACCACCAGCCCAGAGACAAATCTGTCAGTGCCCAGAATAATTACAGCACTTGCAGATTAGCTGGAGCACATGCTCCCATAGGCAGGCAAGCTCATTTCTTTCTTTTCTTTTAGATCTAATCTGAATTTTACAGTTACTGTTTGGAAAACGAAGGGGAGGACTGTTAATATTAGGCTCTCTGAACAACAGTAGAGATTGATAATTTTATTAGAAAATTTATCCTGGACATCTAGAGAGAATAAATCGGGTCTGAGGTAGTCTTTGGATTTGCTGCTCTAGCTTCATATTTTGACTGAAAGAATGGGAGCAAGGGATGCAGTTTGGTACTAATATTTCAGTCCATGACTCCTCCTCTGCATTTCCCTCTGTAGCTGCTTATGTTTAATTACCCTTAAACATCATTGCTCTACTGAGTATAACATGACACTAGTCTTAATATGCTAGTGAATCTATTACTGTTACTGCCTGCTTTTTCCTAAAGCTGGGTTTTATATGTTTGACACTAACTTTCCTGAGAATGTTCAAATAAGGTTTTTTGATTAATTGCAGACAAAGGTTGTGTCTACCTGTACAAACAGATCAATTGGTTTGACTGAAATTATTGGTCATTTTCCATGAACTTAGTATAATAAATCAGTAGAATTAGTTGTTTGACTGAATAAATCAGTTCATTTGACTATATTGCTTAAATATTACATACTGTTATTACAAGTTTCATTATCCTCTTTTGTTGTTGGCTTGTCTGTTTAATTAGACTTGCCAGAGAGCCAAGTGAGAGGGAGTAGAAAGACAGCTTGATGCAAAATCCACTAAGTATACAAACCCATATACTAAGGATCCTAAAATAACTCATTAATTTCTATGAATGAAGCCATTATGGAATGTGTATGTTAAGGTCAATGAAAGGACCCCTCCAAATCCATTCAACACACAAGCACTATAATCACATTTCAAAGCACTATTTTCAGGGCTGGCAGAGTGGCTCAATTGGTTAAGAGCTTACTTAAGAGTGTGAGCTGAGCTCTGAGCAACAGCAGTTCAGCAGTTTGATCCCCAGCTCCAGCTGAGCTGCCAACAGGTAGCAGGATGGCACAGCTAAGAAAATAAAGCTCTATTTTTATCACAACATTTAACCTTTCAAAATCTACCAATGTCTCCTACATTTACAACAGGATAAAATCTGAACCTGTGAGCTAAGATCACAAAGGGAGCCACAATATAGCCTTAAAAAAATACCAAAAAACCTTCCTGCCTCTTTACCCACTCTTCTACTATCAATGCTATAGCCAAGTTACCTTCCTAATTTGCCCCATTAACCCCATTGCATTAATTTCCAACTATGCATGTTATTATTCTTAAAAACACTTTCCCTAAGTTTAGAATCAAATAATAATTAATTTCTATAGTTATCATTTATTTAGTATCCCTGTGTTACATTTTACAGATAATTTTCCCAAAGTCAAGCAGCTTTTGGCTAGTAAATCTAGGATCTGAACTGAGTTCTGACTGATTTCACCATGTCCACAATGCCTCTCTAACACCTCCCCTTCCTTTCAGCCACCCCATGTTCTACCTATCCTCCAAAAGCCAGTTTCAGTGAAACACCCTCCAGAAAGCCTTCCCTAATAAAAGCCCAAGCTCATTTTTCTTGTCTCTGAAATCCTAAAGTATTTATTATCTCTTTGAACCACTCACTTGGTTCATACACATACACTACTTTGAATACAAATTAAACCTCACCTTGCATAGGTATATCTACTCTCTCTAACTAGATTTTTAAGTTCCAGGAAGACAAAGATCATGCTTCATATAAGCCAACAATTAAGATAGTGTCTGGCACCACGGAAAAAATATACACGATATCCAAATTGACTTTCCCACGATATTCCTTTTTTTTTTTGAGGGCAACATCACTGGCCCTCATATGTGGGACCCGAACCGGGGCCGCTGGTTTCCCAAGCCAGCGCTTAACCACCACGCCACTTGGTCGGCCCCATGATATTCCTTTTTAAAAAATTGGTGCTTCCCATAGGTTCTTAGGTTAGAATGGACTGAAAGAAACTCTTGCTAATTTAAACAAAAAGGGAATTTATTCGAAGGATATCTCAAGGATGGGCAGGATGTCTGGGGAATTAAGTTTAGAGACAGGAAAGATACCAGACCAGGTCTAGATGTACAGACAAAAGGGACTACACAATAATTTCACCTTGATCCCATCATTGGATTGAATTCATTTTAACTGGTTTTGTGGGGTTTTTTAGTGTCTTGTTTTTGTGCTATGTCCCTTTGATCAAGACTCAACATCCCATGAAAGAGAAGCAGAATGGACAAGTTTTGAGCTCCGGCCCAACCCAGACTGCATGCACACCTTGAGGAAAAGAAGAATCCCCTAAAGTAGGATTTCTCAACCTCAATGCTATTAACTTTCACTGACAGATGATTTTATATTGTGTGTGATTGACGTGTGCATTGTAGGGTGTTTAGCAGCATCCCTGTCCTCTACCCACTAAATGCCAGTGGTACATTCCCCCAGTTGTGACAACCAAAATTTTCTCCAGGCATTGGTAAATAAGAACCATTATTCCAAAAGGAATTTAGGCTGCCTGATATTCTAAGGGAATTAAAGATTTGGGGACAGAAGACTTGGGAATAGTCTTCATGCCGAAAAACAAAATGGAGGTCCTTACTAAGAAAATTTGATTTAGGGAGAGCCATGGGATCTTGTTAATATCCCTAAAGGTTTTCTGTAATCATGAAGGGCGATTAGCCAAGTCTATCCAGAGTAGTTGACTAATTTTCATATTTCATAAATTGAACACAGAATGATCCAGAGATTGTTGAACTCTGGAAACATCGTAAGTACTATTTTTCTTTGGAAAGAAATATCTCTTTTTCAATTAACTACATAGACTTTCAATTCTGAATTATGATGTTACATTTCACTGGCCACTTAGTGAATCTAAAGTCCCATATATTATAAATATTTCATTTCTAGGATTACTAGTCTGAGAGTCCCTCAATTTAGATAATCATTTAGAAAAAAACAGAAAATAAACATGATTATTTAATATCATCTTTAATTCTCTAAACCTATACAACCAAACAGGAGCAGTCTTGAATATAATGTGTCTCATTTACCATGAGCTTCATTGTTTTTTTGTTTTTGTTTTTTTATTTTTTAGGGCAGTGTCAGTGGCCCTCATATGTGGGACCCGAACTGGGGCTGCTGGCATCCCAAGCCAGCTCTTAACCACTGCGCCACTCGGCCGGCCCATACCATAGGCTTCACTGTTTTGCATACCCTACTTCAAAAAACTTTATTCTCTAGCCAGCTTTTAGGCACCCAGGGTTGTGTCTCTCTAATCAAAACTTACTGCAAAGAAGTCTTTCTGGTTTAAATCTCAGAACTTAAGACATCTGTACCTCTTCTCCTAAGTCTAGTTGCTTTTGAAAGATTGTCTGTAAATGTGGAATGATAGGCTTTACTTCTTAGAATGGGGTTAAGTAGCAGGCAAATACTGGGCCCCAGGACCCTTCCCTGAACTCCTGTTTTCACATTGGTGTTGGCCAACAAACAGGCCAACTTCAGCAGAAGTTGAAGACAGTGTAGTTTCTTTGATTTCAAAGATTCCAACCAGCATTATTATGATTCCTTCACTTCTTAACTACATATTAAATGTGAGAGCTGAGGCATATTTTTTTTTGAGGGCAGTGTCACTGGCCCTCATATGTGGGACCTGAATTGGGTCCACTGGCTTCCCAGGCCAGCACCTAACCACTGTGCCACTCGGCCAGCCCAGGCATATTTTAAATTAATAAAACACATTAATGTCCATTAAAAGTAAAGCCTTGTTTTCACTCCAGCCTGTTATTTCCTCCATCAACTGAGCACTATAGCAATTAATTTCTTATATTTACTCCACCAAAACTCTATAATATTCTTTGCCTTATTTAAAGTAGGAAGTGGCAGACTGACATATATTTTTTTGTTTGTTAACTCCATCCAAAGAGAATACGTATTCTTTAGGTGTTCTAGCTATTATAGAAAGGCTGTGATGGATTCAGAAAATAAAAAATTAAGGCAGTGATTCCCAGAGTCATTTGGAGATTTGTTTTCAAACCATCGCTGGCTCAATCTTTAGATATTTTGATATGTATTTCCCATATATCCTTACCCCTCTCCCTCAATCAGGAATAATTTACTTTAGCAAGTCACTATTACTGATGGTGATGGCATCTATGCCTCATGTGTGTATCTGGGTGATAAAATTATTGAGAACCACAGAGTCAGTCAGATAGGAGGTTATATTTATATGATTAATTGCTTTTAAAACAAACACATCTTAGTTGCATTAAATATTTACATTAAAAGTACTCTTGTCAGGCCTACAACTAAGATTGCTCTACCCAGCATGGATATCACTTAAAATTGAAGGAGAAATAAAGAGCATCTCAGAAAAGAATAAGCTTAAGGAATTCATTACCACCAAGCCAGCATTGCAAGAAATGTTAAAAGGGCTTTTTTAAACAAAAGAAAGGGGTAAACAAGCTAACCCAGGAAGACCAGGAATACAAATAACAAAATGGCAATACATATGCACCTATGAATAACCATTTTAAATGTGAATGGGCTAAATGCTCCAATCAAAAGACAGAGAGTGGCTGAGTGGATAAGAAATTAGGACCCATGCATTTGCTGTTTACAGATGGAATAAGATATTTCATGCAAATGGAAATGAGAAGAAAAAAAAAAGGCTGGAGTACCAGTACTTATTTTGGACAAACTAGACTTTAAAATGACTATAATAAAAGACAAAGAAGGGCACTACAACTCTAATAAGCATCTATGCACCGAACATAGGAACTCCTAATTACACATAACAGATTTTGACAGACATAAAGACAGAGATCAACAGTAACACTGTCATAGTAGGGGACTTCAACACCCATTGTCACCAATGGACAGACCCTTTAGACAGAAAATCAACACAGAAAGAGGGGCCTTAAATGACACTTTAGACCACTGGACTTCGTTGATACTTGTAGAGCATTTCACCCTGAAACAACAGAATATACATTCTTCTCAAGTGCACATGGGACATTTTCCAAGATAGACCACGTTAAGCCACAAAACAAGTCTCAGTAAATTTTAGAAGATTGAAGTCATATCAAGCAGATATAAAGGAAAAACTGATGGTTGCTGGCTGGGAGGGAGTGGGGATGAGGGAGAGGGAGAAGGTTTTGGACAGCGTAGGTGGGTGACTACAATGTTGCCGCAGGGATATAGGGGCAGTTCTGGGAATGTAATTGATAATGTTGTAAAGAGACTATTATTTTAAGTGAAATAAGTGAGTCGGAGAAAGACAAGTACCATATGATCTCACTTATATGTGGAATCTGAAAAACTGAATGAACGATCAAAGTAAACAGACTCATAGATATAGAGGAAAAACTGAGGGTTGCTAGTTGGGAGGGGGGTGGGGATAAGGGTGAAGAGGAAGGAATTAGACAGCATAAATAGACAAGTACAATATTGCCACAGGTATATGAAACACAGTTCGGGGAAAATAATAATGTTGTAAAAATTTTGTGGTGTGTCAGATGGTCACATGTCTTGTTAGGGAGACCACTTCATGGATGGAGTAGAGGCTTGATCACTGCACTGTACACTTAAAGCTGATGTTGTATAATATTGTATGCCAACTGTAACTGAATATATAGATAGTCACGGGATGTGGAGTATACTGTGGAAGGGAGTCAAAGGAATTGTAATAGATATGTATGATATGGTGGGGGAGGAGTGGGGTGGCGAAATGGGGGAGGGGGTTGTCACTTCGAGGGGTAAAAAGTATAACTATTGCATTGTGTTGTACACCTGAAACTAATTTAAAAAAAATATTTATTTCACAATAAAAGATTAAAAAAAAAGTACTCCTGTCATCATTTAAAGCCACTGCAAATATTTTCCTGTATTTAGCCTAGAACTTAAAGGCAGGTATTTTCTTTGAATGAATAAGTGATCCTTTAACAGGTAGATGCTAAGTTTCCAGCGAAGTGCTGCCTAGCCATTGCCCCTGGCTCAGGGTTCCCCTAACAACTGCTCTGGGCAACTCTCTCAGAACCTGTATCCTGCCTTGCAATTCAGTGGCTGTGCCTTGGGAGTCCTGAATGGTCAGGGCTGCTGTGGAGTTGCCCTGAAGTGCCCTTTCGTCTGGATGCCATATTTATTTTCTCTAATGTTTGAGTTTTGAGCAATGCAAGAGCTTTGGGAAAGCTTGACAATAAAGGCAGGGCAATTTCTTCTCAATGTCATTTGATACAGGGCCCTTCTTTGGAGTGAAGCATATTTATTCAGCACAAATCTGCCCAGACATAAAACACCTTCTTCAAACTTGAAAACAAAACAACCTTGAGGGAAATTGAAACTTAAACAGAAGTTGTAATGGTAGTTTTTAAAAATTTTGCTTTCATAGAGCATGTTTTTTCTTCACTTTGCTTTTTCCCCTTCAAATAAGATTCTGCCTTCTGTCTTTACAATAGTACTCCCTGGACCCTTGGTGATGTCTAACACATTTCAAATGTGATTACTATCAAAGAAAATATACAAGATAGTGTACTTGTGGGTTCCACACAGAACTTGGGGTGTAGTAAGCACTAAAATAAATATGAGAGCTTAAATATAGAAGATGGATCAATTTAAAATGTTTCCAGGTTTACTGAGATATAATTGACATATAACATTGCGTAAGTTTAAGGTGTACAATGTGTTGATTTGATACACTTATATATTGCATTATGATTATCATGACAGTGTTAACTAACACCTCCATCAGTCTCATAAGTACCATTTCTTTATTGTGGTGAGAACATTTAAGGTCTACTTAAATGTTATCTTAGCAACTTTAAAGGATATACTAGAGTATTGTTAACTAATCACCATGCTGTACATTAGATCCCTAGAACTTATTTATCTTCTGACTGAAAATATGTAAACTTTTACCAATATCTCCTCATTTTTCCCACACTCCAACCCCTGGCAACCACCATTCTACTCTGTTTCTATAAGTTCCAGTTATTCTAGATTCCAGAAATAGGTGATATCATGAAGTATTTCTCATTCTTTGTCTGACTTATTTCACTTAGCATAATTCCCTCAAAGTCCATCCATGTTGTTGCAAATGACAGGTTTTCTTTCTGCATCATGGCTGAATAATATTTACACACAGACACACACACACACACAGACACACACACACACACACACACCGCACATCTTCATACATGGATCAATTTTTAACTTGCATCAGGATTCTCCTTTGGTTCTGTGGTTACTGATCTTTCAAATTCTATAAATATGGCACAGATAGTGATGCCTAAGGATATAAGAAGATATTCAAGGATGGATAATTTTAGAGCTAGACAAGCTTTTATTTGTTTAATTCATATTGCTATTTTGACAGGTGAAGAAACTGAAAGGCAGAAGAGACAGGGATTGGATAAATATCATATTGCAAATTAGTGATATATAAGACCAAAACCTATTTTTCCTGAATCAAAGTTCAATATTCTTGCCACTGCAATGTAGGTAACATTGCTTAAGCATGCATTCCATATAAAGCTCATTTACATTCATTCCCTCATTAAATGCCCACAACAATGTATGAAGTAGGTCTTAATATTATCAACATTTGACAGATGATAAATAAAATGAGGCTCAGTAAGTTTAAGAGACTTGCCTAAAGTCATATTGCTGATAAATATATTATGGGTCCAGGAGTCATCCTAAATCTATTTAACTTTTGAGTCTGAGCTCAAAGCTACTACCTTATACTGTCATCCACTTCCTGTGTTTTTTTTTTTAATTTTTTTAATTAAGGCTGTTTCTTTTTTTTATTATTCAAAATGCGACCTGTTTGTATCAGAGAGAGAGAAGGTTATATGAGGGTTATATTATATTGGTGGAGTTTGGAGAATGAAATGACTGAATAGCTGTGTCTACACAATTCCGTAGGTCAAAAAGTAGGATGAAAAATCAGTCTTAGATTATTTGGTGCCATCTATTATTTCAATAGTTAACAAAAACGTATAGTTGTATTATAGAAAGGCACTCTACCAAACAGTGTGTGTGTGTGTGTGTGTGTGTCTGTGTGTGCGCGCATGCACGCACATTGGATTTGGATGTGTGAAGTACAAATTTAAAGAATATACAGAGTTATATCAAAAAGGTTGATCTAGTACAAGAAATAGGCATGTACAAATGGCAGTAGTAAATGACAAAAAGTGGTAATTGCTTGTTTTAGTTTTTATTGCTGCTATAACAAGTTACCACAAATTTAGTGTTTTAAAATAACACATTTACTATTATCATATAGTTTGAGAGGTAAAAAATCTGATGTGGGTCTCACTGGATAAAAATTAAGATGTTGGTAGGGCTGCGTCCTTTTCTGAGGTCCTAGGGGAGAGTTTACTTCTTTTTCTTTTCCAGCTTCTAGAAGCTTCCCACATTCTTTGGTGTTTGCTTGGCCTTCTTCCATATTTAATGCCAGCAATGGCAGGTTGAGTCCTTCTTACATTACAACACTTCAACCTTCTCTTCTGCCACCCTCTTTTACTTTTAAGGACCCTTGTGATTACATTAGGCTCACCTGGATAATTTTCTTATTTTAAACTCAGTAGATTAGCAACCATAATTCCATTTTCAACCTTAATTTGTCTTTACTATACAACCTAACATATTCCTAACAAATTAAGATGTGAACATGTTGTGGGAGGGGCATTACTCAGCCTAAGAAAATGCCACAAGAGGAATATTACATGTTGGCTGTCATGTGGAACAACTACATATATTGCGTGCATTGTATTTTTATGAAATGAACTTTACTGGTCTCATTTCAGCCATATCAGTTTGTGAATCTAGACATAATCTTGTATCTCAAACAAAAGTCCATTGAGGTAATTATTTGAGTAAATTTGGCTGGTATTGATACTTCTGTTTTCAGCTTAATGATTGATTGATTTATGGCTGCCGAACTCATTAGGCATTCATAGCCTATCAACATGTTTTGTAATGAAAAAAATAAGGAAAAGCAAAATATAACTTAAGCAATTTTAACGATTTGCATTTTTTTTTGAGGGCAGTGTCACTGGCCCTCATATGTGGGACCCGAACTGGGGCCTCTGGCTTCCCAAGCCAGTGCTTAACCAACGTGCCACTCGGCCGGCCAAAAAGTTTTTGTTTTTTGTTTTTTTTAAGGGCAGTGTCACTGGCCCTCATATGTGGGACCCAAACCAGAGCTGTTGGCCTTCCAAGCCAGTGCTTAACCACTGCGCCACTCGGCCGGCCCAATTTTAACCATTTGAATGTAGTCCCTAATGAGGGCTACAACTGTGGCTATTAAATAAGCAATTGCTTTTGAATCAAACATTTCACGAGAGGAATAATTTTCTAATTCACAGAATAATCTTTTTAGTGGACATTAGACATGATGTGATATTTAGAACTCAGAAAGAAATTGTCCTCCTAAATGGAGAGTCATTATAACACAAAGACTTACTTAGTTTGGGGTCTAAAGTGGAAAACAGAGCTGGTATCAATCAAAAGGCATTATCCCTTTACCCTCTTTCATGTCAGCTTTGCATTTACAGAGAAATTTTCATAATTGTGGGTACTTCACTTGTTTGCATGAGCAATTAAAATGCATGGTTATCAGGGCTGGCAGAGTGGCGTGGTGGTTAACCGCTGGCTTGGGAAGCCAGTGGCCCCCATTCGGTCCCACATGTGAGAGCCAGTGACACTGCCCTCAAAAAACAAACAAACAAAAAACAAACAAACAAACAAAATGCATGGTTATCAAAAACTTATGAATTTCAGGGTGTAATTTTCACTTTGCAGATGAGGAAACTGAAGTTAACGGAAGTGAAATTATGCACGTAAGGATAAACAGCTACTGTGGGCCAGAACTAGGATTTATGCCCCAATTTCCAGACTCCTGTTATATAGTTTCCTAGTCTCATTTAATCCTCACACTAATCCTATGAGGTGAGTACTACTATTCCTGTTTTATTGTTGAGGAAATTAATGTTGAAAGAGGTTGGGTAACTTGAACAAGGTCACACAGCTTGCAAAAGTGGCAAAACTTTTTGTTATCTAATCTATGTCTGTCTTACTTTAAAGCTTAGATCTTTCCCCCTGAATCTCTCTAGGATGAATATGTAGTAATATTTCAAATGAACTCAATCCTCCTACAACAATTGCTGACAATAGAGTCATTTTGCTTTCATTTTCATCACTGAAGTCACAACCTGTCCCTTAGAAATCTTGATTAATTTCCCAAGTGATAGCAGCACTTTGAGGGTTTTCCAAGCCTGTTCCCTGTCTTCATAACTCTGATGAGCACTAATTTAATTAATCAAATATAAGTTGATGACCTATGATGTCGAAATTGATTTTCAAAAGAAGCCAATTATGACTGCTCACAGTTCCATGGAGAAAATTTAGGCTAGGTGATTTCAAGATGTGATTATTGAATGCAGAATAATAAAAGAAAAGAGAAAAAAAACTGAACTTACAAAGCACTTTCTCCTTTCAATTATTATTATACCTCATTAATTTTAAGTGAGAGGCTAGTAAAACAAGGATTGTTGTCTCCAGAAACTGAGACGTGAAATCTCTGAAATTTCTCAAAGTAGAAAGTCTTCCAAAACAGAGTCCTCGCCTTTTTGAATCAACCCCATGAACTTCCCCACTAACTGTGGAACTTTATAAAAATGGCCCCATATTTTCTGATAGGATATGCATTTCCTCAGCTGTCATTATCATTCATCTCTTGATATGATTTGCCAAAAGATTGAGCCCAGTGCTTTGAAAGAGAATCTGCAGATCTGCATAAGCAGTCTTTGAATATTATAAGGCAGGCTAATGCTCTGACATGGTAGTCACTCCCTATCACTCCCACTATAGTCTTCTCTATACTGAATTAAATAAAGCAACTTCCAGGTATGGTTTAATTCAGGTGAGGGTCCTAATGTCTCTCCTCCCCACCCCATCATCCCATGATCTGGACTAACGCTTCCCTGCAGAAAATCTCAGTACAGATGGAAACCTCCCTTGTGCCTCATCGACCTGGTGCCATTGGATATTTGTGCAGCAAACATGAACGTTCTCCACGAGTATTTTTAATAGAGAAGTGTTCAGGTCATTTATGAGAGAACAAAAAGCTTTTCAGGAAACTCTTCTATGGGGGTGGTTACCTGGGGTTACAAACCACTGAAAATACTGTAGATAGATCTTGCTGCATTAGGTGACTGATTGTCTACTGTTCTGCTTTTAGCCTGACAGGCTAGTTAGATGTCTGAATGAAACCCAGGCCTTTAGGATTTTTGTCTATGGGCCAATGCCCCATCAATGCTTTGGCATGAGCCTGACAGCTGGAGCTCACTAATATAAAGTCATTTAGTCTCAGAGAGTCCAAAAGGAGGAAAAGGCACTGCCTAGTTTTTGAGGAGGGAATGTTAGTTCCTAGGACAGCAAAAACACCTCATCCCTGCCTGTCTTATGTGTATCCAGACCTTGGAAATGTCTGTGATGTTCATTAGCATCAGGCTGATCTCACCCTAATTCAGAGCAGATGGCTGCTTATATGCTATGATTTTATAAGGAAAGCTTCTTCCAACTTTCAAAAACATCTGCCACCCACTATCTAGGTCACAAACCCTATAATGTTGCTGTTGAAATCAAATCATAGGCTCTGGGTTAAGAATAGTTGAGCCTGAATCATGGATCTGCTGCTTAATGTGTGACCTTGGTCATGTTTCTCCACCTGTTTGGGATTCCATTTCCTTCATACATGCATAACTGTGGATGGTAATAATACCTACTTTTTAGGACTGCTATAAGGATTAAATGAGATCATGCTTCTAATGTGCAAAGTTCAGGCCTGACTCAGTTCTCAATAAATAGTAGCAATTATTAATTTGCCAATCAAAGAGAATATTAAGCCGTATCTACCTCTAGGGTGGGAATCCAATTTAATATATGACTGAGAATACATATGATAAGGATAGAAGGTAGAAACAACAAGCGTAGGGGTGCTGAAGGGAAGAAGTGGAAGTAGTGGAAAGACAGAGTGCCAGGATCAGCAAAGCAAGTCTTACTTACTTCAAAAATTCAATTGTCCAATACCTTGTGCCATCACAGTACTTGTGTATAGAGACTCAAATCTAAAAATCACATGGCTAACTTCTGCCTTGTTAAGGGGATTGAATTTTTCTCTCCAAACTTAAAAATATCTATAATAATGTATAAGAAAATGGATTAACTGGTATCTGTAGTATTCAATCGTATCTATATGGATAAAACACTGAACTTAAGTCACTGATTTTATTGACTCCCCATAGCTCCTGCAAAACCAAAAGGAAATTAAGGTGGTTGGCTGGGTTTTCAGGCTGATATCAATTTTGTTGAAAATCAGATAGGCAAATTATTGGCAAAATAATAGAAGTCACTTCATCTGCTTAATGTAATGTCTTCCACAGAATGGATAGATTAAAAGTGGTTCACTCTCCATGCCCAAGCCCTGGGCTGAATTCTAATCCTGCCTCTACTAATAATTTATTCTGTGACCTTGGAAAATTCATTTAACATTTATGTTGCTTCAAATTCCCATCTCCAAAATGGGGATGAAATTTTCCTGTGTAGTTCACATACTTATGAATATTAAATAAAAAAAATAAAAGACCTATGAGTTTAAGAAAACTCTAAAAGTATAAGCTATCAATTGGGAAATGTCCTCCTAAAGTTAAAACTTCCAACAAGTCATCCCAGAGATATATTGTAGCTATCATATACCATTCTTAGAGGTCCCTCAAGAGGAAATCTAAAGGACAATTTCAGTTACTTGTTCAATATTTTAAAACATTTTGCCATCATGACATTCTGTTGTATGTCTAGTGTAAATTTATCTAACTGCAATGAAAAGTAGGTTACTTTTACTAAAGAAAAGGGACAAGAATCATCAATTACATTTCTGGAAAATAATTATAATATATAATACTTATATGGCACTTACTGTATGTCACATACTATTCTAAGGACAAAACATATTATTTCATGGAATGCTTACAAGACTATGTACGAGAAACATACTATCATTACCTCCACTTTACAGATAAAAAGAATGAGGCATGAAGAAATTAGGTGACATGCTTGAGGTCACATAGCTAGTAAGAACTT
Organism: Aselliscus stoliczkanus; assembly: GCA_033961575.1. Lineage (NCBI taxonomy): Eukaryota > Metazoa > Chordata > Mammalia > Chiroptera > Hipposideridae > Aselliscus > Aselliscus stoliczkanus. The sequence goes on from CM066737.1 coordinate 55,118,717, forward strand.
GAACTGAGGTTTGAATTTAGGTAGTCTGGCTCCAGAGTCCTTGTTAAGCATAAGCTTACTAAAATCCTAATCAATTTGTGTCATTTCAACAAACATTGTTACACAGAATCATAATTAGAAAGTCTCTAGTCCTGCTAACACATGAGTTCCCTCTGAAGGGTCCCAGCATTCAGCTTTGACTTCATAACTTTTCTGCAATAGGTCCAATACCTTACCAGGTTGATGATTTCAATATCAAAAAACTCACTGAAAAATTTATTCTTTACATTCATCTAAATTTTTTCTTTATGTGTTTTATCTATTTGCCCTGTTGCTGCTCTTCGAAAATAACACAAAATATACCAATACACCTTCTATATACCAATGGCTACAGTATTTGCGGGCAGATTTCATTTTTTTAAATTCTTTTATTGTGAAATAAACATTTTTTTTAAAAAAATTAGTTTCAGGTGTACAACACAGTGCAATAGTTATACCTTTTACCCCTCAAAGTGACAACCTCCCTCCCCCAGTTTACAACTCCACTGCCCCCTCATACATATCTATTAAAATTCCTTTCACTCCCTTCCACAGTATAGTCCACATCCCATGACTATCTATATATTCAATTACAGTTGGCATACAATATTATACAACATCAGCTTCAGGTGTACAGTGCAGTGATCAAGCCTCTACTCCATCAATGAAGCGTTCTCCCTAACAAGACATGTGACCATCTGACACCCCACAAAATATTTACAACATTATTGTATTCCCCGAACTGTGTTTCATATCCCTATGGCAATATTGTAGTTGCCTATTTATGCTGTCTAATCCCTTCCCCTTCTCCCTTATCCCCAGCCCCCTCCCAACTAGCAACCCTAAGTTTTTCTTTTATATCTATGAGTCTTTTTCTGTTTACTTTGCTCGTTCATTCAGTTTTTCAGATTCTACAGATAAGTGAGATCATATGGTATTTGTCCTTCTCTGACTGACTTATTTCTCTTAATATAATAGTCTTTAGGTCCATCCATATCATTGCAAATGGTACGATTTCATTCTTCTTTATAGCAGAGTAATACTCCATTGTATAAATGTACCACAGTTTCTCAATCCAGTCGTCTAGTGATGGGCATTTCGGTTGTTTCCAAGTCTTGGCTATTGTAAATATGGCTGCAATAAACATAGGGGTGCATATATTTTTTCGAATTAATGTCTTGGATTCTTCTGGGAAGATACCCAAGAGGAATTGCTGGGTCATACGATAGTTCCATTTACAGATTTTTGAGATAACTCCATACTGATTTCCATAATGGCCACACCAATCTACAATCCCACCAACAGTGCACCAGGGTTCCCTTTTCTCCACACCCTCACCTGCACTTGTTGTTTGTTGATTTATTGATGATAGCCATTCTGACTGGAGTGAGGTGGTATCTCATTGTGGTTTTTATTTGCATTTCTCTGATGATTAGTGAGGTTGAACATTTTTTCATATGCCTCTTGGTCATCTATATGTCCTCTTTAGAGAAATGCCTCTTCATATCCTCTGCAGGCAGATTTCTTGATCTCTTTCACCCCTGACCTAAAAATATTCCCCTTTCCAAGCTAAACACTCCTAGTTCCTTCAATGGTCCATTGTCTTTTAGGTGACAGGTATTCCAAAACCCTTTACCATCCTAGACATCCTTTTGGGGCACAATCTAGTCTGTCAATAGGCCTCTTCAGTATGGCACAATAAACTGAACACACGATTTCAGATGTCATCTGAAGTGCAGTGGAACCAATACTTCTATTGTTCTGAACCCAACCTTCCTGTGATGCAGACTAAAACTGAATTAGCATTTTTGGCAATCTAGTCACCCTGCATGTGCTCTTAGCCAAATAAAATCCCAAGACTGTACTTTTGCAGTTGGATTTTTGGATCTGAACGAAAACCTTTACATTTTTTTCTGATTAAATGTCATCTGGTTAATTTCAACCCACCATTCCAAACCACTGAGATATTTTTGAATAAGAATTATGTCCTCCAAAGATTTAACTGTCCCTCCCAATGTCCTCTCATCTGCAAATGTGGTAAGTATAATTTATATGTCATCTAAGTCACTAATAAAAAATGCAGAACAGGACAGCACCCTGAGAGAGGTCTCTCTAGTGGTAAACAACAATGGTTCATTAATCAACACTTCTGAAGTAAAGTGCCTGCTGACTGCCCCAAATTCCCCACCATGCCATACTTCTATGGCTCTGGGCCTTATGCTCTGGGCCATTCTATCCCAAACTGGACCCACTAAATAATGTGTAGAATCCAATAAAAAACAAAAATGTGGGCTCCTTGTTCAAGCATTATTAAGAATTTGAAGATAGTAACAGCAGATCATTAAACTAAATGTGGTGCCTTTCTAAGCATTGGACACCCTGTGAATACACAGGTCACATGCCCATGAAGCCAGCCATGTCCCCAAACTTTCCTGTGATAAAGACTGCCAGAAAAATCCATTTTCTTTTCTTTCTAATCACATACCTAGACTACATATGCCAGCTTCCATTGCAGTTACTGTGACCATGAGTCTCAGTTCTATCCAATGCCATGTGAATGGAAGTGACATGTACCACTTCTAAGCCTGGCCCATAGAAACCTCACATGCAAATGTTTCCATGCCCTTTTCTCTTTCATCAGCTTGATACACATGATCATGGAGACCTGGGAAGCCACATGCTAAAGCCGGTAAAATTTTAAGACTGAAGGAATCTAGGTCCTTGAATTAAGAACACTTATTTAGGACTTTGTGGGTGTAAAAAATAAATTTCTATTAAGGTTGGAACATTATAAATCTTTGGGTTTGCTTCTTATAGCTGCTAGTGTCACCATAGATAATACATTGCTTGATAATCAGAATTACCTAGAGGGTTAGTTGAAATTCATATTCCTAGGTCCCTCTACTGGAGAATACAATCCAGTGGGTCTGATGTAGGGTGTGGGAATCTATATTTTTAACAAACCCCCTGCAGCTGATTCTAATGATGATGCAAGTTTGGAGACCCATCATTCAAGGTTTTTTTCTCCCATTTACACTAAGTCTCCTGTCTTATGTTCATTTTTCTCCTGGTTCTTGTTTCCCAGATTACATTTATCTCATGTGTTTAATTAACCTGCTTCATGTAATACAGTTTGGTGACTGGAGCTCCAGTAGCCATCTTGCAATTTGGGGATGAAAGTTATATGCAAGAAATGGGGGAGCAGAAAAGAAACCTAGATCCCTGATGACTTCTTGAAGTGTCCATACCAACTGTGGACTAACTCCTGATTTTTTTTTCTTGAGAGAATGAATGGGTATGCATAATACAAAAACTATCAAGTAAGATTTTCTGTTCTATGTAGAAGAATATAATCCTAATCCACAGGGAATTATGTTAGAATACTGTGCTCTTCCAGGGTCCATGAATTCATGGCTCTCTGCTTTCATAATCAGGCCTCCCCTGAGTAAACTTGTACAAGCAATAGGGTGGCAGGGTGGAAGGAATGGAAGTAGATAACTTCATTTCACTAGGATCTTAATTCTGGTTGTATTTCTTTTTGGTCATCAAGAAATGTCTCATATAAAGCTAGAAATATCACTGTTAAAGTCTTAAAATCCGAGAGCCAATACACTGTTTGATATATTTCAATAAATAAATATTCACCTTATAACAGCTTGCTATGGTCTAAATGTTTGTGTCCACTAAAAATTCGTATGTTGAAACCTAATGTTCAATGTGATAATATTAGGAGGAAGGGCATTTGAAAGTAGCCTAGGTCATGATGGCAAAGCCCTCATGAGTGAGATTGGTGTCCTTATGGAAGAGATCCCAAAGAGATCCCTTGCCCTTTCTGCTATATGAGATTGCAGTGAGGAGACATCTGTCAGGGAGGAAGCAGGCCATCATCAGACACTGAATTTGCAAGTGTCTTGATCTTGGATGCCCCAGCCTCCAGAACTGTAAGAAATAAATTTCTGTGGTTTATAAACTACCCAGTCTACAGTAATTTTTGTTATACCATCCTGAATGGACTAAGACACAGCTCATGCTCTTCCTAATCTGATGAAAAGAAAATAAGTGTGTTATGGAGAAGCAAGATGGTTGAGGCACCCATTTGGTTCAAAGTGATTTTACAAAGCGTGTTTGGGAATGGTTACATCTTTCTTTCTCCTTTCTTTTCATCTATTAAAAAGTAAAGAGAGTGAAAGATGAAGCAGGATACGAACATCCATTTTTAAGGGACAGTTGGAGTTTTTGTATACAAATGAAAGCTATCATTCTTGTCAAGCACAAGTTGGAGCTCTAAACATTATGTCTGCAGCCAATTAATATTCCATAACCAATCAGAACATTCATACAGACTGTTCTCCCATCCTGAAACACAATCTCAGTGCCAAAAATTATTAGCTACAGGGCAGGCCGAGTGGCGTGGTGTTTAAGCACTGGTTTGGGAGGCCAGCAGCCCTGATTCGGGTCCCACATAGGAGGGCCAGTGACACTGCCCTCAAAAAAAAATATTAGCTGCAAAGATAGAGCACTTTTAACTTGTGATTTCCAACTAACTTGAATCAATATATTATTCATTTATGCTAAAAGGATGTCTTTTCTAAAAATATTTTGACTGAATTTGTCTTGTAATGAAAATCAGTTGAATAAATGGCCTAAGTTATTTGAGACTAGACACTATGTAAAGTAATGCCATCAAGGAGTCTGGCCCTACAAAGGTCAGTTTCCTAAGGACCATACTTATGAGTGGAGACTTGCAGATTTCTGATTTATGATTCAGGAGACATAATCGTCACATGGCTGGAAGACTTGGACCATCAATACTGACTTTCTGAGGTACTACCTCAATCCTTTGCAAATCCTTAGAATATGCCAATTTTGATGGGTAGGGAGATATATGCTTGACATCAATAGTGATAGGGATAAGTATACCCACTGAGCATGCTAAAGGGATCTTGTGCCCTTAAAAGATAGAAAAGCTAGAGAACAAAGATAGTAGGCTTATTGACATGTAACAAGCAGCCACGGGCAGCTTTAAAACTGGACTGAGTCAGAAAATTATATGCTTAAAAGCTCTTTGCCCTTCTAGAAAGAGAGAAAGCCCCTTGCACAGGTAAGGCAGGTCAGTTTTCCCACTCGGAAATGTTGACAGCACTTTTCTGGCTAGGATAGAGAATGGTGGATTTCCTTACTCCTTATATTTGAAAATATATCTACAGTTGGTCCCTTCTGGCCATCCAGATTCAGGTTAAAAGTCAGAAGTAGGTGAAACAGTCCTCTTCAGGATAGATAGATGAGTTGCCTATTAATACAAGATTCAGCTCTATAAAAAGTTGAATTTTGAGAAGAATATTAGCATCCTTGTATGTTTATTTTAACAACTCTAACATAAAATCAAGTGTCTTGAAGTAATAACAGAGGAAAACAAATCAACGACAGTTTACAACTAATAATCTATTTTTAAAATAAGAGCCAGCTCTCAAGTTCTATAATTATTCATTTCCATGAGTTGATAGTAGAAAATGAGAATGTGCCTTCCTATTCACAGAGATTCTTGATACTAAATTCACTTTACTTGCTCAGGAATAAGAAACTTTTGTAGAGTACATTTCAAAGAGAGAAAACATGGATGTCTCTCAAGATTGAAGCTTGATAGAGAAGTGAATGCGATGTCATTTCCCTTCTAGAAGGAAGGTGAACTGAAGACTGTGGAATTAGACTAATGCTAGTTCATAGTAAGGGGTTTTTTTTTAATGTCAAGTAGTCAATACAACAGTGGTTAAAGGTTTACTAACAAGACATGGATTCAAATCCCAGTTCCACTAATTATTAGCTATAGAACCTTAGCAAACAATTTAACTTCTCTGTGTCTCAGTTTCCCAACAAGAAAGTGAGAATATTAGAATTTTTCTTATAAGGTTGTTATAAGGATTAAATGAGATAATGTATGCAAAAAGCCTGGCACATAGTAAGCACTTGATAAATAGGAGCTGATGTGATTTTGATTATTGCCATTGTCTTATTCAGTTGGTCCAATTTATATTTAGGCCTGGCCATGTGGCGTGGTGTGTTAAGTGCTGGCTTGGGAAGCCAGCGGCCCCGGTTCAGGTCCCACATATGAGAGCCAGTGACACTGCCCTCAAAACAAACAAATAAAAAACAATTTATTATCTTTAGAAAGTTCAAATAGGAATGCCCAAATATTTGTGCTATACCTCAGTATTATTTCCCAATGATATCTGTGCAATAAGGTGTTTACTGAGTTATGTTATTATATACCTGTCACTATGCTACATGCTGTAAAGAAACAGAAGAAAATGTTACAGCAGCTGTCTTCAACAAATGTAAGGTCAAATTTGGAGTATGTACAGTTTTGGCAGAATGCTGTAAATGGTTCCTGGCAAAGCTAGAAATGCTTAATCTATAAGAAGAAGGATATGCCCTGGACTAGAATAAAAAACTATTCTAGATTGCTTTCTGCATGCAGAACTAAAGTGGGAAGACAGATACTAAGATTGTGTTTAAAAGTAATTTACTCACAGATTTTAGGTAAAACTGAAACTTTAGTTAAGGCAAAATTTCTCAGCATAGCCATCACTCTGTACATAAGAGAGAAAATAAAATTTAAGCTTTATGTCCAAGAAGGAGCTTTGTTTAATTCATTATTTTCTCTACTGGCTGCTTACTTTGCATGTGTTCTTAATCTGCAAGCTTGTGTGTGTGTGTGTGTGTGTGTGTGTGTGTGTGTGTGTGTGTGTGTGAAAGAGAGAGATAGAGAGAGTGAGATTAAGCATCCAACCCAATTCCCTACTTTTATATAAACAGGAACCCAAAAATGTAAAATGACTTTGCCTAAAGTCAAATACCTATTTATTAGCAAAACCAGAATTAGAACCCTGAGCTGAAATGATCTAGCAACTCTCTGGCCCAGTTCCTTCAAAGAAAGCCAAGAGTTTATTGATGTCTTTATGAGCAGGAACCGCATGTTTAACATCCTTTGCCTCCACCACACTTTCATCCTTCACTCATCATCTGTCCATTGGAATGACAGCACACCACCGGTTGTTCAGTGGATGCTTATCTAATAGAGGGAAAACATTGTGGCTTGATTTAACATTGGTGAAAAAAAAATCCATGGACTTGCCTATTCCATATAGGTTAAATGTACTATTGCAAAAAAAAAAAAAAAAGAGCCAGTGATCCTTTCTGCTATCCCAAATATACCAAGTAAACAAGATTTGTATCTGTTGTTACATCAAATAATCACATTTCACAGAGTAAACCATTAGGCTAAATGGATTACCCAGTAATTTCAAGGTGGGGATTTCATGAGACAGAAAACTGAACCTGTGTTTCTAACACGGACTGGAGGGAAGAGAAAATGGAGGTCAGGCTGCAGATGGAAGATCAGGAGAGTATTCTAGGGATTTGATCCAAGGGGGACTAGTATAAACTGACTGAGTTGGGCAAAGGCTATGTCTGCTGGGGCATGAGAATTTAACCTCTTAATTCTGATACAGGGCTGAAGAATTATATTGGAAAAGACGGGTGGGAGGAAAGTGAAGAAAAACACTGAGGCTAAAACAACTGGGCTGCCTCTCTGAGGCCCTGGTTTGATGAATTACCTGGTAGAAAGAGAACTCATAGACTGTCTCTGAGAACAATCATTCTGACCTTATCTTTTTCAATAGTATTTTAACAACAATATTCCTTAAAAGTCCTAAACTGACAACAAATTACTAAGTGCAAGAAGACAATCTTTTTTCACTCTACGGCAAAAGTATAATTAAAACCAGCCACTATTTCAAGAGTCTTTTTAAAAAATAAATAAGGCCAAAATACAATGCTGTTTATGTGTAAATTCCAAGCATTCCTCATCTTAACTAAAATGACATGGGGAACACAAATCCATAGCTTCAGCAAATTTTCTCTTTCTAAAAGTGATTCATCACCATCAGATTATTTTGCAATTTCACGAAATGGGCTTCAATGGCATTTTGAAAAATTAGGAAGGACTGCAACTGGAATGGAATAAAGAAAATATTACATAATCCCAAGTGAGATATTAGTCTCCATCCAGATGGCCATTGTGCTTTCATTATCAGGAAACAAGGCCTCACACAGCTCCTTAATAATCCAACTTTTGATAGCACTAAGCAACCCAGTAATGAGATAATTTGGGGACTATCCCCAGGCAGGAAAGATTTGCATAGGGGGTGGCAGGGAGGGAGGGCTATGCAAACCCAGATTACAGCTGAAAGTGGATGTTTTCCAGTGTTCTGTTTGTTTAGGAACCAACAGAGCAAATGTTTAATAAGATACTTATTTACTAAAGAGCTTCAGTTTATAAATTATACATTCACAAACTCAAACTCACATACAGGCACATGCACACATCCATGCACACATACACAACACACATATGCTTCCTTCTTCTCTATGTGAATTAAGCATTCACAAACTTCCTGCCTATAGTTCACCTCACCCCCTTTTCTTGCTATTAAACTATATTCTGCTATTATTACTCATTTCATTTCTATTGCAGTGGATTTATGACAGGATAGGATTGTTCTCCACAATGAAAGGAAGTACTTATGAGGAAAAATTTATTGATTTTATTAAATATGCAGCTTAAGAGAACCTAGATGCTTACTCTTTAGACAGCCTGAGACTTCAGGGGGAAAGAAAAACAGGCTGATGAGATTCATTCACACAGATGCATAGGGATTTGTGTTCTGATTTTTTTTTTGAGGGCAGTGTCACTGGCCCTCATATGTGGGACCTAAACTGGGGCCGCCGGCTTCCCAAGCCAGTGCTTAACCACCTTGCCACTGGGCTGGCCCTGATTTTTTTTTTTTTTAAGGCCAAACATACTCCATTTTGAAGTAGCATTAACCCTTTCAAGCCACTAGGGTAAAATTTAGTAAGATAGAAATTCTAACTCAAATAGGTTTGGGAGATGATTTAAAGACTTTCAAAAAGTGTCCATGTGTTAAAAAGTCATTAGCACTAGCTTCTTTTTGCCACAGTTCTTAATCATATTCCTCTATATAGTTAGCCTGAAAGGGATTATGTTCTTTTCCTACTAGAAGGCATGATGTAAAACTGACAATACAGAAAACTATCTATCAAGTATGAAGTAACTCCGTTTGGGAATCTACAGGACTTAGGGCCCTGAAAATTTTCCTTGATTGTCAGCAACTGTCAACAATAATCACTGAATGTCACTATGTGCCAGGCACAGTGCTAGGCACTTTGCATATACAAGGGGTGACAAAAAATGTATACAAGTGGACACTTGGGTCAACGTTGCTCAAGCAGTAGTTCACCATAATCAGAAGTGTCTGGACACTGATAATAACCAGTTTGAGCACCTCCTGTAATTGCAGAAGTCAAATGTGACCTGTATTCATCTTTTGTTATTGGTATATATTAAGTATTACAATTTTAATACAGTCTTCCTTTCTTAAAATATGTATACACTTTTTTGGCACCCTCTGTATTGTTTAACCCTCCTGACCTCTAATATCTCAACCTTCAATATGACATAGGAAATTCATATTTTATGTACAAGATAACTGGAAAATACATAACCAAACATAGATTTAAACCTATGTCTGTCTGACTCAAGTGTCTGTATTCCCTCAACATTCTCTCTCCAGAGACAAACTGAAATGACTCATTTTAACTACACTGCCCTTGTATGCACACAGACATGGCATTATTCTGGGTAAATGAGAAAATTGCTCTGTGCTATTTGGTATGGGCTGATAGATGACTGAGTTTAAATGCACATCTGTGTAAAAGTTAATGATAGGCTGAATACAGGTGGTTTCTAGGAGGAATGTATTTTTTTCTAAAGTGAGGATGGAAGAGACCTGGAAAACTCTTCTTGCCCATTGGTGACTAAACAATATCAGATATTTTGGTCTGTTTAGCATTGTAATACTCTAGTCACAGATCTTGGCATTTTCATTCAGGGTGAGGGAAGACAAAGGGTTGTAGCAAACTAATTATATAGATTGCTAGGCTTTGTTGCTTGTAAAACTTCCCAGATAAACAGTACATCATCATTTACATGCTTATGTGAATAGTAGTCCATATTTGAAAGAGACAGTGTAAAAATAAGTGTTTCACATGTGCCTGGAAGGAAAGAAAGAAGAGAGGAAAACAGGAAGGGGGAAAGGAAGATGGAGGGAGGAAGGGAGGACCCTAGAAAGGAAGGAAGGAGACATCAGAGCATCATCAGCTTCTTTCACAAGGAGGTACATGGTACGATTCTTCAGGCTGGGGGGTGTATCCCCTCTGACAGCTAAGGTCTCCTTTTTAATTCTTTTATTGGGACATAAACATTATTAAAAGTAATTTCAGGTGTACAACACAGTGCAATAGTTATACTTGTTACCCCTCAAGTGACACTCTCCCTCCCCCAATTCTCTACCCCACTCCCCACCAATATCATACATATCTATCACAATTCCTTGACTCCACTCCACACTATACTCCAAATTCTGTGACTCTCTCTCTCTCTCTCTCTCTCTCTCTCTCTATATATATATATATATATATATATATATATATATATATATTCAATGATACTTGGCATAAAATATTATATATCAGGTTCAGGTGTACAGTGCAGTGATCAAGCCTTTACTCCATCCTTGAAGTGGTCTCCCTAACAAGACATGTGACCATCTGACACCCCACAAAATATTTACATTATTATATTCCCTGAACTGTGATTCATATCCCCGTGGCAATATTGTAGTTACCTACTTATGCTGTCTAATCCCTTCCCCTTCTCCCTCATACCTACCCCTCTCCGAACTAGCAACCCTGATTTTTCCTCTATATCTATGAGACAGTTTCTGTTTACTTTGCTCATTCATTCAGTTTTTCAGATTCCACATATACGTGAGATCACATGGTATTTGTGTCTCTCCAACTGACTTATTTCACTTAGCATAATGTGCTCTAGGTCCATCCATATCGTTGCAAATGGTATGATTTCATTCTCCTTTATAGCGGAGTAATACACCATTGTATAAATGTACCACAGTATCTTAATCCCATCGTCTACTGATGGGCATTTCGGTTGTTTCCAAATCCTGGCTATTGTTAATAGTGCTGCAATAAACATAGGGGTGCATATGTTTTTTTTCTAATTAGTGTCTTGGATTCTTCTGGGTAGATTCCCAGGAGTGGAATTGCTGGGTCATACGGCAGTTCCATTTCCAGTTTTTTGAGATACCTCCATACTGATTTCCATAATGGCTGCACCAATTTGCAGTCCCACCAACAGTGCACCAGGGTTCCCTTTGCTCCACAACCTTGCTAGCATTTGATGTTTGTTGATTTATTGATGATAGCCATTCTGACCGGAGTGAGGTGGTAACTCATTGTGGTTTTTATTTGCATTTCTCTGATGATTAGTGAGGTTGAACATTTTGTCATATGCCTCTTGGCCATCTGTATATCCTCTTTAGAGAAATGCCTCTTCGCATCCTCTGCCCATTTTTTAATTGGGTTGTTTGTTTTTTTGGTATTGAATTTCATGAGTGTTTTATAAATTTTGGATATTAACCCCTTATCAGATATATCATGGGCAAATATCTTCTCCCATTCAGTAGGTTGCTTTTTTGTTTTATTGATGATTTCCTTTGCTGTGAAAAAACTTTTAAGTTTGATGTAATCCCATATGTTCATTTTTTCTTTTATTTCCCTTGCCTGAGGGGATAAATCAGTAAAAATGTTCCTGAGAGTAATATCTGCAAGTTCACTCCCTATATTTTCTTCTAGGAGTTTTATGGTTTCAGGTCTTACATTTAAGTCTGTAATCCATTTTGAGTTTGTTCTCGCATATGGTATAAGAAAGTGGTCCATTTTCATTTTTTTGCATGCCCATGTCAGTCCAATTTTCCCACCACCATTTATTAAAAAGACTATCTTTACTCCAATGTAGATTCTTGCTTCCATTGTCATAGATTAATTGACCATATATGGATGGGTTTATTCCTGGACTCTCTATTCTGTTCCATTGGTCTATGTGTGTGTTTTTATGCCAGTACCATACTGTTTTGTTTTTTTTTAGTACCATACTGTTTTGATTATTGTAGCCTTGTAGTATGTTTTGATGTCAGAGAGCGTGATGCCTCCAACTTGATTCCTTTTTTTTTTTTGAGGGCAGTGTCACTGGCCATCATATGTGGGACCTGAACTGGGGCCGCTGGCTTCCCAAGACAGCTCTTAACCATCGCACCACTCGGCCGGCCCCCTTCCACTTTATTCTTATTTTCCCAAGATTGCTGTGTCTATTCGGGGTCTTTTATGGTTCCATATACATTTTATGACTATATGTTCTATTTCTGAGAAAAAGGTTCTCAGTAGTTTGATAGGAATTCCATTGACTCTATGTATTGCCTTAGGTAGTATTGACATTTTAACTATAGTAATTCTTCCTATCCATGAACATGGTATGTATTTCCATTTATTTGTTTCTTCTTTGATTTCTCTCTTCAGTATCTCATAATTTTATGAGTGCAGGTCTTTTCCTTCTTCAGTTAAATTCATTCCTAGATATTTTATTGTTTTTGAAGCAATTGTAAAAGGGATTGATTTCCTGATTTCTTCTTCTGATAGTTTATTATTGGTGTATTCAAATACAACTGATTTCTGAATATTAATTTTGTATCCTGCTACCTTACCAAATTCGTTTATCAGTTCTAACAGTTTTTTGGTGGAGTCTTTGGGATTCTCTCTACATAGTATCATGTCATCTGCATATAATGACAATTTTCATTCCTCCTTTCCAATTTGTATGCCTTTTATTTCATTTTCTTGTCTGATTGCTGTGGCTAGAACTTCCAGAACTATGTTAAATAGAAGTGGTGAAAGTGGACAGCCTTGTTTGTTCCTGATCTTAAGGGGAAAGGTTTTAGTCTTTCCCCATTGAGAACAATGTTTGCTGTGGGCTTATCATATGTGGCCTTTATTATGTTGAGATATGATTTCACTATTCCCACTTTGCTAAGAGTTTTTATCATAAATGGCTGCTGGATTTTGTCAAATGCTTTTTGTGCATCTATTGATATGATCATATGATTTTTATTTTTCTTTTTGTTAATGTGATGTATTACATTAATTGATTTATGGATATTGACCCAACCTTGCATACTAGGAATGAATCCCACTTGATCATGGTGTATGATCTTTTTAATGTGATGCTGAAATCAGTTTGCTAATATTCTGTTGAGAATTTTTGAATCTATGTTCATTAGGGATATCAGCCTGTAGTTTTCCTTTTTTTGTAATATCTTTGTCTGATTTTGGAATCAGGGTTATAGTGGCTTCACAGAAAGAGTTTGGGAGCTTTCCCTCCTTCTGTATATTTTGGAATTTTTTGAGGAGAATAGGTAGTAATTCTTTTTTGAATGTTTTGTAAAATTCACCTGTGAAGCCATCTGGTCCAGGACTTTGGTTTGTTGGAAGCTTGTTGATTACTGATTCAATTTCTTTGGTAGTAATCAGTCTGTTCAGAGTTTCTGTTTCTTCTTGGTTCAGACTTGGTAGATCGTAGTATTTTCTTAAAATTTTCTGTATTTCTGTGGTATCTTTTGTCACTTCTCCTCTTTCATTTCTGATTTTATTATTTTGGGTCCTCTCTCTCTTTTTTTGGTGAGTCTGGCTAAGGGTTTGTCGATTTTGTGTTTCTTTTCAAAACACCAACTCTTGGCTTCCTTGGTCTTTTGTATTGTTTTTTTGGTCTCTATTTCATTTATTTCTGCTCTGGTCTTTATTTTTTCCTTCCTTGTGCTCCTTTTGGGCTTGTTTTGTGGTTCTTATTCCAGTTCTCTTAGATGTAAAACTAGTCTGTTGATTTGAGATTTTTCTTCCTTCTTTAGGTGGGTCTGCACTGCTATGAACTTCCCCTTAGGACTGCTTTCACTGCATCCCAGAGATTTTGGGTAGTGGTGTTTTCATAAGGTCTCCTTTTTTAAATGAGAATGCCTATTTATAAAACATGTTTATCATCATTTATATAATTTATGCAGTGATCCTCCCAATTAGTCTAATACATATTGGCACTAGATATACATAGTGGTTACAATATTATGCACTGTATTCTCTATGCTGTACTTTACATCCTCGTGACTATTTTGTAACTATCAATTTGTATTTCTTAATCCCTTTATTTTTTTCACCCAGCCTCCCAATTCCCTCCACTCTGGCTTCACTTGAAAAGCCTTATATAGAGAAGGGAAACCTGCTTGCCCATGTATTATGACAGAAAAATCCACAGGGAATTTAATATGGGGAATTTGTGAGCACTGAAGAGAGAACTTTGCCTATATTACCATTTTGCCAGGACAGGCACTGACAAAATATGATTTCTCTTGGAAAATCTTATAGCAAAGGATCCTTTAATATTCCAAGGGAGAATAGTGGCATTTTAACTTAGCATGGTCAAAATAACTGAAGTACAGGAGTATATTGATAAATTGGATATATTCACACTTAGTTTAGTATGAGCTTTCTTCCAAATGATTTTTCTCTATGGGGATTTAATGATTGTATATTTCTCTTTCCTATATTTGTTAATTTAGATCATTGGTTTGGATTGTGATCTTGGCTGGAATAGTAAAACGAATTGGAAAAAGAAACTTAGAGGATGTTTATAATAAAACTACATATATTTGAATAGAAAACATACACTTATATACACGTGTCCTAAACACTCAAGGTATTGATGTTGGATTTTCTTTAGTTTCTATGTGAAGGGCTTTTAATTATAGTCAAACAGACTTTCTAATATCACAGAAAACTTCTTGCTTTCTTGAAGACATGTTGTATCATTATCATTTGTGTCCTGTTCACGTGCTCAGGCCAGAAAGATGAAGTATTGAATATTGCACTTCTGCTAAAAGCCAAACATAAAAGTACAGATGATGATAAAAGTGGGAAAGGAGGCTGGCCTTTAAAAGAGAATCAGAAGTAGTTATAAAAATAACATATCTTTAAAATAAATATTTCAGAATCAACACACGGAAGTTATAAAGTCCAAGTAGATAAATAGAATAAAAATGACATATACAGATATAAAAGAGATTAATACACACACAGCTACAGACATACATGCACACACATATACACCTTCATTCTATGTTGAACTAAATATTTTAAAACCATTCATCCAGGACTTCAAAAATCTACTCCTTTATGAAAGCAATGACAATATTGGCAAAAATTGCCAAAGTCAACATTTTCAGTAATAACAATGAGTTTTGGCCTTAATCCCAAGTTCCATGTTAGCTTTAAGAACCAACATCCTTGCAATTACAATAGCTTGAAAATCAGCAGTCTAGCAACTACTGGAAGAAAACAGAACATGTTTGGAGCAAATCAAAACCTCATTCCCAGATAACTCTTACAATCTGACATGACTGGAAGCTTGATGAAAAGCTCCACTCTTTATAATATATAAATATTTATATTTATAACATAAAATATTATTTTTGTATATTTTATCACATAAAATTTGTAAGAATAATAACTAACTAAATAATTAATAAAATAAATGATTATCTTAAATACAAATTGTCTAAGTGCATCAATCACAAAGTTGAGATTGGCAGAGTAAATAAACAGCAGGACTCAAATACATATTGTTTCTAAAAACTCACTTGAATTTCAACAGTATAAGTATGTTTAATGTGAAAGGTTCAAAACAGATATACTATGCAATGAATAATCCAAACAATGGGAGGTGTGTCTATATCAATATCATAGAAAATAGACTTCAGAGCAAAGAAACTGCAGACAAAGAAGTATATCACATAATATAATAGTAATAACATATATATATAAAATAATCAATCAATCAATCAATCAATCAATGAGGAAGACACAATGATCTTAAAATGTGTATGAATGAAACAACACAGGCACAAAATACAAGTAGCAAAACCTGATGGAGCTGTAAGGAGAAATAGACAAATCAACAATTATAGTTGGATACTTCAACACCCCTATCTCAGCAGCTGATAGAACTACTAGACATAAAATCCGCAATTATATATAAAAATTTAAAACTTAATCAACCCCTCAATCTCACTGAAATCAATGGAAGACTTCACAGAATATCAAACTACATAATTTTTTAAGTGTTCAAGGACCATTCATCAAAAGAGACTGTAACCTGCACAGACCATAATTTAACTAATTAAATCAATTAATTTGATATAATTGGAATCACACAGATTATATTACCTGATCATAATGGAATTAATCTAGAAATAAATGACAGAATGACAACAGCAAAAATCTCTAAAAACTTGGAAATTAAACAGTAGAGTTATAAATAATGCATGGGTCAAAGAGAAAGTACCAAAGGAAATTTAAAAATAAATATAACTGAATGTAAATTAAAATACAACATATCAGTATATGAGGTGTAGCTAAAGAAGTTCTGAAAAGGAAATTTATAGCACTAAATGCTTCTCTAAGAAACAATAAAAGATCTGAAATCAATAGCTTAAGGTGTTAGTTTAAGAAACTAGAAAGAAAAGGGTAAAATAAGTCCAAAACAAGAAGGAAGACAATAATAAACAGAAGAAAATCATTGATATTGGAAATAGGAACACAAATGGAAGAAATCCATGAAACAAAAAGCTGGTACCTTGAAAAAAATGTCAATGACATTGATAATCCTCTAACAAGACAAACCCTAGAGAAGACATAAATCACCAAAAACAGAAATGAAATAAAGGTTATTGTTACAGATTGTACAGTCATTAAAATAATAATAACAGAAAATATTATGAACCTCTTTATACTCATAAATTCTACTACTTAGAAAAACTGAACAAATTCCCTGACAAATACCAAAATCAAGCAAGGTAAAATACATAATCTGAATAGTCTTACAGCCATTAAATGAACTTGAATTTGTGAAATAAAAAGTTCCTGAATAATACATCCTTAGGCTCAGATGGTTTCATTGGAAAATTCTATCCAATATTTAAAGAAAAATAAACACTAGCTTTATAGTTCCTTCCAAAATACAGAGAGGAGGGAATAATAATTAATTCATTATTCAAGGACAGCATTAGACTAATTTAAAAGAAGCACAAAAAGGTAAACTACACACCAATGTCTCTAACAAGCTTAGATGCAAAAGTGCTCAACCAAATATCAACAAAGAGAATTCAACAATATATAAAAAGAATTATACATCATGACCAAGTATGCAAAGATGGTTCAACATTGAAATTCAATCAGTGTAATCTGCCATATTAATAGGTTGAAGAAGAAAAATCATAGGGTCATGTCAATTGATCAAGAAAAGGAATTTTACCTGGGTCGGCTGAGTGGCACATTGGTTAAGAGCTGGCTTGGGAACACCAACTCTGAGCAGCAGGGCCCGAGTTCAGATCCCACATATGAGGGCCAGTGACACTGCCCTCTATAGCTAAGGTGGTGGACAGCAGCTCCACCTGGACGTGAGCTGTTGTGAGTTGCCAGCGATGGTGTAGCTTCATGCCCTGCTGCAATGGGCTGCCATAGGCTACAGTGAGTGGCGGTCAGCCAAGGTGAGCAGCCAGCAGCAAGCGTGAGCTGTCAAGAGCCACCCTGAGCGGCCATTCAGAGGCCGGTGACCCATCTGCCTCACCCAGAAAGAGCTCAATGATAATACCAACATGGGCCAGTGAAGCAATGTCCTCCACTACTAGACTTAAGAACAAAAGGACAGCACATTGTCTGTTCCCCTTCCGTGATTCCCCAACGCTCTTCTCCTCCTCCAATTCCCCAATAAAAATGTTAAAAAAAAAAAGAAAAAAGAAAACGAATTTGACAAAAATCCAACACCAATTTATGATAAAAACCTTCAGCAATTTTAAAATAGAAGGGAATCACCTCAAAATGTTAAAGAGTGTGTACCCAAAATCTACAGGTATACTTAACTGTGACAGACTGAATGTTTTCCCTTGAATATCAGAAACAAGGCAAAGATGTCTGCTGAAACTACACTTATTTAACATAGTACTGGTAGTTCTAGTTATTACAATAAAGTCTGAAAAGGGGGTGGAAACATACACATTGAAAAGGAAGAAATAAACTTGCAGGTGACATAATTTTCTAAATAAAAAATCCCAGGGAACCTACCAAGAAACACTAGAACTAATAAGTGAGTTCAACAAAATCACAGAATAGAAGATTAACACACTAAACTCAATTGCATTTCTATATACTACTAAACATTTGGAAACTGAAATTAAAAACAAAATATCATTTATAATCTCTCCAAAGAAAATGAAATGTTAGGCATACATTTAACAAAATATGTACAGGAACTGTATGTTGAAAATTACAAAATACTGGTGAAAGAAATAAAAAAACTCTATGTAAGTGGAGAGAAATAATTATGTTCGTTGATTGGAAGACTCAGCATAGTAGATATTAATTCTCCCCAAATAGATTTTTAAGTATAATGTAATTCTTTTCCAAATATCAGTAAGTTATTTTTCAGACATAGAAAGTTTTATTGTAAAATTTATATGACAAGGCACAGGCCCTAGAATAGTGAAAACAATCTTGACAAAGAAGAATCAATTGAGAGGAATCACTCTTATTATATATCAATGATTATCAAGATAGTGTAGTATTGGTGGGTGATAGACATAGATCAGTGGAAAATATATAAAACTTAGAAATGAACCCACAGAAACAACAGAAAAAAATAGACTTATGACAAAGGTGAAAAGCAATTCAATGGAGGAAAGATAGCATTTTCAAGAAATGATCCCAGAGGGCTGGCCTAGTGGCTCAGTGGTTCAGCACTGGCTTGGGAAGCCAGCGGCCCCAGTTCGGTCCCACTTATGAGGGCCAGTGACACAGCTCTCAAAAAAAAAAAAAAAAAAAAAAGAAATGTTCCCAGAAAAATTGGACATCCATAACAAAACAAAATTATTAATCTTGACTTAAAACTCATATCTTGTACAAAAATAAATTCAAAATGGACCATGGACTTAAACAGAGAATTTAAAATGGTAATCTTTTATAAAAAAAAGTATAAAAAGAATATCTTGAGAATCTAGGGTTAGGCAGAGTTCTTAGATTTGGCAGCAAAAACACAATTTATAAAAGGAAAAAACAATAAATTGGACACCACCAAATTTAAAACTTTTGCTCTGTTAAAGATCCTTTTAAAGGAGTCAAAGACAAGTCACATACTGGGAGAAAATGTTTGCAAACCAACTATCCAATAAAATAATAATAAATAGAATATATAAAGAATTGTCAAATAACAGTAAAAAATTGATTCAATTAGAAAATGAACAGAAGACATGAAGAGACATTCCACTAAAGAGGATATACTGATGGCAAATAAGGACATGAAAAGATGTTTAGCATTCTTAATCATCAGGGAAATGCAAATTAAAACCATGATGAAATATCACTACACAGTTATCAGAATGGAGAGAATAAATTGAGATTATTATGCTAAGCGAAATAAGTCAGGCAGAAAATGTTGAGAACCATATGACTTCATTGATATGTGGGATATAAAACTGAAAACAACAAAGGAACCAGACCAACAAATAAAGAAACAAACACTCACAGACACAGATAATAGTTTAGTGGATATCAGAGGGTAAGAGAAAAAGGAGTTAGTAGAAGAGGGTAAAGGGGGTCAAATATATCGTGATGGAAGAAGAACTGACTCTGGGTGGTGAACACAAAATGTGATACATACATGATGTAATACAGAATTGTACACTTGAATCCTATGTAATTTTACTAACCATTGTCATGCCAACAAATTTAAATTTTTAAAAAATTGTAAAAAATTTGATATCACCCAATGCTGGCAAGGATGTATATAAACTAAATCACTCATATATTGTTGTCAAGATACAATGGTACAGTCAATCTAAAAAACTATTTGTAAGTTTCTTATAAAACTAAATGTTCTACTAACATATAACCTAACAACTTCAGTTTTGGGCATTTATTTATCCCAGAGTAATGAAAAGTTACTTCACAGAAAATAACTGTACACAAATAATTATAGTGGCTTTATTAATAATAGCCCAAAACTGGAAAGAGTCCAGATATCCTTCAACAGATGAATGGTTACCTCTTGTAAATCTATAACATGGAATACAATTCAGCAATAAAAAGGAATAAACTTCTGACATATTGATTGACTTGGATGAACCTTCAGGGAATTATTCTGAGAGAAAAAAAGCCATCCCAAAGTGTTATATACTGTATGATTTGATTTATGTAACATTTTTGAAATAACAAAATTTTAGAATTGGAGAACAGATTAGTGATCACCAGGATTCAATGCCAGCGAATGTGGGGCAGGAGCAAGAGGGAGATTGATGTAGCTATAAAAGGACAACACAAGGAATTCCTGTGGTGGAGGGTTTATTCAGTATCTTGGCTGTGGTGGGGTTGCATGAATCAACAAATATAATAAAATTGCATTGAACACATACACAAATATGTGAAACTGGAGAATCCAAATAAAATTGGTGGATTGTATCAATATTCAGATTATGATATTGTACTATAGTTTTGCAGATGTTACCATTCGGTAGTAAAACTAGATAAAGGGTACAGGCATCTCTGTATTATTTCTTATAGTTTCATGTGAATTTGTAATTATTTTTAAAGTCCAACACATACTTTTTTGAAGCTGCTGAAAGAGGCAAAGATGGGTGTAATGGAACTGAAAAGAATTGGGATCGCAGGTTGCATTGAATTCCACGCTAGAAAGATAATGAATATACAGCTTTTTGATAACTTTATGATATAATGTGCTAAACAACGTGTACATTTTTAGACATTTGTTTCTTCCCTGCTGACTTAGCTCTATAATCTCACTCTCACTTTAGAGCAATTACTGGAGAAGTGATATATATATATATATATATATATATATATATATATATATCTATATATATGACAGATGAGAGAGAGACAGAGGCAGAGAGAGAAAGAGAGAGAGAAGGAAGGAGGTGGGGGAGGAGAGGGAGAGGGGCAGAAGAGTTCAAGACAAAGATAGAGATATATCATGAAGATGAATTAATAGCATGACAGAAACTACATTCTATGAGTCTTCATTTCTTCCCCTAGAGGAAAGGAATTTATACAAATTAAGAGGAAAAGGGACTTGCTATTTTGAATCTACATAAGGCTGCATCTTTACTCCTTGCTGAATTGGCTATTTACAGATCAACTCTTAGCAGTAGATTGGACTGCAACAATATCAATCTGATTTGATATTTTTAGATATACAAAACCACTAGGATATAAATATTGGCTAGGTCATGTGATTTGTCTTAATGTATAAATAGGACTGAAATAGGCTTGAAGTGGTTTCAGCGTCGATGGTCAGAAAAAAATGAATGGAACTTAGATGATTGGTTTGATATGGAGTATACACATCCTAAACTATTTTGAAACCCATGAACCCAGAACTCCTGATGAAGCTCAACCTTGTGCATGGGGGTAAGTGGCTAATATAATGTCAAAGAGACCTTCATTCTTACCTTTCACCAATATTTACCAAGTGCTCACCTTCTGCTCAAGATGTGGAAGAGTCTATGTGAGCTCATGTGTGATGGGAAGACATGACACTGGATTAATGGGGGTTTACCAAAAATAGGTATGGAGAGTGACATACCGGGGTCCTAATACATATTTAGGCTTTTTGTCAATTTTGTTTCCCAATAGAGGCACAGTACTGAATATTCCAATCTTCCTCCTCAAAAGCAAATATCAACCATTTAAAGACTTTCTACAATGTTCAACTTGCATTTTTGTAGTGAATGTGTATTATCCTTGTCAAGTCTCTTCAAATCTACATTTACAAGTTGTAAAAAATATTTTCAAAATGCCAATAAAAATGTCTGATTGTAGAGCTAAGATGATTAAAATCTAAAACCTAGCACCAAATCTGTCAGAATTCTCATTTTTCATGCTTGAATATGATGGACAATTGCGACACACAAGAATAACATGACAGGTAGAGTTGAGCCTGGAAAAATTGTTGATTTGCAATTTTGGTCCTTTGAGAGCTTAAGATCATTATTTGCGACATTGAGAATCTTTAAGACACTCAGTGTCCCTTTTAAAATCTATTAGATTTAAATGCAACAGGAAACATGATTCCTGCTCTCCCAGGAGCAATAAAGACAGAGTCCAATAAAAGTAGGAAAGATTTTTCAGATATATTGACAAAGCCAAGTCTCTCTAGTAGGAATCTTATGATTGCTCTGGTGTGCATAGGGTCAAAATAAGGCTTGTTAAATGGGAAGTTCTCTGCACAGGTGTTCTACTTAGGCTTCCATAAATAGTGTTCTTATCATCAGTTAGCAGTGCCACTTCATTCACTAGTTTAAGCAGGAAGCTGGATATGATCACATCTGAAACTTTCTTGAGTCATAAATCCGTGATTTCTCATAACTGTGTTTTGTTTTACACATTATCATTAGAAAGAAGCAAGTTAAAAAAGATCAATAACAGCCTCAAAAATAGGAGAAAGTTTCAATTTGGTTGTATAATTAGCCAAAATTGCAGGGGTTTCTTCTTTTTAATCTGTACACATTTTTCCACCCTTTATTTTTATGTACGCATCAAGTTTTGAACAACACAAGATGATGCAAATTTATTTCAGTGGTGTTATTTATTATAATGGGAAAGATTCAACACTGGCGATTTAGCCAGGGATGAAGCATCATTTTAAGTACCTCTTATATCAAAAGGTACAATTGGGAATGCAGTCTCAGGAAGCATATAAAAGTGTTACAATGGGTTTTTTAAGCCACATGACTATATTTGGACTAGTAATTATATACTGGATGATGTTTCACAGGTCAATAATAAGACAACATCTATAAGTTTATAATTATCAATGGGGAAAATCTCTACCTATTTCTCTATTGAATGTAAATAGTTAATGAGATATCCACCATACATCTTTTGTATCTTTCATTCAGCATACACACAAATGCAGCATTAAATTGGACTGAATGACATGGGTACCTGTAGAAAATATGTATGCAGAAGTGTTTTTAACCTCTCTTTATATATATTTTGCTTACATGCATACTTCATCTTTTCACAGATATTATAATTGTAAGACTAATCTAGGAAACAAATTATGTTTATGTAATCAAAGCACAGATGTTCATAGAGGAAATGGTGGAAATTCAGACATGCCTAAAGTCAAAGGGAATCATTAAGAAAGCTAAAACAGCCTTAAAACACTTCTCTCACTTAAAAAAATAACAAAAAACTTTAATACCTGCATCACACACTAGTAGTTACTATTTACTGAGTGCCTTACCATATGCCAAAAACAATGACAGGCACTTTTGCATTCATTCTCATTCAACCATCACTGTCCTGTAAAATGGTAATTACTATTCCCATCCAGCAGGCAAGAAAACTAAGAGAAAGATAAATCTGACACTTCTCCTGTGAATGGATAATTCATGGGTCATCAGATAAGCCCATGGGAGAAAGGGAGGTGGGGTTCAAATGATACAGATATTTAAAGGTCATTTGTACAAAGAGAGCAGTTTCTGTTTCATTCCCACAGTTCAATTTGGACAAAATATAATACAGTAAAAATCAAATGCTGGATTGTAGAGTATACACTAGAAGTTCTGAGAAGTGAGAGATCCATGAATAAGCAGAGAAGGCTCCATGGAGGAGATAGGATTTGAGACATTCTGGGCAAGAGAATACTCTCTGAAAGGACACAAAAATACCACCAAGTAATGTTATTAATTAATCCATCTCATTTAAAAAACCTGATGCCAACCATGATCATTGTAATTCTAACAGAGAAGTGCAGAAAACAAATAAATTTTGGATTGAGTTGTGGCCTCCATCATTTATGCCTGTGTGTCCTTGACAAGGTTTGTTAAGTTTCTTCATCTGTAAAATGGGAATAATGACTGTGCTACATTCCTCATAAGGTTGTTGAAGAAAAATAATCTACAAGTATATGAATGTGCTATATAAAGATTTACTCTAATGGAAGAGATTATTATTCTATAAAATGCAAAGTTGAGTTTCTTCATAAACACCAAACATCTATTCTTGGAAAATCCCCAGAAATACACATTGAAAACTGCAATAGTTTTCTTTTTTTTTTTTGAGGGCAGTGCTACTGGCCCTCATATGTGGGACCCGAACCCGGACTGCTGGCTTCCCAAGCCAGCGTTTAAGCACCGTGCCACTCGGCTGGCCCTGCAATAGTTTTCTTATTCTTCTTAGAGTAATTCATTGGACTATTTATAACGTGCTCTATGAAAACAACTGAGGATCTGAGGCTAGCCTTCAGACAAGCAAAGTCTAAATTTACTGGTGGTTTAATGGATTTAACTGGTTATGAGTTGTCTGTTAGACTGAAGTAGAAACCATCCAAATAAGTTTAAACTGTCAATCCAATGAAGATACTACATGTAAAGTGCTCATAGTTTATGATGCACCCTTTGAAATCCAGACTCTTTGTCTTCCCCTAAAGGAGAAGGTACCTATCTTATTGGCCTATGTCAAAACATCCTGGGCATAGAGCTTCTGCTACACATTATGATGGGGCTCAAGTTTGGAAATATGACAAAGATGGGGGTGTTAATAATGGGAACGTAAGCAGAGCTTCACGTGTACATCTGTCAGTGCTGAAAACTATAGTCATGTAGGAGATGGGAAGTTGGTATCATTTGGGCCCATTAGAGATCAGAGGTAGCTTTTAAATATGCTGCCATGATTGGGGTTAATAGGGAGTTAAGATTTGCAGATAGCAATAAAGGGTAATATTGAAGAGATTAAACAAAGTTGGCCCATCATAAATTCGTTTGCGTGGACCTATGATCATAAGACTGCATGTTTTTATACTCCAGGTATACAAGAACCTGACTCATAGTAATGAGCTTTTTTAATATTTGCTGTTAGCTATGAATGCTGTAAATCAAATAATTTGTGTGGAAAACAGATACAGTATTAAGAGTGTGCTTCAAGCCTAACTAAGCATGGATTGACCAAGGTACATCACTTGCAAAGAAACTTTGTCTCTTACTTCTGGGTGACCTGTTATCTCCCTGCACCATCCAATGGCTCTACAGAAACATACACATATCAAAAACTGGGATAGGGCTGGCCGAGTGGCGTGGTGGTTAAGCACTGGCTTGGAAAGCCAGTGGCCCCGGTTCAGGTCCCACATATGAGGGCCAGTGACACTGCCCTCAAAAAAAAAAAGTATGCCTGTAAAAACTGGGATAAATTCACATACTTATACAATCAACTACACACACACATACACACACACACACACACACACACACACACACACACCAGATCTATAACAAAATTGAAGCTACTACCTGTAAATAATTTCCAGCTTCCAGCATATTTATTATTCATAGTCATGTTTACATGTCTTTGGGAACCTGTCATGTCTTAGTTTGACTTTAATAAACTAAGTGTACTTCAGATCAAGGTTATCTGTCAATATGAGAGAATGACTTGAGTTTTGTGAGCATAATACATATGAGCTTGCACATTTTAGAAGAGACCTAGGTTCAGTCACTATTAGAAATATTGAGCATTGTCTTTCTCTTCAAGGCCTAGAGGCTTAAGTGAATACGTCACTATCTGGCACTACAGAAAGAAAACCGCATCTCTTATCAATTCATTTCCCAAATTCTTTCTTCTTTACTTACAGAACTCAGCTATTCGCATTCACATAGCACTAAAAGCCATACAGTACTGTGATATGGTAGTTATACTGAAGGGGACGATATGAGCAAACCCCTGTAGTTTCTACAGGTAGATACTAAGTAGATAATAAACTATTTTTCTTCATGAAGAAATAGAACAAGTAGAAAATAATATTCAATTGATATCATTTCTTCTAAAGTTTTAGGGTAATTACCCTAAATCAAATATACATCAGACTTCAAATAACAGTGTCTAAGGTAGAATAGCAGTCCTATAGCCTACGGTATTTACCAATACATATCATTGTGCACAGTTATCTTAATAAACCTTTAAACTGCTTGAATATTCCATAACCAGTTTTTAGAGAAGTTGGTGTTTCTGAATAAAACTGTTTCTTTAGCCCTAGTATTTACTTTAAAATTAAAACTGTTGGTGATAGCTTCCCCCACTCTACCCCCAGGAGCATGTTTTGCTCCAGCTGTACAAACTATTTAAGTTACTGTTAGTGGCATATACAGATTTTTCCAGGCATTCAAAACTACAAATTTATTTTATATTAAAGCAATGTAGCCTTCAGCTTTTGCATCTGTGAATGATGAGCAACATTACTTCCAATGACATCTTTTTGTCAGAGTTGCTTAGGCTAAAGACAAAATGGATCCATTTGTATAAATTGTGGCTTCACTATTGAAGGATTATAAAAATATATTGTGCTAAACTTAAACCTAAAACTATTAATATAGTTAAAATATGCCATATTTTCACCAGAAAAACTAGCAAGTGCTTAAAATGCTATCATCAATCACAACTAATTCACTAAATATGCAATTGAAGCAGCAATAGAAGAAAGAAAACACTGTTGGGCAGATCATCTGTCACTAAAACATCTCCATTTTTCATTGGATGAAGTGACTAAAGACTTTCAAGGTCTATAGTCTAGATAATTCAAAATTGAATTCTTTTTCCAAGGGGACAACCCTTCATATGCTGTCATTTTGGGAGATGTTTTCTGAGTTGGTATATGAATTTATTTTGAAAGGTATACCTCCATGACATTTTTCTATGTGAGTCTATATGTTTCAATTTAGTTGTGAAAGACATTCACTCAATCAGTCCTCACCTTGTTTTTGCAGTCACAAATAGTTATAAAAGGGAAATATACCTGAGGACTCTTGCTCCTAAATCCCCAAACCATTTTTTTTAAAGTCAGGTTTAATTTAGTAGTCGGCTAAGGTCACCAGATGTTTTACATTGTGCATGATAATCTTGGATTTCAACTTTGTGTCCTGTTCTCATTGATATTTTCTTTCTTCAGTGGACCTGGCTCTTTTCCAGACCTACGTAACACAACTCTGGCCAGAGTAATTATCCATCTGTACAGTATGTTTTTCTCTAACCTGTACCAAGAAACATTTTATAGGACAACATGGTTCTTATTCCCTGTGAAATAAAATACAAAATGGTAAGTAGGACTTCTGAACTACCTTAATGACCCCTTAGTATCATTTCCTTTCTGTCATTTTATCCCATTTTTCTTGTTCAGAATATGTTATATTGCTAGGGGAAGGGTTTGGGCACTTTTGGCTGAGCCACTATACTGGGATTAATAGGAATTAGAGCACAGTCTGAGTGAAAATTCCCAAACCAAACATTCATGTAAGGGGTGAATAGGACTTGTGGTTGGGTTTTTAGACCCTGAAACACAGTATGTAATCAGTATCTGAAATAAAGCAGATGCAACAAAAGGGAAGTGAGGTCATAAACATGTAAGACTGGGCCAGTAGCCAAGTCATGATCACAGACAAAGCTAGGGTTCAAGTTCACAAATGGCAAGAGGGTAGTGACAGAAAGGCAGGTGACTAACTGCCAGGAGAGAGCACTCTGTGGCTTCCCATTTTCTACATGAAACTGAGGTCTACATAACTTCCTATTCCCAGTTATTTGTCTTATCTTTGGGGTCTTGAGGACTAATGGGAATGGAGGGATGGAATAGCAATACCCTTCAACCTTGCAACTATGATGTGTTGAAAAACTCAATTTTAAGTAAAGCCACCTTTTTGCAGTTCAATACAAACCAGACAGGAGCAAAAGCTGCAATGATGTCAGCTTAGTCCAATGAATGATATAAAAAAGGATTCTATATCTCTACAAATCATTTTCCCCACATAGCACTTCTCTCTGATGTACACAGATAACCCATATCTAATTCACTTCTTTAGTCACCCCAAAACAGAGTTTTCAATAGTTACTTCTTTGGGTTACCAAATTTAGTCTTTTGCCTATTTGCCCTAATTCTCTTCCAATTTAATACTCCTGACTCCCTTATCTGGAGCTGGCTGCTTCAGGATATTATGCCTTATGCTATTTCAATCATTCCCTTGTTCATAGCCAAGTCTTCTCCTTAATCTTTGGCATATACCCCTTCTCTGCTGCTTAATCATGTCCGTATTTCTCAAGTAATCCACCTCTGTGTCATTGCTCAAATCTCCATTTAATCTTAGACATCTCTGTAGTTAAAGGGTCGGGGGGATGGTGGAAGATGCTTAAAGTTGGAGT
Source organism: Aselliscus stoliczkanus (assembly GCA_033961575.1). Classification (NCBI taxonomy): domain Eukaryota; kingdom Metazoa; phylum Chordata; class Mammalia; order Chiroptera; family Hipposideridae; genus Aselliscus; species Aselliscus stoliczkanus. The sequence continues at coordinate 55,147,022 of CM066737.1, forward strand.
TGAGGGTAGGACATGGAATACCTCAAAGAACAAGGAGCTTGTAATATTTAAACACTGAATCACAGCCATTTCATTTTGATGAAATGCAAATATTTAGATTTATACTTTCTGTTAGTATGGATGAGTTCTCTTTCTCATGTTGAAATCATTAATTTCGTGCCTTTATTGGCCTGTCTGATACTATATTACCCATCTCATGTTTTTAAACTCTAATAAACTTTGATAACATCATTAATTAATTTATCATGCTGAAAATAAAATCTCCTTCTTAGATCCAAACCATTCAAATTGAAGGTTAATAGATGTGACTAAATCTTTAGCTACTCAACTATTTTCCTAACCCATTGTTAACATTTTCTGTTGTGCTGTTTTTCTCCTTAAGGAATATTCTGGTCTGGAGTGCTTTTAAATGGAATTGATCAGTGATATTGGGATTAGGTAGATACAATCCAAGATTAGGAGCTCCTACCACTTGCATATAGATGGGTAAAAACTGTATCATAGATTTAGTATTTCCTGTGTTTCCAGTTCATCTGATTTGGACAGTAGCAAAAAAAGCACAATTAGAGATATATGCCTTATATACCCACAAAGTGCATCTGAAATATACATATATATAATATATAATTAAATTTGACATGAAAATGAAAATCAATATAGGCACAATAATCCAATTCAGACTTATTGTTACTGGGGTCATTTTGAAAAGAATTGAAGGTCTAATTTACTTTGAGTCCCATTATTACTTTTACTGAGATCTAAGAAACATGAATTTATGTGATGGATACACAGACACCCTCTATACTGTTTGTAGCTTGGCTTGTAAATTCCTGTTTGCCTGCATTTGGTATCAATAAGAATGAAAGGGATGTAAGTAATAAATTCTGCAGTGTTCAAAACTGTTCAATTCTTGCACAGGAGTACCTAACTTTAAGTAACCCTGACATGCAAGTTTAGTTTTAAAAATACATAAATTAAGGGCCGGCCGAGTGGCTCAGTTGGTTAAGAGCTCGCTCAAGAGTGCGAGCTGAGGTCTGAGCAACAGCAGTTCAATGCTCAGCCCGAGCTGAGCTGCTGCTGAGCTGTCAACAGGTGGCACGATGGCTCAGCTAAATAAATGAATAAATAAATAAGTAAATAAATAAATAAGTTGCAGGTGACTTTTTGCTGTAAATATTTTGCATTTTACAAAAGGAACTCTCACTATTAGATTCCTCTTCAAAAGCAATTTATATGCAAACAAATAACACTATATGAAACTAAAAAGCTTTTTGCACAGTGAGGGAAACTATCAATAAAATGAAAAGACAATCTACTGAATGGGAGACAAATATTTGCAAATGGCATACCAATAAGGGGTTAATATCCAAAATATATAAAGAACTCATACAAATCAACATTAAAAAATCCAATGAAAACAATGGGCAGAAGACTTGAATAGACACATCTCCAAAGAGGACATACATATGGCCAACAGACATGAAAAAATGCTCAACATCTCTAATTACAACGAGATATCACCTCACACCTGTCAGAATGGTATTATCTTTTTTAATGCTAGCTATTTTAATGGGTATGTCATGGTAGCTAAGTGTAGTTTGTTTTTTCAAAGATTTTATTGGGGAAGGGGAACAGCCAAGTTGTTGCCCTTCAGTCTTGTGGAGGGCACAGCTATCTCAGCTCCAAGTCCAGTCACCATCCGGCTGTGAACACAGTAGCTCTGCTCAAGGTGCCACATTCAATCTTAGTTGTGGGGGTGGGGGCACAGCCCACCATACCATTCGGGAGTTGACAAGCCACCTTGTTGTCAAGAACGCACACTCCAACCGCTGAGCCATCTGTCCACCTATCTGCAGGGCATGGCAGTTCAGCTCAAGGTGCTGTGTTCAATATTTGTTGTGGGGGGAGGGGGACGCACAGCCCCACTATCCCATGTAGGAGTCGAACTGGTAACCTTGTTGTTAGAAGCCCCTGCTCTCACCAGTTGAGCCATCCTGCCACCTGTTGGCAGCTCAGTGGCAGCTCAGCTCGGGCACAGCTCACTGGCCCATGTGGGAATCGAACCAGTGACTCTGTTGCTCAGAACTCACGCTCTTAACCAACTGAGCCATTCGTCTGGCCCAGCTCAGTGTAGTTTTAATCTGCATTTAAATACTGATTAATAACATTTAACATTTTTTTCTTGTGCCTGTTTGCTATCTGTATAGCTTCTTTGGTTATTGTCTCTTCAACCTATTTTTAATTAGTTGGTTGTTTTTCTCATTATTGATTTTTGAGAGTACTTTATATTGGGTTGTCGGAAAAGTCATGATGCATTTTTGCAACGAAAAACATGGGAAAAGTACGTCATGACTTTTCTGACAACCCAATACATTCTAGATTCAAGTAGTTTGTTACATATGTGACTTGCAAATGTTTGCTTGCATTCTGTGACTTGTCTTGTAATTGTTTTAGCAGGGTCTTTCATAGATGAAAGTTTTAAAAATTGATGAAGTCATACTTATCAGTTTATTTTATGGATCATATTTTGGGTGCCTTATTTATATTATTAATATTTAGGGTGGTAAAATTATTTATTTTTTATTATTAGTTTCAGGTGTAAAAATAGCATAATTATTAGACATTTACACATCTCACAAACTCATAACCCCAACAAGTCTACTGCCCATCTGACATCATACATAGCTATTACAATACCATTGACTATATTCCCTATGCTGTACTTTACATGTAGTAGGTGTCCTGTGTGGTCCAGTGATATAGTCGCCCTAATCATCTGTGCTTGTGTTCCAGGAGTGTCCCTTGTGTGTGTTGTGTGTATTGTCCTGTTGTAGTTGAACCTTGATTTCTTTTGGTGTATCAGTGGGTGAGACTGTCTCCCAGACTGACTCACTAAGGATTGGCTACACCCTCAGTGTATGAACTGCTGTGTGGGGAGTGACCGTCAGAGGGGTACTGGCCACTGCAGGTTCTTGTGCCTTTTGAGACCACCCTGTGGGTGTGTTGCTTGCAGGGCTAACCATTTAGTGCTCTGGTGTGGTCTGAAGGCAGTCTCTTGGTGTGTTATTTCTGGTGTCTCTTTGGAGGGGCTCCCATGCAGGCCAATTTCAGCATTGCATGCGAGTGGCCCGAGGTTACCCTTTTAAGCTACAAAGCTATGTTTGATTGACTGCTGCCTGTGCTGGACCTGAAGTCTTGTGGGGGTGGCCTCGCTGTGAACTGAGGCTGGTTGCCACCACTATTGGGCCTGGAACAGCTTAACAAAAGGCCCAGGGCCCCAACGAGCTACCTATAAGGCTCAGCTATTGAAAGAGCCTCCTTAGGTGCCCTGGCCAATCTGGTTGACCCAGTCTTGTGAGTGCTCCCGACAACGTAGCACTGGCTGGGTGGGGCGGGATTGCAGAAAGTCGAGAGGTGTGGTTGGTGGGTTGCACAAAGTTAATTCAGATTCACTTTTGAACCAGTGTCTGGCCTGTGACTATTTCTCAAAATGCACTGAGAACACCACAGCCAGCCACCATTCACCTCAGGCCCGCAAGTCCCTGAGAGCCAGCCAAGAATGGCTGTGGTGCAGGCTGTGGCTGACTACCTGCCTGCGAAAGTTCCCCAGGCTACAGCAGGCAATCTGCTGCTATAAAACTCTTCTGCAGCTTATGGGGCAGTGACGGTGCCCAGGAGCCAGCAGTGCCTCCAGTGATGCAGTACTAGCAGTGCAGGTTGGGGACACAGGACATCACCAAGGTGGGCATGTGTGGATTTTACCAGCACAATGTGGTCTCAGGTTTGGCCCTTTGGGGATAGTTTAACATAGAAAAGATGGTGCCCTACTGTAGGCTACATGTGAGGCTGGTTCCACACAATGACAATGGCTCCTGTCCCTCTTGAGTTGCCACCCCTCCACCAGAAACCAGGTAAGTGAATGTAAGCGAGTGAGTCTGTGTCTGGGTAATTTAAGAGAGTGGATGGATTTCCAGCCACCTTCCATCTCACCAGGATGGACAGACAGGGTCCTCACTGATTTTCACTGCCAAATGTTGTGGGAATGCCTTTTCTAAGTGCAGAACCCCTAGGTAGGAGAACCCAGTGTGGGTCTGGGACCTGTTCCATGGGTACCTTCACCACCAAGGCATCCCTCCTGGTATTTAACCACTATCTGTGGGTTTGGGGTGAGCCCTTTCATGTATCCACCCTCCAACCAGTCTCGGTGTATCCTCTTCTTTATATCCTTAGTTATAGGGGTTCTGTTTGGCTAGTCTTCAGATGATTCATGAGTTTGATTGTTCTATAATTTATTTGTAATTTTGGTGTGATCCTGGGATACAGTATGCATAGTGTTCACTTGGACCTTCCCCCTCAATATCATTAACTTTTGCATTTCACCCTGGTCCACAAATTTGTACTACAAAAAGTTGAATGGAAGTATCACCAGATTAAGTCAAAATACTTGGAATTTTATTCAGCTTTACAACTGTAACCTTTGGTAAATCACTAAATTTCTTTGAGTCTCCAATTTTTCTTTGCTAAAACCGGGATAATAATTCCTGAACTGTCTACCTCGGATTTATATTCTCAGAGCCAAACGACATTGCAAACACCTAGCAGAAACTCAGTAAATATATAAGTGAAGGGGCCGGCTGCGTGGCGTGGTGGTTAAGTGCTGGCTTGGGAAGCCAGCGGCCCCGGTTTGGTCCCACATATGAGGGTCAGTGACACTGCCCTCAAATAAATAAATAAATAAATAAATAAATAAATAAATAAATAAAGTAATTGCAAGGATCAATTAAGTTTATGGAAGTAAATAAGAAAGTGCTATTAGGTATAAGGTATTATTGTTGAAACCAAATATAAAAATAGATTCATAGATGTCTACTTCTTGAAGGAATATTAGAGGACGTATCTCTCATATCTTTTTTTTTTGTCTGATTGTTTCTTTATAATTAGATTCAGGTTAAAATTTTTTGTCAAGTATATTGAATAGAGGATATTATGCCCTTTATAGTGTATCAGCTTTTTTATTTTATTTTATTTTATTTATATATACTTTTAATTAGCTTCAGGTGTACAACAAAGTGCAATAGTTATACTTTTTACCCCTCAAGGTGACAACCCCCCTCCCCCAATTCTCCCCTCCCACTCCTCCCCCCCCCCATATCATACTATCACAATTTCTTTGACTCCCTTCCACCATATAATCCACATCCTGTGACTGTCTATATATTCAATTACAGTTGGCATACAATATTATACAACATCAATTTCAGGTATACAGTGCCATGATCAAGCCTCTACTCCATCCATGAAGTGGTCTCCCTCACAAGACATGTGACCATCTGACACCCCACAAAATTTTAACAACATTATATTCCCCGAACTGTCTTTCATATCCCTGTGACAATACTGTAGTTACCTATTTATGCTGTCTCATATCTTATATTCACCCCACCCAATTTCCTAATTTTGTAGATGGAGCAAATAATAGAAACATTTAATTCATTTAGTTTTATTTTGCTTCAGTAAAATGAACTAGGGGTTTCTACTATATAGGAAGTGGTTTTAATAAGTTAAGATAAATGGGGCCAGCCAAATATTTGATGATTTTCAATTCTCAATGGGTAAAAATATATTCACTTTGGGGAAAAAAACAAAAAACAAATAACATTGATAGCCACTATATTGTGCTCAGTGATAGGCATGTGTGTATCAGTTTCGTAACTCAGCATGGCTGGCCTAGAACATTAAAACTTGTGGAATCATGTGGAATGTAATAAAAAAGATAATAAAACTGTGTCTTCTATACCAATGAGCAAGTCATGTATTAATGACAAGAATAGGTTTGTATACTAAAATTCTTGTCAATCTAATGATTCATGATCAGGCATGGTCTATAACATTACAAGTGTTAGTTTCCCATCTGTCACCAAGACAAAAAAAATCAATTATTACACCCACTGCCAGATAATTGCTTGGATAGATAAAATGACTTGATGAGAAATTACTTTGAGTTAAAAACAATAAATCGGTCTTTTGATTTAGCAGTGAGCTCCCTAGTTGTGGTAAGAAGCTTCCCCAAGGCCTGGCTGGCACTTTATAATTGGTGTTTATATCCTAGGGTTTCTCTGAAATATTTGGATGCACTCCCTTCCCACTCTCTAAATAACCTTGTACAATAAATAAAATATATATTGTTTTTCTAGAAAATCGTGGGATAAGGCTATCACAACTCTATCACTTTTATCAGAGTTTCATTTCAAGAAAATTAAATTCAAAGTGAATCAAACATAAGCAAAAAAAAAAAAGCAAAAGGAAAAGAAAAGAGAAAAGCTTAGTGATAGGTCCAAGTCAAACACCAAGAGCACTACACTAGCTTCTCCCAACTTGCCTACCTGTATTTCCATGGCCAGCCAGGGCAGACATTATGAGTGATCAATTGCCTGTAGGTATTGTGATTTAAGTGTCACTAAGAAGGTCTGCTATTTCACCAACATGTCTTTCATGCAACTGAAGAAGATACAAAATTGCTCAGATAGGTCATTTCTTCACCCAAGACACATCCCTCTGGGAAAGGAAATACAATGAACCCTTTCACCTATTATTAACACTTTAGAGTCAATGATCTCCCTAAATCTTTCCCAGATGTTGCAATTTTTCCAGTTGGTAGTGTTGAATGCCTGTGAGGACACTGAGCACCAGATAAGATAGTTATGGTGGAAATATTCTGGGGTGAGAAAAGTACAGAAAATGCAGATTGAGGACACTGAGTTTACTATCCAAATTTGCCAGGGGCTTTTTCTGCTTACCTAAACCGTGGAACATGAGGGTTTTTGGTTTGGTAAACTGAGCTTGTCAATAAGCAGTTTATAAGCCTGGCCAGTTTTGGCCAGAGTATATCCCAAAACCATCTGGATCTGATTTCCTGCAATATATTCAAAGCTCTCATCACAGATTTCTTAACCCCACTTTCTTTACAAGGCTCCCTTTACATCAAAATTTCTTTCCACTGTCTCTTCTCTCCTATAATTTGCACATAATTACTATGTCTTTAATTCTTCAACAGTCACTTATAAACTCTCCCTACTTCCTGTATGCTCTTGGTTACTGTCAAAGCTAGAGAATATCTAGAGTAGACAGGTTCTTACCTGTCTCAAAGACAGACATCAGAACTATAAAGGTGAGGAACATGTTATCTCTGGAGATGGCTCTCCCTAGAGCCTCTAACAAATGCCCTTTCATTGCCTAAAGCCATTGACAGTTTTGTCGTATAGCAAGAAGAGGTTTTTCCATATTTTAAGAGAAGCTAGTTGCTTAAATATAAGCACAATCAGATCCTGTTATGAAGACTTGGAAATATCAGAGGTCAGATGAAGTTCCCTGAGGCCTAACATGGGCATATAGGAAAAGCCTGGAGAACATATTTTATATTTAAAGGAGGTTTGAATGCTGAAACACACATACTTATATAAATGGATACCAATATCCATCTCCTTTATTTTGGTATTTTAGCTTCTATCAAATGTGCTAGGTAAAATGTTGGGTGTCTAATGGAGATTACTTCTCAGATCACATGCCACTGGAAAAAACTTATTGCTCTGACCTATCCTAGAAACTTTGGGGCAAGCTACCTGGTAGGATTTTATTAGTCTTCTGCACTTAGTTTGAGTTCCTGGTCAACCCTTCTTAGGAATCAATCCTACCAACAGTAAAATGCTTACTACCAGCTTGTAAATATTTAGATACACTCATATAACACATGTGCGTTATGTACCAGGATAAAATTGGAAATTCTTTAAAACTGCTTTGCTTTGTTAAATGGTAATTTTTCTTCAAATTTTACTAAAACAGCTAGCATAACATAATTAGTTTGCAGAGTCAGTACTATGCTATGCAACTGAGTTTATTTAATGCTATAAATTATATTGTATGTAGTAAGCAAACATTTTGATTATGTAGCCAAACATTTTTTAACAGTAAGTATTAACCCAAATTGATCTAAAACCCTGCCTCAAAGGATATGCTATCATTTTGTAGATATCTGACCAAAAAAAAACCACACCAAAAGTCTCTTCAATTTACAAATTGCCAATGACAACAGTTTATATGGCTTCAAATTTCCTTTAATTAGTTAACTATTAGCAGCAATTTTTATATATTAATGATATCATACTCATGAACATTAACATTCTAATGGGAAAAGATGCTGATAAACCAGGCAATAAGTGTTTCTAGAATTATCTTAGGATGTAACATGATAAACTAGGCATAGACCCTGAATTTAAAATATGCATGTTCTAACAGGGAAGCAATGACAACCAAACAAAATGTATACTATGGAACTCCATTGAGCAAATCTCATAATTACATTGATTAAGATATGGTAGAAGTAATATTGTATGTCTCAGATAGAACCACAGATATAATAGTAAAAATACCACATAGCTAATGTAATTTATTAAGGAATGACATATAAGTTTCATCTCATGTACCAACTCTTGTCAGTTGGTAATGAATAACTGGAATTCCTGAGAAAGATTTTGTGGCTAGGAGTACTTTAAATGGTTAGCAAGCTCTGCAATGGTTATGAGAAATGGAAATGGCAGAATAAATGCCAGGTGTATTCCATCCTTGCTCTATCAAAATGGTCTTTGTTCAAATCTATTGTCCCCTACTATTTCATAGTGGGATTAAGAATTATCACTGTGAATCATGGAGAAAGCATAAGAAAGAGAGTGTGTTAGCTAACTGGAGACAGGCCTTGGTTAATCTAGAAAGATTTTCTGTAGAAAATGTGTCATGAAAGTTTTTTCTTTATTTTGTGTACACAACTCAAGGAAATTTGTTCTCCCCCTTATTTTTATTTACAATAGTAAATGGAACGGGGCTTCAATACCAGAGTTGACCAATAGATGCTTCTCTCTCACATAAATTGTACACGAGCTACCAAAAACAAAAACTAAAACAAAACCCTGAGACTAGAAGTTTTAGGTTTGTAAGAAGTTAATTATTTAGGCCAGTAGTCAGGGTCTGAAAACCATGCTTACTATAAATTGCCCATGGTTTAAATTCAGCTTTGGGCCTATTTTTGTAAAGAAAGTTTTATCGAACAGTCACTCCCAATTAATATGTATTGTCTATGGCTGCTTTCATGCTACAATAACAGTGTTGAGTAGTTGCCAAAGGTAGTCTATAATCACCTTGCTTTGTTTGTTAAAATTCAGATTCTTGGGCAAACACCAAGTCCATTAACTGGTAAGGGCCCCAAAACCCACACTTTACCAAGAATGATGATTTATTTTAAAGCATAATCAATTTAGAAAACTATTGTTTTATGTCACCAAATTTTATAAATATAGTCTCTGAATCAAAGTTCTTGACAATACGGGATGCCTAAACCATCTTTAATCTGCAAGATTGATTAAATACTTTCATGGCACTCCTAGAGCTAAGTACCAGATATTTCATTTGTTTCTCTTCTGAATAGTCAGCATTCTATTCATGTTGAGGTTCACCTACAACTCATTTTTTAACTTGAAGCTCATTTTCACAATTTTTGATCATTATACTAATTTATGTAATCCATTTTATTTAGGATGTTGTAGCATTAGACCAAGTGCTAAGAGGTGAATAATTGCTGTGATTATAAAGTAATATTTGGGGGCCAGCCGAGTGGCGTGGTGGTTAAGCGCTGGCTTGGGAAGCCAGCGGCCACGGTTTGGGTAATATTTGGGGTAAGATTCTACGATTATTACTTTAATCTTATTTTTATATTCCAAAGCTTTCTTCAGTGAAGTCTTGCATGGCTTTTGTCTCACATCAATACATTTCTGGATACTCTGGAGCTTCTCTTTTTGTGGCAGAACTTTGCTCCATATAATCCAGCAGACTGCCTCCAGGATAAGGAAAAGCAAAGGCTTTTCAGATTTAGGGGGCAAAACAGCACAGTCCACCTGATTTCCAAGTCTTTTAACCAAATCTGAATTCTCAAGGCAGCTGACCTTTTCACACTTATTTTACATATATCAAGGTAACCTTGGGAATAAGAAAATAAATTATGGGTAAGCATGAATGGCTAGTTCTATAAGAGAAACACTACATCCCCAAAGTGTCAAGATCAGGAGATTATACAAATGCACCACAAATTTAGTACTGACTAAATCTTAGAAGTATGTTTTAGATCCTTTCTGTTTTGACTATCTCTCAATTATGTATGTTGGAAATTGTAAAAAATACCCTATGCAACCCATAAGCACATGTGGGAGATCCATGCACTGAAACATCTGAATGTGGGTGAATCCGGGTGAGGAAGGAAGGAGGGAAGTGGGAAAAGCCCAGATGTGGGCCACAGGATGCAGCCTGGATCTCACTGCAGTCCCCAAAGAGGAAAGGAATCAGGCTGCAGGTGCACTTTCTGTCGCCCACAGTACTACCTGAGGGATCAGCAGATAAAATGGTTATTGGGATTGGGACAAAGAACTTGGGGCAAAGACTGAATACAGGAGGGTGAGAACTGTGGTTTAAGCCCACACTGCCAGGCAGAAAAGAGAAAACAAAGACATGGAGCCTGAACAACCCCTGCACTCTCCGAGACCTCACCTCCCTCCACCCTCCCCATATTACTAGCAGGCTCCAGAAAAAACTGTAGCAGTGCCTAATTGAAGAGCAGAATATCTACAGTCCTGAGTAGATGCACAGGACATCTAATTCTGGTGACAGGGAAGGAGCTGTAGGGGAATGACAGTGGGCTGCAAGTCGCCATTGCTCAGAGACACAAACAAAACAGCTGCCTGTTCCAGCCTACCCAGCCCCCACTTTTCTGGGCTGAACTGAGCATTGGGGTTTCAGAGGCTCAGAACCCTATTGCCAATCACATCCTTCCAAGAGTTTAGCATCCTGAGACCCAGGCAACCTAATCACAGAGGAGAAGCCCACCTCCCAAGAAACCATCCATCACAGGAGAAGCCAGAAGAGCACAAGAGAAAAAAAAACAATGCAGCATGAAAGAAAATAATACATTTCAACTACACCTACTGGAAAGCAAAAGAAAGACCACTTCCTATGAACTCGCTGCAGAACCCACTCCTGTAGATGCCCAGGAAGAGAAATAATAATTCATTAATTGCCAGAAGTAAGCAAGGTAACAAAGCAGCTTAGAAAGAAAATAAAAAATCTCCAGAAAAATAAACTTAAAGACAGGGAAATATGTGACTTAAATGACAGAGAATTCAAGTTTGCAGTTCTGAAAAAAACTCAACAAGATGAACGGAAACTCAAATACGCAGTTAGTGAACTAAGTAATAAAACCAATGAACAAAATGAATATTTTACCAAACAGATTAAATTTTTTAAAAAGAACCAAATAACAATTCTGGAACTGAAGAACTCAATAAAAGAGACAAAGAATGAAATAGCCCGCTTAGGAAATAGAGCTGACCAAATGGAGGAAAGAATTAGTGATGTCAAAGACAGAAATCTGGAAATGACATACAGAGAAGCAGAGAGAGAGAGACTTGAGTGTTAAAAGAAATGAAATGACTCTACAATAACTTTCTGACTCCATCAGAAAGAGCAACATAAGAATAATGGGTATACCAGAAGGAATAGAGAGGGAAAAGGGCACAGAGAGCCTATTCAAACTAACAATCGATGAGAAATCCCCAAACCTATGGGGAAAAAAATGGATCTTTGAATCTAAGAAGCAAGGAGAACACCTAATTGTCTCAGTCCCAACAGGCCTTGTCCAAGGCACATCATATTGCCAAAACTTAATGAAAAAGAAAGAATTCTCAAGGCAGCCAGGGAAAAGACCATAATCTATGAAAAAAAGCCCATTAGAGGGCCAGCTGAATGGCATGGTGGTTAAGTGCTGGCTTCGGAAGCCAGCGACACCGGTTCGGGTCCCACATATGAGAGCCAGTGACACTGCCCTCAAAAAAAAAATCCCATTAGATCATTATGAGATTTTTCAGCAAAAACTCTACAAGCTAGGAGGGAGTGGAATCAAATATTCAAACTACTGAAAGAGAGAAACTACCAGCCAAGAATAATATATCCAGGCAAGTTATCCTTTAGATATCAAGGAAATAAGGAACTTTTCAGACATACAGAAGCTGAGGGAATGTTCCGCCACATGGCCTACATTACAAGAAATACCGAAGGAAGCTATTTGACCTGAAACAAAAAGTCAAAAGAGGGCCAGCCAAATGGCGCGGTGGTTAAGCTCTGGCTTGGGAAGCCAGTGGCCCCGGTTTGGTCCCACATATGAGGGCCAGTGACACTGCCCTCGAAAGAAAGAAAGAAAGAAAGAGAGAGAGAGAGAGAGAGAGAGAGAGAGAGAGAGAGAAAGAAAGAAAGAAAGAAAGAAAAGTTAAAAGAATACAAAACCATGAACAAGATTACTAATATATAGACAGAAGGGGGAAATTGTACCCACTACACAGATTAGGGCACTATACACTTAAATATAACATAAAAGGTAAACAAGAAAAAAACATTAAAAAAGAAAAAGAGAAGAAAAGGACAACTTGCTACTGCAACTCAGAAATCAACTCACAGCATAAATAGAGATAATTTGTGGCAACAAAATCATAAAATGGGAGGGCCGGCCGAGTGGGACAGTGGTTACGTGCTGGCTTGGAAAGCCAGCAGCCTCGGTTCGGGTCCCACATATGAGGGCCAGTGACAATGCCCTCAACAAAAATAACAAAAAAAAAAAAGAAAAAAAAAACATAAAATGGGAGAGGGTAGAGGTCTGAATTTACAAAAAGGAATAGAAATAAGATGCATGCTGAATAAAAAGCACTACTATAATGAAAATTTCTTTTACATATGCTTAATGGTAACTGCTAAAGAAAAAAAAATCCAGAACTGAGACACATAACATAATAAAAAGAAGAAGCGAGCAATAAGTCATAGAAAACCACCAAATTAAAATAATAGACAGAAACATAAAGGCAAAGAAACAATGGAGACACTGAGCTACCAGAAAACAAAAGATAAAATTGCTGTGGAATATCCTTTTATAAATAATCACCCTAAATGTAAATGAACTGAACTTACTGATAAAGAGGCACAGAGTAGCAGACTGGGTCGAAAAACAAAGCCTAATCATATGCTGCCTCAAAGAGACATATTTCAGCTACATGGACAACTATAGACTCAAAGTGAAAGTATGGAAACAATACTCCAAGCAAATGGAATCCAGGGAAAAGCTGGTGTAGTCATACTTGTATCTGATGAAACAGACTTAAGGGAAAACAGGAAACAAAAGACAAAGGTGGACATTTCATAATGATAAAGGGGACAATACAACAAGAAAACATAACACTTATATATGCCCCAAACCAGGGAGCACCAAAATATACAAAGCAACCATTAACAGAACTAAAGGGAGAAACTGACAAAAACACAATTATAGTAGGGGATCTTAATATACCACTGACAGCTATGGATAGATCATCCAAACAAAATATCAGTAAGGAAATATCAGCCTTAAATGACACATCAGACCAAATGCACATCATTGACATTTACAGAGCACTTCATCCTAGAAAACAAAACTATATATTCTTGTCCAGTGTACATGCAACATTTTCAGGGATAGACCATATGTTGGGACATAAAACAAGCCACAGCAAATTTAAGAAGACTGAAATCATACCAAATATATTCTCTGACCACAAGGCTATAAAATTGAAGATCAACTGCAAAAAGAAAGTGGGAAAAACTACAAATACGTGAAGATTAAACAAACTATTTATGCTGTTAAATAACAACTGGGTCAAGAAAAAATAAAAGAAGAGATCAAAAGATAGATAGTAACAAATCAGGAAGGAAATATATCATATCAAATTTATTGAGATGCAGCAGAAGCAGTACAAAGAGGGAAATTTATATCATTACAGCAGGCCTTTCTCAAAAATCAAGAATAATAGATAAACAACTAGCATTGCATCTTAAAGAACTAGAAAAAAAAGAACAATAAAACCCAAAGTCAGCAAAAGGAAGGAAATAATAAATATTAGAGTAGAACTAAATTAAATAGAGAACAAAGAGACAACAGAAAAAATTAATGCAACAAAGAGCTAGTTCTTTGAAAAGATTAATAAAATTGATAAGCCCTTGGTTAGACTCACTAAAGTAAAAAGAGAAAAGACTCAAATTTAAAAAATCAAAAATAAAAGGGGTGAAGTTACCACAGATACCAGAGAAATACCAAGGATAATTCAAGAATACTATGGAGGATGATATACCACCAAATTCAATAACCTTGAAGAAATGCACAAGTTCTTAGAAATATATAACCTTCCTAGACTGAACTGAATCATGAACATCTGGAAAATCTTAATAGACTGGTCAACAATAAAGAAATTGAAACAATCATCCAAAACCTCCCCGAAAGCAAACATCCAGGACCAGACGGTTTCACTAGTGAATTGTACCAAACACTCAAAGAAGATTTAATACCTGTCACCCTCAAACTCTTCCAAAAAATTGAAGAAGAGACAAGACTTCCTAACTCATTTTATGAGACCAACATTACTCTGTCACAAACACCTGGTAAGAATAATGCACGCACACACACACACACACACACACACACACACACACACACACACACACACAAAACTAAGGACCAATATCACTGATGAATACAAACACAAAAATCCTTTAAAAAATACTAACAAGTCAAATACAACAATACATTAAAAGGATTATACATCACAACCAAATGGTATTCATTTCAGGTGCACAAGGATAGTTCAACCTACACAAATTGATCAGTGTGATATACCACATAAACAAAATAAATGATAAAAGTCATATGATTATATCAGTAGATGCAGAAAAGGCATTTGACAAAATATAACATACATTTATGATTAAACCACTTAATAAAATGGGTACAGAGGGATAGTACCTCAACATAATAAAGGCCTTATAGTACAAATCCTCAGCTAATATCATACTTAATGTTGAAAAATTGAAAGTTTTTCCTCTAACGTCAGGAACAAGACAGGGATGTCCCCTGTCACCAGTTATTCAACAGAGTATTATAAGTCCAAGCCCAAATAATCAGGCAAGAGAAAGAAATTAAAGGCATCCAAATTGTGAATGAAGAAGGTATATTGTCACTTTTTGCAGATGACATGATTCTTTATATAGAAAACCCTAAAGACTCCAACAACAACAAACTATTAACAAAAATAAACGAATACAGTAAAGTTACAGGATAAAAAAACCCATTGCATTCCTATACATTGGGTTGTCGGGAAAGTCATGATGCATTTTTACAATGAAAAACGTAGAAAAAAATACGTCATGACTTTTCCGACAACCAAATATTAACGATGAAATTTCAGAAAAAGAAATGAAAAAAAAATTCCTTTTGCAATGGCAACAAAAAGAATAAAATACCTAGGAATAAACCTAACAAAGAATATGAAGGACCTACACATTGAAAACTATAAGACATTATTAAAAGAAATCGAAGGGAAAAAAAAGAAATTGAAAAGGACACAAAGAAAAGGAAAGATATTCTATGTTCATGGATTGAAAGAATCAACACAGTTATTATGGCCATATTACCCAAAGCAATAAAAAGGTTTAATGCAATCCCCATCAAAATACATATGGCATTATTTAAAGAAGTAGAAAAACAATCAGATTTGTATGGAATCACAAAGGACCCTGAATAGCCAAAGCAATCCTAACAAAAAGAACAAGGCTGGACATGAGTCCATCTGGTCCCCTAAAAATATATTTACAACCTTATTGATTATATTACCTAAACTGCCTCTTCTGTCTCTGCAGTGGTATTGTAGTTACCAGTTTATGTTCCCTTGTTCCTTCCCCTTCTCCCTCATGCCCATCCGCATCAGGGATGTAGTCAATGGAATTGTAATAGATATGTATGATATCGGGGGTGGGAGGATATGGGAGTGGGGAGGGGTTTGTCACCTTGTAAGGGGTGAAAAAGATAACTATTGCATAATTTTGTAAATCTGTAACTATTAATAAGAAATTTAAAAAAAAGAAAGAACATGGCTGGAAGTATCACACTCCTTGACTTCAATTTATACTACAAAGTGACAATAATAAAAACAGCATGGCATTGACAGAAAAACAGACAAACAGACCAATGGAAGAGAATTGAGCACCTAGAAATAAACCCACAAGGGCCGGCCGAGTGGCATGGTGGTTAAGCGCTGGCTTGGGAAGCCAGCGGCCCCGGTTTTGGTCCCACATATGAGGGTCAGTGACACTGCCCTCAAAAAAAAAGAAGTAAACCCACATGTATATGAATAGATAAGTTTCAACAAAGGAGGCAAAAACATAAAATAGATAAAAGGAAGTCTCTCCAATAAATGGTGCTGGGATAATTGGAAAGCCACGTGCAAAAGAATGAAACTAGACTGCTCTCAGTCACCATGTACCAAAATTAACTCAAAATGGAAAAAACCTAAACATAAGACCTGAAACAATAAATTATATAGAAGAAAGCATAGGTACTAAATTTATGGACCTTGAGTTCAAAGAGTATTTTATGAATTGGACTTTAAAGGCAGGGAGGTAAAAGCAAAAATAAATGAATGTCACTATATCAAACTCAAAAGCTTATGCACAGCAAAAGAAACCTTCAACAAAACAGAGGCAACCAACTGAATGGGAGGAGATATTTGCAAACAACTCTGATTAGCAGCTAATATCCAAACTGGATAAAGAAATTGTGCAACTCAAAAACAAAAAATCCAATTAAAAAATGGGCAGACAATCTGAACAGACACTTCTTCTCAGAAGACATACAAATGGCCAACAGATATATGAAACAAAGCTCAACTTCACTAGCTATTAGGGAAATACAAATCAAAAGTACACAATGAGATATCAACTCACACCTGTAAGAATGGCTATCATTGGGCTGGCCAAGTGGCTCAGTTGGTTAAGAGCTCACTCAAGAGTGTGAGCTGAGCTCTGAGCAACGGCAGATCGATGCCAGCCTGAGCTGAGTTGCTGTTGAGCTGCCAACAGGTGGCAGGATGGCTCAGCTTAAAAAAAAAAAAGAATGACTATCACCAACAAGACAAATAATAAAAAGTGGTGGAGATGCTGCGGAGAAAAAGGAACACTCATTCACTGTTGGTGGGATTGTAAATTGGTGAGGCCACTATGGAAGGCAGTGTGAAGGTTCCTCAAAAAATACAGAATAGAATTACCATATGATCCCGCAATCTCTCTTCTCAGTATCTACCTGAAAAATCAGAACACATTTTTCTGTAAAGATATATTTACCCCGATGTTCATTGCAGTAATATTCATGGTGGCCAAGACATGGAAACAACTAACGTGTCCTTTGATAGATGATTAGATAAAGAAGATGTGGTATATATACACAATGGAATACTACTGAACCATAAGAAAAGATGAAATACTGCCATTTGCGACAACCTATATAGATCTTGAAATTATTATGCTAAGTGTAATAAGTCAGATGGAAAAAGTCAAGAACCATATTACTTCACTCATATGTAGGATGTAAAACTGAAAGCAACTACGAAACAAGTCAAACAAAGAAAGAAAGAAACACTCACAGACACCGACAACAGTTTAGCTGTTACCAGAGGTAAATGGGGAGAGGGAGTGGTAGAAGAGGGAAAAGGGGGTCAAATATGTGGTGATGAAAGGAGCACTGACTCTGGGTGGTAAACACACAATGCAATATGTAGTTTATGTGTTATAGAAATGTACATTTGAAACGTATAATTTTACTAATCAATGTCTCCCCAATAAAATTATTTTAAAAAGAAGTACAAGGAAAATGGCTTCTGAGATTATCAAAACAAATGACATTTAAACAATGTAAATCTGAATTATCAATCACATCACCCAGAAATTCAAAAACCAACCTGAGAGTTGGTGAAATACAGTTTCAACAGAGAAAGGGAAAGCTACCACATTTTTTTTTTGTATACCTGAAGTCTGAAACTGGAGGGGTTTTACAACTTACCCAAATTTTAGAACACTAGTGACTATATATGAGGTATGATCAAAGAAAACTGTGAATGTCTAAATAGAAGAAATATATATTACAGTAAAAGATACATTGGCCTAAATCCCCCTCAAAATACTACCCCCCACTACGAACACACTTATCCCATCATTCTTTTTTCTATTTATTTATTTATTTTTATTAGTTTTAGGTGTACAACACAATGCAATAGTTATACTCTTTACCCCCCAAAGTGAAAACCCCCCTCCCCCAGTTTGCCACCCCGGGAGTGGGGTATCCCATCATTCTTGCAACTTTCTGAAGCAGTTCTGGAAGTCTTCTTTTGTGGGTGTCTTAAGTTGCATTGTCCTGGCTGTCTCAATGTCCTGAATAGATTCAAAACCTTTACCTTTCACGGTCATTTTGACTTTGGGGAAGAGCCAGAAGTCGTAGAATGCCACATCCGGTGAATAAGGCAGATGAGAACACACCGTAATGTTTTTATTTGACAGGAATTGCTGTATACAGAATTGATGTGTGACAGGGAGCATTGTCATGATTGAGGCTGACTTAGGGCACACTTTAAAACACACCTTCTCTTCACTGTAGCTCACATCTGACTGACTGCACCAAACAAGTTGAAACTTGTCACACACTGTTACTAAGGTTCATCACACTGCTTTCCATATTGAAAATCCCTGCCTTTCCATTGGATGGCACTTGGCAACAGCAAATTGTGATCACCATAATTTGTGATCACAATGGAAAGGCTCCGTGTCACATATGGCTTCTGGTATGGCAATTTCTGTCAAATAAAAACATTACAGTGTGTCCTTGTCCACCTTATTCACTAGATCTGGCACATTGTGACTTCTAATTCCTCCCCAAAGTCAAAATGACCATGAAAGGTAAACGTTTTAAACCCATTCAGGATATCATGGCAGCCATGACAGTGCAACTAAAGACACGCACAAAGAGGGCTTCTAGAATTGTTTCAGAAAGTGGCAAGAAAAGTGTGATGGGAAAAGTGTGTTCAAAGAGAGGGGGAGTATTTTGAGGAGGATTAATGGCAGTGTGTCTTTGACTGTAATATTTTTTAATTAAACATTCACTGTATTTTGTGATCATATCTCATATAAGAAACTTTAGGCCTTGGAAAGGTCAATTTATTTAATGCATCAAATATTTCATAGTTCTTTTTTTCAGATATTACTGTTTGCTTCATTTTGATATTACTATTTGAAAATTGGAAAACCTAGATGTTGCTATATAATTCAATTTTACTTTTTGTTGTAACATTAACTAAAATTTTTTGCTTATGATTCATATTTTCTTTTCAATTTCCTCATATACTTTTTGAATTTGTATATGTTAAAGGCATATTTTTCAATATTTTAAACCAAAATTCTTGTTGGAAAATTCCAAACCTCCAACATCTAGTTATAATGACTTTGTATATATCCACATATGTTATTTTAGATACTTTTTTTTCTTTTAACTAAAAAAAAAATTTTTTTTGAGGGCAATGTCACTGGCCCTCATATGTGGAACCCAAACCTGGGCCAGTGGCTTCCCAAGCCAGCGCTTAACCACCACACCACTTGGCCGGCCCTAGATACTTTCAATAGTGAGTAAATAAGAAACTCAACCACAGATTTGCTAAATGCCCTTCCCGTTAGTGACAGAGAAGAGCAGACAATTAGTCTTAAACCATAGTCCAAATCTCAGCTACACATGTTACCTACACAAATGTAGTTCTCAAAATGTCTGAAGAACTGAGTGAAAGATCAAAGTAAACAGACTCGTAGATGTAGAGGAAACACTGAGGGTTGCTAGTTGGGAGGGGGGTGGGGATGGGGGGAAGGGGAAGGGATTAGACAGCATAAATAGACAACTACAATTTTGCCACAGGGTTATGAAACACAGTTCGGGGAATATAATAATGTTGTAAAAATTTTGTGGCGTGTCAGATAGTCACATGTCTTGTTAGGGAGACCACTTCATGAATGGAGTAGAGGCTTGATCACTGCACTGTACACCTGAAGCTGATGTTGTATAGTATTGTATGCCAACTGCAACTGAATATATGGATGGTCACGGGATGTGGAGTATACTGTGGAGGGGAGTCAGGGGAGTTGTGATGGATATGTATGATATGGGGGAGGGAGTGGGGTGGCGAACTGGGGGAGGGGGGTGTTCACTTTGGGGGGTAAAGAGTATAACTATTGCGTTGTGTTGTACACCTGAAACTAATAAAAAAAAAGAAATAAAATGTCAAAGGGAGGCTGGCCGAGTGGTGCAGTGGTTAAGAGCTGACTTGGGAAGCCAGCGGCCCCGGTTCAGTCCCACATAAGAGGGCCAGTGACACTGCCCTCAAAAAAAAATGTCAAAAGGGATGAAGATGTTTCCTTCCTAGGAAGATGGTCCTTTTGGATGATACCTCCTCTAATGATACCAATAAGATTTCAGATTTGATCCAATTCGATTAAATGTTAGTTACTGAATCTGGTAAAGACAAGGATTGGTGTGAGGAACTGCAAAACAGCAAAGTCTATATGTATTGGGTTGTCAGAAAAGTCATGACGCATTTTTGCAATGAAAAACAGAAAAATATGTCATGAATTTTCTGACAACCCAATAGTACACACATCTGCAGTATTTATAGACATGACTCTAGAAAGTTTAGAGACATGACACTTACTGGGAAGGATAGGAGAGCAGAAGTGATTTATCCTAAAGTAAATAAAACATTTGAAGTGGCTCCTCTTGGGAAAAAATCTCTCCCCAGGCCTAGTTATATAACCCCCACCCCCTGTTGGACATACGTCAGACCCAGAAGCAGAGACAATAGCTGGTAGAAATCATGAAGTATTAGAACATTCCAAAACAGGTGGGAGAATGAAGAATCAGGGGAGAGAGGGAGACAGCTAGTGCTAGCACCAGAAGGCCTGCCCAGGAGCCTGTATAAGCCCTGCTCCCCAACCCAGCAAAAGAAAGATTAGAGTCCAGGCCAGGATACCAACTAATCTAAAGTGATCTGATTAAAATATCTTACTAGGCCCAGCTAGCTAAACTCCCAAAGAATTCGATGGCACCCAATTGGGAACTTGCTGTTTGTGATCATAATAATATGGTATATTGTGTTGCTGCAAGTGTGGTATATTTCTAAAGAAAATCCAGCTTTGGACCTAAGCTAGCTTGCACATAAGAAATGGAAACAAGGGCAGGCCAAGTGGTGCGGTGGTTAAGCGCTGGCTTGGAAAGCCAGTGGCCCCGGTTTGGGTACCACATATGAGGGCCAATGACACTACCCTCAAAAAAAAAAAAGTAGTTATTGTCATTTAATTTCAAACTTGCTGAATCTTGTCCATAGAAATTGGCTTCAGGAAAACAAACAAACAAAACAACAACAAAAAAACAGTTAAAAAGAGTGGCTGCATTACTTACAATTCCTGGAGGGAATAATTGAACCACCATTAATTATATCCCTTCCTTTTTCTGTATCATGAATTTCCTTTTTCCTGACTCTTCCCTACTTTCATGTTCTTTATTCCCCCCTCTTTTTTTTGTCTCTCTTACCCTGCCAATCTCTGCCTTAGTTTAGTCAGGTGCTTATATAGTAGAAGGTGACATCTGTCTCCCCAACTGCATTTAATACAAAGCGAGTTGTTGAGCTCTAACCCAGATAATCTCTTTTTATTTGGCCCACACCGCTCCATGTTTTTGTCAGATTGTTATTCTCAGTTAGAGGTTTGGGTTGTGACATGCTCTTCTCTCCAAGGTGAGATTTAAATTTCCCTCTTCCAAGTTGGCTGCACTCTGGAACTGCAGACTGGTTCATCTGTCAGGGACAGACTTATAGTTCTCCTAGATTTCTTTTCAGTCTGTCCCTGCCTTGATAGCTCAGTTGTAGACCCAGAGTAAACAACCTGTCCCTCTAACCCCAGCTGGCCACCTGAATAGGACTCCCACACTCAGTACACTCCTGGGTGGTGTTCTACAGTATCATGAGGCATAACAAAGCTGTGAACTGAACTAAACAAGAGACAAGCTTACTGGGATGGAAAACACGATGTAAAGAAAAGGCTTGACATGGGGCTGGTTGAGTGGCTCAGTTGGTTAAGAGTTGGCTTAGAGTGCATGCTCTGACCAACAGGGCCATCAGTTCGATTCCCACATGAGCCAGAGAATGCTGCGTCCTAGCTGAGCTGTCGCTGAGCTACCAACATATGGCAGGATGTCTCAGCTGGTATAACAAAAAGATTGCCTGTTCAATGATAGGCTACGCCCACCCGCAGCTAAGATTGAACTCGGCACCTTGAGCTGAGCTGTCTCCCGGATGGCTCTGTGGATAGGGCGTGCGCTCTTAACAACAAGGCTGGTGGGTTCGACTCCTGCATGTGATGGTGGCTATGCCCACCTGCAACTAAGATTGAACACAGCACCTTGAGCTTAGAGGCCACGAGCTACCGACAGGAAGACAGATGGCAACTGGCACCCTCCACAACAAAGATTGAAGAACAATAACTTGGCTGGTCCCCTCCCTCAATTCCCCAATAAAATCTTTAAAAAAAAAGGAAGAAGGAAAAGGCTTGTCAGTTAGTTAGACACTCAGTCCTTTGTCCACTGTTTAGCTTCCCTTCCACTCAGTTTCAATGTAAACCCTCTTTATCATTCCAATTCCTACCCAAATTGTGTACTATTCTTATCCTCAGTGGTATGATTACCTTGGCACAGGTTTCTTAGGCTTGTGTTCTTTCTTGAAGAAGCCCAGAATAGTACGTTGGGCTCTTTCTGTCCAGGAAAAGCCAGAGGATAGGAGTTAAATCCCATTGTAATCTCCACACCTCTGAGTAGGCTAGTGGGGCTTTTCAGCCAAATGTCACAAATTTCTCAAAACTGATCGAGTTTGTGTTGTCATTAAAGTGACAGGACTTAATCTTAAATACCCAGTAAAGATTTAAGTTGTTATTGGAAGCCATTGCTGAGAAGACATTGAAATAATGTTTAGCTGTTAACTAAAGGCATAGACCTATGGATATATTTTTTGCTTTATCAATATAAATATACCTTGCTTACAATTTGGTTTCTTGATAAACATACATCTGGGTCCCTGAAACAGAATTATCTAAGTAAAGCAGAGTCCCTGATGGGCCAACTACATATCCAACTATGGAAGGTTCATTGTGAGGCTGCTGGAAACACACTATTAGGGAAAAGTTTCTAGGACTTTGGTGTAACATGCAAGAACTTTCTCTCAATTAGAATCATCCAACAATGGAATGGGCTGCATTGAGTCATTGAATAATCACATGTTAAGGATTTTGTAAAGGAGATTCCATGTTGGGTAAGGAGTTGGACTAGATCTGTAGTTCCAAAAAGGTACATGGTCCAGTTATATTCAAAGAATCCTAGAGTTATCATGGTTATCACTTCTTTATGTTTATAAATGTGAAATAACTATGGTGTACACCTGAAACTAATAAATATTGCATGCTAGCTAGATTTTAATAAAAGTATTTTCAAAATAAAATATAGAAAAATATCTAGTAGTCTTGCTTATAATGCATATTCTCAGGCCCCATTTCAGACCTCCTGAATTGAAATCTCAGGGTGGATCCCAAGACTATGTTTTCAAAAAGTACTTGTAGGTGGTTAATAATGTTAAGATAGGTTTGGAAATCAGTGAACCAAATGCCTTCAAAACTCCCCTCGAGATCCAAATTTCCTTTTACCTATTATACTTAAAACAAAGCAAAACAAAATACCTGGGTTTAATTTCTTATCTCAAACTTATTTTTTTAATTGTGAAAGAGATTCTGATGCACCGGATAGTACATACTGTCATTTATCAGTACCAAACATGTAAATGTAATGATTCCTTCCTTTCACAAATAGCCTTGCTTTACAACAAGGGGAAAAAAAACCTATACAGATAACATTTAATATTAATTCCAATGTATAGTCCATAAAAAAGTGACAAGATGAAGAAATGTCTGATGAAAGGAGATGTAACTGGTTTTGAAACTCCTACTTGATTTCATTTACTGAAATCAAATATTATCCATCAGTTTGGAGTTGCCTCTGGGTTAGATTTGCTGATGCTGCACTCCAGCAGCTTTGTAGACCAACCTGTCAGCAAAATAATAGATACAATCGTTGGCACAAATTTTCTGTGATACTTGCATTGCTCTCTGGGTTTGAAATAAATATAGCACTTTTTCTTTACATCTGTTGCCTTCTTATGCAGATGTGTTTGTGAACATTTGCCCAAAATATAGTAGCATGCAAGTTTAATTCTGGAAAACAACAAACAACACCCCCACTCTCAATTCAGTAGAATTCTGGCTTTGAAGATGAAGGCTTATAGAAATAATTAAATGTGGAATTCTTGGTACATATAGACTAAAAGCAAATACTCAAAGTAACTGTATAACTATAAAATACTTGTTACAATGAATGATATTTCTACTACAAGCCTATCCAATTTGTGGTCAATCAGGAAAATCTAAATAAAAGCAATAATAACAAAAGGTTATTGTGATATTTCTCAAGTAATAATGGATTGATAATACAGGCCAAACACCATGAAAACAAGTATTAGAACATTGGAATTTTCCTTTATAACAAATATATTTTAAAGATGTAGCTTCTGGCCGATTTGTTTCACAATGAATTTTAACAAAACATTATCCCCGAGCCATCACACATTGTACATGCCCACTTGCCAATTGTTATAATGGAATTTGTTATGTGTTATTCTGAATTTGTTAAGCACCCAGATATAGAGCTAATCTATTTTTGTGGTGATAACTAGGTATTATACTTGGGGGTTCTGTATTTTCACTCCCAAGGCAATGATTATAGATACTAAAGAATCTGCTAATGTCAGTAAAATAAACCATTGGTGATACTGGGGATGAGGCATATGAGCTTTTGTGGGGTTTTGTCAGTTATGGTCCAGCCACTTTCAAAATGCCTCATTTGATCAGATCTCTAAACAACTGGAAAGCAAAAGTAATTAGGATATTTTCTGATCTTGACTTTTCTAATGATAAGGTAAATAACATGTAAGTAGGTTGCCATGTATTTTTTTTTAAAATTCAAGGTTATTGGAGTGACAATGGTTAGTAAAATTACATACGTTTCAAGTGTACAATTCCGTAATACATCATCTATGTATCACATTGTGTGCTCACCACCCAGAGTCAGTTCTCCTTCCATCACCATCTATTTGATCCGGTTTACCATTGTGTACCAGCGGTGCACATATACAGTGGTTGTTTTTTTAAAGAACAAATCCCTATGTGCATTTTAGTACTAGTGGAGATTCAAATCAGTCTTCTCCACCTTCCTTATCTATCATCCATTGATCACGGAGAAAATACTGCATCAAATTCAACTGTGTTTAGAA
Organism: Aselliscus stoliczkanus; assembly: GCA_033961575.1. Lineage (NCBI taxonomy): Eukaryota > Metazoa > Chordata > Mammalia > Chiroptera > Hipposideridae > Aselliscus > Aselliscus stoliczkanus. The sequence continues at coordinate 55,172,416 of CM066737.1, forward strand.
TAATTGCAATGGTGAGTATATATTATTACATTCTAATTCCATTAGAATGTAATAGTCAATGATTAGTCAATGATTAATCAAAACATGCAATTAATCAAAAGGATTAATCAAAACATGCAATTAACTAGAATAGCCTTCGATCTGTTTTTATATGTTAATAGTCCTTCAGGTGATGTAATTTCACGTATAATTTTTTTTTTCTATACACATCTGTGCTAGATGCTCAGAGCCTACCATAATAACAGGCAGTGGTGATGGCAAAGTCAAGGCCAGACAGAAGTGACAGGAACTAACAAAAGTAAAAGGGGAGTGGGTTTGCGATGAGGAGAAATTTAACCATGAAAACGAGAATTTGAACTTGGCACTTGGGATCATACTACACAATTTAACAATTATTATATTTTTCATTTACCTCTTTCAGGGTATTTTCAGTAATTATTCATTGAATCATTGATTCATTAATTTTTTTTTCACTCTCCTATCTATTGAGCAGTAACTATATTCTGGATAGTATTGTCAGCCCTAGAATTACACAGATCAATTAAAGTCCCCATCATTTTGGAGTTAACATTAAAGCTGAAGAGATGATAAATCGGTAATTATGGCTCAATGTACTGAGTGCTAAGAGAGGTATATTAACAGGGCTACAGGTGGGCAGAGGATAGAGGTATTCATTCTGCTTGGAGAGGAGACTCAGGAAAGAGTTCACTGAGAAGATATTATTAGAGTTATATTCTGTTGCTGAGAAGAATATGAGGGGAAGGAAATTCTAAGCAGAATAAACTGTGGAAAAGTGGTATAAGCATAAAGGTCATATTTTATGTGGACTGAGTGCATGGGGGTAGAGGAGAGAAGGGGTTAGAAAGGTAGCCTGGGATGAGGGTTATTGTAAACACAGGTGGTCTTTACTACTAGATTGTAAGCTTCTTGAGGTTAATATCCAGGTCTCATCTGTAATCCTTCCATCTGTTCCTTTAATAAACATAGTCTGAATGTCCCCTACAAGACAAAGAGTAGAGCAGATAGATAGTATTACTGAGGCATTGACCTTGCCTTGAAGGAACTCATATTATGATGATAGAGGAAAATGTAAAAATAAATAATTGCAGTATGTGTGATGAAATGAACATTCCTTCTTGCAGGATTTTCTACTAATTTTTTTACAAATCTAATTTCCTGTTTGGATGAAAGAAGAGGTGGTACCTCAAAAGTTTGTGTTTCGCAAAAACTCCCCCGCTCCCTCATGATTTCCTAGCAGAGGGCCAGGTACTTAGTAAATACTTGTTGATCCTGAATGAAATGAACTAACTGCAGAAGAAAAGAGAAAGTGTTGCAAGTTTCAAATGGAGTTAGGTTGGCAAGAGATGGAATAGGGGACCAAAGTAAAATAAGAAGAAATACTATAGTCTAGGTGTCAGGAAGCTGAGGGAAATAGAGTTATTAAAGAACAAGCTTTGATGTTCTGCATTGTTTTTAATGTTGCCTTTTGGGTATGGATTCCATTAGCAAAAAATATGTTTCTTTAAACTTGTCAGTCTTTTTCTGTTGAAAATGAGGCGCAAATAAAGACTGAGGCAAAGGTGAGGTAAGAGAAGAGCTCTTATCTCTCCTCTTTAATACTGGAAGGCTATGCGGAGGAGGACACTTTAAGGATCTGGTTTAATAACTGTATTTACAGGGCTGGTGGTAGAAAAAATAGTAGCAGCATTAATAAAATAATTTAAAGTAATAAAAATAATCTTACATTTATTGCGAGCGCTATGTCAAAGTATTTCACATGCACTACTTTCCATCTTCATAACAAGTCTGTTAAGTAGCACCATCATTATTCCCACTCTAAAGATACAGATACTGAAGTACAGAGAGATTAGGTGACTTGCCAAGGCCACAGGGCTAGGAAGTGGTGACAAGAGATTTGAACTCAGGCAGTCTGATTCAAGACACCATGATTGCAGAAGGTACAGAGGCTGAGATGGGAACAATTGGGGTGCTGTAGTAGAGATAAAAGAGGCATGTGTATATGGGTGCAGGGGAAGGTGGTAGAAAAAGAGAGATAGAAATTTATGTAAGGCCATCAATACCAGGCATCCAGGAATTATATAATAGGACTTCTCTGGTTGTTGCTTATAAGTGGTATCTTGTAATAATGACACATTCTCATTCTCCCAAACTGTCTTAAGTCTGATTATCTCTATCTATCTATCATCTATCTATCTATCTATCTATCTATCTATCTATCTATCTATCTATCTATCTAACGAATATGAGCTAAAAGGTTTAGTTTGCCTTTGGCTTTCTAAACGTGAAATGAGCAGAATCAATCTTGATTTTGAAAGCCTCAATTTCTGGGTACTATTTTTCAAATATCAAATTAGGATATTCTTATTAAAGGTAGGAGATTGGTTTTGATAACATTTTCTCAAAAATTAATTCAAAAAGAGTGGCCTTAATCTTTGTCTAAGACGTAGAGAGGTTATGCCATAAGGAAACCACAAAAACAAAACCCAGAAAAGCAACTTTTCTAACATAAGTAATTTTTTATGTTGCTCTTTTACAACTTTCCCATTTAAATGCAGATTGCAATGTGCTGCTAAGTACAAGGTAAACTTTTTTGGCTATTAGAATGCTAATGGAAAGGTTAACTTTAAGTCAGAAACTATTGTTGAAAAGCCAAAAAAGAGGAAAATTTACTTTTAGGTCATTTAAGAAAGGTTAGGTTTAAGTGCAGACTTTGTCAGTGAAAAAGAAATTTATTAGAAAAAAACGTAGGAAAGTACAGTGCAATCATACTTGTTTATAGCAATACTGCTGCACATTACACTAAGGGACAATTATTTCATTCTGGTGTTGCAAGAACTAGAAGTCTCATGACATATAATATCTCTGGATATCTTCACCTAATGTGTGAATAATGAATTGACATACTGTTTAAATATTTGTAACCATTGCACCTACTTTCCTAAATATGATGAATGGCACAAGGCTCTAATACAGTATTTTCAGAATGACTTCAGATATATTTGGACTGCCTTAATTTTCCAAAAGCTTTATCTTCCCCAGTATTCAATTTCTTATTTTAGGCCAAAACATAGTGATTCATGCCCTATTGCCCATCACAATGGCTTGTGAATGGTTTCCCACTTCCTCTGTGTATGTACCCAAGGCTACTAGATCACTCTGACTGAATTAAATAAAAAAACTCTTGAAAATGGTTTTGCTAGTGTTATATTCAATCACTGAAATGACCAATAGGTGATGGGATAACAGAAGCAGGAGAGATTGAACAAGTAGGAAACAAAAGGTACCAACGGATGGTAGAAATGTTTTTTTTTCATTGATCCATTTGTGTCCTAATTTCCTATTATATAACAACTATTACTAAAATATCCCCAGTATTGTTTTTACTTTTCTTTCTCCACCCCCTCACTCCATTCCCATGGCGTCTTACACTGTGGAAATAGAGAGGTATGCCTTAAAGAAGGCAAGTGGGAATCTGAGTCACCCGCAGTTTTACAAATTTCCTATAAGAAGATATTCTTTAAGAATAAAGAAAGGGTCTGGCCGAGTGGCATGGTGATTAAGCGCTGGCTTGGGAAGCCAGTGGCCCTGATTCGGGTCCCACATATGAGGGCCAGTGATACTGCCCTAAAAAAAAAGAATAAAGAAGAAATTTAAGAGCTTCCTTTAAGAAGAAATATGTCTTTGAAAATACAAGTGTTTTTAAAAGACTCCAGTATAGCTTCATACTTTGTTATTTATCCCCAGTGGTTTGAAGATACAACCCATGATTCCAAGAAAATCTATGTAAAAAAATTGATGTAAGATAAAGACTTTAAAACTATTTCACTTCATTCTCTTCTTCCTCTCCCTTCTTATCTTCCTCCATCTTTTCTTATTACTATTACTACTGTAGCGCTATTAAATGTATACAGAACATTACAGTTAACAAAGTGCTTATATAGACAATACCTCATTTGGTCATTCTATATTGATTTAAAAAATATTTACTGAGCACCTATACCTTGCCTTATCTTAAATATATAGTGGTAAAAACAAACAATCAAACAAAAAAAATACTCAGTTTATTTTCAAAAGGAATTTTAAAAATAAGTAAATAATTTTATTGATGCAACTTGAAAAAAGTGTCATTAAGAAAAAGAACAGGGTGCTATGAATGGAGAGCACAAGGAGCTTACGTGGTTTACACTGGGAGGACAGAGAGGATCTCTCTGTGTGGACCTGAGCTGAGATGGAAGTATGGGAAGTTTTCAGTCACATGAAAAGTGGGATGAAGAAATTTCCAGGTCCAGTGGTCAACATGTGCAAGAGGCCTTGATGCAGAAGCAGACTTAACCCACCAGAATGGAGTGGAAGAGGCAAAAGATGAAGCTAGACAGGTACCAGAAGCTAGATGATACAGGACCTTATAAGCTCAAGTTAAAGAGTTTGAAGTATATTTCAAGTAGAGTGGAAAACTAGTGAAGGGTTTTGAATAGGGAAATTTTAGTAACCTATTAACTTTTTATCAGTGATGTCTAGTAGAACTACAATGTGACTCATGTAAACAATTTTTAATTTTCTAGTAGCCATATTAAAAAGATAAAATGAAACAGAATTCCAACATGGGTCTTGATGGACTAAAAGGAAGGTGTCAGCAGGGTTGCATTACTTCTGGGTGCTCTAGGGGACAATCTGTTTCCTTGCCTTTTCCAACTGCTGGAAGTGGCTTGCATGCCTTGGCTGATGGCTCCATTGTTCCATCTTAAAAGCCAGCAACATTGGCCTGTGCCCCTGTCATGATGCCATTTCTTGAGTTTTCTTATGTCTCTTTTTCCTCTTATAAGGACCTTTGTGATTATAATGAGCCCACTTGGATGTCCAGTATAATCTTCCTATACCAAGTCAGCTGATTACCAAAATTAATTCCATCTACAACATTAATACCCCCATTACGATGTAACCAAACACATTCATATGTTCTAGGGATTTGAATGTGGACATCTTTGGAGGAGGATGCATTATTGTGTTTACCATAGCAAGAAAAACATGTTATTCACATTAAAACAATGTTTTTAAATAATAATGAATTCACTATTTTATAGAAACAATATGACAGAAATTCACGAAATATGGAAAAGTACAAAAAAGTGATTAACAAACGCTAGTATACAAAAACTTACCACTCAGAAACATTTTTATTAACATTAAACATCATTCCAGCCATCTATGTACAGATATAGATAGAAAGATGGAGAAAAAATAGTTTTATAAAAATAGGCTCACTTTATAGATTCTATTTTGAATAAAAAGTTTTACATTTACTAATTTTATGTGAATGTAGAAGAAAAATAAATTGAACTGAATTAGAAGAAATGATTGAACTTCACTTTATTTTCTTCAGAATAGACATTAATTTCCAAAATATCTCTGTGAGGTTTAAAAAAAGTTTATAAAAATATTGAGCTTTGAATCATTATACATTTAAATTTCATGTTTTCAACTTTAAATAATATCCTTTGATACTGACATTTTATAGAGAAAAGAACCTATAGCTAAGAGAGCTCAAGTGACTTGCCCCAAATCAGAGTACATTATTCTGTTTTCCTTAGTAGATTCTCTTTTCCATGGTCCATGAGTACTATTTCATTCCTTCCCTCTTATCCTCAGCCTTCCACATTTGTTCATCCACAACCCTGGATTCTTGGTTGATCAACTTGCCATACTTCATTGAGAAAAAGGTGGAATAAGACAGGAATTCCTATATAAATGCTCAGAATCTTCCTTCATTTCTATGGCTTTGGATAAAAACTCCAACTTTAAAGGTGGACATCTCCTGTGTGTAATGGACAACACCACTTTCATCTCTTCATGAACTTAGCTCCCACAATTATCCCCATTTTCTCCTCTGGCAAAAATATTTCCTTCTCTACTGATTTATTTCCATCAAGAAACATAAAGCTGTACTGTCTCCAATCTCGAAACAAATAAAACAAAAATCTCTCTTGCCTTAATATGCCCCTAGCTACAGTCTCATATCTCTTTTCTCCACAGCAAAACGTCTTGAGAGAGCTGTATAGAATAGCTGACTTCATTTCATCACTCTATAGTCTCTTTTCACTCAACATTAATTGGGCTTCCTTTACTACCACTCAATGATCTCAATACTGCCACACCTAATAGCTATTTCTCAGTTCTAATGCTAATTGTCTTTTCGCCAATATTTGACATAGCTTTCTACTCCCTCTGACTTGAAATGCTTTCTTTATATTGTCTTTCCTCACACCACAGTCTCTCCTCATTTTCTTTCCACCTCACTGACCAATCTCTTGGCTAACTCTTCTTTCTCGAATGGCAATTTCTGTCAAATAAAAACATTACGGTGTGTGCTCATCCATCTTATTCACAGGATCTGGCACCATGCAACTTCTGGATCTTCCCCAAAGTCAAAATGACCATGAAAGGTAAACATTTTGAATTAATTCAGGCCATTGAGTCAGCCACGACAGCACAACTAAAGACACTCAAGAAAGAGGACTTTCGGACCTGCTTCAGAAAGTGGCAAGACTGATGGGTTAAGTGTTTTTGAAATGGGAGGAGAGTATTTTGAGGGTGATTAATGGCAATGTGTCTTTTACCATAATATTTTTTTTAATTTAAACATTCACCATATTTCTTGATCGTAACTCATATACCATGTTATAAAAGTGTCCTAACGGGCCAGTCAAGTGGCGCGGTGGTTAAGCACTGGCTTTGGAGGCCAGCGGCCCCGGTTCAGCCCACATGTGAGGGCCAGTGACACTGCCCTCAAAAAAAAAAAGTGTCCTATCATGTTTTATCTTCTTAAGCCCATTTAGCTCTCATACAATTACAGGATGTTATTGTAGGACTTTTAGTCTTAGTGTTCTCAATTATTTCAAGAGCAAGCAAATTTATATCACCATTAATCTTATGTTACTAAATTAAATCAAAGTAAAACCTAGTAAAATTAAGAATATTTGAGTGTTTGTATGTTTATTGCAAATTCTGTGCAGACATATGAAAGTGCATGTATATTTTATTATCTGTAATTATTCCAAAGCAAAACAATTTTCATAGCTGTGAAATTTCAAATATCAACATAACTACAAAATACTAGCCAAAATACAACAAATTGTAATGACACTGTACATAAGCCATGCATCATTTATCAAAAATAAATATATCTCTACCTGTATCTATATATCACTATGTATGAGAATGAAATTTACATTACTAGCTCAAAATGTTTTCAAAACACACAAAAAAATCTCCTTGTATGGGAAATTTATGTTTGTTCATGGAATTTTTATCAGCAACATATCACTTATGTATCTATTCAGTAGCAAATATTATAAAAAGCTATAGTAAAACATATTTATATGGGCTTCTGTTGAAGATGGCATAGTAGGTCAATGTTGTGCTTGCCTCCTCCCATGCCAACATCAAAATTACAAATAAACTATAGAACAACCATAATTGAGAACCACGTCAAATCTAGCTGAACAGAAGTCCTATAACTAAGGATATACAGAAGAAGCCATGTGGAGATGGTAGAATGGGTGGGAGTCACAGAATGGGCAGGTCTTATATCCATAGAGTGGCAGTTAAGAAATGTGGAGGTCCCCACTGAGGAGTGAGGGGTCCCAGCTCCACACCAGGCTTGCCAGCCCAGGGTTCCAATGCTGTGAAAAAAAGTCCCCATAACTTCTGGCTGTGAAAATCAGAAGGAATTGTGAAAAAGTGAGACAGAGGGCTGTTGGAATCCCAGGCATTCCTCTTAAAGGGACTGAGCACAGACTTACATGCTGACGGATTCACTCATTCTGAGCTCCAGCACTGGGGGAGCAGCTGGAAAAGTGCCTGGGACACACAGGGAGGAACTAAATTGTCTGGCTTCAGGGAAAGGAGTGGAGGGAGCGCTTTCTCTCAGACAGAAGTGCTGGCAGATACCACTGTTCCTTTATAGAGACCTCACAGCATCCAGCCTGCAGGTTCTGGCTTCAAGTCTGAGACTCAAGTAACCTGGCTAATATAGTTTGGCCCACCCTGGTGATTCCCTGAAATCCTGACCCCACCCAATTTGCAAGCCCATCAAGCCTCTTCGATTGACTTTTCCACACAAATGGCCTGTCTCAACTTGCACTGGGGACAGCCCTAAAATTTCTAAAAGGTTCACAAACCCCAAACAAGCAGTGGCTGCCCTCAGTGTGACCCATACCACTGGTTAAACAGCTCCAAGCCCAGCACTAGTGGCAGCCAACCTTGGTTCACAGCTTAGCTGCTCTGAGGCACCTACAAGCCCAGCATAAATAGCAGTATCTTCACATCACTTTGTAGCTCATACCAGTTGGCCCTGGGCAGGAAACAGGCAGTATCTGATCTTGGCCTGCACCACAGCCCCTCCCAAGAAGCCCCAGAACCTTCACACCTGGTGGCCAGCTTCAGACCTCACCACAATACAACCCAAACAAATCCACAAATGACACACTCAGAGGATGGACTCATCAGGTACCTTACCCCTGCTAAAATGAATCCTGCTCCATAGGGTAGCCCCTGTGCAACAGCACCTCTGCTGTAACCAGGGTTACTCAATACAGCTAGTCAGCCTGAGGGTCAATCCCTTCCACTAAAGTGCTATCAGCAATGAAGGCTCAACTAGAACAGGAGGGCATACACAATCAACACAAAGGACATCTCTGGAGCATCCAATGTAGGTGATCATGGAGATTGTGTCACTGGGCTCCATAAGACACCTATTATATAGGGCCACTCCATCAAGGCTGAGAGAAATAGCAGATCTACCTTATACATGGAAATAAACACAGAGAGGAAGCCAAAATGAGGACAGAAAGAGATAAGTTCCAAATGAAAAAAAACAAAAAAAAAAAAAACAGGAGAAAACTCAAGAAAAAGAACTAAGTTAAAAGGAGGAAAGCTATCTACCAGAAGCAGACTTCAAAACACTGGTTATATGGATTATCAATTAATGTAGTGAAAACTTCAAGAAAGAAACAATAAAATAGAACCAGTTAAAAATGAAGTTTATAATAGCTAAAATGAAGACTGCAATAGAAAGAATCAACAGATTAGATGAAAGAGAATCGATTTGGAAGACAACGTAGTGGAAAAAGAATCAGAACAGCAAAAAGATAAAAGAGTTTTAAAAGTGAGGATAGTTTGAGGTACTTCGGAAACAACACTAACCATAACAACATTTGTGTTCATAGAGGTACCAGAAGGAGGAGAGAGAGAGCAAGGGATTGAGAACCTATTTGGAGAGATACTCACTGAAAACTTTCCTAACCTGGTGAAGGAAATAGACATGCAAGCCTTGGAAGTGCAGAGAATCCCTAACAAGATGAACCCAAACAGGCCCACACCAAGACACAGCATAATTAAAATGCAAAAGCTAAAAGACAAAGAGAGAATCTTAAAAGCAGCAAGGGAAAAGCAGTTAGTTACCTACAATGGAGCTCCTATAAGACTGTCAGCTAATTTTTCAACAGAAACTTTGCAGACCAGAAATAATTGGCATGAAATGTTAAAAGCAATAAAAAGCATGGACCTACAACCAAGATTACTCAGAAAAGCTATCATTTAGAATCAAAGGACAGATAGAGTTTCCCAGACAAGAAAAAGTTAAAAGAGTTCATCATCACCAAATTAGTATTACAAGGAATATTAGAGGGACTTATTTAAGACCTACAAAATAAAAAAAATTATGGGGCCGGCCGAGTGGCACGGTGGTTAAGTGCTGGCTTGGGAAGCCAGCGGCCCTGGTTCAGGTCCTACATATGAGGGCCAGTGACACTGACCTCAAGAAAACAAAGAAACAAACAAAAAATTATGAATAATAGAATGGATATAACTACATACCTATCAACAATCACTTTCAATGTAAATAGAATAAATGTTTCCATCAAAAGATCGGGGCTGAATGGATGAGAAAGCAAGACCCTTACATATGCTGTCTATAAGAGACTCAATTCAAATCAAAGGACACACACAGACTGAAAGTAAAGAGATGGAAAAAATATTTCATGAAAATGGAAACAAACAAACAAACAAATAAACAAAGCTGGGGTAGCAATACTTATATCAGACAAAATAGTCTTTAAAACAAAGACTACAACAAGAGACAAAGAAGGACCTAGTAATCCCACTTTTGGTTATTTATCCAAACAAACCCAAAATGCTACTTTGAGGGGACATGCTCATGCATATGTTCATTGCAGCATTATTTACAATAGCCAAGATATAAAGGCAATCTGGGTGTCACTAAATGGAGAAAGAAAAGGTGGTACATATATACCATGGAATATTACTCAGCCATAAGAATAGAATGAAATCTTGCCATTTGCAACAACATGATGGACCTAGAAGGTATTATGCTAAGTGAAATAAGTCTGACAGAGAAAGACAAATACCATAAAACTTCACTTACATGAGGAATATAAAAAACAAAATAAATGAACAAACAAAACAGAAACAAATTCATAGATGCAGAGAACTTTTAGATGATTGCCAGAAGGGAAGGGAGTTGGGGGAAGGATAAAAAATGGGAAGCGTAAACTTTCTGACATTGCTCTTAGCGACATTTTTTTCTGAAATAACTCTTAGGGCAAAGGAAACAAAAGAAAAATAAACAAATAAGAATACATCAAACTAAAATGTTTTTGCACAGCAAAGGAAGCCATTAACAAAGTGAAAAAGACAGCCTACTGAATAGGAGAAGTTATTTGCCAATGATACATCTAATAAGGGGTTAATAGTCAAACCTATATTTACAAAACTCATATAAGTCAACATCAAAAAAACTAGCACACCAGTTAAAAATTGGGGATAGGACCTGAATAGACATGTTTCAAAAAGGACATACACGTGACCAATAGACATATGAAAAGATACTCAACATCACTAATCACCACATAACTGCAAATTAAAACCACAATGAGATGTCAGCTCATACCTCTTAGGATGGCTACCATCAATAAATCAACAAATAAGAAGTGTTGGTGAGGATATGGAGAAAAGAGAACCCTTGTGCACTGTTGGCAGGATTGCAAATTGATGCAACCATTATGGAAAACAGTATGGAGGTTCCTCAAAAAATTAAAAATAGAACTACCTTATGACCCAGGAATTCCACTTGTGGGTATTTATCCAAATAAATATAAAACACTAATTCAAAAAGATATATGAACACCTATGTTCATTACAGCACTATTTGCAAAGCCAAGATATGGAAGCAACCCAAGTGCCCATCAATAGATGTTTGAATACAGAAGAAGTGGTACATATATACAATGGAATATTAATCGGCCATAAAGAGAATGAAATCTTACCATATGTGCCAACATGGACGGACTTAGAGGGCATTATGCTTATTAAAATAAATGAGACTGTAGAAGACAAATACCATAGGATCTCACTTATATGTGGAATCTAAAGAACAAAATAAATGAACAATCAAAACAGGAATAGCCTCATAGATAGAGAGAACAAACTGATGGTTGCCAATGAGGAGGGATGTTGGGAAGCTGAGTGAAAAAGGTGAAGGGATTAAGAAATATAATTGGTAGTTATAAAACAGTCACAGGGACTATAAGTTGCAGCATAGGGAATATAGTCAATAATGTTGCAACAATTATGTGTAGTGTCAGGTGGGTACTAGACTAATTGGGGGGAATGACTGCACAAATTATGCTGTATACCTGAAACTAATATAAAATAATATTGAATATCAACTGTAACTGAAAAAATGAACAATTTTTAAAAAGAAAGCAAGTGGCCAGTTATAAAAACAGTTGTGAGCATGTAAGGGTACAGCATAGGGAATATACTCAGCAATATTGTAATAATTATGTATGGTGTCATATAGGTGGGAACTAGCCTTATTGGAGTGGTCACTTCATAAGTTATATAAATGTCTAATTACTATGCTGTACACGTGAGGCTAATATAATATTGTATGTTAACTGTAATTGAAAAGAAATTGCTCAAGTAGAAGGTGGTTTCAGGCAGAACTGAAGGTATATCTACAAATGATGATTGCTGAATCTGTTAATTTAGAGGTGTTTTTTTTGTTTGTTTCTGGTTTTGTTTTAAATGCCTTTATTGCAATTTGCTGGTGACCTCAACTTGATAAAACAAAACAAAACAAAAGATGATTTTATCTGAAGTCTATGCTTGCCGTTAAACAGCTGTAAGTTTTTCTGTTTTGTTTTTTAAAGATTTTATTTGGGAATTGGGGGAGGGGAACAGTATTTGGGAATTGGGGGAGGGGATCAGCCAAGCTGTTGTTCTTCAATCTTCGTTGTGGAGGGCACCCATCGCCATCTGGCTTCCCAACCACAGCTTGTGTGTGGCCTCTAAGCTCAAGGTGCTGTGTTCAATCTTAGTTGCTGGTGGGCATAGCTACCATCCCATGCAGGAGTCAAATCCAGCTACCTTGTTGATAAGAACACACGCTCTATCCACTGAGGCTTCCAGGCAGCAGCTCAGCTCAAGGTGCCAAGTTCAATCTTTAGTCGAGGGTGGGGGTAGCCCACCATTGAACAGGCAATCTTGATGTTACACCAGCTGAGCCATCCTGCCACCTGTTGGCAGCTCAGCAACAGCTCAGCTTGGGCGCAGCCTTCACTGGCCCATGTGGGAATCAAATCTGCGGCCGTGTTGCTCAGAGCACGTGCTCTAAGCCAACTCTTAACCAACTGAGCCACTCGGCTGGCCCAAACAGCTGTAATTTTGAATTTAGAATTTGTAACAGTATTCTCAGAGGTGACAGAATGACTGTACCAGAAAAGATGTTGGTTTTCACACTGAGGAAATACAGATTCAAATGTGGTACCTCTTTCTTACACCTTGAAGAGACTGGGTCTCTGGTCCACAGGTGAGGGGCCTTGGGAGGTCAGATGGCTGGAAGGTGATGCTCCCCAGCAAGCTAAACTACGACAGGGGAGCGAGGGTCCTTCTTTTTCTGTTGTTTGTTGGTGTGGAATGCTGGCTCCCTAAGATATCACCAAAGCAACGTGTTGATAAGAAAAAACTGGATTTATTCTCACTGCAGTAAGGGAGATTGCTACTTCAGTAGAGCCTGAGGAGTATTAGGGGTGTCCAGAAGGGAGTCCAATAAAGTTAAGATAATTACTGGGATTTTGAAGTCTGGTTCAAGATGAGACTTTCAACTGGGGGGAAGGCAGTGCCTGATTACAACTGAATAAGGCTTATGACATACAGTTTAGGACTGGTGGACACAGCAAGGCAAGCGCTTTGAGGCAAGGGCTTCAGAGTATTTGGGTATAAACTGTCATTTGATGCTTTCTATTGAAGAGCTGATAAGTCTTTCAGGAAGTTCTTGGAATAAACAAGAAAGCTATTTGTAAGTTTTATCTTGCTTGTTAAGAATTTTCTAGAATAGTAAAGTTATATTGATGAAGATAGAATAAATAATGTAGACTATAAAAAAAAGAGACTGGGTCTCTGTAGAACCATTTGGGTCACCACGAGTACAGTGGTACTTTTTCTAAAAGTTAACATTGAAGTGTTGAGACTACATGGAGTATGCTCAGAGCTGGCATTCCCTTGATATCACATTGTGGGGTCTGTTTTAATTGGTGCTCATGCCAGAGGGCTAGACAAATATTTTGATCTTAAAATAAAGGAAACTTCTAGGATTATAAATTAGAGAACACTCAAGGATGACAATTTGTATATTAGAGTTTTAAGGTCTTGTATATAAACTCTTTTAAAAGTGGCAAAAATACTGGAGTAAATTAAGTCTCCTCTGGTATATTAGAATAAAATATCTAGAGAGGAAAGGACAGATCCAACTGAAATGATCAAAATGATGCCAATGCTCAATCAATTTGATTTTATGTTGTAAAACCCCCAAGGAAGATGTTTACGAAGGCCTAGTCTAGAAGCCAAAGGTTTCAATTACACAGCTCAACTTCTCAAAGAGTCCTGATTTCAATGTTTTTTTTTCCTTTTGATCCCTTAATCCTCATGTCCTAATTTTGAGTTCTGAGAGTGTGATCACCACAGTTATCATCCATATCCAGGCCTGATATAATTTTACACTCATGTCTTACTGCCCTGAAGTGTAAAAATTATCAGCAGTGACTCTAGGGACCATGTCTATTCTGCCTTAGTTTACAACTGAGAGAACAAGGCCCAGGGAACTTAAACAGCTTCCCTCGTTACGGGATACAGCGGAACTTAGGCTCTAAGTCTCTGACCTTTTGTAATTCATGTCTATCTATTCAGGTCAACACAGAATAAACACCACTGTGAAGAGGAGCAATGAAAAGAGGCTACATGATTTTCAGGAGCCAGTGCAAAATGAAAATGTAGGGCTCCTTTTTCAAAAATCTTTAAAAATTTCAATGTGGCTATAGTAGAACATTCTAGGCATAGGGCCAAGTGTAACAGCACAGGTTAACATTACCCTCAGTGCAGTTATTTCATTATTTACTCGGCTTTGAATCTTTGAAGGCAAAGGGGAAGAAAGGCCCTTTGACTGAAAATGCTCAAAAAGCATCTGTTGCATGGACAGATGAATGAATCAAAAAGTGAATGAGGAAAGGCATGCACCTAAAAAAATACTACTAAGACTCAGGTTCAGGTTGCATTAATACAGTAAGTCACTATGAATACTTGGTCCATTATTTAAGTGTCATAATTTATAATATGAACACACTTTACAACATAATAATAAACTTTCCCAACCCAAACACAAATAAGTTCCCAGAACCATGTCCAAAACACAAGTGGCAATGTATGCCTGTGCTAGCATAACTGTGCTTGCATGTGCTCAAGAATTGCTAACTTCTTACCTGAACTGTTGTGTATTTTTTCTGCCAATTTCTAAATTTAGAAGTAGCCATCCAGATGTTTTATGGAACCTATCCATATGCAAAATCTACAAACTTTTCAGATATGAATATTTCTTTCATACATTGCCAGGCATCCTTGATTTGAAAACAATAAAAATGATAACAAAACTACTACAATTTATTGAGTTTTTATGTCAGATACCATGTTTAGTGCTTTCCATATATTTACTTCTGAGGAAAGATATCATAACATCTCTATGGGTAGACATATTATCCTTATTTTCCACAAGGAAACCAAGGCTCCAAGAAGTTGAGTGGCACAATCATAATTTGACCATAGGACCATGTGGACTCCTGGAATCTAATAGTTTTTTGGAAGGAAAATAGTGCAGGTTGGATATACAGAGAACACACTGCAAGGGCTGTTGCTTATCTTTAAGTAATGAGACTTTTTTATTTGATAAGGCCTGGGTGAAGCTGCTCTTTTGTGAACAAAAATTCACCCATAAAACACTGAAAGTAGAAATTTCTGATATTGAAAATTTAGGTGGTTAATGTTACAACTTACTGCAAAGGCAGATCAGTTGTACAAAGACAAGTACAAAGTTGAACAAAGACAGATCCTCATCAATCATATTTTATGGGGATTCAGGTATGATTTATTGCATTACTGTACTAGGAAAAGAGGTTGAAGAGTCCAGAGTGGAGGATGTGCCAGGTTAAGTTTCCTACTCAGGGAGCCTGCAATATATTTCATTAAGGGACAAGAAAGGAAAAACAGGGTTTACAATATGTAACCAAAACACATGAAACTTTAACTTTACAGCTTCAGGGTTTAATTTTTTTTAAGTAGGAACCATGATAAAATGTGAAATCATAATCATGAAATGTCTCCAAGTTGAAGAGAATACAGTTAGTGTTTTGTCTCTACCTATCAAGAGATAAAAGTGCCTTCATAATTATGGCTTATATTTATTATGATGTTTCAAGGTGTTAATCTGGCAGGGGTATTATATTTCTCATTTAAAATAAGCTACAGGAAAAAAAACTAAGAAAATATATGGAAGCATAATGAAGGCACATTCAATTTATATATTCTGTCTACTTTTTTGTAGCATTGTCTTCCAGTGTCATATCTTCTATATCTTTAATTGCCTAATTAAATGAAAATTCTGTTCTCGGTATGGTCAATGTTCAAATAATGGCAGAAAGATATTTCTGGCCAAACACCAAAGTTTTATAGCTTTAGCACACTCATGAATATGTTTATATAATATATACTATGTACATAATATGCACATATAACAATGTATAAATATAAATACTTCCTAATAAAATACTGATTCTGTTTCTGTAAAAGGTGAGTGTGTGTGTGTTTCATTCTGTAAGTCAAAAGAATCCATTATACATGTTGAATGTATATTGATAGCCTTGATTTAACAGGAGAGAAACCTTTTTCAGATGACACATCATCAGTGCTGGAAAATATAGGGGGATCCTGGCCTATATAACTGTTGAACAACTTGAATGTAAACATGTAAAATATAGAATTGTAAGATCAGGAGATCCTGCTATCCCTACCAGCCACTGTGTCTGTTCTTTTTGTCAGGAAAAAAAAATCATCTCCCCTGTCCCTGAAGAGAAGAGGACATTTTAAAAATTAAAAAAAAAACAGAGAGAGAGAGAGAGAGAGAGAGAGAGAGAGAGAGAGAGAGAGAAGAAAATTTCAGGGAAGAAGAAAGAACCAGGTTGCAAGGATAACAAATTACATACTAGAAATCATCTGAAACAAAAGCAACAGATACTAACACCATGGTGATGAACTAGGGGCTGGGAAAAGAGGATAGGTCATGTCATGACATTACTCTAGTTCAGTTGATCTGTAAGGCTGAACATGAGAAAGGAGAACATGGTTACCATCAACTTGGAAAATCATCTAAACCAGTCTCTTGCTCTGATAGACAAGAATGAAGCTAATGTCTGATCTTTGTTCTGGTGCTTCATCACTAGGTGGCTCATCTCTCTGTGTTTGGAGACATGGTGAGGCAGGATGAAAAATTCCCTACTCTCTTTATCTTCTGACCACAATGTCTAAGGCTAGTTGAGTGACAGGACACAAGGATCAATCAATTAATAAATCTTTACTGAACATAGATTTTATAACTATCATTGTGTGAGGCACATTGGGAGAGACACATATGACTATGTACCTATCTGTATGTAAGAAGTGTGTCATGTAAAATATTGCATGCAGAATGGCCGAGTAGCATGGTGGTTAAGCGCTGGCTTGGGAAGCTAGCGGCCTCTGTTCGGGTCCCACATATGAGGGCCAGTGACACTGCCCTCAAAAAATAAATAAAATAAAATACTGCATGCAAACATCAGAGTATGCAGCAATATATTTTTGTTTCCTAGAGAGAAAGTAATCGGCAAATTATTCCATTAACAAATGAGGGATAAAGAGCTTGCAGCAGTAGAATCACAAAACTTTATAGCTTTTTGGAGGTTTCGAGAATTGGTTCAAGCCAGGATATGGGGGGAACTTCAAATTATGCAAGCTGAGATGGAGGGTAACCCAAGCAATCCTTATCATGAGATCTTTCCGGGAGTTTCACCCTGAGCCACTCGCCAGACACCTGAAGGTCTCAGAGCAGGAGTTCCAAATACTCCCCAAGACATTAACATTAAACCAACATGACAAAAACATGATGAATGTGACAGCACTTCATGTGAGTTACCTAATGCTTTTGCTTTTGATTTGGTTCTTTATACAGATTCTGTCTATTTCATTGAGCTTCTCTATAAATCAAAAGCATCTGCAACCAAATTGCACCAGTAAATCTCATGAAACAGCTTCCCTGAGACTAGATTCAAGATTTTAACATAACAGAATAGTTTCTTCATTTTATATAATGGTTGGGTGTGTCTTTTGTTCTTTAGGAAAAAGACAGTATTTCAAAATGTCATTTACTTATTGGAGAAGCTCCAGAAATATGACACTGTTGAATATTTTTAATAAACTGTGCATTTGTTCTTAGAAGGCATTTAGAAAGAAAAATGTTGCATTAACCTCCAAATACCCCATATATATAAAAAAAGATAACATTCTCCTCACCTAGTAGAATAGGTACTTTGAAATACAGAGTCTAACTGAAGATCTTAAAACCTTCCTTTAATCATTACATGACTAGGTGAAGTTGGTTGGTAGAACTAACTAGGGAAAGAAAAGTAAACTCATACAAATCATGTGGTTCTCCATGAACCACACAATGGATCTATTCTGCTCACTATGTTGCACTATACTTCAGTTGTTGAAGTCTCTCCTTTAACATGTACAGGATTTTGAAGATTTGCAAAGCTTTGAGTAGAACAGGTAATAAGTGAAAGATACATAAAATAAGCTAGATATATGAACAGCTTGAGCTTCTGTTATGAGTTCATAAGTGTCTTAAATTAGGAAGAATTACAGTGGGATTTAGAGATAGTGGAGTATATTTGCATCTAGAGCTGGTCTTTTTATCACTAAGTAGAACAATTTACTTATTCCTTTTAGCAAAAAAAAAGGCATATTGTTAAGTACTATAATGTGTTAGCATAAAATATTTTGAATGCACCATAATGTGGGCACATAGAGTTTGAGACATATGTTCAGAACTGGAATATGTACAAGATTTTAATTTTTATCGAAGCCAAAACAGCCCATGACTTGGGTCACAGTCTGTCCTCCAGAAACAGACAATGCAGATATTTTCAGTGGTTTTGTTTCATCCTATTTTCATCATATAAGAGTACAGTTGCTATGATGGAGACATAAAAGATATGAACAAAGAGAGACTTAAAATTAATTCATGGAATAGCTACAATACTACATTCTTATAACTCACCTACCCATGCCTTTTTTAATATTTATATGTGCTTTGAAAATATGCTAGGACAGTAAGTTTTCTTGTTGCCCTTACCTTGCTGAAAGTCTTGCCAGTATTCAAAGTTGAGATATATGTTTACAGAATCTCTGGCTCATAATCACTAATATTTTCAAATGAGTGTATCATAGCATGGTGGTATACCCTTTTTGAAAAAATTCTTACACTTTAATGATAATGCCTTGAGACTGTATTGCTTTGTGTAAAATTACTGAAGATGTAAAAAAAGATTCTCAATGGATATTATTTTTATATTTTACATTCATTTTTGCAAGTTTTGTTGACTGTTTCTGTATGACATCTTTGAGCAGCATGTGACATGCCCCATTGAATTAAGCAACTATTTAATTAATTAATCAATTAATTAATTGTTATTGAATTAAACAACTATTTAAAATTATTTAATGTTAGGATCATTTTTCTTTAAATACATGTTCAGAAAGCAGAAAATTTTTTCAGGTACCTAAACTCTACTAGTTGTCTTCAGGATGTTTAAAAATATATGTTGAGTACTAAAATAATTGGCTTGCTGTGTCCCCTCCAATAGAACAAGGGCTTCAGTTAGGTTTCAGTCAGCTCCAGGAATTAGGGTCAATAATTAGAATTCTATATACTAGGCCAAAACCTTTCTTAAAAAAAGAAACTACTGATCAGTGACTGTATTCTGATCTCTGTGAGCGTCTCCATAAGCTGTTAGTGGCATCAAGAAGGGAATAACAGACCTCAGGAAGAACTGGCTATGAATTGCCTCACAACTGGAAGCAATTTTACCTGGCCTTATTAAAAAAAAGTGGATGAGTTGTTATCCCTACAAAACTCTGCTTTTCACATTACCTATACAATGTTTACAGGTTCAATATTGGTAACTACAATAATCACAAAGGAAACTATTTTTTGTTGCATTACTTTAATGTTGAATGCATCCTACAACATCTAGAATTTATATTTCTAATCTTATGGTGGGGATGCATTTCCTTTGAAAATGAAATGAATCATTTGCAAACTGCTTAAGGATTATGACTGTCAACCAATCCATATTAATCTTTTGGGGAACTGAAATATGTATATTGTTAATAACTATGAATAACACCTTTTTGAGCTTTATAATCGTCAAGACCGTGATATATTTATCTTTTGTTCCCTACTAAATACTTGCACAATGGCTGCCCCGTAACATGCATTCAATATGTTTAATGAGTAAAGTACTGATTGATAAATGTAGTGAAAAGACAAGTCAACTTAGTAAAATAATTGCCATATCATCAATAAAAACAGTTGATGTGATTTTTTTTTGTTTTCTTTTTTCAAATGGTTGTCCTTGTATCAATAGGAAAAGCATGAATATCAAAGTATTTCCCTTCATCTATTCCAAGTCATGGTTTTTATATGGTTCCATGGCTCAATATAAGTTGCGAATGAAGTATGAATAAAGTACTGAACTATAAATATTTAAGGAATTCGGAAGACAATTATTATAAATCTCTTAAGCCAAAAGATATGCATGAAACCATTATAAAAATACATGGTAAGATGGTGTGCGATTCATTATAATGAGCATGTGAATAGAACAAATCAGTTATATAAAAATCAAAAGGTTACTCCATCTAATAGACTGAAGTAATCAAGGAATAATTTCAGAGGACATAAGACTTGAACTATATCTGAATGACTAACATGATTTGAATCAGTGGAAAAAAGTGGTGATTGAAGTATCAATGGAGAATACTGTGATTAGAAGTATGAAGACTAAACTTTGTAGTTTTAGAAAACAATGGAAAGATCAACTGTATTGTAGGATACTTTTCCCATTGCTTTTAGGATAAAGACAAAAGGTTCTTAACATGGCCTACATAAGGTGCTACATGATTTAGCACCTGCCTTCATCTCCAACCTCATCTCTCCCTTTTGCTGCTTCTGATCGAGGCTTGTAGGGCACTGTTCTCACTTCTTGGAACATTTTGTTTTGATTTTACCTAGGTAATGCCAAGTCGTCTTTCAGATCTCAGCTCAATTATCACTGTCTCATAGATTAATTTAGCTACAGTGTCTGAAACAAAATAGGTACTCATAAATAAATGAATGGAGTTAGATAATTAAAATAGGAATAGATTAATGAAAGCCTTTACAGTGGGCTAGCAAAATTGGCTATATTGGAGCATCATACATTCATTCATCCAACAAATATACGTTGAATATTTATTATACACTAGACATTTTACCAGGTGCAGAAGATACAAAAATATAGGATACTTCCTTGCTGTGGTCTATTCAATATATGGAAGACAGGCAAAAATCACAGGCAGTTACAATGTAGAATTATCAGAGCTGTGATAGAAGTATGCTTTTGGAGCATTAAGGAAGAGACCTCTAAAAAGGATAGTGATGGTAAGGGGAGACTGTCTGGTAGGTGCAGGTAATATTTAAATTTATTTTTGACCTTTATTCTGCTTGTAATATAAGAACAAATACAAAAAAGTAACCAGTAAAGTGGCATTAGTAGATAGCAATAGAGTATCTTTTAAAGTTTATTGAGTTAAAAAGAGAAGAACAAAAAATGGCTCAAAGAATTGGAACCCAGAGCTTTACTGGTGCCAAAGAGAGCAGAGGAGTTAAGAAGATGAGTTTACCAGCTTCCTATTATTTTGGTCCCTTTTAAGGGATTTCTGATTATACAAATGATCTCATTGCTTTTCTGAATTTTTGTTCAGTATGCATGTGAACTATAATGAGCATCTGTTCCATGTATATAACCTTGTCTTCAGTCTTAGACAAGAACCTGTTTTCTAAATATAGCCTTGACAGCGATATTCTCAAGGAGGAAGTTGAGGACAAGATGTTGTTTCTGTAAACCTTCAAGTCAACAGGTATAGACTGAGTTTCCACATTTTCCCCTGCACTGTGTTAGGTACTATGGAGAAGATGGGAAAAGAAAAGCAGTCTTTCCTTAGAGGAAGATTAATGTTCTCTTTACAATAGTTGGCAATCTAATACCCTCTCGTTGTTGCATAAAGGCACTGAAATGGAAATAGACATTTTTTCTTATATTTATAGTATATTTAATTCATAGGCAACTATTAAAAATTTTAAAGCAAATATGGAAGGGTGAAAAAATAAACATCCAAATCTTCCTAAAGCATATCTGTTCAGTTCCAAAGCATTTCCTAAATTTAGCTATAGAGTCTTATTTTGAAATAAATATAGCAAATTGCTACTTTGGAGACTGGGCTCTTGAGCATCTCTGCTTCTATTTCAAATGGTCATTCGTAATTACATACATGAAAAAAAATTTATATATACACACACAGTAATACCTTGGTTTGTGAGCATAATATGTTCTGGAAAAAAAACTACTCGTATTGTAAGACATCGCTCGTTTATCACATTAAAAGGTATTAGACACCTGAAGCTGATATTGTACTATATTGAGTGTTAACTGTGATTGAATATATACATATAGTCATGGGATGAGGAGTACAGTGTGGGAACGGGGTCAGGGGAGTTGTGGTACATATTATGATATGGGGGGGCGTGGGGCGGTGGATTGGGGTAGGGGAGTTGTTGCTTTAAGGGGTAAAAAATATAACTATTGCACTGTTGTAAAAATAAATTCAATTAAAAAAAGAAAAAAATGTATTAGAAATGTTTGCCCATCTTGTGGAAAACTCACAAACCACATTACTAGCAATCCAAGGTTTTACTGTATATATCTTTAGATCAGATATTTCTCTTAAGACAAAAATAATTATCCTGCTTCAACCTATGTATAATATTCCCTCTTTTACTGTGAAGCTACTTATATCTTTCAGCAAATGACAAGTCAACAAAGGCAAAACAAAGTCTATTGTGACAGGCAAGTCACTATGATGTCTTTTAGAATCATCATCAAAAACCTTCTCTGAAGCTCTTCCCAGACCAAGAAACTATGAAACAAGGGTTACTTTCTACTGAAAGAACCAAGGAGGGTGCTGAAAATAGGAAGTTCCTGAGGTTGGAGTGTTAGGAAACAGGCCTGGCAGGAAGACTAAGAATTGAAATGGTGTACGTCAGGTATGTGCAGCATATTAGAACAAGCCAATCCAATTCTACTTATGATAGCACAATGGGAAGGCAAACAGGAAGCCAAGGACAGTATAATTATTCAGTGTTTCCCTCAGTATAAAAGATCTAGTCACGGGCCAGCCGAGTGGCGCGGTGGTTAAGCGCTGGCTTGGGAAGCCAGCGGCCCTGGTTCGGATCCCACATATGAGGGCCAGTGACACTGCCCTCAAAAAAAAAAAATCTAGTCACAATTCAGCCTGTCCTGTTTAAGAAAGAGAAACTTTGGACATGGATGAGATTTCCTCGAGAGCCTAAATACAGTGACAAAAGAAAGGAGGTAAGGATGGAAAATTGGGAGAAAACCAGCAAAGAATAATTGGGGAAGAGAGAAAGTATCAAAAGAAATAGTCTTCATTCATTCAACAAACATTTATTGAATCTTGTATACTAAATACTGAAAAATTCAGTCTATTCACTTGAGGAGTTTGCAATTTAGTTGAGAGAGGCAGATGCATTAATAGATAATAATAGCACAATATTCAAAGCTAATGCCTCCTCCTGTGCCTTGGATCTTGTCTCCTCATTGTCCTCTGAGATCTTATTCCAACATGGACCAATTACATCTTTCTACCTTCAAGTTTCCTTCTTAACTCACTCTGTTTCTGTCAGATTGTAAACATACACAGTTCTCTTAATAAAAGAAAATGTCTTTAATGCTGTGTCTCAATGTAGATGTCACTCCCTCTCTCTTTCTTTCTTTCCATAGAAGAGTTATATTTAAAGTTTCAATTTAACCTATTCCAATCTACTCCTCACTTAACTGCTATCTTCTGCTTTCAAAACTTCCCTGAAGCTATGATTACTAGGGAAATCAGTGACTCCCTAAATGACAAATATAATTAATTAGTCCTTTTCTTACTTCACCTGTCTATGGCATTTGATACTGCTGATCTCATTGAAATTCTACCTCCCTGCCTCCATCACATAAATTTTCTCACTCTGTCCCTTATTCTCTAGCCATTCCTCATTCTTCTCTGAAGAACTCCCTTAAATATTGAGTTTCTCTACAACTTCATCTTTGGTCCTCTTCTCAACCTGAATGTTTATCTGGGTTATTTAACCCACTCAGACAATGTCTATTACCACCTAATACACTGTTAACTCCAAAAACTTTATCTGTTGGCCATGATCTCTCTCCTTAGGTCTAAACTCCAATATTAAACTTTTTACTAAACATGAATACCTGGTACCTTAAAGTTACCTCAACTCAGTGAAAAACAAAGAAAAAAAGAGGGGAGAGAGAAGGATGGGGGGAAAGAGAGGGAGAGAGAGAAAGAAAAAGAAAGCATTAATTATTTTCACCAAACCCTGACAACCATATTAACTTATTGTACAAGACCAGTTACCTAATTACGTCCTCTTCTACAAGTATATCCTGTGCATCGAAATAGTAATATAAATTGATCAATTATAATTATTTAATATCTCATAAATCTATATTCTCATATATCTCATTCTAAATTTTTTATTCTACTATCTGGTCCTGTTACCTTCAGTTTTACTCCCTTTCATTCCATCTGCTACATAAATATCAAAATTACCTTTCTAAAATGTGTATCATATCACCTCACTTGCCTGCTTCAAGCCTCTCAAAGATTTCTCATTACTTTCAGCAGTGGTTCTCAAACTTTCATGTGTATAAAAGTACCCTGGAGGAGAAGGTCCAAAATGGTGGATTAGGTAAACACTATGCCTACTGCCTCCCAGGATCACACAAAAATTACAAATAAATTATAGAACAATCGACCTCAAGAATCATCTGAAGACTAGCTGAACAGAATGCCAATAATTAAGGATATACAGAACAGGGCACATTGAAACTGGTAGGAGGAGCAGAGATGCGAAATGGACTGACCCCAAACCCACAGATAGTGGTTGAACAACAGGAGGAACACATCAGTGGGGGAGGTACCACCAGAAGAAAGAGGTATCCCAGGCCCACACTGGCATCCCCAGCCCAGGGGCCCTGTGCCAGGAAGAGGAGTTCCCACAATATCTAGCAGTGAAAATCAGTGAGGACTCTGTCTGTCCATCCCAGTGAGATGGAAGGTGGCTGGAAATACAGATGCCCTCTTAAAGAGCCCAACAAAGACTTACTTGCCTGCAAACACACACCTAGTCTCCGGTGGAGGAGCGGCAATTGAAGAGGTGTGAGAGACGTACAAGGAAAGACTGAGTTGTGTGGCTTTGTGGTGAGGGCTGGAGGGACAAGCTATTGTCCCTGTGTGAAGCCTGCCTCACATGTAACCTATGGGAGGGCACCATATTTTCTATGTTGAAACTTCCTCCAAAGGGTCATATCTGAGACTGAATTAGGCTGGTAAAATCCATGCATGCTCATCACCTTGGTGACACCCTGGGTCCCTGCCCTGTCCAACTAGTACTGTATTGCTGGGGGCACTCCTGGCTTCCGGGCACTGGCCCTGTGCCACAAGCTGCAGAAGACTTTTACAGCAATGGATGACTCATGGGGGTTCAGGAAATTTTGGAGGTGAGCAGTGAGCCACAATATGTGTCACAGTCTCTAATGGGTGATTCTGAGGGACATGTGGGCCTGAGGCAAGGGGAGAATTGCTGCAGAGTTCTCAGGGCATTTTGCGAAATAGTCACAGTCCAGAAACTGGCAACAAAACTGAATTTGCACTGGCTGTGTAAAAAACACTAGCCACACCTCTGAACTCCGTGAGACCCCACCCCACCTAGCCACTGATGCATCACTAGCGGCACTCTCAACATGCAGTCTACTAGCCTGGTTCATGCACCTAAGAAGCCTCTTTCCACAGCTAAGCCTTACAGGAAGCCAGCAAATGACAATAGGCATATGGGACCCTGTGCCTTTTACTAAGCTGCCTCAGGCCCAATACAGAGGCAGCGAACCTCATTTCATAGCTAGGCCACCACCACACACCTCCAGGTCTAGCACAGGAAGCAAGCAACCACATATAGCTTGGTAGCTCCTAACATACAGCCCTGGGCCAGTCATAGGCAAGGCCGAAATTGGCCTACACGGGATCCCTTCCCAAAAGACACCAGAAACAATACACCCAGAGGCTGGCTTCAGACCACACCAGAGTACTACCTGGTTAGCCTCACAAGCAACACATCCAAGGGGTGGTCTAAACAGGCACAAGAAACTATGGAGGCAAATACCCCTCTGAATGTTACTCTCCTCCCAGTAGCTCATATACTGTAGGTATAACAAATCCTCACAGTTAGTCAATCTGGGAGTTGATACCACCCACTGATGCACCAAAAACAATAAAGGCTCAGCTACAATGGGAGAATACACACAACACTCACAAGGAACACTCCTGGAACAATATACAGGTGATCAGGGAGACAGCGCTAATAGACCACACAGGACACATACTACATTAGACCACCCAGAAAAGACAGAGATATAGGTGATCTACCTAATACACAGAAGCAAATAGAGAGCAGCAGTCAGAATGAGGAAACAAAGAAACATGTAACAAATAAAAGAACCGGAAAAACCTTAAGAACTACATAAAATGGAGGCAACCAACATACCAGAGACAGAATTTAAGACACTGGTATAAGAATGCTCAAGGTCACGAGTGCGAGCTGAGCTCTGAGCAACAGCAATTTGATGCCCAGCCTGAGCTGAGCTGCTGCTAAGTTGCCAACAGGTGGCAGGATGGCTCAGCTAAAAAAAAAAAATGCTTAAGGTACTTAGTGAGAACTTCAACAGAAGATAGTAAGAATTAAGAGGGACGTAGAAACCATAAAAAGAACCATTCAGCAATAAAGACTACGATAACTAAAATGAATACACAAGAATGGATCAACAGCAGATTAGATGAATCTTAGGACAGAATCAGCAATTTAGAAGCAAAGGTAGCAGAAAACACCCAATCAGAACAATAAAAAGAGTTCATACAAACAAACAAATAAACAAACAAACAAAAACAACGAAGATATTTTAAGGGAACTTTGGGATGAAGGCAGAGATCAAGTGGAACAACATTGTCATCATAGGAGTAGTAGAAGGAGAAGAGAGGGAGAAAGGGATTGCCTAGGTCGTAAACAAATAAGAATATTTATTAAATTATTGGGTACTTACCCTGCTAGATTCTCTGGGGAATTACAGTCTAGTTATAGAGACAAAACCAATATATATCAAATAATTAGAGAGCAATTAACTAATAAAATGTGTGCTGTAATTATAGTATAGTAATCAGAGCATCACCTGAACTAATAGAGAAAACTTCACAGTGAATTGAGGGTTTGAGCTGAATTTTGGCATTTGATGAGAATTTGAATACATGGAGAAGATGAAAGGACACTGTGTGTCTGTTCAATAACAAGAGCAAAATCTTGGAGGCAGGAATTAACATAGCTTGTGTAGAAGTCGATTAAAATATCAGGTTCACCAGAATAGAATATTAGGGACAGAGTTAAACTAGAGGCTAGATTTGTGGTCAAGAGTCAGCATTTGGAAGATCTTGAGAACAATGAACACATGTTTGGTCCTGACATGGTAAGCAATAGGGATTCTTTACAGGTTTCTGAATTAAAGAAGCAGAGTTTTGGTAAGGTAAGTCTATAAATAATAATTAAATAAATTAGGAAAAGAGAGAGACTGGACAAAGAAGAGTAGTTATGAGAGACAAGGGCCTAAACTAATGTAATGCATTGGACTATCAAAGAAAGGTGATATGCTGAGATTTGAAAAGGAAAGAAAAGAAAATTCTTTGTAGAATTTGGCAATGGTGAGTGCATGATTAAAAGAATTCCCAATTACCAATAATTCAATAAAAAGCTACATTAAGACATTTAGAGGTCCTCCATTCTGGGAAGATCATATCTCTAAACATAGATAATACAAGGTAAACACATATCTAAAAAAATAAAATATGTTTTACAAAAAATATACTTATATCATGGCTACTTATATTTAAACAATATTTATTGAATTGACTCAATATTCAAAAGTATTTATTGAATTGACAACTTAATGAGATCACCACATCCTTAGAAAATTCCTCTTAACTATGGCCTAATTCTAATACTTTGCAGCAATTTTCCTAATTTTAAAATGGATGCCAAAATAACCAGGGATTTAGAGCGTATAGCCAACAGGCATACTATAAGATCTGTTAACTTAAGAAATAGGTCTATTCAAGATTTTGAATGTTTTCATCAAAGTCTGGAGGAAACATGCACACACACACGCACACACACATACACACATACACTCACTCACTTATCAACCCTTCAGAACAACCGATGGGAATACTAAAGATATACACATATCTCCATAATGAATTTGAGAACATCGCATATTGTCATGGCTGATTTATGAGGCTGTTTCACTAAGCGGTAAAGAATGGTATTATTAGGACTACAGAGAATAAGGCTTGTAACTCAAAAATATGCCATTTAAACTTTTGTTTTTTTATTTTTTTATTTTTAAAGATTTTATTGGGGAATTGGAGGAGGGGAACAGCACGGGAATCAGTGAAGGCGAACAGATAAGTTGCTATCCTTTTGTTTTTTAGTCTAG
The DNA here is from genome assembly GCA_033961575.1 of Aselliscus stoliczkanus. NCBI lineage: Eukaryota > Metazoa > Chordata > Mammalia > Chiroptera > Hipposideridae > Aselliscus > Aselliscus stoliczkanus. The sequence goes on from CM066737.1 coordinate 55,200,819, forward strand.
TTGTGCCATTTATACTTTTTAAAATATGTCACTGCCAAAGTTCCTCATCTTCTCCTGGGATCTGTGAGGTGCTGCACAATGTTTTAAATGTAAAAAATACTTGATACACATTTTGATGACAATTTAGCAATTCAACTACTGGTGAAGCACCAGCTGATCATACCTAGTCTAGAACTCTACTTCTTTTTCATCAGCTGGGGTCAAGATCAGAAGACATAGTTTATTTGTTTGTTCACCATTTCTTCATTTACTTATTTATTGATTTAGTTAGTTTTATTTTGAGAGGGGAGAGTAACACATTTTTTTCTTACAACCTGTGCTTCCTAAGAATATTTCAAAGCAGCTCTGTGAATTATTGCTGACTAGGGATCATCAATAGACAAGGAAATAAAACCTCAATGGCTTCTAATTGTGCTTCTTAAGTATTCAGAGTAGGCAGTCAACAGAATCTGGCTAATCTTTATTGTTCTGATCTTCAGACACAGTTAGTCTTCCTCAAGCCTAGTAGCCTGGTTTTGCACAATAGCGTATTTTAAACAAACCAAAGTTATGCTAAGGACTGAGATTCATTTGATACCAATAATTTCTTGGAGTACCCTATGACATGATTATTGCTCACTCTGAAGTCTCAAATACAATTGAAGCCTCACTACATTGGCTGAAATAAATGAACTACCCTGCCTGGCCTACCTCATAGAGTCTCTCCACACAGGTCCAAGGATTAAATGATGAAAATGCCCGTGAAAGTGTTTTGTGTGCCATATTGTGAGGGTGATGATAGTGATATAATGTCTTTAATATGTTATTTCATCATATATTTTCTTTACTTATTTATTTTAAAAATTCATCTTTTTTTTTTTTGAGGGTAGTGTCACGGGCCCTCACATGTGGGACCGAACCAGGGCCGCTGGCTTAAAAATTCATTTTTTATCAGTGGGTCTCTTACTCACCACAATTATTTGAAGAAAACCATCTGGAATGCATATTTACAAGATTATATTTTCACCCTGGCTATACCAGAGGCAAAAACTGATATTGTGGATAGCGTAACTATCTGTGAATGCATTTCTGTTACACAAGACTGCAAATAATGAAATTTGCTTAATTAAGGCCTTGGGAATTGGCTTCCCATTATTAATATATTAACTTTCCTTTTAAGTATGTTAAAGGCCCATAAGAGAGCATGGAGTACTAAGTTAGAAAACAATGTATCTGTACTTAGCTTTAAAAAAACAATATAGGAAATTCTTTATTAAGCAGATCAAGAGGATGATAGTTGCTATATATTAACTCATATTACAGAAAGATTATCTTAAATAAAAGTTATCCTAAGGCATTTAACTCTTCAGTCATTCCTTATTCAATAAGCATTTATTAAGCACCAGTTAAACATCAGGCACTCTATCAGACTGCAGGACAATTTTTGTTCTATAAGCTCACTTCTTACTCCTAAAATTCAACAATATAAATGTTTCCATATCACTGGAATGTCAGCTTATGAGCAGAGGAAAATTTGTGATTGGTGAATGGAGGTAAGTGAAAAAATGGTGGGATTTGTGGCAGGGACCAGATCACAAAGGCTTTGGTGAACATATATATGAAGGACACAAACTGAAGTGTTTTACGTAGTCAAGTGATGTGATTGTGACTAGGTTTGCATTATAGAGTCATCTTCCTTTTTTCTCTGAAAGTCTGACTGTTAAAGAGGCACAACAGCAGAGGAGGGGGATGTGGAAACATAAGATGAAAAACGTTTTTTGATTGATTTAAAAACAGGTGAGTATGGGCCAGCTGAGTGGTGCAGTAGTTAAGTGCTGGCTTGGGAAGCCGGCGGCCCCAGTTCGGGTCCCACATGTGAGGGCCAGTCACACTGCCCTCAAAAAAAAACAAAACAGGTGAGTAGGAGATGTGTATTTTTTAAGTGACCCCTGAAAGAACACAAATCAATATGATTGAAGGGTCTCTGAGCTATGTGTGTCTCGCAAACATTTCCGTATGCTGGGGGAAGGGGAGTTTGGGGTGGGAGTGTGGACAAGGAAGGACGAATGTGCAGAGGGATGGATGGTTGAGGCAAGTCTCCATGTTGTTCCAAGTTGAGTAGATTATATAATGCAGTTGCCTGAGACCGTTCTAATTTATGAAAGGTGTCCCAGAATAATTATTAGTAATAACTACTTCTATTCTCAAGTTTTCCAATTTGGATGACAAATTATATACCCAGCCAATCTAACGGTAGGCCCTACTAACAAAATATTCATTCATTACCTTGGAAGTCATTTAAAAAAGAAATATCGTGGGCCAGCCTAGTGGCTCAGTTGGTTAAGAGCTCACTCAAAAGTGTGAGCTGAACTCTGAGCAACAGCGGTTCGATGCTCAGCCCGAGCTGAGTTGCTGTTGAGCTGCGAACAGGTGGCAGGATGGCTCAGCTAAAAAAAAAAAAAAAAAAAAAAAAAAAAAGGAGAAATACCTTGGAGATTCCAGCTGCTTGTCTAGAAGGGGAAAGTGAAACATCCTCTACATTTACTCCACCACAAAGAACAGAAATTTTCCCCAAAAGGAAAAACATGAGATGATTAATGGGATGTTTGTCACATCTTTGGCTGACAACCCTGTGTTCCCTACCTTGCAAATGCTGAGCATAATTACCCTGAGGAAACATCTCTCAGACAGTCACAGATCCCTAATGGTGGTTGCCTAACAACTATACAAAATCAAGTTCAAATTATCGCAACAGTAGCATTTGGTAATTAAAGAGAGGGAGTCAAATCAAACTGCTCATAGGGGGAATGGCAACTTAATGCCTATGTCCAGCTCCTGGCTATAGGGCATAGGGAGGCGGTCAAGAAATAGCAGTATCTTTAAAAATATTAAAAATTGTTATCTGTAGCCTGGGTCAGTAAGTGTCAACTGGTGGTTGGTACTAAAATTTTATTTTGATTCCAAAGATAAACAGAATTCAACTCAATCTGGTTATCCACTTTATGTCAAATAAACATTAAAATCATGAATAAAATTTTCTTGTCAATAGTTACAAAATAGCACTACCAAGCAAGTGGTATATCTTGGAATTCAAAGTAGGAGTGGAGTGGGAAGACACAAAATAATATTCTTCTACCACAACTGAGAAGGAGGAAAATCATCCCTTTGAGTATATTTTTAAAACACATTAAAATTAAAACATAATAATTTATGTTGATAATATATCATGCTAGGAATTCATTTGCAGTCAATTATTTATAATCATATATACAAGCTTGTAACTCAACTTGCAAATTTCAACTGACTCTAATAAGGAGTTAATTCCCAAACATTAGAACGCCTTTTATGTAATAAGACACAAAGCAAATCAAGACAAAATGACAAGAAGATGCAATCAGGATGTATTAAAGAAAGCTAAATTGTAGATAAAAGAGACACTCTATGCAAAAACCTCTGATAAATCTAGATACAGGAAAATGTAGAATTTGTCCTAATTAAAGGGTGATTTCAAAAGCAAAATAGTCACTGGCTGCAAGATGGAGAGATGCAAGCCTTCCACTATTTTCAATGGTAAATTAGAACATTATTGAATTGGCCTCCTCATAGACTGATTACTGATCTGTTTCTCCTTTTTCTCTTCCAATGGTAAAGCTGGCTTGTTCTTAAAACATGGGGGAAGTTAAGCTGGAAATTATAAAGACCTCTTAACTAATAAGCATAAAGTTGCCAAATATTTTTACAATGTATACAGAAAATCTGAGGTTACCATAATTCATATTGTCTTGTTAATGATATTAATTTTGAGTGACTGTTAGTGAAAAGAATCTTTTTGTTTTGGAGAAGTATTTGTTTTGATTCAAAACTTCTCATAGTATTTCTCAAGTATGTACATTCCAAATGCTTTGTTTAGGCAGGCAAAATTGTGGCAGCTGACAACATCAGAGTTACAAATTTATACTTTTATAAAATGGCTTGTTTCCTTCAATTACCCATTTTCTAGAGGCTCAAAGCATAATAGAAGACAATCACTTTCTGTTTTGTAAATTAACCTAAATACTTTAGAAGCTGAGGATGTCTTAATTTTTTTTTAGGTTTTGATTTGGGAATTGGGGGTGGGGAACAGCATTGGGGAATCAGGGAAGGGGAACAGACAAGTCGCTGTTCCTTTGCTCTTCAGTCTAGTTGCAGAGGACGTTGCTTCACTGGCCCATGTTGGTATAGTCATTGCGCTCTTTCTGGATGAGGTAGATCAGTCGCCGGACACTGGATAGTCACTCACCACAGCTATTGGAAGCTCACACTGGCTGCCAGCCACTCACACTGGCTGCCGGCCACTCACGCTGGCTGCTGGCCACTCACTGTAGACTATGGCAGTCCACTGCAGCAGGGGCTGCAGCCTACGCTATAGCCTGTGCTTGCACAGCCCTGCTCCAGGTGGAGCTATTGTTAGCTGTATAGGGCAGTGTCACTGGCCCTCATATGTGGGACCTGAACCACGGCCGCTGGCTTCCCAAGCCAGTGCTTAACTACCTTGCAACTCGGCTGGCCCTTAATTTTTTAAAGTATATTGCAAATACCAAGTACTTTATTCCATAATTTGCAGTGATCTTTATTAAATTAAATGTCTGGTAAAATCATTACATGTTGTAGCTACATGTTTCACTTAGAGTACAATTTTATAAGTTTTATAGCAAGGAAATGATACTGATCACTGTTATTGTATAAATCAAACAGAACCGACCACTCATAATTATTAAGCTAGATACATATTTACAGAAAACGTGCATAGTGGAAGTTGTGATGAAAGTTATGTGGGTGACAAAGTTAACAAATAGGTACACAATTTCTGATTTGAGGTCCAAAACAGCAACAAAAATAATATTCTTTATAATTAATTTTGAATCATGCTCTGCCTTTGCAAATAACCTGAGATCCACGGTGTTAAAAAATATATCTGGGGCCGGCCGAGTGGCGCAGTTGGTTAAGAGCTCACTCAAGAGTGCGAGCTGAGCTCTGAGCAATGGCGTTTCCATGCCCAGCCCGAGCTGAGTTGCCGTTGAGCTGCCAACAGGTGGCAGGATGGCTCAGCTAAAATATAAATATATATATCTGGGTCCGGCTGAGTGGCACATTGGTTAGGAGCTGGATTGGGACACCAGCGGCCCCAGTTCGGATCCCACATATGAGGGCCAGTGACACTGCCCTCTACAGCTAACAACAGCTACACCTGGAGCTGGGCTGCTGTGAGTCCCCTGGACGGCATAACTGCAGCCCCTGCGGCAGTGGGCTGCCATGGGCTACAGTGAGTGGCCGGCAGCCAGCGTGAGCTGCCAAGAGCCATTGTGAGCAGCCATCCAGAGGTCAGCGACCAATCTACCTCACCTCAGAAGAGCGCAATGATGATACCAACATGGGCCAGTGAAGCAATGTCCTCTGTAACTAGACTGAAGAACTAAAGGACAGCAACTTGTCTGTTCCCCTTCCCTGGTTCCCCAATGCTGTTCCCCTCCCCCAATTCCCCAATAAAATCTAAAAAAAAAAAATATATGAGTGAGTGTATATACATACACAGCCATAAATATATATTATATATTATACATATATTATATTCTATAATATATAAGATATAATATACATTATGTATCATATATTACACATTATATATCATATATGTGAATTATCTATGGTATATAATTCATTATATGTGTATTATATATTATATATTATATATCATATATGTATATTATATTATATATATGTATACACACACAAACACACACACACACACACAGAGGGTGCCAAAAAATTTATACACATATACGAAAGGAAAAAACTATTAAAATTACACTAATGGTAACTACTTTGAGCACTTCTTATAATCGTAGAAGTCAAACCTGGCTTGTATTCATCTTTTGTTATCGGTATATATTAAGTATTACAATTTTAACACAGGTTTTCCTTTCTTAAAATGTGTATATATTTTTTGGTACCCTGTCTGTGTGTGTTTGTGTGTGTGTGTGTGTGTGTGTGTGTGTGTGTATTACTCAGAACCTCAAAAGGATGATAGACTTGAAAACTAGAAGGAACTTAAAGGTCATGTTTGTTCATCTTTTCTTTTCCCCTCAAATTCTCATTTTATATACTTGGAAACTGAGGCTCAGAAAGGTCAAATACTTTCATTAAGGTCCCATAACAAAACAGTGGCATAGCCAGGCTGAGCACTCATGCCCTCTAATTCTCACTTCCACTATATGATCCTAGAGAGCAGAATTACATTTAGTAGTGCTAGTGAAATGTTCTCATGTATTGAGCCACAGTAAGACTGTGTATATATTTCTTACCTTCAAATCAGTATTTCTAAAACTAGAATTGGGGGAGGAGCATAACTTTTCCATGAAAATATTTGTGTGTGTGTTTCCATTTAAATAAATCAACAGAATATGTGTTGAAAATTCTAGGAAATCACCTCGTAACTGAATACTGCCACATGGTTTAAGTGCCAACTTATACATATTTGCTTATGATTATATTGGCACCAGGTAGTACTGTATATAAATGAATACATATAAATATATATAAATGATGCCTTTATGTCAAATGAGAACCAAGGATATCATGGTACACTGTATTCCAAGTAAATAAAATAATTAAAAATGGGAGGAAAATTTAAGCGTCTCACAGTATACAGTAACCTGGCCATGTGCAACTCAAAAGAACCTGCATTTATCAGTCAGGACTTAGTCATATTTCAAGCAGTGATTTTATTGCAGTAAAACTAGATTAATTAATGTGACTCTTAAATTTATCAGTTTTGGGGTTTTATTTATTTCATTTGAAATTTGGTGTTGAATAAACGTTATACATACAAGTATTTCAAACTAATTCAACATCTGTCTGGAATTTTATAACATAAAAGGACTAATAAACATAATTTAAGAGCACAAGAGGAATCTATAGGAAGTTTTCCTCTTTTAAGGGCTTAATTTGTTAAGTGGTTCCTTTCCTGAATGGGACAATATCATATTGTGGTTTTATATTGGTGGAGAGAGGTCTGAGAAAGCAGGGGAACATCCTAGCTTGGGACAAGTTAAATCTGAGGTTGACTCTTACTGAAATACTAACATTATGCAGAAGGAGAAAGGAGAAAATGTTTTACACCTTTTAAGTTTTTGCTCCTTCTAGGTTCACATCAATTATCTTGGCTTCTACTATCATCTCTCCTCATACCTCTCTTCTGCTTCCAGATCCTGGTTCTGTCTTCACATTTAGGCTTCAACTCCATACTGCATCTGTTAATAAATCCTTCTATTTGGACATCTTACTATCAACTCAATCTTAGAATGTCAAAAAACAAATTATGTATATTTTCCCTCCCAAATCTTTAATATCTTTCGATTAAAAAATAATAACTTCGGGCCGGCAGAGTGGCGTGGTGGTTAAGCACTGGCTTGGGAAGCCAGTGGCCCCGGTTTGGGTCCCACCTATGAGGGCCAGTGATACTGCCCTCAAAATCATCATCATCATCATCATCATCATCATCATCATCATCATCATCATCTCGGGGCCAGCCAAGTGGCTCAGTTGGTTAAGAGTGTGAGCACTGAGCAACAAATAGAGTTGCTAATTTGATTTCCACATGGGCCAGTGAGCTCCATCCGAGCTGAGCTGCCACTGAGCTGGTGAGAGCATGCGCTCATAGCAGCAAGGTTGCCCTTTTGACTCCCACATGGGATGGTGGGTTGTGCCCACCCACAACTAAGTTTGAACACAGCACCTTGAGCTGAGCAGCCACAATCTTCCGATGTGCACCTGGATGGCTCAGTGTGCAACAAGGTTGTGGGTTCAACTCCTGCATGGGATGGTGGACTATGCCCTCCCCTGAAACTAGATTGAAAATGGAGACTGGACTTGGAGCTGAGCTTATGCCCTCCACAACTAAGATTGAAGGATAACAACTTGACTTGTAGCTGATGGGTCCTGGAAAAACATGTTTCTCTTCCCCAATTCCCCAACACTGTTCCCCTCCCCAATTTCCCAATAAAAATCTTTAAAAAATAATAATAATCTCTATCAATGGTACAATCATTCTTGTCAATCAAATCTGAGACTAGACAAAGCTGGTTGTTTCTTTCTCTAAAATGACTATTGCCTTTATATCTCCCTTTCTGTTGTCATTGCTGTTTTTTTTTTTTTAAATTTAATACCCTCATCTCTCATATTTGGATTATTTTAATATCTCTTCATATTTAAGTTATTTTAAACAATCATTTAATTATGGCATCATGTACTATATTGTAAGTGTTATCCTGGTGATTATGAGCACAAACTCTGGAAACTGGCTGTCTAGGTTTAAAATCTCTCTTATGTAAGTTTTGCAAATTACTCAGGTGTTCTTGGAAGTTATTTCACCTTTCTATGCCTTATTTTCCCCAGTTAGATAACAGGGATAATAACAATAACAATACTTACAGAATTACTTAAGAATTAAACATGTTAATATGCCTAAAATGTATACTGGCTGACATATAATAAGTGGTCAATAGATGTTGTCCTTCAACATAAAATGTTTCTAATTTGTTCTCCCCAAATCAAGCAGGATCTGTATATTACCCTCTCTGTTTAGTGTATGAGCAAGCATATCCTTGCTGAGACTCAGAAGGGCAGCAATGGAAGAATTAAGGAAGATCACCAAGAGCAAAGATGTGTCATTAGAGACCAAGGCTAGGATCACCCACCCTCTCATATTCCCAATTACTACGTACAGATGTGAAAATTGGACAGTGAAGAAGGCCAATAAGAAAAAAAAAACTGATTCATTTGAATGATGGTGTTGGAGGAGAACCCTACAGATATGCTGGATGGCCAGAAAGAGGGACAAGTGGGTCTGAGAGCAAATGAACCCTGAAACATCTTGGAAACAAAAATGAGAAAACTGAAACTGTCTTACTTCAGACACATCATGAGGAGGCAGGGTTCTTTGCAAAAGACAATAATGCTGGGCAACATAACAGGAAGTAGAAAAAGAGAAGACCAATTATGAGCTAGATTGACTTCATAAAAGAAGCCATAGGCATGAGTCTACAGGAGCTGAGCAGGGCTGTTCAGGACAAGACATTGTGTATATCACTCATTTATATGATCACCAGGAGACAGGGCTAACTTAATGGCAGGGAACTCATACACAAGCCTATGCACAGCTTGCTTCATTAACATGAATGTATTTTACCTTTCTTTCTTTGGTTTATTTACCTTCATGTTATCAGCACTACAATATAAAGTGTTGATGGAAAAAACAGGAAGTAGAAATTAAAAGTAATGGCAGAAATAAGTTATCTAGTGAAGTAGAACAGTTAGGAAAGAAACTCAGAACAAAAAATAGAAAAACATGCATATAAGATTCAGACAGATCTTGGTTCAAATTCTAAATCTAATATCCCTGGCTGTGTGGCCTTGATTTAGTCACTTACCAACTCTATCTTAACTCCCACATTTGTAAATTAAGGATAATAACCACCAATCTTATAAAGTAGTTGTGAGGTAATTCATGTAAAAACACTTGGAAAATAAATTTTTAGCTCCACAAGGGTAGACTTTTGTCTGTATTGTTCATTGCTATATCACTCCCTAGAAGAGTATCTGGCTCACAATAGGCACTCAATAAATAAAAATGTATGAGTAAAGTTCCTGGCACATGATAGGTGTTCAGTAAATAACTACTATTATTTTTCATCCCCTTTTCCCTCTGTGCTTGTCACATTTGTATTAACTCTGAAGAATGAAGTGAAACCAGAGAATTCTCAGTATAGTTTCAGAGCAGGAGATGGTGATCTGTAATGTCAAGTCAATAAAGAAGCCAATCAATACAAAGGGGGCCTTTGAATGTTAGCTGTCTGTAAGTCTCTAATTGCATTTTCATTCATCTTCTAACAAGTGTTATCTGTCTTTGACTAGAATAGGTCAATATTAAAATCAGGCCTAGCGAAGTTCCATTGTGGACATCATGATGAACTCAAGACCAAAAAACTATATATCTTTGCTTTGCAGTGGACAGAGCTATGGAACAAGGAGTCATGACACTGAGTTTAAATATAGGCTCTGCCACAAGCTGCTTCTATCAAGCTGGCCAATTCCATAGCCCTCTTTGGGCCTCAGTTTCCTCATCTTATTCTCATAGGAGGAAACCAAAAGTCATGTCAATTCAAGTATACTTGTTATGTGAAAACAAATTACTTTTAAGCTCTCGAACTCTGAAATTCTCTCTGACCACAACTTCTTATTTGTCTGCCTCACCTTTTCCCCACACTCCCTTAGCCAGAGAGAAAACATGGGTTAGTGCAATGCATCTCAATAGTTTCAGCAACAAGGGGATATTTTATTTTTTCTCCATGTTTTCCCAAGCTTTAAAGAAGTTTCTCCTAGATATACTGCATGTATGATATAAAATTCACTTTTCCCATTTCTATTCATCAAAGACATATATAGCTGCTAATAAGTTTTCTATCAGCATGGCATAGCCAGCATTATCAAAATAAGTTGATATAATTTTAGGCAAAAAGCAAACAAACTTGACATTTGAGTCAGGTTGTGTAATTTATCATAAGTAAATGAATGCACTCTGTTAGGCTCCTTTCAAATATTGAAAATGACTCATAGATTCACACTATTATCTTCACAGATCCCCCTGGGAAGATAATGTGAGCAGAAAACTCAGGATGGGAATCACTGGTGTAATAGAAAGAATTCTGGGTTCTAGTAAATGACTCAGAATCTCAGAGCCTCAGTTTTGACTTCCTATTAAAATAACAGAACAAGGGCCGGCCCAGAGGCTCAGTTGGTTAAGAGCTCATTTAAGAGTGCGAGCTCTGTGCAACCGGGATGCTGGTTGGATTCCAAGCCTGAGCTGAGCAGCCACTGAACTGCCAACAGGTGGCACGATGGCTCAGCTAAAAAAATAAAATAAAATAAAAAAGTAAAATAAAATAACAGAAAAATATCTGATATACTACCATACAGCTACCATTTTGGAGTACATCCTATGTGTCAGTCACATTGTTAAGTGCTCTATATACATGATCTTATTTAACCTTACAGCCATCTCATGATGTAGTTGTTATCCCCATTTTGTAAATGAGAAAACTGAGGCATAAAAGTCCAAGTGACTGTCCAAGGTTATACCACTTATAAGTGGCAGACCTAGAATATAAACTCAGCTTTGTTTGAGTCCAAAGCCATGCTCTTAACAGCTCTGTCATATTCTCATATCTTAGAGATAAGTGATATCAAAGCACTTTGCTGAATAGACATTATACAAATATAAAGGCAATTGTTAATGACATTTGTGGGGAAATTTCACTCCTATGACCCCTCCCTATGCTCTCAGTCCATCATTTCCCTTTTAGCTTCATTGTCTACCATTATGATAAATATCTATTGCCTAACTACTTCAAAAATAAAAGCCTTCAAAGGTAGATTTTCTCTCAATTTTGCTTTGCCAATGACAAATCCTTAGTAATATTGAGGATGGAAAAAGTCCAAAAAGGATCACAGTAGAATTATGGGAGGGTCCAAGATGGTGGGTAAGGTAAGCACTATGTGTACTCCATCCCAGGATTACACCAGAATTACAAATAAAATATAGAACAATCAACCACAAGAATCGTCTGAAGACCGGCTGAACAGAAACCCTATAATTAAGGATATAAAGAAGAGGCCACATTAAGACTGATAGGAGGGGTGAAGACACAAAATGGGCTAACCCCAAACCCACAGACAGTGGTTGAACACTAGGAGGGACACCTCAGTAGCAGAGGTAACCCTGAATACAAAGGGGTCCTAGCTCCACACCAGGATCAGGGGTCCTCGGCCAGGAAGAGGAATTCCCACAAGATTTGGCAGTGAAAATCCCTGAGGACTTTATCTGCCCATCCCATTGAGAGAGAAGGCAGCTAGAAATGCAGACACTCACTTATAGAGCCCACAGACAGACTATCTTGCAAACAGTGACCTGGTCTCTGGTAGAGGAACAGAAACTCAAGAGGCCCAGAGACATGAAGGATAAGACCGAGTTGTTTGATTTTGAGGCAAGGGCTAGAGGGACCGGAGCCTTTATTATCCTTGTGTGGAGCCTGATATGCATGTAGCCTATAGCAGGGCTCCATTTTTTCTGTGTTGAGCCCTCCCCAAAACTACCAAATCTGGGACCTCTTTGGTCTGGTGGAATCCACACATGTGCACTGCCTTGGTGATGCCATCGGACCCTGCACCCCCTGGACTGCAGGTACTGCCTTGCTCAGGACACTCATGACTACTGGGCCCCTGGCCCCACCCCACAGGCTATGGAAAGCTTTCTGCAGTGGCAGATGGCCATGGCAGGCAACGGAAACTTTGGTGGTGAGCAGTGATACAACATCTGTACCACAGTGTCTCTTGGGAAGTTCTCAGGCCTGAGGTGGACAATGGCTGGCCACGGTATTCTCGAGGCAGCTTTGATAGATGATCAGCATCTGTGCAGGACCTGAGACTGTGTTGACATTGTAGAAACCACTGCCCACATCCCATAGTTCACTGGAACCCTGCCCTACCCAACTAGAGCTGGACTACAAGAAGCACTCTTGGTGCCTGGGTGGCCAGCCCTGCCACATAAGCTGCAGAGACGTTTTCTAGCAGCAGAAGGCCCATGACAGCCCAGGGAGCTGTTGATGGTGGAAAGTGACCCAAGTCCTGTGCCACAGGCACTCTTGGGAGGCTCTTGAGGATTTGTGAGCACAAAGTGAATGGTGACTAGCTGAGGAGTTCTGGGGGTGTTTTGTGAGTTGGTCACAGGCCAGGCACTGCTCCATGGTGAGAAATGGCTGGCCACAGTGATCTCAGGGCTCTGTACAAAGTGGTTACGACCTGAGCACTGGCATGAGAACTGAATCTGCATTGATTTTATGAAAACCAACGACCACCTATGGTGACTCTCTGGGACCCTGCCATGCCCAGTGATTGCTGAATCACTGAGGGCACTCTCAACACCAGGTCAATCAGGCCGGGCCATGTACCTAAGGACACTCTTTCAACAGCTGAGCCTTACAGAGAGCCAGTAGGTAGCAATAGGCCTAGGAAACTGGAGACTATTGCTAAGCTTCTTCAGTCCCAATTTTGATGGCATCAGATCTCAGATCTCAGTGAGGCCACCCACACATGCCTCCAGGTACAGCACAGGTAGCAGCCAACCACATAAATTTCTGTGGCTCCTTTCTAAAAGAGAGGCATGGACCAATAACAGGCTAGGCTAAAATTGGCATGCATGGGAGCCCCTCCCAAGAGACACCTGAAATAATATACCTAGAGGCCAGCTTCACACCACACCAGAGCACTACCTGGTTAGCCCCACAAGAGGCACACCCAAAGGTGGGTCTCAACAGGCACAAGAGCCCATGGGTTTAAATCCCCCTCTGAGGGGTCAGCCTCCACAGAGCAGCTCATACACTGTGAGCATAGCTAATCCTCACATTCAGTCAGCTGGGAGTCAATCTCACTCAATGATTTGCCAAAAGGAATGAAAGCTCAAATACACCAGGAAAATGCACACAGTACACTCATGGGACACTTCTAGAACACACACAATAAACACCAGAGTGACTGCACCACTGGAACACACAGGACACACACTACATAAAGCTACCCACCAAAGACTGAGAGACATAGGAGATCTACCAAATACATAGAAGTGAACACAAAGAGGCCACGAGAATCAGGAAACAAAGATAAATGTCCCAAATAAAAGAACATGAGAAACCTCAAGAAATAAAATTAAATGAAATGGAGGCAACCAATATGCCAGATATATGGTTTAAAACACTGGTTATGAGAATGCTTAAGGAACTTAGCGAGAATTTCAACAAATAGATAGCAAACATAAAGAAGGACATAGAAACCATACAAAAGGACCGGTCATAAATAATGATACAATAACTGAAATGAAGAAAACACTAGAAGGAATCAATGCAGATTAGATGAGGCAGAGGATAGAATAAGTGATTGAGAAGACAAGGTAGCAGAAAACCCACAATCAAAACAACAAAAAACAATGAAGAAATACACACAGATAGTTGAAAAGACCTGTGGGACAACATCAAACATAACAATATTTGCATCCTATGAGTACCAGAAGGAGAAGAGAGGGAGCAAGGGATGGAAAACCTATTTGAATAAATAATGACTGGAAACTTCCCTAACCTGGCAAAGGTTAAAAAAAAAATAGACATACAAGGCCAGCAAGTGTAGGAATCCCAAATAAGATGAATCCAAATAGATACACACCAAGACACATCACAATAAAGATGGCAAAGGTCAAAGACAATGAGAGAATCCTAAAAGCAGCAAGAGAAAGACAGCTAGTTATTTACAAGGGAGCTCCCCATAAGACAATCTGCTTATTTCTCAACAGAAACTTTGCTGGCCAGAAGGGTGTGGCAGAAAATATTCAACCTAATGAAAAAACAGGATCTAAAACCAAGACTACTCTACAAACAAGGCTATCATTTAAAATTGAAGGAGAGGGCCAGATCAAATCTTGTTTATAATAGTGAATATTGGAAACAACCTAAATATCTATCATACAGGACTTGGTTAATAAATTATGGCACTCTGGGATACTATGTAGCCTTTGAAATGGATATTGTAGAAGGCTATTTAATCATATCAAGAAACTAATGACATATCTGAAAAAGGAAAAAGCAGTTATAATACAATATACACACATTGGCTCCATTTCAACTATATGTATGTATGTGTTTTTAAAACATGCACCCATGAATAGAAATAATCCTGAAAAGAAATATTAACCTATGCTCTTTCTCGGTGGTAAGATAATAGGTGATTTGAAATTTTTCTTCCCCTGGCTTCCATACTTTCTTCAATAAATGGTTTTCTAATCACACACAAAAAAAATAATGAGACAAATGTAAATGAAAACACAATGACCCAAAATCTATGGGACACAGTGATAGCACACCTAAGAGGGAAATTCATAGCAATGGAGGTGTACTTTAAAAAAAAAAAAAAAACAAGAAAAATCTCAAATAAACAGTCTAAATTAACACCTAAGGGTACTGGAAAAAGAACAGAAAACAAAGCCCAAAGTGAGTACAAGGAAGAATATAATAAATATCACAGCAGAAATAAATGAAATAGAGGCTAAAAGGACAATACAAAAGATTAATGAATCCAAGAGCTGTTTTTTTGACAAGATAAAAACAAAAAAAGACAAACCTTTAACCAGGCTCATCAAGAAAAACAAAAAGGACCAGAATGAAATAAACAAAATCAGAAATGACAGAGGAGAAATGACAACCAACACCACAGAAATACAAAAAAAATTCAGAAAATACTATGGGCAACTATATGCTAACTAATTGGAAAACCTGGAAGAAATGGATAACTTTCTAGAATCATAACCTTCCAAGCCTGAATCAAAGGGAAATAAAAATCTGAACAGACTGATTATTATGAACACAATTGAATAAATAATCAACAAACTCCCAACAAACCAAAGTCCAGGACCAGATGGCTTCACAGGTGAATTTTAACAAACATTCAAAAAAGAATTTATACTATTCTCCCCAAACTGTTCCAAGAAAATCCAAGAGGAGGGAAGGCTGTGCAACTCATTTTCTGAGGGCCACCATTACCCTGATACCAAAAGAAGACAAAGACATTACAAAAAACAAACAAACAAAGAAAAAACCCAAAAAACTACAGGCCATATCCCTGATGAACACAGATGCAAAGATCTTCAACAAAATATTAGCAAAAGAATTCAGCAATACATTAAAAAGATCATACACCACAACCAATGGGGATTCATTCCTGATATGCAAGGTTGGTTTAATATCTGCAAATCAATTAACATCATACACCATATAAACAAAATTAAAAATAAAAATCATTATGGTCATATCAATAGATGCAGAAAAAATCATTTGACAAAATCCAGCATCCATTTATGATACAAAGCCTCAGCAAAGTGGTAATACAGGAAACATATCTCTCAACATCATAAAGGACATACGTGACAAACCCACAGCTAATGTCATACTCAATGGGGAAAAGCTAAAAGCGTTTTCATTAAGATCAGTAACAAGACAAGAATGTCCACTTTTACCACTTTTATTCAAGAGAATACTGGAAGTCTAGCCACAGCAATCAGACAAGAAAAAGAAATAATAGTCATCCAAATTGGAAAGGAAGAAGTAAAACAGTCATCATTTGCAGATGGCATGATACTATATATAGAGAACCCCAAAGATTCCACCAAAAAACTTTAGAAATGACAAATGTATTTAGTAAAGTGGCAGCATACAAAATTAATATTCATAATCGGTTGCATTTTTTAAAAAAGATTTCATTGGGGGATTGGGGGAGGGGAACAACGTTGGGGAATTGGGGAAGGGGACAGACATGTTGCTTTCCTTTTGTTCTTCAGACTAGTTGTGGAGGATGTCACTTCACTGGCCCATGTTAATATTATCATTGGATGGTTGCTCACAGAGGCTCACGGCAGCTCATGCCAGAGTGAGCTGCAGCCTAAACCGATGCTGGAGACTCAGGATAGCCCAGCTCCAGGTGGAGCTGTTGTTCACCATCTTAGCTGTAGAGAGGGCACAATGTCACTGGCCTTTATGTGGGAACCGAACCAGGGCCTTGCTGCTCAGAGGTGGCATCCCAAGCCAATTCTTAACCAACATGTCACTCAGCAGGCTCCGGTTGCATTTTTATACACCAATAATGAACTATCGGACACACGAATTAAGTAAACAATCCCATTTACAACTGCATTAAAAATACAATATTTTGCACAGGCCGAGTGGAGCATTGGTTAAGAACTGGCTTGGGATGCCAGCAGCACTGGTTCGGATCCCGCATAAGAGGGCCAGTGACACTGCTCTCTACATCTAAGATGGTGAACAACAGCTCGACCTGGAGGTGGGCTGTGTGAGTCCCAGCAACGTTGTAGGCCGCAGCCTCTGCTGCAGTGGGCTGCCATAAGCTACAGAGAGTGGCTGGCAGCCAGCGTGAGAGGCCGGCAGCCGGAATGAGCTGACAATAGCTGCCGTGAGCAGCCGTCCAGAGGCCAGCGACTGATCTGCCTCACCCAGGAAAATTGCAATGATAATACCAACATGGGCCAGTGAAGCAACATTCTCCACAACTAGACTGAAGAACAAAAGGACAGCAACTTGTCTGTTCCCTTTCCCCAATTCCCCAAAGCTGTTCCCCTCCCGCAATTCCCCAATAAAAATCTATAAAAAAAAATACAATATTTTGAGCTAACTTTAATGAAGGAAGTAAAGACCTGCACTCAGACAATTGTAAGACATTAAAGAGAGAAATTAAAGAAGATTCAAATAAGTGGAAATGTATACCCTGCTCATGGATAGGAATTAATATAGTTAAATGTTCATACTATTCAAGACAATATAGGGATTAAATGCAATCTCTATCAAAATATCAATGACATTTTACACAGAACTAGAATAAATAATCTGAATATTTATATGGAACCATAAAAGACCCTGAATAGCCACAGCAATCCTGAGGAATACGAACAAAGCAGCTGTTATCATACTACCTGATATCAAATTATACTACAAGGCTATAGTAATCAAAAGAGCATGTTATTGGCATAAAAACAGACACTCACATCAATGAAACAGAACAGAGAGCTCAGAAATAAATCCATGCCTATATGGTAATTTAATCCATGACATAAAAAGCAAGAATTTACATTTGGGTAAAGACAGTCTATTTAATACATGTTTCTGGAGAAACTGGACAGATGCATGCAAAAAAATGTAACTGGACCACCTTCTTACACCATATACATAAATAAATTGAAAATGGATAAAAGACTTAAAGGTAAGACCCGAAACCATAAAACTCCTAGAAGAAAATATAGGCAGCAAACTCTCAGGTATTACCCTTAGTAATATTTTCACTGAAATATCTCCTCAGACAAGTGAAACAAAAGAAAAAAATTAACAAATGATACTACATCAAACTAAAAATTTTTGCACAGAAAAGAAAACTATCAATCAAACAAAGAGAAATCCTACTGAATGGGAGAAGTTATTGGCCAATGATACATCTAATAAGGGGTTAATATCCAAAATTTACAGAGAACTAATAAAACTTAATAACAAAACAAACAAACAAACAAACAAAGAACACATAAACAATCCAACTAAAAAATGAGCAGAGAAGGGGCCAGCCGAGTGGTGCGGTGGTTAAGCGCTGGCTTGGAAGCCAGCGGCCCCGGTTCGGTCCCACATATAAGGGCCAGTGACACTGCCCTCAAAAAAAAAAAAAAGAAATAAAATAAAAAATAAAAAAATAAAAAAATGAGCAGAGGACCTGACGGGACAATTCTCCACAGAGGGCATACAGATGGCCAATAGACATATGAAAAGATGCTCAATGTCACTAATTATCAGAGAAATGCAAATAAAAACCACAATGAGATTCTACTTCACTCCCATTGGAATGGCTATCATCACTAAATCAACAAACAATAAGTGCTGGCAAGGATGTGGAGAAACGGGAACACTTTTAGTGGGATTCCAAATTGGTGCAGCCACTATGGAAAACTGTATGGAGGTTCCACAAAAAAATTAATAATAGAACTGCCTTATGACCCAGCAATTCTACTTCTGGATATTTATCCAAAGAAACTCAAAACACTAACTCAAGGGCCGGCCAAGTGGTGCAGTGGTTAAGCGGTGGCTTGGGAAGCCAGTGGCCCCAGTTCGGGTCCCACATATGAGGGCCAGTGACACTGCCCTCAAAAAAAAACAACAACAAAAAAAACACTAACTCAAAAAAATATATGCACCTCTATGTTTACTGCAGCACTATTCAAAATAGGCAAGATATGGAAACAACCGAAATGCCCATTAATTGACAATTGGATCAAGAAATTGTGGTATGGGCCGGCCAAGTGACGCACTGGTTAAGAGCTGGTTTGGGGATGCCAGCGGCCCGGGTTCGGATCCCACATATGAGGGCCAGTGACACTGCCCTCTACAGCTAACAACACCTCCACCTGGAGCTGGGTTGTGCGGGCCCCGGCGACGGTGTGGGCTGCAGCCCCTGCTGCAGTGGGCTGCCATAGGCTACAGTGAGTGCCCGGCAGCCAGCGTGAGCGGCTGGCAGTCAGCCGTGAGCTGCCAATAGCCGCAGTGAGCGAAATCCAGAGGCCGGCTACCGATCTGCCTCATCCGGGAAGAGCGCAATGACATACCAACATGGGCCAGTGAAGCAACATCCTCTGCAACTAGACTGAAGAACAAAAAGACTGCAACTTGTCTGTTCCCCTTCCCTGATTCCCCAAAGCTGTTCCCCTCCCCCAACCCCCAATAAAATTAAAAAAAAAATTGTGGTACATTTATACAATGGAGTATTACTCTACCCTAAAAAAGAATGAAATCTTACCATTTGCAGCAATATGAATGGATCTAGAGGATATTATGTTAAGTGAAATAAGTCAGACTGAGAAAGACAAATGCCATATTATCTCACTTACATGTGGAATCTAAAGAGCAGAATAAACAAAACAGAAATATGCTCATAGATACAGAGAATCAACTGATGGTTGCTAGATGGCAGGGGTCTTGGGCTTGGAGGGTTAGGTGAGAAAGGTGAAGGAATTAGCAAGTACAAATTGGTAGTCACAAAATAGTCACGGGAATGGGCAATACAGTATGTGGAATATAATCAACAATGTTGTATAGACTGTGTAGGGTGTCAGATGGGTCAGACTTATCAGGGCGATCACTTCATAGATTATATAAATGCCTAATCACTGTGATGTGCACCTGAAAGTAATATAAAACAATATTGAATGTCAAATATATATATATATAAAATCACACACACACACAGGATGTAAAGTACAACATAGGAAATATAGTCAATGGTATTGTAATAGCTATGTCTGGTGTGGTGTCAGACTTGTTGAGGTTATCACTTTATGAGGGGTGTAAATGTCTAAATGGTATGTTGTTTTGTACACCTGAAACTAAAATAAATGAATAAATAAATAAATAACACAGTAGTTCCCAAGGCCCCTATTTCTGGCTACCAATTTCTAATCTTTCAAGGCTACTCCTGGTATGATGATATCAATGACATCATCCATTAATATGATAGCTCCTTCCTTTGAAACCCTACATCATTTTGTTTGCAATTTTCTTGAAATTACTGATATCATTCTGCTTTTTCTCATATTATTTTCTGTAACTGTCACCCCACGTAAAGTACTGTAAACTTCTTGGAGATACAAACTATTTTACTCACTGGATTGGTCTATATTGTGGCTTAAAGTCATCACAGAGATCATGGAATCCAGCCCCTAGGCCACAATACAGGCATTGAATCACTACATCACACAAGTGGCAGGGCTGAGATTAGAAGGCAAGTCTCTGATAGCTAAGAACAGTATACTGCCTTTTGAGTTTGCATTCCTCATAATGCCTACCATAATGCCTACTGTATGCTTTAAAGCTTTGTAATTATCAAGAAATATTGGTTGAATAGAATAGAAAATGGAGAAAACAACACAATATTGAGAAGCTTATGTGTTTCGTACTTTATTAAATGTTAGAGCATATGCTCCTATTTGGTGAACGTGTTACAAGGAATAGGAGAAAAATGGCTGACTGAAATATTTATTTGAATGAAAAAAATATATTTCACTAAATGTTTTACAGTTCAGGTAATTTTTTACACTTCAGGTAAATGTTACAAAATCTGTCACAGGAAAGGCACATTTTCCCATTCCCTTTCATCTTAATTAATATGCACTCTGTGAAAGCTGCTCATTCATTCTGTTATTACAACACATTTTCTAAAATTTTGGATATCTAGCACAGAATGCTTTCCTCCAAATGTATTTTATGACCATACCATTTTTTACAAATGACTGTATTAGCACATGTCCCCAAGGGCCGAGTGGCACGGTGGCTAAGCGCTGGCTTGGGACACCAGAGGCCCTGGTTTGGATCCCACATATGAGGGCCAGTGACACTGCCCTCTGAAAAAACAAACAAACAAAAAATGTCCCCAAATTCCAAGTCTGTAAATATAAACTAAAAGACATAAGTAAAATATAGAATTCTTCATAAAGTGATTTCTGTCAAATATTGATCCTCTCCATATATAATATTTTAAACCTCAAGAACCTTCCTTCCATCCCAAAACTCAAAGTTGAAAAAACATCAGCCTTCTTTCTTATTATTCCTTTTTTTTTTAGATGAGCCATCCTGCCACCTGTTGGCAGCTCAGCAAGCAGCAGCTCAACTCGGACTGGGCATCGAACTGCTGTTACTCAGAGCACAGCTCGCACTCTTGAGCGAATTCTTAACTAACTGAGCCATTCGGCTGGCCCCTCTCTCTTATTTCTTCTTTGCTTCTCTGAAATGGGGACTGATTTGTTTTTTTCTCAACTGCAGTTTCCAATGAAACAAGTAAAATGTCCTTTTGAAAATCAAGTAGTGCGGTCATGCCACTGCATCTATACAGTGTACATGTTGCTATCGATGCACATTGGAAAGACTGTTATTCAGTCTTACTGAGGTCAAACTATCCTTGATACAGAGAAATATTATTTCAATTTGTAGTTTGTTTTTGTCAGATTTGTTTACTTCCTATAAAGTTGTTTCTCTGTGAGGAAAGAAGTCTCATGGTCTTCAAAATTTGTCCACAGACTTCAAATTTGAAATTAGGTTAAGTCAGATGTCAAGAAGAGGATGACATATTCTCAGTGTGGCTTTCTCCTGACAGAAAGGGTGACTTCAACTGCCTTACTCATACAGTCTGATTCCATCCTGGGTGCCTCCCTGTTTGTGCTGAGTACTTAAGTGAGCTCACATTGGGATACTTTTTTCAGTGTATCCAATCTCTAATTACTTAATGTGTATAAATCTGGTCTTAACTACAAGGAAAAATATGTGTGAGATGGAATTTTATCTTATAAAGCATTTTAATATACAACAGTGTCTAGCACAGTACTGAATACAGAATAAACTTTCATAAATTAATAATAAATTTCATAATTTAATAAATTAAAACTTCAAAACTTCAAAAACTTACATAATTGAATTGATAGACTTTTTTCCAAACTGGAATAATTGTGAAATATCAAGAAAAAAATCATGTTAACAAATGGTCAATCTAATCTGTTTGGTGAATTCATGCATTGAAGAATTGAATATTTAAGATTCTCTTAGCATTCTCTCTCTCTCTCTCTCTCTCTCTCTCTCTCTCTCTCTCACACACACACACACACACACACACACACACACACACGAGACATACACCCATAAGCATCTAAATGTCCTAGATGGGGGGCTTGTTAAAATAAATTATGAAACATCCATATAGCAAAATAATGTGCAGCAGTTTAAAAGGATGATTACATCAATATGTGCTAAAATGTAATTATCCCCAAGACATAATATGAAGTGAGGTGGCAAGGGGTAGTGGGGACACAAGGTGTAGAACTTCATATCATATAGTAGGAATTTTTGGAAAGTTCGAACAAAAATCTGTTAACAGTTATTGCCTCTCAGAAGCAAGACTGATGGTATGGGCCAGGAGATAGGCTTGCTTTTGATGCATGCAATGTTATATTGCTTGAAATTTTTATCCACTCTATTTAAGGGTTCATTTTCCATTTAATAAAACTATTATTTTTAAAATTTGATATATTATTTTATCAAGTGACTAATGACATAGCTGAGTTTGCATTTTGTTCACTGAAAATCAACATATTGATTGTTCAAGAAGAAATAAATTACTACAAATTTTATCTTAAGAATTCTCTACAGGGTGATTTTCTAAAATAGGATATTTACCACTAAAAGAAACCTCTTCAATCAATAACTAGTTTCCCTTGCATATACCAACTTCTATTATGCTGATATTACTTAGAGAAGAATGGTTGGAATACTTATTTAAAAAAAAAATCCAGACTAGGAACATCTCAGAGGTTCTTTTAGAGTAGTGATAATTTATGAAAAAGAGTCTAAGGGTTTATCTTCCACCATAAAAATCAACAAAATCTCAGGTAATCTGAAAAATGCTGAGTAGTAGACTTAGAAGCACCAGAGTAAAGCAACTGCCATTGTTCAGCTGATTAACGCAAGAGCAGCGGAAAAAAAGGATTTTCTTCAGTAAAGATTGAAAACCAGGTTAATATAAAATCTTCATGACTGGAGACAAAGTTTGTATCTCTTACAGGAAGGAGAGCAAAGAATACTTGCCAGGAGGAAGAGTAAATCTCTCAAAGTAATCATGTAAATCATAACTTGGGGGATCACTTGGCCTAATTTGTAAACACTCTTTATTGATGGTCCATGTTAAGGCTACATGTAGAGCCTTAAACTTGCTAGGACCAGCTAACCTCATAAGTGCAATATCTATATGAGCTTGAGTGCCTGATATCTGAGCAACAGCATAGGAGCTTTACGTTTTTTCTATAGTATTGAAGGGTGTCTTGTCTAAGTCATCTGAACTTCCCTGCCAATCCCATGTGACTGAACTCTTCCTAGAAATCTGGATAGGGTTAATGTCATAAACAATAATGTTAGAATGGAGCTAAGCTATATACTGCACACGCAGATCTTGTCTAGTTCAGAGTAATTATTAAGTGCTTACTGTATTAGATGTGAGGTGGGGGAAAAACACAAAGGAAGTAGAAGACATCAACCCTGATTTCAGAAAGCTTATGAAAGAGATGGCAAGACAAGACTTGTGCAAATAAACTAGAGAATAATAAAAGTCATTATGCAACCAAGTCTAGGTTATAAAGAGCAGATTGTGAATATTATAGTGCAAATCATTGGTGATGAACTTTAACATACTAAGCTAGCTTCTAACATCTCATAGATGAGGGCAGATGCCAGTTATCTCAAAAGCAAGCAATGTGGGAATAGTTAACATATTTCCTTTGAACAAGTTGACTAATAACCAGAATGCAAAGTTCAGTTTTGAGCAATTGAAGGAGATAAAGATATGCCACTCCAAAATGTGCTACTTTGGCACGTTGATTATTTTGAGCGGAAGGCAAATGAGAAACCACAGACACAGGATGAGCTCTCTGCCCCTCTCCCTTCCTGCCTAAAAGCAGGGTATAAATTTCCCTTTGTAAAGGTCTCTCCCGGTTGTTCCCTATACCAGGAAGAGGAGAATGATTCTTATCTCCAGACACAACTTGATTCTTCCAAATAAACCTTACTAAACTTTTATCCACTATACATTTCTTAGTCACCTTTCCTTTGCCTTTCTAGCCACTAGGAGCCTAAAAGCTCTTTTTCCTTTGTCTAGTCACTTCTCCACGATTTATTGCCCTTTGCTATATGAGTCCCCAGGTCTAATCACATCTTTTGGTTTTCACTTCTTTTCTGCCCCAATGTATGTAAAAAATGGCAATAAAATTTGCATGCCTTTTCTCTGTCTTTTGTCAGTTAAATCTGCAGGCCCCACGGACTGAATTGAAGAGGGCAGAGGAAACGTTTTTCCTCCCCTACATAATGAATGATGACCTTGTCTTTCTTTGAAATACTCTGAGGAATACAGCAAGTCCGAGTTGCTCTTTAGGCCATTTGGCACAACCTAATTACACTTTGAGACTCTGACCTTGTCGGGATGGAATTGTTTTCAGGCTGTATCACTTACCAGGCCTCCTGTCATTAAATATTCTGATACTGACTGATATATTAAAAGAAGTTGTTAGGAATCTCATAGATTAATTTTAAAAGAGGTAAATAGCTAATTTGACACTGCATTAAAGAGATCCTTGAAATTTGGTGTAATATTTAAAGGTGAAGCTTGCACGAAAACTGTGTCAGTAACAGGAAGAATGCAATGAAACGTTGTTTGTAAGCAACTGTTTGCATAATTCAGTATAATGAATCCTAACAAAAGCAACAAGAATTGGCTCCAGCTAAACCACAATGAAACTAAATTTTTATTAAAATGGGGTTTAGTATATTTAAATATTATGGGTGCTAATATATGGAATATTAGTATATTACAACTTCAGTGGGGTCCCTCAAGATGATGAAGGACCCAAAAACCATGTCATCAATATAAAGCTCCATCGAAGGAGCTGGGGTTTGAGTGTAGAAAAGATAATGATTGTTCCCTTCAGATTTTAAGAGGATTAATGTGTACAAAAGAAAATAAATTTATTCTCTGTGGCCCCAAGGAATAGAACTAAATCTAATTGGTAAAAGTTGTAAGGACACAGATTTAAGTTTATAAAAAAGAAGGCCTTTTAAACAGTTATGAAAAAGGTTCAGGTTGCAGCTTATGAGGTTAGTGGGTTCTCTATTGATGGATAATCCAAATACATACTGAGCAACCCCTGAAATGATGTTATAGAGAAAATACCAGCATAGGAGACATAGAAAAGAAGGAAATTGTATGAAGCCTCAAAATTTACAGGATATCCTAAATTTAGTACCAAAGTAACTAATATACCTTTTTCATCTACATGCATTTCCTGAATAACCATCTCATATAATACCAAATGAGGGCCATAAGGATTTTATTAGACCATTTCAATCCTAATCACTGGTTTATTAAGCAAAAAAAACCTGGAATGGCATGTTAGAACATATTTTTCATGCCAAACATTGCAACAAAAGTGTTTACTCTCATCTCTCAATTTACTAGAAAACTAACTTGAACCTTCATTCCTGAAGCAATCTGAATTAATTGCATTGAAATAAGGAAAAACAGTAAATAATATTGATGTGTCATCATTACTATAAAAATATTCTAAACATATTTACCTGTATATTTATCTACCTACCTACCTATCTACTTGAGAGAATCAACTGGAAGAATATCACCAAATATTAATTGTGGATGACTCTGGATGGTAGGTCTACAAATGTGTTTTTGTTGTTGTTGTTGTTGCTTATTTTTATCTTCTAGTTTTCCTAAAGTAAACACTTGTTTCTGGCAAAATACCAGTATTTCCAAATTTACATGCTGTAAGAGTAAGACTGGCAATGAAAATGAATGAATGAGCCAAGGGTGTAAGATAATAGGGAAAAGTACTAACTTGTATAACCTGGAGAATATATTTTCCTTTGAAAGGAGGTGGTTGCTACTCAGCCCCAGCCATGATTGACATAAAGGAATTGAAGAGCAACTGGAAATAAAGATTTTTATGAGATTATTAGATGTTTACATGTTGGCAAATAATGTAAATTTTGAAAACACTAGAGATCAAACAAAACATATATTTTGGCCCACCCTTTGTCAATTTATCACTTTTTAAATGAGTACACACTTTATTAAGCTAAAAAACACATATCAGTTCATGATTCTGTAGCCAGTCTCACAGAACACTCACAGGCCCTCAAAAACACTCAAATCTCTTTAAATAAGAGATTTAAATTTACATTGAGAAAATGTTGTGGTATTGGGGTCAACAAACACAAATAACAAACACTGCACTGAACAATTAAGAATGGGTAACTGAGGGTGTCATGAGACTGGCATATGTGACAGAAGGAAACAATGGTAAATTCTTCAATGGTTTGGTTTTGAGGAAGGTCTGGCATGTCTTGGGTAAGTGGCAGGGGTAAAAGAGAAATCAAGCAGGCTGGAACAGGGAGAATAGTTCAAATTCCAGGTATGTGCTCACTAGATGAAGAGGAGTTTATTGCCCAAGGGTAGCATTATAACTAACAGGGAAGGCAAAAAGTGAGGAATAATGTATGACTACCATCTGGCTTCTGGAAATGATAATTGGTAAAGAAAATTATTATTTAGACTGCAGAAGCATATATTGGAGACTTACTCATATCTATATTCAGACTCTTCAAATCATCTAAGTAAAATAATTATATTTGCCATTTAACTCTATTACACTTCCTATATAATCATCTCTGGTGTTAAACTGGTGAGGTTTAAAATTGGTAAAGAAAGTCATTTGCTAATAAAACCTCATTCCATAAGCAATCATTTATTGTGACTTGCCAAAAAATGTATAAATTATATTTCTGTTCATTAAAAAGTCAAAGTAATAGATTATGTTCCAAATATTGTCACCTTTCAACTATCAGACATAGTAGACCTCTAGAAAAAGCTTTGATTCATTTCATTTTTATAATGGGTTAGTATTGATTGTAGCAGAGGTCAGTCTTGGGTCTCTCTGGCTAGTGAATTCTTCCACTGAGGAGATTATGTGTGAGCAACATACAATTGCCCTTAAGATCAGTGACACTGGAATTAGTCAAATTTGGTTTGAACCCTACTTGGTGCTAGTGACTTAATGTGGGCACGTCAATTAACCTCTTTGTCCCTCAGTTTTCATATCTATAAAATGAGAACAATAGTGCCTATTTCATAAGTTTTCTGTGGAGATCAAAGGTGAAGAACTTAGACTAGCACCTGGCAATATACATATAATGATAATGATGTTTTTCCTTATCCCCAGCCCAATTAAAACTGACCCAATTTTCATTTCCCTGAGGGCATTGCTCTTCACTCAGAATGGGTTAATAGAAAGCTAATGTGTGTGCATGCATATTCAAAAAGCATTAAAAAGTTAATGCTAATGATGGAATATTATGCCAGGTGTGTGGAAAGACATTTAAGCTCAAGGAGGTCTTTTGGTGACCCTCAAGGCATTTCTAACCAGGTATGACTGGTTGCCCTGAAAGTTGCCTTGGGCCTATGGAAATAATTAACAACCATGCTGAAACAATTATGATGATAATTATACTAATAAACTACTACCACTAATAATGTTATTATTGGTAATAATAAGAGTGGATAATTGACATTGAGCACTTATTATGGATAAGACACTGTACTAAAGACTTTACATGGGTTGTCTTATTTAATTCTTATAATAACTAACCTTAAGAGATTGATACAGCTAAAACTCCAAATAAGGAAACTGAACTTCAAAGTTAAGTAACACTCCCCAAACCATATATCTAGTATTATAGGCTTGGATTATATATGAGTTTATTCTATTTTCAAACCTTATGATCTTCTCATTAGTCTCCATTTACAGATAAGAAAACATAATGGAAAACACAATAGACTAGGAGCTAGGAAAACTATAATTTGGTCCTAATTCTGCCTTACAAACTACTCATTGACCTTGGGCAAGTTACTTAACTTATCTGAATCTCATTTTTTCTAACTAAAAAAATGGAAATAATAACAGTGAAGGATTATTTTGAGAACTAAACTCAGTAAATACCAATGATAGTTATTATTAATATTATTGTATTGATTATCTTCTTTTCATAGGTCTCAGTATCATGAGCAGAGGAATCACCACTCTGGAAAGGGCTAAAGATGGAGACAGCAAAAATGTGGAGCAATCTTCTATGTATGGGGCCTAAGCCATGTCAGAATTTGTTGAGTATCTTAACAGTAATTCTGGAATCAGTTTGATTTCTAACAATGTAGTGATGAAAAAGTTATGTTAATTTAGATTCACAATAATTTGGATATAGATTAATCAAGATTTTACTAATGAAGGGGATCAGAATGTGCCAAACCAAAACAAGCCACTTTAGCATAAAGATTATTTTGACCTGAAAGCAATTGAGAAAGAGCAGACAAATGTGGAACTCTCTGTCCTCCCGCTCTCTGCCTAAGTATAAATTTCCCTTTGGAAAAGTGTCCTCCCTTCCCTCTCCCATACCAGAAGGTAAAAAACAAAATTATAGCAGGAGATGGGAATTCAGTACTGATATATGTCGGCATAAACAAACCTTACTGAAATAACCTTTATCTTCCATTACCTTCTTTGTATATTTCCTTGACCACAATTTACTGCCTGTAGAAGCCCAAACCCCTTTTCCTTCTCCACAATGCATTAATTACCATTTGTTAAAGCAGTATGTAAGTTCTCAAGTCTAACTATTTCTTTGGGTTTTCAATTCTTTTCTGTAAATTTCCCATGTTCATGTGAAATAAACCATTCCTCCTGTTAATCTGTCTTTTGTCATTTCAATTTCCAGGCCTCACCTGCTGAATGAACCTAAGCAAGTAGAGGAAAAGTTTTTACTTCCCTACACTGATCGGTTGGCATTGGAATGCAACGCCATTATCCTGGTGAGAAATAAAACCCTGCAAATCCTCACATTGATTTAGTCCTGGTTTTTAAGGCTATAACTCATCCTGAATAAAATAAGTGACCAGTTTAGTGCCATAAATCAAACTGATTATTACCTAAATAAAATTTCCTGTTTCTTTTTTTGTTTTTGTTTTTGTTTATTAATATAGCCTGCCTCCTACCACAAGGAATTTGCTGGAGAGTTGGGACTGAAAGTCACAGCAATATTTTAGTGAAATAACTGTTTATTCAGAATAATTTCCTTAATTGATGGCACTGTAGGATTGGTTATTGTTGAGAATAAAACCTGTTGTCTCTCCAGAGGTGGAGCTTACAAAAGTTCCAACCCCTCATGGTGTGAATGAAAAAAAATGCTCGGCTCCCATAGGGTCTATAATAGTGAGAAGTTGTAAAATATGTCATAATACTTTATTATCTACTTTAAGAGAATTATATAATTCCATCAGTCTTCTGCATGGTAAAATGTATTAATTTAGAATAAAAGCAGCCCCTTTCCCTTTGAAATTAAAGGGAACTCTTGAACAGGAGCTGTGGGTTTTATCACACTGAACTATAAAGCAAAAGCACCCATCCACCTTCACATTTTCAAGGATTACAGCAAAGACTGGAGAATAATGAAAATGCTACAGCAGGGAAACCATTCTGTTTCACATTTGCTAAAGCAAAGAAGATAAGTATAGGTGTTAATGGTTAAGTTGAAAAGTTTTAAAGACATTTTGAAGATCAATGGGAATCTTGCATAATTGTTTTGAACAGATGATTATTTATCTGGTGATAAAAAATTCGGCAAGTGACATTATTATTTAGCAGTCAGCAGAGTAATTAACATACTCATTAAAAGCCTGAAGTGTTCAAAGTGCAAAAGTGTAGATGGATACCATACAAAAGAAAGATAGTTCCATGTGGACGGTGACAGACCCTTTTCAGGATGATTTAGTTTGTTACCTTCAATTATCTCATAAGCCATATATGGATTCCATATATGATGAAAGATTTTCTAGAAACCTTAAACAGTCACATAACTTATTTATCCTTCTTCTACATAGAACTGCAATTAAGCGCTCTATGAAAAGTGAAAAGTTCTATGGAAATTAGTTCCCCAACTTCCTGTGGAGATCAAAGAGTGCGACCTGACAGATGATTTGGGGCAGAACATCGTTTAAAACAATATAGGTTGATCATGCTATAGTGTCCATGGATCAAGAATCCAGGCACAGCTTAGCTAGACCCACTGCTCCTAGGTCTCACCAGGCTATAATCCACGGGTTGGCTGGTGCTGTAGTCTCATCAGAGGTTTGAAAAGGGAAATATCTCCTTCCAAGGTAATTTTTATTGTTGGAAGAATCCATCCCCATGTGGTTGTAGGACTGAGGTCCCATTTTTTTGATGGCTATCAGTCAGAGACCACTCTCTGCTTTTAGAGGTTGCATGCTATTCTTTGCCATGTGGCCCTCTCACAACATGGCTACATCTTCAAAGTCAGGAATGGAGAGAGTCTCCTCCAATCTGCTAAGACAAATCTTACATAACTATGTGATACCAGAGTGTCAATCCACCACCTTTGCTATATTCTATTGGTTAGAATTCAGTCACAAATGTACTCATACTCAAGAGAAGGGGATATGCAGAGGCATGAGCATTTGGATGTGGGGAATCATTGGGGGTCACCTCAGGACCTGTCTGACAGTATTTCTCTCCTGCCTCTCCTGAAATTCTAGTTAGTTTGGGTTTTTATTTTTAGATTTTATTGGGGAATTGGGGGACGGGACCAGCCAAGTTGTTGTTCTTCAATCTTCATTGTGGAGGGCACCAGTTGCCATCTGGCATCCCGTGGCCTCTAAGCTCAAGGTGCTGTGTTCAATCTTAGTTGTGGGTGGGTGTAGCCACCATCCCATGTGGGAGTATAACCAGCAGCCTTGTTGTTAAGCGTGCACACCCTATCCACGGAGCCATCCAGGTGGCAGCTCAGCTCAAGGTGCCGAGTTCCATCTTTAGTTGTGGGTGGGGGCATTCCACCATTGAACAGGCAATCCTGTTGTTACACCAGCTGAGCCATCCCGCCACCTGTTGGCATCTCAGTGACAGCTCAGCTTGAGTGCAGTGTTCACTGGCCCATGTGCAAATCAAACCGGCGGCCTTGTTACTCAGAGCACACACTCTAAGCCAACTCTTAACCAACTGAGCCACTCGACTGGCCCCTAGTTAGTTTTTATCTTATGGGAACTACATATAAAAAAACTGTTCATTTCCTGGGCCCTTCCACTTGTTTCTAGAAATCCAGGAGCTAATTGTATGTGATCTCCCTCTAACTGTCAAGGATTGTATGGCATGCAGTTTAGGTAGTTTTAGCCTAATTTCATCATGACTTAATTCTCCATCTTTCCTTATTTCCTCCTAATTTCCTCTCTTACTTTTTATTTTGTGTATTATATGAATAGCATTGTAGCCTGTTTCAACTCCTTTCTGAAATAAACAGGACATAAATATGTACATCAATAAATAATTTAATGAATGCACCAATCAATCCTCTCTAGGAAGCAACTTTCAGGCTTATTCACTATAATATCAAGTTCATACTTGTCTCTAGGACCATGTTATTCATGCAAATAACTCAGAACATGGCAGTAAAGATAGGTTCTTAGAATCACTCGCCCCTTATGTAAAACACTTTATTTAGCTTGATGATAAATTGGAGATTAATTCTGTTCTGAAATTATTCAATTCAAACTCTTTTTTCTTTATTTTTCTAAATTTCTCACCTTTTGGCCAAATACAACCACCGTCCTGCCTCCTGTCACCCCCAAACAATTCTAATGTCACCAGAGGCTACATTCTCCATTGAATCATTTTCTAATTTGCAGCTACCTCTAAAGGGAAGGAGAAACTTAGTCTTCAAAAGGCTATTCCACTGTTCCTTATAAAAACCTTGCATGTAATTGCTAAACATAGTCATTAAATGGCCCATCTCACTTATTTTTTTCTTGATAAGTTGGCTCCCAACAGTTAAATCTTTTCCCATTGTTTCTGTTCTTTACCACTTTCCTCTTATGCCAAATCTGTTCTAGTGGGAAATACATAGCCACCTTTGGGAAAGGGCTTTGAAATCTTTTATATCACTGGTGAGTCATTTAGCACAATATTATAATGACATCTCACTAAGTGTATTTTGGTGTTGCTCTAACATGGCAGGAAAGCTCATGACTCCAGGCTGTCACACTTCTTATTACTATCACATGCCTATCACACTGTTCTTTAGCATATCTGTATGGCTCACTTCTCTTTCTTCAGATTTTTACTCATAACATCTCATCAAAAAGATACTCCTAGTCACTCCATCTAAAATATTAACCCTCTCTCTGACCGTACCCCATCCCCAACCCTCCTTACTAGGTTTTAATTTTTCTCCAGAGCACTAATCACCATCTTGAGATATTATATATTTAACTATTTACTTGTGACATGCCTGTCTCCCTGCTCTAGAATATAAACTCTATGAGGAAAGCGACTTTGCCTTATTTTTTGCCATCTAGAACAGTACCTAGCATATAAAAAGACTAAATATATATTTGTTATAACAAAGGATGGATGAATGGTGGGCATGAAATAATGAATAAAGTCAATCTAATTGGCATATGCTATAGAGTCTGAACGAAGCCTGGAAGAAACTGAGTAAAGACTCACTTTTTGGGGCTCACCATTTCACTCTCTGGTCTCACATAATATTCCTGTTAGCCACCTTTGTGAAAATGGTATTACTGAAGTAGAGAGGGAAAGCCACTTATCCCAGATTGCTAAGGTGATAAGTAATCACTAAGCATCAACCATATGCCCAGTGATGTACAAAGGACTTAGAAGATACAAAAATGAAGGCTTACAGTGTAGAACTTAAAATCATGCACTTTGGGAGTCAAAGAGACCTGAATTCTAATCTCAGCGCTTTCACATTCTAGCTATGTGACCTTGGACAAGTTAATTATATTGTCTGAGTTACCTCATCCATAAAATAAGGACAATAATACCTACCTCCATCTTTTGTGAGGAACATACATTTTTTTTTGAGGGCAGTGTCACTGGCCCTCATATGTGGGACCCGAACCAGGGCCACCGGCTTCCCAAGCCAGCGCTTAACCACCACGCCACTCAGGCGGCCCAAGAAACATACATTTTAATACACTGAGATAGTATAACATAGTCCTTTTCCTGTCAAACAATAACCAGTACTAATAATATTACTACTGATAATGTATTATTATTATTATTATTATTATTATTATTAAAATATAGTCCTGAGACAACTAGAGATTAACACAATAAAGCATAGGACCAAGAACCAGAATGATTCCTATAGACTCTCCACAACCTAGTGCCATCATTTGCAGGCATATTTCTCAGTTTTCAGTCACATAAACATTGTATAATAGAGAGCAGTCTTTGGAAATAGAAGACTTAGGTTTTAGTGCCTGCTCTATTGATTACTCCATGGGTGATTTTGGGAAATTCATAGCCATGCTAACATCCATTTTTCTCATTTATTAAATGGAAATAACCTCAAAGGGGTACAATAATGATTAAATTAGATGCTACATTATGAAAATTCCCAGCATAGCATAGTACCTTTAAAAAGTAGGAATTCCACAAAAGTTAAATCAAAACCCAATTTATTTGCTGTCTCCAGAATATAATTTGTCCATTCCCATGTCATTCTCCACCCAAGAGTGCATATCTGTCAGTTCCTCCTCTACACCTATTTAAATCCTATTCAGTCTTCAAAGGCCAGTTCAAGCTGTAATGCCTTGCAGTAGATGCTCTGGTACTCTGCACATGGCAGACGCTTTAGGGACAATGCACAACACCATCCCCAAGATTTTGGGAAAATCAGGCTGCCAATCCTCAAAGCAAGACCCACACTGGGCATAGCCCTTGACTATAAGGAGCTGCCTTGACTGAGGTTAGCACTCTTACAAGGAGGGGTCCATGGCCAAAGACTATATGATGTAGAGATTCAAAAGCCCAACCTACTTGACTCTATTTGTGATACATTTGAAGGTCCATCTCAGTTCCATATTTCACTGTCAGATCTGTTGAGGCCATGTAACAACCACATTATGGGTTAACTTCTCTCTCTGACCAATCTTGCCTTTGCCTTTTTTACTTCCTTATAGTTATATCTTCCCATATAACTCTTGAATAAACTGTATGCATGTAACTCCTCATTTCAGAATCTGTTTCTAGGGAACCCAAGCTAAGATAACCTTAAAAGCCTTTTTAGACCAGGGGTGCTTATAAGAGGTCTAGCTACTCTGAAGTCCCATACTCATTTGCCAGTGTAGTACATTCTGCTTTGCATAATGAGCTGTATTTCCAGGTATGTGTATCAGATCATACAAGCTATATTTGAGGTTCTTTGAGGGCAGATATAGAGTTTCAGATTTCTCCATTGACACCCAGTAGGGACACATAGATGGGACACACACTAGGTGTTAAATGAAAATTCTGGATTTTTTATTGGTTGGCTAACCATAATGTTTTTATAAAAAGCAATTTGTTTTCATGATTAAAAAAATCAGACTGAGTTTGTGGATAATATAAGTTGTTTTCTCCTAGATAAACTGACGTAAAATAAATGAGTGAAAGAAAATTGTGTGGAAATAAAGAATGTAAGGTCATATCTCTAAATCACTGAGGAACCTCTATACATTTTTCCATAATGGTTGTACTAATTTACATACCCACCAATAGTGCACAAGTATTCCCTTTTCTCCACATCCTTAACAACACTTATTTCTTGTCTTTTTGATAGCAGCCATTGTAACAGGTGTGAGCTAATATCTCATTGTGGTTTTAACAAAAAAGTGTTAAGTATGTGAGATATGGTAATCATTTAACAATATGTATGTATATAAATTTATACATTGTGGTCTTTAAAAATAATGATACATAACCTAAATATACAAAACTTTCATTTGTTATTCATATCTCAATAGCTGGAAAATGCTAAAAAATGAAAGATCTAATTAGAAAAGAAACCTGGAGGACAGCAGAAGCATAGGTATCATTTTAAAGCTTGCAAATTTGCATTGGTTCAATCTGTGGTTACCAAAACCAAGTACTATTTGCCTAAGCATCTGATTCTCCATGGTGATCCTATATAGAAAACATTTTAATATTTTGCATATAATAAATATATAAATATATATGTATACTATGACACACACACATATATGCATACATACATACTTTTAGACACTGGATTATTTATGTCATGTTAATAAAAATAAGAACAGCCTTGAATGAATTTGAAATACAGTTCATCAAAGAAAGCAAAAAACATATACCCATTATGGTCAAATTTGACTTTATCCTAATCTGATGTATTTTGAAAAATTCCAGGATCAGAACAAACAAATTTTTTATGTGTTCATTTCTGAACAATTTACATGAAAGATAAAAGCAACAACCAATAAAATTACTGTTTTGTTTTTGTTTTGTTTTTGAGGGCAGTGTCACTGGCCCTCATATGTGGGACAGAACTGGGGCTGCTGGATTCCCAAGCCAGCGCTTAACCACTGCGCCACTCAGCCAGCCCTAATATTACTGTTTTAAATGCAAAAATATCCTATGTCTACTCTAATTTAAGAAATAACAGTTACTCTAATTGCGCCCAATATTCAATAATAATCTGTACCCAATATTAAAAATGACAATTTTTGTCCCTATAAGCATGTCATTGAAATTAATTTAATTTAAATAATATAAAACTATTATAATGTTAATTATATTTATAGCTGTCAATCATTAAATATTTACTATTTCCCAGACACCTAAATTTAGTACATGCTAACAACAGCAACAACAAAATCAATAGCTACCTCTACGAAATACTTGCTGCCATGCATTGTTCTAAGCATATTAAACATGCTGTTGTAACTAAACCATTATCTTTAAGGTTTGTATGATCTAATTTCTATTTTATAGGTAGAGGAAGCAGGACTCAGAGAGGGTAAATTAACTCTTGCTAGGTCATATTGTTTGAATAGTGAAGTCAGGATTTGAACCCAGGTCTACTTGACTTCTAAAAAAATGGTCCTATCAACAACACATATGATCACCTAGTAATATAAAAAAAAGCATTAATTTTATAGTCTGTGTAACATGGCCGAGAGTGCAAAATGTGTTTTCTTCCCAGGTATTCACTCGTTCAACAAATGTATTTAGAGTTTATCATGAGCCAGATAACAATACTAGGATAAAAGTAGTAAAGATTTTCTTGATTCCTCCTCGCTTTACCTCACCCACATCATCTGATCCATTGTCAAGGCCTACTGGGTTTCATATAGGATCATAAATGAGAGAGAGAAGAGCACTGACTTCCACTAGAAGGTCAGAGAAGACTTCTGTGAGGATGGCCACTGAAGTTTGTCACAATTCCCACTGCTGAGCCTAATATGTCTTTTGGCACTGTCCTCTGCTCTGCAAATTTGGCTGTCATTCAGATAGGTTACTTAAAAGTTAAACAAGATATTTCCAGTCAAGAGTGTGGGGTAAGTAAATGCTGTGCTTGCCTCCTCTCACAACCACATTAAAATGACAACTAAACTACAGAATAACCATCATTGAGAATCACCTGAAGATTACCTGAACAGAAGTCCCACAACTAAGGATATATACAAGAAGCCACATTGAGACTTGTAGGAGGGACAGAGATGTGGAATGGGCTGGTCCCCCACCCCATGTGGCAGTTAAAAATCAGGAAGGATATCTCAGTTTTGAAGGTCTTCCCTGAGGAGTGAGGGGTCCCAGCCCCACACCAGGGCTCCTTAGCCCAGAGGTCCAGTGCCAGGGAGAGAAGTTTCCACAACTTCTGGCTGTGAAAGCCAGCAGAGGTTGTGGATGAGTGAAATGAAGGGCGGCTGCAGTCCCTAGCACTGCTCTTTAAGGGCCTGCACGTGGACTTACTCGTTGATGGGCTCACTTGCTCTGAGCTCCAGCACTGGGGCAGCAGCTGGAAAAGCACCAGGGACATACAAGGAGGAACTGAATTGTCAGGCTTTACAGTGAGGGATGGAGGGGCAGCTTTCTCCCAGACAAAGGTACTGGCAGGACCCATTGTTCCTTTGTTGAGCCAACTCCTTCTCCTGGAACGTACATGCAGGCAGCCACCATATCTGAGTCTCCATCAACCTAGCTAACACCATTCACCATGCCCAGGTGATTCCCTGAGACCCCACCCCATCAAGCTTGCAATCCCACCTAAACCACTTCACTGGCTTTCCATACAAATGGCCCATCTGGGCTCATGCTCCAGGCTTTCCTAAAATCTATCAATGTTTCACAAACACTAAACAAGGAGCATCTGCACTTTGGAGTGTCCCATACCTCTTGCTAAGCAGCCCCAAGCCTGGCACTAGCAGCAGCTGGACTCAATTTGCAGCTTAGCGTCTCCCAAGAATCTCAAAGTCCAATGAAGGTAGCAATCATCTGTGGACTGCTTTGTGGCTCATGCCAGGTGGCCAGAGCACAGGCTGCTGCTGAACTTGGGCTGTGGTAGGGTCTCTGTTAGGAGACCCCAGATCCAGCATTTTAAGTGGCCAGCTTAGGACCCAACTGGAGCACCACCTGGCTGCCTCCCATGATGAGGACAACACATCCAAAGGGCAGACTGGGCAGGCACCAGAGCACTGTTCAAGCAAGACCTGCTCCACAGGGTCAGCCCCTGCACAACATCTCCACTGTATTCATGGCCAGTCCTCATAACCAGTCAGACTGAGTGTCAGTCCCTTCCATTGAGTTGCCAACAGCAATCAAGGATCAACTATCACAGAAGGGCAGATAAAACCCACATAAGGTACATAACTGCAGCACCCAACTCAAATGACCATGGAGACTGCATCACTGGGCCCCACAGGGTGCCTACTATATAAGGCCACTCTACAAAGACCCCGACACATAGCAATCCTACCTAATATGTAGAAAGAAACACAGAAAAACAGCCAAAATGGGGTACAAAGAAACATGTCCCAAATAAAAGAATCAAACTATGCTTCAGAAAAAGAACTAAACAAAATGGAGACAAGTAATCTACCAGATGCAGAGTTCAAAACACTGGTTTTAAGAAGCTCAGTGATCTCAGGGAGAACTTCAACAAGGAGATAGGAAACATAAAATGAATATCAAAACATAAAAAATAACCAGTCAGAAATAAAGAATATAGTAACTGAAATTAAAAATATAGCCGAAGAGGGCTGGCCGACTGGCGCATTGGTTAAGCGCTGGCTTGGGAAGCCAGCGGCCCCGGTTCGGATCCCACATATGAGGGCCAGTGACACTTACCTCAGAAAAAAGAATATATCAGAAGAAATCAACATTAGATTAGATGAAGCAGAGGGTCGAACCAGCAATTTAGAAGATACAGTATAACATATAACACCCAATTAGAATAGCAAAAAGACAAATAATTGAAAAAAAT
The DNA here is from genome assembly GCA_033961575.1 of Aselliscus stoliczkanus. Classification (NCBI taxonomy): domain Eukaryota; kingdom Metazoa; phylum Chordata; class Mammalia; order Chiroptera; family Hipposideridae; genus Aselliscus; species Aselliscus stoliczkanus. The sequence goes on from CM066737.1 coordinate 55,239,425, forward strand.
GAGGGTAGTTTAAGGGGCCTCTGGGACAATATCTAGAATACCAACATTTGCATAATAGGGATCCCAGAAGGAGAAGAGAGAGAACAAGGAATTCAGAATCTGTTTGAAAAAGTAATGATGGAAAACTTCCCTAACCCAATGAAAGAAATAGACATACAAGCCCAGGGAGCACAGAGAGTCCCAAACAAGATGAACCTAAAGAGGCCCACACCAAGACACATCATAATTAAAATACCAAAGGTAAAAGAGAAAGAAATATTTTTAAAAGTAGCAAGAGAAATGCAATTAATTATCTACAAGGAAGCTCCCCATAAGACTGTCAGCTGATTCCTCAACAAAAACTTTGTAGACTAGAAGGGATTAACACAAAACATTCAAAGTGATATAAGGTAAGGAGCTACAACCAAGACTAACTCTAACCAGGAAAGTTATCATTTAGAATCAAAGGACAGATAAAGGCTTCCCAGACAAGAAAAATCTAAAGGAGTTCATCAACACCAAATCAGTATTACAAGGAATCTTAGAGGTACTCCTTAAGACAAAAAAATAAAAAAATAAAAAGTATGAATAATAAAATTATTATAACTACATATCTATCAACAATTACTTTAAATATAAATGGATTTAATGCTCCAATCAAAAGATAGGGGGACTGAATGTATAAGAAAACAAGACCCTTATATATGCTGCCTACAATAGACTCACTTCAGGTCAAAAGACACACATAGACTGAAAGTAAAGAGATGAAAAAAAAAAGATATTTCATGAAATTGGGAACAAACAATAAAGCTGTGTTAGCAATACTTCTACCAGACAAAACACACTTTGAAACAAAGGCTATAACAAGAGAAAAAGGACCCAGTAATCCCACTCTTGAGTATATATCTGAAGAAACCCAAAACGTTACTTTGATGGGACATGTGTATCCCTATATTCATTGCAACATTATTTACAACAGCCAAGATATGGAGGCAACTTTGGTGTCCACAAATGGATGACTGGATAAAAAAGAGGTGATAGATATACACAAGGAAATATTATTCAGCCATAAAAAAGAATGAAATATTTTATTCTGCAACAACGTGGATAAACCTCGAGGGTATTATGCTGAGTGGAGTAAGTCAGGCAGAGAAAGAAATATGCCATATTATTTCACTTATATGTGGAATTTAAAAAATAAGATAAATGAATAAAACAGAAACAAAGTCACAGATACAGAGAACATTCTGATGGTTGCCAGGTAAGAGGGAGGTTGGGGAGCTGGATGAAAAGGTGGGCGGGATTAAGAAGTACAAATTGGTTGTTATAAAATAGTCATGGGGATATAAAGTATAGCATAAAAAATATAGTCAATAATATTGTAATAACTATGTATGGTGTCAGGTGGGTAACAGATTTATAAAGTTATGAATTATACACATGTCTAATCACTATGTTGTACACCTGAAACTAATATAATATTATGTCAGATGTAATTGAAAAATAGAAAATTATTTTTAAAAACTAAAACAGTATTCTCATCATTGTGTTTCAATTTTCTCTAGACTCAACAAATCCAAACTGAGCAGGGAGAACCCTTGAAAGCAAAAGGAGTGAGCCAAGCTTGAGACAAAAGCTGTAAAAACATATCACCAATGCTAATGTTTAGTTCACCATTTACAAAGAGAACTATCCATTTAGGTTGAGTCTATTGAAATCAACAAAATGAAGAGAATCTTCGGGCCTTATAGGTTACTTTGTTGGACAATTCAAGTATTATGATGTATACAAAGAGGATAAGATTAGAGCCCATTATGTGCAATATGAAGTACCTGTGACTAATGACATCTCCCAATGTCCTGGATGTTTAAAACAGAATCAATAGACATAAAATTCAAAAATGTATTTTCAACAGATAAAATTCCTCACACACACACACCCACAAAAAAACTAGATTGACTTTTGGATAAAGTAAAATAATTGCTTTCAATATGAAGCTGCCATTCAAACCATAGCTTTCTGTAAAGTCCACCCTGAGTTCAGTCCCCAAAACACACACACACACATGAAGACCTAGGCATCTCTTAGGTTGCTTTACAATTTTTGTATATTTTATTATCTAAAATACAGCAGAACGCCTATTTAAACCATCATATTTTACCTTGATGCAGCTTTAACGTATTTCCCAATTTAAGGCAGGTAAAGTAGGGATATTTTATTGGGGTGGGAGACAGCACGTGGAATGTACAAGGTGTGATCAACAAATATGGTGAATATTTAAGTTTAAAAATATTACAGTAAAACACACATTGCCATTAATTCCCCTCAAAATATTCCCTCTTGCCTTGAATACACTTATCCCATCATTCTTGCCACTTTCTGAAGCAATTCTGGAAGTCCTCTATCATGAGAGGCTTTAGTTGCACTGTTGTGGCTGCCTGGATATCCTGAATAGATTAAAAATGTTTATCTTTCATGGTCATTTTGATTTTGGGGAAGAGTCAGAAGTCGCACGGTGCCAGATCCAGTGAACGAAGTGGATGAGGACACACCGTAATGTTTTTACTTGACAGAAATTGCCATACCAGAAACTATGTGTGACACAGAGAATTGTCATGATGGAGGATGAAACTGCCCATTTCTCAGGCTGTTTTCTATGCACTTCATTTCTTAAATGCTCTAATAAGCCCTTATAATATTTAGAGTTCACCGTAGTGTTCTTCTGTACAAGCTCAGCTCGCACAATTCCATCAAGGTAAAAAAACACAATTACTAGTAACATCACCTTGATGTTAGATCTTGATTGACGTGCTTTTCTCACAGAATGAGAACTGGATGATTTCCACTGAGAACTCTGAACCTTGGTCTCAGGAGCATACCATAGACCCAAGTTTCATTTTCCGTGATGACATGTCTTAAAAAGCTGGAATCTGAACGAACAAGCAACTCCAACAAAACTGACAAATGCTGTTGCTTTTTTTTTTTTAATTGGGGAATTGGGGGAGGGGAACAGCATTGGGGAATAGGGGAAGGGGAACAGATAAGTTGCTGTCCTTTTGTTCTTCAGTCTAGCTGTGGAGAACGTCACTTCACTGGCCCATGTTGGTATTATTATTGCACTCTTCATGGGTAAGGAAGTCACTCCCTGGCCCTTGGACAACGGCTGATGGCGGCTCACGCTCGCTGCCAGCAACTCGTGGTACCTCACAGCAGCCCACTGCAGCAGGGGCTGCAGCCTACGCCATGGCCAGCGACTCCCGGCAGCTCAGCTCCAGGTCGAGCTGTTGTTCACCATCTTAGCTGTAAAGGGCTCAGCATCTCTAGCCCTCATGTGGGATCCAAACTGGAGCCCTGCTGCTCAGAGCTATCACCCCAAGCCAACTCTTTACTATCGCGCCACTGGTCGGCCCAAACGCTGCTGCTTTTGTTCATCTGTCAAAAAGTGTAGAACAAATTTCACATTCACTTGCCTCATGTTCAATCTGTTGTTAAAATGCTTTGAACAGGACAGTAAGAGATGTTCAGGTCCTCATAAATTTCTGTAATAGTCAGTCGCCTGTTTGATCAAATCATTTCACTTACTCTTTCAACATTCTCTTGGGTTTTTGATGTTGAAGAATATCCCGATCTCTCCTACTTTTCAATCAATTCACAACCATTATGAAATTGCTCGAACCACTTGTACACCATCTTCATGGTCACAGCAGCATCACCATAAACTAATTTTAGCATTTCATATATTTCTTTAGCACTTTTTTGCAGTTTGAAACAAAATTTCATGTTAGTGCATTGTTCATGGTCCATGATTTACTACAGCACATTTTAAAACACTCCTTCTCTCAACTGTAGCTCACACCCGACTGTACCAAACAAGTTCAAACTTGTCACTTGTTACTAAGGTTTTTTATTTTTAGTTTTTTATTTTTTTACTGTTACGTAGGTTTGACATGCCATTTCCTGTATTGAAGATCTCTGCTGTGGCATTGGATGGCACTCGGAGACAGCATTAACTATATGTTTTGATCACACCTGGTAAAGTTATAAACAATCATTACTAGTATTGACCTAAAATCTGTGGATTGTATAGTGTTGTGCTGCATCCTAGGTTTATCAAAAACATGTACTGTACTGTAATTCTTACCCTTGGCTGTACCACATTCCCTGCCTCAAGAAAAAAATAGCTTAATCATATATTTACCAAACATTTGCCAGAAATCTAATATGTATGGTATTATAAAAGAATACTACATCATAAAAGACTTCTTTGAATTGAAGAAAGTATTATCAAATCAAGGAAATAAAAAGGTATGTAAGGACAGGCTGAGTGGTTCAGTTGGTAAAGAGCTTGCTCAAGAGTGCAAGCTAAGCTCTGAGCAACAGCAGTTCGATGGCCAGCCCAATCTGAGCTGCCGCTAAGCTACCAAAAGGTGGCAAGATGGCTCATCTAAAAAAAAGGTATGTAAATCTCAATAGTGCAAGAGAAAAGGTAGTATGAGACTTTCATTCATGTAGCATTGAGTGCCTACTATTTGACAGAGGTAAGAGCTACAATTCAATGCTGAGCATAATAGATATTATACCTGACCTCATGGTTCATACAGAGTAGCTAGTAAGGAAATCAATTAAACAAGGAATTAAAATACAATGTGGTAAGTACTTTGGTAAGGGAAGGGTACTGTGCCATGTGACATCTGATCAAAACTAAACAACTCAAGGGCCGGCCATGTGGCGCATTGATTAAGAGCTGGTTTGGGGATGCCAGTGGCCCTGGTTGAGATCCCACATATGAGGGCCAGTGACACTGCCCTCTACAGCTAACAACAGCTCCACCTGGAGCTAGGCTGCGAGCCCCGGCAACGGTGTAGGCTGGAGCCCCTGTTGCAGTGGGCTGCCGTAGGCTGCGGTGAGTGGCTGGCAGCCAGCGTGAGCGGCCGGCAGCCAGCGTGAGCTGCCAATAGCCATGATGAGAGACCATCCAGAGGCCGGCAACTAATCCGCCTCATCTGAGACGAGCGCAATGAGGATACCAACATGGGCCACCGTCCTCCGCAACTAGACTGAAGAACGAAAAGACAGCAACTTGTCTGTTCCCCTTCCCTGATTCCCCAGTACTTTTCCTCAGCCCCAATTCTCCAATTTAAAAAAAATCTTAAAAAAACAACAAAAAACAAAAAACAAAACTAAACAACTCAAGGAAGGTGTCCTGGAGGAAGTTTTTCAGACAGTGTAAAAAGCACATGTGAAGATCCAAAGAGGTGGGAGGCAAAAAGAGTCAGCAAGCAATAGCATGTACTAGTGAGGAAAAAAATCGTATTCAAGGAATTGCAAGTTTAGTAAGGTTGAAGGAATGTGTGCAAACAGAAGAATAGCAAGAGATGAAGCTGCAGAAATAGGCAAGGATGCTACATACGCAGCGTGATGAAATGATAAGGTGAATGCTGTTGCTGAGTGCCATCAAATGGAAAGGTAGGGATCTTCAATACAGGAAGCGGCAGTGGAACCTTAATAACAGTGTTTGACAAGTCTCAACTTTTTGGTGCAGTCAGTCTGGTGTGAGCTACAGTTGAGAAAAGGTGTGTTTCAAAGTGTACCATAAACCATGGATCACAAACAACACATTAACATGAAATGGGCAAATGGTTTCATCCCCTATCATGACAATGCTCTGTGTCACATTTCACTTCTGGTACATAGTACTTTCTGCCTAATAAAAACATTACAATGTGTACTCATCCACCTTATTCACTAGATCTGGCACTGACCAACTTCTGGCTCTTCCCCAAAGTCAAAATGACGATGAAAGGTAAATGTTTTGAACTGATTCAGGACATGGAGGCAGCCACAACAGCACAACTAAAGACACTCATGAAAGAGGACTTCCAGAACTGCTTCAAAAAGTCACAAGAACGATGGGACTGGTGTGTTTGAGGGGGAGTACTTTGAAGGGGATTAATGGCAATGTGTTTTTACTATAATTTTTTTTATTTAAACATTCACCAAAAATTTTGATCACACTCATAACTTCAATGTTTGACACTTTAGGCCTTAACTTGAAGGCTATGTAAAACTACTCAAGGAATTTACAAAGGGAGGGACTAGACCTAAAATTGTTGGGAAGTTACGAATGGATGGTTGGAGCAAGGAGACACAGAGTGATCTGTGCAGTAGTCAATTTAAAGGACTAAAATAGACATATACAAGATGAACTTTGGAGATAAAGGTGGCAGGGCTTTGAGATTAATTATCTATTGGTGTAGACCGTGGCAAGGGATGGCTTCAAGGTTTCCAGATAAAGCTATTTCGTAGCTGGTGATATCATTTACTGAGATGGGGAACATAGGAATGTTTATCAGCCATGAATGATAGTGTAGGCAAGATATGATATGCTGATAAGTGGTAAAAATCTATGGGAATATGGAAAAGAGAAGGATGCCTTCTGACACTGAATCATTGTAAAAGAGGCAGCACTTGAACTGGGTGAGATTTTAAGAGAATAGTCAGTGTAGTGAAAGAAGGCAAGGCACATTCAAGGAATGGCAAATGATCACAGCTGTTTAGAACACAGGTTTTCTTTTGGGGTATACTGACAATGAAGATGTGAAGGCATATGGGATTTAAAAATAGCAAGCTTTTAAGATCATGGAAAAGAGTTGAGGCTAACATCAGGGTTTGCAGTCCAGGATTGCCACTATCAATATGGCCTTAGGCAAATCACTTAGTTTTCCTTTTATCAATTTTCTCATTTATGAAATGAATGGCTCCCAGACTTTTGGATTTAATGAACAGTAACATTTTTAAAAGGGATGGGTATGAAGCAACAAAGGATTGCCAACATCATTCTGCCAGTATGGATACTAAAAACAACAAAGACATTAAAAACTGTCATCAATTAGTACCATTACATCATAAAATAAAGAATATTTCAAGACAAAGTGCAAGATAATTTCAAAGAATTTTTTTTTTTTTAAGATTTTATTGGGGAATTGGCGGAGGGGAACAGCGTTGGGGAATCGGGGAAGGGGAACAGACAAGTTGCTGTCTTTTTGTTCTTCAGTTTAGTTGCGGAGGATGTTGCTTCACTGTTGGTATCGTCATTGCGCTCTTCCCGGATGAGGCAGATCGGTCGCTGGCCTCTGGATGTCGCTCACCGCGGCTATTGGCAGCTCACGCTTGGCTGCCAGCCGCTCACGCTGGCTGTGGGCCACTCACTGTAGCCTATGGCAGCCACTGCAGCAGGGGCTGCAGCCCACACCATCACCGGGGCTCGCACAGCCCAGCTCCAGGTGGAGCTGTTGTTAGCTGTAGAGGGCAGTGTCACTGGCCCTCATGTGGGATCCGAACCGGGGCCGCTGGCATCCCAAAACCAGCGCTTAACCAATGCGCCACTCGGCCGGTCCTCAAAGAATTTTTAATGGATACATTTAGTTTTGTGGAATGCTCACTTGTCTATACCTTTCTCTTTCCACTGAGGACTGTTGCAAATTTCTGGCTTTGGTCCAGAGACCAGGATTTGGGAGCCACTGAATTATATTCCAAGATTCCTTTCAATGCTGACATTATAGGATTTCAATGATTCTTAGGAGTTTATTCATGAAGAAGTAGGGAGCCACTAAAGGATTTGGGGGAAAGAAATGATACCATCAAAACTAAGTTTTCGGAAGTTAATATAGGAGGTCTTGAAGGAAAAAAAATAAGCAGTCCAATAGCTTTGTAGCCCCTACCAGGTAGCCATGGTCAGTTATAGGAAGGCTGACATTAGCCTGCATGGGAGCCCCTCCCAAAAGGCACCAGAAACAACACGCCCAGAGGAGAGCCTAGACCACATCAGAAGACCACCCGATTAACTGCAAAAGCAGCACACCTACAGAGTGGTCTCCACAGGCACAAGAGCCTTCTGGGGTGAAACCTGCTCTGAGAAGTCAGCTCCCACACAGCAGCTCATACTCTGTGGGCATAGCCAACCCTTACAGCCTGTCAGCCTAAGAGTTAACCTCATCCACTAATGTATCAAAAGCAATCAAGTTTCAACTACAACCAGAGAGTAACACAATACACACAAGGGACACTCTTGGAATACATGCACAGGTGATCAGAGACCCTGTGCCACTGGACCACACATACTACATAAGGCAAAGACTAAGAGGCATAAGAGATCTACATAATACATGGAAGAAAACACAGAGATGCAACCAGAAGTAGAAACAAAGAAATATGTCCCAAATAAAAGAACAGGAGAACTAAAACTAAATAAAATGGAGGCAACGAAACTACCAGAGACAGAGTTTAAAACACTGGTTATAAGAATGATTAAGGAACTTAGTGAGAACTTTAACAAAGTGATGGCAAGCATAAAGAAAGACATAGAAACCATAAAGAGAACTAGCCAGAAATAAAGAATGGAATAACTGAAATGAAGAATACATTACAGGGAATCAATAGTAGATTAGATAAAGCAGAGGATCTAATCTGATTTAGAAGACAAGGTAGCAGAAAATACACAACTGGAAAAATAAAGACAAAACAACGATTAACAAAAAAAAGATAATTTAAAGGACCACTGGGATAACATCAAGTGGAATAGCATTTGCATCATAGGAGTCCTACAAGGAGAAGAGAGGCAGCAAGGGATACATTAACTATTTGAAGAAATAATGACTGAAAACATCCCTCACCTGGCAAAGGAAATAGACATATGAGGCCAGCAAGTACAGAAAGTCCCAAACAAGATTAATCCAAACAGGCCCACACCAAGGCATATTTTAATTAAAATGGAAAAGGTTAATCACAAAAGAGAATCCGAAAAGCAGTAAGAGAAAGGCAACTAGTTACATATAAGGGAGCTCCAATAAACTTATCAGCTGATTTCTCAACAGAAACTTTGCAGTCAAGAAGAGAGTGGCAAAAAATATTCAAAGTGATGAAAAGAAACAAATTTCAATGAAGAATATCACTTTAAAATGGAGAGTGGGACAGCCGAGTGGCACATTGGTTAAGAGCTGGTTTGGGATGCCAGCGGCCCCGGTCGGATCCCACATATGAGGGCAAGTGACACTGCCCTCTAGAGCTAACAACAGCTCCACTTGGAGCTGGGCTGTGTGAGCCCCGGCGACGGTGTAGGCTGCAGCCTCTGCTGCAGTGGACTGCCATAGGCTACAGTGAGTGGCTGGCAGCCAGTGTGAGCGGCCAGCAGCCAGCGTAGGCTGCCAATAGCTGTGGCGGCCGACCATCCAGATACCGGCAACCAATCTGCCTGATCCGGGAAGAGGGCAGTGAGGATACCACCAGGGGCCAGTGAAGCAACGTCCTCTGCATCTAGACTGAAGATCAAAAGGACAGAAACTTGTCTGCTCCCTTTCCCCAGTTCCCCAATGCAGTTCCCCTCCTCCAATTCCCCAATAAATTCTTTTAACAAAAAATGGAGAGAAAAAGGGCTTCCCAGACCAAAAAAAAAAAAAAAAGGCTAAAGAAATTCATTACCACCAAGGTAGTATTACAAAAAATGTTAAAAAGACTTGTTTAAGAATAAGAAAAGGGACTTCCGGTAAAATGTCAGAATAGACAGACTCTGTACTAACTACCTCCCAGGATCACACCAAAACTACAAGTAATTTACACAACATTCAACCCCGGAGATCCCAGGAACACTAAATGAACAGAACCACTAAACGAAGAACTTAAAGAGGAGGCCACATCGGGTCTGGTAGGACAGGCGGAGATGAGAGAGGGTGAGCCCCATGAGGGAAGCCCCAGCTGTGGGAAGGCTTCTCCGGTTGGGGGGAGAGACCCTCTGGCCACACACCAAGCTCACCAGCCCAGAGTTGCTTTGCCGGGAAGAGAAGTTCCAAGATAGCCGGCAGTAAATTAGTGAGGACTCTCTTTGCCCAGCTCGGTGAGGCTGATGGCGGATAGAGTATCAGTGGGGCCAGCGCACGGGCTTGCTCGCCGGTGAGCACTTACCTGGTTCCTGGTAGAGGGAGTAGCTGTGTGAGCTGAGCCCAGGAGCCTGCAGGGACGGACTGAATGGAGCACCATTGGTAAAAAAGCTGGAGGTTCTTGGACGATTGTTCCACTGGAGTGGAGCTTGAATGCGAGTGGTGTACAGGAGGGCGCCATTTTGTCAGGGTTGGGCCCTCCCACAGAGGGTCAGGTATGGGACCTCATTGGTCTGGTGGAATTGGCACAAAAGTGCATGTGTGCATGCACACATGCGTCCTTGTATCCCCACCCTCCGCCCTGCTTGTAATGCGTTGCCAGGGAAAAACCTGGTGGGAATGCTCGGGCTCCAACAGGCTGCTCACTGAGACGTGGGAGTGCGCAATCGGCCTCGGTCCCGGCTCTCCACACTGCGCTTGCAGAGTTGCCAGGATGGTGATTGGTTGTCTGGCTGCTCGGCCTGATCTGCAAGCGGCTGATTGGGCAGGCTGAGACTGGGAGTTTTCCTGAGAGTGTTGGGCAGGGAGCTGTGTGCCTGCATGATCCAGCCAGGGCTCTCCTGGTGATCTATCTAATACATCAAAGCAATCCCAGAGCGACAGTCAGAATGAGGAAGCAATGAAATATGTCACAAGTAAAAGATCAGAAGAAAACTCTGAAAATGGAACCAAATGAAACAGAGTGATCCAAATTTTCAGACACAGAGTTTAGAACACTGATGATAAGAATGTTTAAGGAAATTAGTGAGGACATAAGGAAGGATAGAGAAATCATAAGAAACAACCAGTTAGAACTAAAGAATACAATAAATGAAATGAAGAACACACTCGAAGGCATCACCAGTAGAGTAGATGAAGCAGAGGAAGGGATCAGCGATTTGGAAGACAAAATAGCAGAAATCACCCAGCTGGAAAAACCAAAAGACCAAAGAATAAAAAACAATGAAAATAGTTTAAGAGCCCTATGGGACAAGACGAAGTGCAACCAACTTAGACTCATAGGAATACCAGAAGGAGAAGAGAAGAAGCAAGGTGTCGAGAATGTATTTGAAAAAATAGTGACTGATAACTTCCCTACCCTATGAAGGAAATCAACATACATGCCCAGGAAGTGCAGAGGGTTCCAAACAGACTGAACCCAAACAGGTCCACACCAAGCCACGTGATAATTAAAATGGAAAGGTTAAAGACAGAGACAGAATCTTAAAAGCAACAAGAGAAAGACAGGAGGTTACATACATAGGAACTCCTATTAGACTAACAGCTGACTTGTCTACAGGAACTCTGCAGGCCAGAAGGGAGTGGCAGGAGACATTTAAAGTGACACAACATAAAGGCCTACAACCAAGATTGTTCTACCCAGCATGGATATCACTTAAAATTGAAGGAGATATAAAGAGCTTCTCAGAAAAGAATAAGCTTAAGGAGTTCATTACCACCAAGCCAGCATTGCAAGAAATGTTAAAAGGGCTTTTTTAAACAAAAGAAATGGGTAAACAAGCTAACCCAGGAAGACCAAGAATACAAATAACAAAATGGCAATACATGTGCACCTATCATTAATCATTTTAAATGTGAATGGGCCAAATGCTCCAATCAAAAGACAGAGAGTGGCTGAGTGGATAAGAAAATAGGACACATGTATATGCTGTTTACAGATGGAATAAGATGTTTTGTGCAAATGGAAATGAGAAGAAAAAAAGCTGGAGTAGCAGTATTTATTTTGGACAAAATAGACTTTAAAATGACTACAATAAAAGACAAAGAAGGGCACTATAACCCTAATAAACATCTATGCACCCAACATATAGAGATCCCTAAAGAGTCCACCAAAAAGGTATTAGAATTGATAAATGTATTCACGAAGAGGCAAGATACAAAATTAATATTCAGAATTTGACTGCATTTTTATACACCAATAATGAACTGTCAGAATGAGAAGTTAAGAAAACAATTCCAGGGCCGGCCGAGTTGCACAGTGGTTAAGCGCTGACTTGGGAAGCCAGTGGCCCCGGTTCGGTCTCACATGTGAGGGCCATTGACACTGTCCTCAAAAAAAAAAAAAAGAAAAGAAAACAATTCCATTTATAATTGCATCGAAAAATAAAATACCCTTGGTAAGTCCAGTGTCCACCTAAAATAATCTTTACATCATTGTTGATTATATTCCCCATACTGTATTTCATATCACCATGATTATATTGTGACTACTCATTTGCTCTTTCTAATTCCTTCACCTTTTCCCCAATGCCTTCTCCCCTGCTCCAGTGTAGCAAACAAGTTTTTTTTTCTATATCTCTGAGCCTGTTTCTGTTTTGTTTGCTCATTTATTCTGTTCTTTAGATTCCACATATAAATGAGATCATATGGTATTTGTTTTTGTGAGTCTGACTTATTTCACTTAGCATAATATGTGAGGTAGAGTACAGCATAAAGAAGATGGTCAATGCATTGTAACAGTTATATAAGATGTCAGAGGGGTAGTAGCTTAGGGGAAGGGAGTGAACATTTTGTGAGTGGTGTAAATGTCTAACTATTGTGTTGCTCTGTACACCTGGAACTAATAAAAAATTAAATAACTTGGAATAAATTTAACCAATGAAGTAAAAGACCTCTACTCAGAAAATTATACGACAGTGAAGAAAGAAATTAAAGAAGATACAAATAAATGGAAACATATACCATGCTCATGGATAGAATTAATTAATACATCTAAAATAGCCATACTGTCCAAAGCACTCTATAGATTCAATGCAATCCCTATCAAAACGCCAATAGCATTTTTTTTACAGAACTAGAGCAAATAACTGTAAAATTTATATGGAATCATCAAAGATTCCAAGAATCCAAAGCAATCTTTAGAAAGAGGAACAAAGTTGGAGGTATCATGCTACCTGATATCAAACTATACTACAAAGCCAGAGGAATCAAAACAGCATGATATTGGCATAAACAACAAATACAGAGATCAATGTAAGAAAATAAAGTGCCCAGATATAAAACCATGCCTATATGGTAATTTAATCTATGACAAAGGAAGCAAGAATATACATTGTGGTAAAGACAGTCTGTTCAATGAACGGTACTGGGAAAACTGGCCAGATACATGGAAAAAAAATAAAACTGGACAACCTTCCTACTCCATATACAAGAATAAACTCAAAATGGATTTAAGACTTAAATGTAACACTCAAAACCATAAAACTCCTGGAAGAAAACATGGCCAGTAAACTCTTTGACATAGGTCTTAGCAATATCGTTTTGGATATTTCTACTCCAGTAAGGGCAACCAAAGAAAAAAATAAACATGAGTATGGGACTACATCAAACTAAAAAGTTTTTGCATAGCAAAGAAAACCATCAACAAAATGAAAACACAGCTTATTGTGTGGGGGAAGATATTTGCCAATGATACATCTGATATGGAGTTAATATCCATAATTTATAAAGAAGTCATACAACTCACCACCAACAACAACAACAACAATAAAAGGAATGTTTTTTGTTTTTTTTTGAGGGCAGTGTCACTGGCCCTCATATGTGGGATCTGAACCAGGGCTGCTGGCTTCCCAAGCCAGCACTTAACCACCGCACCACTCGGCCGGCCCAAAAGGAATGTATTTAATAAATGGGCAGAGGATCTGAATAGATATTTATCCAATTAGGACACACAGATGGCCAATACACATACAAAAAGATGCCCATGTCACTGATCATCAGAGAAATGCAAATAAAAACAACAATGAGATATCACTTCACATCTGTCAGGATGGCCACCATCAATAAATCAACAAACAAGTGTTGGCGAGGATGTGGAGAAAAGGGAACCCTTGTTCACTGTTGGAGGGATTGCAAATTGGTGCAGCAACTATGAAAAACAGTATGGAAGTTCCTCAAAAATTTAAAAATAGAACTACCTTATGACCCAGAAATTCTACTCCTGGGTATTTACCCAAAGAAATCCAAAACACTAACTCAAAAAGATATATGCACCCCTATGTTTATTGCAGTGCTATTCACAATAGCCTAGATATGGAAACAACCGAAATGCCTATCAATCAACTATTGGAAAAAGAAGAAGTCATCCATATATATACAATGGAATATTACTCAGCCATAAAAATGAATGAATTCTGGGCCGGCCGAGTGGTGCGGTGGTTAAGCGCTGGCTTTGGAAGCCAGCGGTTTGTTGTTGTTACCATTTGTAACAACATTGATGGACCTAGAGGTTATTATGCTAAGTGAAATAAGTCAGACTGAGAAAGACAAATGTCATATGATCTTGCATATATGTGGAGTCTAAAGAACAAAATAAAGGGTCAAATGAAACAGAAACAATGAAAGAAACAGACTCATAAATACAGAGAATAAACTGATGGTTACTAGATGGATGGGTTTTTGGGAACTGGGTGAAAACACTGAAGGGATTAAGAAATACAAACTGGTAGTTACAAAATAGTCAAGGGGATATAAATACAGTGTGGGGAATATAGTCAATAATATTGTAATAACTATGTACATCATCAGGCTTATTTGGATTATCACTTTGTGAGGTAAATAAATGTCTAATCACTATGCTGTTTTGTATACCTGAAACTAATATAAATAAATAAATAAATATTTAAAATCCGAAAAGCAAACTAAAAGAGTTGACCTCAGGAGGACAATTTGTAACAACCATTTTGACTAGGCGACTTTTCAGGAATTTGACTCAAAACAACATTTTTTTTCAAACCACAATTTAGAATGTCGCTGGGAGGAAGACAGCATATTATTCATATGGTTCTAAAGAGACCAAGGAATCAATTGCTTGAATGGGATAAATCATGCAGAGGAAACATATGCTAATGAGAAGCTTAAAATCAGTGCTTGGAGAGGTCACAAATGAAAAACACTCCTATCATGCCATAAAATCAAAGCCAGAGGACTCAAACAGAAAATCAGAAAAAAAAAGCTCTTTTTATATCCTGAGCTATATTGGCACCAACACTTTCCAAATGAAATCACAAAATAAAAAGAGTGGGTCATCGTGTGAAATTTGATTGAAGAGCTCCTATTCTCTAAAATTATTGAGTTAAATTTTCATACTTCTACACTTACAGGATTTCCTAATTTCTAAGGTTTTAGAGATAAAATGTACACATGTTTAAAACGGCATGATATTCAACAGCAGTTGTCTTTGTTTTACTTTATTTAAACTTGTTCAAATAATAAAACCACAGAGCAGCTATAGATCTTGCTGGCCTGTAGACTTAGAAGGTGCTGGGGTCAGAGTGTCAAAACTGTAAATCAGAATTGCTAAGTGGGTCACCATTTGGATCCTTTATCCTTTAATTTTGATGAGCTTAGTAATACAAAGCTTTCAAAGCAAAGTGCTGTGGAGTACTGCAAGTCACAAGTATATTTCACATGGCTAACATGCAAGCATATTGATCTCATCAACCCTTGTTGGTCAGAGTATCCTCCATTTACACCAGTTTGCTGGACAAATATTCATCATTCACAATGTGTACCACAGCATGAAAAAAAAAATTGGCAGCCTTTTTAGGATCACTGAGATGGCGCCTGTAGGTTAACTCTTACATTATGCTAATAGTTCTTAAATGAGAGTCTTTGTAATAGTAGAAATAATAATAGTTTACACTTTCATGGTGTTTGCCATTGTGCCAGGCAGTGTTCTAAGTATGTTTTAACCCACCTAGTCCCACCACAACCCAGGAAGCACTGACTATTAATATCTATATTTTACAAATGGAGGTGAAAGGAGAAGTTAAGATTAAGGTTACTAAGGGAGTAATTGGCAGAGCTGGGATTCCAACTCAGGATTTCTAGCTCCAGAGTCCTTATTCAACTACCTTTTATACAAAAAAAAATATTAAAGGAAAGGCTGTGGTAGGAGGCCACTGGGCTAGAACTTGGGATTGGCAGATAAGGGCTAGAAGCCCATAGCAGGGAACAATAAATTATTGGTCCAGAGATAATATGCAGTGTCAGAAATGGCTGTCATGGAGTTGCAGGGGTTTGGAATTAGTCCAGTAAAGAACAGGATTTAGGTTCCAAAATGAAGGCCAAAACCAGGGTTCCTTGAGAAACCAAAAAGGACAGTTGAAAGTAAAGACCAAAGTTGACAGATAAAACCATAGTTAAGGTAACAAACAGTGACAGGTATGTGAATGATAGAATGGCAGATAGTCTTTATGGAAATTATTAAACCAAAGAATACTTAGAGTAATTGTTCTCAACTGGGGGCAATATCTACATTTTTGGTTGCACACCTGGGGTGGGAAGGTGAGGATGCTACTGTTATCCAGTAGGTAGAAGCCACGGATGCTGCTAAGCATCCTATGATACACAGGACAGCTGCTTCCAACCTCAACCAAGAATTATACAGCTCAGAATGTCAAGGGTGCCATTATTAAGAAATTCTGTCCTGGAGACGTCTGCTTGATGATATGATCAGCCCTGATCAGCCTATATAGATAATGTTGACCAAGAATGATGATGATGATGATGGTTATGACAATGTGATGAAGAACATGTATGAATTAAAATACCCCAACAAGAAAAATAAATGCAGGGCCGGCCAAGTGGCGCATTGGTTAAGAGCTGGTTTGGGGATGCCAGCGGCCCCGGTTCGGATCCCACATATGAGGGCCAGGGACACTGCCCTCTACAGCTAACAACAACTCCACCTGGAACTGAACTGTGTGAGCCCCGGCGATGGTGTAGGCTGCAACCCATGCTGCAGTGGCTGCCTTAGGCTACAGTGAGTGGCTGGCAGCCAGCGTGAGTGGCCGCAGCCAGCTTGAGCTGCCAATAGCCACAGTGAGTGACCATCCAGAGGCCAGCGACCGATCTGCCTCATTCAGGAGGAGTGCAATGACGATACCAACATGGGCCAGTGAAGCAACGCCCTCCGCAACTAGACTGAGGAACAAAAGGACTGCAACTTGTCTGTTACGCTGTTCCCCTCCCCCAATTCCCCAATAAAATCTTTAAAAAAATAAAAATAAACGCAGAATCTACCATTTTTTAGTCTTTATTAGACACTGTGCAAAGCGAACCTATTACATAAGGGCTATTATTAGTCCAACTTCACATATGTAGAAAATGAGGTTCAGAGAAGTTAAGTACCTTGTGCAGGATCACATAACTAGTAAGTGACCCAATCAATATTGACATCCAAGTCTGTCCGACCCCAGACACCACTATACTCTACATTATGTGTACAATTGGCTAAGGGTTAACACTTGGTCCAAGAATCAGGAACCCAATTGGATACAAGATAAACCCTTTCCAAATACTGGTGGTGGCGGAATGGGGAGGGGTGGAGGGTGCTATGAAGAAGAGTTTGAGGAAAAAAATTCATTGATATAAATCAATGACTTTTCAAAAAGATTCTGCTTCACTTGACAAGCAGTTTCTGTATGCCATTTTATAAAAGGGCCCATTGGGAATCAGTTTATTTCAAACTCAATTCCACATTCACATTCCTTCTGGACTTGGCAGCCAGCCTTTTTTTCTCACCAAGGGCAACCTTTGTATTATCTTTGCTAAAAGTACAGAAGGCTGTTTAAAATTGCCCCTTTCAACAATTCTATCTGGAGAAAAATAGCTACATTTTCTATTCTTATCGATGGTAAATTATTACACAAGTCCTTAAAAAAACAAAAAATACTTTTAAACTAGAACAGCCCACCTTACGCTTGAGCTGCTTATGACATCCAGGGGCCAGGCTGCATCTTGGAAATATAACAGCCCCATTTGGTTAAAGCCAGCTCTACCTCAGTTAGCTTGTGACACTGATGTTACTTCTGTCTCCCAAAACTAGAATTACAAAGGCCTGACATTCTTCTTCAGAGCCTTTCAAGTCATATCCTATTTTCCTGCTGTTGCAAAAAAGCCTCAGTCAGTATGACATCCACTTCCTCATTTGGCGGAAGTCTCTCTGGTGACAATGAAAATGAAGGTAGTTTCTTTTCTGATAGTTTTTAGAGCTTATTCATAGGCAGAGCTTTTGTGTGTTGTTGTTTTTTTGTGGGTTACAGCAGTGCAGGGAAGTGAGTATCTGAGCATGCCAGTAGTTTTCCTTTTTTCTTATTTTTATAACAACAACAACAATAAAAATCAATGTTCACAGAAATCAAAAGTGAAACACATGGAGTTCATACACTGTATTGTGTGTTCAAAGCTCTCAATATCACCCAACTCTTTTCATTTCATTTTATTGTCCTGTGACATGGAATAATTGACTCCTGGTTTATGGGCGTTATTAAACTCCATTTCATAATACTATCAGAGCCTAATAGGCCTAAGTGAAAGGCAGTTTGTGCAAAAGACTGGGAGGCTTTTTATTCAGTGGATTCTGCTTAAGATAAAGTGCGTGCGTGTATGTGTGTGTGTGAACTTTATAGCATTTCATATTTAAGTGAGGGAGAGTTTAAGAAAAGCTGAAAGCAGGCTTGAGTGATGTCAAAATTATTGGGTATACTCCCTGTCTTGATAGTCCAGATAATAACTTCCTGTCTTGAGCCTGCTACAAATGAGACAGCAGTTATGCCCTAAGTTTCAAATGCCTTATTATATTGTTTGCATAGTTTTATATTGCTCCTATAACACAAATACAAATAGCTTACACCAATTCCTGTGCATATGCCATGAATAGCACATACCAGTAATTGATGTATTTTAATTTGAGGGTTAGAAGAGTCTGCAAATTAAATTCCTAACCACCTCCTGAAGACAAATTCTGTGGTATATCTCAGGGCAGAGAAAGAAGGTTGTAATATCTGAAGGAGGACACAATGTGTGGTGCATGACCTAAAATGCTATTATCATGCTCAGAGCAAGAAAATTCTAATGGAAAAGTATTGATTTGGAATCCAATTCACATATGCTATAAAGCCTTTGAAATGAAAAAAAAAATCTTCTAGATAACTAGATGGATATTTACTTTTCTTTCTTCAAAATCAGCCTTCAGGGCCGGCTGAGTGGCTCAGTTTGTTAAGAGCTCACTCAAGAGTGTGAGCTGTGCTCTGAGCAACAGCAGTTCAATGCCAAGACCAAGCTGAGCTGCCGATGAGCTGCCAACAGGTGGCAGGATGGCTCAGCTAAAAAAAAAAAAAATCAGTCTTCAGTATCAGAAGACTGAAAAAGACTGCCATGGGTCTCAGAAGGGCCTCATGTTAAAAAGTACTCATCCATGTGGTATAGTAGAAGTACATTATAAGTTCCATTATGAAAATCCTGTGTTGAACAGGAAAAATGATGATTATTTACTGCATGAATTAATCTTTCTAGTGGTTCTTCACACAGTGAGCTTCTCTAGCATACTTCCTTGTTTGTATATACCTGTGGTTTTTGGGAAATAAAGGGGCAAGAAGTAAATAATTGAGTATTGGTGAATAACTTTGAAATGGAGGTGATTGTGATAAAAGGCAATGACTTCTTATATCTGTTCAAGAATTTATAAGTTATTACCCAGATTTAAATGTGAGTCTCTAGGTAGATTACTCATCTTGAAATTATAAAATAAATGAAACCCAGTTCTCATTTTTATATTTACTGAGAGGTTGTGTCTTTTAAATCTTTGGTATATGGGACAGTAAACAAGATATTCAGTTTTGCAATGTTTGATGAAGTAAGACAATCAATTCTGCTTCTAGGTGAAAGCCACCTTTCAGAATTATAGAGATTTGTACCAAGACATACCCACTTCTACAAATTTTCAGATTTATATTTTACTGATTTCTATTTAAGTCAGTGCCAATCATAGATAAAATTGTAAGGAATGTGAAGGTTGTCTTAAATCTTGCTACATTTTTCTCCCTTATCCAAGCACCCAGGACTCTCAGAATGTCCTGCTTGCTCCTTTAATAAAACTATTTTGGAGAGCAGAGAAGACAGTGTATATATATATATATAAGATGGTAGAATAAAGTGGGCTTCAGATGTCATCTCTCTTAATCACTCAAATTCATTAGAAAAGTAAAATATATCTCTCCTACAAATGGACTGTACTGGATTGCACTGCTGACATTAGAATTTTAGACGGGATGATCAATATGAGTGGCAGAAAGACTGAATTGCTATCCAGTCTGAAATAATGATAGCTGAGATTTATGCGGTGTTTATTATATGCTAGACATTGTTCTCAGCATTTTATATGGATTAAATCATTAATCCTCAAAGCATGTGTATGGTGTAAACAGCTTTATGAGCTAAGCATGTTTATTATCCCAATTTACACACAAGAAGTCTGAGGCAGAGAAAGGATAAGTTACTTGTGTAAGATTACAGAGCTAATAAGTAGCTCAGAAAGAAAGCAACATTAGGAAAGCTGTCTCCAGAGCATGTAGTGAAAGTCATTACACTTTACTCTGCTTTTGTTTTATTATTATTTCTTAATTTATGAAGTAATGCATATTCATTGTAGAAAATTTTGACAATAACTAAAAGTAAAAAAGAAGTCATTTGCAGAATATATAGAGGGTGCCAAATAATGTATACACATTTTAAAAAAGGAAAAAACTATTCAAATTGTAATACTCCATATATACTGACAACAAAAGGTGAACACAAGTCATATTTCAATTTGCAATTGCAAGAGGTGCTCAAAGTGGTTACCATAGCATCCAGACACTTCTGATTATGGCGAACTACTGCTTGAGCAACACTGACCAAAGTGTCCACCTGTATACAATTTTTGGCACCTCTGGTTTATAACATGTTATTTATTTATACAGACACACAGACAAGAACTACAATTAAGTTCATGAACAATGCACTTACATTGGCAGCACTGTACCATCTTGGTAGGGTTTCATAACCTTGGTATATCAGTGTATCACAGCTGTGTTCATGTTGACATGTGCTGGTGTTGTACTGAGTGACATTCATTATTGTTGTTGAGTGTTTCTGTGTTCCATCAAGAGAATGTCTGAGCTTGAATTAGAGCAACAAATAAACACTAAATTTCTTATTAAACTTGGAAAGAGTGGAAGTGAAATCAGGGACAATTTAGTCCAAGTTTATTAGGATAATGCCATGAAGAATATGGCAGTGTAAAAATGGATTAAAATTTTTCTGAGGGGAGAGAACACGTCACTGATGAAGAGATCAGGGTGGCCAGCAACAAGCAGAACTGACAAAAATATTGCAAAAATTTGTCAAAATCATCAGCTGATTGTGATAAGCATTGCAGACCAAGTAAATATCAATAGATAAACAGTTAGGGAAACCTTAACTGAAAATCATGGTATGAGAAAGGTGTGCACAAAAATGATCCCGATTGGCTGGCCAAGTGGCACATTGGTTAAGAGTTGGATTGGGACGCCAGCATCCCCAGTTCAGATCCCACATATGAGGGCCAGTGACACTGCCCACTACAGCTAAGATGGTGAACAACAGCTCCACCTTGAGCTTGGCTGCTGTGAGTCCCCAGGACGGCATAGCTGCAGTTCCTGCTGTAGTGGGCTGCCATAGGCTACAGTGAGTGACCGGCAGCCAGCGTGAGTGGCTGGCAGCCTGTGTAAGCTGCCAAGAGCTGCTGTGAGTGGCCATCCAGAGGCCAGCAACCAATCTGCCTCACCGGAGAACAGCGCAATGATGATACCAACATGGGCCAGTGAAGCAATGTCCTCCACAACCAGACTGAAGAACAAAAAAGGACAGCAACTTGTCTGTTCCCCTTCCCCAGTTCCCCAATTCTGTTCCCCTCCTCCAATTCTCCAATAAAATGTTAAAAAAAATCCCGAAGGAGCTCACCGATGAACAAAAGCAAAGAAGAATCAAAGTTTGCCAAGACCTTTGGGAGAGACAAGAGGGTGTTTTAGGCCATATTATCACTGATGATGAAACATGGGTGTACCAATATGACCATGAAACAAAGTGTCAAAGTGCACAATGGATGTCAGCCAATTTTCCATGACCAAAAATGTTCTATCAGTCCAAATCAAGAGTCAAAATGATGTTGCTAACCTTTTTTTTTTATATCAGAGGGGTTATTCATTATAAATTTGTACCAACTGGAAAAACAGTTAATCAAGTTTACTGTTTGGAAGTGCTGAAAAAGCTGTGTTGGGAAAGTTGGACGACCTGAACATTTTTCCAACAATTCACAGCTCTTTCATCATGACAATGAACCAGCTCACAAGGCACTGTCTGTGAGGGAGTTTTTAGGCAGTAAACAAATAACTATATTGGAACACCCTCCATACTCACCTGATATGGCCCCCGATGACTTCTCTCTTTACCTAAAGATAAATGACATTTTGATGACATTCAGGACATCAAGGGTAATATGACAACATCTCTGATGTCCATTCCAGAAAGAGTTCCAACATTGTTTGAAGGGTGGAGTCGGCACTGGGGTCAGTGCATAGCTTCCCAAGGGGAGTACTTCAAAGGTGACCATAGTGATATTCAGCAATGAGGTATGTAGCACTTTTTCTAGGATGAGTTTGTGAACTTATGTCCAACCACGTAGATACAGAGAATAGATTGGAAGTTGTCAGAGGGGAAGGGTGGGGAGGGTAAAATGGGTGAAACAGATGAAGACATACAAACATTCAGTTATAAAATAAATAAGTCATGGATATATACAGCATAGGGAATACATTAAAGAATATTATATTAACTTTGGATGGTGACAGGTGGTAACTAGGTTTATTGTGGTGATCATTGTATACAATTGTCGAATCACTATGTTGTACACTGGAAACTAATATAATACTCTATGTCAATTATATTTCAAGAAAAAATGTCCATCCTAGTACCTTTATTCAATATATCATTGTATACCCATTAAAAATCATGATTATGAGACTTGCAGTAAGATGGTGGAATAATCAGATGCTGTGCCAACTGCCTCCCAGGATCACACCAAAATTACAAATAATTTATACAACCTTCAACCCCGGAAGTCCCCAGAACACTAGATGAACAGAACCTCTAAATGAAGAACTTAAAGAGGAGGCCACATCGGGTCTGGTAGGACGGGCGGAGGCGAGAGAGGGTGAGCCCCGTGAGGGTGGTCCCAGCTGTCAGGAGGCTTCTCCGGTTGGGGAAGAGACCCTCCAGCCCCACACTGAGCTCACTAGCCCAGAGTTAATTTGCCAGGAAGAGGAGTTCCATGATAGGTGGCAGTAGAAATTAGTGAGGACTCTCTTTGTTCAGCTCAGTGAAGTTGAGGGCGGCTAGAGAACCAATGAAGCCAGCACATGGACTCGCTTGCTGGTGAGCACTCACCTGGTTCCTGGTGGAGGGAGTAGCTGTGTGAGCCGGGCCCAGGAGCCTGTGGGGAAGGAATAAGCTGAGCGTATTTGGCATGGGAGCTGGAGGTTTTCGGACCATTGTTCTCCTGGTGTGAAGCTTGCACATGAATAGTGTACAGGAGGGCGCCATTTTGTCAGGGTTGGGTCCTCCCACAGAGGGTCAGGTCCGGGACTGCATTGGTCTGGTGGAATGGGCGCAGAAGTGCGTGAGTGCATGTGCACCCATGCGGCCTTGGAGCCCCACCCTCCACACGGCTTTTGCTGCGTTGCCAGGGAAATGCCGGGCAGGTGTGCTCCAGCTCCATCAGACTGTTCATTGAGACACAGGAGTGCGCGAGCCGCCCTGAGTCCCTCCTCTCTGCACTGCACGTGCAGAGTTGCCAGGCTGGTTGTCGAGCTGCTCGGCCTGATCTGTGAGCGGCTGATTGGGACAGGCTGAGACTGGGAGTTTTCCTGGAAGTGTTGGGCCATGAGTTGTGCGCCTGCATGATTGAGCCGGGGCTTTCCTGGTGATCTATCTAATACATCAAAACAATCCCAGAGCGACAGTCAGAATGAAGAAACAAACAAACATGTCCCAAGTAAAAGATCAGAAGAAACCTCTAGAAATGGAACTAAATGAAACAGAGGGATCCAACCTTTCAGAGACCGAGTTTAGAACACTGATGATAAGAATGTTTAAGGAACTTAGTGAGGACATAAGGAAGGATAGAGAAATCATAAAAATACAACCACTTAGAACTAAAGAATACAATAACTGAAATGAAGAACACACTTGAAGGAATCAAGAGTAGAGTAGATGAAGCAGAGGATTGGATCAGCAATTTGGAAGACAAAATAGCAGAAATCACTCAGTTGGAACAACAAAAAGACCAAAGAATAAAAAGCAATGAAAATAGTTTCAGAGCCCTATGGGATAAGATGAAACACAACCACCTTAGACTCATAGGAATACCAGAAGGCAAAGAGAAGAAGCAAGGGGTCGAGAATGTATTTGAAAAAATAATGACTGAAAACTTCCCTACCCTGGTGAAGGAAATAAATATACAGGCCCAGGAAGTGCAGAGGGTTCCAAACAGACTGAACCCAAACAGGTCCACACCAAGGCACATGATAGTTAAAATGGCAAAGGTTACAGACAAAGACAGAATCCTAAAAGCAGCAAGAAGGAGACAGCAGGTTACATACAAA
Source organism: Aselliscus stoliczkanus (assembly GCA_033961575.1). NCBI lineage: Eukaryota > Metazoa > Chordata > Mammalia > Chiroptera > Hipposideridae > Aselliscus > Aselliscus stoliczkanus. The sequence continues at coordinate 55,263,801 of CM066737.1, forward strand.
GGAACTCCTGTTAGACTAACAGCTGACTTGTCTACAGGAACTCTGCAGGCCAGAAGGGAGTGGCAGGAGATATTCAAAGTGACACAAAATATAGGCCTACAACCAAGATTGCTCTACCTATCACGGCTATCACTTAAAATTGAAGGAGAAATGAAGAGCTTCTCAGAAAAGAATAAGCTTAAGGAATTAATTACCACCAAGCCAGCATTGCAGGAAATGTTAAAAGGGCTTTTTTAAACAGAAGAAAGGGGTAAACAAGCTAATCCAGGAAGACCAGGAGTACAAATAACAAAATGGCAATACATATGGACCTATCAATAATCATTTTAAATGTGAATGGGCTAAATGCTGCAATCAAAAGACAGAGAGTGGCTGAGTGGATAAGAAAATAGGACCCATGTATATGCTGTTTACAAGAGACTCATCTCAGATCAAATGACACCCACAGACTGAAAGTAAAGGGATGGAATAAGATATTTCATGCAAATGGAAATGAGAAAAAAAGATGGAGTAGCAGTACTTATTTTGGACAAAATAGAATTTAAAATGAAGAAGTAAAGGGATGGAATAAGATATTTCATGCAAATAAAAATGAGAAAAAAGATGGAGTAGCAGTACTTGTTTTGGACAAAATAGACTTTAAAATGAAGACTACAATAAAAGACAAAGAAGGGTATATAACCCTAATAAACATCTATGCACCCAACATTGGAGCTCCTAATTATATAAAACAGATTTTGACAGACATAAAGACAGAGATCAGCTGTAACACTATCGTAGTAGGGGACTTCAACACTCCGTTGTCACCAATGGACAGATTCTCCAGACAGAAAATCAACATGAAAAAAGTGGCCTTAAATGACACTTTAGACCAGCTGGATTTCATAGATATTTTTAGAATTTCACCCTGAAACAACAAAATATACTTCCTTCTCAAGTGTACATGGGACATTTTCCAAGATAGACCACATATTAGGCCACAAAACAAGTCTCGGTAAATTGAAGAAGATTGAAATTGTGTCAAGCAGATATAAAGGAGAAACTGATGGTTGCTGGCTGGGAGGGAGTGGGGCTGAGGGAGAGGGGGAAGGTTTTGGACAGCGTAGGTGGGTGACTACAATGTTGCCGCAGGGATATGTGGGCAGTTCTGGGAATGTAATTGATAAAATTGTGAATGCTGTGTGGGGTGTTAGATGGTCACATGCCTTGTTGGGGAGACTGGTTTGGGGCTGAGGCTTGATAACTGCGCTGTACACCTTAAGCTGATGTTGTATAATATTGAATGTTAAATGTGATTGAATGAATACATATAGTCATGGGATGAGGAGTACAGTGTGGGAGTGGGGTCAGTGGAGTTGTAATAGATATGTATGATATGGTGGAGAGTGGGGCAGCGGATTGGGGGAGGGGGTTGTCACTTTGAGGGGTAAAAAGTATAATTATTGCACTGTTGTAAAATATAAATTAAAAAAACACAGTAACTCCCCCCGCACACACAAAAAAATCATGATTATGAGGGCCGGCTGAGTGGCCTAGTGGTTAGGCGCTGGCTCGGGAAGCCAGCGGCCCCAGTTCAGGCCCCACATATGAGGGCCAGTGACACTGCCCTCAAAAAAAAGAAAAAATCATGATTATGAGAATTTTGCAACAGTTTGGGAAATGCTTATGATATAATATTGAGTTTTAAGAAGCAGCATACAAAATTGTAAGAGCAGTGTGATTGTAGCTATGTAACCTTTATGGATAGGAAAAAAGAATGAAATTAAATACACCCAAGAGCTACTAGAAGTTGTGTACGAATAGTGGTATTGGGGTACAATACATCTTTTTAAATTTATTCTACATTTTATAAATATTTGCAATAATGTTTTTGTAATTATTTTCCATTTTAAAGACATAAAAGAAACAAATACTCAAAAAAAATGTTATCTACATAAAAAGTTAGCCCTGCCTTGCCTGATGCAAAGTCAGGAATTTACTAGCCATGTCCAATGAGTTTTTGAGGATAAATATGCATTCCAAGGCAATGACTCTTCAACTTAGCTACCTGACCAACCTTTCTATTTTACTGTATTACTCATTTTTTTCCAACAGTGTAACTATGTCAGATCTATTGCCTACATTTCAGTAAACAGCCAATTTCTGTACTTTTCTGTTTTTTCTTTTAAGATAAAACATGATGTATGAGACTTGGGAAAGAAAGAAATGAAGTCTTCCTTATTGCAGGGTAGGAATTTTCAAAATTTATTCCCCAGAGTAATATAGTGTAAGAGGAAGTTACCAGCACCTCCTGACTTAAAAGTTCAATTTAATTGTAACATGCTTCTTGCTTCTATTTACATAAATCAATAAATGGTCTGCTGTGCCTTAATTGAGATTAAATAAATAAGAAACAGGTTTAACTTTATTACAGAATTATTATTTTCACCATTTTGTCTGAGAAAATTTATATTTTGTCTGTTACTATTGGTTCAGTTTCATAACTACAGTTGGCTCCTCCAGATCATTGATGATTAAAATAGAATGAACTGAGTCTCTTCTGAGGTTATATTTCTCATCCAATTCCACTCTACCCTATGAAGCTAACCAGTGATTTTTCCCTCTCCTCAACAAAGGCTCTTAGGGATAATTACACTATATATGTGGCTTAAAGCATCAGCAGCATCTACTTGTGAAACATTGTAAAGAAAGTTTGGAGAGAAAAATCACAGGTAATGATTGAAAAGAAAAGGATCATATAAATCAAAATGTTTATAAAGAGATATTTCAGTATAGGTCTATAAGAAATTACTGAATTACCTTCTTGTCTGCAAGATGGAAATAACAATTCTTAACACATATTATGTTGTTGGCATGGGATCTCACAGGATTAAATGATAAAGGCTGTTGGTTTATACATAACTCAAAGAAATAAAGTGATACCTTGTTTATAGGTCAGTTAGAGACTAAAGGTTAGTTTTAAATGCCAGTTAATTGAAAGTTAATTTAAGCAACTTTCTAGGTGATTTCTCTCTTTCTTTGTTCTCACTGGAAATATCTGGATAAATGAGAGAACACATAAACAATTATACTGATTGAAAAAAGTCCTGTGTAATTACTTTAAAAATAATCCTCAGTGTAGGACAATACAAACCACACAAAGGGTAAATACACCAGTTTGTAAGAGGGTATTAGTGCAACTGATTTGCTGAAGCAGGAGAATTTTTATTGCAATATGTTCTTCGTCTAGTTTGGGAGAAAGTAAGGTATTATGTGTATATGAACAAGCATTTACAATTTCTGTTAAGAAAGAGGTTATAATCTAAACAATGCAATACACAAATATCTACAAATTCTTCAGAATACAAGTAAGTCTATACTGAAGTGTCTAGTTATTATATGTAGGCCTGTCACATGCCTGGATTTCTCTATCTCTAGTCAGATAAATTACTGTCATAAGTTAAATAAAAGTCATTTATTCATTCAACAATAATTTATTAAATACATACTACATGTCATGCAGGAACTATTCTAGGCACTATGAATATGCCAATGAATAAAAACAGCAACAACAACAAAAAACAAATCAGGGCCGGCTGAGTGGCTCAGTTGGTTAAGAGCTCGCTCAAGAGTGCGAGCTGAGCTCTGAGCACTGGCGGTTTGATGCCAGCCCAAGCTGAGTTGCCGTTGAGCTGCCAACAGGTGGCAGGATGGTTCAGCTATAAAAAAAAAGACAGAAAACAAATCCATGCTTACCTTCTAGTGAGGGAAGACAGACAGTAAACAATAAGCAAAACTAACACTTTTGTCACAACATTTGGATATATCCAAATGAATATTTCCATCCACTCACTGTGGAGGAAACTTCCAGAAAGGAAGTTTAGGAAAACAGATGTATATTTTTCTATATTTTTGTGTTTTTCCAGAAATAATAACAATAGGAAACTTTTATACATAAAAATAATATCATTTATATACAAAGCAGCTCAAATTGCTATTATTAAATGCCTAAAATAGTCAAAATATCAAATTCTTGTTTTTTTTGTGGATTTCTGACACATTTTGAAAAAAATTTGAAATCGATTAACACAGTAAAAGAGCTCATAAATTAATTTCATAGAGTGTTAAAAATTAATAAATGATGTGGAAAACAAAAACCTAGATCATGGTAGATAGAGAGTGTGGGGAGATGGGAGTGGAGTGAGGACAAGATGCATATTAAACAGGTAGGTCAGGAGACTGGAAGAACATTACAGTCAGAAGCCAGCAGGCTGGGGACTGCTCTCTGTGTTCAAGGAATAGCAAAGCAGCCAGCATGGCTGAGTGAAGGGAATGAAATGGAAGATGAAATCATAGAAGTGTCAGGACACCAGATGTATATGGTCTCATGGCCCTAATAGCACCTCAGTTTTTATTCATAGTAAAGCAGGGAGATCAGCCAGGAAACATTTGCAGTATATAACACAACAAATAATGGTGGCTGAGACCAGGATGGTAACAGTGAGAGTGGTGAGGAATCCTTACCATACTAAAAGGAAGTTACAGCCAAGATGATTTCCTGATGGATTTTTTGTGCTGCGTGAGAAAAGGAAAATGAGTCATGGACTACCCCAAGGTTGTTGGTCTGGCCAAGTGGAAAGACAAAGTTCTCATCAACTGAGATGGAGAAGACTGCAGGTTTTAAGGAGATATCAGAAACTCAGTTTTGGAAATGTTACATTTGAGATGTTTATTAGAACTCCACATACAGATATGGAGTTGGCAGTTGGACAAAAGCAGAGATATAAATTTGAGAGTCATCAGCATATAGAAATTACTTAAAGCAGAAATGCAGACAGAAATGAAAGGCAAATCCACAGATTAACCCTTGGTCACTTTAATGCAAGGTGCAGTGGGCTCTCTCTCTCTCTCAATCTCTCTTTCCTGCCATCTGTGTCTCTCTGCCTCTCTGTCTCTGTCTCTGTCTCTGTCTCTGTCTCTCTCTCTCTCTGTCTCTGTGTGTGTGTGTGTGTTTGTGTGTGTGTGTTAGATGTGTGTGTGGGTGGGGCTGGGAGAGTGTCAGAGAGTAGTCAACTCTGCCAATAGAGGAGCTTTTTGTTACTAGCATTGTTTAGAATTGTTGATATATAGTGATAACAAAGTACAGGCCAACTTTCAGTCACACTTATGTTTATATGTCTGTCCAGACAATACCCTACTTTATTGTCTGCACCCAGAGTGGACTGCTTCCATGGTCCTACCATTAGTATGCCACTGAATACGTTTTGAACACTCTAAAATTCTGAAATAATTAAGCAACATGGTTTTTGTGCTATGTATGTTCTCCACCAGTTTTGTATCTGTTTGGCATCTGCCTTTGTTTTTCTTAATTCTAATCAGAAGTCTCTTTAACTAGGTATCCTTTGAATATTTGAGCAGGCAGGTGATTTCAGAGATTCCATAACTGCCCTGTGTCCAGCCTGACATAAGCATAAGGGTAACAATGGATTATGATTAGAAAAATTAGGAGTTTTGACTTTTTTAAAGTGATCTTTTGTTTTGATGTTTTCATTTCCCCTTATCTTCATGTGCATACTTACCCTATATCTCTAAACTTCCCCACCATCTCCCGACCTTTAGTTCCTTTCCAAATGCTCCATACATTTTTAATTATGAGATTCTGAAAATATATCTGGTGAGAGAGTTCTAACAGCTAAAATCTGACACTAGCTCTTAATTTGGAGGCTCTATGAATAAACAATTCTCTATATGTTTTGAGGAACTCCTAGATTTTCCAATAAGGAATCTACATGGAAGGTAACACAGTAGAGCATCCAACAGAAACCATAAAAAATAACTGGGAGCTGTTTTGGCAGCATAAGCTATATACTAGTACAACCTCCCATTGGGGGCATCATGTCAGACAGTTTGCTGTGCTGCTGTTTTAAGTGAACAGAGAGTTAAACTGCTCCAGATAATCAATTGTAGGGGGAGGTGGGCCAGTGAACAATGCTAAGGGAGAAAGAAACAGCAACAATGGAAAAGATAGATTATCTTTCAGAAGCCCAACTCTTTTCAAACACAGTATTGCTGGGTCCATTTGGAGTAGGGCAGCTGCATTTGGCTTCCCTTGGCTTCACCATAGTACCAGCCTGTAGGGATGGTATGATGATAATATGGAACTGCAAGCTCCTTCAAAAATGGCAGAGCACCATGAGCTCTGGGGAGGAGGACGTGGTAGAAGAACAAAAGGCAGAAAGCCTTTTAAGTATAATCAGTATCTGAGCTTCACCAAAGGTCTAGGCTCTAATGAACAACACTGAACCTTCAGATTTCGCTAGAGGAAATCCATCAAAAAAGAGTTTAGGAACAGCCTTTATGTTTGTTGAAATAAGCTAGGTGTTGGGGCTGTTAAAGAAGTAAAGCATGGTCTTTCTTCTCCAAGCTGTTTGCAGGCTGACCTCTTTATCAGTAAAGAGTACCTGAGCACCTGTGGCTATAATCCTGGCAACAGCATGAACTAAGGAAAATGCTCCACCGTATCCCATCCTATGCTAGTAGGGAATGAAGCAATGAGAATATCAAAGCTGGGTTTCTGGGCCTGAAACTTGCATCACCTAGCTCAATATGTTGACTTTAAACAGAGAAGGAAGAAGCATGTGATGGGAAGGCATGATTCATTTCCCAGCATTTTCCCAGAATAGTTTGGTTTATCTTAAAGTCCATGTTTTGTCATTTATAAATTTACTGAATGGGTTTATTCAAAGTCCTAAATTTATTTAACACTATTGATACCTTCAGAAATGTAATGTCTTGCCATTTAAAGTATCGCCTCCATTGATGAGTATTTTTTAATTGAGATAACATTGCTTAATAACATTACATAAGTTGCAGGTGAACAACATTATAATTCAATGTCTATATATACTGTAGCATGCTCACCACAAAAAGTACAGTTTCCATCTGTCATCATACATTTGACCCCTTTCACATATTTCACTCTCTCCCCACCCTACTTCTCATCTGGTAATTACAAATCTGTTTTCTGCATCTATGAGTTTATTTCTGTTTTGTTTGTTTCTTTGTTTGCCACTTGTGACAACATGGAGGATCTTCAGGGTATCATGATAAGTGAAATAAATCAGATGGAAAAGGATTTTAAAAACATTATGATTATACTCGTATATGGAATATAAAACAAAAAAGAAACAAGTGAACATCCATTGATCAGTTTTCTATTTACTGCTTTCAGTTTTCAAGGGACTGTCTTTCATTTGACCCCACATTAGGAGTTTGAGTAAAATAAGTACAGTCATCTGTTGTATCTGCAGGGAATGGGTTCCAGGACTCCTCATGGATACCAAAATCTGTGAATGTTGAAGTCCCTTCTATAAAATGGCATAGTATTTGCATATAAACTATGCAATCTCCCCATGTACTTTACATCATTTCTAGATTTTTTATAATACCTAATACTATGTAAATAGTTGTTATACTGTATTATTTAGGGAATAATAACAAGAAAAATTGCTGTACATGTTCAGTACAGATGCAACCATCATAGACCTAACTACATAGTAAACATCAGCAACAAGGAAATATTATTTTTGAACATTTCCAATCCACAGTTGGTTGATTCCACAGATGTGGAACCGTAGATTCTGAGGGCTAATTGTACCTATTCTCTCTGTTCAAACTCTCTATACCCAGAGTATTTGCAGTATAGTCCTTATTTAGGATACAAACATCAAAATAAAGGAACTCTATTTAATATTTTATATACTCTGTCCATTTGTCAAGGCTCAGATCAAATCCCTTCTGTTCTGTGAATCCTCTGAATAATCTGAAACAAAGTGATCTTTCCTTTCCTCCACTACATGAAAAAAACTAATTGCCTACTCCATTTTTCTGAAATATTTTTATTTTCTGATTTGGGTTGTTCCTAAATAATTTCACATATATATATTTCATGTTTTCTAGTCATATTATAATATTTTTGAGGACATTGTACTCAATTCAAGATATTGGTTCAGTGCCATGGGGAATAGAGCAGGATTATGGTGAATTGGTGAATATATGCCCACCTTAGACGCAGTCACATTTAAAAAAAAATATTTTGCTGTTGAAACAAACACGTCTCACCTGCAGGCTGCCAGTTTATAATTAATGGTCTAAATTAAGGTATTGGAGGTGGGAATGGAAAGGAGAGAGTACACAGAAAAGGTAAAATTAACAAGCTGTGAAAGTTCACTTGATATATGATGGGAAAGAAAAAATGTCATCAAAGATAGGGATTAGATAGAAGATAACGTGTGGTTCAGATCATAAAGAAGGTATCAACAGAGTAACCATGATGACTTTGCCAGTAGGGTAGCTGCAAGTTTTTATCTGGAATCCAGGACAGAAGAGATGTAGATTTTAGGAGTCCTGTTGGATATGGGATGTTACTCAGAGAGTATGTGAAACAAGAGGAGAAAAGAAACAAGGACAAAGCCCGAGGAACACCTACATTTTAGAGGTTAAACAGAGAAAGAGAAGGTTGCATTTATGACTTAAGAAGAAGACCCAGAAGCAGGAGAAGGTTGTAAAAATAGAATAGCCTTGAAAGACTTTCAAACTGTTTGGCACATACTAAACGTGCAATAAAGGTTTTGTTGTTGTTGTTGTTGTTTTTGATGGATTTTTTAAAAAAAATTTGGGGGGTATTGGGGGAGGGGAAGAGCAGTGGGGAATCGGGGAAGGGGGACAGACAAGTTGCTGTCCTTTTTTTTTTTTGAAGGCAGTGTCACCGGCCCTCATATGCGGGACCCAAACCGGGGCCGCCGGCTTCCCAAGCCAGTGCTTAGCCACCGTGCCACTCGGCTGGCCCAAGTTGCTGTCCTTTTTGTTCTTCAGTCTAGTTATGGAAGACGTCACTTCACTGGCCCATGTTGGTATTATCATTGCACTCTTCTCAGGTGAGGCAGTTGCTCGCCAGACATTGGACGGCCACTCACGGCGGCTCACGGCAGCTGACGAAAGCTCATACCAGCTGACAGCCAGACCCACTGCAGCCTACGCCGCCTCCAGCAACTCACAGCAGCCCAGCTCCAGGCTGAGCTGTTGTTTACCATTTTAGCTGTAAAGGGTGCTGCGTCACTGGCCCTCATGTGGGATCCGAACCAGAGCCCTGCTGCTCAGAGCTGGCTTCCCAAGCCAACTCTTAACCAACGCGCCACTTGGCCTGCCCAGTAAAGGTTTATTGGATGAATAAATGATGCCTTGAAAGGACACATAGCAGAGAAGGCAAAATATTCAGGCGACACTGTAGCCCTTTTCAGGACAAGAGCATCTCAGCTTCTAGCAGCAACTGAGCATCTCAATTATAACACTGCAGTGTATAAGCAAGTGATGCTATCATTTTACAGTTTTATCTGTTGTGTTCTGTAAGGCTCAGCAAACGTCCCACTTGGATGATGATCATTTTCTTTTGAGCTTAATGCCTCTGTGATCATGCATATTTTCAAAGTGTGTGACTATCCACCATACTATAACTCAGTTTCAATCATTTTCAAAATTTGTGAAGGGCTGCAGAAATGTTCTTCACAACAGCCATGAAAGTTCTCAGTGAGAAACACTTCATCTCAACCAATAAGTACTCATTTTGGCATGCATTTTTATTGGCAAAAATTCCTCCATGTCAGAGCAAAAAGAAGTCTCCACCGGAAAACTAATTATATTAACTTCTCCTACTCATGATTTCCGCTATTGTGTAGGTAAGACCAGAATTCTTAGTGTAAAAGGTTTGCTAGATTAAGGCAACATTAAAGCTCAGTTTGTGTTTTCCAGTCCTTTCCAGTCTTTTTTCAGTCCTTTCACCACCTTCTGGTCTCAATTTAAAAGTGCTTTTCCCAAAACAGCACAGCATTTATTAAAAATGGAGTCAATTATTTGAGGTAGTTGACTGGAATGATTTCCACCTAAGATTTTGTATTTCGTATAAATGGGTTTTATATGTACGTGTCCTTGCTCTCACATGCTTGGATACCTCAAATGTTCATTTAAAATCTCTGTCCTGGGCCTAAACTATGTCCTGGTTCAATATCATGGCCCTTTTTCTAAGTTTGAAACAATTAGGCTAAAAGCTAGGTGCTAAAGCAATGGTGTGTTTGCTAGGAGAAATGTATCAAGAGTAAGTACTCACCCTTTTCTTTATTTCAGAGAGACCCAGTGAGAGGACACAATTCTGTGCCATATTGTGACACTGGCTAGCTATGAGTTAGCTGAATTGTCAGAGGGCAGAATACATCTTCTTACATACATTCATATACTTATTAAGGATGGGATCTTGCCCTGCCCCCTGAACAGCAGTGGTATAACTAATCTGGGCAAGAATGAGAGTCCAAGGTCATGGAAAAGGACTTCAAGGGCCAAATTCTTCAGAGACACATCAGTGTAAGATCACCAGACTGAGAGAAGCAACACAGAATTCCTTGGAATATAAGAGGCAGGAGAATAAAGGGTCTCAGCAGAAGGAGAGGCTGGGCAGACGCAGATCTAGGAGATTGTACCTTTAGACTTTATTATACCAACCAGCACTAAGTCATACTTTTGTTTCATGGATTCACCCTAAAATCCAGCTACACCTCAGGATTATACCAATACTTTAAGAAAATCTCTATATAAAAATGGATTCCCCTTTTCTTCTAAATCATTTTCAAGTTTACCTTCATGTTTTTGCTGTGAGAGAGATGGTGCGTGTGGACACATGCACATGTAGGATTGGACTGGTGAATAAGATACCGAGATTCATCCAAAGAGAGATAAGACTAAGATGCAAATTCACATAACAGGAGCCCAAGTCAATATGTGCAAGATTTCACGAGAGGCACATAAATAAGTGTTTAGCAGGAGAGAGAGATTGTTCCCAGCAGCAGAATCCAGAGAAACCATCTTTAAGTAGGGAACATTTGAAAAGCAGATAAAATAGTGCAAGATAACAAAAAAAACAGATAATGGCAAGACAGAGTGGATCAAAGGCAGAAGATCTAGCACAAGCAAAGACAGGTAGACAATAACGAGCAGTACATGTTCAAAGAATCACCATAGCAATCCAAATGAATTATAGTAGAAGGTTCCTGTTAGGGACCAGCAGCAAATACAGAGGAACCAAAATGAAGCCTTTGCTCAGTGGTTTTCAAACATTTATATACATCTGCATTGCTTGCTAAAAATGAAGAGTTTTGGACATGCTCCCAGAGATTCGGCTTTATAGGTCTGGGGTACTGCTAAGAAATTTGGAAATTTAATAGGCACCTGCAAGGGATGCTGATGTAGTTTGTCAGAGTCTACACCTAAGGTAACATTAAATTAGGAGGTAACATCCCCATAGAAGTCACTATCAGGTTCTTTAAATTTCAAATTTGCTTAATGACATGATAGTTCTATTTTATTTGAAATAATGCCACTTAACTATATCTCTGCTAAAATAGATATATTTTGTAAGGTAAGATATGACTGTAATTTTAATTGGAATTCATTATTTCAAATGAAAAAAGAGAAAAACACCAAGTAATAGTGCTTTAAACCTTTATACATAAACGGGTTGACCAAAATCATTTTCTTCCCATCAGTCAGTGTCTGTTTGAAGGTGACAAATGTCTCTTTTTCCTCTGAGTTTGGATAAATTAGGAGACCACCTGCTATTCTGTTTACAAAAATTAGCTGTTCAGTTCATCATCTGGGAGAGCTTTGGTTACTTTGGTTTGAATGTCCATGGGAATGAAATCTGAAATATAGCCATACATTCCATTTGGACAACACCATACATTTATCAAATGGAATATATAAGCTTCTAGCATTACATATTCATAGTACACAAATGTATTTCAATATACAGGCATGAGATATAGGTAATTTTTTTGCCATCAAAAATAATTCTTAAAGGTAGGAATCAATTCAAGCAAAACAAAAATGTAAGGTAGGATTTTTTATTTTATTTTATTTTATTTTTTTGAGGGCAGTGTCACTGGCCCTCATATGTGGGATCCAAACCAGGGCCCCTGGTATCCCAAGCCAGCTCTTAACCATCGCGCCACTTGGCCGGCCCTGTAAGGTAGGATTTTTACAGGTCCAAAAATAAAATAAGTATATTCCTGGCACAGCAAATAGTATGAGGGAACATGCATAAACAATAAATTGTTTTGTGTGTTCTAAGAAAGGAATGGAACACTGGTTTTACTAGATAGATAGGTTGAGCTCATTTTTTAAAAGTCTTGAATTGTCATCATAATAAAAGGTAATACCTACAAAGTTCTTACTCTGCCCGGCACTGCCTCAGCACTTTACATATATATATATATATTTTTGAGGGCAGTGTCACTGGCCCTCATATGTGGGACCGAGCTGGGGCCGCTGGCTTCCCAAGCCAGTGCTTAACCACCGCATCACTCAGCCATCCCTAGCACTTTACATATATTAACATATTTAATTATAACAATAAGTGTTTGATATAGGTACTATTGTCAGTTCTATTTTACAGAAAGATTGAGCTACTAGGAAGTCAGCAAAGAGTTTCAGGAATGATCAGATTTGTATGTGAGAAAGATACATATGACTGCAAATTGGAAGATGGCTTAGAAAGGAGATTAGAAACAGATTAGGAAAGAGGCTGGTATAATAATTCAGGCAAGATTTAATGAAAAGTCTGAATTAGGCCAGTGGAAATGGAAAGAAAATTTTTAAGAGAGTGATGAGACAAATTAACCATACTCAGTAGCCAATTGGATTTCAGGTTTAGGTGGAGAAGAGAAGGATTATTAATTATGACTTCCAGGTCTCACTTAGGTATATAGGTAGATGGTGATGATATTTGTCAGGGCAGGAAATACAAAATGAAGCATATTTCATAGGTAAGGTGTTAAATTTTGTTTTAGACACCTTGTATTGGTATTCCAGTATTAATAGTATACCAGAGGCAAACACTAAATATAAAACAGACAATTTTCTGTCCAGGTGTAGAGCCAGAAGAGATATCTGAACAGGAGATAAATTTGGGTATCAACAGCATTTGTACTTTTCATTTTAGGCCTTTTGGAGTTCCTGCCTTCATCACTGTTGTCTGATTTATAAATAATAATTATGTTGGTGTGGAAGGAGGGTAGAATTATTTGAGAGCAGAAGACCTTAGCACATACAGGAAACTTAAAAACATACTAAAGGATAGAGCCAGCATGCATTGGGATGACCTACCCCATGTCAAGGAAGAAGGGAACCAATAAGTTCTACATGGAGAACTAGGAAGTATCTCAATAAGGAGTGCATGTGCTAGATTAGTAATTATCAAGCTTTAATATGCATAGAAATCACCTTGGGAATCTTATTAAAATACAGATCATGATTCAGTAGATTTGGTATGAGACATAAAACTGTATTTATATCAAGCTCTTGGGAAATGTAGATGTTAGTGTCCCATGGGCCATAATTTGTATAGCAACAATGTACAGATAAGTGCTGCCCAATAAAAACATAATGTGAATCACATACGCAATGTCAAATTTTCTAGTAGCTACATTAAAGAAGTAAAAAAAAGTGAGATTAGTTTTAATAATAAGTTTAACACAATATAGCCAGATATTATAATTTCAATATGTATATAATATTAAAATATTGATGGGATATTTTATATCCTTTTTATAATAATATTTTGAAATTCAGTGTGTAATTTACATTTACAACTCATCTATCTCAATTAGGACTAGCCACATTTCAAGTGCTTAAAAGACACATATGAAGGACACTGCAGGTCCAGATACTCAGTTCCTAATCAGGTGTCCTGACTTAGTGATCAACAACCTAAAATCATCCCCAAGAAAATAGACTTCAATTTTTCACAATACATTTGAAAAATTTTATCCCACTCCATTCATAGCCATCTGCTCTCTTAGTTTTTAATGTGAAGTCAAACAGTTCCTTAGCTCAGTGTTCAGTCTCAATTTCCATGTAGCTACCAAATATGTGATAAACTCACTTCAGGTCTGTCCACTTAAGAAATTGAACAGGTAGTAGAATGAGCACTGCAGCAGGAGTCTAGAGATATAAATTCAAGCCCAGGAGAGTTTTGCCCATATTTACTTGCTTGTGCCATGGGCCACACAAAGTTTCCGGCCTGGTAAAATGTGTGTGGTGGGTGCGGGTTGGAGCAGATGATCTCTAAAATTCCTCCTACTTCTCATTTTCTACTAATCTGTATCTAGTGCTATGCATTGTGAGCACATTCTAATTACAAGTCAACACTTGAATCAACAAATAGGCACAAGCCAACATTTCCACGCCCTGAGTCATTTCAACAGTATATCAATTCTGTTGATCAATGAGCTTTGAATGAGAATCCATAGACAAATATTTTCTAATGACTGAATCTACAGTCAATCAACAAAGAAAAATAGCCTTTGTTATGGCATCATTGACCTGCCAGGAATAAAGCTTTGACAAACACCACCCAACAATTGAATCATAATTAGCTGCCTAAATCCTCAGCTGAATGCTGTAGGGTTTTGCTGCTTGTAATAGGTCATCCTAAGGCCAAAATGAAGCAAGCAGACACAAACCAAGAAGGAGCAGAAGAAATTAGTATATTTATTATGCCCACTTTCGTGATAAAACGATAATAAGTTAAAATCTCTTCTCCATTTCAAGTTGGCAAAATTTTCCGTACTACAATCTACTTCTCCATTTAAGTATATTACAATGGGTTAGAGCATGAGAATTAAGCGACTCAAACTAAAATGGAATGAGAATAGTTGAAATTATACAAAGTAAAGCATAATTTAATTTTAAAATGATGAGATTCACCATGCCTTCCAAAGAAGATTGAATATATTTTTGAAATGTCAATGACGTTTTTGGACAGTATGGGGCAATCTGGGGACTGTTACAACTTCCTCAGTTCAGAAAAGAATTTGACAAATAGACCAGATACACAATTTAGATTAAACTAAATCTTTGCCTCAGACAGTACTCCTTCTTCTTTCATTGTTGTGGTATTGACATCACTTTTTTACTGTCTTATTTTAAAAATAACTTTACACTTTACAACTTATCACTTGCCTTCTTTGTAGGCTAAAAATACATAATAATGGAAAGAATTTTGAAGTCACATGATAACATGGCGATCATTGGTAAGTCATACCCAACAGAAGAAGATAGGAATTTAGAGTTATGAAAAGATGAAAACATAGCTGAGAAAGTATACTTTCTAAATTTAACTGATTTAAATGTATAATTCCCACATATATAAAGAAGGTGAGATACCACTGAAGTGCCTGCTACAGGGAGTTCATCTTTCAGTAACCTCCCTATTCAACCTCCCTACACACTGTTTCCTAGGCTATGCTTCTCATCTATTTCCTTAAATTATCTCTTCCCATGACATTCAGCTTAATAGATACAAAGTCCACATCCTCTGCAATGAAGCCCTCCCACCAGCCCCTATGGCCTTCCTACTCAGTCTACTTTCATGAGGAACACAGATATATAGAGGGAATCACACACATAATTTATCTGGAGAATTCCTTAGCAAGGCCAACTGCTTGACCTAAAACAATGAATGCTGTTGAGTTTCAGTCACATCCTCCTTGCTATTTCTCTGGGAACAACTATGATTCAGCCTAGCACATGAATGCAGTGACAGCTTGAATGTAGAAGAATCTATATTGTATGATATTAGGGTTACAATAAGACTGAACATCAAGGAAAATGTTTCTGGGCCAGAATGATCATATCTTTCTTTTGAAGTTCTCCTGGTTATGGACAAGAGTATTGCTTAGTTATGTATTGAGATGGCCATGAGAATGCAACTCAGACCTCCAACTATAAGGAATGTAATTGACCAAGGGCTTTAGCTGTTGTGTAGTGAACTCCATCACCACAATGGTGTTGAGACCATGTGTCCCATGGGATACTCCCAATCACTGACTGTGCATGACAGGAATACTTTGGCAGGTCCATTCCTAGAGGATAGCAAATACCTTCTTGGCTGACTTTGACTTGAGTACTCACTAGTGGCCTTGTCAAACCTTCCCTAGACTTTTGGGCAGTCTAGGAGGCTTCCACACAATCCTTTCTCCAATCTCTTTTTCATTCATTCATTCATTCATTCACTCATTCATTAATGAAGAAAATAAACCAATCTCTTGACTTTGGTTAAGTTCTCAAAAAATGGTTGACAATATAATTTGCATTAGCCTACCATTCAGCATTGTCTTTTCTCATACACTCAGCCTTTGCTATAAAGAAGTATTTCATGAGCTCAGAATACCAAGGTGGTGCAGCAGGTAAATGCTGTGCTTACCTTCTCTCATGACCACATCAAAATTACAAATAAATTACAAAACCACCATCATTGAGAATCGCCTAAAATCTTGCTGAACTGAAGCTCTACAACAAAAGATGAGCAGAAGCCACCTTAAGACTGGTAGAAGGGGCAGAGACGTGGAACGGGCTGGTTCCACATCCGCGTGTGACCATTAAAGATCTGGAAGGATAGTTCAGATGTGGAGGTTCCCCCCCACCCTCCAGAGGAATGAGAGGTCTCAGCTGAACCCCAGACCAGGGTTTCAGTGCTGGGGAAAGAAGTCCCCATAATTTCTAGCTGTGAAAACCAGCAGAGATTGTGACTGAGTGAGACGGATGGTGGCTGCACTCAGGCGTTCCTCTTAAAGGGACCACAGAAGGACTTACTCACCAATGGAATCACTCATTTTGAGCTCCAGGGCTAGGGCAGCAGCCGGAAGGATGGCAGGGACTTATGGTCGGGCACTGAGTTGTCTGGCTTGCAACAGAGGCTGGAGAGAAGGCTTTCTCCTGGACAGAGGAGCTGGCAGAAGCCATTGTTTCTTTGTTGAGTCCTCCACGTTCCCAGAATGGGTACACATGTGGCTGCCATATCTGAGTCTGCACCTTTCATTCACCATGCCCTGGTGATTTGAGACCAAGCCCTGCCCAAATTTAGGGTGCACCTAAGCTGTTTTCAGTGGCTTTTTTGTACAAACCAATTGCCTTAGCTCAAGCTGCAGATTTTCCTAGGGTCTCCCAAAGGTTTGCCCAGACAAGCAGCATCTGGCTTGAGCATATCCTGTACCTGTTGCTGGACAGCCCTAAACTTGGCACTAGCAGCAGATAGACTTGGTTTGTGACTTGATCTCTCAAGGCGCATCCAACCACAGCACAGGTGGCAGCCATCTGCAGATTTCCTTGTTTCTCCTGCTGGGTGGCTCCAGGTGGGGCATGGGCTGTGGCTGAACTTGACCTATAGTGCAACCTCTACAAACTGGTCTTGGGGCTGGCATCCCCAGTGGCCAGTTTCAAAATGAGCTGGAGCATCACCCAGCCACCTGCAAATATGACACACTCAAGGGAAAGATTGGGAAGACACCAGAGTCCTGCTGAGGCAGATCCTGTTCTGTAGGGTCAGCTGCTGTACAACTCTTCCACTGTAGTCATGGGCAGTCCTCATAATCAGTGAACCCAAAGGTCAGTCTCTCCCACTTGATCTGCAATTGTCAACCAAGGCTCAACAACAACAGGAGGGCACAATGCATGGCTCAGGTGACCAGAAATACTATGCCACTGAGCCCCACAGCACACCTACTACATGAGGCCATTCTACTAAGACCAGGAGACATAGCAGCCCTACCTAATACATAGAAACAAACACAGGGAGGCAGCCAAAATGGGGAGACAAAGAAATATGTCTCAAATAAAAGAACAGAACAAAGCTCCAGAAAAAGAAATAAACAAAATGGAGACAAGCAATCTATCAGATGCAGAGTTCCAAACATTGGTTATAAGAATGGTCACTGTTCTCAGGGAGAACATTAACAAAGAGATAGGAAACATAAAAATGGAGATAGAAAACCAGTCAGAAATAAAGAATACAATAATGGAAATGACAAATATATTACAGGGAATCAACATTAGATTAGATGAAGCAGAGGCTCGAACCAGTGATATAGAAAATAAGGTAGCAAGAAACACCCAATCAGAACAGCAAAAAGAAAAAAAAACCCAAAAAACTGAGGAGCGTTTCAGGAGCTTCTGGGACAACATCAAGCATACCAACATTTGTATTATAGGGGTATCAGAAGGAGAAGAGAGAGAGAGCAAGGAATTGAAAACCTATTTGAAGAAGTAATGAGGGAAAACTTCCCTAATCTGGTGAAGGAAATAGATATACAAGCCCAGGAAGTACAGAGAGTTCCAAACAAGATGAACCTAAAGAGGCCCACACCAAGACAAATCGTAATTAAAATACCAAAGGTTAAAGACAAAGAGAATCTTAAAAGCAGCAAGAGAAAAGCAGCCCCCATAAGACTGGCAGCTGATTATTCAATAGAAACTTCCCAGGCCAGAAGGGATTGGCAGGAAATATTCAAAGTGATGAAAAGTATGGACCTACAACCATGGTTACTCTACCCAGCAAAGGTATCATTTAGAATTGAAGGACAGATAAAGAGCTTCCCAGACTAGAAAAAGCTAAAGATGTTCATCATCACCAAACCAGTATTACAAGGAATCATAGAGGGACTTTGTTAAGATGGGAGGGGTTAAGGAGAGATGAAAAGGGGAAGGAATTAGGAAGTACAAGTTGGTTGTTACACAGTAGTCATGGGGATGCTGGGTATAGCATAAGGCATATAATCAATAATATTGTAATAGCTATGTATGGTTACAGATAGGTATTAGATCCATCAGGGTGATAGATAGGAATGGGGTTGGGGGGAAGGTGACAAGGGTGACAGTATTTTTTTTGAGGGCAGTGTCACTGGCCCTCACATGTGGGACCCGACTGGGGTCGCTGGCTTCCCAAGCCAGCACTTAACTACCGCGCCACTCAGCCGGCCCAAGGGTGACGGTATTAAGAAATACAAATTGGAAAAATGGCGGAATAGACAGATGCTGTGCTAACTACCTCCTAGGATCACACCAAAATTACAAACAATTTATACAACATTCAACCCCGGAGGTCCACGGAACACTAGATGAACAGAACCACTAAATGAAGAACTTAAAGAGGAGGCCACGTTGTGGCTGATAGGATGGGTGGAGACGAGAGAGGGCAAGCCCCGTGAGGGAAGCCCTAGCCGTGGGAAGCTTGTCTGCTTGGGGGAGAGACCCTCCGCCCGCACACCAAGCTCAGCCCAGAGTTCCTTTGCCAGGAAGAGGAGTTCTAAGATAGCTGGCAGTAAATTAGTGAGGACTCTCTTTGCTCAGCTCAGTGAGGTTGAGAGCGGCTAGAGAATCAGTGGGGCCGGTACACGGGCTTGCTTGCCGGTGAGCACTCACCTGGTTCCTGGTGGAGGGAGTGGCTGTGTGAGCCGGGAGCCTGCGGGGACAGACTGAAATGAGCACCTTTGGTACAAAAGCTGGAAGTTCTTGACTATTATTCCCCTGGTTTGGAGCCTGCACGTGAGTGGTATACAGGAGGGTGCCATTTTGTCAGGGTTGGACCCTCCCACAGAGGGTCAGGTCCGGGAACTCATTGTTCTGGTGGAATTGGCGCAGAAGAGCATGAGTGTGCATGCGTGCACGCATGCGGACTTGGATCCCCACCCTCTGCCCGGCTTGTACAGCGTTGCCAGGGAAACGCTGGGCAGGTACCCTCCGGCTCCAACAGGCTGCTCACTGAGATGAGGGAGTGCGAGTGCGTGAGTTGCCTAGGATCCCCGTTCTCTGCACTGCGCGTGCAGAGTTAACAGGCTGGTGATTGGTTGTCAGGCTGCTCGGCCTGATCTGCAAGTGGATGATTGGGACAGGCTGAGACTGGGAGGTTTCCTGGGAGTGTTGGGCCGTGAGCTGTGTGCCTGTGTGATCCAGCCAGCGCTCTCCTGGTGATCTATCTAATATATCAAAGCAATCCCAGAGTGACAGCCAGAATGAGTAAACAAAGAAACATGTCACAAGTAAAAGATCAGAAGAAACCTCTAGAAATGGAACTAAATGAAACAGAGGGATCCAACCTTTCAGAGACCGAGTTTAGAACACTGATAATAAGAATGTTTAACAAACTTAGTGAAGACATAAGGAAGGATAGAGAAATCATAAAAAACAACCAGTTAGAACAAAAGAATACAATAACTGAAATGAAGAACACACTCGAAGGCATCACCAGTAGAATAGATGAAGCAGAGAATCGGATCAGCGATTTGGAAGACAAAATAAGAGAAATCACCCAGTTGGAACAACAAAAAGACCAAAGAATAAAAAACAATGAAAATAGTTTAAAAGCCCTATGGGACAAAATGAACCACAACAACCTTTTAAATCATAGGAATACCAGAAGGAGAAGAGAAGAAGCAAGGTATCGAGAATGTATTTGAAAAAATAATGACTGAGGGACCGGCCGAGTGTCGTGGTCGTTAAGCGCTGGTTTGGGAAGCCAGCGGCAGTTCGGGTCTCACATATGAGGGCCAGTGACACTGCCCTCAAAAAAAAAAATGACAGAAAACTTCCCTACCCTGGTGAAGAAAATCAACATACATGTCCAGGAAGTGCAGAGGGTTCCAAACAAGCTGAACCCCAACAGGTCCACACCAAGACACATCATAGTTAAAATGGCAAAGGTTAAAAACAGAGACAGAATCCTAAGAGCAGCAAGAGAAAGACAGCAGGTTACATACAAAGGAACTCCTGTCAGACTAACAGCTGACTTGTCTACAGAAACTCTACGAGCCAGAGGAGGGGCAGGAGATATTCAAAGTAACACAAAATAAAGACCTACAACCAAGATTGCTCTACCCAGCACGGCTATCACTTTAAATTGAAGGATATATAAAGAGCTTCTCAGAAAAGAATAAGCTTAATGAGTTCATTACCACCAAGCCAGCATTGCAGGAAATGTTCAAAGGGCTTTTTTAAACACAACAAAGGGGTAAACAAGCTAACCTTGGAAGACCAGGAATACAAATAACAAAATGGCAATACATATGCACCTATCAATAATCATTTTAAATGTGAGTGGGCTAAATGCTCCAATCAAAAGACAGAGAGTGGCTGAGTGGATAAGAAAATAGGACACATGTATACGCTGTTTACAAATGCAATAAGATATTTCATGCAAATGGAAATGAGAAAAAAAAGCTGGAGTATCAGTACTTATTTTGGACAAAATAGACTTTAAAATGACTACAATAAAAGACAAAGAAGGAGGGCCGGCCGAATGGCACGGTGGTTAAGCGCTGGCCTGGGAAGCCAGCGGCCCCGGTTCAATCCCACATGTGAGGGCCAGTGACACTGCCCTCAAAAAAAAAAGACAAAGAAGGGCACGATAACCCTAATAAACATCTATGCACCCAACATAGGAACTCCTAATTACATATAACAGATTTTGACAGACATAAAGACAGAGATCAACAGTAACACTATCATAGTAGGGGACTTCAACACCCCATTGTCACCAATGGACAGACCCTTTAGACAGAAAATCAACACAGAAAGAGTGGCTTTAAATGACACTTTACACCAGCTGGACTTCGTCGATATTTTTAGAGCATTTCACCCTGAAACAACCGAATATACATTCTTCTTAAGTGCACATGGGACATTTTCCAAGATAGACCATGTTAAGTCACAAAACAAGTCTCAGTAAATTTAAGAAGATTGAAATTATATCAAGCAGATATAAAGGAAAAACTGATGGTTGCTGGCTGGGAGGAAGTGGGGATGAGGGAGAGGGGGAAGGTTTTGGACAGCGTAGGTGGGTGACTACAATGTTGCTGCAGGAATATGGGGGGCAGTTCTGGGAATGTAATTGATAGTGTTGTTGTGAAGAGACTATTATGTTAAGTGAAATAAGTCAATCGGAGAAAGACAAATATCATACGATCTCACTTATATGTGGAATGTGAAAAACTGAATGAACGAGCAAAGTAAACAGACTCATAGATATAGAGGAAAAACTGAGGGTTGCTAGTTGGGAGTGGGGTAGGGATAAGGGAGAAGAGGAAAGGATTAGACAGCATAAATAGACAAGTACAATATTGCCACAGGCATATGAAACACAGTTCAGGGAATATAATAATGTTGTCAAAATTTTGTGGGGTGTCAGATAGTCACATGCCTTGTTTGGGAGATCACTTCATGGATGGAGTAGAGGCTTGATCACTGCACTGTACACCTGAAGCCAATGTTGTATAATATTGTATGCCAACTGTAACTGAATATATATATATATATATATATATATATATATATATATATATAGTCGCAGGATGTGGAGTATACTGTCGAAGGGAATCAAAGTAATTGTAATAGATATGTATGATATGGGGGGAGGAGTGGGGTGCGAACTGGGTGAGGGGATTGTCACTTTGAGGGGTAAAAGGTATAACTATTGCATTGTGTTGTACACCTGAAACTAATTTTTTTAAGAAAAATGTTTATTTCACAAAAAAATTATATGAAAAAAAAAGTAATATAAATTGAGAGTTGCAAAGTAGTCATGGGGATGTAAAGTATAGGGAATATAATCAATTATATGGTAATAAGTATGAATAGTGCCAGGTGGGTACTAGTCAGAGGGATCACTCCTTAAATTATATAAATATCAAACCACTATGCTGTACACTTGAAACTAATATAAAATAATATTGAATGTCAACTCTAATTGAAAATTTTAAAAAAAGTGGGAGGGAAAGATCAATAATATTGTGATAGTGTGGTAGTATCAGATGGTTGCTGGACTTATCATGGTGATCACTTCTTTAGCATAGGTAATACAATCAATAATATGGTAATAGCACTGTATAGAGCTATTTGGGTAGTGTTGAATAACCATGATGTACACCTGAAACTAATATAATGCTGTATGTTAGCTGTATTTTAATAAAGATACCTTTAAAGAGAAGTGTTTCATTTATATACTTTTTAAAGAAATATGTATTATTAAAGAAAATCTAAATAAATGGAGAGGCATTCAATATCCATCAATTGAAGATTCTGTATTATTAAGACCACAATTATCCTTCAATTGATCTATAAATTCAACACAATTTATATCAAAATCCCAGCAAACTTTTTTTTTTAATATTCACAGACACTGTCAAGTTAATCCTAAAAATTATATGGAAGGGCAAAGGATTTAGAACAGTCAGAATGGTCATGAAAAAGAAGAAGAAAGTCAGAAGACTTACTCTCACCTGAGGATAGATATATAGATGAATGCAACAAAAATAAATGTTTACATTTATGGTCAATAGATTTTTCTTTTTAAAGATTTTATTGGGGAATTAGGGGAGAGGGCAAGCCAAGTTGTTCTTCTTCAATCTTCATTGTGGAGGGCGACAGTCGCCTCTAAGCTCAAAGTGCTGTGTTCAATTTTTAGTTGCAGGTGGGCATAGCCACCATCCCATGCAGGAGTTGAACCCAGCAACCTTGTTGTTAAGAGTGCACTCTGTATCCACTGAGCCATCCGGGCAGCAGCTAAGCTCAAGGTGCTGGGTTCAGTCTCCGTTGCGGGTGGGCATAGTCCTCCATCAAACAGGCAGTCTTGTTGTTACACCAGCTGAGCCACCCTGCCATCTGTTGGCAGCTCAGCGACAGCTCAGCTTGGGCTCAGTGTCACTGGCCCATGTGGGAATCACATGAGCCCTGTTGCTCAGAGCTCATGTTCTAAGCCAACTCTTAACAAACTAAGCCACTGAGCCAGCCGTGGTCAATAGACTTTTTTGACAATGGTGAAAAGGTGTTTCAGTGGGGAAATTATAGTCTTTTCAAAAAACAATGGTACTGAGGCAATGCAAAAAGATTACTTAGGCCTCTATCTCACATAATACACAAAAATTTACCCAAAATCGACCATAGATCTAAATGTAACAGCTAAAACTCTTAGAAGAAAACATTGGAGTAAATGCTTTTGACCTTGGGATAGGTAAAGATTTCTTAGCTATGACGCCAAAAGCCAAAGTGACAAAATAAAAAATAGGTTCATTGAATTTCAACAAAAATTTAAAAATATATGTATGCTTCAAAGGTCACCATTAAGAAAATGAAGACAAGTCTCATTTTCCTTCCCTGATTCCCCAATGCTGTTCCCCTTTCCCAGTTCCCCAATAAAATCTTAGGAAAAAAAAAAAGAAACTGAAGACAAGTCTCAAACTGGGAAAAAATCATTTGCAAATCATATCTCATAAAGAACATTTATCCATAATATACAACCAACTCTTAAAGAATTAAAAGACAATCCAATTAAGATTGGACAAAGACCTGAACAGACTTTTCTCCAAAGAAGATATACAAAGGATCAATAAGCCCATGGAAAGTTGTTCCAGATCATTTAGACATGGTACACTTAAAATGGGTAAATTTTATGATGTTTAAATTATACCTGGATAAATCTGTTAAAAATATGTATTAAAGATCCATGGTAAAAAGAATGTAGGTCTATGGAACTGAATTTGACACACCCTTTCCCAGAATTTGCTTATGAGAAAGATGATTTATAAAGTGGATCTGTCAGATGAGTTAAATGACATCTTCACTGGACATCTGAAGTAAAGTGGTCAGAACTAGCAACATTTTCAATATTGGCAAATCTTTTGTCACCCTCATAGCTATTTTCCTGTACATATGCACATAGCTATTTTCCTGTACACAAAGAATGATCTGGTGAAACAAAATCAAACAGAAATAATGGGTGTAAATTCTGAAAATCTGGATTCATATCCTGGTTCTAACAGTAAAACTTGAGGCTTTCTGAACCTCATTTTTTATATCCACAATCAACAGAATAATATAAAAATCTATATGAAACTGTTTTTCAAACAGAAATTACAATATACATTAAAGGGATTTTTTATTAGTGGTAGTAGAGAAGAGAAAATGTACAAATAAATAAACTATGTTAAAGAACGAAAAGTGACCTAAGAAATATGTACATAGCACACTATGGGGTTTCAGAGGAAGGACAATTTCTTTTTTTGTCCTGAGTGAACAGGAAAGTTTCATGGAGATGCTGACATTTAAACTGGCTATTAGTGTTTGAGCAAGTAGAGAATGGATAAGGGAAACCAGACAGAAAAATCAGGGGAAGTGAGGGCAACACAAGAGGCACAATATACATAATGTAATATACATCCGCTTACCTAAGTATAGTTTTCTTTCTTCCTCATCCCTCCTTACACCTGAAAGGCTTCCTGTCTCCATATTCCATTTCTATTCACAAACAGCAAATTTTACCTCCTCTGCTTTGTTCTTCTCTGACTCAGTACCCTACCCAGCCTCCACCCCCTACAGATGTGACAGGAGATCTGACCCAATACTTTGCTGAAATCTCTCATTTGGCACTGTTCTAAGATAACATCACATGACGATCTTTGGATTGTAAAACTGAGGTATAAGCTTTTGTTGTATTCTTTGTTACAGTTCCTACATGCAGTGCCTTCTAGAAATTACTTGCTGAATCAAAGTGAATTCACTGAATTCACTTTTATTCTTTGCCGAATATCACGCTAAATAGAATACAATGCAGGACTTGATTCTTGCTCTCAAGTTGCTTATACCCTAGTCAGAAAGTCCCAAGATTCACGTGAAATAATTTAGAGAATGATAGGAAATGCAATCTAATGCATTCAGAATTGGTGAATGTCTGCCCCAGCCAATATTTAACAGGGACAGTAAAATCTGTGTAACCTAGCCACTCCTTGCCATTGGTCAAACTGTTATAGACAGCCAGATAGAGGAGAGTGGAGACAAAGTCAAATAAATGTGATAAAAAGTGGCAGATGTTCCGTCAATGGCAAATTAAAAACAGACAAACAAGCACACTAATAACAAAACCTGTTAGAAATGTCCATTAGTAATTGGTTTAAATCAAAATTGCACAACAAAGGATATGTCTTAAATGAAAATTAAGCTATCTCCTGTCTCATCTTAATAAACACCACACTCAAATTATTTGGTTCCCTTAAGAGACACTTGTAAAATTCTTTCAGAAATAAGTATTTGGTTCTAGGTAACTTTTTGCCAATTCATATTATCTAGTCCATCAGTGGTTCTTAATGGCGTTTGTGTCATGGACCACCTTTGATGAAAGTTGATAAATGTCTCCCAGGAAAAACGTACAGTTTTTTGCATGACATATAGATGATATTTGGATATGCCTCCAAAGTTCATTCATATAAGTGAAGGCCCTTAGAGGAGACTCCTAGGCCAGCAAAAGGAAATACTCAATCACAGGGAGCTAGTCAGCCATGGAAGCGTGTGGGGTTCATTCCAGAAGAGTCTAAAGCAGAGGCTATCACCTGTCTGGTCCCAGTCCCAGGCAAATCGCATTTACAGAGATTTGCAACGATCCCAGACACTTTATCCTGAGTCTATTAAACATTAAACATTTGAATCACTTAGTTAATATTCCTCATTCTGATTCTATATTTTTGATGATAATTTGTCTACCTATAAGGAGAGAATGCGAGGGCTAGGAGGTGAGAGTGACTAACCCTTATAATTGTTGCAAATCTCACTATAAATTAAATAAATTGTGCTTTGGGTTTATACATCAGCCTCTGTGAACCTGGTTAACATTAGTCCTTGGACCTAATCATCTAACAATATCCTGGGACCTAATCATCTTTAGACCAATAAAAAGACAAATTTCTGAATGTGGTCTAAGAGCTGGGAAGGGATCCCTCAAGAGGCCTGTGAGGCCGTTTTGGTGTTCATCAACCATTGCTGGTATTGCCTAAACTTCTGCATATGCATGCTGAACCTTGACCCATGTGTGCCCACTCAGTCTTTTATAGTTTATAATCTTTCAAATTCATTGTCAAGCTTGGTTTGTGAACATGCACACCATATCTATAGTTTTAATCAGTAGTAGACACAACTTTTGCATTATTTAACATATATATTTTAACGCATGTGTCTTTCATTATAGTAAAAATCTGACAAATAAATTAAAGGAATAGGCAAGAATTTGCTTAGGAGTTCCATTTTGAAAAGTTTCCTCCAAAAAGTCACATCTATGTGCCTCTGTCAAAGCCTGAACCTAGGTTGTATTTGAAGGGGGAGAAAACAATTCATTTGTGGATATTGTGGTAGGCACAATTCTAAGGTGGCTTCTAAGAATCCTGACCCCTGGTATGTGTACCTTATATAATCCCCTGTGTGAATATAATAGGATATCACTCTTATGATTAGGTTATGTACTCTGGCAAAGGTGAAGGAATATTCTAGATTAAATTAAGGTCCCCAATCAGTTGATTTGAGCTAACAAAAGGGGAGATTATCCTGGTTATGCCTAACTTAATCATGGAAAGCCTCAAAAGACTGGAAAAGTCAGAAAATTCTAAGCAGAAAAGAAGTCCTTCTGCTGGCCTCGAAGAAAGCAAATATCATTTTAGGAGCTGCCTCTGCAGAAGGCCATGCAGCTAGGACCTAAGGGCAGCGTTTAGAAGCTGAGAATGACCCACAGGTGATAGTAAAGAGGAAAATAGAGGCCTCATTCCTGTAACCACAAGGAACACAATTCTGCAAAACAACCTGAATGAGCTTGGGAGAGGATCCAAGTACCAGATGAGAACACAGCCCACACATTGACTTCATTTCAGCCGTGTGACATCCTGATCAGAGAAACCAACTACACTGTACCTGGACTTGTGACCTACAAAAAATGTGGGATAGGGCCAGCTGAGTGGCATGTTGGTTAAGAGCTAGCTTGGGACGCCAGCTCTGAGAAGCAAGGTCCCGGGGTTGGATCCCACATGAGGGCCAGTGACACTGCCCTCTACAGCTAAGATAGTGAACAACAGCTCCACCTGGAGCTGGACTGCCGTGAGTCCCCGGAATTGGCCTAGGCTGCAGCCCTGCTGCAGTGGGCTGCCATAAGCTACCGTGAGTGGCCGGCAGCCAGCGTGAGTGGCCAGCAGCCAGAGTGAACTGCCAAGAGCCACAGAGAGCGGCTTTCCAGAGGCTGGCAACTGATCTGCCTCATCCGGGAAGAGCACAATGATAATATCAACATGGACCAGTGAAGCGATGTCCTCCACAGCTAGACTGAAGAACAAAAGGACAGCAACTTGTCTGTTCCCCTTCCCTGATTCCCCAATAAAATCTTAAAAAAAAATTGGGATAAAAATAGGTTGCTTAAAAGCCATTAAGTTTGTGGCAATTTGATATGTAGCAATAGAAAACTAATACAAAAATAAATTAAGAACCTGTGGCCTAATGGATAATGTGACCATGTAGATAACATTGCATAGCAGCTGTGACATTCAAAGGTCAGGTGACAGCATAAGGATTCCAGTCTTCTCAGAAAAGCTTTGATTATTCTTTAGGTCTAAGCTTTACTAGGGGAACTAGCTACACAACAATTCCCCAGGCAGATCAGATCTAACAAACTCAGATTTATTTTTGTACACCAAACCATTCCTTATTAAATATGTACAGTTGTCCTGTAGACGGCCATTTTTCCTCTTTTTCCTCCTAGTTACCTGGCCTAATATGGCTGCAAAGCCTCCTCCCCAATCATTGTTGCTGTTTGAAATTCATTGTTCTTACCAGTCAGAGACCCTGTGTTAGTCACTTAGGAATTGTTTATACTAAACAGCCCTTGTAACAACATCAAACTATGTGCAAAATTCATATATATATATATATCCCAACATAAATGATGGTAGCCCCATGTCTCATGTTCTATACTTATGTTTCTTCTCTCCTATGTTTCCAACAAAACAATACTCGTCTAGTGTCCATTCTCATAGATTCCTGGCAGATGAGATGTGTTAATCTGATCTGTTCATTCATTCAACAAATATTTGTAGAATGACCTATCACATGCAAGATACAGTCAACAGTCTCTGTGGGACAAAGCCAGCTTCATAGGTCTGTCATCTGTGCAGTTACCCAGGGCTTTGTATGTACAAGGGCCCTTTTTTTCTTTAATGTGCTGCCTTTGCCATTTTGATATTCCTAATCATTTTGGAACAAAAGGCCCTACATTTTCATTTTACACTGGGCCTTACAAATTATGTATCTGATCCGGCTATGGGAATATAATATAACGGGTACATAAATGGACTAAAAGAATAGTGGGGCTATCTACATGCTAGTCTGTCATTAAATGATTTCATGATCTTAGACAAGTCAATTCCCTCTCTGAACTTCAGCTGTCTCTCCTATAAATTGAGGGGACAAGACTGGGTCAGTGTTTCCCAAACTTGTCTGATAATGAGAATCACCAGGGGTGATAGTTATGAGTATGAAGTTCATATTCTGAGTGGGAACTTCTAATTCTTTCTGTCAGCTTGCTCCCATCCCAATGTCTCCAACAGTCCCCTTCATCCCAGCACTGATGTTCCACCCCCATCTCATAGCCATATGTGAGGTCACATCTGTTGCGGTGGGGGACATGAAATCAGGTGAAGCTTCATGGAGGAGGCCGCATCTGAGTTGGACCTTGAGGAATGGGGCAGGATTTCCCAGGCGGAGATGGAGGGGAAGATTTTCCAGAGACAGATGACATTTATGTGCAAAGTCAGGGATGCTGGATAGGTGCAGGGCATGGGTTCATAAGTCAGGGGTGGGGGGACGGGGTTCAAATCAAGATCTGGCACTAAGTGTCTCTTCCTGTGACCCCCAGTCCTCTTCTGCATCAGTGTGAACTTCACTCTCACAGACTCTCACATATACACAATGTGTGTATGAGAATATGTCTACAAGTATATCTCTACGTTTTGGTTCTTTCCCCTTCCATTTTTGAGAACATAAATATTTCTGTTATTTTGTCAGTGGAAATGTGAATTCTGACTCTTTTGCTAGTATCCTTTTCTATGACAGCCTATTTAAACAGCCACCTAAGGGTTGTCTGAGCCTCTCAGGATCAGACTCCTATGGGTTTATTATGGGAATGTGAGTGTACACAGTGTAATTTCCATTCTGTAAGCTTCTTATTTGTGATATCCTGGCATTATTGACACACATTTGGAACATCTTCATATGTTGTACAAGCAGCAATAAAATCACCAAATAATAAACAGTACCAATTATTTTTTTTATTTGACTGACATATGAACTAACATAAATAAAATAGGAAATAAAAATCAGTAGCAAGAAAGCAAGCAGGAGAGCACCCTTTTTTAATCCCCCAATAGTTCATAATTTCATGGAACTTTGCAGAATCACCTTGCTTCTTTCATAAACACAATTCTATCACAATGGGTGAAAATAGTCATGTCAATGCCAATAATTTCAAAGTTATGATGTTCCTGCCATTGAGCACAATTTCCTAGTGCCACTGCCTGATGCTTCACACAAAGCACAATTCAGATGCCTGACTTTGCAAATGTGGGCACCGACATTTAATACATTGGGAGTTTTGCTTTAGCTTGCATTATTTCATGCAATTCAACCAGCTACCAGCTTTGTGAGTGACCTTGCTGTGGCATTAGAGGGAACTAGGCTTACTGATTCATACCTTCTCACTGATAGCAGAATAAGTTGCAGGTCAACCTGGGATCTTTGTCAGGTTTAAACCTAAACATCAGCCAATACAGAAAAAACACCTCATCTCAAAGCATCTTTTTTTGTGGGCTGTGGGGAAGTTGATGTAGCGGCATAATATCTGAGTGCCACAAAAGCCTTATTAAGTATCACAGCAACAGCTGGAGCTGCTAGAACTGGCAGAGCACTGAACGAAACACAGGCCTGTTAGAGAAAGGAGGAAAGAAGGTATAATTTGAAATATTAAACAATGTATCTCTGGGCTGCTGGTGACCATAAAAATCCCAGCAGCTTGAGTGGAGTTTTGTATTGCATTGAAAGCAATAGCTATGATTCCCTTTGGACATGTTGACTCGTCACATTTCCCCCTACAAAGATAATATGAAACAGCACTTTGGAAAGCCAATATATACCATGTGCTGCTTGATGGATAACAATAGTGAGAGTGCTTGGAATGAGCAGATATGTGTTTATTTTATAAACAACTCTAAGGCAGAGAAAAACCCTGAGGTTAGCATTCAAGGCCTTTTATCTGCTTAGCTTACCCTGCCACACCAGACTTCACTTCACTGCTCTCTACCATGAACAGGTCTTGAATCCTCTCAGCACATGCTATATTCATTCCTCTCTGTGTGTCTGCACTCTATTTTTGATTCTGCTTGCAATAACCCTCTCTCCTACCTCCAACCTCAAAAAATCTACTTCTCACATTTTTCTTTGAGAGCTAACTTAGGTCCCATCTCTTCCCAAAAGCCTTCCCACTAAACAAACCCCAGTAATAGCTTCCTTCTATTTATTTCTATAGTGCTTACTAGCTGCGCCACACAGCCTGGCCCCTGCTTCTACACAATCTTGTATAATTCTCTAATACAAAACTTCTGGAGCTCAGAGACTTATATTCCCCATAGTGACTAAGAAGTATCATCACATAGCAATTTGTAAAATACTGTTCGGTGGTAAAACGTGTGACCTTTGAATCCCAACTTTAAGCTATGTGTGTGAGTACAAGCAAGTTATTTGACTTTACTAAGCTCCAGTTTCTTCATCTGTGAAACAGAAATACAATAGTCTCTAATGCCACAGAGGATTGGTTCCAGGACTCACCTACAGATATCAAAATCTGTGGCTGCTAAAGTTCCTTATATAAAATGGTAAAAGGGGCCAAACACATAGTGATGGAAGGAGAACTGACTCTAGGTGGTGAGCACACAGTGTGATATAAAGATGATGTATTATGGAACTGTACACCTGAAACCTATGTAATTTTACTAACCATTGTCACCCCAATATTTTAATTAAATTTCAAATTAAAAAATGATGTAGAACAATGCATAGTTAGCCCTCTATATCTGCGGATCCCTAAATGCATATTGAAAATACTATTTCAATCCATGGTTTCCTGAATCTGCGGATGTGAAACCCATGGGTACAGAGGGCTGACTATAATAATAGCTACCTCACAGAATTAACTCTATCCTGTTCTCAAATTTCATTGCTACCATTGAAGTTCTATTAATGCTTTTACTTCTGGGGGGAAAATTGCTGTTTCCAAGAGCCTGTAGTCTACATTACTCAGTAAAGAAGTTTGTTGAACACAGACTCAAATCACTGGGTTGAATGGCCACCAAACATGACCTTAAATATGGTGTTGAAAATAGGAGAATTCATCCTTTTTTTCCCCCTTTCTTCTAAAATTTCATCCTCTAGATGCTTAGGGAAATGTAAGAAATCATTGATGGTCATTCATATTCTAAAGGTGGGCTCTTAAAAGTTGCTGAAAATGAAAAACATAGCCTTAGGTGGTATTTGTGAAAGTGGCCTAAAATTAATAGTAATAATAATAACAGCAACAACAACAATATTTTTTGACAATTTCTGAGTATGTATTAAGTGCCAGGTGCTGTTCTAAGTACTCTGCATAAATTAACTCATTTTGCCCTCATCAGAATCCCATGAGGTAGGTATTATGATTATCCTCACTTAACAGATGAGAAGCTAAAGCACAGAAAGTTTAACTAATTTTCCTAAGGTTACACAGCGAAAAAGGAGCCAGGGTTTAAACCCAAGTCCATTTGACTCTATACAACCTGTGTTCCTAATCATTACTATATCATATTGAATCTCCAATAACATCTAGTAAAAAGAAAAGAGAAATAAACCTAGTAACTAAAGTTTTCCAAATAAATATGGTTACAAGGTAGATTCGTTGGTTTTTAATTTAAATTAATGATACCAGTAACCTGGATGTTATACTTACCTAATTTTTCTCCCTGACCTCCCACATCCAATTACTCAAAAAGTCTTATAGATTCTACTTGGCAAATAGCTCCCAAATGCATTTATTCTCTTCTTCCCCAGAGTTACCACCTTAGTCTAGGTGTCATCATCATCTCTTGCCTCTTAACTGGTCTCCTCACTCCAGTATTTCCCACTATTAGTTCAGAGGGCAGATAGAGTGATTTTCCAAAAATGAAAATCTGATAATATCACACCTTGCATAAAACATGTAAGTGGCTCCCCGTTGTCTTAATAATAAAAATCTAAACTTCTAAACCTGACTTATATCATAAAAGATACTTCATGATTTGAATTATATTTCCCTCTCCAGGTAGTTCCTTGTAAGGACACCCTTTCCCTAAGTGTATATTGCAATAATAAAATAAAATCCAATTCTTTAAAAATGCCTTGGTCCCTCTGAAATCATAAGATATACAGAGAAAATATTGTGGCTTGAGCTGAAGGGATACAAGAAGCTGCTGAGGGCTTTAAGAGAAACTAAGTCAGAAGCTCAGAGCAGAAAGAGTAGAAATTCTATGCAAATGGATAAATACAGTCACCACTTTTTTCATATTTGTAACCCACATCAGAACAACCAGTTTGAACTACCAGTGACTGTACTTTGCAGAGTAATTTGATGTTAGCAATTAAATCCTTTGGAAATATATTGAAATCCCGTAAGAAAGATTTTTTCCCTTATTTTAAAGGCCTAGCAAACATATTTTTAAGTATTCAAACTATAAAATTTCTGAGTTCTATTTAAAAGAGTTTTTCAACATACAGCCTACATCTTACTTAGAAAAATTAGTATTAGATAGGCAGGGTAAAATGAGAAAATCAGATGAGAAAGGGTAAATTACTAGCTGAAGGTCACCAAGCTAATTACTAGCGAAGCCCAGATTAGAGCCTCTAGTGATTCCGAAGCCAGCTATCTCAAGTTTGGCTTCATAGATAATGTGCTTTTTACCCCATAAAAAAAAATACTGGAGACCTTCACCCTTGAGTCATGGGTTAAAATTGAATGCTTAAATCAACGTTTTTCCCCAGTGTTTCTAGTGCTTCCGATTCCAGGGGACTCAAGAGTCACTGAACAGTAGAAGATGAATTGTGCCATTAGGCAGTGAATGCAAAATTGGGTTTAATCTGGCATTAAATGGCTCCTCCAATTTATACCCATTTTCACTCCTATTAGCCTCTGCCTCCCAACAACATGCCCAAACATTTGAATATGGATTAAGTTGAATTTCTTTCTTATGAGTAAGTTTCTTCATTATGTATTTTTTGATTTTATCGTCATCAAGTCCTCATTTTTATAGGAGATAACAGTGACTGCATTATACAGTAACTAAATCTTTACTCTGTAAAGTGGAAAACCTACACATTTAAACACTCAAATTTCCTGATTTTCTTTTATCCTGCCTGGTTTCATCAATAACTGTTTTTGCAATGTCTTTATTGTACGAAATTCTCTACATATTTTTGCTTCATTTTTCGGGCTAAAGCCAGATAACTAATGAGTACACCTTCCTAGCCATCATTAATTTCATGCCTTTTGCATTGATTAACTAGCTGATTTTTCTATGATGGCCCATCACCAGCTATATTTATTTTTTAATACCCTTGTTATTGCACAAGACTAATTTACCCAGTGTTAGTTCCATCTGTTTTCATCAGCCTTATCAAATAGCATACAGTCAAAAATGTATGTACAACAGAAAGCAAATTAGTGGTTGCCAGAGGTTTGTGGGAGATGGGGGATGGCAAATGAATGCTTAATGGTAGGTTTCCTTTGGGGGTGATGAAAATGTTTTGGAACTAGATAGAGGCAATGGTTGCACAAAATTGTGAATGTACTAATAGCCACTGAATTGTACACTTCTAAATGGTTACTTTATATTATACATATTTCACCTCAATTTTTAAAAGAGGTAATAAAAAATTATATGCCAACATGGAATTTATATTCTGTGGAAGAAAGGCAGGCAACGAACAAATAAGAATGTAAATCATGTTCTATATTAGAAGGTGCAAGATTCCAAAGAGAAAAATTTGCAAGTTTATATTGAAGAGGGGGGTATTGTTTTAAATAGGATGGCCAAAGTACACCTCATTTAAAAGACAGCATTTAGGGGCCGGCCAAGTGGTGCATTGGTTAAGAGCTGGTTTGGGGATGCCAGTGGCCCCGGTTCAGATCCCACATATGAGGGCCAGTGACACTGCCCTCTGCAGCCAACTACAGCTTCACCTGGCGCTGGGCTGTGCGAGCCCCGGTGATGGTGTGGGCTGCAGCCTCTGCTGAAGTGGGCTGCCATGGGCTATAGTGAGTGGCCGGCAGCCAGCGTGAACTTCCAATAGCCACGGTGAGCAACATCCAGAGGCTGGCGACCGATCTGCCTCATCCGGGAAGAGCGCAATGATGATACCAACATGGGCCAGTGAAGCAACATCCTCTGCAACTAGACTGAAGAACAAAAGGACAGCAACTTGTCTGTTCCCCTTCCCTGATTCCTCAGCGTTGTTCTCCTCCCCCAATTCCCCAATAAAAATCTTAAAAAAATAATGAAATAAAAGACAGTATTTAATTAAAGACTTGAGGATGTTAAGGGAGCTAGCCAAATGGGCATATGGTAGAAGAATGCTCCAGGCTGAAGGAATACCAAGAGCAAAGTCCCTGAGGTTTCAAACATATATGGAGAACTATCAACTCAAAGATGCTTTTGCCTGACTTTAAGGCTGACTGCAGAGGCTAAGAAAACATCTCTATCTTCTGGCAGGATCGGAGATCAATGCATTTTCTGTTTGATAGTGTAGGTTGGCATGCATGGTTAAAGCTGCACACAATAAGCATAACACTCTGGACCAGGACTGACATTTATTATCATTTAGGCCTTCCATTTCTACCAGTAAATAGAAGTGCTTAAACTTTTGGTTCAAATTCCAGTTGACATTTTGGTCATTGGCTATTTTCAGTAAGTCATCTGCTTCTCAATAGAAGAGCTAAATAACTCCGAGGAGTATATTACGTTTTAAATGTGTGTGTGTGTGTGGGGGGGGTGGGGGGTAAAGTTTCACTTGGTTTGCTCATTTTCTGCAAAATTAATTTTGTTCCAACAAATAGAATCATTTGACAAATTTTAAAAATGAATGCATAGTCCTTCTGCTTCCTATCTTTTTCCTCTTTTCCAGAGACTGATACTTTTCCCTAAAGAACTAGACTAAGATGGCCACTGAAATGTTACAAACATTAGATCCTTTTGTGCCCCCTTTTCACCGTGCTGTCCTGACCCCAGTTGTACCAGGCTGTGTTAAAAGAGGGTCTTCTGTGGTTGCATCACTCAGCAGCATGGTTTGCATTTGCTTATTGAATTTATCCTGGCTTCATTTTAGCTCACTCACACTTAATTTCCTTTTTCTCCATTTCCACATATTTTATGTGTTTCCATAAGCTGGATCAAGCCTTTTGGGGAATTAAATGGGGTATGAAAAATAATAGAAGGAAGAAAATGGTAAAAGACCTAATAAGTCAAAAGACAAGAACAGATTGACAAAAATGTATCTGTCTATAATTTGTGGTGCGACCTGAAACTCTTTGGTCTGCTCTGTTCCTTCAGCAACATAAACCAATAGTCATATTCATATGGATATACACAAACAAAGAAGAGTACATACTTGAAACCCAGTGTGTCAACCTAATCATCATCTTTAGGAATGTCGAGATCTACCAGAGGATAAGTTCACTCCCAAAATATCACCAATATTAGTGATTTTCTTCAAGTAAATAAGAGCAAATTATGTGAATCCTGCCCCTACAAAAAGACACCAGCATAAGAGATAACAATTCGTTTAGCTACAGTTAAATACATTTGCTATTGCATTTACTT
Organism: Aselliscus stoliczkanus; assembly: GCA_033961575.1. Lineage (NCBI taxonomy): Eukaryota > Metazoa > Chordata > Mammalia > Chiroptera > Hipposideridae > Aselliscus > Aselliscus stoliczkanus. Next base: position 55,300,388 of record CM066737.1, read on the forward strand.
TATTTTTCATCTGAGAAGATCTAATTGAGAAGCTGAAGGCTTTCAAAGATATGTGATTGGGCTGGCCGAGTGGCGCAGTGGTTAAACGCTGGCTTGGGAAGCCAGCAGCCCCGGTTCGGGTCCCACATGAGGGTCAGTGACACTGTCCTCAAAAAAAAAAAAAAGGTAATACACTAACATGGATTCAAAGATATGTGATTCATAAAATATTATAACTCAGTGTATTCAGAGAAATATTTAACAGGGCATTTTAGATAAAGGAAGGCACAGTGTCCCACATAGATTTTAATCAGAATATACTTGGGCCCAAATCCCTATCTGTAAATGAATTGCTACATAATCCTTGTTGATGCCATAAGAACAAATGTGTACTGACAAAGGCTTTTCTAAAGCAATCTTTCTTTGGTGAACAGTATAACACTGAAAATATGGATGTTTGGTGGCTTTTGGTCCTCCCCAACCTTCCACTTCCCAACCCTTGCACACCATGTATGCATATATCTAAATCTTGGTGAATAATAAAGCAAGTGTTTTACTAAACTGCATACTAAATCAGCTGCCTTTACAAGTCCTGAACAAAATCTGCAAAAATAGTTGCAAAATAAAGGCTATTGAGACTTTTGAGGGAGATCATTCCTGGAAGTTATAAACTGCCAATATTTTTTAAAATAATAACTGAATACAACACAATGTCACTGGAAGGTACTTCTAGTCATCCCTTGCATTTCACAGGAGAACAAACAAATTATTAAAAAAATATGTAACAGTGAGATGTACCTCCTCTTCAGGAGCTTAGTAACCTGGCTGCCAAAGGTCTGTTGACCACAAGAAAAAAAAATGCTTGACAAGGAGGACTCCTTATGGTTCAGGGCCCAAATTCATAATCTGAGACTAGCAGCCACTGTTTGCAGAAGTCCCTCTCATGCACACTGCATTTCAGGGAAAAGCCTCAAACTGAGCTGCCAGGACTCCTACACTATGGTCCTGCTTTCTGAGTTGACCCTTATAAGAGAGCTCTGAAGATAGTATTTAAACCAATAGGACTGAGACTCTCTGTCCAGTTGGAGCTGTGCAGCTATATCCTCATTTGCATCTTCATCAACCAATCAGAGCAACTCTAGTTCAATTAGGACAGTGCTTTTTGAACCAATCAAATTGCAAAGATTGCCTAACCAGGCTGCCTAACCAGGGCTATATTGCCTGAGCTGTTTCACAGCCATGCTGATCCACAGCCATGCTGTATCATAATTGAGATGTATCACTCTTGACCTGTCTTACAGCTCCAAAACCAATCTGTATAACAATGCTGTTCCAAAGCCAAACTGTATATTAAGTTGTTTCACACCAGAGCTGTTTCACAATTGAACTATCTGCACTTAATAAAGTCTCTCTCCCCTCACTGAAACCCAAATTAGGGATTCTTGTTGGTGATGACCTCTGGTTGAGTGGTCCTACAAAGATTAATCAACAGACCTTGTAACACTAATTTTTCTCTGCTTTCTATCAGGAGAAGAAATGTGGGTAAAAGATGAAAAGGACCAAGTTCTGATGTTTCTATTGAAATTATTCTGAGCTGTAAAATCATTTCTGACCTCCTGCATGTCAAGTTTACTGATAAGGAATGTGTATGGCACCCTGTTTAACTATTTTATCTGTTAAAAACTCACATCACTAGTTACTCTGACTTTTACAAGTTCCAAGCAAGATCTTTGAAACTTTCTTCCAGGGAAGGCTTGACTTAAAGAACTTTACCATAGGCTAGTCCAGAGGACATTAAAATGAGAAAGAGTGAGCTATTTTGTTCCCAGACTTGATTGGGTAATTGGTAAGAATGGGGAAATAAACAACTTTATGCTGAACTTTTAGAATGCCTGCAGCATAATTCTGACAAGATCAGTGTATACGTAAAAATACATATTCCCAAAGTAGTTTGGTGGACATGGCAGTCTCTCACAATTTTAATTTTGTTCATTATTTTTTGCCTCTTATTCATTCCATTGACTCTTAACTGTGGTTTGAATCTAGCAAAAATATCTTGGGAATATGGGAAAAGAACAGAGGTCTAAAGTTGCTTTTTATCTTAACTATTTACTATGTATATATAAAGTTGTGAGAGTACTTGTATATTCCTAAAGTCTTGAATATCCATATTTTAAAATTCAAAGATTTCCTTTCAATTCCTGAGCCTTCTCATGTGTAATGGTATATAACTTCATGAAATGTCAAGCCAACTATTTCTGTATCCAACTAAGATTTCCCAACAAAGAACAAAAAATAGCTTGTCTCAAGAAACAATAGTGTAATAGAAGTTATCTGATTATACTTAGGCTTGGAAATTAAAGGCCTTTTTCCATAAAGGAACTCTTCTATTCCACGGACATTACTGTTATAACGACATATAATTCACAGTCATCTTTAACTGACTTCTCAAAGTCAGTTATTAGAAATCTCTAGATACTGAAATACTCATAGATCACATACAATTCCAACAAAAGAAAATTGGATGCATTTCATTGCTTCAGTGGAATTGTGGATTTCATTTTATTTTTCTTAGAAGGAGTATTATATTCCTGCACATCCATTGAAACTATGGTCAGGTTGTCCTGTCCTAACATGAAATAATACTTTTGATTCACACTCTGCTCAGGTATTAAGGGAACAACTAAGGTTCAGATAGCGATTTTGCAAAGAGGGTATTTTTTATTTTTTTGAATATTTTTATTAAAATATAGCTAACATACAATATTATATTAGTTTCAGATGTACAACACAGTTATTCAACATTTATATACCTAAAGAAGTGATCACCATGGTAAGTCCAGCACCCATCTGACACCATACTATGGTATCACAATATTATTGATCATATTCCCTATGCTGCATATTACATCCCCATTACTTTTATACTTATAAATTTAAACGTATTCCCTTTCCACTACCCCTCCTTTTTAAATTTATCAAGTATAGTTGATATTCAATATTATTCTATATTAATTTCAGGTGTACAGCATAGTGGTTAGACATTTTTATAATTTAAGAAGTGATCCCACTGACTAGAAGTGACCTACCAAACATAGTCGTTACCATAGTATTGACTATGTTTCCTATGCTTTACTTTATACATCCCCATGACAATTTTGTAACTACCAATTTGTATTCTTAATCCCTTCTCCCTTTTCACCTACTTCCCCAACCCCTTTCCTATCAGTCAACCATCAAAATAGTTTCTGTATCTATGAGTTAGATTCTGTTTTGTTTGTTGATTTTCTTCTTTAGATTCCACATGTAAGCAAAATTCATTGCACCTGTCTTTTTCTGTCCAGCATACTCCACTCAGCACAATAACCCTCCAGGTCCATCCACGCTGCCACAGATGGCAAGAACCCATTCCCGTCCATGGCCAAGGAACATTCCATTGCATATATGTACTACCTACTCTTTATCTACTCTGCCAAAGAGGTCACTTACCCTACCACCACCACCAGTAGAAGAGACACTTGAATTGGTAACACCCTTGTCCAATTGCTTTTTGAACTATGTCATACAAATGAATTTGCACACATATATTGTTGTTATGTAAATATGAATACTCACATACACACATAGCAAGTGGAGGAATAGGAGGAGCAGGAGGAGGAGGAAGAGAGGACTTGTGAATTATCTTGAATTATCAAGTAATTCATATATTAGGCTAAGTGAAGTTTCCAGATAAAGCTTGTAAGCTTTCTAAAGTATTATCATATACTTGCATGTATTCAGAAACTATAGTTGATTATTAATGCTTAATAATATTTAACACTTTTCATGTGCAATATAATTAAGAACAGCAATTGCTATATATGTTGCAGTGATCTTCTGAGAGTTTTACTCACACTTCATGGTCTCATTAGGCTATCAATGTTTAGTTTCTGTGTTTGGTTTTTATAGCTTTTCTATCTCCCTTTTAGCTCTCAGTCTCATAACTGTTACTTTTTTTTTTTAAAGATTTTATTGGGGAATCGGGGAAGGGGAACAGACAAGTTGCTGTCCTTTTGTTCTTCAGTCTAGTTGCGGAGGACATCGCTTCACTGGCCCATGTTGGCATCATCATTGCGTTCTTCCCGGATGAGGGAGATCAGTCGCTGGCTCTGGATGGTCCCTCACCGCGGCTATTGGCAGCTCACGCTGGCTGCCAGCCGGTCATGCTGGCTGCCGGCCACTCACTGTAGCCTATGGCAGCCCACTGCAGCAGGGGCTGCCGCCTACACCATCGCCGGGGCTCACAGCCCAGCTCCAGGTGGAGCTGTTTTTAGCTGTAGAGGGTATTGTCACTGGCCCTCATGTGGGATCAGAACCGGGGCTGCTGGCATCCCAAGCCAGCTCTTAACCAATGCGCTACTCCGTTGGCCCAACTGTTCCTTTTTGATGCCTTTATATTTACTTGGAGTTGCTTCCTAACTCTTATCTTATAAAGTGTAAAAATTATAACATTGCATTAGGGTTAAAATGTATATAAAATGAAATATAAATTATAAATATATGCACACACAATCATCCAAAAAGTATCAGGGTATATAAATAAAAATATACTGTTGCAAAGTTCCATATTTTATAAGAAGTAGAAAATTAACTCTAATTGTATGGGATAAAATAAAGACACATATTTTAACTCCTAAAGAAACACCTAAAAATAATAAAGAAATATGGTTAAATGGCCATAAATAAACTAATATAATACTAAAAAAATATTTGATTAACCCCCAAAAATTGCAGGAGTAGGAATAAAAGAGTAAAGGACCAGATAGGACAAATAGAAATATATAGCAAAGATTATAAATAGGAGAGAGAGAGAGAGAGAGAGAGAGAGAGAGAGAGAGAGAGAGAGACCATAAAATATGTCCCAATAAAGTTCAAAATTTAAAATATTACTCTGAATGCAGTAGAATTAAATTACAAATGAATAACAATGAGACAACAACATAGCTTTAAAAAAGCCCTAATATTTGAAAATTAAACAACATATTTCTAAATATACTATTAACCAAAGAAGAAGTCACAATGGTAACTAGAAAATATTTTGAAATGAATAATGATGAAAATACAGCACACAAAAATTTGTGGGATTCAGCTAAAGCAATATTAAAGGAAATTTTAGAATTTAAGTGTTGATGCTAAAAAATAAGTTTAAAATCAATAATTTAAATTTATACCTTCAGAAACTGGAAAAGAACAAGGAAATTAAACCTAAATAAAGTAAGTAGTTTAATAAAGGAAATAATCAAGATAAAAGCATAAATAAATATACTGAAGGTGGACAAACTAGAGAAAAACAATAAAGCCTAAAAGTTGATTATCTGAAAAGATAATTAAAACTGATAAACTGCCAGTAAGATGGATGCCAAAAAATAAAAAACACAAATCACCAATACCAGGAAGAATACCATTGTCCTCAATCGTAGAAGAGGAAAAGGAGCTTTCTGGCCTCTTCTTATAAGGGCACATTTATCCCATTCATAAGGTCTTCAACCTCATGGTGTAATCACCTCTCAAAAGTCCCACCTCCAAATACCAACACACTGGACATTAGTTTTCAACATATTAATTTCAAGGGGACACAAACATTAGTCGATAGCACTCTCTTACCTTATGTACTACTACTCAACTTCTTGCACTCCATGACCCAGCCACACTGGCTTTCATTTTGTTCCTCCAGAGTGCAAAGCACATTCAGACCTCAGGGCTTTTGCATAGCAGTTCTCTAGTTTGCTCTTCCTCCTAGGTCTCTCATTTTCATACAGTCCTTTTCTCTTCAGAGAAGCCTTTCCCATCATTCCCTCATTTTGCCTATTTTATTTTTATTTGAGAACTTATCACTACCTTACTATATCACACTAGGTTTATTTATTGTTTCTCTCCAGTACCATAATGTCAAGCTCATGAAAGAATATAGTTGGTTTTGTTCAATGCTGTATCCTCAGTGAGAACCCAGTAAATATTTGCTGAATGAATGAAATTTGCACAGTAAAAAAATCTAGTATTAAATGTTTTTAGAGTTAGGAAAGACCTTAAGTTAACTAGACCAGTTGCATATTTTTTACAGCAGTGTCTTAAGCCAAAAGAACCAGAGAGATCAAATGGCATATTAGAGGTGACAGAATTTTCTGGTGACAGATCCAAGACTAGTGTTGAGGTCTTCTGATTCCTTACTTAGTGCTCTTTCTTCTGACCTAATATGCCTCATGCTGTCAGTAACACTGAGACAAATATTGGAGAAATACTTTCCTGAATTATACAATGTCATTCTGCTTAAATGAAAGAAAGATATTGAATTGTGGCATGAGCGCAATATTTTTATTTATTTAACAGCTGTTTATTGACCATATACTATGTGGAAGGCACTGATTTCATTGTACAGGTGAAGAAGAAGTGACTCAGGAGTTTTAAGTGTAGACATGGAAATAAACCCAATTAATATAAGAGAGAATGTGATAAGTTTCATATGGGTGACAAGAAATATTATGTGGGACCGGCCGAGTGGCTCAGTTGGTTAAGAGCTCGCTCAAGAGTGCAAGCTGAGCTCTGAGCAACAGCAGTTTGATGCCCAGCCCGAGCTGAGCTGCCGCTGAGCTGCCAACAGGTGGCAGGATGGCTCAGCTAAAAAAAAAAAAAAGTATTATGTAGGTACATAGGAGGAACTAATTATGCATAACTGATTGAGGATTATAAAACTTTGATGGGAGAGTTAATATTTGAGACTTAATGGATGATAAGGGCAAATAAATAGGTAAGGGCGTGAACAAAGGCATGGGGGAATAAACACGCATGCACCCTGAAAGAGCAAATAGTATAGTTAAGTTAATCCATGGAGTCCGTGGTGCTCAGTAATCAATAAAGTTGGAAATATAGTTTGGGGAAATAATATAAAAGGCTTTGCATATCGGACTAAACCAAATGTTTGGGCTTCATTTCCTAGATGCTCAACCACCATCTGCTGAATAATATTACATACAGGAATGGAGGACCATTCTTTCTTTTAGGAAAAGGAGATGACACCATGTCAGCAGTGCTTTAGAAAGTTTCATCCGGCATCTGGGTATATGATAGATTGGTAGGGCAGTTTTGTGATTGGTGGAGAAGTAAGGGGAGAGCATTCAAAGCAGAGGCAACAATATGAGCACACTATAGAGGGAGAAATAAGCAATATGTGTTTGTGGGATTAATCAATCTAACTTGAACATGAGGCATTGTAGAAAATGAAGTTGCATAGAAACTACTCTAACCCATCTACTTCATGAGGTGTCTTCTGTTAATTACTCTGCCTCTCACTGAATCACCTAATCACACACACAAAAACAAACAAACAAACAAAACCAGGGAGTTGGACTTGACCATAATATGTTTTCTAATTATTTCAACTGTATTAGATTTATCAGCACAACCTGATATAACATGATTGATTAGGGGAAAGAACACAAACTTTGGAGCCAAACAGACCTAATTTCAAATCTTGAATCTGCCATTTACCAGTCATGTCTCCTTTGGCAAATTACTTTTCTAAGCCTTATGCAGCATATCCATTAAGTACAAATAATAGTACCCACTTCACAAGGTTATTTTCAGCGTTACATAAGATAACATGTGCAAAGTATCCAGTATAGTGCTTGATAAAAGGCCCCATGTATTTAAAAAAAAATAGTAAAGTAAAGCATAGGGGATATAGTAAAAAATATTGTAATAATTAAGTATGGTGCCAGGTGGGTACTAGACTTATGGGGGTATCACTCTATAAGTTATATAAATGTCTACCCACTGTGCTGCACACCTTACACTAATATAACATTGAATGTCAACTGCAATTTAAAAAATTAAAATTAAAAGACAAAAAAAAGATAGTAACTCTAATGCAGTCCTATTCTCTCATGAATTAGGCTCATTTCTGAAATCACTCATTATTATTAAGCTCAAGGTTTTTGATGAAAGTCTACAGAAATTTTCCCCTTTTCCTTGGCTCCAAGAAAACAGAACTCTGCCAAACGTAAACTGCAGGCTCTTGAGGAACTTGTCCACTGAACTGTGGGAAATGATGACAGATCCAGGAATAACGTGTCTCAATGTTTTCCACAGAGGACAAGTAAAAGAAACAGCATACCATTGAAATGTAGAAAAAAAATGTTTTTCATTACATTTTGATCTATTTTTACAAATTGCTTTTGCTCAAATCTCTAGTTTTAGTTATATCATCTTACAAATAGTTTGATCACTGTGATGTAAACATGCTAAGCTAACTTCTTACATAGTTCAATGACATCTGTTACTGTTTTGAGGCTGAATGTCAGGGCTGAAAGGGTCCTTAGAGGTTGAGGTATTGAGCTCATTCTTAAAGGACAACTTGAAGGTTTACATTACTTTGACTAAGAATTACATTTAGAAATTTAAAGATTACCTGTACCCAAGGTGTCAAGGTTCCCTTTAAAGAGGTGAAAACATATGGTTCACAGAAAAGTGAAATGTAATAGTTTTGAAACATATAAAACCATTTTTAACAACAATAATAATAAGATACAAATAAACCTATAATTGAGGTATAGGGTTTCTCCTATCTGCTTGGCAAAGAGCAAAACATTTGAAGAAAAACTGTTAACAAGGATTTGGGGAATCAGGTTCTCAGACGCTGTTGGTGTCATTAAACATATGTATAAATTTCCTGGAAGTGGAATTGCTGAATATTTGTTAATATCATTGTTGATTTTATCAGCATTATTATGAAAATACTTTTGAACGTATGTGGATCCCATAAGAATCCTTTTGCCACACTTTGAGAACCACTGTTATATACAATAGAATATTTATGAAACATATCCAAAAAACTGGAAAAAAATTTACTGCATGTGGGTAAGCGGTTTGAGGAAGAAAGGAGAGTTTTTAGTGTACACATATTTGTAGTTAGGACTTTTTGTACTGTGTGCAAAAAGTATTGCATATTCAAAAGAATTAAAACTGACAGAAGTATTAACTTTGCATCCTTAATAAAGCTAAGTAACTTCACCAATAATTCTTAACAGAACAAAAGGACTATGTTTGAGAAGTGTGGCCTATAATCCTGATGACTTTGGAGTCATTTCATAAATGCTACAAATCTATCATGATACCCTGGAAAGCATTATGATTCAGTTAAACATAGCCCTTCATACCAAAGTTTCACTCTTGCTTCCCCTGACTTTCTGACAAATAGTTAATGAAGGATGAACAAATGTTTAAAGGCAGTGGGAAGGCCCTTTTGCCATTGAAAATATATACTTCTAATATATCTGTTCTGTAAGATTCTCATTTCTTTTTTAAGGCACAAAATATTGAACAAATGTCCCAGTGAACTCAGTTCTCAAACATCCTGTTCTATGTAAGAAGGTTCGATACGTAGTAATTCAGCAAAAATTCTAAAAATTCATTACATTTCAAAATAGTTTTGATTTTCATTAAGTTTAGAGAAGGGTTTAAATAGGCGGAAATGCTCTTTATGAGGGACAAAGGGCCCAGCTGTGGATCTCCTTTGATGGCCTTTCAGAGCCAGGTGTCCCAGAGCTTGACCCACGTTTGCCTTAGCAAAAGAGAAATGTTCCTGTCAAAAATGTAAAGTTTGATGAAGTGGATGGTTCACCTGAAGCAAAATCCAACTCCATTAGTGAGGCATCTGGTTATTCAGTATTCAATTCTCTAGTGTAAGGATACTCAAGACTAATAAAATTTGAGCAAGAGAACTGTATACCTTCTGACATACTCAGTGAAGCTTCAATGATCTAGGAGACTGGCATAACCATCAACTCAATCACCCAAGCAGAAAATGAGGAAGTTATTCACTTGACTCCTTTTCTCTTCCCCTTTCCCAATTTGTTACCACCAAGTCCTCTAATAAAGAAATATTCTCCCACTTAAAAGTCTTCAATGGCAACCATCTACAAGATAAAATCCATACTCCTTAGCATGGCACCCAGTACCCTGAATCATCTGGCCCTTGCCTATCTCTCCAGCCCTTCTCCAACTTGTCCACCTGATAAATTGCAATCCATCTCTCAAAATAATGCTCAGATATTTCAGCTCTATGAAGAATTTCTAGATAAATTTTGCTTTTATTTACTGGACTTTTAACTCATCACTGAATACCCTTTGTCAAAATTCATGTCCTTTGCAAAAATTTCCACCACGTCCCACCTTCACCAAGATGAATTCTGGGTTCCTATAATATGTTGTTCATGTTTCTACGGCAGCACTAAACACTGTATTATCATTGTTAATACATCTCATACCATGGATTCCCTAAAGGCAATGACCACAGCTTATTTATCTTTGGGTTTTAGCAACTAGGACAATTCCTGGCCAACAACAGGCTCTTAAGTAAATGCTATGTAAAAGAGTGAAGAAATACTATCAAAGACAAGAACCTCAAAAGGCAGTGTAATATAATGAAAGGAACACAGATTTGAGGATTAAGATTTTGTTGACTAGCCAAGCTATATTTCTACATCAAAAGGTCAGCTCTGATTTCTATCTTATATGACCAACCAACAGCATTCAACAGTCCTTCACCCTCCTCTCCTAGATTCACTGAATTTACTGACTCCTACTTGGTTTTCCTTCTGCTTCATTGGTTGCTCTCGTCAGTCTCCTTTGCAGCTTCCCTCTTTTCTCCCCAGCCTTTAATTCTTGCATGTATTCACAGTTCAGAACTTGGACCTCTTCTGCTATCTATCTACATTCCTCAGTGATCTCATGGATTTGCTTACCATTTACATACTGTTCACTCCCAAATTTATTTCTCCATGGTGGACTTCTCTTTTAAACTCACATACTCAATTTCCCATCCAACATCTCCACGTAGGTATCTAAGAGACATATGAAATATAACATGTACAAAACCAAACTCCTGATTCCTGGTCTTCCCCATCTTAATAATCAACAACTCCAATCTTTTAGTTATCCCTGACATAAAATCTGGAATAGTATATCCACAAACCTGTTGTCCCTACCTTCAAAATATAACCATAATTCTATCACTTTTAATTCCATTTGCTGCTAATACCCTAGTTCAAGACATCATCATCTTCCTCAGGACCAAGCAGTAGCCTCATAATTGGTCTTCCCACTCTGGTCCTTACTCCATTCAGTCTGTGTTCCATCCAGGGTCCAGAATGCTCTTTGTAAAATATACCAGACCATGTCAGTCCTCTGTTCAAAACCTTCCAATAGCTTTTCATCTATGAGTAAAAGCCAAAATCCCTACAATGGCCTACACAGTCCTACAAAATCTGACCCTATTACCACCACTCTCTGACCTTATCTCCTAAATCTCTCTCTACTTCTCACTCTGCTTCAGCCACTCTTGGCTCCTTTTTGTTCCTTGAGGTCTGAAGGCTCCCACCCAGGGCCTTTGCACTTAATATCTCTCTGCCTAGATAAATCATCCCTGAATTATCAGCATGGCTAACACCCTCACTTCTGCCATGTCTCTGTTCAAGTACCACTTTATGAATGAGAAACCCTCTAACCTTTCCATATAATATAATCAAAATGTCCTACTGTCTTGATTTTTCACCATAGCACGCACCTCTCACTTCCTCTCTCCTCTCTCTCTATCCTAATTTTTACTGTAGATCTTCCTATCTTTCCACACTAGAATATATACCTATAAATGTAGCTGACCTTTTTAGCCATTGCTAAGTTTTCATCCCCTAGAGCAACACTCAATGTATAATAGATGCTCAATAAATATTTGTTGATTGAATGGATAATGAACACACTGGTTGTTGACTTCAAGCATGTCACTTTAACCCTCTCAATTATTTTTTTTTTGAGGGCACCAAACCAGGGCTGCTGGCTTCCCAAGCCAGTGCTTAACCACTGTGCCACTCGGCCGGCCCTAACCCTCTCAATTCTTGTGATCTTAAGGAAAACAAGAAGTTTATTTTTTTAGCTGAGCCATTCTGCCATCTGTTGGGTCAGGAATCGAACTGGCGATCCTGTTGCTCAGAGCCTGCACCCATGAGCGAGTTCTTAACCAACTGAGCCACTTGGCCAGCCCAAAAATAAGAAGTTTAGTTAGACTAAGGACTCTTCCGGTTTCATCATTCTATAAACATAATTTACGCTTCTCCTGAATCCTCTCAGGACTCCTTAGCACACTATCAGGAACAGTGTGTACTCAATAAATACTTGTTTATGGTCTATGATTTGGGATTAGAAGAACCTGTGCTTGTTAATGGCTCATCTGTACTAGGCAGATTTTTATATATAGTATTTCTTTTTCTTTTAATACAATAATTCTATAAGGAATGTACTATTATTCCCAGTTAACAGATGGGAAAACTGAGGCTCAGAAAGGCAAATTGTTTTGTTCAGGTTCATATGGCTGGCAAGAGGGTACAACAAGGATTTAAACCCTGGTTTGCATGACAAGTCCTGTGCCTACTCCAATAAACCACCCTTCCCCTATGAAGATTTAAAATGACAGTTTTGGGGCCAGCCGAGTGGTGCGATGCTTAAGAGCTGGCCTGGGATGCCAGCGGCCCCAGTTAGATCCCACATATGAGGGCCAGTGACACTGCCCACTAAAAAAAAAAGAATAACATAAAATGACAGTTTTAACAAAAATGAAAAGAGAGTACTGAGACATAATGGCAACTTCGGTTGTGTGGGAATGACTGACCGCCTGTGAATAAATGCCCATTTTGTAGCCTCCACAGACTGCCTTTCCTTGAATGCTCTCTTTCAATACAATACCATCACCATGACCCCAGGAAGCATACTGAAACAAGCACGATGTGATCTGCATTTTTCCCTACTGTATGTAGTCAGTCATATTAGCCATAAGGTTGGAATATGCGAATTCTAATTTAAAGTAAAAAAAGTGGTGAGTGGCTTTTCCTGGTAAATGCTTACAACCGTCTTCACCAGAGGCCATTAAATGTGAACCCTGACAAAACAAATCTAATGACAAAAAAGCAGACAGATGATTGCCTGGGACCAGAAGTGAAACAGATGAACTGCAACTTTTCTAGTGTTACATGGGTATATGTATTTGTCAAAACTCATTAATGGGTGCATTTTATTATGTGTACATTATATCTCAATAAAGTTGATATAAAAATAAATGTAGATGAGAAAAATCTATTTAGTAGTTATTTAAATAAAACTTAAATGAATTAAAAAATGGGTGCTTTGTTAAGCAAAGTTGAGGAATTAAACTGAAGATTATAGGAAAAGATTAAAAAATGATGTTTTAATTTACAGAAATAAATGTCAAACTACTCAATTTATTTAAAGCAAGATTTAATTTACCCCAATTTGATTTATACACTACTTTTCATGTGTCTTTTGTATCTTGTAAAGGGAGAGGAACACTGAATAGTCTGCCAGAAATTGAGAAATCAGTCAGTGACACTGGGAATTGCCTCATGATTCATAGGCAAGGAACATACACCAGGTGGCTTATTGTACTAAGCAGAGGATAGAGATGAGAAAGGGGGAAAAAGTTGTCTTTTCCCTTTCAATACTTAATGTCTAATGAACAGGTCTGACAAAAGAGTGCATGACAAATCCAAAATAAACCAACTTTAGCAACCCCTCTCTTTCATGGTCTCCCCCAATCAATGGTTCCCCAAATCTATCCAGTATCTAGGCAATTTCCCTCCTTTGGACTTCCACAGCACCCTTTGCTGACTATCAGTATACTTAGCCCACTGTTGCACTCACTGTAACTACCTATTGATTTTCAGTATACCCTCTCCCTGCTAGATTGTGAGCATATTAAGGATAAGGACCATAATCCATGTATCTCTGAATCTCCAACACCCAACATGGTACCTAGTACTCTTAGTAGCATATAGAATTATTTGTGATTGAATTAATTTTCACTAAAAGGTGCCATGATCCATCAAGTTGAAGAAGCAAGAAACCTAAGCATGATTTAAGAGACACCCATCTATCTATTTAATACTCCATATCTAATCCATCACCAAGTCCTGTTTATTTTACCTTCTAGCCAGGCCCATGAGTCCATTTACTTCTCTCCATGCCACAACTTCCACTCTAGTCCAAGTTGCCCTCACCTCTAACTTGGACTAGAGAAATTACTTCTATTCTGGCTCCCTTCCAATCAAATTTCCATATTGAAACCATCTGATGATGCCACCTGCATACCCTTCCTCAAAATCATTTCAATGGCTTTCCAATTATCTTAGGATGAAGAAGAAATCTTTAGTATGGCATAAAGGTCTCTCATTGACTGTCCAGTAACCACCCCTCCCACCTCAGCTTGTTCTAGTTTCCTCCTCGCTCACTTCCCTCCAGCCAGCTGCAGTTGGCCTTATTTGAGCTGCTGGTATTTGCCATGATCTCTCCAAAGAGCAGTATTGTGCATGCTGATGGTTTTGTGGGAAAAGTCTTTCCTTCCTCTCTTTACCTAGTTCTTTTAGTCCATGTACCTTTTTGCATCACAACACTTTTACAATTAAAACTTCATATTTCTTCGTGTGATTATTTAAGGTCAGTTTCTCCCACTAAATTTTAAGCTATTAAAGGTAATAGTAGTGTGTGATTTTTCTCACCATTGCATTCTCAGGGCTTTGCACAGAGCCTGTCATACAGTAGGATCTCAAATATATTTTTAAAGAACTAAATGGATACAGCTATACAGAAACAATAGCAACTAAATAATACTTATTTTTACCTTTAGGAATTTCTATCACTCATTCAGCAAATATTCTTTAATCTCCTACTCTGTCAACTAGTGTGCTAGAGCGATAGAAATGCAAAGAGGCAAGATAGATATAATTCCTGTCCTAATGGAACTTACAAGCTAGTTTAATGAAAGGGTTATTTTTCCAACAATTTAACTTATAAAGATATATTTTCTATACCTCAACTAAGGTAATGTTTCTCTTGAGTTGTTTGAACTTTCTAGCTTGCACTGTGCTATTAGAAGCTGTTTTGTTCTATCGTTATTTGTCTTACCCTGTCTCAAGTCTTTTCTGCTCTTGAGCTGAATCCATCTGCCAATATATATATATATGGGACATTTTCCCCCTTTGCAGCCTATTAGGTAGATTGGTGATACTAATAGTAGTAGCAGTAGTAGTACTAGTACTAGCTGTACTAGTCATAGGAGCAGTAAATAATAATCATAATGACAATAGCAACAGTAAAAAACAGCTATCATTTACTCTGTTTTCTCAAATTCTCCCAGCAACTCTGCAAGGTAAAAGGTATGCAAGCAGATGTATTGCGTTGTCGGAAAAGTCATGAAGCATTTTTTCTATGTTTTTCATTGCAAAAATGCATTTTGACTTTTCCAACAACACAATACAATGGGACGCTTAGAGAAGTTCAATAACTTGCCCAGGGTCACTCAGAAAGTTAGTAATAAAAAGAAAGAAATTGAAGCCAAATCTTTCTAACTTGAAATCCTGTGATCTTTCCACTCCATCATACTTCCTCTAGCTCAGTGGAGACTACAGGAATGATTTTTTCAGTTCTGCTTCCTGGGATCTCCCCACTTTAATGTTCATGAGGTAGTTCACAAGGTGATTTTCTAGTGCATTTAATCACAAAGGAAAGGTGCATCTTTGGAGGATCAAAAAGTCTTTGGACTAGAAAATTGACTTTGAAACAACCTAAAGGGGATAAGTACAAAATCTGCCAAAGTTAGTTTGAAAATTATCCTATTTTATTGTAAATTCTGAGAGGTATTGAAGAGTTATATGCTAATGATTTCTAGAAAATGTCAAAAATCCCATATACTTCCACAGTTGTGCTTGAATGACTTTTATAAACCAGATAAGTAGAACTCTCTGAAGGCTTTACATTAATTTGACTTAAATATTTCAGTTATTATAAAGACCAATTACATTTGGCATAAAAAAAAAAGAAGCCTCTGAGGCAAGACTTAGGACTAAGTTAGAAAGGCACGATGGAGTGCTAGAAAGTGATAGAAAGAAGCATTAAAGTGGGAAAAGTCCCAGCTGATCTGCTCCCAAACTGTGTGTTTGCATACATAAATTAACCCCTCTGGGTTCTACTACCTCATCTACAGAATGAGATGATTAGATCGTAGGTCTTATCCAGTCTTGTAGCTACTTCTAGTTTGCAAATGTTACTGGGTAAATCAAAAGTCTGTGTAGCCAGAACTTCAACTGAGTAGAAGGTACTTGATTAATTAATTAATTAATTAATTAATTAAAAAATAATCCTCCAAAAATTGGAGAATATTGGTTGACAAGACAGGACAACTATATGCTCTCTCTTGCAGAAACTCCAGAAAATGACATTGGCTCTCTCTCCAGCATCTTTCTTCCTAGTTCTCCCAGACTTCCAAGAGCCAGTTGGTGTGATGTGTTGTACCTGCATGCGCCCAACAACCAATGCAGCAGTGACTAGCATAGTGCCTTTGCAGAGAAGAGAGACTCAGAAAACTCTTCCTTGAATTGCATTAAAGTGAGAAACTATAAGAAGGAAAGGTGTGCAAACCAGACAGCTAAAGGGAAGGCAACTTTTCTGGTCTTTAACTGGCCCAAGTTAAGGAGCAGAGCTTACACAGTTGTGAACAATTTCAGTAGGGAAACAGGCACATAATGTCCAAAAGCTGAACCTCATTTATCACTGAGTAAACATCATAACTCTTGCATTATGCACTTTCCCCAAAGTTCTAAGATTATAAGTTATTCTCCCTGACATTCAAGGCCCTCCAGTAATCAAGTCTACTTTACCTAACCTTACCTCCTGATGCTTTCTAATGCAGTCCCTTAGCTTCTCTTGGTTATTAAACTTGAGAATACATGAATCATAAGCTTAGGAATCAGAGATATTGACTTTCAAATTCCAATTCAGTTCCTTATTAGCTGGGTGACCTTGGCAAGTTACTTAACCTTACTGAGTCTAATTTCCTCACCAGTAAAATAATAACACCTACTTCACAGGGCTTTTGTGAAGTTATCATGCAATGAGATGATAAAATCTGTAATAATAGTAGTATCATTTATTGTAAATTAGCTATGTACCAGGTTCTATGCTCCATTGATTGTACCACACTTAGGGGGCTGTCCCCCTCTTAGGAGTAGACATCAAACTAAGAATTCAGAACAAGGTAACCAGAGGTTATGAGGCAGTTGATAGTTCAGGCAGACAGTCACCTAGAATGACCAGCAAGATTATATGTCATGTTTTGTCTTAATAAATCTGGGGGGGCCAGGGGTAGGTGAATAACCAGCAAGTTATCCCAGCAGCAGGTTGTGACTGTGCACCAGAAGTCTAAGGAAAGGCCCCATGCAACAATACAACTTAGCAGGATTTTATTCAGAATTAAGGAGATCTAGGGGCACGTTTGCCCATCTTAATCTTTTCTCCATTTCCCTTAGGGTATAAAAGACTTAGAAAATTGGAAGGATCTGAAAGGAAATTTAGAGTACCTTGTCCTAAAATGTGGGGAATAGGCAAGTGCATACTTTCTGTGGGTCTTGGGCAAGTCATATAACTTTTTAGGCCTACGTTTCTTTATCTATGAATTGGGTCCTGTACTTTTCAGGGCTGTGGTAATAATTAGAAACAAATATATGTAAAGTGATTAATATGGTGCCTGGCATATATAATAAATAGTGAATCTATTTATTATGGCATTAATTATATTCCTCTAGCTCTGAGCAATTCAAATGTCAGCTAAATGTAGGATGTTATCCCCACGTATCAGCAAAAATAAAGGTACAAACATCATGGTTGATATTTAACAATTTGATGAGGTTTGGAAAAATCATGAAAAGTAGCTTTCTTACACAGTCATGATTCTAGAAAAAAATACATAACATAGAGCCTAGGAGCTGCAGTTTGCATTGATCTCCTATAGTAATAATCAGTTGTGCCACACAATTTATTACTTCATTGTATCCTACCCTGTATACCATGAAGACAACTCTAAAATTTATCTCTCTATTCCAGGCTTCTCCCTGAATGCCAGACTTGTATATCCAACTGCCAACTCCACATCTCCTCTAGGATGTCTAATGGGTATCTCAAATAAAACATGACCAAAACAGACTTCTTGAACCATGCCACAAAATCTTGCCTTCCTCCAGTCTTCCCTATTTGAGTAAATAGCACTACTGTCTACTCTATTACTAAAACTAAAAACCTCAGAATCATCAAGAGAAATCATCATCAGTCAAGTCTATCTCTGCAATACCTCTTGAAGCTGTCCACATTTTTCTATCTCTATTACCACCACTCTGGTCCAGCCACCATCATCTTTGAGATGTTATATTAATAGCCTCTTGATTTGTCTCCCTGCCTCCTTCCATCTAATTTCCAAAGAGCATCCAGAGGACATTTTTTTTGTTTAACACAAATTTAAAAAAAATGTGAAGTGTCTCTACTCAAAAACCATACAATGATCTTCTTCCTGCTCTTTGGATAAAGACCGAAACCTTATGAGACACTGTATTATATGCTCCTTTCCTGCCTTTCTAATCTCATTTCGCTCGACTCTCCCCAATATTCCTTATAATCCAGCTGCACTGCTAATAGGGAGTAGTAGGAACAGAAAGATGTTCTGTAAGCATGCAAGGATCTTCAGCACCTCAAAGCCAACACATGCTGTTCTCTCTGAAATATTGTTTTGTATACTCTTCACCTAGATGGCTCTTTGTTAACCTTCAGGGTCCAGCCTTAATGTTATTTTGCTTCAAGTAGATCTTCCCCAATGTTCCAATATAAAATAAGGGTCCACCTACCTCTCAGTTAGTCTCTATTATTTTCCTTTTTATTACTTATTGCAATTATTAATTATACACTTATCCATATATTTATTTGTTTACTCTCTATCTATTCCCTCTCCCCAATTCACTATAAGCTCAATTAGGGCAGACACCATGTTTTGTTTTATTTTTAGTGCACTTTACCAAGCACAATGAATATTTGATTAATCTTAAAATAATATCAAATATATTAATTGTGAATCCAGGGTTGATAATCACTCAATAATATAACAAATACTTATTCACTTGTCCCAAAATGTCCTTTTTACCTTTCACCTCACATGCTAGTCAGGTGGTAAATTAAATAACATCATGAAGATAATTTTACTGGCACAAAATATAAGCATACAGATATTTACAGATGTTTGATTTTAGAAACAATAGGGAATGGGGTGATTAAACTATGATTTTAAATGCCTTTTATCATAAAAAATAAGGTCTGATTATTTCTCATGCAACCTTCATGCCACATTTTATAGTGATGCTATGATGCTCTGACCGTCAAAATAGAGCAAACAACTCAGGGTATTAACCCAGTATTTTCTGAACATTATTATTATTTTCTTTCCATCTCTTTTCTCCAGAATACAGCTGGAGAGAGTTACCAGATACTATGGATAGGCTCTGATGCAAATGATTCAAAGCACACGCAAAAAAAAAAAATAAAGTCACTCATTCAACCAAGAGATTAGTGACTACAATATGCCAAACACTCAAGTGGGTATTTTTCCTAAACAATCACAGAGGATTAAGGCCATGTGCCTCAGAAAGGAATCAACTTTCTGTGCCTATAAACCCATGCCTATGCAGCTCATCACTTAGACTTTTAGACTTTAGTATCTGGTGCTTCCCAGTTGCTTCTCAGGATCCCCACTGGAGCGTAGTGCCAAATCATGAAGAGATTTCTAGCTATATAAAGCACTCCTGGTACCAAGAAATGATTTATAGACTTGCACTGATGAATTAGTTTCCTATTTGACAGCCAAAGTAGGCCATTTAGCTGTTTTATAAACCACCAGCAATGAATCATAATGACATCAGGAATTGCTGGACAGGAAAAGGCCACTCTCCTTAACATGCTTGTCCTGGGGACCCATTTCCACCTCAGCTTTGTCTTAGCAGCCTTTGCTTTTGGCTCACACATCATTAAAATGTCTTCCTGGTTACAAAAGCTCATTTATACAGCAAACAATATTTGCTCTGAGCACCTTAACTGACAACTTATTCCACACGATTGCATTTCCTTGAATGAAAGTTTTACCTGAAATACATACGTATGTAGTCCTTTGCTTGAGTTTGTCATAGCCCCTGGTTAACTTCCTTATTTTTAAAATGGATGCCCTGTAAATGAAGCACACTATTAAAAATAGTAATTTGTCTTAGACCTTTTGTCAGACTGTTTTCTTGTGGTATAATGGTTGTGAGGTCATCTTTGCAAGCTTTCCAGTAATAATAGTGATGAAGATAATGATAATGATCATAATAATTAATATCATTTATTGAATACTTACTATTTCCCAGGCACCATCATAAGTGTTTTTCATATATTAACTTCACTCAATACAGCAACACCACCCCATTTTGAAGGAGAAAAACCCTAAAGTTTGGAAGGGTAAATTTTTTTTTTCTCAAAGTCACACAGCTACTGTCAGAATAAGGATTTGAATCATGTTTTTCGGGTTCTGAAGCAGGGTCCAAGGAATCAAATCAAAATTTCAGAGTTTTCTGTGGGTCTTCTCTTAGAATCAAAATTTTTTTAAAATAAAATTAATATATATTTCTACGAAACAGCTTATTCTAGATATTTACTCAGCCTTCTACATATAAGAAGATTAGTTCTTGTCAAATCAAATCACATACAATGAGCAATGTAGTATCATAAGCATTTACTAATGGAAGAGGCTCAGGCTTTGAGAAAACAACAAACTTAATCTTCCTTTCAGCACTATCATTCAGTTGCTGTAGAACACTGAGAATATTTACTTCTCTGAATTTCAACTTCAACATCTATAAAGTGGAGCTAAAATGACCATACCTTACAGATTTTGAAATGTTTAAATGAGATTACATACAAGGTGTGATCAAAAACTATAGTGAATGTTTAAATTTAAAATATATATAGGGCCGGCCAAGTGGCGCGGTGGTTAAGCGCTGGCTTGGGAAGCCAGCAGCCCTGGTTCGGGTCCCACATATGTGGGCCAGTGACACTGCCCTCAAAAAAAAAAATCTATATCTATATCTATCTATATCTATATTACAGTAAAAGATGCATTGCTATTAATCCCCCCCAAAATACCCCCCCTTACTTCAAACACACTTATCCCATCATTCTTGCCACTTTCTGAAGCAAATCTGGAAATCCTCTTTCGTGAGTGTCTTCAGCTGCACTGTCGTGGCTGCCTCTACATCCTGAATCATTTTGACTTCAGAGAAGAGCCAGAAGTCACACAGTGCCAGATCTGGTGTAAAAGGTGGATGAGGACACACCATATTGCTTTTGTTTGACAGAAATTGCCATCTACCAGAAGCGATGTGTGACACAGAGCACTGTTATGATGGAGGACGATTTACGGCACACTTTAAAACACACTTTCTCTCAGTGATAGCTCACTCCAGACTGTCAGCACAAAACAAGTTGAAACTTGTCACACAGTTACTAATGATCCATGCTCTGCTTCCCATATTGAAGATCCCTGCCTTTCTGTTGGATGGCACTCAGCAGCAGCATTCACGATATTTTGTGATCACACCTCTTATATGAAAACATACAGTCCAGCTCCAAGCTTCATAAGTGTATGTTATTGAGTTGTCAGAAAAGTCATGATACATTTTTGCAAAGAAAAAATATGTCATGACTTTTCCGACAACCCAATATATTTAAATGTTAGGGTAAACGTTTATATGGAAAACAACGGACCTTGAAGGACATTAATCTAATTGGTAAGACAAAACTACACAAAGAATATTTCTAAGATAATTAATTATAAATTAGCATCAGACAGTGTGGTGAAAACTTTTGCAAAATTGCCAAGGGAATTTAGAAGAAACAGGTGATTGTAAAATTAGATCAATCTGTGAAGGCTTCATAGAAGAAGTACAGAAGTGCAAATAGGTCTTGGTAAAGAGGAGTGAAAAGGCATGAAGCAGGCAAGTAAGCAGGAAGGAAAGGAACTAGTGACATCTATTGAGCACTGCCGTGTGCAGGAGCCATGCAGGTAGTTTGCACCAGGTTGCTTTAAGAACAAGATTTTAGAATAACAGTGGGTTCAAATCTTAGCTCTACTACTTATTAGCTGTGTGATCATAGACAAGTAGCTTATCCTCCCTATGTCTCCATTTCTTCCCTTATAAAATAGAGAAGATGTCACCAACCTTCCAAGGTTATTGTGAATTTTTACTTATTGTAAAAGTGCAATGCCTGACCAAATAAATGGTGGTTCTCTGAGCATCTTCTCCACTCTGTTGGATCCAGTTCATGGCTGATTTCCTGTCACACCAAGTCACTAGTTTTTATTCCCTTAGAAGGATGCTTGATAGAATATTCTCAGCTTGCTCATGCCACTGCTTTGAGGTTGGAGGAGAGCAAGGTAGCTGAGACTATCACAAATAAACATAGTGGACCTAGGAAATTCTGTGACCATGGCTCTCAGGGACCTACACACACCTAGGAGTCACAATGCAATCCCTTCCCAAGAACCTCCTCCACACCCTTAATTAAAGTCAGAGAAGTCAGCCAAGGAGTCATTGATCACCTCAGGCACTGGAAGAGACCCACTGGAGTGGAACTGGCCTGGGTTGGGCACGTTTGCCATATCCTGCTGCCATGTGCTCTAACTTGCTCACCCTTAGCCCTGCAAGCGGGCCTCCTGCACAGCAACTTGTGAAATAAACCCGGGAATGAATGTTCTCACATTCCCTGACTTTGCAGAGAAACAAGACCATCTTTCTGCTAATGGGACAGTTAATGGTGTTGGTTCATCTCTCTGTAGGGCACAGAAACATGATACAAACATTTTCCTAGGACAAAGACTGGAAATCTCTTTGACCTTGGCTGTCACCAACAGGGTTAATGGATAGCCCTGTATCATAGGTTGAGGCAGAGGGAGGGAAACAAGGGAGAGAAAGGAGAGAAAAAATAAGAGTGGCAGAAGAGGAAGGGGAAAAATATCACTCTTTAGACTGACAATGAAGACCCTCCTTCCCACTAATTTTAAGCAGGTTTTTTTTTCCTCCTGGTCCCCTGATGTCATGAGTACAGTTGACCTTGTTTCTAGAGGGAGCAAGCAGCCACCTGCAGGGTATGAATTGTGACACTGGGAATTACCTCCCACAGGTGCCTCAAAGCTGCCAGAAATTCCCACCATTAGTCATGAGGAGTTACAGAATTGAAATATCTATTAAATTGCAAATATGTTAGCTGAAACATTTGGGGCAATTATCAATCATGAGTTCTTTATCTCACTGAGGTACGAGATTAGCCCCAGCAGAAGTCAAGGATCTGAGAAGGGCTACAGAGAAGACAGGACACAAGGACATTTAAGAGTCAGAGAATGGACAATATGTTTTTCAGGTTGTGCTGGGTAGGCTAGGAAAGACCAGGGTCACTGGGGAAGGGAGAGGGAGGCCTAGGCGGAAAAGCAAATGAGCTGCTATAAGCCAGTTTTGGTCATGAGATTTCTGTACCTGCAGCTATGCAAAAGAACAGTTGATTATGAAATGTTCAGTCAGTCATGCGAAAGTTGTCTTAATGGAGCCAAGAACTATTGACTGCTGAGGTCTTTCCTCATTAAGTCACACAAAAGGTAAAAAGGAGATACACTCTCACCTGATCACCAGGACACACACATTCAGATCATGTTAACTTGCTGCTCAGAGAGAACATGAACAAGAGGGAATATATGCCAATGATTTATTCCCCTATATACTTCACATCACACTGCTTCAGGGCAGCTTCAAGGCGGGTACTTTATCCCCAGGGTTCTTGTTTTATCTGTAACAGTTGAGACCAACTTGCATCATCATCTAAATCACTCTTCTCTGCAAATTGATCAATTTATCAATACCCCTCCTGTAGTATTACATCCATAAATTGTGCCCTTCACTCTCTGCTTGGATCAACCAACCTATTGGATGGTGTGATTAGGAAGACTTCTGAGTGCTGTTCTCAGTGTGTCTATTAAATGCTCTCCAGGCCACTTCATGGTTGTGTTTTGTTGTTTTTTTCCCCACTCATTGCTGGAGATAGAAATAGTGGAGTAGAATCTGGGCCAGACACAATCAGCCGCCTGTTTAAAAGTGCTGCTGCGCCAAATCCTTTAAGGCAAAGGTCACAATCAGACAGCCCCCGCAACAGAATTTAGCCTACAGGTGTGTTTTCTCTGGTCTACACAGTGCTCTGAAAGTCAGGGATTTCCACATAAAATCCAGACTTCCAGTATCTTCAAAATTAGAGGGTCTAGCGATATTGGATTCTTAATCTCATGTGACAGCAATCAGCTAGTGCTGAGTCTGTGCTGCTAAACTCTCCAGCTTGCCACTCCTTAGCGCCTCACACACCCACTCAAGTACGTGACCTGCCTGGTTTCTAGAGGCATTTGAGAATGGATTAGGGCACTACCCCTTTGCTCATTTGGGTTCAACCATCAGTAACATCTGCTTTTCCTCTTATAAAAGGGATAGAATCAGAGTTATTTCTTAAAGCTAAAACAATGAATTGGCAAGTGAACATTTTGAATAACAGGTTATTTCAGAGGTCCTTAGACCTAAGCTCTGGAGTCACCAACTTTGGAGTCCTCCTAGGGTTGTGTGTCCTCTTCTTCTAGCCCAGAACCCAGGATTAAGGGACGATGGACAGCATATCCGTGAGGTAGAACAGGAGAGCATTGTGCTAGGAATCAGAAGATGGCCGTTCTAGTCCTGGACACAGCGTTCACCAGCTGCCACCCCAGAGCAAATGGTTTAAACTCTCTGAGCCATAGTTTATTTTGCTGAAAAAATACAAATAATAATAACAGTAGTGGAAGTACTAATAATTATCATCACCATCATCTTTGCTGCCGACTCCATCAAGTTATGTGAGAAACAAAATGAGATCCCAGAAGTGAAAGTGCTTTGGAAGTATAAAGTACTCTACAAATACAAAGCTGTCTTATTTGTACCTAAACAAAGCACTCAACAATGGAATAAGCACCCTTCCAATCCAAGCTACACATAATGTTTGAGTACAGACTATGTGCTTTATATTGGGTAGATACAAAAGAAATGGTCAACAAATCTCTGTCCCTAAAGAGCTTATAGACTATCTGAGAAAAAAGATAAACAATAAAAGATTATAATTGTAACATAAATTTAATGCCTGCTAACTATCTTATTGAAACTTTTGGATATATAATGATTAGTGGGATGCCAATAAAGGTAGGCACTCACTCTTTTACTCATTTAGGTTTCTTACAGTTTTTTCCTGTGGAAACAGCATCCTCAGATGCTCAAAGAGGGGAATAGTGTTATGTGGTCATGTAAGTGTAGGAAATGTCTTAAACTATATCCCACAGTCCTTTTTGAAAATTATAATACATATTAGAATATTACACACACTAAGATGCCTTGAGATGCCTAGCAACAAAGAAAACTTTTTAACCTTTTCCTACCAGACAAACACATCGCCACAGAACCTCTCTCCATTCCCCTCCCCTCCTCTCCTCTCTCTCCCAGAAATAACTATTAAATCTCTTGGAATTGGAGTTCCACAAGACACAGTTTGGGAAACACTATTTTAATGAACAAATTTAAAATTTTTCACAGGTCCAAAAGGGGACATAATCCTGTCTCAACTTTACTACTTTCAGAACCACATTAGAAACTGGGTCCTAAGCTCCTTTACACAGAGTAAGCACTAATTTATGTGTTCATTAATTGTTACTAACTGAATTAACATTGTTTAACTAGACTGTCTCCATTGTTTCATTTCCACTGGCTTGAAATCATTGTCATAACTGCAATGAACCTCCCTGGAATTTATTTATTTTCTCAGTATGGATTTTCATACCCATAGGACCATATAGCACCAAAACATAAGCTTGGAAAATTCCATCCTTTGTGTACATTCTTTCTTTTCCTGCCACCACACTTTTCCTTGCTTCTCCTCTAGCACATCCTAAATTCAAATTTAATTTGTGTCCCATTCCTACAGATCTGATCTAAGGTACTTATTGAGAACTACAGATTAGGTACCAAAATGCCCAGTGTATCCTTTTTAGGGGTATCTACATTCCAGTAGAGAATTATTGAAGATCAAATAACGAATGTCCAAAAAAGACATAGAGTTGGAATGAGGGACATGTGGCCGATATTTTGGCATCTGTTTTCTATGTATGTAAGGTATATTTTGTGAAAGCAATTGCATGGTTTGTGTTTGAAGTTAGTTAAAAAGTTACGTTATGTTTGAGAAGCAGTAAAACCTAGTTTCATATCTGTGCTCTTCCAATTACAAAGTATGTGACCGGGGCACATCACTTAGCCTCTCTAAGTTTTAGTTTCTCCCTCTATAAAATGGGGACAATAATAGTACGCACCTTCATATGGTTGTTGTGAGGATTAAAAGATAAAATGAATGAAAAACACAAAGCATAATGTCTGCCACAAGGTGAGCTCTCAATACACATTCACTCTCTGGGGCCCCTATTATGATTATGTAGTTGTTAGAGATCACTTCTCTTTCTGTACTATCAGTACTCAGTCAAATTTTCCACTTCTGTTTATTCCTCAACTCTCTACCACGTCTCTCGTATATTCCACTATTTTTCCAAAACCCAGTCTAACCCCAATGTCTCAGCATTAAGAGTAGAGACATAAAGGAACAACAAGCCAAGGCCAGGAAAAGCTTGCCTTCAAATGTGATGTGAAATTGTTTTCTCTGTGTATAAATAGCTGTCATTCTCCACACCAGAGGAAGGTTATTCTAAGAAGCCATGCAGTTCTAAATGACACCTGCAACAGTGCACGAGTTAGTTTTAACTTTGCAAAGTGAAATTAAAAGCACTGACTGAAGCTATGCATTTGAACATCTTCACCAAAGACTGATCCCAATTCCCACTTTGCAGTTTTACCAAGTTTTGCATGTCCAGATTGTTTTGCTACTACTACTTAATAGTCACCCAGCAGCAAATCTTTGAAACATATCCATAGACTAAATCTCTCTTTTTAGCCATAGAGTTCAGACACCAATGGGTTAGGAGATTATCCCTATTGTGTAAAGAGACACAAATCCGGAACTCTTGAGCTGCCTACAATAATCAGAAGGAGGGGTGTTATTTGCATATGCACCAGAGGGCAGGTTAGTGTTTTTTTCTAAAGAGCTAATGTGCGTTTTTAAAAAGCTGCATAAAATCATGCATTTGTGAATGATTTGCCAGGTGAATGGTAAATTATCTTACAAATACAGTTAATTAGTACTGGCTTCCTGCCTGTGTTCATTTTTGTAAGCCCCTATAATTTGTGTCTGCCTTTGACCTTCTCAAGGCAGATAGTCTCCTCTAATCCCTGGAGACTGTTCCATTAGTATCCCCACCTTCTTCCACTCCTCTTCCTTCTTCCATTATCACCTGATCTACGTTATCACCATCATATAACCAACCCTGCCTTCTCTCTTATCACTTCGACTATCCTTCCGCACAAAATACAGTGTGAACATAAAAGATAAACAATCTATAAAACAGCAAGTAGCCAACTAAAATATGGTATGGGAAATAAAACTGCTGGGTGTTGGCATCTTTGACAAATGACCTAAACACACTACTGTACATGGATCTTTATTGTTAAACCTCTCCCTACTCATTTGAAGCCTTCAGAGGAAGTTTTAAAAATTTCCATGATAACATCACAAAGATCTGCTATGATTTATATATTAAAAGTGTTCCAGGTAACTTGCACTAAAATCAAATCGTATGTTAATGCAGTGGGAAAGCTGGCTATTAAAGAAATCCTATGACAAATTTTTTATATGGAAAAAATCATTTCAAAAAGCTAAATAATTGCCTTCTAAATAATCAGTTTTAAAAATTTGGATCTTTTTATAACTGATTTATTTAAAGCAAGTAGCACTTACACACTTTAAGAGAACACTGATTTTACTAAAGAAATATTTCTCTGATTTACACATTTTAAAAGAACAGTCAGAAAATTGCCTTTTAAAAATTTGATAATTTTTTAAAACTTGCATACTTACAATACACAATCTTAAAGAACCTCTTATCTACATAATTTGGAATTAACCTATCCTATTAATTTCATATTCAAACTCCTATCCCATGCCTGAATATTGTTAAATTCAAAACAAGTATGAGTGGGTTACTCTTTAAATAATCCCAGCCTTGTATTTTGAATAAGGAAAGGAAAATCTGTTGGTTAATACAACACATACACAGTACAATGTAACTTAAATAATATTGCAAATAAGAATAAACCTTCACAGAGCAACCTCTTCAACTTCCATACCAAGAAGTGATTTTGTTTCTACATCAAGCATAATATTAAAACTGTGTAAATAAATACATAAACTTGCTATCTTCTTATATTAACCATGACCACTGACCCAAGATCATTTTGAAATACTTTTTTCAGCACGTAATACATACTCAGTAATTTTTTATTTAAATAGTAAATGGACTCATGACTCCAATGGATACAGTAGCTTTGCCACACACTTCCCTGAAAGGTTTCTCTTGGTGACCAATAATCTGTATTTTCATGACATCTCTTGGGATCTTAGATGAATCAATTTGAAGCCTAAGAACATCAGTTTTCAGGTGTGTGTGTGTGTGTGTGTGTGCGTGTGTGTATGTGTGTGTATGTGTGTGTGTGTACTAACATGCTCACAAGGGAATCAAACCTATGATTTTGACTTATTTAGCACCATTCTCTCAAACTGTTTCTCAACGCATGATCCTTGGAAGGCACACAATAGAATCACAGGGACAAAAAGGAAAATTCCCAGCTATGTACTATATTAAAATCTGGGGGAGAAATCTCGGAATCAGTATCTAAAGAGCCTGCCTCATCTTCACCCTACCTGGATTCTTCCATATGATTCTGATGCACATTACAGTTGCAGAATCTCTGAGAGGTCATGTTCAGGTGAAATTTTAAATCCATAGTTCAGCAATACTAAAAGTTTAAGGCAAGTGAATTAACACCTTATAAAATACACAAAATAAGTAGCTCTAGCTCTGCTTTTCCAGATTCTAAAAAGAAACTAAAGAAGCAAATGTGTTGTCACCATTACCCATTAGATAGGCACATAAAGAGGTATGGTGTTTACTTTATTCTGATCCAGCTTAAAATCCAAGCCAAATAGTATAATGTGACAAACATGAGTAAATGATTTGAAAATGGAAGTGTTATACAAGCAATGGATAAGGATTATGTGACTGGTCAAAGTGATGCTGCTGCAAGATTTGTACATACTCAAGTCACTTATTAATAATGTACCAATGCCTATGATTGACTCTTCTGCTTGAATGAGACAGAAAGTCTAGTTCACATTGAGGAAATCAGAAATTAATCAAAAGCAGGTCTTTGTTATTTGGGATTGGCCCTATATGGTAGTTATTTTGGAAGCTCATGGGGTAAGAACATCCAATTCTAATCAAAAGAATAATTTAAACCTTCACAGAAGGTACTCTACAATTCAGACTGAGAAGCAAAACTGTCATATATTAGGATAGATAGTGAGCTAAATTATATATACTAATTTCTAATAAAAATATAATTTTTACTCTTGGTGTTAACATTCAGAATTTTTCGAACTAGACAAAAAATTAACTCTCAGAAATCAAAGACTTAATTAAATACATGAGTTATAACAATGAACTTACTCAGCACATATCATTAGTAGACTGATTTTAACATTACCCCAAATGTTAACTGTTGCTAGACATAAAAAAAATAATAATATAGAAGGAAATCTGCATTCTGAACATTAGTGAGAGCATGTTATAATTAACCAACTAGTTGATATCAACATTAGATGGTTAACACAGGGATATGAAAGACAGTTTGGGGAATTTAATTAATAATATTGTAAATATTTTGTGGGGTGTCAGATGGTCATATGTCTTGTTAGGGAGACCATTTCATAGATGGAGTAGAGGCTTGATCACTGCACTGTACACCTGAAGCTGATGTTGTATAATATTGTATGCCAACTGTAATTGAATATATAGATAGTCACGGGATGTGGAGTATAGTGTGGAAGGGGATCAAGGGACTTGTAATAGATATATATGATATGTGTGGGGGAGTGTGGTGGCGAATTGGGGGAGGGAGGTTGTCACTTTGAGGGGTAAAAAGTATAACTATTGCACTGTGTTGCACACCTGAAACTAATTTAAAAAAAGAAAATGTTTACTTCACGATAAAAGAATTTAAAAAAAAACATTAGATGGCTAAATAGGTAACTTCCAAGTGCATTATTAACAAGTTAATTAATGCAATCAACATTATAATTGTCTGGATAATGTCAAAATTTACCATCCTTCAGATTTTATCCACAATATAAATATGTGTGTAGACTTTTACACACACACACACACTACATATCTAAAACATATATAAGAAAAAAATGAGTCAAGGTTGGCTGAGGAACAATAGCACGTAGACTTTTTGTCATGCAGTTTCCTAGGGTCCATCACATCCATTGTCAGGGACAGCTTTTATGGTATCAGGTTCTGTCCTATATCTCTGAAAAATTACTTTCTAAAATTATCCACCAGGTAAGAATATCCTGAGTTTCTCTCTTGCACTACTGTGAATGCAATTACTAGTTTACACTTTGCTTTTACTTCACATTTAAATACATACATGCATGTCATTCTTTTGGAGTTGCTCCATTTAAGAATTACTAGAAGCTAACAATAACGTCACTCATTTATGAACAATTTTGTGTAAATGATATTTGGATGTATTCCAATAAGATTTCATTCCAAAAGCCCAACAGAAACTCATTCTGAGGCAACGTTCACCTACAAAGAGATTCCACACATGGGTTAAGGTAGCATTTTAGAGTGGTTCCAGTATATATTTTCTGAGATTCTTGATAACTATCAATGATATTTTGAAGAGTTTAGAATCTTTCATAAGGGCAAAGAACAGATGACCAGCAATTAGGCCCTTGTTCCCTAAATTAATTGTGCATATTCTGCATATAGTTTATCAGTAAACTTAGTGAACTTCTCAAATGTAGATTTGTAAGCAATTCTAAATCCACAACAAGCTGGCTCTTTGTAGGAAACTCTTTATCCCCATAACAAATCATATTTATAATCTCATTTGCAATAATTTGGAAGAACCAATTCCTACCTGTAACTTTCAATTCAGTTGTTCGTCTTACAAGTTTTCCTTTATATTTAAGTTCACAAGTGTAATTTCCTCCATCTTCTTCTTGAACTTCCTGGATTAGAAGAGCATTTCCTTTCTGTATTATTATGCTTCTCCACATTTTTGGCTTGCATTCCTGCAGAGAATATATTTTCAAGTAAGCAGAAATGAAAATTCACATCACTAAGTCTTAGTACTGGTAAGTTTGTACTTTCACATTTTTGTACTCTATTCTTTAGTTTTCAAACTATGTAACAAAAGAGTTAAGTCAATGACTAGAAAGCATCACAATTGTGTCTTACTGTGTCCAATTCACATATCACAACTATCATCCTAAGAGCCACTTTAAAGTCCTGATCCCAAGAGCAGACAGTCTCTAGAGAGTCTGCAAAAATAGAAAAGCATACAAGCTCCCCAAATGTAAAAGAGGTATAGCAGAACTTTAAAAGTCACAAAATGCCATCATAATGCCCTGGTTCTTTCTATTTGACAGGGATTTTTCCTAAAAGTTCTAAGAGGATAGTGTTCATTTAGCAACATAGTATATTACAAGGGAGTCTTACGCATTTTTAAAATTCATCATAGGCTTTTACATTGGCAATGATGTCTATAATGGTTTTATTAATTACTCCATATAGTAAAAACTAATACTAATATTCCAGAGTCTCCCTCCCCAAAGTCAAAAGATCCATTTGCATGGTGGGGGGAGGGACCTAAAATATTATGCTTAAGGAGTTTTCTAAAAACAAAGCTAGATTAAATGAGGACACACTTAAGAGAACTGGGAAATTATCCACTTACTTTCTGGGTTCAGCGATATATGACCAGACAATAAGATTTGGGTTTTTCAGTCCAGTCTCCTACACTCCTGATGGGAATGTGAGGGAGTATTGCTACTAGATTTGAACTTCCCTAGAAAGGAATGTTTAACTCCCAGAGAGTGACAAGGATATAGCAATAGCCAAGTATGTAAGAATATTTAGCCAAGTTTCTTTGCCTTTGGGGAATTTTCTCAGACTACTTTTTAGATACTGTTCCAGTTTCTTTACCACTCATCTCAAATGTGCAACCAAAGTGGTGATCAAATGCTGTACAAACATCAGTGGAGGTATAGGGGAAAGTTGAAAGGGAGTGCTGAACAATCAAAGCAAAAGTATTTTATCATCTAAATTCTGAATCTCTCAGTTACAGCAATACAAAAATTGATTGTGAGGCAGATTGTGTAAATAATAGTTGAGAGTAATGTCTACTTTCCAAACTATGGTATATACATCTTCTCTCCCTCTCCTGGCCCCCTCACCCCCACTCACCCTTTTCACACACTCCTTAAATATTCATGTGAATGTAGAATCAGTGCTGATGCTCAAGCCCAGCTCTGCATGTGTGTGTATGTGTGTGTTGTGCGAGTGTGTAAAATGATTGGTGAGAGAAAATACCCATTTATTAGTTTTTTACTGAAACAATTTTATTTTCTTTTATGCTAGCAGGAGTTTTGACAACAAAACACAAAAAGTGGCACTTAAGTTCACAGGTATAATATTTAAGAGATATGCTTGCTTTATGTCCAATAACTAGCCACACACATTGTCAAAGAGTAAATAAAAGTAATACTATCTAGGATATCTAGATATAAGACTCCTTCACTCTCTAGTGTCTTTCTAAAGAACAGTTAAGAGTTTGTCTGAAATTATATTACATACCATGTCTGGCAAGGTTTATCACCTATATGAGATTTGCTCCTGAGTTAAACCTAGGGATATAAGGTTTCTGGGAAAATGAAGAAGAAAGTCTGAACAGAAAGAAAAAAAAATAGCCCAGCTGCCACTATCGTCATACAATAATAATCCACAATTATTTTCGCATTGCTTCCAACTCTGATAGCCTCAGATTTCTAAGGAATAATTCTGAAGGTCATTAAACAAAAATATGGTTCCTCTGGGCATTTTGAGAGAAAAGGAAAATGAAAACTAAACTAAGCTGCTTCACTTTCATAGTGGTGGTGGGGCCAAGCAAATGAGCCCACACACTATTCTATTCAAAGACAAATGGCATTGTTTTCTAATGTTATTTTGCGTGGAAAGTCCATAAGCAATTAGTTCTAACCATTTTCCTTTTCCCTGCAAACTGCTTTGCTTTTATTTCCCCCCTCCCCAGGAATTAAAATCTAAAGCATTTATAGAAATTAGAAAATCACTTTTGATGATGAATAGCCTGCAACCCTTACATATACTTTGGGATAGATCCATATAGTCCCAAGTACTTTGCAAGTTGCCATCCAGCCTTATAAAGGAT
Source organism: Aselliscus stoliczkanus (assembly GCA_033961575.1). NCBI lineage: Eukaryota > Metazoa > Chordata > Mammalia > Chiroptera > Hipposideridae > Aselliscus > Aselliscus stoliczkanus. The sequence continues at coordinate 55,333,822 of CM066737.1, forward strand.
TCTGTGTATACCCAGTAGAGGTTTGTTTGTTTGTTACTTAACTGTGGCATAGAAAAAGATAATCTTCAGGTCAACTCTACCCTTCTTCAGACAACGTTGTATGGATGAAAAGGCAAATTGGTTTTACAGCAACACAATGCTAGGTCAAAATCTGGGGTTCAGCCAAATTCTGTGATCTTAGGCAAATTTGCTTAACTTCTTTAAGTCACAGTTTTTTACAATGCATATGAGGATAATATACACTACCATGTGAGCAGTTAGAATCCAGAGGCTTGCAGAGTGTATTAATTACACTCTTGTTGGGCAGCACTATATAGTGGTCATCCAGTACATAGAATGTGTTCCATCCCTAAACTTTCACAATCCTGGATTACATCTCTTCCAAATCTCCATCTTTGCTTGTGAAAATTAGTACTAATTAACTAATTAGATTACAAAAAATCCCTCATTAATTGGTTAACCATTCCCCAGCAATATGATACTTCAACCCACTGAAAATGTATACCTCCTAAGGCCACTCTAGCACTAATCCTAACAGGTGGGTAGAGGAACTATATTTTGTTCAGAAGAGCCTTATAGATGACCATCCTCTTCCCACCAACCCATCTGTCACAAAGTTACTTCACTGGCTATTCTACCCACATATAGGTGCCTCTATTGAATCTCAGAAGTAGTCTAGGCTCTTTATTCCATAATTTGCAGCATCTCTTCCATAAGCTGCTGGCTGCTAGGCTTAATACTGTCACTGCTTCTTTCCTGCCCCAGTCTTCCCATCACCTCTTTCCTAGTGCACACACACAACACTGAAATACCTCATTGTCCCTGCATCTGTTTATTTTATTTCTGATAGGCTGTTAGGCAAAGAAGTTTGACACATACAGGTCAAATCTCAAGATGGTTATTTATCTGAGGCAGGAACAAACCACCAAAGCTACAAATATGATCGGGCCCCGAATATCATCTTCAGTGTGTAATTCCTCTATTATTTAATGCCCTTGAGACCATTAAAACAGATGTCATCAATGAGAAAGTTTTGCTGCAGGCCAGTGTTGCTGGAGATGCCTAGGTGGAACAAACAGCTCAACTGTGTGGCCTGGCTCTCTCCTCATAGACAAGTTTGTTATAGGCCATCCTGGGACAGTCAAAATAATGTCAGCCCTTAAAGTCCAGCTTTCGTCCCTTCCTCCCAGGCTTCATAAGTGATAGTTGTCACTTGCTAGCAGTTGCTGGGTTGGGAGCCCAGGGTGTTCAACAGAAACATCTGTTGACCAAGCCCCCTGAAGTAACCTGTTGCCAGATACATTTGGATTTATGAGTTTCCATCCTGAAATATTCACCACTGAATTCACAGTCCACTTTTAAGATATTATCATCCTACCCAGAGGTGTTTTTCAGTCAGTTTGGTTTGTTGGTCATGGATATGTCAGTGCTATTCAGAACACATGACTCATTTCTCATGGCAAGAACACCAGCAATATTCATTTAAATACATATTCTGACACTGAAGTTCAGACACAAGACAGCTGTGCAAACATAAGCCAATGATATAACCTCTAGTCCTTAAAGCACCTTTGTGCAAATACCTAACACCCATCCCCCCAGACCCAACGTCTCTCCTTTCCCCTGAAGACTGAACTGTTCCATAGAGCACCAAGGCATCTGTCTAACAATCTGGAAAGATCCCGAACTTTCTTCAAATTCAATATAAATAGAAGAGGTAGAAGCACAAATGTGAATTAGGTATCAACCTTGCTTTTCTCAGCCCTATCTCTACTCAAAATGCCTAGGATAAGCCACTCCAGAAAATCCTTGCCCTTCCCAGCTCCATTTCTCCAACTTCCTACCTTCACAGCCTTAATGTTGACATTGCTACCCACAGTAGTTAAGAGTATAAGTTTTAGTCTCACATACTTGAAATGGAATCCCAAGTTTTATGTTCTTGAGCATGCTACTTAACCAATCTATGTCTCAGTTAATTCACCTATTTTTTTTTGAGAGCAGTGTCACCGGCCCTCATATGTGGGACCCGAACCAGGGCCGCTGGCTTCCCAAGCCAGCGCTTAACCACCACGCCACTCGGCTGGCCCAAATTACCTATTTTAAAAAGGTGGTGAAAATATTTGCCAATGAGCATGATTATCAGGATTAAATGAGTTTATGCATGTAAATTATCTGTAATATAGAGCATCCTGTGCTAAAACCATTCAATAATATTTACTATTATTTCTATTATTGTTATTACCCTCAGTATTCTGATTTCAGATTACAGACACATATGTTATGACATTTGAATGACTGTCAGGAGTTAATGTGACTCACATTTCTAAAGGAATTTGGAGGCAATCTCAAAGACAATCTGAAGTTATCATTCTAATGCTGGGGTTGACTGCATTTCTGATCTGACATGCAAATAACTTGGATAATGTCACTACCATCCCCATAACAAGAAAAAAGCTGAACAAATGGAAAAACCGCAATTCTTCTTATATCCATCAGCTAACTGAGGTAACAGTGAAAATCGCTGCCCCAGAAACTGGAGAGACTGGTAGCAGCTTACTGAGAATAGAAGCAGACAGGAGCCAAAAACTGGTAGTAACACTCAAAGAATACTTGACTCATTTCTGTAGACTGAGTGTGAACTAGCTTGAGAAATGAAATCCCCTGGTGGCCCAGCCTTGGCATGGGCATACTTTTGTGAGTTTTACCTCCAGGAGTTCCCATCAGATTCTCAGGGTTAAGATTAGAGAAAAATACCCTCACACTTCAGGCAGAGGAAAGGGAAAATAATCACTTTGAAATATATCCGAAGAGCTCCATTCTCCTTTAACAGCCTTCCCTTAAAAGATCTGGGGAAAGGGGAATACCCAAATCTAACCCCTTCTAGTCTTCTAAGTGGGGTAAGAAAAATTAGCCAGCTCTAACCCCCTCTATCTTTCCTGTCTCACCTAAGGGGGTTGGGACATAGGAGGAAAGCTGAGAAGTACTTGTGATGGTCACAGCCCAGCAACAAAGCTCACTAAAAGACTGAAATATAATCACAGGATTATAGAATGCTTTCCTTTATCCGATACCTTACTAACACATCAATAACGCTCCCGTAATAGAATATTACAGCTGAAAGAATTATACAACTCAAATCTTATTTAAGAAGAAGTCTCGAAAAATGGCGCAATAGACAGAAGCTGTGCTAACTGCCTCCCAGGATCACACCAAAATTACAAGGAAATTACCCAGCATTCAACCCTGGAGGTCCCCGGAACACTGGAGGAACAGAACCACTAAATGAAGAACTTAAAGAGGAAGCCGCATAGGGTCTGGTAGGATGGGCGGAGACGAGAGAGGGCAAGCCCCGTGAGGGAGGTCCCAGCTGTGGAGAGGCTACTCCGATTAGGGGAGAGACCCTCCGGCAGCCCCAAGCTCACCAGCCAGAGCTCCTTTGCCGGGAAGAGAAGTTCTAAGATAGCTGGCAGTAAATTAGTGAGGACTCTCTTTGCTCAGCTCAGTGAGGCTAAGAGCGGCTGGAGAATCAGTGGGGCCGGCGCCCAGGCTTGCTTGCCGGTGAGCACTTACCTGGTTCCTGGTGGAGGGAGTGGCTGTGTGAGCCGGGCTGGGAGCCTGCGGGGACGGACTGAACTGAGAACCTTTGGTGCAATGGATGGAGGTTTTTGGACTATTGTTCCCGTGGTACGGAGCTTGCACGCGAGTGGTGTAGAGAGGACGCCATTTTGTCAGGGTTGGGCCCTCCCACGAAGGATCAGGTCAGAGACCTAATTGGTCTGGTGGAATTGGCACAGAAGTGCATGTGCGTGCACGTGCGCCTGCGGCCTAGGATCCCCACCCTCCGCCCGGCTTATATTGCGTTGCCAGGGAAACGCAGGGTGGGTGCCCTCCGGCTTCAACGGCTGCTCACTGAGACACGGGAGTGTGCAAGCTGCCTCGGGTCTCTGCTCTCCGCACTCCACTTGCAGAGTTGCCAGGCTGGTGACTGGTTGTCGGGCTGTTCGGCCTGATCTGCGAGCGGCTGATTGGGACAGGCTGAGACTGGGAGTTTTCCTGGGAGTGTTGGGCCGTGAGCTGTGTGCCTGCGTCATCCAGCCAGGGCTCTCCTGGTGATCTATCTAATACATCAAAGCAATCCCAGAGCGACAGCCAGAATGGGGAAACAAAGAAACATGTCACAAGTAAAAGATCAGAAGAAACCTCCAGAAATGGAACCAAATGAAACAGAGGGATCCAACCTTTCAGAGACACAGTTTAGAACACTGATGATAACAATGTTTAAGGAACTTAGCGAGGACATAAAGAAGGATAGGGAAACCATAAAAAACAACCAGTTAGAACTAAAGAATACAATAACTGAAATGAAGAACACACTCGAAGGAATCACCAGTAGAGTAGATGAAGCAGAGGAGCAGATCAGCAATTTGGAAGATAAAATAGAAGAACTCACCCAGTTGGCACAGCAAAAAGACCAAAGAATAAAAAACAATGAAAATAGTTTAAGAGCCCTATGGGACAAGGTGAAGCACAACCACCTCGAATCATAGGGATACCAGAAGGAGAAGAGAAGAAGCAAGGGGTTGAAAAGGTATTTGAAAAAATAATAACTGAAAACTTCCCTACCCTGGTGAAGGAAATCAACATACATGCCCAGGAAGTGCAGAGGGTTCCAAACAAGCTGAACCCAAACAGGTCCACACCAAGACACATCATAGTTAAAATGGCAAAGGTTAAAGACAGAGACAGGATCCTAGAGGCTGCAAGAGAAAAACAGCAGGTTACATACAAAGGAACTCCTGTTAGACTAACAGCTGACTTGTCTACAGAAACTCTGCAGGCCATAAGGGAGTGGCAGGAGATACTCAAAGTGACACAAAATAAAGGCCTACAACCAAGATTGCTCTACCCAGCATGGCTATCACTTAAAATTGAAGGAGAAATAAAGAGCTTCTCAGAAAAGAATAAGCTTAAGGAATTCATTACCACCAAGCCAGCATTGCAAGAAATGTTAAAAGGGCTTTTTTAAACAAAAGAAAAGGGTAAACAAGCTAACCCAGAGAGACAATTTAAGAAGATTGAAGTCATATCAAGCAGATATAAAAGAAAAACTGATGGTTGCTGGCTGGGAGGGAGTGGGAAAGAGGGAGAGGGGGAAGGTTTTGGACAGTGTATGTGGGACTACAATGTTGCCGCAGGGATATGGGGGCAGTTCTGGGAATGTAATTGATAATGTTGTGAAGAGACTATTAAGTTGCGAGAAATAAGTCAGTCGGAGAAGGACAGGTACCATGTGATCTCACTTGTGTGTGGAGTCTGAAGAGCTGAGTGAATGATCAAAGTAAACAGACTCGTAGATGTAGAGGAAAAACTGAGGGTTGCTAGTCAGGAGTGGGGTGGGGATGAGGGGAGGGGGAAGGGATTAGACAGCATAGATGGACAATTGCAGTGTTGCCACAGGGATGTGAAACACAGTTCGAGGAATATAATAATGTAAGAATTTTGAGGCGTGTCAGATGGTCACATGTCTTGTGGAGACCACTTCATGGATGGAGTAGAGGCTTGATCACTGCACGGTACACCTGAAGCTGATGTTGTATAGTATTGTATGCCAACTGTAACTGAATATGTGGATGGTCACGGGATGTGGAGTATACTGTGGAGGGGAGTCAGGGGAGTTGTGATGGATATGTATGATATGGGGGGGGAGTGGGATGGCGAACTGGGGGAGGGGGGTTTTCACTTTGGGGGGTGAGGAGTATGACTATTGCATTGTGTTGTACACCTGAAGCTAATAAAAAAAAAAAGAAGAAGAAGTCTCCAGGGGAACCCAAAGGTAACCGGGAAGTGAAAATCAAGGATACTAGACAGGATTTTAGCCTCTAACACCTATAGCTACAGCAAGAGGTACACTCAGCCTAACTTTAAGCCAGATAAATGTAACAACCTCACCCAAATGGCCTATTTAGCTCACTTTCTTTTACCCAGTACATCATCTCTGGCTTTTAATAAAAATTTACAAAACATACTAAAAGACAGACAGACAGACACACACACACACACACACACACACACACATACATATATACTGTGTTTCCCTAAAAATAAGATTGGGTCTTATATAAATGTTTGTTCCAAAAATCTGCATTTATTCATTTATTCATATACAAAAATCTACATTTATTCAGACAGTCATGTCTGGCTGACGATCTTAACTGGGGCTTATGTTTGGGGTAGGGCTTATATTATGAGCATCCTGAAAAATCATCCTATGGCTTATTTTCTGGTTAGCTTTTATTTTTGGGGAAACACGGCAATATATATATTTATATATATCTCACAGGGGTCAAAAAATGTATACAAGTGGACACTTTGGTCAACGTTGCTCAAGCAGTAGGTCCTCATAATCAGAAGTGTCTTGACGCTGATGGTAACCACTTTAAGCATCTCTTGTAATTGTCTAAGTCAAACATGACTTGTATTCATCTTTTGTTATTGGTATATATTGAGTATTACAATTTTAATACAGTTTTCATTTCTTAAAATGTGTATACTTTTTTGGCACCGTGTGTGTGTGTGCGTGTGTGCGCGTGTGTGTGAGATATATATATATATATATATATATATATATATATATATATATATATATATATTTTTTTTTTTTTTTTTTTGAAGAGAGAGAGCAAGCATCAGAACCAGACTCACATATAGCAGAAATTTTGGAACTTTCAGTCTGAGAATGTAAAATGATTATGATTAAGATGTTATTGGCTCTTAAATAATGGAAAACATGTAAGAACCAAAGAGGAATGCAAACTCTTAGAAAGAATCAAAAGAAAAATGCTAGAAATCAAAACACCATAACAGAAATAAAAATGCCTTTGATAGACATTAATAGAGTGGATACGACTGAGGAAAGAATCAGTGAGTTTGAAAGCATGTCAATAGACACCTTCCAAACTGAAAAGCAAAGAGAAGAAAAAATGAGAAAAAATGAACAAAATATCTAAACCTGTGGGAAAAGTAAAAATATATAAAATAAGTGCAATAGGAATACCAGAAGTAGAAGAAAGGGAGAGAGGAATAGAAGAAATATCTAGGGCCAGCCGAGTGGCGCGGTGGTTAAGCGCTGGCTTGGGAAGCCAGTGGCCCTGGTTCGGGTCTCACATATGAGGGCCAGTGACACTGCCCTCAAAAAAAAACAAAAAAACAAAGAAATATCTAAAGTAATTCTAATGTTGGAACATCCAAGATTACAGCACACTCGGAATGGACAGAGAAGGCTGGTGTACAGGTAGGCTTCTATTAGCATCTTAGCTGAGTTTTGAACAATATATAAAAGTTAGGCTGGTGGGACATACTGAACAGAAGGAATAACATGTGTAGATGTCATGTGTAGATGTCAAAATGCATGGAGTGGACAAAAAACTATGAATATTTTTGCTCTGTTGAGAGTGCCAATGAGAAAGATGATACTAGATACTAAAAGGCTTATATACCATTCTAAGATATTCGCACATTTTCAGGGTTCAAAATCCAGCTTTGCCAGTATATAAACTATCTCTCATAAGGCCATTTTAAGAATTGAATAAGGTAGTGAATGAACATGCTTGGCACAGGGTCAGGCCCTGTAAACACTAAATAAAAAGATTTTATTAACTAAATGTTTTTATGGAATTACTGGAGTGTTTAAATAGTGGCATCCTATGATCAGATGTGCATTTCTGAAAGGTCTATATAGAAAGTGGTTAAACTATAGAAAGAGACATTGCTTAAGAGGCTTTAGGGGCCAGCCGAGTGGTGCAGTGGTTAAGCGCTGGCTTGGGAAGCCAGCGGCCCAGGAGGCTTTAATTTGCTTTGATCTGTTTTTATCCCTTGAATGTCATTAAGGATATAGAGGAAGTCCATTCTAAGCCTGGATTCTCATACAGTTTAGGAAAGATCAACAGCAAACTCTTGTTAAATTTGAGAAAAGCATACACAGCAAAAGAAGATTATAAAAGTTGACAAAACATCATTTTGATAAATCAAGAAATTGTACACTCAAAAGTCAACCTTATGAAACCTTTATTCTTAATCATGCAAAACCAGCAGCAACCCAAATAGTCAACAACATGTGAATGGCTAAACAATGATACATCTCTACAGTGGAATATTGGACTCCTATTAGAATAAAAGGAATGAACTATTGATATATAGCAAAATATAGAGACATCTCAAATGCATTATGCCAAATGAAAGAAGACAGGCAAAGAAGGCCACATATCATGCAATTCCATTTAAACGCCATTTTGGAAAATACAAAACTATAGGAACAGGAAACAGATGAGTTTTTACAAAGGATGGGGGATGGGAAGAGGGCATTAACTACAAAGGTACATGGAAGAACTTGAAGTAATAAAATGTTTGATATATTGATTGTAGTGTATACACTTGCTATAACACATCAAATTACAAGTAAAAAAGATGAATTTTATGTTTGCAGATTATACAGAATAATATGACTAAAAAAAAAACCCTTGGAGAGCCAAGCTGACAGAGTAGCTAAATGCTGTGTTTGTCTCCTCCCATGAACACATTAGAATTACAACGCTGTGTTTGTCTCCTCCCATGAACACATTAGAATTACAACTAAATTATAGAACAATCAACCTGTAGAACCATCTGAAGTCTAGCTGAACTGAAATTTTGTAACTCAAGATATAAAGAAGGTATGTTGAGACTGGTAGGAGGTGTGGAGAAACAGAACAAATAAGCCCCACACGTCCATGTAGCAGTTGAGAATTGGGAGGGATAGCTCAACTGCACAGGTTTACTGCCAGAGGAGTGAGGCACCCCAGCCCCACACCAGGCTCCCCAGCCCGGAGTACTGGTGCCAGGAAGAGTAGCCCCCACAACATCTGGCTGTGTAAAACAGTGGGGATTCCAACCATCCAGGTGGAACAGAAGGCTGTGGGAAACCCAGATATGTTCTTTTTTTTAATTGCTACTTGCTTTTAATTATTATTATTAACATTTTATTATCATTTTAAGCAAAACGTACGTATTTTAGTATGCAATGCCATTTAACTGTTCTTTTTTTTTGAGAGCGTTTCTTTCTTTTTTTTAATTAGCTTCAGGTGTACAACACAGTGCAATACCAGACATGTTCTTAAAGGGCCTGCACACACTCCCTTGCTCACAGGCACTCACCCTGGGCTCCGGTGGAGGGAAAGTGACTCAAGGGGCATCTGAAACATACAGGGAGAGACTGAACTGTATGACTTCAGGGTGAGAATTAGAGGGACAGTCACCATTTTCCCAGTCACCATGCAGCTGGCAGGCAGGCATCATATTTCCTATGTTCAGCCCTCCCCTCAGGCCCATGGCCAAATCTTAATTGATCTGGTGAGACCCTGCTGACTCAATGACACCCTGCCCCACCCCACTTTCCCAATTTCAGAGGTGCTTTCTCAGTGAGCAGCCAGCCCTGCCTGTGTTGCACTCTTTCCTGGACAACTATGGGGGTCCGTGGGCCCCTGGTGGGCAGTGGCTGGCTTCAGTGTGGTGTGAAACTTTTCCTAAGTAGCTCAAGGCTCACCACTGGCATCAAACCAGAATGTACATTAACCTGGTGAACACAACTCGCTCCAGCCAGGTGATTTGCTGAAACCTGCCTTACCCAACGCATGTACAGTGCAAGGCTTTATCAGTGGCTGAACCTTACAGGAGCCGTCAGATGGCAGCAGGCCTTGGGGTGTCCTGGCTTTTTATGGAGCTACCCCAGACCCAGTTATGGTGGTAGTCAGTCTCAGTTTGCAGCATGGACTCTCTGATATGCCTCCAGGTTTAGCACAGGCAGAACCAACCACAGATCTCTTTGTAGATTCTACCATGTAATCCCTGGTTGGTTACAGACAATGGGTGACCTGGGCCTCCACTAGATCACCTCACAAGACGTCCCAAAACCAACATACTTGGAGGTTGGCTTCAGGCCACACCAGAGCACTGACCAATTAGTCCCAAAGCAGCACACCCAAAGGGCAGTCTCAACAGGTACCAGAGCCCACTGAGGTCTCAGTGGGGTAAGCCCCCCGCACAGCAACCTCTAAGCTGTGGACATGGCCAAACCCCACAGCCAATCAGCCTGAGGGTCAATACTAACCACTGATGTGCCAATAGCAATCAAGGCTCAACTATAACAGGGGGCACACGCAACCCACACAAGGGGCATTCCTAGAGCACTCGGAACAGGTGACCAGGGACACTGTGCCAGGGCCCCACAGGGCACCTATACGTAAGGTCACCTGGCCAAGACTGGGTGACATAGCATATCTATCTAATGCATAGAGAAAACACAGAGAGGCAGCCAAAATGAAGAAACAAAGAAATATGTCCCAAATAAAAGAACAGGAGAGGACTCCAGAAAACAACTAAATGAAATAGAGGTGAGCAATCTACTAGAGACAGCGTTCAAAACACTGGTTATAAGGATGCTCAAGGAACTTAGGGAGAATGTCAACAAAGAGTTAACAAGCATAGAAAAGGACATAGAAACCATAAAAAAAACAACCTGTCAGAAGTGAAGAATACAATAACTGATACGAAGAATGCACTAGAAGAAATCACCAGTGGACTAGATGAAGCAGAGGACCAAATCAGCGATTTGGAAGTCAAGGTAGCAGCAAACACCCAATTGGAAGAGTAAAAAGAAAAAAGAACCCCCCCCCCAAAAAAAAAAGATGAGGACAATTTAAGAGACCTCTGGAACAACAAGCATAACAACATTCACAGTAGTACCAGAAGGAGAAGACAGAAAGTAAAGTATTGAGAATATATTTAAAGAAATAATGACTGTAAACATTTCTAACCTGGAAAAGTAAATAGACATACAAGCACAGGAAATGCAGAGAATCCCAAACAAGATGAACCCAAACAGGCCCACACCAAGACACATAATTAATATTGTAAAGGTTAAAGACAAAAAGAGAATCCTAAAGCAGCAAGAGAAAAGCAACTAGTTACTTAGGAGGGAACCCCTACATGATTGTCAGCTGATTTCTCAACAGAAATTTTGCAAGTCAGAAGGGTTTGGCACAAAACATTAAAAGGTATGAAAAGCAAGAACCTACAACCAAAAGTACTCTACCCAGAAGGACTATCATTTAAAATCGAAGGACAGATAAAGAGGTTCCCAGACAAGAAAATGCTACAGGAGTTCATCACCACCAAACCAGTTACAAAGAATGTTATATGGGGGGAAAAGATTAAAAATATGAATGGCAATAATACATAACTATCAACAATTACTTTCAATGCAAATGGATTAAATGCTCCAATCAAAAGAGATAGAGTGGCTGAATGGATAAGAAAATAAAACCTTTACATATGCTACCTACAAGAGACCCACTTCAGATAGAAAGACACACACAGACTGAAAGTAAAGGGATGGAAAATGATATTTCATGAAAATGGAAACAAAACAAACAAATAAGCTGGATAGCCATACTTATACCAGACAAAACAGACTGTAAAACAAAGGCTATATAAAAGATGAAGAAGGACCCAGGAGTCTCACTTCTGGGTATTTATCCAAAGAAACTGAAAAAGCTACTTCTAGGGGACGTGTGCATCCAGATGTTCATTACAGCATTGTTTACAATGGCCAACATGTGGTGGCAGCCTGGGTGTCCATTGATGGATGAATGGATAAAGAGAAGATGGTACATATGGTACATATATACAATGCAATATTGCTCGGCCATGATAGGGAATGGGTTCTTACCATCTGTAGCAGCATGAATGGATGTGGAGGGTATTGTGCTAAGTGGAATATGTCAGACAAAGAAAGACAAAACCATTGTGATTTTGCTTACATGTGGAATCTAAAGAACAAAGTAAACAAACAAACAAAACAGAAACAAATTCATAGATACAGAGAACATTTTGATGGTTACTAGATGGCAGGGTATTTGAAGGGTTGGCTTAAAAAGGGGAAGGGATTAATAAGTACAAAGTGGTAGTTACAAAATAATCATGGGGATATAAAGTAAAGCATAAGGAATATAGTCAATGATATGGTAATAACTGTGTATAGTACCAGGTGGGTATTAGACTAGTCAGGGGGATCACTTCTTAAATTATATAAATGTCTAACCACTATGCTATGCACTTGAAATTCATGTAAAATAATCTTGAATGTCAAAAAATGAAATAAATAAAAACCCTCAATCTTAAATTCCCAATTAGAGTCTTAGGACAACTAGCTTCACATGGAACTTTTCCCTTTCTATAATAGCAGCAAATATGAAGTAAGGACTTCAGTCATTAGATTTTTATAACATGCCTGGGATATATGGCAGACATTATTACATCTATTTATATGTGGGGAAATAGAGACCCGCTGACATACAATTACTTATCCATATTAATGGTGGAGTGGTGACCAGAATTCAGATCCCCAGACTCAAAGACCAGTGATTCTTTCATATACCAAATACCCATTTGACCCATATTAACCCATATTATTTATAATTTACAAATAGTAAGGAATACCTTTCCCATTTCTAATGACATATCTAAGGGGCAAAAAGGGATAAATGGGTCTTTCTTAAATCTTGTATCACTGACTGATTTTAGGGCAAATTGAACTGAAGTCTTCATGGGTTTCACAGTTCATTCTTTTTGGGAAGAAAGTATAATTGAAAATTCTAGTCATGAGATTAAAAAATTAAGGATGGGGTGCAATTTTATGATTACAAAAGAAGGAACATATTATTATCATTAAATTTCCAAAACAGATTCAAAACCAACAAGCATTTTGCCAATCAATTTTATTTTGACAAAAAAGTGTTGGTCATTTTGGTTGTGGTATTATGAGGTCTACAATGACCTTTTTTTTCCCCTTTAAGAAAATTGTCAGAGTGTATAGCAAGATAAATCAATGTAAATTTCTTAACTTTGGAAGCTTACCTCATTGAAATGAGTGACAGCATTTAGAAATGGTCATTCCTAAACCACTATTTTAGTAGATGAAATTAACTCCTTACAATCCAACTGGAATTTTTCTTAAACATAGCATGAGTCAGAGATCTAATTAATTTTTCCAAGTAGATTGGCAGTTATGTGTACATCATATTTAATAAGCCATTAAACCTCCTCCCCCGGACACCCATTAAAATGAAATGTTATCATATACTAAGTTCTCATTCATATTTATTTTTTATCTGCTTCTAGATTCTCTATTTTATTCAGCTGATATATTTATATTTTCTAAACCTACTTTTTTTAGTAGCTACTTATAAATGTTTTATTTAGCAAGAGTATTTGCAAATTTAAATTTGTATAAAATAATTTTATGAAATAAAATATTGACTTGTATATGTGACACTTCACAATTAAAATATTAAGGCATCATTATAATTATAATTGTTTCCTTTTCTTCGTTTTCTTCATGGCATTATCACCATAAACTTGTACTAACATGTCCCTGATTTCACTTTCACTCTTGCCAAGTTTAACAAGGAATTTAATGTTTGTTCATTGTTCTACATAATTCAAATTCAGGCATTCTCACAACAGCACACAAAAATACACAACTACAATAATGAACGCCACTCAGCAAAACACCACCACACATCGACAGGATGTACCAAGATTATGAAAACTTACTGAGCTTTGGTACAGTGCTGCTAATGTAAGCGCACAGTTGCAAGTTCACAAACTTAATTGTCACATCTCGCATGTATGTTTATGTAAAAGTAATATAGAGAGAGTGCATTATCATAGAGGAAAGTGTGGAATGATATAACAAACAGATAACATTAATTTCCTTAGATGGTTATAATGGAATGGAAGAGCAGGGTACAACTGACTTTATACAGATTTACATTGATTTGTCAAAATGATCACATTTAAAAAAAAATTATAGATAGATGATAGATGATATAGATAGATAGATAGATAGATAGATAGATAGATAGATAGATAGATGATAGATATGCATTCACTTCTTTTGGCTAGTCTCCAAGCTTTTTGTAAAATTAAGTAAATGTCAAAAGACAAGGGTAAATGGGTTTTATTAGACTTAGGCGAATCACTTAACTTTTTGGGCTTTGTTTTCCTCATATATAAGAGAAATAAGTTGGACTAGATGGGCTCTAGGGTTCCAATGATATTAAAATTCCTTCTACTTAGTTCCAGTTTGATATTGAGGAAAATCTCTCTTTCTGCTTCATTTGAGTTGCCTTGGCCACTTGGAGTTATTAAGGAGTCCTTTGGAAGGATTTTAGGAACTGTTTCTGAAATAACAAGTTTGAAAGTGCATTCTGTTTATATCAGTGATTTAAGTATATTAAGTGCATAAGATGCATTTAGCAGAGCAGAGTGCTAAGAAGAACATGTATTAGAAGTTAAAAGTTCAGGACTTGAACTTCTAATTGGCCATGTGTTAGCTAAGTGACCCTCTGTAAGCTATTTAAGTTTCCTCATCCATAAAAACATGCTGATGACAGCCACCAATAAGTCGCTTCACCTCCTGTTGATAACTGATGGAGTTCAAATAGAAGAGATACAGCACCATTCCACACAACCCTTGCATTTGGAAAACAACCAGGATTTGCTTACTCAGCCACCCTTCGGTAAAAAACTACAGAGGGTGCCACAAAAATTTATACACATTTTAAGAAAGGAAAAAAACTGTATTAAAATGACACTGCACCACTAGTAACCACTTGAAGCACTTCTTGTAATTGCAAAAGTCAAACGTGATTTCTATTCATCTTTTGTTATCAGCATATATTGGGTATTACAATTTTAATACAGTTTTTTTTCCTTTCTTAAAATGTGTACATTTTTGGCACCCTCTGAATATGTTACATTGTATGGAAAAGTAGACCAAAGCTTCCAAACCAGTGTGCCACAGCACCCTGGGGTGCTAGGGAGTCATTACTAGTGAATAGACAGTGATCTGTACCTCAGCCCTAAATCAGTCGCATGGGATCTGGAGCAGCATGAGACCTCAGGGCAGTTCATCCAGTCACCTCACCGTGACATATTATCATGTTCTGTGTGTGCTTTAACGTGAAATGATTTGTGAAAGATTGCTGTTGGCTATTATATACTATGGGAATATTAATTGATCTTATTTAGTTTTGAAGTTTTCCTTTGCAAAAACTTTCATGCCTATCTATGGTTAAAAACAAAAGTATGCCTACTACCCTTTATTGCATGCAAATGCTGTTGAATTTAAGTAAAACCTGCTCTTTAGATGTTTTAATTGACATAGCTCTTTTCTGGAATATTGAGGGGAAGCTGTTTACTTATCTACCTCTCCCATGAGAACAGGGATATGTGTTTATTTTGGTCACTTCATTATCCCCAGCTCCTAGCATGGTTCCTAGCACATGGTAGGTAACCAATAAATATGTTGAATGAATGAAGAGTTGTACAAATGAATGAACGAATCTGCACTGAACCACCCATATGGTATCCCCCAATCCATACTATTTATAACCAATGGTGACCATCTGAAATTGAGATTCTTGTGGCAAGAAAATGGAAGATTCAAACTGGTAGCCTTGACCTCATTAACATCAGGCTTTTATCAACCGAGGCGACTAATCACATAGATTAGTGTTTTACCCCAAGGTATGTATGTATTTGTATTTTTGTTGCTGATATCCTATTAAAGTTAGAGGATTCTTTTGTTTAGAAATGGGATATAAGGACTCTACAGTCCTGTGACAACAGTGTTTTCACTGAATAATGATGTTGTTCTAGTGTTCTTACTTCAATAAAGACAAATATCTTTAGTTCTCATTTCAAAAGTGTTTCTAGGGCCGGCCGAGTGGTGTGGTGGTTAAGCACTGGCTTGGGAAGCCAGCGACCCCGGTTCGGGTCCCACATATGAGGGCCAGTGACACTGCCCTCAAAAAAAAAGAAAAGAAACCACTGGCGATAACACATTGTACATTTCTATTTTTGGATGTGTATCAGAATGAACTGTGAACAAGTGTGTCCTCTTTACATTGTTGTAGCTAGAGCAAAATTACTTCATGCTCACCCTGGTAGAGAATGCACAACTCCAAAGCAAGCAGGGTAAGTTATTGAAGTACTGGCTGAAAAAAAAAACACAACAAACTTTCCAAATACATAAATACATTGTTTTTCAAAGATTTACTTGAAACCTTCTGTGAGGAGCAGGGTAAACAATGTATCTGGGAGCTTCAAGGACTCTTGAAAATCAGGTTTTTCATCCTGGTTCATTAGTGTAGCGTAGTGGCTAAGAGGATGGGCCCAGTAGCAAAACTGCAAGTCAAAAATTGCTATATGACTTTTGTTACATCACTTAATTTCTCTGAGTCTCCATTCACCTCATCTATAAAATGGAGATAATAATAATATGTACCTCATATGGTACTTCTAGAGATTGAGTTAATCCAACTAAAGCACTTACAACAGAGCCTGGTATACAAGGTCTGAAAATTATAACCTCATCCTAGAAAAAGTGCTACATAGCTTATTGCTGAATATCACTACGGTCACCTACGAAGTACTCCCCTTGGGAAGGTATGCATCAACACCACCCTTCAAAGCAATTTTGGAACTCTTTTTCTGGAATGGCTATCAGAGCACTCATCGTATTACCCTTAGTGTCCTGAATGTCATCAAAATGTCTTCCTTTCAATATTTCCTTTATCTTTGGGTAAAGAGAGAAGTCATTGGGGGCCAGATAAAGGTGAGTAAGGAGGGTATTCTAATATAGTCATTTGTTAACTGGCTAAAAACTCCCTCACAGACAGTGCTGTGTGAGCTGGTGCATTGTCGTGATGCAAGAGCCATGGATTGTTGGCAAAATTTCAGGTTGCCTAACTTTTCCATGCAGTCTTTTTAGCACTTCCAAATAGTATACTTGGTTAACTATTTGTCCAGTTGGTACAAATTCAAAATGAATAATCCCTCTGATATCAAAATGGTTAGCAACAATGTTGCAACAGGTTCACAAACTTAATTGTCAGAACTCATATAGTCAATGCTCAATAAATGTTAGCTATTATCATGATTATTATTTATCATTTGTAAAATGTTGTAGAAATATTAAATTGTTTTATCCAGTCATCACCATTGTCAGTCTATTTTTAAGAAAGATTGATGGTCAGCATTGCCCAGTGAATAAATTGCTTTGGTATTCAATGACGATAGTGATGTCTATAGATGTGAAGGTGAGAAAAAAAGATCAGAAGATGAGCTAGTAGAATGAATATTGTAAGAAAAGGCTGGTGACATGGATTTTATACTAATTACTAACCTCCCTTCTTCAACTACAAAATTGAAATAAAACCATCTTCCTCTATCTTTTGGTGGGCTCCTTTGCACCAATACTGCATCTTAGCGAAGTGCCTGTGATAAGGCTGAGTTTAGTCCCAGGCACATTTCAGGAGAGGGTAGTGAGTAAGAAAATGGACTTTGGAGTCACACTGCCTTAAATATAAAACCAGTCTTTGTTAACTGAGTAACTTTGGAAAAATTTCTACATCCCTCTAGGCCTCAGTATGTTTTCTCTATTAAGTGAGGATAATAGTGACCACCACACAGAGTAGTACTGAAACTTAAATGAAGTAATGTAGTGACTAAGGTTAGCCCAGTGGATGGCACGTAGGAAAAGGTTAATATACAGTAACAAGGCTGATGAGGGTATGAAGAGTCCCACAAAATTATGAATATTTTATATTTATGCATAATGGACATCATGTTCCTTTTTATCTGTCAGAATATTATCTTCTTTAAGACAATAAGTGGAAAGGACAGTTCACAAAGAGACACGAAGTCCTAGTTCAGGACATGCTCTTGGTATCTACTTGTGAGTTATCCAGGTGTGAAGATGGAGAGCATTCCTAATGTAAAAACACATGGCAGCTGTAGGAAGTAGGGTGTAGGCTTCCCTGGGAACTGAGGTTCTGCCAGATTCTATAGAAACAACTTTTTCTACCCTTTATGTGTGTTTGGTTTCAAAAATGTGGACAGTACCCGTACAGAAAATCTCCTTGGTCATCTCTGGTCAACACATTTGAAATGCTACCATGTATCAACCATTCTATCTCAGAGCTGGCAGAGGGCACTCAGTCCTGTTATAGGACAACCGGGCCCCAGGCTAGCAGCTAGAACATCATAGCTGGAAAGTTGTGTGGTTATTTGTCTGCTTCCTCCCCTCGCTCCATTCTGTATCCTACTCTATGCCCAGGAAAGTTCAAGTTTATTGATTCTATCTCCTGGTTTTGCCCTCTGACTTCTGTTTGAGTTCACATGGGAGAGAGGTGGCAGTACTGGAGAGAAACTGGAAGGCAAGGGTTAAGAGGGGGTAGGGTATTTATCCTCCCCATCCCCATATGAACTGCCACAGTTCATATGTTCCATTAGGCCTGCGCCACTCTTGCCAGGTTCTAGTGACACTGATCCTTCCTCCTGCCACTGCAGACCCAGAAGTAGTAGTAATTTATACTTTCCTCCTTTGTTGGTTCCCTGAACCCTAACCCCACCTCTGTAAACAGTTCCCTCAACTCTCTCTGTTCAAACTTTGAGTGTGGTTTATTTCTAGCTAAACACATTATTTCTGGTGTTGACACATCCTGCACTGGGCTCATTTCTCTCCTCTGCATTTACTGCAGTGGCCCTCGCTGTATAGACCACAACAGTTGTTATTCTTTGTAAGTAGTATTACGTGTAATGCTGTGCCTTTGCTCCTCACAGTAAATATTTCTATGTTGTTCAAATACTTTCTTAAATCTTTACTGTTCTTCCCATTTGCTCTCATGAGTTGGAGTGAAGGGAGATGTTACTCATTTTCAGCAGTTGGAGAAGGTGGGATTGCTTCTGACACCTGCTGATGGAAATACATGAAAAACAGTAGTATAAAGGAGTTATAGCTCTGAATTATATAGCTGTGGATCTGGTGATTCTTATCAGTGAAATATCTAATACCAAAAACTAGAAATAAAACCTCTCTCTTTCCCTACCTCCAAAACAGCTATTGACTTAAGTTAAAAAAAAACCACACACACACATTTAACACCATGCTGAGTTACCTTGTACCACACAACATCAGGCTCCTGATTGGACTTTTTAAAGTCATCCATGTCTGGGCAGGAGATCTCTTTTCTTTTAGTGACTTCAGATTTTTCTAAATAGCGGATCCTGCTATTGTAGCACAGGCCTGATTCATTCTCTGCAACAGTCAAGGACATTGACACCTTCATGCAATATGTTGAGTTTCTGTAGAAACAGAAAAAATAGCAAAATGACTTTATTGGGTGTTTACAATTTGACTGTACTCTATATATTTCAAGAGTATTGACTTTTCCATTTAGGACCTTGCCTAGAAATCAGAAACAGTATCAAAACAACACAGGACAGTTTTCTACTTCAACTGATAGAAGATATGAAACAAAATGTTAATGTGGACATCTTTGACCATGAGGTAGCTACATAGCTACATAGAACAGCTGTACCCGTCTCCTAAACTGTATGATGGTTAGACATTTTCCCCAGTGACAAATAATTGTGTATTGAAAATCTGATAGTGAAAACTTGTTAGAAGGTCTACAACTAGAGGTATAGCAATTTGTGCTCTGCCCCTGTGGCCAGTCCATTACTAGGAATTTCAAAGGTTGTTTAATGTTGCCATTGGTCTCTCAGCCAACTTTTCCTTTTATAGGATACACACCAAAAACCAGATCAACATACAAAAGATACTTGTTAGTTTACACAGCTTTTTAAGGTGTTTGCTGAAATATGTCAGGGGTCAAATTCTGGGTTCCTACAAGGAGCAAAACCTAGTAGCGAGTGGTCAGTCTAGATTAATCCAACACTAGCATTATAAAGGAGTTTCAAAATTGAATTTTACCACAAGGCCACTTTATAAATGGCCATTAATTGGCTAACTAATTATATAGGTGTATTTATGGAATACAATACTGTCTTCACTTCCCTATGACATTTCCTCATGACCTTTCCCTACCCCACTCTACCTGGACTCCAGAAGATATCAATCACACAAAAGAAAATGGGAAAGTGCAAGGAAGATATCTGAAGCAACCTGGTCAGACATAGAAGAAGGTCAATTACAAATCTCTTGGTAGGACATTTCAGAACCATATCTGTTCTACACATCAACGGATGGATACTGTTAAAAATGCAAAGTGCAGGGTTGGCAGAGTGGCTCAGTTGGTTAAGAGTTAGCTTAAGAGTGCAAGCTCTGAGCAACAGGGCCACTGATTAGATTCCCACATTGGCCAGTGACACTGTGCCCAAGCTGAACTGCCACTGAGCTGCCAACAGGTGGCAGGATGGCTCAGCTGGTGAGAGCGCATGCTCCTACCAGCAAGGCTGCCTGTTCGATGGTGGGCTATGCCTGCCTGCAACTGAGACTGAACTCCACACCTTGAGCTGAGCTGCCACCTGGATGACTCAGTGGATAGAGCATGCAATCTTAACAACAAGGCTGCCAGAGTCACTGAACTTGGCACCTTGAGCTGAACTGCGGCCCAGATGGCTCAATGGATACAGCGGATGCTCTTAACAACAAGGCTGTTGGTTTCACTCCCACACGGGATGGTGGCTACGCCCACCTGCAACTAAGAATGTAACACAGCACCTTGAGCTTAGAGGCCACGAACTGCTGATGGGCAGCCAGATGGCAACCTGGTGCCCTCCACAACTAAGATTGAAGAACAAAAACTTGGCTGGTCCCCCTCCCCAATTCCCCAACACTGTTCCCCTCCCCCAGTTCCCCAATTTAAAAAAAAGGAATGCAAAGTGCCAAGGGTACTTCAAAACCAAGTGTTTTTATAGTCAAGTGATAACAATCCTGACAGAAGGGATTAGCATGCTAACCAATGATTTTAAGATCTCCTTAAAGCATTGCTAGTATTCATATTAACAACTGAAATTGAAATTTCACAATATGCCAGCTATCATACAAAACACAGGAGTACAGATTGCTGCTACACATTGGGTTTATAAACTAAGTTAATCAAAATGACTGCTACTTGGATTTACCGTACAATTAATTACTGGCAAGTATTTCTGAATTTGCCTACTGCTATGTCAGATGAGAAGGATGCTATCACAGCACTCCCATTCTGATATTCAGATGAAATCCCATTATACAATGTAGATTTTTAGCTATTGCTGTTCTTTCTTCCTCAAGGTAGTTTTCTAGAACCCAAAAGGCATAAGATATGCCTACTGGGGAGCAAATGTCAGAACACTTCATTCTCTTGTTAGATGATTGACAACCTCTTTAAAAGCCATAAAAGTGGGCCGGCTGAGTGGAGCATTGGTTAAGAGCTGGTTTGGGATGCCAGCGGCCCCGGTTCGGATCCCACGTGAGGGCCAGTGACACTGCCCTCTGCAGCTAACAACAGCTCCACCTGGAGCTGGGCTGTGCGAGCCCTGGTGACGGTGTAGGCTGCAGACCCTGCTGCAGTGGGCTGCCATGGGCTACAGTGAGTGGCCAGCAGCCAGCGTGAGCAGCTGGCAGCCAGCATGAGCTGCCAATAGCCGCAGTGAGCGACCATCCAGAGGCTGGAGACTGATCTGCCTCATCCAGGAAGAGCACAATGACTATACCAACATGGGCCAGTGAAGCAATGTCCTCCACAACTAGACTGAAGAACAAAAGGACAGCAACTTGTCTGTTCCCCTTCCCCGATTCCCCAACGCTGTTCCCCTCCTCCAATTCCCCAATAAAAAAAAAAATAATAAAAGCCATAAAAGTAAGGGCTTTTTTTTCAAATGTCTCAACCAAGAAGGTAATGTTTTGTTCAATCAATTTGGCTCTTCTTGACTCTATTTTCAATACTTCAGTGATAAACATTTTCATGTTTTCTTACTTCCTTTACAGCCCTACATGATCTGGCCTATCATAATACTCTTTCACTCATTAGGGTGCAGTCACAATGGCATTTACCCTGTTCCTTGAATCAAAAAGCCTATTGAATCCATGTACTTTTACATTTGCTCTTCTCTCTGATCTTCTACCATTTGTTTATTTGGTAAATGTAAGCCAAGAATGTGTTCCTCCTTTTCATCACTCTATCCCTGGGATCTAAATGAATAAATAGTAGGTACTCAAACTCAGTAAATGTTAGTTGATTAAATGAGTGGGCATCAAAGGTGTGTATTCAAGAGACATGTCCTTTCTGCTCCACTTTTGCCTCAAACCCATATGGTACTAACCTCCCTCCCTGTTCTACAGATTCAGGTATATGGCTAGTCACATTCCCTGTTTAAATATGACTCAGGTATTCTAGTACCACAAGGGTTAAGGATTAGCCACATTTTGTGTATCAAAACACCAGCAAAGAAGAGTATACTGGCTAAATCTCAGAAACAAACAGGACTAGGGTAGATATAGGGGATTGATTTATAATAAACATTTAGGTGTTTTTTTTAATTGGGGAATTGGGGGAGGGGAACAGTGTTGGGGAACTGGGGAAGGGGAACAGACAAGTTGCTGTCCTTTTGTTCTTCAGTCTAGTTGTGGAGGACGTTGCTTCACTGGCCCATGTTGGTATCATTGCGCACTTCCTGGGTGAGGCAGATCTGTCGCTGGCCTCTGGACGGCCGCTCACAGCTGTCCTTGGCAGCTCACACTGGCTGCCAGCCACTCACGCTGGCTGCCAGCCACTCACTGTAGCCTGTGGTAACCCACTGCAGCAGGGGCTGAAACTATGCTGTCCCAGGGACTCACAGCAGCCCAGCTCCAGGTGGAGCTATTGTTCACCATCTTATCTGTAAAGGGCAGTGTCACTGGCCCTCATATGTGGGATACGAACCAGGGCCGCTGGCATCTGAAGCCAGCTCTTAACCAACGCACCACTCGGCTGGCCCTAAATATTCAGTTTTTTAAAGATATTGAACACAGAAGAAAGAGAATCACCTCTGCTGGGTATGCAGTGTTCTGAACTGTTCTTAACGTTACAGATGTTGGTAATATCTGCTCCATGGTGTTCATCCATATAGGTGAAAAAAACTTACATGAGAAATATCTTTCCATTATTATGTTATAATCCCAGTGAAAAAGAGCTGTTGACCAGCAGGCTCAACAATAGAAGTAAATAGAATGCCCAGTGCCATGAAAGACATTTACTATCCCAAATGTATTTAACCCTGGGGCAGGGTAGACTAAATAAGGGGTTGATATAATGTAGTGGTTTCTTAGCAAAGCACAAGATTTGAACTAAGATCCACTAGGTTCAACTCACTCTGTATACTTCAGCAAGTTATGTAACATTTCTCAGTCTCAGTTTCCTCAGCTGAAAAACAGGAATAAGATGTCCTTCATGGCGATTACATTAGAGGTTGGGGGAAGGAGTCCCTTTCATTACACAACCATGAGTAAAAATATGTTTATTGTTTTCAGTTGGAATGATTACAATACCTGGCCTCTCCAGGCTGTTTGAACTATTAAAATAATGTATATAAAACACATAATACAGCACCTAATATACAGTAGATATTTAATAAATTGTAGTTTGAATTGTTATTACTGCAAGGATTACTTGTTATGCCTATTTTTAACAAATAATAATTATAATTCATATGTGACATATAATAATTATGAACAACAATTAGTATAATCAAAACAATATACTGTCAGCAATGAGTTAAGATATGCCACTGAGTTAGGAGAGATACTTCATAGGAAAGTGTCTGAAAAAGGTCAGTTGGGCTACAGATCTAGTTCCAGAGAGCCATGAAGATCTGAAGGGATCAAAAAGGTATACTGACCTAGGCACATACAGAAGTGAATCAAGAGAAAGCAACTAAAGGCAGGAAAGAACTTCCAGCTACTATGAGTACTACCTACTAGGCAAATGCTAGAACCTTGGAGGTCAAATTGTTAGCAAGAGTTTCACTAAGTCTTCTGGGGGGTTCTTAGACAAATGACTTCTATAATAAAGCACAGTCCTTTAGGCAAGGTTTTCAGGCACAAAAGACAAGAGATAATCCTATGTGTTTCCTTTCTGCAACCACTGCAAAGCGTAAACTGTGTAGACGATGGTATCAGTACGTTCATTAACTTGGGATGGGAATGAGGGCAGAGAACCCTGGGAATGTCTGATGGATAGAAGGAGGAAAAAAAATGGATTTCAGTCTTCTCTAACCTATCCCCACAAACATGCTTAGGCCAGAGCTCTGCATGAATTCGCTATTGCTCTGTCTCACGCATATGAAAGACTGCTGACAAATTGCTTGTTAACCCATGAAAAAGCCCTAGTATGAAGTCCTTGATGATGATCAAGATCTCTGGAACTCGGAGACAAGGCCTGGTGTGAATCCTGCTGTCTCTGTCTACTGACCTGGGAAAGGTGTGATTAAGGCTGCCTGTCTGAGACACAGGTTGATTTTTTTTTTGAAGGCAGTATCACTGGTCCTCATATGTGGGACCAAACCAGGCCACTGGCTTCCCAAGCCAGAGCTTAACCACCGCTCCACTTGGCCGGCCCGATACAGGTTGATTTTTGTTATTTGTGTATTCCAGTCCTAGCATTGTTCCCACTAACAATCTTGCATTATTTAGAATTTATTTTGAAAAATGCCCCCAGGCCAGTTCTATTTTAAATGTTTTCTGCAACTGAGACCTAAAAATGTTCGATTTCTTCCATTAGGTACATTACAGTTGTGTAAGTTGGAGGAAGCTAACTGATGAGTGTGCAAGAATGGGGATTGTACTTTCTAGTGTCTTCCCTTCACATCCTGAGGACAAGGAGCACATTTAGGCTTAACATGAGGAAAGGGCCTTTGCAGTGATACTGCAGCAATCAATGCCTTATACATTTGCATGCATTTGTAATATTTCAAGTACTTCTATATCGCTTATTTTACTTAATTTCTCTAACAATCCAGGAAAATGAGCAGGGTAAGTATCATTGACATTTTGCAGAGGAGTACAATGTAGACACAGAGAGGACAAATAACTTAGTTAAGCTCATATAGCTAGCTGGTCACTGGATGGCAACCAAGGTTTTGGCTGTAAGTCCCTCACTACTCTCTGAACTTTATGCTAAATTGGGTTAACAGGAAAATTAACTCTTGTTTATCCATACCAACTTGGAGAAGCTCATAGAAATACATACAGATGTATAAGGATAACATTTAAAGAATTATGTTGTTAATGGACACAGCACAGAAGAATTTGCAAATGTATGAATAAACCATACTATGTTTTCCAAAAATTTAATGTACTTTAAGTGATAAATTATTTAATACTTTCTTCCAGATGTGTTTCTAAGGGAAAATGTTGACGAATCATGGGTTCCCTAAGGGAAAAACAAGACCCAGGATTTAAAATATACATGAAACATATAGATGGCCCTTTCTAATTCCCATTTAAGAAACAAGCTTATACTATAAAATCTAAAGTTTTATTTCAGAATTTGAGTTTACGTGAATTTGTTATATCACCATAGATAACCTATTGAAAAGAAACAAAATAAATTAGTGATCATTTTCACATCTAAAAGCAGAAGCCCAGATAGAATGCTTCAAGATATAGTTGAAACTTCTAAATGGTTGCTTTAATTGTCTTATCCTTATTTCAAAATATTTTCCTTGCAAATTCTAGAACCACCTAATGATCAGTAAAGTAAAACAAATTTTGCTTTTTGACATTTTTGAATTGTTAATTGACTGCTATGCCTATCAATTAATCTATCTACCATCCTTAGGTGAAACTGTACTCCTCAAAACATAAGAACTGTGAACTGATATTATACCAAAATCGGGGAAGGGAAACAGATGACTAAACAAACAGGATCTCAGGCTCTTTGATGAATTCCATTTCTTGAGAATCATTACAAAAATAAGGAAACTTTATTGAAAAATATCTATGATCTTGTTGGAAAGGAGACTTTCAGGCAAGTGCAGCAATAAGTATATATAACTACAAATATGCAGTGCTAATGCTTTTAAACACCAAGAGGAGAGAAAAAAAGAGAAAACACAAATAGTAATATCAGAAATGGAAGAAGGGACATTACCACAGCTTGCATAGATAAAACAAAAACAATAAAGAAAAACTATGAACAGCTCTATAGCCACAAATTTGATAACCTAGGTGAAATGTACCAATTCCTAGAAAGGCACAATCTGCCAAAAACCACACAAGAAGAAAGAGACAATATGAATAGCCCTACAACCATTGAAAATTGAATCAATAGTTTATATGCTTCCAAAATGAAAAGCACCAGGCTCAGATGGACTCAATGGTGGATTCTATCAAATATTTAAGGCAGAAATTACATCAATTTTCTACAGTGTTTTTCAGAAGACAGCAGAAGGAATACTTCCTAAGTCATTCTATGAGGCCAACATTTCCCTAATACCAAAAACAAAGATTACCAAAAAAAAAAGAAAAGCAAAAACTAGAGACCAATATCTCTCATGAACATAGATGAGAAATCTCCCCCTAAAATAGAAGCAAATCAAATACAGTGATGTATAAAAAAATTATATATAAGTGATATCAGAAACATGGCAGCACTGGGAGGGTGTGGGAGAGGTGAGCTCTGGGAGGTTGAGAGAAGGTGACCAGGCCCCATGTCTTTGTTTTCTGCCTGGCAGTGAGGGCTGTTAGACCACAGTTGTTGCACTTCTATATTTAGTATCTGCCCAGTGGTCTCTGCCCCAATCAATGAGTTCAGCTGTGTTATGTGCTGATTCCTAAGGCAGAATTGCTGGGGCCACAAAAAGTGTACCTGCAGTCTCAATTCTTTCCTCTCCCAGGACTGTGGTGAGCTCTTGGCTGTGTCCTGTGGTCCCCATCTCTGCACTTCTCCCATCCCTCCTCCCCTGTTTGTACCAATTCACCCACCTTCAGATGTTTCAATATGTGGATCTCTCCTTGTTATCCCCCCTTGAAATTACAACAAATTGAACAGCCATAATTCAACACAGGATTCCCTATGAAACACACAAACTTGTCTGAGAGATCTGCACATTGAAATATCTGAAGGTGTGAGAACTGGTACAAACAGGGGAGCAAAAATTCTGAAGCTGAAGAACTCAATAAAACAGATGCAGAATGAAACAGCAACCTCAGGAAATCGAGAAAACTAGATGGAGGAAAGAATTAGTGATATCAAAGATAGAAATCTGTAAATGACATACTTGAAAGAGTAGAGACTTGAAGGATAAAAGAGATAAAAGAACTCTACAAGAATTGACTCCTTCAGAAAGAGCAATATAAAAATAATGGGTATACCAAAAGGAGAAGAGAAAAGGGCACAGATAGCCTATTCAAACAAATAGTCAACAAGAACTTCCCAAACCTAAAGAAAGAAATGGATCCTCAAATTCAAGAAGCAAACAGGATACCTAATTACTTCCATTCTAAAAGACCTTCTCCAAGGTATGTTATACAGAAGCTGTCAAAAATTAATGACAAGAAAGAATTCTCAAGGCAGCTAGGGAAAAGAAAATGGTAACCTACAAAGGAAAGGCCATTAGATTATCATCAGATTTTTCAGCAGAAACTCTAGAAGCCAGAAGGGAGTGGAATCAAATATTCAAAGTATTGAAAGAGAAAAATTACCAGCCAAGAATAATATATCCTGCAAAGTTACCCTTTAGGTATGAAGGAAGAATAAAGACCTTTCTGGATATACAGAAGCTGAAGGAATTGTTCCACCACATGAACTGCATTACATGAAATAATGAAGGAGGCTATTTGACCTAAAACAAATAGACAAAAGGATACAAAACTATTATATTACAAGATTACTAACAGACAAACAGAAGCAGTAAATGGGAACCTTTACACAGAAAAGGGCACTATAGACTTAAACATAATATAAAGGGTAAAGAAAAAAAATAACAAAAAAAAGAAGACAATATGCGACTGCAACTCAGAAATGAACTCACAGCATAAATATGGATAATTTATGACAACAAAAACATAAAAGGAGAGGGAGTAAAGGTTTGAATTTGCAAAGAGGAATGGAGATAAGATGAATGCAGAATAAAATGGACTACTGTATATATAAAATTTTCTTTTACATAAACTTAATGGTAACCATTCAAAATAAAATCCAGAACTGAAGACACACACAAAAAAAAGAGGAAAAAAATCATACAATACCACCAAACTAAAATAACAAAAAGAAACACAAGAACAAAGAAACAAAGGAGATATTGAGCTACCAGAAAACAAAAGATAAAATGGCTATAGGAAATGCTCATATATCAATAATCACCATAAATATAAATGGACTGAACTCACTAATGAAAAGGCACAGAGTAGCAGATTGGATTAAAAACAACAACAACCAAAAAAAATCCATGGGCCGGCCGAGTGGCGTGTTGGTTAAGAGCTGGTTTTGGGATGCCAGCGGCCCCGGTTCAGATCCCACATATGAGGGCCAGTGACACTGCCCTCTACAGCTAAAACAACTCCACCTGGAGTTGGGCCGTGTGAGCCCCGGCGATGGTGCAATGGGCTGCCATAGGCTACAGTGAGTGGCCGACAGCCAGTGTGAGCTGCCAATAGCCACAGTGAGCGACCATCCAGAGGCCGGCAACCGATCTGCCTCATCCAGGAAGAACGCAATGACGATACCAACATGGGCCAGTGAAGCAACGTCCTCCGCAACTAGACTGAAGAACAAAAAGACAACAACTTGTCGATTCCCCTTCCCCGATTCCCCAACGCTGTTCCCCTCCCCTAATTCCCCAATAAAATCATAAAAAAAAAATCCAGGACCAGCCACGTGGCGCTGTGGTTAAGCGCTGGTTTGGGAAGCCAGCGGCCCTGTTTCGGGTCCCACATATGAGGGCCAGTGACACTGCCCTCAAAAACCCCCCCAAAAAAAACAAAAAAAAAGGCCAACCATACACTGACAAGGACAAATGTAGACTCAAAATGAAAGGGTAGAAAACAATACTCCAAACAAATGGCATCCAGAGAAAGGTGGATGTAGCCATGTTTATATTTAACAAAACAGACCTCAGGATAAAAAAAGGTAACAATAGACAAAGATGGACTTTTCTTAATGATAAAGGGAAAAATACAACAAGATATAATGCTTATCTGTATATATACTCCCAATGTGGGAGCATTCCTAACTCATTTTACAAGGCCAACATTACCTTGATATCAAAACCTGGTAAAGACAGCACAAAAAAAAGAAAACTACAAACCAATATCTCTGATGAATACAAACACAAAAATCCAAAACAAAATACTAGCAAGTCAAATACAGCAATACATTAAAAAGGTTATACATCACAATCAAGTGAGGTTCATTCCAGGAACATAAGGATAGTTCAACATATGCAAATTGAACAATGTGATAAACCACATAAACAAAATAAAGGACAAAAATCATATGATTATATCAATAGATGCAGAAAAAGAGTATGACAAGATATAACATCCATTTATGATTAAAACACTTAATCAAATGGGTATAGAAGAAAATCACCTTAACAAAATAAAGGCCATATATGACAAACCCTCAGCTAATATCTTAATTAACAGTGAAAAATGGAAACTCTTCACTCTAATTTTGGAACACAACAGGGCTGTCCCCTATAACCTCTGCTTTTCAACATAGTATTGGAAGTCCTAGCCAGAGCAATTGAGCAAGAGAAAGAAATAAAAGGTTATCTGAATCAAGAATGAAGAAGTGAAATTTTCACTTTTTGCAGGGGACATGATTCTTTATATAGCAAATCCTAAAGGTCCCAACACAAAAACCATTAGAAACAAGAAACAAATACAGCAAAGTTACAGGGTACAAAAATCCATTGCATTCCAATATACTAACAATGAAATTTCAGGAAAAGAAATGAACAAAAACAGCAAAAATTCCTTTTGCAATTGCAACAAACAAATAAAATACCTAAGAATAAACTTAACAAAGGATGTAAAGGACCTATACACTAAAAACTATAAGATATTCTCAAAAAAAAAATGAAGAATACACAAAGAAATGGAAAGGTATTCCATGTTTATGGATTGGAAGAATCAATATAGCTAAAATGGCGATATTACCCAAAGCAATATACAGATTTATTGCAATCCTCATCAAAATCCCAATGGTATTTTTTAAAGAAATAAAACAAAAAAAATCATCAGATTTGTATTGAATTACAAAAGACGCCTAATAGTCAAAGCAATCCTAAGAAAAAAAGAATATGGCTGAAGGTATCACACTCCATGACTTCAATTTATACTACAAAGTGAATATAATCAAAACAGCATGGTATTAGTGCCGGCCGAGTAGTTCAGTTGGTTAAGAGCTCGCAAAAGAGTGTGGGCGGAGCTCTGAGCAACAGCAGTTTGATGCCCAGTCCAAGCTGAGCTGCTGCTAAGCTGCCAACAGGTGGCAGGATGGCTCAGCTAAAAAACAAAACAAAACAAAACAAAACAAAACAAAACAAAACAACCAGCATGCTATTGGCAGAAAAATAGACAAGCAGAACAATGAAATGGAATTGAGCTTTCAGAAATAAACCCAAATATATATGGGAAGATAATTTTCAACAAAGGAGCCAAAAACATAAAATTGAGAAAAAGAAAGCCTCTTCAATAAATGGTGCTGGGAAAATGGGACAGCCACATGCAAAAGAATGAAACTAGACAGCTATCTGTCATCACATAACAAAAATAACTCATAATGGATCAAAGACCTATACAGAAGACCTGAAACAGTAAATTGCATAAAGAAAGCAGATGTACTAAACATCAATGAAACAAAGAGGTAAGCAACAGAATTGGAGAAGATATTTACAAACAACGCCTCTGATCATGGGCTAATATCCAAAATATATAAAGAACTCATAGAACTCAACAAGAAAAAAACAAATAATTCAATTAAAAAATGGCAGAGGACCTGAACAGATACTTCTCCCAAGAAGTCATGCAAATAGCCAACAGATATATGAAAAAATGTTCAAGTTCACTAGCTTTTAGTGAAATGCAAATCAAAACCACATGAGATTTCACCTCACACCTGTTAGAATGGCTATCATCAACAAGACAAATATTAACAAGTGGTGGAGAGATTGTGGAGAAAAAGGAATCCTCATACACTGTTGGTGCAAATGCAGATTGGTGAAGCCACTATGGATGGCAATGTGGAGGTTCCTTACAAAATTAAGAATAGGGCTGGCCGAGTGGCACAGTGGTTAAGCACTGGCTTGGAAAGCCAGCGGCCCTGGTTCAGGTCCCACATATGAGGGCCAGTGAAACGGCCCTCAAAAAAAAAAATTAAGAATAAAAATAACATATGACCCAGCAATCTCTCTCCTGGGTATATATCAAAAAAATCTGAAAACATTTATCTGTAAAGATATTTTTACTCTGATGTTCACTGCAGCTTTTTTTATGGTGGCCAAGATATGGAAGCAACCAAAATGTCCTTTGATAGATGACTGGATAAAGAAGATGTGGTATATATACACAATGGAATACTACTCTGCAATAAGAAAAGATGAAATAATGCCATTTGTAACAACGTGGATGGATCTTGAGATTGTTATGCTAAGCAAAATAAGTCAGACAGAAAAAGTTGAGAACCATATGACTTCACTCACATGTGGAATATAAAACTGAAAGTAACAAAGGAATAAGACAAACAAAGAAACAAAAACTCATAGACACAGACAACAGTTTAGTGGTTACCAGATGGGAAAAGTGGAGAGGGTGTATTAGGAAAGGGAAAAGGGGGTCATATGAAAGGAGATCTGACTTTGGGTGGTGAACACACAAAGCATATATGGATGAAGTATTATTGAAATGTACACTTGAAACCTATACAATTTTACTTACAAATATCACCCCAGTAAATTTTATTTAAACATTTTTTTAAGAAATCAACTTCTGGTTTGTTAAGCCAATGCATAAAAATTAAAAATTAAATAAAAAGAATTATATACCACAGCAAAATGGAATTTGTTTCAAGTATGAAAGGCAGGTTCAATATTCAAAATCAACTAATGTAATCATTCCCATCAACAGGATAAAATAGAAAATTTACACGATCATGTCCTTAGGTACAGAAAAGATATTTGACAAAATCTAACAATCGTTCATGATAAAACCTCAGCAAACTAGGGGTAGAGGGTAAATTCCTCAAATTGATAAATAATATCTAAATAAAGCTTACAGTTAACATTACGCTTAGTGGTGAGAAACTAGAAGCTTTCCCACTAGGATGAGAAATAAGGCAGGGTATCTCCTCTTGCCACTCCTTTTCAACATCATATTGGAAGTACTAGTTGATGCATTAGAAAAGAAAAAGATTGGGCCGGCCGAGTGGTGCGGTGGTTAAGCACTGGCTTGGGAAGCCAGCGGCCCCGGTTCGGTCCCACATATGAGGGCCAGTGACAATACCCTCAAAAAAAAAAAAGAAAAGAAAAAATTATCCCTCTTTTTTTTGTTGTTGAGGGCAGTGTCATCTGGCCCTCATATGTGGGACCGAACCGCGGCTGCTGGCTTCCCAAGTCAGTGCTTAACCACCGCGCCACTCAGCTGGCCAAACAACCCAATTAAACAATGGGCAGAGGATATAAAGACACATTTCTCTAAAGAGGACATACAGAAGGCCAACAGGTATATGAAAAAACGTTCAACCTCACTGGTCATTAGGGAAATGCAAATGAAAACCACAATGAGATACCACCTAACTACAGTCAAAATGGCTATCATTAATAAATCAACAAACAACAAGTGCTGGTGGGGCTGTGGGGAAAAAGGGAACCCTGCTGCACTGTTGGTGGGATTGCAGTTTGGTGCAGCCACTATGGAAGTCAGTATGGAGGTATCTCATAAAACTGGTAATGGACCTACCTTTTGACCCAGCAATTCCACTCCTAGGTATTTACCCTGAAAAACCCAAGGCACTAATTCAAAAAAATATATGTATCCCTATGTTCATTGCAGCACTATTTACAATAGTCAAGACTTGGAAACAACCGAAATGCCCATCGGCAGATGACTGGATTAAGAAACCGTGGTACATTTATACAATGGAGTATTACTCCACTATACAGAAGAATGAAATCGTACCATTTGCAATGATATGGACAGACCTAGAGACTATTATGTTAAGTGAAATAAGTCAGTTGGAGAAAGACAAATACCATATGATCTCACTTATATGTGGAATCTGAAAAACTGTATGAATGAGCAAAGTAAACAGAAACTGTCTCATAGATATAGAGAAAAAAACTGAGGGTTGCTAGTTGGGAGGGGGGTGGGGATGAGGGAGAAGGGAAAAGAATTAGACAGTATAAATAGGTAACTACAATATTGCCACAGGGATATGAAAGACAATTCATATAATTAATAATGTTGTAAATATTTTGTGGGGTGTCACATGGTCACATGTCTTGTTAGGGAGACCACTTCATGAATGGAGTAGAGGCTTGATCACTGCACTGTACACCTGAAGCTGATGTTGTATAATATTTTATGCCAACTGTAACTGAATATATAGATAGTCACGGGATGTGGATTATATGGTGGAAGGGAGTCAAAGAAATTGTAATAGATATGTATGATATGGGGGGAGGTGTGGGGTGGAGAATTGGGGGAGGCTGGTTGCCACTTTGAGGAGTAAAAAGTATAACTATTGCACTGCATTGTACACCTCAATCTAATTTTATATATATATATATATTTATAATATATATATATATATATATATATATATATATATATATATATATTTCACAATAAAAAAATAGAAAATAAATAAAGGCATATGCATACACAAATAAAATCAAATAAAATACTTAGGAATAAATTTAACCAAGAAAGTAAAAGACCTGTACTAAGAAAAATATAAGACACTAAATAGAGAAAATAAAGAAGATACAAATAAATGACAACATATACCATGCTCATGATTAGGAAGAACTATATAGTTAAAATGTCCACACTACTCAAAGCAATGTTTAGATTTAATGCAATCCCTATTTAAACACCAATAGCATTTTCACAGAATTTGAATCCTAAAATTTATATGGAACCATAAAAGACCCCAGATAGATGTAGGAATCCTGAGGAAGTAAAAGAAAGTTGGAGATATCACACTACCTGATATCAAATTATACTACAAGGCTATAGTAATCAAAACTGCATGGCATTGGTATAAAAACTGACACACAGATCCCCATATGGTCATTTAATCTCTGACAAGGGAAGCAATAATTTACACTGGGGTAAAGAGGGTCTATTTAATAAATCGTGCTCTGAAAACTGGACAGATATATGCAAAAAAAAAAAGCTACTGGACCACCTTCTTATGACATATATTAGAATAAACTCAAAACAGATTAAAGACTTTAATGTGAAACCTGAAACCACAAAACTCCTAGAAAAAAATATAGAAAGTAAACTCTCAGACACTACCCTTAGTAATATTTTTCTGATATATCTCCTTGGGCAAGGGAAACAAATGACAAAATAAACAAATAGGGCTACATCAAGCTAAAAAGTTTTTGCACATCAAAGGAAACCATCAACACAACAAAAAGACATGCTATTGAATGGAAGATGTTTGCCAACATCTGATAAGGGGTTAATATCCAAAATTTATGAAGAACTCATACAACTCAACACCAAAAAAAAAAAACCCAATTAAAAAATGGGCAAAGAACGTGAATAGATATTTCTCCAAAGAGGACATACAGATGGCCAATAGACATGTGAAAATGCTCAACGTCACTAATCACCAGAGAAATGTAAATAAAAACCACAATGAGATACCACCTCATTCTTGTCAGAATGGCTACCATCAACAAATCAACAAACAACAAGTGCTGGCGAGGGTGTGGAAAAAAGGGAACCCTGGTACACTGTTGGTGGGATCACAAATTGGTGCAGCCACTATGAAAAACTGTATGGAAGTTCTTCAAAAAATTAAAAATAAAACTACCTTATGATCCAGCAATTGTACTCCTGGGTATTTACCCAACAAAATCCAAAACGCTAATTTGAAAAATGTATGCACCCCTATGTTTGATGCAGTGCTATTCACAATAGCCAAGATATGGAAACAACTTAAAAACCCATTGATAGACAATTAAGTAAAGAAATTGTGGTACAATTATATAATGGAGTATTATCCTGCCATAAGAAAACGAATGAAATTTTACTATTTGCAACAACATGGACGGACCTGGAGGATTTCATGCTAACCGAAATAAGTCAGACTGAGAAAGACAAATACCATATGATAACATTTATATGTGGAGTCTAAAAAACAGGATAAACAACAAACAAAAGAAATAGACATAAATTCAGAGAACAAACTGATGGTTGCTTGATGGGGGGGGTGGGGGATGAGTGAAAAAGATGATAGGATTAAGAAGCAAAATTGGTAGTCTCAAAGTAGTCACTGGGATGTAAAATACAGTATGGGAAATATAATAAATAATCTTGTAAATACTGTGTAGGGCATCAGATGGGTACTAGACTTCTTGGGGGGATCACTTCATAGATTATATAAATGCCCAACCAATGCGCTGTATACCTGAAACTAATATTAAATAGTATAGGTTAACTATAAAAAATATATATATTTTTCCCCCCACGGGATGTAAAGTATAGCACAGGGAATGTAGTCAATGGTATTGTAATAACAATGTACAATGTCAGATGGGTAGTAGATTTGGTGGGGTTAGTCCCTTGTGAGGTGTGTAAATGTCTTATTATGCTGTTTTGTACATCTGAAACTAAGAAATAGGAAAAGAAAAAAAAATGAAACATACTCTTACCATATGATCTAGCATTCGTGCTCTTTAGCATCTACCCAAAGGGGTGGAAAAATTACATCCACACAAAAACCTGAACACAGATGTTTATAGCTGCTATGTTCATAACTGCCAAAATTTGGAAGCAACCAAGATGTAATTCAGTAAGAGAATGGATAAATAAACTGTGGTACACCCAGAGAATGAAATATATTAAGTCCCTAAAAGAAACGGGCTAAAAGAAAATGAGCTAAAAAGCCAGGGAAAGATATGGAGAAACCTTAAATGTATTCAATAAGCAAAGAAGCCAATATGAAAAGGTTACCTAGTATAGGGTTCCAGCTATATGACATTCTGGAAAAAGCAAAACTATGGTGACAGCAAAAAGATCAGTGTTTGCCAAGGGGTGAGGGAGAGGGATAAATAGTTGGAGCACAGGGGATTTTTAGGGCAGTGAAAATACTCTGTATTATACTGTAATGGTTGATACACGTCATTAAACATTTGTCGAAATGTATAGGATGTACAATACTGACAGTGAACCATAAATAAAACTATAACATTATATAATAATGTGTCACAGTAGGTTAATCAATTGGAAGAAATGTTCCATTCTGGCGGGACATGTTGATAATGGGGCATGCATATGTGGGGGCAGCAGGTATATGGGAAATCTCTGTACTTTCCTCTCAGTTTTGCTGTGAACCTAAAACTTCTCTTTAAAAAAGTCTTAGAAGAAAAAAAGACCAGGAAGGCCAAAGCTCTAAGCAATTTCCGAATATAATTTTGGAAGGATTAATATTGTTCAAATGTCCTTACTATCCGAAGCAATATGCAGAGTCAATGTAATCCATATTAAAATACCAATGACATTTTTCTCAGAACTAGAACAACTAATCCTAACATTTATATGGAACCTCAAAAGACCCTGAATAACCAAAGAAATCTTGAGAAAGAACAAAATGGGTGGTTTTATGTTTCCTCATTTCAAACTATACTACAAAGCTATAATAATAAAAAGTGTATGACACTGTCATAAAAACTGTCTAAGTCTTTGCTTATATGGTCAGTTAATCTAAAACAAAGGAGGCAAGGATATACAGTGGGGTAAAGACAGTCTCTTCAATAAGTGGTGTTGAAAAATTGGACAGATACATGCAAGAAAATGAAATTGGACCACTTTCTCAACCCACCTGCAAAAATAAACTCAAAATGGATTAAAACTTAAACGTAAATCCTGAAACCATAAAATTCCTAGATGAAAACATAGGCAGTAAACTCTCTGACATAGGTCATAGCAATATCTTTCTGGATATGTCTCCTCCAGCAAGGGCAACAAAAGAAAAAAAACCATGAGCATGGTATATGCTTCCACTTATTTGTGTTCCCTTTGTGAAATTTGCCCTTAGGTGTCTTTATGCTTTTTGATGCAATTGTAAAAGGGATTGTTTTCTTAATTTCTCCTTCTGATCATTCATTATTGTTATATAGAAATGCAACAATTTCTGTATATTAAGTTTGTATCCTTCAGCTTTACCAAATTCATTTATTAGTTCTAATAGTTTTTTTTGGTAGAGTCTTAGTGTTTTCTATATATAATGTGTCATTTGTAAATATTAAGAGTTTTACTTCTTCCTTTCCAATTTGGATGCTTTTTTTTCTTTTTCTTGTCTGATTCCTGAAGCTAGGAATACCAATACTATGCTGAATAAAGTGGTAAAAGTGGGCATCCTTGTCTTGTTCCTTATCTTAAAGGAAAATCTTTTAGTTTTCCACCACTGAGTATGACATTAGCTATGCGTTTGTCATATATAGCATTTATTTTGTTGAAGTATGTTCTTTCTAGAGCCATGTTGTTGAGAGTTTTTATCATAAAATAATATTGAATTTGTCAAATGCATTTTCTGCATCCACTCAGATGATCATATAATTTTATGCTTCATTTTTAAATATGATGTATCACATTGATGATTTATAGATGTTGAACCATCCTTGCATTCCTGGGATAAATTGTTTTGTTAAAAATGCATTAAAACACCTAGGAATAAATTTTATCAAGAAAGTAAAAGACGTATATGTTGAAAACTATAAAACATTAATGAAATAAACTGAAGAAGACACAAATAAATGGAAAGATATTTTGTGCTCACAGATTGGAAGAATTAATATTGTTAAAATGCCCTTAGTACCAAAGCAATACGTAGATTCAATGCAGTCCCTTTCAAAATTCCAATGGCATTTTTTCACAGAAGTAGAACAAACAATTCTAAAATGTGTATGAAACCACAAAAGACTCCGAATAGCCAAAGCAACCTTGAAAAAGAAGAATGAAGCTAGAACCATTATGCTCCCTGACTTCAAACTATACTACAAAGTTGAAATGATCAAAACAGTATAGTACTGGCATATAAAATAGATACCACAGGTCAACTGAACAGAATACAGACCCCAGAAATAACCTATGCATATATGGTCAATTAACTTATGACAAAAGAGCCAAGAATATACAATGGGTAAAGGAGAGTCTCTTCAATAATTTGTGTTGGAAAAACTGGACAGCCACATGCAAAAGAAAAAAAAAAACTTGACCATTGTTGTTTTTTTTTAATTAAATTTATTGAGATAACATTGGTTGGTAAAATTATAAAGGTTTCAAGTGTATATTTACATAAAATAGTATCTCTCCATTGCATTGTATGTTCACCACCCAGGGTCAGTTCTCCTTCCATCACCGTATATTTGACTTCTTTCTTCCTCTTCTACCACCTCCCATCCCTTTACCCTCTGTTTCCAAGAAGAAATACAAACGGACAACAGATTTATGAAAAAAATATCAACTTCACTAGCTCCCAGGGAAATTCAAATCAAAACCACAATGAGATATTATCTCACACCTGTTAGAATAGCTATCATCAATAAGACAAATAATAATGCTGGAAAGGCTCCTGAGTAAAACAAACCCTCATACACTGCTGGTGAGAGTGTAGTTTGGTATAGTCACTATGGGATAC
Organism: Aselliscus stoliczkanus; assembly: GCA_033961575.1. Classification (NCBI taxonomy): domain Eukaryota; kingdom Metazoa; phylum Chordata; class Mammalia; order Chiroptera; family Hipposideridae; genus Aselliscus; species Aselliscus stoliczkanus. The sequence continues at coordinate 55,372,572 of CM066737.1, forward strand.
TGTATGGTGTTTCCTCAAAAAATTACGAATAGAATTACCATATGACCCAGCAATCCCTCTCCTGGGTATCTACCCAAAAAATATGAAAATATTTATCCATAAAGATGTATGTACCCCTATGTTCATTGCAGCATTTTTCATTGTGGCCAAGACATGGACCAGTATCTTACACCATATTAAAAAATTAACTCAGGGCCGACCGAGTGGCGCAGTGGTTGGGCACTGGTTTGGGAGGCCAGCAGCCCTGGTTCGGGTCCCACATATGAGGGCGTGACACTGGCCTCAAAAAAATATTAACTCAAAATGGATTAAAGATTTCTATGTAAGACCTGAAACAATAAAATTTCTATAACAACACAGGCAGTAATCTCTTTTACATAGGTCTTGGTGATTATTTTTTGAATCTGACACCAAAAGCTAAAGGAACAAATGCAAAAATAATCAAGTTGGTCTACATCAAACTAAAAAGCTTCTGCACAGCAAAGAAAACATCAATAAAACTAAAAAGAAACCTACTGGAAAAAATATTTGCAAATTATGGATGGAAAAGGGGTACTGTAATAAATCATAAATTCCTAAGAGGGCAGGTCCTGGTAGGTGGTTAAGCTCCATGCCTGTAACTCCTTTAATGAAAGGTTTTTAACCAAGCCCTGTCCATTGTTCTTGTGAATCTAGGATAACATACCTTTGAAATGCCCCAATTCAGACCCCTCCTTTTATGGAGTGACCATCCTCAATAAAGCACAGAATTTAACTATCTTATACTCTGATCCCTGCCTTGCTTTCTCTAATCTTCATGTAATCATCTTTACGTTCCGTCCTTAATTCTAAATTCATAAAAGAAACTGCAAAAATGATGTTATTGGGAGCATTTGAGATCTTGTTCCACAATATATGTTATCAATTTTGCCTCAGATAAACTCTTATAAAGATTCTCTACAGGTTTAGACATTTCTTTCGTTGATGAAAGCATATAGATGGTAAGGGGCTTATGCCCAAAATATATAAAGAACTCATACAACTCAGTAGCAAAAAATAAAATAAAATAAACAATCTGACTAGAAAATGGTCAGAAAGTCTGAATAGATATTTACCAAAGAACACAAATAGATAGCCAACAGACACAATGAAAGGATCCTTTACATCATTAAACATCAGGGAAATGCAAATCAGAACCACACTAAGATATCACCTTACACCATTAGAATGGATATTCTCAAAACAATGAGAAATAACAAGTGTTGGCCAGTATGGGGAGAAGAGAGAACACTTGTGCACTGTTCATGGGAATGTACATTGTTGCATACACTATGGAAAACAATATGGAGGTTCACCAAAAAAATTAAAAATAGAGCTACCGTGTTAATAAAAAGAAACAACAGGCCCAAGGTGGAGTTGCTTGCTTACAGGACAACAAACCCAGACTTAATTGTAGCTTCAACCCCTCGCAGGTATATGACCTTGAACCAATCAGTCTGGAATTTCCTGATCAATGCTAGTGGGATAATCTTCCTGATAAGAACCTTGCTGCCCTTTCCCCCAAAATGGTCCAAAATCAAGAATCAAAACGATATTGCTTAACCTTTTCTGATATCAGAGGGATTATTCATTATGAATTTGTACCAACTGGATAAACAGTTAATGAAGTTTAGTATTTGGAAGCACTGAAAAGCCTGGGTGAAAAAGTTAAACAATTTGAAATATTTGCCAACAATTCACAGCTCTTGAATCATGACAATGCACCAGCTCACAAGGCACTGTCTATAAGGGAGTTTTTAGCCAGTAAACAAATGACTGTATTCGAACACCCTCCCTACTCACCTGATCTGGCCCCCAATGACTTCTTTCTTTACCCAAAGATTAAGGAAATATTGAAAGAAAGACATTTTGATGACATCCAGGACATCAAGGGTAATACGACAACAGCTCTAATAGCCAATTCCAGAAAAGGAGTTCCAAAACTACTTTGAGGGGTGCACTAGGCACTGACTTTGGTGCATAGCTTCCAAAGGGGTGTAATTTGAAAGTGACTATAGTGATATTCAGCAATTGAGGTATCTTCTAGGATGAGTTCACGAACTTAATTGTCTATCCTTGTATTAGATTTATGTTTATATTATGTCATGGAGTTATGTTTGAACAAGCATTGAAAAACTTTTTTTTCCAGAAAAATGTAATAGAGTAAGGGCAGTATGATGGACGGCTTTTATTTCTTTATATACTTTTGTGTTGTGAAAATAAAATAATTAAATGTTCACAAATACACCAAAAGTAAAACAAAGTGAATTTATAGGTTTGGGTAGATTTGGAAAGGCTACCCCTTCCTTTCAGACAGGGGGAAATGAGGAGAGCAGACATTGACCTGTGTGGCAAAGGAATGGGAAACCAAGAAGGCTCCTGTCTGTGTATACCTTAGACAAGACACCTGAGACTGAATGGGATCAGGTTTGGGTGGGAGTGGGAGGTTCTAGGCAATGACACATTTAGGGTGGGGGAAAGGAAAGGATCATCCAGCTGCACAGAGGACCCAGCTGGGATAGGGCTCAACTGAAAAAAAAACCAAAGGAGGGGGCAGTTCCCACTGGAGGGAGGGACCCCAGGACGAGGCACTAGAAAGGAAGGTGAATAGTTTTGGAAGGGTACCAGACACAAATCTCTGGTGTTACAACTTGTTTTCAAAACTTATTTTCATATTTTTTTCCAGTAAAACATTTAGTCTATTTCTGTGGATTTTGGTGTTATGTTTGGTAGAATTAAAGAAAGATACTGACATTTTCATAACTTCACGTGTAATACCACTTAAAAGATTTTTCTCTGTAAGTCCAGAGGAAAGGATATAGTAAACTAAAATGGATTCCACTGCTATCACTTAATATCCTCAACAGCACCACCAGAAGTGATCTGACTTGGCCATTTAGCCCTTGGACTAGCATGCTTAATGAGATGGGCAGCTAAAGAGTAAGACAGGTTTAAAAACGATATTACTGGGAGAAAGACCCAGCTTTAATGGGTAAGGGATGGGGATGGAAATTTCACAGAGGCCAATGTCTTAGTCAAAATCAGTGATTTTTACCTCTTCAAAAATGATAGTGGTCCTCCCTGGGCTTATCTGAGATAACAGCAAGCACAGTAGTGAAAGGAAATGACCAGGGAAGAAGTCTCGGTTGACATCCCACTTTCTAATTACCTATCCACACAAGGGAAAGTCAACCTTGGCTACACCTGTCTCTAAAGTAATGCAAAGTAAAAATAATACAAACCATACTTGATTTAGAAACTAACACTTTCATCTTTGCTTTAGGTCATGGGATCAAAGTCAAAACTTTACTAAAAAGTTTGTACAAAGACCTAATAGGAAACTTCCCTAATTTTAAAATCAACATTTTCTGTGGCTTTACATCCTGCTGTAAAATACTGGTGTGCCCAGCATCATTCCTTGCACTGTCATCTCATAATAATTGCCTTCCTACTATCTATTTCAGTTTCTATTGGTAAACTTAACATATTAGAAAAAATGGTTTCCTGCTACCAAATTAAAAACCTCCAGACCCCAGTGATCTGAGAAGTACAGCTACGAAGTCAGCAACCAACGTGTATGGAAAACCTGCCCTATGTATATGTATAAAGTATGGGAGGGAATACAGGGGTAAGCTTTAGACCCAGTTAGAGAGGGAGGGAGGGAGGAAGGGAGGGAGGGAGGGAGAACAGAAGGGGAGAGGCGGGGAGGAGAGGAGAGGAGAGGCGAGGAGAGGCGAGGAGAGGAGAGGCGAGGAGAGAAGAGAAGAGAAGAGAAAAGAGAAGAGAAGAGGAGATCTTTCCAATCAGAGGAAGGTATTACAAGGGATCAGGATAATAGGGCTGGTGAATTTTTTAAAAGTGCATATGGCATCTCTCTACTCCGATACGTGTGTGATGTCTGTTGCATAAGTGTTGAAGAGCACGATCTGGTCTGTAAACGAGTATCATTAGATTAGTGTTAACCTCAGTCTTGTTTTTTTATAAAGGTTTTATTGGGGAATTGGGGGAGGGGAACAGCATTGGGGGATTGGGGAAGGGGAACAGACAAGTTGCTGTCTTTTTGTTCTTCAGTCTAGTTGCGGAGGACGTTGCTTCACTGGTCCATATTGGTGTCATCATTGTGCTCTTCCCGGATGAGGCAGATCAGTCGCCGGCCTCTGAATGGTCACTCACCGTGGCTATTTGCAGCTCTTGCTGGCTGCCGGCCACTCACTGTAGCCTATGGCAACCCACTGCAGCAGGGGCTGCAGCCCATACCGTCTCCGGGACTCTCACAGCCCAGCTCCAGGTGGAGCTGTTGTTAGCTGTAGAGGGCAGTGTCACTGGCCCTCACATGTGGGATCCGAACCGGGGCCACTGGTATCCCAAAACCAGCTCTTAACCAATGTGCCACTCGGCTGGCCCAACTTCGGTCTTGTTTTAATGAGCTCAAGGCCCTGGGGTAGAACTACACATCATCTTCCTATTTAGATTTTCTGTTTCATAGCCATAGATGTAGACTGTTCCTACCAAACTTTAACCAGCTATCTTGTCAAAGTGGATTCCTCTTCACAGTGGCTCCATGTGAATTCATATTCATCCTTGAGAAAACGAGTTGGAGTGCATGTGCTAACTGACAATGCTGAGGTCAGTAGCATCTCCTTTGTTTAATAAGGGTCAAAGGACTGAATTTACCCTTTAAACATACATTTTTTTTCTCCATGGAAACATCATCTGCTAAAAACATGAATTGTTATCTTACTGAAAGTTAAGGTGCTCCTTAGTTATGTCTTTTAGCTTCTTTTCTAAGAATAGGTCAATGTTTTAAAGTCTCATGCCCCCAAAATATATGTGAAACCTCCATAAAGCAAAGGTTAGTTCTTGTTAGGTTCACTTCAGAAAAAAAGGCCTTGATATACCCAGGTTCCAGCCAAACGAACCTCCGTATTTTTCAATGTGCATGGCCCACGTTTTACTGTCTCCTTTCCTTTGAACACTGTTCCATCTGCCTGTTCCCTCTACTATCACCACATGTTTAGATCCTCAAGAACTATTTCTAACATCCCTGATTCTGTAAGTCAAAAGCTATTTTCCTAATCCTTTACTATACTACTACTTTATCTTTCCCATAGCTTTTTTTCACCTTCTCTCATGTATGACAAAATAAAAGACATCAATTTAGTGTTGGCAGCTTTCCCCTTCTCCTTGTCCTCTAAAGATTAGCTTCCTTTTGGCTGCATGGGTGTTTCCAAGTCCATAAACTTCTATGGAGTTTCTTGGTATGCCAGATCAGTTTCTGAGCTTTTACTATGCAGAATAGGGGTAATGGGCAGAAAGCTGATAATTGCGAGGAGCAATTATAGTTTAATTAAATTATATTGGAAAAGGGAGGGAGGGATTCTTTTTTAGGAAAAAAAAAAGCTATAGAGGATGAAAAGGACAAAAAGGAAACACTTTTAGGGGATGCATTCCAAGGTGAGGTTTTTTTTGTTTTGTTTTGTTTTTTTGAGGGCAGTGTCACTGGCCCTTATATGTGGGACCTGAACCCGGGCCGCTTAACCACCGCGCCACTCGGCCGATGCCCCAAGGTGAGGTTCTAATCAGAATGAGAATGAGGAGTGATGAGAGAGTTTTCTGGGCAGCTGCAGTGTATGAGATATTGGTGGGTGAAAGTAATGTGAAAACATAATTTCAATGTTGTTGTGGGTTACAAATTGGCTCCCCCTTGATGTTTTTCAAAGGAAGACATTAAATACTTAAATATCCAAACTTTTAAAACTATGTTTACTTGCTAGACTATGTTTCCTGTGATACAGCTCTGTGCTGAACCATGTGGAGCCCTGTTTTCAACTTGAGTTATACTTGTTTGATCACAACATGCCCTTATACCCCTTTTAATCTGGTAAAAGGCAAGAGCCCTGTGTTTCACTTTTGCCTTTCATGGTAACTTTCAGAGTAGGTGCTCAATAAATATTTATTTAATGAATAATATTATGAAATATTTCCACTCTAAGGTGAGTGGAGGGAAGGGGTTTCATGCAATGAGTTCTGGAAGAAGATAACCATACCTCTATGATAAATAATTATATTCATTTTAGTATTTTGTCATTTACTAATGAATATGCTTTTCTAACTGGTTCATCATGAGTCTTATATCTTGGAGGTTTGGGAGTCAGAATAAACAGACAAAAAGAAAGAGCCAGTTAAAGCTATGCCTCCAAGTTTCCTCCATCTCATTTCTTTGGTAGAAAATAACTTTCAAGCACCGTTGTATAATATTTGGAAACTGATAAATGATCACAAAGGGTTTCAAACTTTGTAAGACAAGTAGTCTGATGTATCTCTAAAAATTCCTACTTTAACTTGATCTTTAATTATCATGAATTTAAAATCTCTATTTCACTATGCTCTGTTGTCCAACTTTAATCAACAGAATTCCATCCTCATCACCAGACAATGTTGTACACTGTGGAAACTAAAAACAGACAGAATCACAAAACCTTATACAGGCAGGAATTAACCATCTCATTTGTTGTGATACACAGATCACAACATTATGAAGAACAGTAAAAATAGATAATAAATGAAAAGAAAGTAGAGAAAACTGATTATGTGCATGAGCTAGACAGACCTGGGTCCAAGTCTCAGTTCCATCATTTACCACCCATGTATCACTGGGAAAGTTCTTTAATCTCTATGACTGTTAGATGTATTACCTTCAATAATATGACCTACCTCAAAGATTATTTTGGGGATTATCATGGTGCTTGCCATATAACAAGAGCTAAAATATCATAGCTAGTAGTAATAGTGGTACTGGTAATAAAAGTAGAAATAAGTGACAATCTGATGAGCACTTATTCTATGTCAGCATTGGTGCTAAGTGCTTGTCAGCATTCCCTGAGGTAAAAACTATTACCCTTGATCCTCTCCAAGTCTTCTCTCTCTTAGTTAATAGCACCATGATTCACTTAGTTGCTTAAGTTGAAAACATGAGTTTCCCTTTTCAACTCTTTCTCTCATTTCTCATATCCAATACATCAGAATATCCTGTCAGCTCATCCTTTATTATATATCTACTATTCTTTCAGTTCTCCCCATCTCCATAGCTACTACCCCAATCTAGGCTTACTATCACATAGCTCCTCAAATAATACAATTGCTTCCCAATTTGGTCTCCTTACTTGTTGTTTCCCTACAAACCTTTCTCACCAAGGCAGCCAGAGTGATCTTTTTAAAGTGAAAATCTCATGTTACTCTCCAGCTTAAAACAAGGAATCAGACAAAACACAAAATTGTCCTTTTGCCTCTGATTATTAATAAAAATCAACTTCTTATCCTGGCCCACAATATGCAACAGGATCTGGCCTCTGCCTGCCTCTCCAACCTCATCCAGTACTATTTTCCCTCCTTTCACCATTGCATCCAGAATGGGCTTCTTTAGCTTCCCTGGTAAGCCTGTTCCTGTTTCATGACCTTTGCACTTGTTTTCACTCTAATAGGAACACTGTTCCTGTAGATATTCACAAGCCTGATTTTTTCTTGTTATGCAGATCTCAGCTTATATAATAAGTCCCTTTATCTGGGAGATGCTTCTTGTCCACTCAACCCAAAATGGCCTTCCAGTCACTCCTTAATATGACCGTTTTTCATGTTCACCATAAAAATTATCCAGTGTAGTCTTGTGAATGTATTTGGTATTTGTATGTTTCCCCCACTCAGGAAGGTAAGTTTTAGGAGAGTGGGAACTTTAATCTGTCTTGTTCAAGGCTATATAGCTATAGCAAGTGTTCAAAATAAGTTGAATAAACAAATATTCATTTTCCAGGTGAAGAAAGCAAGGCACAGGTCGCACAGCTATAATATACCATCGCCTCCTAGGTTAATGCAGGAGTCAGAACCTAGTAGTTCAGAGTTGCAAACTGTGAGTCCACTGGTTGAATCTGGGCAGGGACATTGGGGTGGGGTGGTAGAAATTTTTTAAAATTTGGAAATTTCACATATTCAGATTTCAGGTTTTCTTTAAAAAATCAGAAGATCTAGCAATATAGGGCCCATATTCCTCTATAGTAACAATAATTTGGATTTGTCAGGTGGTTGCTTGACTTTAACTGCGATATAGCCAGTTCATTCACTCAATATTTATTTATTGAGCATCTACTATGTGTCATACTTTGTTCTAGGCCAGTGGTTGGCAAACTGTGGCTCACGAGCCACATGCTGCTCTTTGGGTATGTTCCATCTCAAAAGTTTGCTGACCCCTGGAAGAACCAATCCTGTGCCTCACAACAACTTAAAAATTATTTGAGAACCATAAATATATTTTTACATAATCACAATTATGTGAATAATATCCTTGAAAATTTTTATAAATGCAATTATGATCGTTTTGTTTTCATTTTCAATTTTACTTCAGAGCCACAGTTTGTGAGCTGCAGTTTGCTGACCCCTGGTGGCTCTTCCATCTCAAAAAGGTTTCCTACCCCTGTTCTAGGCTCTTGAGATATATCAGTGAACAAAAAAGACAGACTCCTGTCCTTCAGGAGCTTACATTCTAGCATGTGGAGATAGAAAATAAGTAATAAGTATGATAAATAAGTAAACTATGAATATCATAAAAGGTGATAATTGCTATGGAAAAGGAAAAATTAGAGCAAGTTAAGAAGGGTCAGGAGTATGGAGGATGGGTAGTGGGTGGAAGAGAATATTAAGATTATAAATAAGATAGTCAAGGAAGACCCCTTGATATAGTTAAAATAGAGGACATTGTACAATTCAAGGAAATGAGGGAGTTAGTCATGTGAATATAGAGGAGGGAAGCAGACAGGGAACAGCCAGCCAAGATCCTAAGGCTAGAGTGTTTGAGAAACAGCAAGGAGGTCATCGTGGCTGGAATAGAGTGATTGAGGGAAAGACGAATAAGAAAGTAATAGTAATTTAGAGAGGTATCAGGGCCTAGGTCACAGAGAACCTTGTGTGTCCTTGTAAGGAGTTGGTTTTTATTCCAAATGAAATGGGAAGCCACAAGAAGGTCCTGGGCAGAACAGAGACACATGTGACTTATGTTGTTAAAAGATCACTCTGACTATGGTATTAAGAATAGATTGAAGGAAGATGTGGGAAAGCATAGAAACCAATTAGAAATACATTGCAACAATAAATATAAGAGATATTGGCTTGGACCAGAGTGATAGCAGTAAGACAGAAGCCACAGCCTGTGCAGTCCTCAAAGTTCAAGGGAGTTAAGACCCTGTGGAATTACCCCTTGATAAATGGGGCATGGGAGCTGAGAGGTCAATTCTTTTCCATTTCTCCTACTGGATCAACTATCTTGAAGTACTGTCCTTCTCCTGCCTCACTTCCCTCTTCCTTTACTCCTGTTTCCCTGGTATTATACTCGCTAATACACATTAGCTTTTTTTTTTCCTTCCTCATTGTTTGTTTTACAGGAAACCATTGAAAGACAGGAGGAAGATCAGGAGTTCAGTTTTGGACATATTGGTTTTGACACCAAGTGGAGATGCTGAAAAGTAGCTATAAGACTATAAACAGATCATGGAGGGAGTGAATGTGCATATAGATGAAAGAAACAAAAAAGAAAAAAAACCTCAGGACCTAGCCCGAAGTCCCTCTAACATTAAAAGGTCAGGGGGGAATATGAGACACCAGCAAAGGTCTTAAGAAAGGGTAACTGGGGCCGGCCGAGTGGCGCATTGGTTAAGCGCTGGTTTTGGGATGCCAGCGGCCCTGGTTCGGATCCCACATGAGGGCCAGTGACACTGCCCTCTACAGCTAACAACAGCTCCACCTGGAGCTGGGCTGTGCGAGCCCCGGTGATGGTGTGGGCTGCAGCCCCTGCTGCAGTGGGCTGCCATAGGCTACAGTGAGTGGCCCGCAGCCAGCGTGAGCAGCTGGCAGCCAAGCGTGAGCTGCCAATAGCCGCGGTGAGCAACATCCAGAGGCCAGCGACCGATCTGCCTCATCCGGGAAGAGCACAATGACATACCAACAGTGAAGCAACATCCTCCGCAACTAAACTGAAGAACAAAAAGACAGCAACTTGTCTGTTCCCCTTCCCCGATTCCCCAACGCTGTTCCCCTCCGCCAATTCCAAAATAAAATCTTTAAAAAAAAAAAAAAAGAAAGGGTAACTGATGGAATAGGAGGAATACTAAGAGACTTATTCTCTGGACGTAAGGATAGGATCTAGTGTGAAAGTGAAGTGACTAGCCTTACATAGGAGCAAGGACAGTCCAACAAGGGTAATGAACTTGAACGCAGAGTATGTAAGTACAGATGCCAGTAGGCAGGTAGACGTAGTGGACATTCCCTCCTAATTGCTTCCATTTTCTCAGTGAAATGGGAAACAAGGGGAGAAGATGCTGTAGAGTAAACAGTGTGAAATACTCATCTAGGAGGACAGGAGACTGAATGAACTAAGAATATACAATAAGACTATTTGGCAGCATTACGGGTACATTTGAGGTTCATGACGATAAATTTAAAGTGAGACCATTCAGCATTATTATATATTTTCTTTCCGTCAAGTTCAGCTGAAAGGATGCAGGTACAAGCATAAATGGAGAGTTGGGTTTAAACAGTGTTGTGGTTTTCATAAGTGAGTAGGATGAAGGGAGAAAGTGTCAAGGAAAACATGGGGGTATTTATAGGAGTGAGTATAATGATTGATCATGGAATTCAAACTATGCTAGGTGAGGAAAGCAAAGGGCAGTGAAAACTTTTGTGGGATCAATGAGCTACAGCTCTAGGTGGGGTCAATAGGTTATTGGAATTAGGGTCTATAAACAGCTAGAGGTGGTTGCAAGTGTAGAGCAAATGAAAATGTGATTATGGAGGGCATTGCTACAGCTTCCAATACTTCAAAATGTTTCAGATGACCTGCCACAGTCATTATATTACCTTCTTGGCCCCTGAAAATATTTTGAGTTTGCAATTCTTGCAATAGGTTTAAACTTAGATATAAGCAAAAGAACCATAAAACAGAAAGTCACTGAAGTTTGTGTAATGATACAAGGGATAAAGCCAAACCAAACAACAACTGTGTATATATATATATATATATATATATATATATATATATATATTATACAGACAAACACACACACACGAGAGTTAGCTAGCTCATCAGTAATTATTTGAAATCCTTGTTTTATGATTATCAAATATAACCCATTGATTCTTACAAAGCTGGTAACCTTGTTAACTGTCTAAACTGCAAACATCTGCTTCCTTCCAATGAACAAACTGAATGGAGTTCAAATTACCTAGGTATTTCACAGAAGGATTATATTTCTGAGTATTACATAGCTAATGTACAACAGTATGACTATATTTCTTAACATTACAGCACATCAAATTCACTATTAATGAAATAAACAAATTACAATTGTCACTAATTTGATATTTCAGTTACCCATAATTTTATAAAGAAGTAGATTTTTAAATTTTGGGGATTGAAAAAATAATCTTTCAGGTTATATATGTGTTCCTTTATGCATAATTGCTACAGAAAATAAGTAAATCAGGGACTCTCACTTATAACCAAAAATAGGTAGAAAAAAATACCTCATTGCATCACACTTTAGCCTACGCAGGCCACAGAAGGCATTGTCACTGTTTCAAGACCCTGCTGTACAATCTTGATGTTTTCTGAAGTCAATTAATTCTATAAGATCCAGGATCTCATTTTTCCCACAAGAATCTATCTGCTTTCCTAGAAATTGCTACCCAGGCAACCAACTTGTTGACACTTAACTTTTCAAGGATGAATAGTTAAGGTGGATTGCATTATAAGAAATGTTCACTGTCCTTGAAAATCTCTTGGTAACCATGGTAGGGAGTAGAGTAGGAGGGTAGAAGGTGATAAAAGCTATTTCTTCGAGTCTGAGGAAGACTAGGACAATTACTTTCTTTTTAAAAGCACAGGCTTCCTTGCAATATGACATAAAATTAATCCCATGGTACATGATCAATGATTGTTGGTTGAAATATAAAACTTGTTTAATATATGCTACATAGGCACTTATAGGTCAGGATCATTTAAGGGCCATTAAAATGAGGCAAAATTACTTACACATATTTATATATATTTACTTGTTATTATGGAACATTTTTAACATACATAAAAATAAAATGAAAAATATAATGAAACCTCATGTACTCATTGCACAGATTCAATAATTAGTAACACACTGCATTTCTTATTGCAAACATCTCCACCTCCCTCAACTCTTCTGGTGATGTTGTTTTTCTGGAGTAAGAATAATGCTAATGTGATTAAAAGGAAGGCAAATATCATGTCTCAGGAATGATAAATACACTAAGGAACCCTTTAGAAAGAGTTTGTGAGGCATTCAGAATTTGAGACCCTCATTTACATCAATGATTACTAAAGACCAAAAAGAATCTGATTATGTTCCCATTTAAGAAGGAGGTTTCTTGTTCTCTCTACTTCATTGGAGAGGTAAATGGTCATAATAGTTTTCAAACTTATAACTGGTTCTCTGCATTTGGCCATTGTTACCCTCAAACACAAGTTTCTACAAATGTTCAATTATATTTAATAATTCTTTACAACATTTGCTAATTCAATTCAGGAGTATATGAACATATCTGCCTTCATCCACAACTTAAGTCACCCCTTGTTTCAAGTTATTGAGAAAATGATATATGAAATTTTGTCAAATAAGATTACTCTCATAATTTTTATCCTAAGTGCCTCCACTGAAAAGATTCAGGTGGGAAGGAAGGGATACAGTAATTCTTTGACAGGCGCTCTCAAAATATAAGTCACTTCTCCACTATTTCTCTATTATTTACCTACTAACATGCTGAAAAAATCAACTAAATACTCTTGAGACTGGCCAACAGAAAACAAACAAAAAATGATTAATTTACTACTGAAAGGTCACAGACAGTAACTTTTCATGCTATGATTCAAAGGAGTGGAGAATATTACTAAATATCTCATATCTGCATTTTTAAACACATTAAAATCAATAGAGTAATTTTAATAATGTCAATAAAACATAGAAAAACTATCCATAATTACCTTAAAGTGATATCAAATTGGGGAGTTTAGGTGAACACAGACATTACCAAATTCAGAGCCTTTTATACCGTAAATGTCACTTTCGTGGCAATGGCATAAAATCCTCAATATGCACTAAATTTCTCACTTGGCACATATCTGGAGTCAGTGGCCACTACTAGATCTGAAAAACATGTTTACTATTCACAGCCAAATGCTACCTACTTTACTTGTGTCATTCTAGAAGACATTTCTATATCTCTGAGTTGACAAAACACTGTTGCTTCCTTCATAACAGTCGTTCCCAAACTTTTTTTCTTACCAAGGCATACATGGGGTATATTATGCTAAATTTTATCCACATCTATCAGTCCCAATCATTCCCTAAGACCTGCTTCATGATCAAAATAGATCACCAGTACCAGTTATACTTGAAATTAAGATCTGATCCATGGAATACTATCCCTTTTTCTTCTACTGATCTAAATGTGAGTTGAGATCCACTGACTTAGATGGTATCTACAATAGGTATGAACAAAGTCAACTGATGTGTAAGATCAGGCAATTAAATTCGCAGACTTTCCACCATGTAAGTGCATGGTGGAAAGTTCGTGAACTTAATTGTCTGCCTTCAATTGTACTTGAAAGAGGCCCAACTATAGGAAAGGATTTCAAGAGCATTGGGAAATCCCACTTGTATATGGAATAATACAAGTCTATGCTTAAAAGCAAATAAGCTGTCGCCTGAGAGGGCCTAAAGGAAACCACATGCCGGAAGCAATAAGCACACCTAGTACCCAAACCTTTGTTTCTCTATTAGAAGGAATCAAGGCGCCTTGGAAAAATAGTTTATTCTAGGAATGGGGCAGGAAATATACAAGATAAGCCTGCAGTATCTTATAGTAGTAGAATATAAGAAACTTTCCAAAAAAAAAAATGATGAAGTCACGTCATAGGCATAGATGCGCCAACCAAAAGAGCTCCCCCAATGGACAAAAGTGGAAGAATTTGAGCCTGAAATAAAGTATCATTAGATTATAACCCAATATATAATATAAATATATATGATTCCCTACTGATATAAACAAATGATTGAATAAAACACTCTACCCTTAATGAGATGGAACATAACTTCCCACTCCTTAAGCATGGGCTGTGAATAACTCCTTTCTTCCAAAGAGGAGAGTATGAAAAAGGAGAAATAAAGAAGAGTAACTTTACAGAGAAAGTTTATGGAGAAAAACAAACACTTCCTCCAGCCAAGTGATCAAGATCAATTTCAACAGTGATAAGGCAGACTGATACTTTGTACCCTTGATATGACTGATACTTTGTACCCTTGATGTGATGTAATGAGAATGGTATTATTTTACCTCTGTGGTCTTCTTCACAAAATGCATTACCCCAGTTTAACCATGAAAAAAATATATCAGCTAAATCCCAATTGAGAAACATTCTACAAAACATCTGAACTCAGTACTACTCAAACTGTCAAGGTCACCAGAAAAAAGGAAAGCCTAAGAAACTGCCATAGCAAAAAAGGAGCTTCAGGAGATATGACAACTATTGTAAATATAATGTGATATTCCACATGGGATACTGTAACCGAAAAGGGCATTAAGGACAATCTGAGGAAATGTGAAGTGTAGACTTAATAATAATGTACCACTATTGGTTCATTAACTGTAACAAATGTACCATAGTCATGTAAGATGTTAATAATAAGTGAAACGGGGTGTAGAGCATTCTGGACATTTCTGTACTATATTTGCAATATTTCTGAAAAATCTAAAACTGTTCTAAAATTTTAAAAGTTTAAACTAAATGTTTAAAATCAATAGGAGAATTTTATTAGAACACTTTTGGAAGACAAAAAAATTAGGAAATTAGGGCCGGCCGAGTGGCATGGTGGTTAAGCGCTGGCTTCCCAGTTCGGTCCCACATATGAGGGCCAGCGACACTGCCCTCAAAAAAACAACAAACAAACCAAAAAAAACCTGGAAACTAAGTATATACACATCAGTAGGGACATGATTGACTAAATTGGGGTATCAAAGAATATGAAGCAATACAGTATATTATATATGTAAAAGGATGAGTGAACTATCAATTGATTTCCACTATGTATTTTTACTTAAAAAAAGGAAATGCAGAAAAATATATAACTCCTTTCATTTTATAAAACAATGAGGAGAAACTCACCAGGTTTATGTGTTTGTATAATTACCATATTTTGCCATGAATAATGCACACATTTTTGCCCAAATTTATGAGGGAAAAATAAGGATGCACATTATACATGGGTAGTACTAATTCCATATCTATATGAATGTTTTTAATTATTTTATTTATGCTTATGAGCTAAAAGTGTAACTCTAGAAATGAATAACAATATCTGTATGCAATAAAATACCTTTGAATATGTGTATGATAATCAGTTTTGTTGAACTTACAATGAACTTGCAACGATGAAGAGCTCTTGGCCTTCAGTGATGCTTAAATATTGTAAATTTGTTACCAGTACATAAAATTTCTTGTACCTTGTGTCTGTTCTTGCATTTTTAAATTATTTGTTACATCAAATTTCTTGTACCATATGTCTAAAAATAAATGTTAAAATTCCTTTATAATACCAAAATCAAAAACTTATATGTAAACAAATAAAAATTTGAGTTAAAAAAATTTAAATGGGGCTGGCCAAGTGGCGCATTGGTTAAGAGTTGGCTTGGGACGCCAATTCTGAGCAGCAGGGCCCCGGTTCAGATCCCACATGACGGCCAGTGACACTGCACCCTCTACAGCTAAGATGGTGAACAACAGTTCAACCTGGAGCTGGGCTCCCATGAGTCGCAGGCATCAGCGTAGGCTGGGCTGCTGTCAGCTACTGTGAGTGGTTGGCAGCCAATGTTAGTGGATGGCAGCCGGTGTGAGCAGCCATCCAATGGCCAGCGAGCAACTGCCTCACCTGGGAAGAGCGCAATGATGATACCAACATGGGCTAGGGAAGCGACGTCCTCCACAACTAGACTGAAGAACAAAAAGACAACAACTTGTCTGTTCCCTTTCCCCAATTCTCCAATGCTGTTCCTCTCCCCGAATTCGACAATAAATTTTAAAAAATTAAATGAAAGATTTTTTTCCCTGGAAGTTTGGGCCAAAAATGTGGGTGCACATTATTCATGGGAGCACATTATACATGGCAAAATATGATAAAAGAGTAGGATGAATATATACAAGGATACACATTAGATTCTTAACAATGCTCAGAATGGAGGAATGGAGCTGGGGGGGTAAGGGAAGTGAGGAGAGGCAGCAAGACTGGAGACATAAGCAGGCAGGGTAAGTAAGCAATAATTAATTCAATAATTCATTATAAATATAGCAATTGCATATGGTGGACAGACGCTCTGCAAATAAAATTTTAAATTTGTGAAAATAAGAAACAAAGCAAATGGAATTAGGGAGGGAAAGAGATCTCTTAGATCGGCAGGATTTAATGAGGGTGGGAGATGGACAGTAGGTAAGCAGGGAAAGAGGAGCAGCACCTTAAAGAATATAGTGTCAGTTACTGAAGCTAAATTATGCCCGCTTATTAATTTTTCCAAGAGCTGCCAAAATATGTGAAATATTGATTATCACTAATGGTGTGATCAGAATGACTGCTAGTTCTGCCAATATCCTGGGGGTTTTGCCCACTGCAAACAGAGACTATACTCACTATTTGCTTCCCCAATGCTTCCTACACACACACACACACACACACACAATTCTCAAAGCATTAAGAAGGTTCTCTATTTATATACCCCCTTGTTCTGTTGGCCTTTTGAACAATGATGCCTCACCAGGGTCCTCCAAGTGCTTTTGATGAAGAGGTGACATAGCTTTAGCATCAGACAAAGTCTGCTGGAGACAAAAATAGGAAGGGCCTGCATTTCCAAGAAGGTAAAATCAAATAACAGAGTGCTGGTCCCTGGTGAGCAAGATCAGAGACTCCCAAAATGGCAAAATTGAAAACGTGGTTTAAAGGTCATCTCAGCTACCTACTTCAATACATAATGCAGTCTATCCAAGATTCCAGATCCTAGATTTTAGCACACTGGGGTGGAGAGGGAAGGAAGGACATATTGTAGAACTCCTAAGGACTAAACTGATTGTGTTTCACTGTAAACTTCTTGTAGGCAGAAATTGTATCTGTGCTATCCTGTACAGTACCTAGGAACTCAGGATGACTGTGTGCTTACAGGGGTCCATGATGAATATTTATACACAGTGGACTCAAACTCACATTGCAAATCTATGAAGAATTTCACCAGTAGTTCATTTGTTAAGAAATCTCCCAGCAGCATTTGAAGCTATTTCCCATCAACAAGCAAGAAGATACATACGTTGGCCTAAGTGAGACTTTAGGTTATTTTCATGGCCAGATATCAAGATCATTGAGCCAACTGGCTCTATGCAAAAAAAAAACTGTTAATATAAGACCCTGGGGCAAGGGTGGAGTTGGGAAAAAATGAATCACAAAATTTTCCAAATTAAATGAGCACACACAGTAAATGGGATTCTCATTTTATGAAAATTTGATAAGCTTTTGCAATGTAGTTCCAATAAACAATTACAGTTGAATTTACTTAAGCCCCACATGCACTGCAACCTTTCAAAAACACACCCACTGTATAAAGTGAGACCCATCGGCACA
The DNA here is from genome assembly GCA_033961575.1 of Aselliscus stoliczkanus. NCBI lineage: Eukaryota > Metazoa > Chordata > Mammalia > Chiroptera > Hipposideridae > Aselliscus > Aselliscus stoliczkanus. Next base: position 55,390,316 of record CM066737.1, read on the forward strand.
CATTCCAGTCCCAATCAAAACACTGCCGAGTGGTGCGGTGGTTAAAAGCTGGCTTGGGAAGCCAGCGGCCCCAGTTTGGGTCCCACACATGAGGGCCAGGGACACTGCCCTCAAAAAAAAACAAACAAACAAAAAAAACACTACCACCTATGTTATTGAACAATATTTTCATGCAGCACTCACCTTAAAACACAAGTGTAAAATCCACTGTCTTGTGCCTCAGCTGAGTGAAACCATATTGAATCTTCCTCCTTGCTCATCCTGACCTCTGAAAAGATGATGGGTTCTTCCAAATCACCTTTGTTTTTGTACCACATAAGCCTAAGTCCAGTGCTTTGGGCCATGCTATAGTTGGTGCGAATATAACTGTAGAAAAGGGCACATTTCACTCGGACTGGTTCACCTGCCAAAGCCATGTATGTCTTCAGATCTACAGACCAGTCAATGCAGCCATCCACTGAAAGAAAATCAGAAGAGGCATGAGATGCAGTGAACATTGGAAATAATAATGGTAAGAGCAACAATCATTGCCAAGGTCTGATGAGGACTTACTATGAGCAAGGCACTATGTCAAGTACTTTACATAGATTACCTTATTCAATCTTCCCAGTGATCCTCTGAGATAGGCCAGCATCTTCTTTGGACCTGTACAAGCAGGCTTCCTTCTCTAGCTCTGTGCCTTTGAGGTATCTCCAATACTGTACAATAACCTTCTCCTTGAGGTTGACTAGATACTCCAAGGAGCTCCAGCACTCATGTCTGTGGGGTTTGTCTGGGGTCTCACAGCTAGGTGCCAATGCCAGTGAGATTGAATTGCTAGAATGACACTGACATGTTGATTTTAGGTGACTCAAATTGTTTATATAGATGAGAGCCTCACAAAACAAATACTTCTACAGGACCCCTGTCCAGCCTAGGAGCAGCCTTGAGATTGACACTTATTATTCTTATTTTACAATTGAGAAAACTGAAACTCAGAGAAGTTCAGTTACTTTGCCCAAGGTCACACTGATAATAAGTGGTAAAACAAACAAACAAACAAAAACAGTCTCTGATTTCTGAGACTGAGTTTTTAATCCTTACCCTATGCTGCCTCTGTTTATCATTGTGACAGGAACCACTCTGTTATTTATTTGCCTTTGAGAAAATAAATGCCTGGGTTGGAAGCAGTGGGCACCTAAAGTAATTATTTGTCATTATCTACATGCCAGTTTTCCATGGTATGACCTATTAATAGCAGATGTTTAATCACAGTTCGATTTCTTTTTATGCCCTTAGGCCTCCCTTGCTGCTCAGTTGGTGTGTGCTCATGGGAATATATATTATATTAGTATCAGGTTTAATCAAATAATATTAGGTGGGTAAATCTACCATTAAAGAAAGACATATATAATAAATTTCTTCTTTTTTAAAAGGGTTGGAAATGAGACACTGTGGCTAACTTAATATGCTAGTCAACACAATTAGCATAGATATTCTACCTCCAATTGCTTATTTTCAAGGAATTTCATCAAATTATGCTACATCCCTTTATGTGACTTGAGTACCCTTTATAAAATGATCATCTCGTAAACTGTATAAAGACTACCATTTTAAAATTATATGTTTCACTTATAATTTGTGAACTGATCTGCTTCCTTTTTTTTTTTTTTTTGAGGGCAGTGTCACTGGCCCTCACATGTGGGACCCAACCGGGGCTGCTGGGGTCCCAAGCCAGCTCTTAACCACCACGCCACTGGGCTGGCCCTGTCTGCTTCCTTTTATAGATTGAGAACTGTAACCCAGTATGTTTCTGTTTTAACCTCAGTTGACAGGAAGCTCAGAGCTGAGTGCAATGCTGACGTGTAATAATTATCTTCCATCAGGAATTTGCTTTCTATCTGAGAGGGGTACTTTACCTGGGGTTCAAGGACACTCAGGGGAGAGGGTGCCTGGATAGCTTTCAAGGTTGTTGGCAAAACGTTGTGCCTATGTGCATAGTTATATTTTTCTGAGATGTTCTACAGATTCTTTTAAGATTTTTAAAGGGGTCTATGGCCCAAGAAACTTTTTCAACTCCGTGGTTGCTGATTTTTCTTTCTGACTTCATTTGTCACTGTCCTACTGCATATGGGTTTTTATTATAAGCTCCCTCAAACATTCTTGTAATAAGTGTTCATTGGAAATAAATTAATAACCAAATAAATAACTCATTCTAAATTTATGCTGAAGGGCATCTGAACTTTCTTTGAGGATTCAGAGGGCACAAGATTGATCATTTTTGATTTTGATGAACACAGCACACTGCTGAAGTCAAAGTACAACCGGATTGGACTGAATATGTACTGATCATATGCTGTCTCTTGGTGGGGGGGGGCTTTCTTATTCACTCCCTGGTATTAGCTGTTTACCTGTGATTTGTCTCATAATTGTCAAGAAAACAGAGAGGGAAATCTGCATAAGTTGAACTTTCTGGGTTGTGGTAAATTATTGGTGACACATCTCTGAATTGAATGCAATTTTAATATTTACTGTTTTATCATTTTAAATGAATTTTATAACATTACTTTTTATGGATTATCTTGTGTTATTGTTTCCATGCATTAACACAGTAGAGAGATAACAATATAAATGTTTTTTTTGTTTTTCTTAAGAAATATATGTTTTCTCTAGCTTTATTTTAAAAGTTCATTAAGAGAAAGAAAACATGGGCATAAATATTAAAAAAAAACCTCTTTAATATTCCAGTTTTTGTTTTAGCCTAACCCTAAGGTGAGCAGCAAATGTGTTTGAATTAACAAATTTCTCTTGGCAAAGTAGCTTCAACATCTATAATTACCTAATTGATATGAAAAATAAAACTTTTGGAATGGCTTTTCCATTTGCTTCCTAAGTCCGTTAAGTTACCTCTTTTAAATGATCTTTTGCAAAATCTTCACTTTTATTATGTTAACAGGCTGTTTGGCCCATTAGTGACAAGGCATGGTTGGTATTGAAGATAATCAAAATATCTGATCCCGAGACACAACAATCATGCTCAAAGGCAGTTGAAGACATTTAAGTGCCGTAACAATTAGCTTTATCATACAGACCTTGAGAGTACACCAAGAATTCATTTCCTTTTAAGTACTATCTGAGCAAAATGTCTTTGGTTTCATAGATTTATGGTTCCTTTTCTTCTCTTCCCTTGCTATAGGTAGCAGAGAGAGAGTATTTAGTTATAAGGTAGTCAGTAGGCAGAGAACAGATATGTAATAATATCTACCAATTTCCAAACATTATCCCCGTTATTCTTTTCCATTAGTATTCACAATACAGGGTGACAACATAAGTTATCGCAAGACCTGAGGGAATTTTCCCAAAAAGTAGTCAAAGGGTATGATAGTGGGGGTCCATGAAGATCCAGTTGCCACCAAATATTTTCCCACATTGAACTTTCTTTCATTAAGAGAGCACTGATGGGCTGGCTGAGTGGTGCAGTGGTTAAGCGTTGGCTTGGGAAGTCAGAGGCCCCGGTTCGGGTCCCACATATGAGGGCCCACACTGCCCTTAAAAAAAAGAAGAAGAAAAAGAGAGCACTGAACTACACTACTAGATTCCAACAAGTGGTATGATTTATTTTTTTTTAAAAGGATTTATAAACACTCAGTACACTGCACATATTAATGTGGACACTTTGATATATTTTGAAATGTGCTGAGTGGTATAATTTATTTTTATTCAGTTTCTATTCTTAGGTAAAGAAACCAAGAGTGGGGAAAAGGGACGGAATAGAATATAGTGCATTTATTTTTAGATTTGGGACTAGTGAAGCAAGTAAGAAGTACATGCTGAGGCAAGTAAGAGGCCTGAAAAGTCTGGGGTCAAGGCAGCATGAAGGAACTGAAATCTTGAGTTTAAGATATTAGCACTGAAAGGTATGAGAGGGTCACAGGAAGGCAGAAAGAGAAGAAAGGTCACACACAACTCAATTGGCCAAGGGCCATTCCAGGAATCAAAGATGGTAACATCTGAAGTCACCAGTGCAAGTCATGTTTCTGCCATGAGAAGGAGTTTGCAATAACATGCCACACTTTCAGAGACCCTTGCGTGTTGACACTCCATATGTATTTGACAAATAGCTGAATAAATAGAACTGTGACGTAGCTGGCAAGGGTGCAGGCTATGAACATGTTGGGGACATAGTGGAACTCAGTACCCCACAGTAGAAGACAACCAGCAAGTTTGACCTTGTCAGCACAGGCCTCTAATGCAGAGAGCAATCCAGCCCTATTCTGTTCATAACTCCAGTGGCACCTGTTTAAGTCGGCCCCCAAAGGGCTCCTGAAAAAAGTGGTTTCAAATCAGACTGGCTTCTCCTACAGGTGATTTGATAACTGGGTTTCACTGACCAGCCACAACTGTAAATAGAGCCACTGCACAGAGGAAAACACTTTTGTCCCCCAAACAGCAAAATTCTGCAGTTAGATTGAAACTTGCTAGAGAGCAAACCTATCGAAAGTATAAGTGAGTGCATGCCTGTCCTCTGCTTCATAATCACTCAGTATGCTTATAAATATTCCAGTCATTCCATTAGAAAATACTTCCTTTTCTAAATTAATCATTCTCTGTTCACTCTTGAGTCTTATGAACAGTAGTTCATGCATTTAAAAGAACAATTGTGTTTCTTTGGATTCTCATTTCTGCTTCCTTGATTTAGTTTTCTGTAAGACACACAGTTATTACAATTGGTTTAGGCTTGTTGCATAAGTGGTTTAATATCTGCATTATCCAAAACACGTATTATATAATGGAGCAAAGGAAGCCACTTCTTTAAAACTCAGGTCTCTTTTTCATTCCAATCTGAAAAGCATGTGTAGGCTTAAGGAGTTAGACATGAAGATTTGAGAAAAGGAGTTTTTGAAGCATATAAAGGGACATGACAGTGTCCATGCTATTTATTTTTCCAAGAGGACATTCCTAGGGTTAAAAACGAATACAGTCGCCTGGAAAGTACCCTGGGTGACCAGAGCAAACCTATTTCGCCTCTTTACAAATAAGCCTTGGCTTCCTCCTCAATACAACCTGGACAGGAAATCCTGCCACACCTACTTGCTATGAAAACAAAGCCCTAAAAAAAGTTTATAAATCCCTAAAAGAGAATAAGATGTAATTATCAACAGCAATGATAGTAATATTATTTTATAAAACAGAATACTGCATGCAGTAAAATTACAGACTCTAAGGACTATGTATATTACAACTTTTACTGGAGGAACAGAATATATAGCTATGTAAAGAATTTACAGGGCCGGCCGAGTGGAGTGGTGGTTAAGCACTGGCTTGAGACGCCAGCGGCCCCGGTTCGTGTCCCACATATGAGGGCCAGTGACACTGCCCTCAAAAAAAAGAAAAAGAATTTACAATTCAGATTTTTGTTTTGAGGGGTTTGTTTAATGCCAATTCTGTATGTTTGCCCCAAATTTGAAATCCTTTTAAGTAAAATGGCTGATTAGCACATGAAAAAATATGAGGTTCTAGATATCTTGAGGACATTCATTATAACTTAAGTCCTTTGCCTGGGGATGTATATCTGATACTATTTATTACATGTTTGTGATTAATAAATTCATGTATTAAACCAGGTCTTGTAAGTATCTCAACTATATCCCATTCATTTATAGGGCCAGCTCTCTTTGTGAATCAACAGGGCAATTGTTGAGGGGGCAGTTCATCAAATGACCACTAGAGGGCAGGCTGTCCAAGTTTTTCTGTAGCACTTAAATTTTCCCTAACTAATCTTTAAAACTAAAGGTTTGCTGTCTGCCAGCCAATGATTGCTGGGGAGGGATCACAGCACACTGGAAATGCACCACTGTGGGTGACAGAGGGCGCATGCAACTGAGATCTTGCTCAAACTGGATAACCAGGTTACATACAGAGCAGGTGGATGTGCCAGCACAGAAAGGTGAGACAAAAGCAGTTACTGGCATTCATTGAGCCCTTAGTACAGATCAGCTAAGCATTGTGCGAGGTGCTTTGTATGTTTTTCTCTCATATCATTATTATGTCAACTCTGGTAGGTGGAAATCTAGCTATTCCCATTTCACTGAAGAGAAAAAGAAAAGCTCAGAGTTTAAGTGATGTGCTCAAGGTCACTCAGGTTCTTAATCACTCTATGTTGTATATACTGCCTCCTATACTCCCCATCCCAGCTCATGAGCCACTAAACACTACAATTTGCTTGGTGCTATCCAAATTGTCACATGTATTCCAGAGAGCACATGCCTGTCCAGCAGAGTAGACCTTTCCAACTGAGAAATATTGTATCCCTAAATAATAACCACTGTAGAAATAAAAGCCATCAAATAATGGATGCCAATCATTTATCTGTGAACTACAAGCAGTATTTACAGAGTAATGAATTAATTTGTGTACTTGATTTAACCTCTGAAGATCAGATCGAAACCTTGGATAAATGTTATTTGACCTCTATTTATTTACTTAAATTAAATATCTAGGGAAGATCACCCAATTCTTAACATTGTAAACTAGCCTTGTATGCTTATTTTAACATTTGTACTTATTATGTGTTATACTAATGCAATATAATGTTATTCTCCTATAGGAATTGAATGCTTTCGGTTTCTCTCTCAGCTCTCCCTCAAACACACACCTGAAGACAAGTTCTTTTGATTTATACCCATCACAGTGGAGGTTGCCTACCCCAGGTGGGCAGCCCTCAAGCACAAGAAGTCAAATGCTTGAAGAAGTGAGTGGCCTGTACTCTTGCTGCTGGACCCCTGCCTCCTTGCCACCAGCATGAAAATATGGACAGGGCTGCTTCTTCATTTGTTAAAGTTCTGTCGATGGGGAAAAAAATGTATTTTAAAAATCTTTTAAATTAAATTTATTGGGGTAACATTGGTTGGTAAAATGATATGTTTCAAGAGTACAGTTCTATAATGCATCACCATATATTGCGTTGCATTTTAAAATTCATCTGTGCATCACTCACTATCCATCAATAGAGATGATCCCTCACTCCAGCTCTATAAATATAATGAATGATTGTTGCTTCAGGTTTTAAAAAGAATATCTACCAACAGGTGGCAGGATGGCTCAGCTAAAAAAAAAAAAAGAAATAATAATAATATTTATATTTTGATGAATTGGTTATATGCTTTCCTTTCACACTTTTACCTCCTAGTATTCATCAATGAGAAAGTTCTGCCTAAATGAAGACCTTCATCTCATTTCAACTTATTAATTACGCTTAATAATGGGCTGGCAACCATCTTCATTTCCCTTTCATCATAGGATCTGGGCTATGCTTTGTCAAGATCATTCCTTCAATCTTTACCTGACAAATGAGCCTCAGTTACTTTGTGAAGGTGAAGCTATGTGAGGCATTACAACTAAATCCTCAACTCCTAATTACCTGAGGCCTGATGAGCCTCCTTGGGAATTAGCTACTAGCCAGGGGCTCTTAGGTGCACTGATATTAATTCAAAGGCTGCAGCAGTAAATGTGCCTGTGGGAGACAGGATATCAGCTTTGTCCCCCCAACCCCTCTAGCAGGCTTTCTGCTGCTCTCAAGTCCAGCACGCTTGGCGATGAGTTTATCTCCAATGCCAAATCTCTGCCTCCCATGTACACAGTAATCCAAGCCAAAAACTTTGGGAGTCATCCCTGAGTCTTGCCTATCCCTTCTCATTGCCCTCCCCCAGTTCCTCCCATAAAACATTACAACTTGTCATTTCAGAAAAGTTACTCAAATTCCTCCCTTCCTCTCTATCTTCAGAGATATGAAAATCCAGACCCCTCTCATATGTTGCTTGAACTATTTCAATACCCTCTAAATAATCTTCCAAACTTTTCATTCCAATTTGCTCTTATAACTTCTACCAAAGTCATCTTTCTGAAGTATATGGCCATGTCCTTTTACTGCTCAAAACCTGCAGTGGCTCCCGATATGCAGATCCCTAAACCTAGCTCCCCTGGCTCACTGGAACAGGGACTGCCTGTCTTTTCTGCCTCCAGCAACAACTCTTCACACAACCTGAACTTCAGTGAAGACTCACCACTCCATTCACTTCTTTGCCTTTGCTATTCCGGTTCCTTCCACTAGAATACCCTTTGCTTCTGTGCTTATTTATTGAGATCCTACTCATCCTCCAAGGCCCAGCTTCAAATGTCACTTCTGTCAAACTGTACTTCATTGCCCCAAGTGAATTATTTCCCCTGATGTGTTCTTGCCACATTAGATGGGTATCTCCCAGTTAGACGGCTGTCTCCTTTACTTTGTATTCCTAGGACAAGCCCCAATTCATTTCACATAATAGGCACTCATTAAATCTTTATGGGATGAAATAATGTGTTTGTTTCCCAAATTCACTAATAATCAAAAGTTGTTCACATTTGTTAAAGACACATTAAGATGGCTCCTCCTGCTACTACCGACCAGATCAGTGGTGTGGCCAAACTCCAATGTCAGGGGATAGGCCCCACTGTACAAAATGTGTTCACCATAACAAATGGCTACCACCTTTCCATTAGCTATCATCACTAGACACAGGATTAACAAAATGAACTCTGTCACATGCCTGTTTCAGAACTCAGGATTCCCTAGTAAGTTAGTCAAAATCATGTATTCTACCACCCAAGCCTTTCCAAATCAAGTCTTACTCTATCAAAATGGCTGCCTACCACTGTCCAAGAGAAAAACCCTGGTCTTGACAGGCCGACCTCCGATCTCCCTGTCCTCCTCTAGCACACCTTGTCAGAGAGCAGTTATACTGTGGGCCCTTGCCTGCTCAACTCTTCCTTATCTCTACCTTCATATCATTTCTCCCAACTTCCATGCCTCTGTCAACCAAATCCTAGTCATGTACTGAGCTTAGTCTACCTAGGTGTCAAGTTAGAAGTGGCATCCCGGTTTTCTTACCATATTGATCGGCACATTAGTCAAGGTCACTGACTCTGTGTGTGTGTGTGTGTGTGTGTGTGTGTGTGTGTGTGTACAGTTTGTTTCTTTGGGTTTTTTTTAAATCTCTCCTACAGCAACCCCCAGACCAGACACTTAGTAGGTCTTACTGAATATAGGTTTATATATTCTCATCCCATGAGAACTCACACAATTAAGTGCTAGAGGAGTGAACTACTTTGGTTAAGTAATTTTCACATTAGCCAGGGGTTAACCTTTGGATTGTTGAAAAGCATTTTTCTAAAATGTGTGAAGCCACTTTTCTGCCTCAGTAAGTAGAGAATCATGAGAGAATGGAAAATTTCTGAATTAACTTAAGATTTGTCAGGCCCTCGGAGTTAGCACCCTAGAGCCCAATACAAAGGCAATATAAGAAGAGGGTGTGGGGCCGGCCAAGTGGCGCATTGGTTAAGAGCTGGTTTGGGGATGCCAGTGGCCCCGGTTTGGATCCCACATATGAGGGCCAGTGACACTGCCCTCCACAGCTAACACTATCTCCACCTGGAGCTGGGCTGTGTGAGCCCCTGCGACGGTGTAGGCTGCAGCCCCTGCTGCAGTGGGCTGCCATAGGCTACAGTGAGTGGCCGGCAGCCAGCGTGAGCGGCTGGCAGCCAAGCGTGAGCTGCCAATAGCCGCGGTGAGCGACATCCAGAGACCGGCGACCGATCTGCCTCATCCAGGAAGAGCGCAATGACGATACCAACAGTGAAGCAACATCCTCTGCAACTAAACTGAAGAACAAGAAGACAGCAACTTGTCTGTTCCCCTTCCCCGATTCCCCAATGCTGTTCCCCTCCACCAATTCCCCAATAAAATCTTAGAAGAAGAAGAAGAAGAAGAGGAAGAAGGAGAAGGAGAAGGAGAAGGAGAAGGAGAAGGAGGAGGAGGAGGAGGAGGAGTGGCAGCGTGTAAGGGGAATAGAACTAGCTAGAGATCAGAAACCCTGGATTCTCATTCCACCTTTGCCTTCTTAAGGGGGTACATAAGTTTGGGAAAGTCAGTTTCTACTCCCGAAAGAAATAGTGGCATTAAACTAGACACGCTCTAACCTAGCACCAATAAAACAGATTATTCGATGGTCGGTGATGTCTTTGATCATGAAGATGAGCTGTGTATGTGCTAAATTGGAAAATCTCCCCCAGCAATCTTCATTTTGATTTTTTTCTTAATTTTAAAGTTACAGAGAACTAAAAAGAATAATATTGCAAACTCCCATGATTTCAGCATCCAAATTTAATAATGTTAACTTCTTTTTTCCAATTTGCTTTCAGTGGCTTTGTTTTATTAAAGAAATAAAGCATTGCTGATATAGCTAATGTCCCCTTTAACCACCATACGCAGTCCCATCTTTATCTCAAATCCCTGCCTGGATGTAACCACTATTCCTTCCAACTTTTAGAATCTTGCATACATAGGTAGATAGCCTGATGAAAAATTATTATAGTGATTAAAGGTTTGTCTTACAATGGGGAGTTGAAGGTGTGAATAAAAGCCAGTTACCTGAGGGCTCTTGTGAGGTGGGTTCCAGTCAACTGAGGTCTGGGAGAGTGTACTTCGAGGTGTATTCACACCTCACACATGCACACCCTGCACCTCTCACACAAACAGCCCTAGTGGAGACCAACCTCAGAGTCTACAGGGTTTTTCTGCCTGAAGTCAGTTGGTTCCATGCCAAGTGTTGCCACACAGATTTCATGATGAGACCTCTGGTACTGTTGGAGTTCTGCTCTGTTATAGGGAAATTTCCAATTCACAGCAGTGATAACAATTGTTACTCATCAAACAGCAAAGCTCTAAAAGTTGCAAGCATGGGGCAGGGCCCACATCTTCTACTCTACACTTGGCTGCTTCTATTTGAGGTCAAATTCTGGGTCAACTAGAATATATAGACTCCAAAGTAAGTGCAGATTACAACTTAGTGTTATTCTTTTGATAATTTATTTCCCTCCTCATTTGCAAGTTTAGCCCACAATTCAGTTACCATAATCTCTACCTCTTGTCAATAATGGAAGCCACTGTTTGGGCTCCGTCAGAGGACTGTGAAGATTAAATGCATCAGTGCACTTCAAGTGCTTAGAATGGTGCCTGGCACACAAATATTGCTAAGAAAATCTTTCATATTAGCATTGTGACTACTACTACTAGTACTAGTATTTATATTAACTATATCTACTTTGTTAATTCTTCTTACTGTATTTCTCAAGCCTTTACATATGTTGATATATGTTATTTCAATACAATTATATTTTATATCATCTTTGTTTGCTTTTTGAGGGCAGTGTCACTGGCCCTCATATGGGGGACCCAAACCGGGGCCACTGGCTTCCCAAGCCAGCGCTTAACCACCGTGCCACTCGGCCAGCCCCCTCTTTCACTTTTGAAGGATATAGAATTTGTGTTGTTGTTTGTTTGTTTTTTTCTATTTTCAACACTAAGTATTTTCAGTTACAGAGATAGGAGTGTGAACACTGAAATGCAGGATTTCTTTATTTCTCGGAGTTCTGTCACATTTTGTTTTATCTATTTTGAGGTCAAGTTAAGTGCATACAAATTTTAAAATATAAAATGATACTTCTTATGTCTTATAATGCTTTCTTCTTTAAAGTCTACTTTGTTATTAATTTAACTATAATAGCTTTCTTTCTTTTTTTTTGGGGGGGCAGTGTCACTGGCCCTCATATGTGGGACCAAACCAGGGCCGCTGGCTTCCCAGGCCAGCGCTTAACAACCGCGCCACTCAGCTGGCCCTTACATCATCTTTATATTAAAGTTAGGTCATTAACTTGCTGTTTTTTAAAATTTGGGTGAGTCATATTACCTATAAATTTAATTTCAGTACAGTGAACAGTGATTATTAACATGATATTTAACATGATATATTTTTTCATATTATTGTATATAATAGTATAGAATATACACATAGAGTGATATGTGTATATTACTCTACTGCACACATATTATACTATTACTGTTATACTATAAACATATTACTCTATATGTGTATATTACTCTATACCATATGTGTACTAGGTGTATACTATAATAACTAATATAATATAAAAGCTTGCAAATCATATTTATATTTTAATAAATTACATACACATTTAATTTACTGATTACATATCATACTTATAGTTAAAAATCTGCATATATTTATGTTATGTGTTTACTACATTTATAGTCATATAATATATTTATAATATAAAATAAGTTGTTATAACTAAATATATTTATAAGTTAATTATAATAGATTGAATCATATGAAATTTCTAGTTTTTTTAAGTCAGACAGGTCAAATAGTGACAATTTCATATGAGTCATCCTAATATATTTATACACATATTGCATAAAATATCATGAATTTAAATAAACATTCATTATATGAAATTACAACTTTCCTAAAAAGGGAGAGTAAGCGGATGTCTGGTAAGATGGTGAAATAGATGGACGCTGTCCCAACTGCCTCCCAGGATCACATCAAAATTACAAATAATTTATACAACATTTAACCTCGGAAGTCCCCTGAACATTAGATGAACAGAACCTCTAAACGTAGGACCTAAAGAAGAGGCCACATCAAGTCTGGTCGGAGGGGCGGAGATGAGAGAGGGCGAGCCCCATGAGGGACACCCCACCAAAAAACTGCTAGAACTAATAAACGAACTTGATAAGGTAGCAGGATACAACATTAACATTCAGAAATCAGTTGCATTTGTATATACCAATAATAAACTATCAGCAGAAGAAATCAGGAAATGAATCCCATTTACAATTGTTTCAAAAACAATAAAATATCTAAGAATCAATTTAACTAAAGAAGACCTGTACTCAGAAAATTATGAGACACTGAAGAGAGAAATCAAAGAAGATACAGATAAATGGAAATACATACCATGCTCATGGATAGGAAGAATTAATATAGTTAAAACGTCAATACTACCTAAAGCAATATATAGATTCAATGCAATTCCAATCAAACTACCAAGGACATTTTTCTCAGAAGTAGAACATAGAATCCTAAAATTTATATGGAACCACAAAAGACTCCAAATAGCTACGGCAATCTTGAGAAATAAGAACAAAGTGGGAGGCATTACCCTACCTTATATCAAAACATACTACAAAGCTACAGTAATCAAAACAGTATGGTACTGACATAAGAACAGACACATAGACCTATGGGAAAGAATAGAGAACTCAGGAATAAACCCATCCATATACAATCATTTAATCTATGACAATGGAAGCAAGAATTTACATTGGAGTTAAAATAGTCTATTTAATAAATGTTGTTGGGAAAATTGGACTGACACGTGCAAGAAAATGAAAATGGACCATGTACTTACACCATATACGAGAACAAACTCAAAATGGATTAAAGACTTAAATATAAGACCTGAAACCATAAAACTCCTAGAAGAAAACATAGGGAATAAGTTTGCAGACATTTCCCTGAGTAATATTTTTACTGATATATCCCCTCAGGCAAGGGAAATAAAAGAAAAAATGAACATATGGGATTACATCAAACTTAAAAGTTTTTTCCCAGTAAAGGAAATCATCAATAAAACAAAAAGTCAGCCTACTGAATGGGAGAAGATAATTGCCAACGATATATCTGATAAGGGGTTAATATCCAAAATTTATAAAACACTCATGCGACTCAACACCAAAAAAACAAACAACCCAATTAAAAAATGGGCAGAGGATATGAAGAGGCATTTCTCTAAAGAGTACATACAGATGGCCAACAGGCATATGAAAAAATGTTCAACCTCACTGGTCATTAGGGAAATGCAAATAAAAACCACAATAAGATACCACCTCACTCCAGTCAGAATGGCTATCATCAACAAATCAATGAACAACAAGTGTTGGCGAGGGTGTGGAGAAAGGGAACCCTGGTGCACTGTTGGTGGGACTGCAAATTGGTGCAGCCATTATGGAAATCAGTATGGAGGTATCTCAAAAAACTTGAAATGGAACTGCCGTATGACCCAGCAATTCCACTCTTGGGTATCTACCCAGAGGAATCCAAGACGCTAATTTGAAAAAAATATATGCACCCCTATGTTTATTGCAGCACTATTTACAATAGCCAAGAATTGGAAACAACCGAAATGCCCATCGTTAGATGACTGGATTAAGAAACTGTGGAACATTTATACAATGGAGTATTACTGTGCTATAAAGAAGAATGAAATTGTAACATTTGCAACGATATGGATGGACCTAGAAACTATTATGTTGAGTAAAATAAGTCAGTCAGAGAAAGACAAATACCATATGCTCTCACTTATATGTGGAATTTGAAAAACTGAATGAATAAGCAAAATGAACAGAAACAGTCTCATAGATATAGAGGAAAAACAGGGTTGCTAGTTGGGAGGGGGGTGGGGATGAGGGAGACGGGGAAAGGAATAGACAGCATAAATAGGTAACAACAGTATTGTCACAGGGATATGAAAGACAGTTCGGGGAATATAATAATGTTGTAAATGTTTTGTGGGACATCAGATGGTCACATGTCTTGTTAGGGAGACCATTTCATGGATGGAGTACAACTGATGTACAATATTGTATGCCAACTGTAATTGAATATATAGGCACAGGATATGGATTATGCAGTTGAAGGGAGTCAAAGGAATTGTAATAGATATGTATGATATGGGGGCAAGTAGTGGGGTGGAGAATTGGGGGAGTGGAGTTGTCACTTTGAGGGCTAAAAAGTATAACTATTGCACTGTGTTGTACACCTGAAGCTAATTTTTTTTAAAAATGTTTATTTCACAATAAAAAAAAGGAGAGTAAGGCAAATATTTTTAATATTTCTCAATGCAAATTGGTCCATGCCAGGGCCCTTTAGATAGTTCATAAAACGAGCAGAGTTTCTGCTAGGCTCCAGACCTTTGCAATGGCTGTGCCCTATTTCTAATATGCTGTTCCCTCAGATATCCACATGGCTCACTGGGTAACCAACGTTCTTCACTTATTTGTTCAAATAAGTTGGGGGTGAGGGGAACTTACTGGTCCCAGGACTAATGGGACAAAGGGACAGGTGGCTTGACAACTGCTGTGAACTCCCATATTCTCCATACCCAGCTCTGAGGCCCTGAGCTCTTACCTTCCTTCCCCCACCATCAAGTTCACAGATCCCTATCCACTGGAAACATGTTCATGATCTGCACTCCGTGAACCCCAGCCTCATCCAGGTTGATGTGGAGGAGGGATGGTAATGGAAGAGGGAAGCAGTGTTTTCCCTCTCTGGCCCCCCTGGGGCAGCCCAATCAGTCCTCCTGCATGCCCCAGCCCAGTACACCATTGACTGACACCCCCCCAACACACACAAATACCCCTTTGGCTCGGGGCTGCCAGAGCCATGGAGCACCTGGGAGTGTGGGTCGGCCTGTGTGACCTTGAATAATAAATGTCCACACCACTGGCAGGGCGGAGTGTCACTTCCTCAGTGACTGCCAGAAGGTAAGGTGTTCCGAGGAGAACCAACAGAGGGGCTCTGTGGGCTGAGGAGACACTAACTGACCCTTGGAAACCCCTGACGAGGCTCGGGGTGACTGGGAGTTGTCTATAACACCGACATGACCGAGACCGCTGCTCAAGAGGGCACCCTCCACTGCAAAGCTGTCCCAGTCTTCCCTGACAGGGAAATGGCCAAGTTCAGAGCACTTCCTGGATATAGCCTGCATCTGCGCAGCATTAGTGCCATTATCAACTTCACTCCCCAGAATGCTGGCCTCACTTTCTCCCCTATCGGAAACGGGTATGTTTACAGGATAGTCCATAATATTGATGTGTGCACTTAGGTTAACATGAGAGCATTCATGTATGTCACTGTGCCCAAGTACTGATTGTCCCCCCAAAACGTGAATAATTACAGTATATCCATAATAATATTATTTGTAGTTATATTAATATTAAAATAGTATTAATATTTAATTAAATTAGTATTTAATTAATATTAAAATAGCGGTTAACCACCCTGCACCACCAGGAAGGCTTATGGTATGCTTGATCTTTTGTTAATTAGGGATAATTATGCATCCATTCTTATTATTTATGTTTATGTTATTATTCATTATTTATATTATTTAATTATTTTACCTCTATACCATCCATTATTATACTTACGGTCATCATTAAATGATTATATCATGAATTATTCATTATAATGAATAACACAATTGCATTATTAACTAATATTAAGAATAAGATAATCATATTATTTATTAAAGTATTATAGTAAGTACAACATAATTTTAATAATTTACTAATAAATGTGATGAATAATAAATTAATTGTGTACTGCTAAGAAACCCTTGTGTTAACCTTTCCATCTTGGGAGAATCAGGATAACTGAGGTAAAGCATTATTGTGATATTTTAAAAAAATATGTAGTAACTACCACTCCTGGTAATGCTCATGTAGTAATTTCCCCTCTGGGAAGTGACATAGTTATATTACAGAGTTAATGATATTATTATTGTTATTGTTATTATTATTACTAATATTATTTTACCATCCTAATGATGGATACCAATGTAAGAATAATGATGTTATCTGTTCCCGCCTGTGAAATGAAGATGATTTTGGAAATTGATCATTTGCATTATATTGATATTATAATCATAATTCATACCACTCCTGAAAATCTTGGCATGCATCTATAAAATGGACATAATTACGAGGCATCAGAGATACTATTTGCATTTATGTTGGTACTATATTTGCAATTAGGAATGAAAACTAGGGAGAAATTCACACCTCACAGGGTTTTTGTCAGGTTTAAATGAGTTAGAACCTGCTACATAGCAGTAATGGTAGTAATACTAACAATAGGAGATTTTCTTAACTCTTCTCCATGTATCAGGCACTGCTTTCAGTGCCTCACATGCATTGCCTCATTAATGACAACAAACTTATGAGTAAAGTAGGTATTACAGATATCCCCAGTTTACACTTGAGTAAACTGTGACTCAGAGAGCAAACATTTTGCCTCAGCTTCCACAGCCAGTTTAAGCCCACGTTCCATTCTCATAACCACTACTACTCTGTTGGGTATTAGTGGAAATAATTATCATATGTAACTAATATTTTTATCCAAGTTATTTTCTTCTTATTATAACAGAATAGAAAGTGTTCTTTCTTGTTCATTATAAAATGGTCATAGGCACACACAGTGGCTGGTGGTAGTGGTGCTGATGGGTACCTGGCTGGGGTGGGGTGACCAGTATAGAGGTATAGGGATGAATCTCTCCCTCCTGATGTTGTCAGGAGACTCATTTGAAGTAGCTTAGGCCAAAAGCCCCGAGCAGACTGTTGGTGCATAATAAATGCTTCTCAAAGATTCATTAATCCTTCATTATGATGCTTAGCTTCCTAGAAGCCCAGGTACAAAGACCATGCAAACCTTACAAAGGAAAAATGCAAAGAAAGATAGTGCTCAGTTACTAAGTGTTTTCTGTCTCCGTCTGTGGCACTACCCTTTTCACCTATATCTACCTGCCCTGCCCTTCATGCTCAAAGGAAGACACATCATGTCAACAGCCTGTTGTTTGGGGCTGTTTATTGCAGCTAGCATTTGACATCACATATTGGTGCAAAGCTTCCAGCTGCATGTGTCCAGTATACATTTGGATAAGGTCCAGCTCAGTCGATATGGCCTGAAAGAATATGGAGGGATTGAAGTGAGTCTCCAGTTCCTGAAAGGAGGAAGGGATGAATGATAATGACATCTGGGTGAATGAGGCATTGAGGGAAGAAACAGGGGAGATTTGTTACTGCGATAAAGATTTGTCTGCACCTCCTAGGAAGGAACTTCTAGAAGTGGTGGGAGGTTGAAGGTAAGACTTAAAAAACAGGACAGATTAGACGTCTGTTTAAAAAACAGTTAGAGGGCCGGCTGAGTGGCATGGTGGTTAAGCATTGGCTTGGGAAGCCAGCGGCCCCAGTTCAGGTCCCACATATGAGGGACTGTCCTCACACACACAAAAAAAAGAAACAGAGTAGAGCATAGTGTGGAAGGGAGTCAAGGGAATTGTAATAGATATGTATGATATGGGGGTGGGGGTGGGGTGGCAAATTGGTGGAGGGCGGTTGATCTTTGAGGGGTAAAAAGTATAACTATTGCACTGCGTTGTATACCTGAAACTATTTTTTTTAAATGTTTATCTCACAATAAAATAACTAAAAAAAAAAAAAGAGTGCAAGCTCTGAGCAACAGTGTCGCTGGTTCGAAACCCGGCCCGAGCTGAGCTGCTGCTGAGCTGCCAACAGAGGGCAGGATGGTTCAGCTAAAAAACAAATAAATAAATAATAGAATGGGCCCCACTCAGAGACAGAAACAGTTAAACTCTGTCTGTGCCACCAGGAAGGAGACTGGACTCTTGCTGGACTGAGTTCCTGGCATGGGGTGGGGGGATGGGAGGTGAGTCTCATTCATCTTCATAACCAAGTGCCCAAGATGGTGCCTGGCACCCTGGAATGAAAGAATGCAGATGCAGTCCTGTAATGCAGGCTCTTAAATAGGTTTCCCTCTCTGATATCCTAACACTACCAAATTTCCTGAGTGATGACTGTGCCAGGCACCTTACATAATAACCCTCTAACAGCCCTGTGAAGTAGAATTATCAAGTTCAGTTTACAAATGATGAAATCGAGGCTCAGAGAAGTTCACTGATTTCTGCAAGCCTGCACAGCTGGTCAGTGTGTCAGAATTGTGATTCAAAGCACATCTTTCCGATTCCAAAATCTGCATCATTTCAACAATTCTGCACTGCCTCCTTGACATATTTGTGGCAGAAGCCTAAGAAAATGCTGTGCAGCGATATCCCATGTTTTGCAGTTTTCTCACCAAAAGCCTGGGTGCATCCTAGCTGGCAGAGTGAAGGGAAGAATGCCTTTGAGCCCAGTGGACTCCACAGCAATCGATCCCCAGGGTCTCTCCTGCAGCTCTAAAGCTAATACCAGCTGTTACCTGGACAACCTGAATCCATCTGTAGAGGTCAGGGGCACTAGGGTGGGAAGGTTCACTTGGGTGTACCTCCATCACGCTAAGATTTAGTGACATAAAAAGAGATGGCAGCTATGGGGCCTCAATGGCTGGTATGAGAACCAGGCTTTTGTTTTTGAGACCAGTTACCATAATAATGCACAATTGTTAAACCAAAAGAAACCTAAAGAACAAAGCAAGAGCCAGATAATACCTATTTGATGAACATTGCCCCTGGCCTTATATTTCCATGATCTGAACATCACCAATGCAATAACATTTGCGTGTAGTACCCAAGTCTGTATGGCACCGAGCCTCGCTCTACTTGAACATCGCAAGACCAGTCTTTGACAGAAACCACTCTGAAATATTTCTGATAAGCCCCAGGAATGCTGACACATGTCCAAGAATCTGTGCTGGTGCTGGTTTCTTGCCAAACATTGCAGCTGCTGTCCCCGGGTCGGATGCTGCCACCACCCTCATGAAGAGAGAAAGAGAAAGCTCCTTATATGTCACCCTCTGCCAGGGCTCCACAACTTCAGCCATGTAAGTTGGAGTATTTAATAAAAGACCTATTTAGGTGCATACAGACATTTCCATTCCAGCTGTGCACGGTAAGGAGGGCAGGCCAAGGCCTCATATAAGCTCACAGAGTAGATCTGGAAACATGGCTCCTCTCTAGCCCCAGCTATGTTGGACCTGGCAGCCTGCAGAGCCCCTCTTTTTCCAATTGATGATTCAGTTCAGGAGAACCATAGTTCCTCTTGGCAAAACTGGCTCTCATCTGACTGTATCTGTTGCATTTAAACCTCACAATTAAACAAGATTCAAGTCCTTCTTTTTTTAGTCTCCAAGTGAACTCCCCAGCTCTCTTGCAAATCAGTGGATAAAAATGGAGATATGGGGAAAGGAACAGTGTTGCTTTCCTTTTTTGGCCAAGATTACCTAAAGCAGTGGTTCTTGCTCAACCAGGATTCCTTATTATATTTAATTTGCACAGACTAAGTAACCTGTATTTAGCCAATTGGCCATAACATATCTGATTAGAATCATTGATTATCAGCTTTGAGAAAGGAACTTACAGATAACTTAGGTCAGTGTTTTTCAATTTGTGACCGGTGTCTGTGGCTGATAATACTCTAATCCAAACATTGTGAAGATTCTGAATAAATACTACACCCCCATTACTTATACTATTTTTCAAACATATTTGTCCTCATTGAGATGAATACACTACAAATGCATCTCAAAAGTTTACTGAAGTCATTATAGTTTTTAGTTGTTATGTATTATTTCAAACAACCAACATAAAATTCCATCTACACTTATATGGAAAAAATATAAAGTTAGAAACCCAGGTACACCACTCCAACACCAGTGCCACACACTAGTAGAAGACTGGATGAAAGATCTCTATAGGGTGAAACAGAGAGGGTATGGTTTACCTGGGCATGCCTACCTACTCCAGGCCACAATTTCCTGTTAATGGTTATTTATCTACTACTGAGCCTGGGCATTTTGCAGAACTTTTGAGAGTAGCACAGCCCAGACTGCTAGAGTTAGGGTCATTGGGGCAAGGAGTCCAAGACTCAGTGTCTCTTCACTCCACCAGACCATGGAGGTCAGACCAATCCCTTCCTTTCCTGCAATGCCCCCGGAAAACCAGAATTTGATGCCAGAGACTCAATTTTCCTGCTGGCCTCTGCTTTGCTTTGGGCTCGGTCCCAACCACTCCACTCTTGAGCATGCTTGTAGCTGTTACCTACCATATTTCTAGGTCACTCAGTGTAACACAGACACAGGTGAGCCTGAACACCAGATATGTCCCTACCACACAGGTCTCACCATGCAATTACAGAGGGGCCAGCACCTCCACCACTTCAGTGGCTGGGCAGGAAGGAGGGTTCTGCACACTTTTTTTAGGTGACATAGGAATGGGGGAATTTTAAGTCCCAGAATCCTAAGGGTACTCCTGACCCATTTCTCTCTCTTTCTGTCCTCTCCTCCAGTCATTGTAGCTCAATTGGGGTCCAGCAACATCAGTAGATCATAAATTATTAAAAGGTCACTCTGCAAGGGTATGCCAGTCATCTTCCCTTCACACATACACCCATCTCCCCAACCAAAACATGAGCTACTGGACCCTGCTTTGGCTGAGGATGTGAGATGGGTCTTTGAAGCCTGATGTTCCTAGGGAAAGACTAAGCCCCTGCCCCCCAACACTACAGACACTCTTGTAGTTGACAGATATCCTACAATGACCCCCAAAGATGTCCCATACTCATCCCCAGAACCTGTGAATATGATGAAATATTACTTCCATGATAATGGGAAGTTATATGGCACAGTTGACCATGAAATTGGGAGATTATTCAGGAGAACCTGACCTACAATAATTACATGGTTGCTACAAAGCAGAAAGATTTCTCCAACTGCAGAAGAAAGGGAAGTCAGAGAATGTTGAAGTGTGAGAAGCATATAATACAGGATTGCTGGCTTGGAAGATGGGAAGAAGCCTCAAAGCACATAGAGTATCTCCATGCTCCTGCCTACATCGTGAATGAGCATAGAAGGAGATTCTTCCCCTGAGCTTCCATCCAAGAGTCCAGCCCAGCTGACACTTGACTTTGGCCTTGTGAGGTCCTAAGAAGAAAACTCAGGTGAGCCCATCTGGACTTCTGACCTACCAGTGAGCTAATAACAGTGTGTTGTTTTAAGCTGCATTATAATTTATAATGGCAGCAATAGAAAATTAATGTAGCTTCTTTTTATTTTATATATTGAGATTATTTTTTATAGTTTCAGGTGTACAAAGCAATGTAACAGTTAGACATTTACACCTCACAAAGTGATAACCCCCCTAATCTACTGCCCCAATGACATCATATATAGCTGTTACAATACCACTGACTATGTTCCCTATGCTACACTTTACATCCCGTGACAATATATATATATATATATATATATATATATATATATATATATTTATAGTCGACATGCAATATTATTCTACTTCAGCTTCAGGTGTGCAGCGAAGTTGTCAGACATCTATACAGTCTATGAAGTGATCCTCCTGATAAGTCCAGTACCGATCTGGCACCCTATATAGTCTTTATAACATTATTGATTATATTCCCCATACTGTATTTTATATCCCCATGACTATATTGTGACTACCAATTTGTACTTTCTAATCCCTTCTCCCTCATCTCCACTGCCCTCCTGTCTAGCAACCATCAGTTTTTGTTTTGTTTTGTTTTGTTTTATGTCATCTCATTCTTTTTATTTTTCTGTGTGTCTGTGTGTGTTTTAATAATTATTTTTTTCCAGTACACTTGACACCCAACATTATATTAGTTTAAGGTGTACAATATAGTGATTAGACATTTATATAACTTATGAGTGATCACTCCAATAAATCTAGCACCCATCTGAAACAATACATAGTTATTACAATATTATTGAGCATATTACTTATGCTATACTTTACATCTCCCTGACTATTTTGTAACTACCAATTTGTACTTCTTATCCCTTCCCCTTTTACACACATCTCCTCAAGCCCCCATCCCATCTGGCAACCATCAAAATGTTCACTGCATCTATGAGCTTGTTTCTGTTTTGTCTGTTTGTTCTTTAGATTTCACATATAAGTGAAAGCCTATGGCATTTGTCTTTGCCTGACTTACTCCAGAAAGCACAATACCCTCTAGGTCCATGCATGTTGTTACAGATGGCAAGATTTCATTATTTTTATGGCTGAGTAATATTCCACTGTATGTATGTAACATCTCTTCTTTATCTATTCATACACTGATAGACACCCAGGCGGTGTCTGTTGTAGATAATGCTGCAATGAACATATGAATACCCATGTCCCTTTGAAGTAGTGTTTTGAGTTTCTTCAGATAAATACTCCGGAGTTGGATTACTCGGACTTCCTTTATCTCGTTATTGCCAGTTTCAAGGTCTATTTTGTCTGGTAAAAGTATTGCTACCACAGCTTGTTTTTCATTTCCATTTTCACGAAATATCTTTTTTCACCCCTTTACTTTCAGCCTGTGTGTGTCTTTTGATCCATAGTGAGTCTGTTGTAGGTAGCATATATATGGGTGTTGTTTTCTTATCAATTCACCCACCCTATCTTTCGATAGGAACATTTAATCAATTTATATTTACAGTAATTATTGGTGGATATGTAGCAATTGCTACTTTATGATTCATATATTTTTAAATTAAATCTCCCTTATTAGCATATTTTCCATCACTTTCTTTTTTTAAAATTCTTTTATTGGGAAATAAACATTTCTAAAAAATTAGTTTCAGGTGTAAAACACAATACAATAGTTATACATTTTACCCCTCACAAAGTGACAACCCCTCCCCCAATTCACTGCCCTGCCCCCCTCCATATCATACATGTCTATTACAATTCCCTTGACTCCATTCCACACTATACTCCACATCCTGTGACTATATATACATTTATGTTGGTGTACAATATTATACAACATCAGCTTCAGGTGTACAGTGCAGTGATCAAGCCTCTACTCCATCCATGAAGTGGTCTCCCTAACAAGACATGTGACCATCTGACACCCCACAAAATATTTACGACATTATTAATTATATTCCCTGAATTCTTTCATATTCCTGTGGCAATATTATAGTTACCTACTTATGCTGCTGTCTAATACCGTCCCCTTGTCCCTAATCCCCACACCCCTTCCAACTAGCAACCATCAGGTTTTCCTCTATATCTCTGAGACTGTTTCTGTTTACTTTGCTCGTTCATTCAGTATTTCAGATTCCACATATAAGTGAGATCATATGGTATTTGTCTTTCTCCGACTGACTTATTTCACTTAACATAATAGTCTCTAGGTCCAACCATATTGTTGTAAATGGTACAATTTCATTCTTCTTTATAGCGAAGTAATACTCCATTGTATAAATGTACCAGTTTCTAAATCCAGTCGTCTACCGCTGGGAATTTCGGTTGTTCCCAAGTCTTGCCTATTGTAAATAGCACTGCAATAAACATAGTGGTACATATTTTTTCAAATTAGCTTCTTGGGTTTCCCTGGATAAATACCCAGGAGTGGAATTGCTGGTTCATACAGCAGCTCTATTTTCAATTTTTTGAGATAGCTCCATACTGATTTCTGTAATGGCTGCAGCAATCTACAGTCCCACCAACAGTGCACCAGGGTTCCCTTTTCTCTAAAACCTCGCCAGCACTTGTTTGTTAATTTATAGATGATAGCCATTCTGACCGGAGTGAGGTGGTATCTCATTGTGGTTTTTATTTGCATTTCTGTAATGATTAGTGAGGTTGAACTTGTTTTCATATGCCTATTGGCCATTTGTATGTCCTCTTTAGAGAAATGCCTCTTCATATCCTCTGCCCATTTTTTAATGGGTTGTTTGGGGTTTTTTTTGGTGTTGAGTCGAATATGTGTTTTATAAATTTTGGATATTAACCTCTTATCAGATATATCATTGGCAAATATCTTCTCCCATTCAGTAGGCTGCCTTTTTGTTTTATTGATGATTTCCTTTGCTGTGAAAAAACTTTAACTGCCAGTAAAATGGCATAATAGCCAGATGCTGTGCTAACTACCTGCCAGAATCACACAAAAATCACAAACAAATTATACAGCATTCAACCCGGGAGGTCCTGGGAACACTAGATGAACAAAACTACTACACGAAGAACTTAAAGAGGAGGCCACGTCGGGTCTGGTAGGACGGGCGGAGATGAGAGAAGGTGAGCCCCATGAGGGAAGCCACAGCTGTGGGAAGCTTCTCCGGTTGCGGGAGAGACCCTCCGGCCACACACCAAGCTCACCAGCCCAGAGTTTCTTTCCCGGGAAGAGAAGTTCCAAGATAGCCGGCTGTAAATTAGTGAGGACTCTCATTGCCCAGCTCGGTGAGGCTAAAAGCAGCTAGAGAATCAGTGGGGCCGGCGCCCGGGCTTGCTTGCCGGTGAGCACTTACCTGGTTCCTGGTGGAGGGAGTGGCTGTGTAGGCCGAGCCCAGGAGCCTGCAGGGACGGACTGAAGTGAGCACCTTTGGTGCAAAGGCTGTAGGTTTTTGGACTGTTGATCCCGTGGTGTGGAGCCTGCATGTGAGTGGTGTAGGGAGGGCGCCATTTTGTCAGGGTTGGGCCCTCCCACAGAGGATCAGGTCCGGGACCTCATTGGTCTGGTGGAAGTGGTGCAGAAGTGCATGTGTGCATGCGTGCTCATGGGCCTTGGATACCCAGCCTCTGCCCGGCTTAAACTGCGTTGCCAGGGAAACGCTGGGAGGGTGCCCTCCAACTCCAACAGGCTGCTCACTGAGACTCGGGAGTGGCCGAGCCACCTCCATCCCCACCCTCCGCACGGCTTGTGCTGCGTTGCCAGGGAAACACCTGGTGGGCATGCTCCGGCTCCAACAGGCTGCTCACTGAGACACGGGAGTGCATAAGCCGCCTCCAGTCCCGATTCTCCGCACTGCGTTTGCAGAGTTGCCAGGCTGGTGATTGGTTGTTGGGCTGCTCAGCCTGATCTGTGAGAGGCTGATTGGGACAGGCTGAGACTGGGAGTTTTGCTGGCAGTGTTGGGCCGTGAACTGTGTGCCTGCGTGATCCAGCCATGGCTCTCTTGGTGATCTATCTAACACATCAAAGCAATCCTAGATTGACAGCCAGAATTTGGAAACAAAGAAACATGTCAAAGGAAAAGATCAGAAGAAACCTCTAGAAATGGAACCAAATGAAACAGAGTGATCCAACCTTTCAGAGACAGAGTTTAGAACACTGATGATAAAAATGTTTAACAAACTTAGTGAGGACATAAGGAAGGATAGAGAAATCATAAAAAACAACCAGTTAGAACTAAAGAATACATTAACTGAGATGAAGAACATACTCGAAGGAATCACCAGTAGAGTAGATGAAGCAGAGGAGCGGATCAGCGATTTGGAAGACAAAATAGCAGAAATCACCCAGTTGGCACAACAAAAAGACGAAAGAATAAAAAACAATGAAAATAGTTTAAGAGCCCTATGGGACCAGATGAAGCACCACAACCTTGGAATCATAGGAACACCAGAAGGAGAAGAGAAGAAGCAAAGGGCCGAGAATGTATTTGAAAAAATGACTGAAAACTTCCCTATCATGGTGAAGGAAATCGACATACATACCCATACATTCCAAACAAACTGAACCCAATCAGGTCCACACCAAGACACATCATAGTTAAAATGGCAAAGGTTAAAGACAGAGACAGAATCCTAGATGCAGCAAGAGGAGGACAGCTGGTTGCATACAAAGGAACTCCTGTTAGACTAACAGCTGACTTGTCTACAGAAACTCTGCAGGCCAGAAGGTAGTGGCAGGAGATATTCAAAGTGACACAAGATAAAGGCCTATAACCAAGATTGCTCTACCCAGCACGGCTATCACTTAAAATTGAAGGAGAAATAAAGAGCTTCTCAGAAAAGAATAAGCTTAAGGAATTCGTTACCACCAGCCAGCATTGCAAGAAATATTAAAAGGGCTCTTTTAAACAAAAGAAAGGGGTAAACAAGCTAACCCAGGAAGACAAGGAATACAAATAACATAATGGAAATACATATGCACCTATCAATAATCATTTTAAATGTGAATGGGGTAAATGCTCCCATCAAAAGACAGAAAGTGGCTGAGTGGATAAGAAAATAGGACACATGTATATGCTGTTTACAGATGGAATAAGATATTTCATGCAAATGGAAATGAGAAAAGAAAAAGCTGGAGTGCCAATACTTATTTGGGACAAAATAGACTTTAAAATGACTACAATAAAAGACAAAGAAAGGCACTATAACCCTAATAAACATCTATGCACCCAACATAGGAACTCCTAATTACATATAAAAGATTTTGACAAACATAAAGACAGAGATCAACAGTAACACTATCAAAAAACCTGCTCTTGTTTTCATTGATCTAATTGTATTGTGTTTTTGTTTTGTTTTGTTTTTGTTTGTTTTGTTTTTTTTGGTCTCTATTTCATTTATTTCTGCTCTGGTCTTTATTTCCTTCCCTGTACTTCCTTTGGGCTTGTTTTGCTGTTCTTTTTCCAGTACACTTAGGTGTAAAGATATTCTGTTGATTTGAGATTGTTCTTGTTTCTTTATTTATTTTTTATTTTTTTATTTTATTGAGGGCAGCGTCACTGGCCCTCATATGTGGGACCCGAACCAGGGTCGCTGGCTTCCCAAGCCAGCGCTTAACCAACGTGCCACTCGGTCGACCCTCTTGTTTCTTTTTTTGTTTTGTTTTGTTTTTTTTGTTCGTTATTTTGAGAGCAGCGTCACTGACCCTCACATGTGGGACCTGAACTGGGGTCGCTGGCTTCCCAATCCAGCGCTTAACCACCACGCCACTTGGCTGGCCCCCTCTTGTTTCTTTAGATAGGTGTGCATTGCTATGAATTTCCCTCTTAGGACTGCTTTCGCTGCATCCCAGAGATTTTCGTTCATGGTGTTTTCATTTTTGTTTGTCTTGAGGTGTCTTTTCATTACCTCCTTGATCTCATTTTTGACCCACTCGCTATTTAGTAGCATATTATTCAGCCTCCATTTATTCGTTAGCTTTCCAGATTTCTTCTTATAATTGATTTCTAGTTTCGTAGCATGGTGGTGAGAGGACGCTTCATATGATTTGAATCTTCTCACATTTATTGAGACTTGTTTTTGTGGCCTAATATGTGGTCTATCTTGGAAAATGTTCCATGTACTCTTGAGAAGATTGTATATTCTGTTACTTTGTTGTGAAATCCTCTAAAAATATCAATTAAATCCAGTTGGTCTAAAGTGTAATTTAAGGCCACTATGTCCATGTTGATTTTCTGTCAGGAGGATCTGTCTGTCCATTGGTGACAATGGGGTGTTAAAATCCCCTACTACGATAGTGTTACTGTTGATCTCTGTCTTTATGACTGTCAAAATCTGTTTTATATATTTAGGAGCTCCTATGTTGGGTTCATAGATGTTTACTAGGGTTATGTCCTCTTGTTGAATTGATCCCTTTATTATTATGTAGTACCCTTCTTTGTCTTCTATGGTAGTCTTCATTTTAAAGTTTATTTTGTGTGAAATTAGTTTTGCTACTCCAGCTTTTTTCTCATTTCTATTTGCATGAAATATCTTATTCTATCCCTTTACTTTTGGTGTGTGTATGTTTTTAACCTGAGATGAGTCTCTTGGAAACAGCATATATATGGGTCCTGTTTTCTTATCCATTGAGCCACTCTGTGTCTTTTGATTGGAGCATTTAGCCCATTCACATTTAAAGTGATTACTGTTAGGTGCATATTTATTGCCATTTTGTTATTTGTATTTGTTGTCTTCCTGGGTTAGCTTGTTTTTCCTTTTCTTCTGTTTAAGAAAGCCCTTTTAACATTTTCTGCAATGCTGGCTTGGTGGTAATGAATTCCTTAAGCCTACTCTTTGCTAAGAAGTTCTTTATCTCTCCTTCAATTTTAAGTGATAGCCGTGATGGGTAGAGCAATCTTGGTTGTAGGCCTTTATTTTGTGTCACTTTGAATATCTCCTGCCACTACCTGCTGGCCTGCAGAGTTTCAGTAGACAAGTCACCTGTTAGTCTTATGGGAGTTCCTTTGTATATAACCTGCTGTCTTTCTCTTGCCCCTTTTAGGATTCTGTCTTTGTGTTTAACCTTTGCCATTTTAACTATGATGTGTCTTGGTGTGGACCTGTTTGGGTTCAGCTTGTTTGGAACTCTCTGCACTTCCTGGGCTTGTATGTCGATTTCCTTCACCAGGGTAGGGAAGTTTTCAGTCATTATTTCTTCAAATACATTCTCAATCCCTTGCTTCTTTTCCTTCTGGTATTCCTATGGTGCAAATGTTGAGATTCATCTTGTCCCAAAGGTCTCTTAAACTATTTTCATTGTTTTTTATTCTTTGGTCTTTTTGCTGTGCCAACTGGGTGGTTTCTGCTATTTTGTCTTCCAAATCGCTGATCCGCTCCTCTGCTTCATCTATTCTACTGGTCATTCCTTCTAGTGTGTTCTTCATTTCAGTTATTGTATTCTTTAGTTCTAACTGGTTGTATTTTATGATTTCACTATTCTTCTTTATGTCTTCACTAAGTTCCTTAAACATTCTTATCATCAGTGTTTTGAACTTTGTCTCTGAATGGTTGGATACTTCTTTTTCATTTAGTTCCATTTCTAGAGATTTGTTCTGATCTTTTACTTGGGACATGTTTGTTTTTTTCTTCATTCTGACTGTCGCTCTCTGATTGCTTCAATGTATTAGACAGATCACCTAGAAAAAGAAACAAAAAAAGGAAACAAAGAGGAAAAAGAAAAAAAGGAAAAAGAGAAGAAAAAAACGAGAAAAAAACGAAAAAAACCGGGGGGGGTGCTCTCCGCCTTCTTTAATCTGCAGACAACTTGCTCAACAATAGAGAGTCTCTGGGCAACTCAGCACCAGCTGTTGAGGGGAAGGGCTCAACGTGTTATGCGCTGGCCTCCATCTCAGGCTTGCAGTGAGCTTCCCCTAATTAGCTGCTGTGTGCTATGGAAATGTGCTCACCACCCAAAATCCTCACAGGTTGTTGTGGGTTGTCTACTGCTGCAAAAAACTCTGTGTGGCCTGCGGAGGTGTAGGCCAGGCACCAGAGGCTCAGGGTGCCTCTGGCAACACAGCTCTAGCATGGCGGGGACCCAAGGCACCACGGGATCTGGTCACTGGCCCCTACCACGTCAGAGCAGCATGCACTCCTGCACTGGCAACCAGCCCATACAAATTTGCCAGGAATGCCCCCAGCTGGATCACGCAGGTGCACAACTCATGGCCCAACACTCCCAGTTAAACTCCCAGTCTCAGCCTATCCTAATCATCCTCTTGCAGATCAGGCTGAGCAGCCTGACAGCCATTCATTTGCTAGCCTGGCAACTCGGCAAGTGCAGTGCGGAGAGAGGGGACCCTAGGAGGTTCACGCACTCCTGCTTCTCAATGAACAGCCTGTTGCAGCTAGAGCACGACCCATTTCCCTGGCTTTGCAGCACAAGCAGGGCAGAGGGTGGGAATTCAAGGCCACAGAGGTGCGCATACACACACACACACTCCTGCTCCAATTCAAACAGAGCAATGTGGTCCCAGACCTGATCCTCTGTGGGAGGGCCCAACCCTGAAAAAAATGGTGCCCTCCCATACACTACTTGTGTGCAAGCTCCACACCAGGGGAACAGTGGTCCCCAAAACCATCAGCTCCCATGCCAAAGGTGCTCAGTTCAGTCCTTCCCTGTAGGCTCCTGGGCCCAGCTCACACAGCTACTCCCTCCACCAGGAACCAGATGAGTGCTCACTGGCAAGCAAGTCTGTGCACCGGCTACACTGGTTCTCTAGCTGCCCTCAGCTTCACCGAGTTGAGCAAAGGGAGTCCTCACTAATTTCTACTGCCAGCTATCGTGGAACTCCTCTTCCTGGCAAAGGAACTCTGGGCTGGTGAGCTTGGTGTGCGGCCGGAGAGTCTCTCCCCCAACCGGAGAAGCCTCCCCACAGCTGGGACCTCCCTCACAGGGTTCACCCTCCCTTGTCCCCGCTCCTCCTACCAGACTTGACGTGGCTTCCTCTTTAAGTCCTTTGTTCAGAGGTTCTGCTCATCTAGTTCTTGGGACTTCTGGGGCTGAATGTTGTATAAATTATTTGTAATTTTGGTTCAATCCTGGAAGGTAGTTGGCACAGCTCTATCTATTCCTGTAACCATCAGTTTTGTTTTTTTTCCCCCTGTATCTCAGGCATACGGATTAGGAAGTTACATTATTCACTTATATGTGGAATCTAAAAAACAGAGAAATGCAACTTCTTAACCCCTGCACTTTTCTTTACACTTCATAGATTGTTAGGGCTCTGAGGAAGCCTCAGGCATCAGTTCCTCTCCTTGTCCATCCAGGAGAATGGCTGATTTTGTCCATAAGGTTGTGTCTCCAGCCTCTTGCCCTTGCTGCCTTTTCCCTGCTTAAACTCTTTGCCCTCAGTCCTTCCACACATGTTTTTCCCACTGAGTTTAACCAACTGTCTTCCCAGGACTGCCAAGCCCAGCTGATTATGTCCTCACCCCAGGACATCCTGGCCTTCTGGTGCTGATGGTTGGCAGACCACAAGGTGTCCTTGTCCAGGGCACACTGTGCTGACTCTCTTGGCATGGTTTCTGCCCCTCTCCAAGGTCTTTGGGAGTTGGGAATATGCAGTTCTCAAAATGCAATATGTTATACTTCTGTTCAAGTTTAGCTGAGACAGGCCTTCTAGAAGGGATGTGACAGCTCTGTGAATGTGCCCTCCCTAGGTGTTCCTGCATACTCAGGGGCTGCTCCCTGTGACTTCCATCTGTCCCTATGCCTCTCATAAGGTCCCTGTTGATTTTCTCTTTCTAGGATAGAGGAGAAGGACAGGAGGTGGGATGAAAAATGCTATGCCCCCTCCACCTACAGGTGCTGCCCTGCCTCCCTTGCCCAACCTCCTGCTCCTGCGGGTGGATATGCATCAACCAGCCCATCATCTAAACAAAGCCACATGTTTCAGCCGCCTACCCAAGAGGCCTGGGAAATATGACAAGATTCTCATAGATCCCAGTTGTCAGCTTTACATCTGGCTACAGACTCTCCATGACTTGTTCCCTTTCCGAAGGTGGTCATCTTCTCTAAGATCCTCAGTCTTTCCAAGACCATCAGCTCCTAGTTGTCCTGATATGCTGGTGAGAATCAGTTTATTGATCCAGTTACTTAATCACAGGTATATTCACTATAGATAATTTCTTAAGTTATAGATTTAAAATATGCACACTTTCTGTACATGTTATTGCTATATCTGAGATTTTTTTTTTTACCCTACTGATAAACTAATAAATTAGCTTGTTACTGTTTAATGGATGCTGGTAGAAGAATAAGACCCCTGGGTTAGAAACAAATGAATGATATTATTACTTGTGAACAGCAAGCAGCATGAACATCACCATATTTGCATAGGTTCCCCTTGTCCATCAAGTCCCACAGAAATGACACAAAGCAGTCCAGATGGCTGTTGTGCATTAGAATAAGGAACAATGACCATGGGGGACACACCAATTTATAGCAAGCAGTAAGCAAGATCGCTCTTTGTCCTAAGAGAGACATTACCTCATCCCCCAAGGTTGCATGCTGCAAACACAACCTTGAGAAATAGCCCAGATTAAAAGTGGTCAGGACCTTACCCTCTAAGGATACCCAGCAAGATGTGTAGGATCATGAGAGTCTCTCCCAACAGTTATACTTCAATAAAATCATCCCCCCCAAAATACCCTGCCTAACACCCCCACCATTGACAAATCTTCTTCCTCTCAACTTCTCATTCACTTCTTCCTTTACTATTTCATTCACTACCCACACTTTTGGTGTTATTCCATTTCCATTGCTCTCTCTACCCTCACCATATCCAGGGCATGAACTCTAAGCCAGAGAAAAGGTTGGATTCAGAGAGATCTGATATTTGACTCTGTCACATTGTGAACCTTTTGGAAAGATTTCCTAAAGCATGAATCACCTGTGGTGGTGGTGACCAAGGAGGGGCATTCCACATTTCTTCAGCACTAGCCTCCACCCTTTGGGGTCTGTATGTTTCAAGCAGACGTAAGACTGTAGGCAGGCCATTTGAGCTGGGGTAGAGATTAGAAGGACTGTGCGCAACAGAGTCTTCCAAGGCCGTAGTCACACACACATACAAACAGAGGTTTTGACTATTTTAGTTAGTACTAAGCTTATCAGGCTTGTAGCCTAAACAAGAACAAATGGGGATATTAGAATCATGCCCCTCAATATGCTCTCCAACATATGAAGGAGGCTAGACCACCTTCCTCCACAGACCCCCAAAATATCTGGCAGTGGAAAAAGACTATCCTTCAAAATACAAACTTAGCCTTATCCTTTATGCAGCACAGGGGTAGGGAATAAGGTGACAAAGGGAGGATGAGGAGCAACCTGGACTGGGAGGGGGACTGTCATCTCTGCGACCTGCCATGAGCCCCACATTGTTCCTGACTTATGTAATCCTGTTCCCCCTATCCCTGCATAAAACCATCTTTAGTGACATGTGTGGCTTCTGCATCCATATACATAGGCCGCATACTGCCTATCAGATATAGGTGACTTCCGAGGACCTCCCTCCAGGAACCTCCTTCCCTCACAGGCCCCAGAGGTGTCTGTCACAGGCTCTGTAGGGACAATCTGGGGATACCTGCTGGGAGTGTGTTCTGCCCCCAGAGATATACCACATCTCCCATGGTCAGATGGGACCATTCTGTTTGAATTACAAGGTCAAAAGAGTGTCTTCCCATATTTGAACATCCTTTCTTCAGCAGAGATGGAGCCTAAGAGAGCATCTTAGACTCCTCCAAAACCTTGACTTTCTCTTTAAATCCTCCTCTCTTTTCAGTCTTGCTGGCTCAACAACACCCAAAGGAATATGAGCTTGACATCACCAGAATAATTCTTCCATCCTCTCCTGCTGCCTATTGCCTTGCTAAATGGGGGAGATTCGAGACTAACGGCCCAGTCTCTGCTTGTGTGTTGCTTAATGCTGTGTGATTTCCAGCTAGTGCCTGGACTTCTCTGAACTCTACTTCATATGACAGATAGATGATAGCTAGACAGATAGATAAGGAGGGCTTTATCCAAACCCTCACAAAGTCCAGGTCTTTTTGGACTCTTTATATTACTCTTTGCCTAATTCCAAGATTCTAAAATAGCATGAGGTACTAGAAAATTCTAAAAAACGTATTTTTAGAAAGGCAGTGGAGCACTCCTGCAATGCTTTAGCTATGTTTCCTTGGGGAAGTCATTTAAACATCTCTGTGCTCCAGTTTCCACATCAGCAAAAGAGAGATAATATTTGTACATATTTCATAGGGTCGGTGTGAGGATTTGATGATGAATACTCATCAGGCATTTAGAATACAGTATCTAGCAGCTAGTAAGCACTCAGAAAGTATTAGTTATTGTTAATAGTAGCGATAGTAAATATGGCTTGATTTATAACTTTAGCAGTGATTATTCTTATAAGTAATATAATTTATGATATTGGAAATAATGTTTATTATTAGGAATGATAATTTATATTAGAAATAATGTATAATATCAGTAGTGATAATTCAGTTCACACTGCCAACTATAATTTAACTCATTATCCCCTTTAGATGTTATAAATACTTTAATACAGTCATCTGTAATTTTTCTTCCTGTTATGATATTTGCACACTGCTTTCCAGATGACAAATACAAAATATTCAAGACTCCCTCCCTTAGTTATACATCACTTTGGATGGGGTTATTATTAGGAAGCTGCATGGAAATTTGTGTAGCAAGGCAGAAGCTGTAGCTACATAGTTTTTGTCCTTTATGACATTGACTTCAGTATTCTGAGGCAGCTGGGAGAAGAGACTGAGGTGGACACCTCATTGGTATCTGCTGACTTTCAAAGCTCTGGTGTACAAAGCCTGTTGCTCTTCCTGATTGTGCTCGAGGACCAGATCAATTTATAGGAGGAACAAGCAGAACCTCCCACCTCCCCACCACTGCCATCCACCAGGTCTTGTTCATTTTGAAGGCACTGAAAGGTTTCCAAACCAAAGGTATTTACCTAGTTTTACCTCCTCTGTGTCACCTTTTAGAGTCTTTGGAAATCAGTTTTTCAAATGCAGTTTTACTGAATTAGAATGTCTTGCTCCCTAGGAGGAGTGACAAACCTCTTAGCAGAGATATTATTATGTATTACCATGGATTCCTTTATCTGATTAACCCATTATCCCTATAATCACCTAGCATAAGTCTATTGAGAAAATGGAACCATGGATGGATAATTTTTATTAGAGATGGGAGAAGGGAAAAGGGAAGGTATACATGGCTTTTAGGAATTCTCTGGCCCTTAGTAAGTCATGCCATTCACCAAAGAGTGGTGTGAAAATTAAATGGTATAGTCAAAAGAACACAACACTTGAAAATATCTGGGTTTAATCTGTTTTTATTTCCTGTAAAATGGAGATACTACTCTACTCTCTTTATAGAGTTGTTGTAAAGATCCAGGAAGAGGACCTGAGGAGAGGGAACTTTTATTAAGTCCTTACCACATGTTGGACATCATCCTAGGTAACAGTGATGGTGAACTTCACTGGACCACAGGATACTCAGACATTTGGTCAAACATGATTGTGGGTGTGTCTGGGAGAATGTTGATGTGATTAACATTTGAATTAGTAGACTGAGTAAAGAAAATTGCCTTCCATCATTTGTGTGGACCTTGTCCAATCAGTTGAAGGCCTTAATTAAAAAAAAAAAAAAGCTGACCTTCCCCTGAGTAAGAGAGAATTTCCTCTTGCCTGACTAATTTGAGCTGGGACATTGGTTTTCTCTTGCCTTTTCACTCAAACTTGAAGCATCAGCTCTTCCTGGGTCAAGCCTGCTGGCAATCGGACTGAAACTTATACCATCGGCTTTGTTGAGTCTCCAGCTTGCTGACTGCTGATCCTGTGACTTTTCAGATTCCAAAATCATATAGGCCAATTCCTTACAATAAATCTATTTATTTATGTGTGTGTGGGGGAGGGGATAGATAGATATTCTCTGAAGAACCCTAATACAGTAACTTATATACATTTTCTCATTTAATCCTCACCAAAACCCTAGCAAATATGATTAGTCCCACATTATAGATGAGGACACTGAGGTTCACAGAAGTTAAATTATTCTGCTTAAACTTTTTCATGTCACTGTACACATAGAAAATATAGAAAATTATAAAATATGTTTGCTCATTGGGATAAATTATAAGATTTCTAGCAGCTAGAAGTAACTGGCCATCCCAGGCCTTACTGGCCACCCAAGAGCTGAAGGATCACTGTGTTAACACTCCTGTAGTCTACATGTGGTACAGTGATTGGGAAACTTGGCGTTAAATTACTTGGCTACAATCACAGTTTGTTAGAGAAGCATAAGAGGAAAAATGTGAATAATTTCAAAATTTGAATTAAGGATACCTGTGGTTGAATTCAGGATCTGCTATTGATTGTGGCTATATGACACTGGACAGTTAGGATAACCTCTCTGTGCCCTAGTTTCCTCATCTATAAAATAAGGATTACAATATTACCTTTCTCCTGGGTTATTAGACATGAAATGTAAATTATATAAAGCACCCAACATAGATCTTAGTGCTGAGTACACATTCTATAAATACTAATATTGCTACTAATAGCAGTAATAATAATAATAATAACAATAATATAGTAATAATATGGCAAAACAGTATTATAACTCCAAAGTACATGTTCTTTCACTGCCTTTCCTGAAGACACACTTCCCCAGCTTTATAGTTTTATGATGAAGCTGCCCTTCTTCTACAGCAGGCAAGGGTCTTCTAGAAGCTGCTATGTCAGTGTGTGTGTCAAGGGTCTGCAGTTCTCCCAAAGCTGTTCTCACAGAAATGTGTTTTTTTGTCATCTCCTATTAAAGTGACTGACCAGTGGACTGACTAAATCAACCAAATTGGCCAGTTGCTTTTCCATCATTAGTGACAGTCTAAGAATGTTGTGTTGCATCTGGAACAAGTCCATGAGAAGGACAAATAAAACCGACTGAAAAAAGTAATATTTATCTCCTGAAAATTTGGTTTTAGCTCAGAGCCGGCTCACAGAGTCAAGGAATCATTCCTTAGGGAGAGGCCCCTTGTGGGGCCAGCAAAATCGTTGGTCATAAAATGACAAATACTCCCACCACTTCATCACATAGTGCTGGGCCAACCCTTCCTTCACCTCATTATCTCTGGATATCAGAGTTCAAACATCGTTCTCAATACTCTAGGATGCCTTGATTGTAGGTTCAGACAAAAGGTGAGAGAAGTTGCAACACTAAGCTTAGTTTGCCTAGTTATGTGGTTGAAGGGCAAGTGCAAATCTCACAGAGTAGTAATGATGACAAAGAGAAGTGGACAAAAGTAAGATAATAACTTATAATAAGGCTTGTAACATTTGATTTCATTTTTAAAAAATGGCCTTGCAGTGAGTTTGAACTAAGTCTTTTTTTTTTTCCAAAACAAAACCAAGGTGATTTGAGAATAGTGAAAGCTTCTGCTCATCTGACAAGGTAGAATTGTTTTAATAGATACCACCCATATTCAGCTCTACCAATATTATCACAAATGGAACATACTTTTTCTAACAAAGATCTGGGCATAAGTAAAGGACTAGGACTAAATAGAGGCAAAGGAAAGACTGATTCACAACATGGGATTTAAATCACACCATCCAATCTCCTAATGCAGTGGTTCTCAGCTTGGCCTCTTATCAGAATCTCAGAGACTCTTTGAAAGGAAATCCCCTTAATTAGATAGTACCCTAATCAAGAATCTCTGGGGGTGGGACCCAGGCATCAGTATTTTTTTTAGTTTCCCAGGGGATTCCAATGTGCAGCCAAGGGAGATGACCACTGTGCCAGAGGCAGGGAACAATTACCAGTGAATTCCTCAGACTCATCATGCCCATAAGAAAGGGGGGTCTGTTGGGCACTGATGGCTCTCGTTGATCCTGTGTTTCACCCTGTTCAAGAGCTCCATCCGTTATCAGCTTTGGGCACAATTTTGAGGCTTTTCATATGCCTTAATGATTTGAAGAGCAATATTTAACCAGGGCAAATACCAGCAGAGAGGGAAAAGATGGAAAAGGAAATTTCCATAAGGCATGATACAAATAAATAAATGAAAAAACAATCTCAGATTCAAAAGTAAAATATGAGAAATCAAAGCCTGTGAAATTTTATTTATACAAAAGAATAAAAACATCTATTTTAAAAGGACTGATTAAAACTTCGTTTTTCAGCTTTTCCTGTTATTTGAACATGAAACTGCTTCCAACTCAGAGATTTAAGATCGGTAATTATTAAATAAACACTCTGTACCTTTCCCCTACAACAAAACAAAGAGCCAAGTTCCCCACTTTATTTGTGGTAAACCAGGTCACTATCTGTTAAGAATATTGGCAACACCACGAAACAGATTATCAGATATGTCGGTAGGAAGGTAAGAGCTGTACAAAGGCATTACAAAAAAAGTCCCAAAAAGAAAATAAGATGGTTAAAAACAATAGAAAAATGATAAAACGCAAACAAAATAAGAAAATGCCAGGTATTTACAGCCTCCCTCTGAAATGTAAGCTCTATTCTTTCAACATAAAACAAAAGCAGAGACCATTTCCCAATGGGTATCGCAGATGAAGCTGGTGCAAGCCAGTTTGGGGGCAGACATTTGTTCCAAGAAGAGAGAGATTCAGTTAGCAACTTGCTGGGATTATAACCATGTCTTGGTCTTCCTGCAGTTCTGTTACTACACATGACACAAAGTAAATGATACGATGTGGTCTTACAGAAATGACTTGCTTGTCACATTTCAGGACAAACTACTCAAGAGTCACAGGCACTGGGTCTGGGAAAGCAGAGATGGTGGTCACACATTTGGGTGAGGGGTGTTTATCTTTGTGAGGTTGGAGGAGGGAGGCAGGACTCTACGTCTTGGAAGCTTCTGCACTAATAATGAGTCTTCTAATAGTCAGCTCGTGTTTTTTTAACTTCAGATCAATCCTCCATCACGTTTTTCTGTTTTTTAAAAAAACTTCCCAGCCTAACCTAATATACATACCTGTGCCGGTTTTTATTCTTTCGTTTTTTATGGCTGCTGTGATGACTCCCTGAGGAGGTGGAAGAAGCAGCCTTCTGAGGTTTCACTCCCTGCACAGAGCCATCCAGCTCCTCAGGGTCTTCCTGGCTGGGCTCATTTTCCTGGTTGTGGAAGTCTGGAGAAGTATCACTTTCCGTCCCACTTCCTGGTTCCCTCTTTTCAATGAGCTGGTCCTGAACGCCTGCCAATGCACTTACTGCGGCTGCTGAAGTAACTGAGGATGTACTGAAGAGCCGCTCAGCTTCCTTAAACTTCTGGTTCCTTTGATCATTTTTGCTATTGGAGTTTTTTTGGTTGGTCAGATATCTGTCCCAGCCACAAATAATATTGCCATACATCTGAGTGTCTTCCAGGTAGCTTCCTTCAAAAGCATAGATCTGTCTCTCCAAGTTTGCCACTGTTTCCGCCAGCTCCTGCTTCCTCTCCACGAGCTCCGCCAGTTCCCGCCGGCTATCTGGGAATTGCGGCGGCGCTGCCTTGTTGTGCATCGCCATGTTGGGCTGAGGCGGCAGCGGCAGCGGCGGCGGCGCCGGGCTGTGGGGGCGGTCCCTGAACTAAGTCTTAATGATAAAAGAGTGGCCAATCAAATAGAAGATTCCTCTCCACTCCCCATTTAACGTACCATCCAAAAGGTTTCTCCTGTGTAACTGTACAGTCTCAAATCTAGGTCAGCCTGTCTCTGTCTATGTGAAGCAAAGATGTTCTCCTTACTGTGCTGTCAGTCATTCCAGTTCATGTGTTTTTTGATTAATCTGAAATCTGGCAAATTCTTGAAATAATGTCTCTAAGTGTCTAGAATGAGCTGGATGGAGCAAAGCTAGCTCCATGACTAAGAAGATTTTCCACTTTTTTTTTTCTTTTGTGATTTGCTAGGACCTCACTTTTGGAATAGGGAATTATGTTATTTGTTCATTATTTTTGCAAGGCTTTTTAGTGATAGTGAAGACAAAAACTCCTGGCAACTGAAAATGGAGCTAAACTTGCATACTTTCCCCCAAATAGCATAGTAAGTAGATACTGCATATGCAAAAGCAAAGGATCAGCTGCAGTCATTAGCCTCTGCCTCTTCCAGGTATTTGAGGCTAATGAGCTTGGTGTGTTGGGATGTTAATTGCCTTTGGTGAGAGAAGGAAGCATTTCAGTTCTCGATTTCTTTAATTCATTCATTCATTCACCCATTCATCCATCCATTCATTTTTCAACAAGCATTTATTAAGCACCTATGTGATAGACACTAGAGTAGGCTCTGGGGCTACACTGTCAAGTAATACATGGCTTTTGCTCTCAGGAAGCTTACAGTCTAGTGGGGTGATTAAAGAAACTGTTATGGTAATAATAATATTAATAAGTAATACAAAGTACTTACCATGTGCCAGGCACCATTCTAAGCATTTTACATGTATTAAGTCATTTCATCCTCACAACATCCCTGTGAGATAGTTTCTATTAGTATTATTTCCCCAATTTATAGACAAAGACACTGAGGGTTAAGTAACCTGCACAAAGCCACATTGCTGCTAAGTGTGGGACCCAATATTCAAATCCAGGGAGACTGCTCCTGAGGCCATGCTTTTAACCATTTAAGAATATTGCCTCCTCAATATGATACCACAAAGGAAGGAGGGGTCATGGGAACTGCTATGCCATATTGAAAGTCAAGGGAGGTTTTCCAGAGAAGATGACACTTTACGTTTTGAAGAATGAGAAGCCAACAGCTAGATGGATACACAGGAGAGGATGTTCCAAGCCGATGAAACCACACATGTGAGGTCCTGGAGGCCTGAGACGGTGTGACATGTTTAGGAAACTACAAGTAGTTCCACATGGCTATAACATATGGGGAAATGTCAGGAAAGATTCCACTAAGGGAAATAAGAGACAGATCATAAAAAGGCTTTGGATAGTAAGCCAAGCAGTTTGAAAATTATCCTGAAAGCTATGTAGAGCCACTGACGTGTCTTTAGAATAGCTTTTTCAAACATCGTTTTGATGATGGTATTGAGCAAAGACTGGAAGTGGTCAAGACTGAAAGCATAGAGATCATTTATGAAATTATTACCATAGTTGAGGTTACAAAAATATGAAGATGACCCAACTTGGTAGAAAAGAAAACAGAAGAAATGATGGATATAAGGAATGCTAAGGAGGTAGAAAGATTGTCCTTGTGAGAGATTGCACGTGGAGAATGAGGGAACGGGAAAAATTAGTGGCTCCCAGATTTCTGCTGTTTTCACAATACTACCAAGCTCCCAAATCTTACAGCACAATGGGTGGCACCTAATGTTTTATAATAAATGTAGACTTTATAAATCAAAGAGTAAATGATTGGCTAGTGTTAGATATTTAGGAAGTATAAAGATCATTGCCTGGATGTAGAAGGTGAAGGAAAGGAAGGAGTCCAGAATGGTCCAAGGATTTTGGCTCAGGTAACTTCCTTCCTTCACTGAGACAAGCAACACAGGAAGAAGAGCAGTTGTGCACAAGGATGAGATGTTCAAGTTTAAATACATTGATTTGGAGATGCCTATATGACACCCACATTATGGCAATATGTACAAAGAATAAAAGAG
The DNA here is from genome assembly GCA_033961575.1 of Aselliscus stoliczkanus. Lineage (NCBI taxonomy): Eukaryota > Metazoa > Chordata > Mammalia > Chiroptera > Hipposideridae > Aselliscus > Aselliscus stoliczkanus. The sequence goes on from CM066737.1 coordinate 55,431,593, forward strand.
GATATAGTTGATACCAAAATAGTAGCTAACACTAAGTGCATACTAAGTTCCCAGCACTGTTTTAAGTGCTTTGTAATGATTTGCTTAATATTTCCCTAAATCCCACAAGGTAGCTACTACTATTAGTATCCTTATTTACAGATAGTGAAATGAAGACACAGAGAGGTTAAAATAACACATTCAAAGACACACAACTTATAAGTGGTAGAGCCAAGACTTAGATCTACACCGTCCAACTTCCAAGATTGGGATTTTAAGCACTATGCTATGTGTAGCAGAGATATCACATGTATTGAAAGTACATAAGGTAGGATGTGGTTAAGCCAGGGAGCCCCTGTGGTATGCTGTACATTGCACCACTTAACAGAGCCCTTGTCCTTGCCCTGTTCATTTTGCTTGCTAGCAGATCTCTCTTCTGCAACCAGCTGGCATTTGATCACTTATCTTTTTCACATTCCTTGGCACAGTATCTAGGGTTGAAGTATTATTTTATCCAACAGTCACACCTGGGGTGACAAACTTGTCCCAGTTTGTTTGGGACTAAAGGGTTTCCCAGAACACAGAACTTTCAATTTTCAAATTAAAACAGTGCTGGGCAAACCATGACAAATTGGTTGCCCTCGACACATTTAACCATAATTAAAAGTGGGAAGCTGGGCTGGCCAATTGGTGTGGTGGTTAATCGCTGGCTTGTGAAGCCAGTGGCCCCGGTTCAGGTCCCACATATAAGGACCAGTGACACTGCCCTCAAAAAAAAAATAAGTGGGAAGCTTTGGAATCAGCTAAGGCCAATTTCAATCTTACCAGCATCTCTCATCCAAAGAAGGATATGAGAACTCAATCAAGGCACAGCCTAATTACTGGGCAATCTGCTGTCAGGTCATGATTAGTGAATTCCAATATAATACAAAATTTCTGTTTTGTGTTTCAAAAACATTTAAAATCCTTTTAGGTTATTCGCCGACCTTCAGCTATTGACAGGAACAGTGAATGTCCTTAACTCATTACAACAAATTTCTAATTCATCAGCTTCCCACATACCTTGTATAGAGTTTGATACCTTTGGAAAAGTTCTCTTAACTCTCCTCTCTGGAACTTGGGGGTGGGGAGGATGTCTTAATCAAATGGCATGCATTTAAATAGAGCTCAGTGACCTGACAGACAAGTGCAAGTAGGAAAGGACCTTAGACCAGCCTCTTCCTTCCTTGTGCCAGGCCTGACTGTGAGCAGTTCCTCTCTTTCCTTAGCCTGAAATGGCCATCTTCATAGGAATGGGGTGTGGTTTGGGCAGACATCCACAAGACCTGAGGATGCAGACATGATAGAAATTCCCAGAGATCAGGGTAGAAAGCACAGAGGGCATTTGTTGTGTGTCACACTTGCAGGTCCTGCCAATTCAATATGAAATATGCATGATATATTAGCAGAGATACATCAATAGTTCTAGAAAACATGGTTTACCTCCCTATAATATTTGTATGAAAATAAAATCTTTCAAAGTGCTAGGGAACTCCAACTAGTAAAGATTACCTACTATTCCTATTGACTTTATGGGGAACGTTGGAAAGACAATTGGAAAGAACCAAAAGCAAAAGCAGGGGCCTTGTCAGCTAACCCTTTTAGCGTCTTTCATTGGGCAAAAGTAAGTCCCTAAAAAGCTGGTGTACACAGGGTGTGGGGAGAGGGTGAATTTCATATGAAAAGAGGGAGGGAATTTTTAAGGAATCTTTTCTACAAGGTATAGAACATGAGTGAGCAATTTTTTTCTGTAAAGAGCCCAATAATAAATATTTTCAGCTTTTTAGGCCATACTGTCTGCCAGAAAGACTCAAACCTTTCATTTTAATAAGAAAGCAGCCATAGACAGTATATAAACAATTAAGCATGGTTGTATTCCAATGGAAATTTATAGAAAGAGGTAGTTGGCAAGGTTTGGCTCCTTGGCCATAGTTTGCCAATACCTAATCTAGAGGTTAGTGGAACCCCATGACTATTGCCTAACTCTCCCACCATACACAGAATTTATGCATAGCGTCCACCTTTTCATAAGTGTGAAATTATGTGTATGTGTGTGTGTGTGTGTGTGTGTGTGTGTAAAGCATTCATTAGGTTTCCCTCACTAAGTATTTTTAAAAACATAATAATTGAGTTACTTGAAATAATGGAGGAAACATATTTGTCCTAATACCATTTGAAACAAAATAAATAATTGTTTAGGAGATTTGTGTTTATTTTCTCTTTGGACAATTGTAGCCACTATATATTTAACATGCCCTGGAATACTTCTGTGCCCGATTTGAGTACTTCCTAAATTCCAGTTGTCCCTGGCCGCATACACACTGAATAATATTGTGAAGCAACTAATCTTCGTTTCAGCAGCAACATAAATACCTTCCATTTCTACATTTATGAAGCATTTCACAAATTTGTTTTTCTTTTCTTTACAACACTCATGATTGATATAGAGAGTATTAGGTATGATCATAAAATACGGTGACTGCTGATGCTGAGTGCCATCCAATGGAAAAGCAGGTATCTTCAATATAGGAAGTGGTGTGTCAAACCTTAGTAACAGTGTGTGACAAGTTTCAACTTGTTTGGTGCAGTCAGTTGGGTGTGAGCAACTGTTGAGAGAAGGTGTGTTATAAAATATGCCATAAATCTGGGCCGGCTGAGTGGCGCAGTGGTTAAGCGCTTGCTTGGGAAGCCAGCATCCCCAGTTCAGTCCCACATATGAAGACCAGTGACACTGCCCTCAAAATAAATAAATAAATAAAAAATAAAATAAAATAAAATATGCCATAAATCATTCTCCATAATGACAATGCTCCATGTCACACATCGCTTCTGGTATATGGCAATTTCTGTCAAATAAAAATATTATGGTGTGTCCTCATCCACCTTATTCACTGAATCTGGCACCATGCAAAATCTGGCTCTTCCCCAAACTCAAAATGACCATGAAAGGTTAATGTTTTGAATCATTCAGGACATCAAGACAGCCACAACTGCTCAACTAAAAATACTCATAAAAGAGGACTTCAGAGCTGGCCTAGTGGCTCAGTTGATTAAGAGCTCACTCAAGAGTGCGAGCTGAGCTCTGAGCAACAGCAGTTCGATGCCCAGCCCGAGATGAGCTGCTGCTGAGCTGCCAACAGGTGGCAGGATGGCTCAGCTAAAAAAAAAAAAAAAAAAGAGGATTTAAAGGGCTGGCCGAGTGGCTCCTTAGTTAAGAGTTTGCTTGAGAATACGAGCTCCGAGCAGCAGGGCTGCCGGTTCAGATCCCACATGAGTCAGTGACACTGCCCTCTACAGCTAAGATGTTGAACAGCAGCTTGACCTGGAACTAAGCTGCCATGAGTCACCGGTGATGGCATAGGCTGCAGTGGGACTGCAGTGGTCTGCCATGAGCTACCGTGAGTGGCTGGCAGCCAGCGTGTGCAGCCGGCGTGAGCTGCTGTGAGCCACCGTGAGCAGCCGTCCAATGGTCAGCGACCAATCTTCCTCAGCCGGAAAGAATGCAATGAGCACAATACCAACATGGGCCAGTAAAGCAACATCCTCCACAACTCAACTGAAGAACAAAGAACAGCAACTTGTCTATTCCCCTTCCCCAATTTCCCAGTTCTGTTCCCTCCCCCAATTCCCCAATAAAATCTTTTTTTTTTTTAAATAGAGGATTTCCAGAACTGTTTCAGAAAGTGGCAAGAACAGTGGGATAAGTGTGTTTGAAGTGAGGGGGGGGCGGTATGTTGAGGGGACTCATTGTAATGTGTCTTTTACTGTAGTAAAATTTTTTATTTAAATGTTCACCGTATTGTTTGATTACATCTCATACATGATTATCCCACATTACATAGGAAAGAGGCCTAGAAAAGCTATGCAACTTGTTCATGTTACACAGTAAGTTAAATCTCCATTATTTACTCTACAACTAGTACTCTCTTGCCAGTGTAGCATAAGTAAGACAACAAAATATTTTATGTTATTATATAACTCTTAAATTACACTGCCATCTAAGAATGGTGCATGGGCATAAACTGGGTTGAATAACTACACATTTATTTTTGGGCTAACAAAATTTATCCCAATCATAAAACTCAGTTCAAAAAGCTATTCATGAGCCCGCCGAGTGTCGCGGTGGTTAAGCGCTGGCTTGGGAAGCCAGTGGCCCTGGTTCAGGTCCCACATATGAGAGCCAGTGACACTGCCCTCAAAAAAAAAAAAAAAGCTATGCAGAGATAAGTTCACTGAAGCCTCCAGTCACACAGTTTTTAGGATCAGAGCCAGGAAAGCCATATTATAATAGAAAGTACCTTATGCAATCCAATAACTACATCCCCTTGGAGAGGGTCCAAGGCATATCCACCTTATAATGAACTTTAATTTATGGCAAATAATATTTTAATGAGATTCCAGTGTCAGAGTTTTCTGTTGTGGTTTTGCAAGCAATATGATCTTAATAGCTGTCATGAAATGAAGATTTAGACAAATAGGTAATAACAAATGAAAAACTTGCACACAAATCACCATGTTCCAATGTTAGTGTTCAATTTATAATGCATATTAAATTTTCCAATTCCTAGCAATTTGCATTTTTCTTATTTAAAATAAAACCATGTGGTATAGAAAAACAGGGTAAATTTTAGCATGAACCATAATAATTTATGAGCAATTACAGAAGCACATGTACATAGTCTCTGAGTAATTTGTCTTTCTGCTTTCTGTCAAATGTTTTTTGCATCTTCAATCTGTCTGTAATGATTTTGCAATAGCATTGTCACCTGGAGCAATTTTTACTGTACAGTGGTTATACCCATTTGTCTCATACCTTATTACCCCAAGTCCAATTATAAATTCAAGTAAATTAGAAAAACCACAGTAATGAGTTGATGTACTTTCTCAAACAGGCTAGTGACTTAAGTAGCAAGTTATTTTAATCATGCACAATTCAAAGGGAGCATGGCTTAGCTACAGGTAACATTTAGAGGTTATGATCCAGAGGGATCATTTAAAATAGTTTCATGTCTTAGGACTGGAGCCCAGATTCTCAATCACATATTCTGTTGAGTTTTCTTTCTTATATTTGGATGAACTAAGTAAGTAGACCACTCCAGTTTGAAAGCAGTGAATGGGAAACCTAGGTGCCTTTTTGGTGACTTCATATAAATCAAAATCAATCAATCAATCAATCTCAGTCAAACCCCCTACCTCATCCCTCTCTTCCTCCTTCTTCTATCTTAGATTTATGGCTTACTTGTTTCAAATTCTACATGACTAGTTTGGAGAGGATGAAATGAAGTGTGGATGTATAAATTAGTTTGAAAGTTTGAATATATATATATGTATATATAAAATACTTGAATATATATATATATATATATATGATATATATCACATACAGTCAGAGAAACTTTTCAGAGATATTGTACAGTTGAAAATAGGGAAATCCACTAAAGGTATAAGCAGCAATTAAAATATATATCATTCTAAGTCCATTCTCACATTCTTCTCTTGAATGGTAGCACTGCCCATTAACTATGCAGTCATTCCTGGATGTGGTATAAACTCATTTATAAAATTTCATCATATTGTATAACAAAAATGTAGTAGAATGCATCCAGGATGCCAGGACAATTTCCATTATCTGCTTGTATTGGACGGTGGAATGAATGCAGCGACCAATGAGTCATTAAAACTAAAAGAATCATCCAAGAGAAACATAAAATTGAATCACACATTTGGAAATAAACTGCAAAGAAAGCATAACAGTTCTGTGGATTCTTATCTACTTTTGTGGGAAAGGAAGAACACAGATGCCAGATTATATCAAATGTACAAGGGAGCATGGGCCTCAGGTTGGATCATGGATCACTAGGTCAGGCCCCAAAAGATTATATTCTGTGAAAGTAAACATTTTCATTTTGAACAAGAAGAAGTAGTATGTAGGCTCTTTAAACCAGTTGTGTTTATAACTAAGTAATGTTAGGCAAGTCACTTAAGCCATGTAATCTGTTTCCTCTCATAAAAAGTAAGGGGCTTGGGCTACATGAACTTTAAGGTCTGTTCTAATTCAAAGTCTGTGATTTTATGATACGGGCAAAATAATCACCTGTCCTCAGGTACCAGGTTAAGCCAAATGTCAGAGAGTATGGCAAGGCTTGCAGAAAACCCAGTAAACAGCTACCTACGTGGAGTGAAGAACAGCAATCTGCCCAATGCAATTCACATATTTGTCCCCAGATGGCTCTACCACGCCCAGCCGTGGCACTTAACATTCCCCTTCTATTATAGCAATATCTTTGTGTGAAAGCAACGTGTTTCTTTAAGGCTCATTTGGAAATTATGAGATGCAGAACCTATTAGGCTGTTGCCACTAATTTAGTGCAGATTAGTTTATCCCTAAAGAAAAAAAAAAGGTGCCAGAAGAAATTTGGTACAGGGCCAACCTAATCATTGCCCTATCCCATTCTCCCATTATCTATCCCTCATTTCATCCCTCCTTTTCTTTCATTTTTTTCTTTTCCATTTCCTTTCCTTCTTTCTTTCATTTTGTTTATTTTGGTAGTCAAGGAGCAGAGGAAGACCTCTAGTAGAAATCTTCAGGAGGAGATGGGGGTTTCTACCCTGCTTGGCTTCTCAATCTGAAGGGGAACAATGTGAGCACTTGACCTTTTCCCTACCTCCACTCTGTAACTTTATAGTCAAAACTTCCCACCTACGGGAGCCATGACTTATGAGGTCTGGCATAAAAAATAAGCTGTGCCAATCATTTTCCCTCTTGAATTTTGTACTTGGAAATTGAGAGTGTGAGCCTGATAATTGTGAGGACTGAGTTAGGAGGTCATGGGAAACTCAGGGCTAGAACTTTGTGGGCCTTGTGTAAGCAAAAGCTATAAGGAAGCCAGTGGTAGAAAGAGAAGACTACAGCAGATATGTAGAAAGGGGGAGAGGGTGAGGAATATAACTTCCAATCCTGATGGCTTTCCTGTGCCCATTCCAATAAGGTCTGGGTGTTCTGAGGCAGAACTTGTCCTTAGCGTCCTACAAGTCCCTGAAATTCCCATGATGTATGCTTTTCAAAAGGCCTTTTTTGTCTTTCTTGACCAAACCTGAAGCCAAAAGCAATGCTAAGATAGAAGGTGATCTAGTTTAATATTCTGTTTTTGTAGATGGGAAGAAAGAGAATCAGGAAAGTCATAGCCCTTAAGGGACAGACCTAGCATTAGAATGCAGGGCTCTAAAATTTTGGCCATAACAGAAATTTCTGTAAGAATTTCCTCTAATGAGAATTACTGTAATCTTTTAAATTTAAATTGTATCAATCTTATTAATTTAAGGTAACATTTAAATATATGTTTGTAGAAATTGGCATTAGTATATGAGGGAAACGTATTTGGGAAAAGAGCCTCAAGTTCAAATAAATGTTTATAGAAATATTTCATTCTCTGGTTGCTTTATAATATTAGGATCATAAAGCAAACTATATTTTTCAGGCAATAACAAATCTCTTCAGAGATAAATAGCTATATAGTTCATTTGAATAAAAATATTTTTTTTTTGAGGGCAGTGTCACTGGCCCTCATATGTGGGACCTGAACCGGGGCCGCTGGCTTAACTACCACTCCACTCAGTGGACCCTAAAAAATATTTTTAAAGTGAGAAGAAATGAACCAAATTTTAGACAGTTTACAAAATAAAACCAATAAAATCTGTCATTTGTGCAAATACATTCACTTTCTGCAGTCTTACTAACGTATGCAAATTAACTCCATTTGCATGTGAAGTAGAGCCCATACCATAGCCAGGAATGTTAGAATAAAAGAAACCGACATTTACCAGGCACCTACTCAAACATGTAATAGGTGATCTAATTCATTAAACACCACTGGAAGAAAAAAAGAGACTATGGAAGAAGACATACTTAAAGTCTCTGTAAACATCTGAGGTTCAGATGTAGTAATATCATTAAATTGTAATCCTTATCAGCATAATGGACACAGGGAAATATGTGTAAGATGACTGATCCAAGCCCCCTGAGAGAATGAAAGGAAGCAATCAAGGAAAAAGTTTTTAACAGCTACTATGAGTCTCGAACTGGACTACGTAGGATGAGGATCTAAGAGCACAGTTTCTGTCCTTAAGAGGCTCCTGATCTCTCTCATGGTAGAGGTCAAACAACCTCAGATTAAAAGCCAGTTTAGTAGAAGGCATGCAGTTTATCCTAAGTGCTCACTAAAAGCACTAAAAGTACAGTCATTAGATCTTTAGGTCTTCAGAGTAGGCAAAGTCAATGCCGGCTGGAGGGGGCTTTCAGTTAATCCTGTTTGAGCGTCTATTATGGACAAAGTACCTCATTAACAGTGATCTTTTAGGACAAGTCCTCTTACAGGAGGAACCACTGAAACTTGAAGGATGGGAACATTTTGATAGAAACTCCCCTGGTCATCTGGACTCCAACCCTCCCATTCACCTCCTCTACCCCTGTGGCCCCAGCAAATTCAGCATTTCATAAAACCTTATCAAATCTCCTCTCATGCTTCTCACATCTACATCCATCTCATCAGTTCTGTTCCCACTGCCATCCCATTGAAAAACCTTCATTATTTCACAGCTGAACTCCATTACAGCCTCCTAACCAGGCCTCCTCTCTCCAGTCTCTCTCACTAATCTACCCCGCACACGGCCGCCATATTCATCTTCCTGACATGCCAATTCCATTATGTCTCTATCCATTTCCTATAGGATATATTCTAAATTCCTTTGCCTGGTATTCAAAGCTCCCTAAAATCAGAGCCCAGGCTACATTTCCAACCTGATTTTTTTTCTACAACAAAGTTCTGGTTCAGCCAAGCCTACTAACTTTTCTTACATTTCCATCCCAAGCTTCTGTTGGTACAATTTTCCTAATCTTAAATGCCTCCTGCAGTATTCTTTATTGATATATATTCAACATTCCATCTCCTTCATTGTTGCCTAGCAACTACCAACGTGTGTGCTCCCCCCTGTGCTTGCCCCATGTCAAAAATGACAGAAAAGAAGTGTCCCGGAAAACCGGTACCCAGTGGAAATAATATCTGTAAATCTTCCTTGAGGGAGAGTCCCGGAATGCTGGGGCCTGATGGAATGATATCAGGCTGTCTCCCTTATGGGATGGTTTTATTATCCTTGGCGGCATCCCCGGGGTTAAGTGTGTGTGCATCAAGGCACAGAACGGTTGGAATGCAAAGGGGAGTGGCAGGGAGATGGCCAGTCGGCACTGTCTCACAGAGCTTGGAGAAATAAATCTTTCTTCCTTTGAAGTTTTTTAATAAAAGCTTGCATCAGCCCGATTCGGGGCCGGCGTTCCCACTTAGAGGCTGCCAGTCTCTTGGCCCCTGCTATATCATAATTCTGGTGTATTGTGTTTATTTCAACCCTTGCTGCCCTTCCCGAGTTTCACTGCTCTTTGTCGTGTGGGACGCCACACTTCATAAAGTTTTCCCTGATATTGCAGCCAATGAGAGCTTGCTCCTCTGCCTTCAAACTATTCTATTGACACTTATTTTAACTCTAGTTAATTATGGGTGTATACTACCTCCCTAACCTTAGCAAACAGGTAATGGGGATATGAAACTGGAAAAGACACCAGGGGATAAGTACCATAGCAGCCAGGAGACCAGTTAGAAGGTTATCATACTCTTGCAAGCAGGAGATAAACTGCCTGGAAAATATTCAGGCCCGGAGAATAGGAAGGAATTAATGGGTGAGATACCTTACAAAAGGAGGATCAACAGGACTTGATGATTGAGGAGATAAGGGAATGAGAAGGATGAATAACAAAGGATTTTGAAGTTGAATGAAGCCATTACAATTAAAAAGATACAGTGAAATTAGTTTGGTGAAGAACATTATGAGTTTGTTGTTAGACTAATTGAGCTCCTGGCAGGGTAGGTGGTTAGAGAGAAATGAGCTTGTAAAAATAATGAGAGCGGGTAATACAGGTTGGAAAGAAAGCTGCTTAGAGGTAGTAACTGGAGACATGATTATAAATGCATTTATAAAGAGAAAGAATGAATGAAGAATGAGTAAACAAAGGGGGAGCAAGAGAAGAGGATTCAGTGGAGGAGACACAGGAGCAATGGAGAGAAATGAGAATTAAATCAACAAAAAAAGGGCTTGAACACAATAAGGGAGGAAACAAAACAAACAAAAAAATACAACCCTTGTTCTGATCCTTAGATCAATAGCAACTGCTAAATGCCAGATTTAGGGACCAAAGTCTTCAGCATAAGATGTAGGATGCCCTGAGGGGTAAGGAAATGGAGGCAGTAGGTATTTGGCACTGAGACTAAAAGAAGGGGCAAAATGGGACAGAAGCTAATGATCACAGAAGAGCAAACGAATAATTTTTCTGTAATGGGGCTCCACCACATCATATGCAGACATCACTGAGTTGCATGGTTCAGTGATTATGAGTATAGATACTGTCATGCTGGCTAAGTTCATATCTAAGGCCTGCCACTTTGATCCTGAGCAAAACTAAACAATTTATTTAAACCCCCTGTGATTCACTTTTCTCACATATGAATTTGGTATAATGAAAATAATATCTACCTGATTGGATTGTCGTCAAAATTAATATAGGTCATGGAATATAAAACATGTTGAATAAATGTTAAATATACAAGTTTGGACAATTAAGTTCTTGAATTTGTTGCAACAATGTTGCTAACCTTTTTTTGAAATCAGAGGGATTATTCACTATGAATTTGTACCAACTGGACAAACAGTTAATCAAGTTTACTATTTGGAAGTGCTGAAAAGACTGCATGAAAAAATTAGATGACCTGAACTTTTTGCCAACAATTCAGGCTCTTGCATTATGACAATGCACCAGCTCACACAGCCCTGAAGATAAAGGAAATATTAAAAAGAAGACATTTTGATGACATTCAGGACATCGAGGGTAATACGACGACAGCTCTGATGGCCATTCCAGAAAGAGAGTTCCAAAATTTCTTTTAAGGGTGGACTAGGTGCTGGCATTGGCACATAGCTTCCGAAGGGGAGTACTCAAATGGGACCATAGTGATATTCAACAATGAGGTATGTAGCACTTTTTCTAGGATGAATTTGCTAACTTAATTGTCCAACCTCATATTTTGATGGTATTTATGTGATCCTGTTCATATGTTGGCCCTTAACAGACACCTGTGCATTTGTCCAGAAGGACACCAAGTTGGAAGAATTATTCAAATTCAACCCTGGTGTTAATGCATGTTGAAAGGGGATTAACATACAGATATCAAGTTGTCTTAGAGTTTAGCTGAGCTAAATAAACAAAACAATTAACTGATCAAACTACATTTGTGATTTCAGAAATTGAGAAATTTTCTGTCTAGACTTTTAAGAGCCCTTAATAGGGCCCATATAAGCTACCAATTAATAGTAAGGATTTTGCATATCATCTTCAACATATAAAATGGTTTAAATGAATTACACGGCATGTAAAATACCTCATTTAATTTGATTAGAGAATTTAATAAATGACAAATAATATAGTAGTAGCTATGCAGTGGGTCCTTACAATAATACTATATCTAATGATAAAAATGTTCCTTGTTATTTTATGGTCCATAGAGCATATTCAGTGAACTATTAGTCAACCAGCTGAAAAGTTTATTTTTTACAAGATCAACTGTGTCTACTCATAGTCAGTAGTATATACCTGAGAAAATAATTTTTCTAGTAGTCAAAATTTCCCATGTAATCATATAACCCACTTTCTACTATATTAAAGTAACATAGGCTCTGAGTACCATCCTAAATTTTTATTTATGTTTATCATCTTCCACTTACCCCCAATAGTCAGTAAACTAGAAAAAATGGAGTTTTCCTTTTAGTTGAATTCTTTCCTGTTCACTATGATATTAACCTGCAGACCTTAAAAAACCTTCTACATCATAAATATGTCCATAGAATGGGCACCATTTTGGTTATTGTGATCTCTCTCTCTCTCTCTTTCTCTCTCCCCTCCCCCTAATTTTTCAACTAGAATAAAATCTTGATTAGCCGGATCACAATTAAGACAACTCTCAACTCATGATTTGAGTACTCTACTTAGACAAGGAAGTGGTAATTCACATGGATACAAAAATCATCACAGTAGTTTCATTAAAAGTACTTTCAGGGAACAAATTAAGAGCTCAGTGAAATTCAGTTCAATCTCCTAAACCTATTAATACATCTCCATCTATGACTATGGACATTGTTCTCTGATGGTCAAAGCTGTGGTACAGAGATACTGGGCACCATAGTTGCACAATAAAGTTGCTTAAGGACATTACAAGAGTTCCCATCATTATAAAAACGTATTTTAATTTGATCAACTTTTTATTAAGATGGTAAAATAGACATAATTTAGAAAGATTTCCAAACAATTTGAAATCTAAAGCAAACTTTGAAGGAAGAATGACACATAATTAAAATAATCTCTTGAGAAATGTACAGTAGTTGCTATATTCATTTTTGCCTAATAATACAGGGATTTTTTTTTCTGTTTCTCCACAAATGCAGGACATTTCTATCACTTGATTCTTTTGCCATTTCCTCACTTTCCAAGACACGTCAAGGAAGTAGTGGCATTAATGGTTTCAGCTTTGTCACCTGTGGTGATTTGCTTTGACATTTGGTTTCTATATTAGTAATACAAGTATTGTTCTAAGTGCATAACCAAAAGGATAATTTATTAGGACCCATGACAGATTAAGTGCCAAAGCCTGAGCAGTTGTATATGAACCAACCAACAAGAGAAGCACTTATTAACCTTCATGAAAGACAAACCGCTTAGTTCTTTCCCGTAAGGCTGAGACAGCCTGAGAACTGTCAGCCCAGTCCAGTATGAAATAGACAGCAATCTCTTTTCCACTGAGGCAGCTGTTCATTTACTCAAAGGAATGAAGATGTTTAACAAGATCAGGAAGTAAAGAGTGTCAAAAAGAATGCACTGTGTAGAGAAAGTAAGACATCTGGGGGCCCTTTAAACAAACAGTTTCTAGCTCCAGTGAAATATCCGAACAGATGGATTTTTAACCCTCAATGGGCCTGGTGGAACCAGATCCAGCTGGGATCTGGAATGTATATCAAAACCCTGGACAAGTGTCAAATATCGAACTCTGACCCAATTACCAAGAGAGTAACTAGAATCAAGTAGTGAAGGCACAGTGTGTCTTTTGATGATACTATTTGGGTGTTTTAATGCTCAGTTAATTAACTAGCATCTGGTTTAATTGTGTTTTGATGTGATTTCCATGCTTGGCTGGTGATTTTATACCAATATCAAACTAATCTGATACGTGAATATCTGCATTTTATATATTTTACTGTGAAGTAAAGCGAAATAGTACAAAAGCCTAGATTTTGAAAGGAACATGTGTTTGTTTCTTTTTTTTTTTTTTTGGCCGAGCCATCCTGTCACCTGTTGGCAGCTTAGCGGCAGCTCATCTCGGGCTGGGCATCGAACTGCTGTTGCTCAGAGCTCAGCTCGCACTCTTGAGCGAGCTCTTAACCAACTGAGCCACTTGGCCAGCCCTGAAAGGAACATGTGTTGACTCATAAAAGTTTAAATTCATGTAAATCTAGGCTCCCCCTTCACTTCATCTAGATAACATATGATCTCCTTTCTATGAAGAACAATGTGTTCTTTTCATTATTAATTCAAATTTAAATTGAATTTTTACAAAATTACTTAAAATGCATATTTGTATTGCGATTTACCATTTGTATAGTGCTTTCTTTTGTATTAAATTTATTGTGGTGACATTGGTTAGTAAAATCAAGTGCACAATTCTATAATACATCATCTATATATTTATTGCATTGTGAGTTTACTGCCCAGAGTCAGTTCTACTTCCATCACCATATATTTGACCCCCTTTACCCTCATCTACAAATCCCCTCCCCCCTTACCCTCTAGTAACTACTAAACTGTTGTCTGTGTCTATGAGTGTTTGTTTCTTTTTTTGTTTGTCTTGTTCATTTGTTGCTTTCAGTTTTATATCTCACATATCAGTGAAGTCATATGGTTCTCAACATCTTCTGTCTGACTTATTTTACTTAGAATAATAATCTTAAGATTCATCCATGTTGTCCACAAATGGCAGTATTTCATCTTTTCTTATTGAGGAGTAGTATTCCATTGTGTATGTATACCATATCTTCTTTAACCAATCATCTATCAAAGGACACTTTAGTTGTTTCCATGTCTTGGCCATCATAAATACAGCTGCAGTGAACATTGGAGTACATTTATCTTTATGGATAAATTATTTCAGATCTTTGGGGTAACATCCAGGAGAAGGATTGCTGTGTCATATGGTAATCCTATTCTGATTTTTTTAAGGAACCTCCATACTGTTTTCCATAGTGGCTGTACCAATTTACATTCCTACAAATAGTGTATAAGGGTTCCTTTTTCTCCACATCCTCTCCAACTTTTGTTATTATTTGTCTTGTTGATGATAGCCATTCTGAGAGGTGTGAGGTGATATCTTATTGTGGTTTTGATCTGCATTTCCCTGATAGCTAGTGAAGTTGAGCCTTTTTTCATATAGCTGTTTGCCATTTGTATGTCTTCTTGGGAGAATTACCTGTTCAGGTCCTCTGCCCATTTTTATTTTTTTTTATTTATTTTTTATTTATTTTTATTTTTTTGTTTTGAGGGCAGTGTCATTGGCCCTCACATGTGGGACCAAACCAGGGCCACTGGCTTCCCAAGCCAGCGCTTAACCACCGTGCCACTCGGCTGGCCCACCTCTGCCCATTTTTAAATCAGATTGCTTGTCTTTTTGTTGTTGAGTTGTATGAGTTCTTTATATATTTTGGATAGTAGCCACTTATTGGAGGTGTTGTTTGCAAATATCTTTATCCTATTTGGTTGATTGACTCTTTGTTCTCATATACATATCCTTGATTAATCTTCACAACATTATGAGATAAGTATTATTATTATTTGCCCCCATTTTACAGAGAGGGAAGCTATGGTAGAGAATAGTTAAGTACTAGAAAATGGCAGAGGTAGGACTTGAGCCAGATGTTAAGTCCATTGCTCTTTCTTCCCATATTCTTGCTACTTTTTAAAGACTATGCAGATTTTTCACTTAAGGACTTTCACTATATTCCTTATTCCTGTCCCTCAGGTTGCTCAAGTGAAATTTCAGTCCATAGGGATCATACATATAGATATATCTAAAATACATGTTTGGCATATAACTATTGCACTGTGTTGTACACCTGAAACTAATTAAAAATAAATAAGTAAATAAATAAATAAATAAAAAGTAAAAAGAAAGACAGACAAAGAAGTACTTGAAAGCGGGAGCTAGGTGGACAGCTGTCTCCTCTGCTGGGAAGACAGTGACCCAGTCTAGCAGCCATGATTTATTGATATAGGCTTGCTAAAGTCTGGTGGGGAAGAAAGAGGAGCAATGGCCTTGGGCAGGGAACGTTCCATGCATCACGTACCTTGCGTCAGCTGCAGGATATCTGCACCCAGTGAATCAAACCCAGGATGTTCTGTACCCAGTGTATCAAAACCACCTCTGGGTGCCGGAAACCACCTCCACGCACTGAGGTGCTTTGCCAGCACGGAGACCGAGGTCACCTCCAGATGCTGAAGTGCTATGTCAGCCTTGCAAAAGCAACAGCCAGAGGAGCAAGCCTTGCAAACACCTCTCCTTTACAGCTCCTCGAGGGTCTCTCGGTCCCCAACAGGAAACCATAAACAAAATGAAGAGACATCCTACTGAATGGGAGAAGATATTTCCCAGTGATACATATGATAAGGGGTTAATAACCAAAATTTATAAAAAGCAAAAACTCAACACTAAAAAACCAAACAATCCAATTAAAAAATGGGAAGAGGACCTGAACAGACATTTCTCCACAGAGAACTAAGACATGACCAAAAGACATATGAAAAGATGTTCAACATCATTAATCATCAGAGAAATTCAAATTAAAACCACAATGAGACAACACCTCACACCTGTCAGAATAGTTATCAATAGATCAACAAACAACAAGTGTTGTGGGAGGAAAGAAAGGGAATCCTTGTGCCCTGTTGGTGGGATTGGAAATTGGTGCAGCCAGTATGGAATTTAGTTTGGAGGTTCCTAAAATATTAAAAATAGAACTACCTAATTACCCAGCAATTCTACTTCTGGGTATCTATATGAAGAAAATCAAAACACCTATTTGAAAAGATTTATAAGATATATTCACCCCATGTTCATTGCAGTACTATTTGCAATAGCCAAGAAATGGAAGCAATCCAAGTACCCATCAGTAGATAACTTGATAAAGAAATTGCAGTATATATATATATATATATATATATATATATATATATATATAATGGAATATTATTTGGATATAAAAAAGAATGAAATCTTACCATTTGCAACAACATGTGTGGGCCTAGAGGGTATTATGTTAAGTGAAATAAATCAGGCAGAGAAAGACAAATACCATATGATCTCATTTATAAGAAGGTAAACGGGATCAAATATATGATGACAGAAGGAGACTAGACTTTGGGTGGTGAGTACATAACGCAATATATAGATGATTTTTTATAGTATTGTATACTTGAAACTTATATAATGTAAATAACTAATGTTACTCCAACAAATTTAATTTTAAAGAAAAAAAAAGAAGATTCCAGGGTCGGCTGAGTGGCTCAGTTGGTTAAGAGCTCGCTCAAGAGTGTGAGCTGAGCTCTGAGCAACAGCAGTTTGATGCCCAGCCCAAGCTGATCAGCCGCTGAGCTGCCAACAGGTGGCAGAATGGTTCAGCTAAAAAAAAAAGAAGAAAAGATTCCATTGAGTCCCCCAATAAAAAAATCAAAGATAAGGGCTTCAGACTAAAAGAGAAGCATGGTTTGTTGTTTTTAAAAGTCTCAGTGACTGAGAAGTTGGCTTCTACTTCTGTCATCTTTCCATCCCTTATGAATGAATGGTTGTTGATGTTGTCATCTTTGCCTCAGAAACAGAGATTAAGAGCACATACACCCAGTTACCTATGAGAATTTCATTGCTAATCAAGGAAATTTCTTTTAATAATGTCTTATGTCCGGCTGAGTGGCACATTGGTTAAGAGCTGGTTTGGGATGCCAGCAGCCCCGGTTCAGATCCCACATATGAGGGCCAGTGACGCTGCCCTCTACAGTGTCTTAGATTTAGGGAGATACTCAAGCCCGTTAATGGATGTAAAATGGCAACTCAAATCTCTCTTTAAAGGGAAACTATAAACCACTATCTTCTCCACCCTCACACCTGGAGCTGGGCTGTACGAGCCCCTGTGATGGTGTGGGCTGCAGTCCCTGCTGCAGTGGGCTGCCATAGGCTACAGTGAGTGGCCGGCAGCCAGCGTGAGCGGCTGGCAGCCAGCGTGAGCTGCCAATAGCTGTGGTGAGCAACCATCCAGAGGCCTGCGACTGATCTGCCTCATCTGGGAAAAGCGCAATGACGATACCAACATGGGCCAGTGAAGCAACATCCTCTACAACTAGACTGAAGAACAAAAGAACTGCAACTTGTCTGTTCCCCTTCCCAATAAAAATAAAAATCTTTAAAAAAAAAAAAAAAAGGGCCAGCCGAGTGGCACGGTGGTTAAGCGCTGGCTTGGGAAGCCAGCGGCCCCACTTCGGTCCCACATATGAGGGCCAGTAACACTGCCCTCAAACCCCCCAGAAAACAAACAAACAAACAAAAAGAATGTCTTATATTTAGGGAAATACTTAAGCCCATTAATGGAAGTGAAATGGCAACTCAAAGCTCTCTTTAAAGAGAAACTATAAAGCTCTATCTTCTCCACCCTCACATCTGCCTCCAAGAGATTTCACATCCACTCCCTATGCACCAAAACGGGTTCCCTAGATTTAAATAAAATGCTAAATAAATGTATGAAGAAAAGAGTTTTCATAAAATCTATCAGAACACACATTCATTGCATACTATTTATAAAATCCAAATAGTACATTTGAAAATAAAGTCTTTTGAATACTGTGAACCCATGACTGCTGTTCAGGTATAAAATAAAAGTTAGGACATTAAATTTGCCATTTACATTACATTTGTAATTTGTACAGATTCCTGAGATTATAGAATATGTGTTACAATCTGTATGTGTGTTGGCTAATTATCTTTGTCCATATGTGGGGAAAAAATAGTTTCCTAGGAGAAGGATGTTTTACCACTTTGAAATAGGATGGTTAGTCATACAAATGTCAATATATCATTGACTTTTGATAAGCTGAAAAAATAGAACAATTACATGAAGCTTGTAATTATTCATTACATGAAGCTTGTAAACACAATAATACCCTGCTTTGATTACTTTGAAGGCAAGAAAAAGGCAACTTCCTTTAATAACTAGGACTGTTTACTAATTTAGAGGAGTGGAAGTGGCAATATCTTCTTCCTCCCACCTTCATAAGGGAACACAGTAGATACCTGTGTTTCTATATAAGTATGGAGTCTTAATATTAAAAGTGAATTATTAATTCTACCGTGAGTTATATACCCAAGAGAACTAAAAATCATATGTGCACACAAAACCTTGTACATGAATGTTCATAGCAGCATCATTCATAATAGCCAAAAATTGGAAACAACCCAAATGCTATCAACTGATGAATGGATAAACAATATGTGATATATCCACCTGATGGAATATTATTAACCATAAAAAGAAATGAAGTTCTGACACAAACTACAACATAGATGACCTTTAAAAACATAATGCTGGGCCGGCCCAGTGGCGCGGCGTTTAAGCGCCGGCTTGTGAAGCCAGCGGCCCCGGTTCGGGTCCCGCTTATGAGGGCCAGGGACACTGTCCTCAAAAAAAAAAATAACAAGTCTAAAAACATAATGCTAAATGAAAGGAGGTTCAAAAGTCCACATATAAGATTCCCTTTATATAAAATGTCCAGAATAGGCACAGAAACAGAAAGGAGATTAGTGGTTGCCAGGGGGTGGTTGGGAGAGAGGAAGGAATGACTGCTAACAAGTCTGGATATATGTGGGGAGGTGGTGAAAATGTTCTAAAATTGATTGTGGTAATGACTGCACAACTCTGTGAATAAACTAAAAACCATTGAATTGTGCAGTTTTAACGGCTGAATTGTATGATATGTGCATTATATCTCAATGAAGCTGTTATGTTAAAAATATAAGTGAATTTGAAATCAGGAAGGGTAGCTTCTGAAATACAAAATACAAATGTAAGATTTATATTAGCTAGACAAGAAATTCTAGAAACTCTAGGTTGCTCAGAAAAAAAAAAGAATGGGTATGGATGAGAATCATCTCCCACCTTCTCGTAGACCAGGGCAGTAGGATAGATACTTCCTCATACTTTCTAAGACTTTAAAGCAGGAACAGGAAGGAGAGACCCTGTGGAGGCCTAGAGTGAAAATTCAGAACCAGAAGAATAGGGTATAAGATCAACATGAGAGGGAATAGAACCCGCCTTGGACTAGCCTAGATGATGTGCAGAATTTTCAGAAAGGGGTGAAATAGGATCAATATCACAAACAACCCACAATGAATTTCTTAGGAGTGACAGGTACTATATAGTCTTAGTAGCAAAAGAAATGACTGTGACATCAGTGCAGGGTGGATCACTGTAGCAGACCTGGGTTTCCAAAATAAATGACCATACTGTCTCATGGACCAAGAGGGGGACTTCCTGTAATCTGCTCCCCAGGGAGCAGATTAAAAGGAAATGACCATACTAGGAGTATCTGGTGAATCTGTTTAGTATTACTTTGAAATCTGAGTTTGCAGGGCCATCTCAGCAGCTGGGTGATTTTGAATCTAAGAAAGGCAAACCCTAATTAATTCTAATCTTCTCTGTAAATAATCCCCACTCTGACAGTTCCTCACCAACCTGCCTTCTTCTTTCTGTGTACTGAACTGGGAGAAATCTGGGGATTTTAGGAACCAAAGGGAATAGGAGGCTGAAATAGGAAAGTGGAGGGCCCTGACTTTAACTGGAAGTGGTCTGAGTAGTTTCCTCTCATTTGACAAAATACATAATAATTCAGCTCATCAGTGTAATACTTTAGGGTTCATAAAGCAACTTTATACACACTATCTCAACTTAATATCCAAAATAGTGACCACTATTAGGGGACTTAAAAGATCTTCCTGGCTGCAGGCAGTTGGTTTGGTGTTAGAAGAACAGAAATTAAGTTTCACTTGACCAGGGATTGCTCCTTTTTATTCTCCAAAAATAAGAATTGGGTTCAAAAAACATTTGCTGGGGGCCGGCCAGGTGGCTCAGTTGGTTAGAGTGTGAGCTCTGAGCAACAGGGCCGCCAGTTCAGTTCCCATGTAGGCCAGTGAGCTGCGCCCGAGCTGAGCTGCCAATGGGTGGCCAGATGGCTCAGTTGGTTAGAGCGCATGCTCTTAACAACAAGGTTGCTGATAGGATTCCCACATAGGATGGTGGGTTGCCTGCCCCTCCCCTCTCTCGCCCCACCCCCAGCAACTAAACTGAAAACAGTGACTGGAATTGGAGCTGAGCTGCACCCTCCACAACTAAGACTGAAGGACAAGTTGACTTGGAGTTGATGGGTCCTGGAAAAAAAAAACATGTTCCCTTTCCAACTTCCCCAACACTGTTTCCTTCCCCAATTCCCCAAGCAAATCTTAAAAAAAAAAAAAAAGAAAAGAAAAGAAAAAAAGAAACATTTACTGAACACCCCTTCTTAGCGAGGCCTTTTATCAGGTGTCAGGGACACAGACCAGAATAAAACAGGGCTCTTGTGTTTAGACAAGCTCACAGCCTTTCTCCATGGTAAGTGCTATGACAGGGGCAGGATGGGGTGCTTTGTGGGCAAAGGCAGGTTCCTGGCTTGCTTGGACTGGTGGAGACAGTGTGTGGATGTAGTCAGTGAAGGATTCCGTGAACAAAGTCTCCAGAGATGTATAGAAATCATTCATTCATTCATTTATTCAATCATTCAAGCAATATAATTTTAGCAGCTACTATGTCGCAGGCTCTGTGGTAGGCACTGGCAATGGGTAATTGGCCAAGGAATGAGAAAAATAATGTTTTTGGTATAGGAAATATTGTGAACAAGGGTGGGGAGACATCAAACCACATGGTGTGGTTTAGTAGAAACCATTCTGCCTAACTAGAAAGCAAAGTGAGGGATTGGTGCGTAATAGTGAGAGAGAGAAAATAAGCACTAGGGCCAAGACCTGAAGGATCTTAACTGGGTTAAGGAGCCCAAACTTATATCCTGTGAACCATGAGGAGCTACTGAAGGTTTAAGTAGGGTAGGTGAGTTTTAAAAAGAGCACTCTGGCTGCAGAATAGATGATGAATTTGAGGCACAGACACTGGGGGAACTACTGAATTAAGAACTTGCATAAGGATAGTGGCATGAGGAGACAGGTTATCCCCTTCTTGGAAAGGCCACTTGCACTGGCCCTTTCCTTCCGTCTTGGCACCTGAATTTATCTCAGGCCCCACCTCTTGGAAGCCGACTGATTGTGAGGCTAACTTCTAAAAACATAATTATTATAGAGGAGTTAATAGCTAATATTGGTTTAATGTGCAGCCCTCCTAACATTGGCATTTTAAGAGTTTGAACTGTCTATAATTCAAAGGAGTCGGGGAGAAAGGCCTATCATAGGTATATATGGAAGGAAAAACATAAAAAAGTGAAAAATAACCCAAAGAAATAGATGATGAAGCATTGATGTCAGTAAGTGGTTGCTTCCACCAGAGGAAGAAGGAAACAAAGTCATGGGGACAGAGAAGCTTGGCAGGAACAAATAGGGGAGGCACAGAAACAGAGGGAAGACAATAGACTCACACACCCTTCCTATCCATCTGTCCAAAGAGTCTCTGGCTGTAATCTGTTGAGTCTAGGAGTATACCAATAGAACTAAGTAAGTAATGTTCTGAATAAAAGGATCTCTATGTGAAAAAGCAGAAAAGTACCACACACTGGAAATGTCTTCTGAAAGTCACAGATTTAAATAATCCTCACTGAAGCTCTAGAGGGACTTTTCTCCTCCCCCCACTTCCTCCTCCCTTCCTTCCCCTCCATATGTGCTACTGATGGGAAAAACACAGCACCCAGGAAAGGACTCTCCTGCAAGGAGTGAAAGGTGAAATGAGCCCAGATGAATGAAGTGGAGGTTTCTAGAAAAATGAACAGGACAAAACATTATTCCTATTTAAGTGATGAGGGGAAAATGAGACACACAGAAAATTTTTTTAAAAGTGCAGTAAGATCAAATATTAGATAAAAATAAAGATGGTTGTATGAGTACTTTACTGCAAAGTCCCCTTCAAAGGTATGATTTGTCTTAGCGAAAGTGTGCACATACAGGACTATTGGGATATAGAAGAAGACTAAGGAGAAAATCTGAATGTCAAAATCCTTCAGTGATCAGCTAAACTCTTTCATTTTTTCAAGGTTGGGGGGAAAGAACACATCTGAGAGAAAGAGAAAGCAACTTCAGGGAAAAGAGAATTTGTTCTTCCTTTTATGAATTCAATGATGAAAGCAGTCATTTCTCTTATTTTGTGTGATGTTCTGGGTTGTAAAACAAAGAACCGGTATTTGAACTTGCATTTGACAGTGTAATAAATGCAATTACAATCATTTGCATATTAAAGGCATTATTATTACTTCGTGGCAAATATTTCCAACAAGATGGAATTGAAAAGAATGCCCCCCTCCCAAGCCGGCTACACATGCTTTTGTAGGATTTGACATAATCTGAAACCATGCTGTGTCAAACTGTCAGTTGCAGGAATTCTCCAAAGCTACCACAGATCTTGTTCTAATCTCTTTTAAGACTCACTTGATGCCATATAATTGAAAATAACCATTGGTCATAATGTGTTAATTTTATGAAAGGAAAATAATAGGGTGCTGATGTTATACTTTGAGCCAACTACTTTTTGGGGAAAACTACTAAATTTTTAGTCTCTATGACAGCTGGCCTTAGGCTACATACATAACCCTTTATAATGTCATTTTGAGGCCCTATTTAAAATCAAATATCCTGAAATATGGCACTCAAAATGATGAGATCTGAGGCTTCCTTTCTCTGAGACATAGTAGCCTGCCTTCGGTCCCACACATAAAAACTTGTAGCCTTAGATATCTTGAGGTACAACCTTAAGATTGAAAAAGGATCTCTCTCTCTCTCTCTCTCTCTCTCTCTCTCTCTCTCTCTCTCTCTCTGTCTCATACACACACACACACACACACACACACACCTATGATACTACCATTTATTTCTACTTGATATCCCTTAAGTGACCTATAAAGATAAACCTCCTTCAAAGGCTTACAAAACTCAAAGCCTTCTAAACTACTGTTCACCTATGGGTTTCAAATACCCTTTCCTAGGCATTTCAACAGAATTACATAGAATCTGTCATGCAAAATCTAAGTGAAAGATGCAGCTTAGAGCAAACCCTGGAAAACAAAGTGAAAATCTAATGTGATATAAATTAGTAACAGCTAAAGCTTTCCCTTAAAGAAAACATTATTGATTTTAAAGAACTTACTAATGAAAATGAATGGCATTCATTTAGGCTTGACCTGAGATATATCATAGATGCATTTATAAGAATAAATGAGGACTGGGCCGGCCGAGTGGCACGGTGGTTAAGCGCTGGCTTGGGAAGCCAGCGGCCCCGGTTTGGTCCCACATATGAGGGCCAGTGACACTGCCCTCAAAAAAAAAAAAGAAGAAATGAGGACTTGGATCCCAGGGAAGGGGCTTTACATTCTGGCCAGTTCACCGCAACCTGTTTGTGGGCCAATTAGGTTGGAGGATTTTCTAGTTACTGTTTAGACCCGGTGCTTTCTGATGCCCCTCCACACAACTTGCACCTCTTCTACACATACCCACATTGTTCTCACACCCCTAATAGTAATTTATTCTAAAATTGGCTTTTACAGAATACTTTCCTCTGGTGAACATCATTTCACATTGCAACCCTGCATTAGCACTTGCTATCAAATATCTGAAGTTGCTCCTTTAATCCTTTGAAAGCTTTCACCTAAGCTTAAAAACTCTTCCATAAAGCTTTTCTAGGTTGTTAGCATTTACATACTCATTTATACTTGGGGATAGGCCACTACTTCTTGAGTATTGTATCCAGCTGGGTTTGCATTTGGCTTTGAGTATAACAGAAAACCCAACCTCAGTGGCTGAAAGAAATGGCCAGGTTATTTTGCACTCTCACATACTGAAAAGGCAAAAGATAAGCAGCCCAGAGCTGGTATAACTCCTTCATAGTGTTGTTAAAATTCCAGGTTCTTTGTATCCTTATACTTTATCCTTGGCATTTGATTTTCACCCTTGTGCTTGTCACGTCCTGGTCCCAGGATGGCTGCTCCACCTCCACCTAATAATATCTGCATTCTAATCAAGAAGGGAAGGAAAGGAGAAAGTTGTGCCTGATCTCAGCACATGTGCCCTTCAGCAGAATTTTATCACACAATTACTTTACTTGCAAGTGTATCTGATAAGGCAGGTTGCTAACAAACAACGAAATTGGAATTGTGGTAGGAAGGTAAAAAGGAGAATGACTACTGAGATTTCAATAACATTTTCTGCTACAATGTTCTTCAGTCATGTTAAATCTGACCAAAATATATATCCCAATTAAACTATAAACTCTCTGAGGTCAGAGGTCATTAATTAATTTCATTTCTTTTGTATCTCCCTCCTCCCCTTAGCATACATGAACTATTCCATGCCTCATGGTAATTGAATGAACCCAGTAGGCAGCTCTACCACAATGGCCTCTTGTACCACTTAACCTAATGACATTTAGCTGTGTGAATAAGAGTTCAGTCCATGAAAAGAGAGAGCAAGCAATATATGTTGGTTTAGATAGCTGGAGTCACACTAGATGGTAGCTTGGCTCCTTTTATTTCTACTAAATAAATTCCAAGCACTTTCTTTGACATTTGAGACCCTCCCAAACCAGGTCTCTCTCTACCAACCTCTCCAGCTTCATGTCCCACTGCTCCCTTACATATTGCATTCCATTTATCAAACTGAACTACTCACTGTTCTGTATTCAATCCATATATGACTTATTTTGTGTACTGTGCTTACTTGAACAAATAGGAAACAAACAAGCAATGACAACAACAACAACAAACCTGGCACTTGAATTTCTCCCTTTCCACACAATTTCATCTTACTATATGCAATATCCAAATTCTTCTAAGTCTTCTATAAAAATCTTTTCTAATTAGATTAATGTGAGTATGTGAGTATTGGGAGAGGGGGCACAGTGAAGTGTTATGCTTTCATAGTCCCTTTTCAACCTCACCCCTTGTCTATGGTAAGGTTTCCTTTTAGTACTGTAAGCAAAGTTAAACACAAGAAATTTTCAGTTTTAGCAAGAAAGAATCTATTGGTATTTACACTGCTCCAACATCAAGAATCTAAAAGCACTTAAACTAATCTCTGTGGAAATCTAAAAGAATCAGCATAGATCTAGGAAAGATATTCTCAGAGGATTCTACCATATGGGCCACTAGCAAGACAAAGTCAGGACTCTGAGGAGAGAGCAGAGGAGTGAAAGGAGAAGGGGAACCCCGCAACTGCTAATTTGAGGCTGACTTTCTATGGGCTACAAAGTCAAGAAGTACTGTACACCATCATGTGCACTCTAAGACTATTTGTATTTAACTACTACTAAAAATGTATTATTTCTACAACAGAATATGCCTTTTTGATATGGTGGTTCATAACAGTAGGGTTACATAGGTTAAAAACCCGGCAGATCGTAGGTACTCAATAAATGGCAGCCACCTTTATGGTTTCCCAGCTTTAAGGAGTTCTTTCCCCCTCTGACTTTTCAGTGACTTGCTTGTATCTATCTCTCTTTGCTGATTTTCATTTTCCTCTTTTTTTTTGTAGCATCTTTTATTAGATTATAAACACCTCCAGGGCAGGGAGTACCTAATTTAACCTCCCAAAAGTCAAAAGGCTTGCTAATAGTGTTTCAAAGATGGTAGGTGTTCCAATGTTGAATGAAAGAGTAAAAACAAAAACAAAAAACTAATGCCTTCATTCATCCAAAATAATATTTGTACCACCTAAATGGATTTTCTTGCTGTTCAACAGAGACATTCAGAAAGGGTTCAAGGGAAGACAATGCTAGTGGCTATCATCTGCGTGGCAGCCTTTAGTTCCAAAGACTTACTGAGAGAGGACAACTGCATCACATCATCTTTTCCCATGAGGTGATTGCATTTTCAGGGAGGTAAAACCACAGATTTCATGTGGAAAATCCACAGAAAACAATGTAAGCAAACTTCAGTATCAAAATCTGTGTATCTCTTTAAGTATTATGGGTACTTTAACCATAGAGCTTTATATTTGATTAGTACATAATGCCTATAAGAGAAAAAAAGGCTGCCAGATGGGAGGGGCATTGGAGGGAGCAGGGTGAAAAAGGTGAAGGGATTAAGAAATACAAATTGGTATTTACAAAATAGTCATGGGGATGTAAAGTGCAGCATAGGGAAAATAGTCAATGTTGCCACCCCTATGTATAGTATCAGGTGGGTACTAGACTAATCAGGGGATCACTGCATAAATTATATAAATGTTTAACCACTATACTGTACACCTGAAAGTAATATAAAATAGTATTAAATGTCAACTGTGACTGAAAAATAAATAAATAAATAAATTTAAAACTAAAATAAAATGAGAAAAAAAAACCCCAACTTCCTCATACCCTATCTCCTTGAACCTGGTAACAGACTGTATGGTAGAAAGAACAGAAATAATTATCCTTTAACAGAATGTAGTGTATATTATACAGGTTTGTGTTTATGCTGCAAGTGTAAGCAGCAACACTTTGGATATGTCTTGACATGAAAGCAATGGACCCACACAGATTAGGGACTGGGGCTAAATCAGACTAAAGTAATTAAGATTTTAACAAATAAGTCTATCAGATAGTCTTTAGTTAAAAGCACCAGACCAACTGAAACAAACAACACAAAAAGAACAAACCCTCAATCACCTTGATTTATTCTTCCAGTGAAAACCATCAAAGAGGTGCATTTGAATTTTCCAGGAGCATGAAGTATATACTTATTTGTGCTTTTGTCTTTTGCATTGTCATTTAATATTACTGGTGTTCTCACTTGCTCACACACACGAAAAAGAGTTTTGTGGTCACTCAGGCACTAATAACTCCCTAGGGGCCTCCTATCACCTAGTGTGTCAAATAGTTATTTGCCTGTTGCTCCAGAATAGTGCTGTCCAATAGAACTTTCTGCAGTGGTGAGGATGTTCTATATCCGTGCTATCCAATATAGTAATGGTTAGCCACATGTGGCTATTGAGCACTTGAAATGTAGCTAGTCTGACTAAGGAACTGAAGTTTTACTACTTTTTTTTTGAGGGCAGTGTCACTGGCCCTCATATGTGGGACCGAACCGGGGCCGCTGGCTTCCCAGGCCAGCGCTTAACCACCGCGCCACTCGGCCGGCCCAGGAACTGAAGTTTTAATTGAATTGGTCTGTAATCATTTACATTTAGATAGATGCATGTGGTTAGTGGCTATTGCCCTGGACACCAGAACTCTGAAATGTGTGGAAAACAGGCCCCTTCTTACAGTGCTGTTGTCTAGTCCCTTTTCCTGCCTCAGGTTATCTGCTATTCCTTCCTCTGCATTCTTCAAGGTTCTCCTATTGTAAGTCTTCATTCTCCCAATAGAAAGCACACAATGAGCTCAGATACCACATTCCTAACTTGGCTTATTTGGCAGGACAGGGGATGGACAACTCTATCTGATATGTATTTATACAGCTTTACCTCTGCCCAAGATATCTCCAAGCCAGGGCATGAGAAAACCTAGCAGAGGGCCGGCCGAGTGGCTCGGTGGTTAAGCTCTGGCTTGGGAAGCCAGTGGCCCCGGTTCAGGTCCCACATATGAGGGCCAGTGACACTGCCCTCAAAACAAAAAAAAGAAAAGAAAACCTAGCAGGACATTCTAATTTTGTTCTACTGCCATCTTTCGTGTACCCCTCTCATCTTACAAGCAAACTTAGAAGTTGACTTCTCCAGAAAATTTCCTCACCTTAGCCCTGCCCATTCTCTATTCCTGTTCCACTAATCTTTTGCTAATCTATTTTAGTATGCAGTGCACAAAGTCAGTGATGTAATGGGGAGGGGTTAAAAGAAAATGAGAGTTTGTTGTTACAACCAACTGGCCACTAAAATATTGAGATAATAATGTAATTTTTTTGATGATGGCTTCAGTTATTCCAAAAAGCATAAATATATACACCATGAGCAAATTATAACACTTTTTACAGTCAATCAGTGCATGTAAATAAACGTTGCACTTGAGCACAGCCTCCTTAACAGTATGACTCACTACAGTCATTCAAGTGCTCATTTACTCCATAGCATTTGTGCACTGAATCTAACAGAGAGTGCTAGACAATACGGATCACATTTGCATGTGCCTATGTGGAAGATATTTACTGCACCCTTTTCCAACTGGCCAGAAAGAAGGGTTTAGGAGAAACAGACAATAAAGGTCAAAGTAAGCAAAATTAGTACTAGGGAAAAATCTAATATAAGCCTGGGCCTTATAACATCTGTTGGCTGTAGAAAAATCTTCTGAAGTCATCTGGATTAATAGGAAATAAACACTATCCTAATGAAATCTCCTTTCAACAAGAAAACATTAACCTGGATGCATATTCAGGTGCAGTGAATCATCTTGTTAACACTTGAATATATTCGACAATGCACGAAGTCACAAACACTGTCCTCCTTGATGCTCCCAGTTAGTCTTAATTCCACGCTTTATTTGACATACATGGAGCTGATTCTATTAAAGCTGCTGATAACTGTCTTCTAGGCCCTCTGTGGAACCCTTTTTCTCTCCTAGGTCTCATGGCAATCCCAAGAATGTGCTAAACTGTGGAGTTAGTTCCAAGTCCACAGCTTGAGTTTTTAGAATCTTTGCTTAAGGTTTCAGTAAAGCAGAACAACAACCAGTAACTAAAAACCCTAACCCCCTCCTGACAATGTGCAAAGGCAGTAGGTGGTCTTTAGGAGGATCTGGCCATCTACATAAAATATCTCTTTGTGAAAGATTATGACAGGTAAATATTGCCCAAGCTTCCTCTGAAATCCCTAAGCTAAAGCAGTAACACCTTATCAACATAATCATTTTGATTTATAAAATCATCAAATAATGTGGGAGCATTTATGTGCCCATCACTGTGCAGTTACTAAAGATTAAAAAATATCATTTAAGATATACCTCATATCCCCAAGGGCCTTACAGTTTAATTCTCCACTCTAATTCTACTATCATCTATTAGTAATATCAAAAGTATTTATTTAGCCATTATCTGTACTATTGCAAAATGAGGCTTTCCAATATCATGTAGTCTGAAAATGGATAATGAAATACTTGGATGGCATAAAGATTTGCTTTTGAAACTCTCCATTTATTTTAATATAGATAAACAAACAACTAATTTGGTGTTCTACCAGCCTTTGAACAAAATAAATTCAATAAGAGTAACATATGTGTTTATAGGAGAACCCTACAAACACACCAAATTATTTAATATCTGCCCTAACTACAGATCCACCAGTCACCAACTACAGCAGGTAAACTCCTGAGAATAACTGAAAGAAAAACACCAGAAGGAGTTTCCTCATGTTAGTTATTCCAAAGGGTGTGCCATGGCATACTTTTTAAATATATTAAATAATAACTACCATTTCCTGGGGATGTTTAATTGTGTTACCTATAAGGTGGCATGGACAAATGGCACCAACAGTACCAAGTGGATGGTTCCATATTTTGGCTCTAACTTCAAATAAGTTATGACTTTTCCAAAGTAGCACCTTTTTTTTTCCTGCCCCATCTAGGTCTCATCAACAGAACAACTCTGGTAGAGAGACTGGAGAGAGAAACTACAGTTGGAGATGCAGGGGTATAGCAATTTCACAGTAACTTATGGAGTTATGGAACAAAGATTATGTCTTAGAATGAAGGGTCTTAAGAAGGAAAAAGAGATATCAGACTCAGTGGGATAGGTACAAATATAGGGCACACATAAGATCTATATTAGGCCAGATTAGCACTAGATCCTTTCTGAAGAATAGATGAAGGCTGATATTAGAATCCATTGGATAGCCTTGCAAAATGCATATAATCCTCATTACAGAGTGTGGGGCCCCATAATTATCAATTTTTTATTGTTCATAAATTCTCCCCAGCCCCTCAGATAAAAAGCTCTGTGATAGTATTAAATACCTGATCTAGTGAACTCTACTGGGCTATTAGAATCAAAATATTGATACTGGAGTTTTAAAAAAAACTAAACAGGCAGCTGCCCTTCAATAATTCTATCTGTAAGCATAGTGAAGAGACAAACATTGTCTAAGTCCTCACTATATCTCTAGAACACAGTGCAGTGTCCATCACATAAGAGGTAATCAATACATAGCTTTTGAATGAATGAGTGTGCAACACATTACACTAGTTCAGTGACACAGAGTGGAGGATTGCAAGACCTTGCTAAGGCTGTGTCTACATGAAACTGGCCAGTTGCATCAGAAAACAGGTGGAATTTAATTTGATCACTGGAATGATCAGGTAATTAATTAATATGATTGAATTAACTTTGAATTATTCTGGTATCACAGATAAAAGTTTACAGTTAACAAACTCAGTCGGTGGCATCAGAAATCACCCAAGTTGAAGAAGTCTCTCTCTCTCTCTCTCTCTCTCTCTCTCTCTCTCTCTCTCTCTCTCTCTCTCTCTCAGAATACATTACTTAAAATTCTAAAATTAAGAGAAAATAAATTGAGATGGCTATTTGTGTCAAATTGTTATTATCATATAGAAAACATTAAACTTAAATTGCCTTAAGTTGCAAGTATGTATAACTCTTTGTTTATAACTTGCTATAGTCAAATAGTCTATTGAAAATCAATAACAAAAATGACATTAAGTCTCTCTCCAAAATCATGAAACTCAGTGTGGAAATGGAATTTGATTCAGAGATTATATTTATTAATAATATTTTCAGTAATGTGTTTACTGAACAAAATGAAGTCTACCTCCATTTTAATATTCTGGTAGACTTTTAGATAATTACCAATATCTTCAGATTTATGAATGTGTGGATGTTTAAAAAAAGAAAAACAGTGATGGTGATTCTGAGCCATAGCTGTTGCCAGTGAAGTAAGAAGAGCAACGTAACTTCATAAAAATATTTGTTTAAACAAACTTCAACTCCACAAGGAATTTTACACACATCACGCTTTTAGATGATTCAAGTTTGTTACATTCAGAGCAGCACTTTTTACTCTTTGCTTTTCCCATATTGATTTCAATTAAGTTTCACCTCTGAGACCCCAAGAAACTTCAAATTGTGCTCTCCTTCCACTAGTGAGTTTGCCCCAAATGTGTTCTCTGCTTTAGTCACAATACAGGGAATACAAGAAACAGCATGACCTATTCTTATTAAGTATTCTGAGAGTTCAATTGTTTCTTTCACACACATCCCTAGCAAGAATCCTTTTCTAGGCTTTCTTAGGAGTTCACTTTTGATGAGGGAAGTTGTTGGTTTGGGGGAGGAAGTAGGGTGGGAAGCCAGCCAGGCATATCATCCTCTTTTCTTAGCCATCTTCCTATTGCAGCTGGTTATTGAAAGGCTGGGCAGTCTATGAAAATGTCATGCTGGAACGGTTCATTTCCTGATTCTGTTTTCTCCCTGGAAAACTATTTTTTAAAGAACCCTGGATTCTACATTGATTATTATCATTATAAAGACCCTTACCAACTTTTAAATGCTGAAAATTATCTTAATTGAACATTTTTGAGTAGAGGAACCCACCATTTTGAATAAAGCATAAAAAAGCTAATGATGTTTGACAACATTCTGGTTGGATTTCCAATTGTGAGTTTCCTTTGATTAAAATAAATAAATAAGTGGTGGGGTGCCAACTTTGTCACCTGAACATTGTTAAAGCTGACATTTGCAAAACAACTATGCTAATATGATGTTTTCCTCTTTTCTTGGTTCTTTGGTGTGATCTGATAATGAAGCAAAAGGACTTTTTGAAACCTCTGATATTTGACCGAGTGCCACCTATACATCAGTTGCTTTCAAACTATTGTCATTTTTCCTTGCCATGAATTAAAGTAACATGCCACATTTAAAAACTTCAGCATATTGGGCCAGCCAAGTGGCAAGGTGGTTAACGCCAACGGTCCCAGTTCAGGTCCCACATATGAGGGCCAGTGACACTGCCCTCAAAAAAAAAAAAAAACAAGCAAAAAACACTTCAGCATATTCCCATCCCTGAACCTGTAACACAGAACATGGATTACTTTAAAAGAAATTCAATGCCCTTTACTGAAAGACTGATACAGCTATGGTGAGCCAAATTGCTTTTGTGCATGCTTACCTACTTGGGCTTTTCTTTTTTACCCCTGGAGATTAGAAATAATTTAACAAAACAGAGGTATCCATTCATAAACTACCATGTGCCACTTTCTGACCCATATTTCCTTTGTAAATTGAACTTATGCAGTACCACCAACCTACAAGTAAACGTTGAAAGGCTACCTTGTTTTTCATGTGATGTCCAAGAAATAAATATCTGCTCAACTTGAGGAAAGATTATATTAGCATTTGATTGGGAGAACTAAACTAATTTATAGGAGAGGTTAGAAAATTACAGCCCTTGGGCCAAATCTGGCCTGCTGCCTGTTTCTGTAATGGCTTGTGAACTAAGAATGGTTTCTACAGTTTAATTTAAAATTGTTTAAAATATTTAAAGAACAATAATATTTTATGGAATATGAAAATTTAAAACTCTGTGTTCATAGCCATTGTCATTTGTTATATATCTATATCTATATTGATATCTAGATCTCTACATTGACATAAATATCATGTAGACATATCATGTATATATATTATACATTATACATGGCTGTTTTCATGCTACAACTGCAGTTGGGTAGTTGTGACAGAGACCATATGGCCCACAAAGCCTAGAATACTTACTGCCTGGCCCTTTATAGAACAACATTTTCCCGAACCTAGTCTAGAGTCATATTTAATTAGGGGAAAACAACTACAAGTGTTGAGCCCTTTCCCTCTACATAAAGCAGTAAAAATACAGCTTTCAAACACAGGCTATGATAGAATTGAGGATACTTTTTGAAAACGAAAACAACCAACCAATAGGGACAAATTAAAAACTCCAACCAGAATAGGATTTGTGTTCCAGTTCTGTCACTAATTCCCTGTGTGAATTTAGTCACACTATTTTCCATTTCTTGCCTTTCCTTTCATAACTTTAAAACAAAAAGTTTGAATAAAATTATTTCTCTAGTCCTTTTGATTTATTTTTTATTTTTATTTTTTTTGAGGGCAGTGTCACTGGCCCTCATATGTGGGACCCGAACTGGGGCCGCTGGCTTCCCAAGCCAGTGAGTGCTTAACCACCAAACCACTCAGCTGGCCCTTTCTCTAGTCCTTTTGAGATCTAGGAATCTAAGATTTTCTTTTCATCTTTTAAAAGTTCTTATTTACTTGTACATAACAAAAAGATCTTTCACTTTCCTAAAGGACTGACCACAGAGTTTCTGTATCTAGTAAGCCCTTCCTTCTAGGGTACTTGAGTATTTATGTAAGAGGTCATTCCTTACTAAGTACTTGACTAATAAACAAAGTTGAAGTGGCAGGCTATTAGAAATCCATCAGAAATAAATAATGGCAGTAGCTCTGAAATGATCATAAAAGTCAATGAGTAAATGGAATTCAAGTAACAGATATTAGATTTGCACATGAGTTTTCTGGCCAGTATCTATTGCATAACATACTATTTAACTAAAATTAACCCCATGATTATGCTAAACTCACATTCTCTCTTGGCCCACTAAGGCATATAGTAGCATAGGATTTTTCTATTTGAAGTGTGGTCTGTGGACCAGCAATATTTGTATCCCCTTTTAGAAATGCAGAAAATCAGGCACCACCCGAGACCTACTGAATCAGCATCTGTAGTTTAACAAGATAGTCAGATGATTCCTAGCGTGTTAACTGATGTAAGACAGTACTTCCCAAACAGTGGGCTGTGATACATCAGAATCACCTGGCGGGACTAAGTAAAGATGCATATTGGTAGGCCCTGACTCTAGACTTATTGAATCTGAATCTCTTTCTTGCATGAGGTCTGAAAATCCTTTTCTTTTAAGGTACTCCTGATGATTACTATGCATGAGAATATTAAAGAAGCACTGGAGTAATGGTTAAGAATGTAAATTTTTTTAAGTGGAACATTCCAAGTTCTCTCAATAGTTCTGTGATATCATATTACTTAGCCACTTTGAGACTTGAAGCAGTCATCTGTAAAATAGGGATAACAAAATACCTACCTTATAGGGTTTTGTGAAGATTTGGCTATAGAATGCATGTATCCGGCACATAGTAAGCACTCAAAAAGCATTCGCTATTATCATCAGGATTATCCACCACCACCACCATCATCATCTTCATCATCAGCAGGAGTGGTGAAAAGTTAAGCTCATTATGTAGGTGGGATGAGAAGCAATCATATGGGGCCTTGTTTCCATACTAATCAACTTGTACTTTAATCTACACATACTGGAGAACCATTGAAGGATTTTATGCAGAGGGTTTACTCAAGCTTTGATGAATCAGGCCCTGGTGGGTAGTGAGGGCGTGTAGAACAAAAAGTTCAAGAAGGATCACCTAGTTCTCAACAGGAATTGTGGTGTTGGATTGCATACTAAGAACTCTAATCCTAGACATCCGAAATATGTATGTTAGATAATAGTTGATCTGGGGTTCATAGATACCCTTTGGTAGCTCAGAAATACTTCCTCAGCAATTCCAGAAATACCTGCCATTTGCATTGACCTCTAGATCTCAAACACCTGAAATCTTTCCAGTTTGTCAATAAATCAATCACACTGGATAAGGGTAGGCAGAAGGTGAAGAATAAAAAAAACCAGCAAATGTCTAGGAGGAAGCCATAACTTAATAGAGATCAAAAATGCATATGGTCCAGCCGAGTGGTGCTTTGGTTAGGAGCTGGCTTGGGACACCAGCTCTGAGCAGTGCAGCCCCCGTTCCGGTCCCACATATGAGGGCCAGTGACACTGCGCTCTATAGCTAAGATGGTGAACAACACCTCCACCTGGTTGCCTCTATAGCTAAGATGGCCAGCGACGATGTGGGCTGCAGCCTCTGCTGCAGAGGGCTGCCATAGGCTACAGTGAGTGGCCGGCGAACAACTCCCTCACCCAGGAAGAGCGCAATGATAATACCAACATGAGCCAGTGAAGCAACGTCCTCCACAACTAGACTGAAGAACAAAAAAAACACAAAAGGACCGCAACTTGTCTGTTCCCCTTCCCCAACTCCCCAATGCTATTCCCCTTCCCCAATTCCCTAATAAAATCTTTAAAAAAAATGCATGGAACTAAGCATCTTCATAGAAAAGATATACTTTTAGTTGGGTTTAGAAAAGAATTAAATATCTGGAGCACTAACAGTACAAAGAAAATGAAGGCTCTGATATTCTTCTCTCCTTCCATAGTCTAGACCCACAGCTCTAAAACTTCTATTCCACCATTGCCAATTATCAAACTGACACTCTTGCTCTTTGTTTTTTACTGTGGTTACTGAACACACTTTTTTTTTTACTGTGGTTAATATTAGACAAAATTCATGTATGTCCTTAATGACCTTACAATTCAGTTACAAAACTAAGGCCTAAATACAAGAACTCACTAGAGGGCAATGAAAGACAGGGTAGAAGCAAATTCTAGAATAAGGGGATTAGTCAGGTCAATAATAGTAAGAGAAGTGGGACCTGGAAAACATATGGAATCTGAAGCAGAAGTAAAACCAGGGTGAATCAGTAACATTATAAAATGTATGGAGTCAGCAAACACTGTAGGAATGGTTGACTAAATTATGATACACTCTCACCTTACAACACTATATAGTACTTTAAAAATAATGAGTTAGATGTATTATACAAGCTTACTTGGAGGGATTTCCAAGAGGCACCATTAAATGAGAATGCAGAAAAGTACACATAACATAATCTCATTTGTGTAAAACAAACGAGTTCTCCCATTTATGTGCTATGTGTCTAGACAGTTACATAAGGATATACACTAGATTGTTACTATTGGTTTGAGAGTAGTGGTAGGTAGGAGGTTCTGATGGCAGAGAGTGGTATACGGTGACAGGAAGAGG
Organism: Aselliscus stoliczkanus; assembly: GCA_033961575.1. Taxonomy (NCBI): domain Eukaryota; kingdom Metazoa; phylum Chordata; class Mammalia; order Chiroptera; family Hipposideridae; genus Aselliscus; species Aselliscus stoliczkanus. Next base: position 55,467,942 of record CM066737.1, read on the forward strand.
GAAGAGTAAGACAAAGACAACACAGTCCAATTTTTAAGCAACTGCTTAAAAAAAAAAAGAAATGAAGGGTCAGCAAAGAGGAGATATATCAGCAAAACCTGGCTGAAAGAAGCCCAGGGACACAAAAAAGGATCAAGAATTTTATCAGGTCCTTCTGTTAGCCACTGTTTAATGGTTAATACAAGTTCTTTAGGCAGAAGAACTTGGAGATGGATAGCAGACTCCTTTGGCTATTACTTTGATTTAGTTGTTTGGAAATATACATACCAAAACAAATCACAATGCAATCTCATAAAAAAACTCTTTGTACTATATATTAGGTCTGACAATTACGTTTGCAAACTCATCCTAGAAAAGGTGCTACATAGCTCATTGCTGAATATCACTATGGTCACCTTCGAAGTACTCCCCTTGGGAAGCCATGCACTGACGCCAGCACCTAGTTCACCCTTCAAAGCAATTTTGGAACTCTTTGTCTGAAATGGCCATCAGAGCTATTGTTGTATTACCTGAATGTCATCAAAATGTCTTCCTTTTAATATTTCCTTTATCTTTGGGTAAAGAAAGAAGACATTGGGGGCCAATTTAGGTGAGTAGGGAGGGTGTTCCAATACAGTAATTTGTTTACTGGCTAAAAACTCCCTCACAGGAGTGCCATGTGAGCTGGTGAATTGTTGTGATGCAAGAACCATAAATTGTTGGCAAAAAGTTCAGGTCACTTTTGTCTAACTTCTTCATGAAGTCTTTTTAGCACTTCCAAATAGTAAACTTGATTAACTGTTTGTCCAGTTGGTACAAATTCATAATGAATAATCCCTCTGATATCAAAAAAGTTTAGCAACATCTTTTTGACTCTTGATTGGGACTCATATGACTTTTTTGGTCATGAAGAATAGGCTGACTTCCATTGTGCACTTTGTCACTTTCTTTCAGGATGGCACTGGTAAACCCATGTTTCATCACCAGTGATAATATGATGCAAAACATCGTCTTGCCTTTCCAGAAGGTCTTGGAAAACTTCTACTCTCCTTTGCTTTTGCTCATTGGTGAGCTCCGTTGGTACCATTTTTGCACACACCTTTCTCATGCCAAGGTTTTCAGTTAAGGTTTTCCTAACTGTTTCTCATCAATGTTTACTTAGTCTGCTAATGCTTCTAACTGCCAGCTGAAGATTTTGACGCACAAGTTGACAAACTTTTGCAATTTTTTCATCAGCTCTGCCTGTTACTGGCCACCCTGACCTCTTTTCATCAGTGATGTGTTCTCTCTCCTCAGAAAATCATTTAACTATTTGTACACTGCCTTTTTCTTCATGGCATTATCCCCATAAACTTGGACTAACATGTTCCTGATTTGACTACCACTCTTGCCAAGTTTAACAAGAAATTTAATGTTAGTTCATTGCTGTAATTCAAGCCCAGAGATTCTCGCAAGGGCACACAAAAACAATAATGAATGCCACTCAGCAAGACACTGCCAGATGTTGACACAAACACAGCTATGAGACACTGATATACCAAGGTTATGAAACCTTATCAAGCTGTTTGTACAGTGCTGCCAATGTTAGCACAAGGTGGCAATTTCACAAACTTAATTGTCATGTCTCATATGTTATCAAATTTCCCATATATTTAAATGAAATAAAGTTTATATAGAATCATAAAAAAGGTCTCGAATAGCTACAGCATTCTTGAGAAAGAAAAACAAAGTTGGAGGTATCACACTCTCTGCTATCAAACTATACTACAAGGCCATAGTAATCAAAATAGCATGGTACTGGCATAGAAACAGACATAGAGATCAAAAGAATAGAATACAGAGCCCAGAAATAGACCCACACCTATATAATCAATTAATCTATGACATAAGAGGCAAGAATATACAATGGGATAAAGCCAGTCAGTCTTTAAGAAATGGTGTTGGGGAAAATGGACAGATATATACAAATAAAAAATGAAACTAGAGCACCTTCTTAAACCGTACACAAGAATAAATTCAAAATGGATTAAAGACTAAAATGTAAGACCTGAAACCATGAAACTCCTAAAAGAAAACATAGGCTGTAACTCTCTAACATTGCTCTTAGTAATATTTTTTTTCTGATCTATCTCCTTGGGCAAGGGAAACAAAATGAGAAGTAAACAAATGGGACTACATCAAACTAAAATTTTTCTCACAACAAAGGAAACCATCAACAAAATAGAAAGACATCCTACTGAATGGGAGAACATATTTGCCAATGATACATCTGATAAGGGGTTAATATCCTAAATTTATACACACACACACACACACACACACACACTCATAAAACTCAACACCAGAAAAACAGACAATTCAATTAAAAAATGGGCAGAGGATCTGAATAGACATTTCTCCAAAGAGGACATACAAATGGCCAATAGATATATGAAAAGATGCTCAACGTCACTAACCATCAGAGAAATGCAAATAAAAACCACAGTGGCAGGATGGCTCAGCATAAAAAACAAACAAAAAAACAAACAAAAAACATAATGAGATATCACCTCACACCAGTTAGAATGGCTATCATCAATAACTCAGAAAAAGTGTTGGCAATGATGTGGAGAAAAGGGAACCCTGCTGCACTGTTGGTGGGATTGGTGCAGCCACTGTGGAAAACAGTATGGAGTTTCCTCAAAAAAATTAAAAATAGAACTCCCTTATGATGCCGCAATTTCACTCTTGGGTATTCATCTGAAGAAATCCAAAACACTAATTTGAAAATATATGTGCACTCCTATGTTCATTGCAGCAGTCTTTTCCATAGCCACAGCAAGATATGGAAGCAAGCTAAGTGCCTATAAATAGGTGATTGCATAAAGAAGAAGTGGTATGATATACAGCGGAATATTACTGACCCATAAAAAAGAATTAGGGCCGGCCGAGTGGTGCATTGGTTAAGAGCTGGTTTGGGATGCCAGCAGCCCCGGTTCAGATCCCACATATGAGAGCCAGTGACGCTGCCCTCTACAGTGTCTTAGATTTAGGGAGATACTCAAGCCCGTTAATGGATGTAAAATGGCAACTCAAATCTCTCTTTAAAGGGAAGCTATAAACCACTATCTTCTCCACCCTCACACCTGGAGCTGGGCTGTACGTGCCCCCGTGATGGTGTGGGCTGCAGCCCCTGCTGCAGTGGGCTGCCACAGTCTACAGTGAGTGGCCGGCAGCCAGCATGAGTGGCTGGCAGCCAGTGTGAGCTGCCTAGAGCTGCGGTGAGCAATCATCCAGAGGCCAGTGACCAATCTGCATTATCTGGGAAGAGCACAATGACGATACCAACATGGGTCAGTGAAACAACGTCCTCCGCAACTAGATTGAAGAACAAAAATACAGCAACTTGTCTGTTACCCTTCTCCGATTCCCCAACGCTGTTCCCCTCCCCCAATTTCCCAATAAAATCTTAAAAAAAAACAAAAAAGAATTAAATGTTATCATTTGCAACAACATGAATGGACCTAGAGGATATTATGTGAAGTGAAATAAGTCAGACAGAGAATGACAAACACCATATGATCTCAGTTATATGTGGAATCTAAAGAACAGAGTGAACAAACAAACAAAACAGAAACAGACTCATGGATACAGAGAATAAACTGATGGTTGCAGATTGGTGGGGGGTTGAGGGGCTGGGTGAAAAAGGTGAAGAAATTAAGAAGTACACACTGGTAGTTACAAAATAGTCAAGCGATGTAAAGTAGAGCTTTAGGGAATAATATTGCAGCAGCTATGTATAGTGCCAGTTGGGTACTAGATTAATCAGGGGGATCACTTTGTAAATTATATAACTGTCTGACCACTATTCTGTACACCTGAAACTAATATAAAATAATATTGAATGTTAACTGTAATTGAAAAATAATAAATTTTTAGAAATGAAACAAAATCTAGGAGATTCGACTGAATTTCAGGGGTGCCAAAAATGTATACAAGTGGGCACTTTGGTCAGTGTTGCTCAAGCAGTAGTTCACCATAATCAGAAGTGTCTGGATACTGATGGTCACCACTTTGAGCATCTATTGTAATTGCAGAAGTCAAATATGACTTGTATTCATCTTTCGTTATTGGTATATATTGAGTATTACAATTTTAATACAGTTTTCATTTCTTAAAATGTGTATACATTTTTGACACCCTCTGTATGTTTATAAGCAGTACACTATGAAAGTTGGCTGTTTTCTATTTGCAGTTATCATTTAATTGTTTTAAAATTCTCTATAATAATTTTTCATTTGTCCATATAGGAGCATTTTAGTTTGTTTGAGCTTTCCTTTTGGTATCCTCATGATCCAAAAGTTAACACAGCTGTTAAGGCACCAAACAATGTCCTTCACATAAGAAGTGTTTAGTTTAATACAACTTATTTGGCAAGGCTCAAATTTGATATAAAAACCTGAAGGGATTACTTTGGTGGCTTTTTCCTATTTTTTTTTTAAAGATTTTATTGGGGAATTGGGGTAGGGGACCAGTCAAGTTGTTGTTCTCCAATCTTCATTGTTGAGGGCGCCGGTCGTCATCTGGCTTCTGGTTGACAACTCGTGGCCTCCAAGCTCAAGGTGCTGAGTTCAGTCTTAGTTGAGGGTGGGTGTAGCCACCATCCCATGTGGGAGTCGAACTCGGCAGCATTGTTGTTAAGAGCGCATGTCCTATCCACTGAGCCATCAGGGCGGCAGCTCAGCTCAAGGTTCCGAGTTCAATCTTTAATTATGGGTAGGCATAGCCCACCATCGAACAGGCAATCTTGTTTTTACACCAGTTGAGCCATCCTGCCACCTGTTGACAGCTCAGCTCAGGCACAGTGTTCACTGGCCCATGTGGGAATCAAACCGGCGGCCCTGTTGCTCATAGCACATGCTCTAAGACAACTCTTAACCAACTGAGCAACTTGGCCGGCCCTTTTTCCTATGTTTTGTATAAGAACTTCGAAATAGGGTTGCATAAAGAGTGCTATCATTATGTTTCCTATGAACCAGCAGTGTGACTTTGGACACGTCACTCTAGTCCTTTAAGTGTATCATTTTCCTAGTCTGATGTGGCTGGAAGTTCTAGATATCTGTTTCTGTCAATCCTAAACATCTATTTTCCTACAAAATCAACACATACAACTTATACTCATGCTTCAACTAGGCACTGATGGTCCTCAGTCACATGACTTATTCAGGACATAATGCAAATACCTACACATAAAACAAAATAATAAGCCATGATAAATCTAGTTAACACATATTTTGTTGACTGTCTTTGGGGAAGTAGTTAGCAATGTAGTTCCTCCTTTGGTGTAATGAAAAACAGCCTGTGTGCAAGGCTGTCAGTCTTTCAAATATTGAAACAATTGGTTGGAAAAAAAAGGTATTGGCTTCTTACTGCTTTATAACTTCACTGATTACCCTGTCCTTATCTGAGATCTACTCAAATGCATCTAGTAATTAAATTCCTTTCCTGGCTTACTCTTTTGGGTATATCTAGTTTTTATACATATACAGACTCGATTTTTCAGAGAGATAAAAGGAGGCAAAGATGAATCTTTAGTTAATGTGCATAGCTCTTTGCTGTACTGTAATTAATTTCCAACTCTCAGCAACATTTCTGGGAAAAATATCAAAGGTCATAGAGGGGAGGGCTATGCTCATTATTGTAAGTGGTGATGCGTGATGCACTCCTGACAGATCTTTAATGCAACACCTGATCAACTTGGGAAGAATACCCAGTTTCTGGTAAGTTGCCTAGTTGTATGTGTTACTAAGGAAATGTTCTGCTGGCATTCAGAGAAAATTAATACAGTTGACACTTACATCACAACATAAACCTTTCCCAACTAGTCATCTGTAATGAGAACTAATATGAAGAGAATGATTTCAACCTTATAATTTCTGACCCATTTCAGGGGCAGATTAGTTCACTTTGATGTACCTGCTCTACTCAACTCCAACCACTAAGAAAAATAATTTCACCTCTTTAGAAAATGGCTAAATGGGAGCTTATTTAATCCTTAAGGGGGAAGGCATCACAGTAAAACTACATAAATACCACTAGCTTGGAGCTTATAACAATTCAGAAAGACACCTTAATAAAGTTTGCTTTTCAATATATGTGGGGAGTGAAAAAAAACATATTAAAGGAATGAATGGTGGTCATAAGCCTAAGTAGAAAACATCCAATGTAAACTATGCAGAAATGATTGCCAACATGATACCATATCCACATCTCATGATTGGTGAATCTTCAGAGGTGATTCCCTATAGAGAGGGGGCAGATCAGGAGAAAATTGTGGATGTAATCTCTATTTTCCAAATGGTTTCTTCCAACTGATTTCTTGCTCAAAATTTTGCAGACATAAGCTAGTACATATTGGTGTAGAGTTATATGCTAGGGCTATAGGTTTAGAGTCTTTCAACTCCACTTGATGTCATCAAATATGTGTGGCTACAGAGGTTTAACTAGGACCAAATACAGAACAATGATTGTGAAGCAGGATTTGAGTCAATACTAAGGGAGAACTTCTTAAGAATGGAATAGACTGCCTGCAAAAATACCGTGTTGTCTGTCATTGCAGAGGAATATTGTCAAAGGATTGTCTACACTGGCTGGGAGTTTGGACTTCATAGTTTTGAAGATCCCTTCTAATTCTGAAATTGATTTGTAGGACTATGTTTAAACTACTTGAAATAACTAATTTTAAGTACTTAAGTAGGTAAAGAACTTAAGGAAGTAACTTGAGGAAAAAAGTAACAACTTATTTTTAACCTATTTCTTAAATGCAGTCAAAGAATATCTACTTGGAAAGAGTTTTTGTTAGTTTAGGTGGGATTTCTGTGTTTGAGTGAAATAAAGTTGTATTGCTTTAAAAATATTTTGTTATTTTGACTGGCCTTCCTCCCATGGGATACCTGTGACTATAATCACCATTCAGCCAGAATTAGTAAAGTTAGCATATGACTTTGAGAAAAATGGATGAGCATTGAAGAGGCTTTCAGGATTAGGATGATTAAATGACATTTTTAAACTTTAAGCTTTTCTAAATTAGCAAGCTTTAGTGAGTCATTATAAATTCCACACACATTTCTTGAGCACTTTCTGTCTGTCAGCACTGGGCTAAGCTGTGGGAATAGATATAAAGGAAAATAAAACAGACACAACCCCTTTCTCTCTAGGAATTTGTAACATTGACCATTGTAACTCTAGTGAAAACATGAATTTGTTTTCAAAAAGCCTTATTCCCTCCTCTGTGTGTCTGGAAATCAAACACAAGCATGTGGAAGAGAAAGTAAAACAAACTACATGTCATTCGAACAAAGAATGTTCAGAATGTCTTTAGATAAATATATAGTTGTGCAAGGTGTGGGTACATTAAAAAATGTCTTCTTTAAGTAAAAATAAGTAAACACATAAATAAAGCAAGATAATGCATTAAGGAATCACAAAAGCATACTATGAACATTTTATTCAAATTTTATAGCTTATTACTGTGACTAAATTAATAATCAAGTCTTGAAGCAGATGAAAAAAATGAAACCGAAATTCAGAGAGAAAAAAACAGAAACATACATATCTTCCTTTAATAAAATCATTTTTAAAATGTGATAATCTAAATGAGTCTATAAGTAGGCACAGGTAGTGCTTACTTCAAATAAATGTTTTTGTGAATCATGTGATCTTGACACTGAGACCTTGTAATCTGAGATCTATGGATGTGCTTCACGAGTCTAAAACCCCTGAAAATGTATGTAAAACCAGTCATGTGTATTTGTTTTCATGTGGAGAGATTTCACAGTTTTCTCCAGATCCTTAAAAATGGCCTATGACCCACTCTACGTCCCCAACCCACACACTGACAAATTAAAAGAAAAAAAAAATCACTGTTTTGAGGTAACATGGCAGAGAGGCACCAGGACAGAGTGATGGGCTATTCGCAGCATTAAGGCTTTATAATACAGGGAGGAATAATGACTAGTTAAGCTCTGTAGCAGAGTGCCAGGGCTGATATGAGCCAATTTACAAATGACGGGAAGTCAAGTCAAGGTTGTGCCTTAAACAAACAAACAAACAAACAAACAAAACCTTGAAATCTCCTGATGGTGCTACAAATAATATATGATTAATAGGACTGAAGTTGATGAGAATTTGCTACTTTCAATAGGAATCATAAATGATTACAGCAATGAATCAAATGAGGTTTGAGGCTACTTATCTTTAAGTCATCTTTTCCTGGGAGAGGCCCCGGAACAGATAAGTTGATTACTTACCGAGGGTCTTTGTTCAAAGGCCTGTTAGGTTTTTTTGTTTTGTTTTGTTTTTTCTAAGGGCAGCATCACTGGCCCTCATATGTGGGACCGAACTGGGGCTGCTGGCTTCCCAAGCCAGCGCTTAACCACCACGCCACTCGGCTGGCCCGGCCTGTCAGTTTTGAAGGAGGACTATAGAGGGGGATTAAATGAGAACTTTGATAAATGTAGCCCTATCTTAAGGTCACTCAAGGAAAGAAGAATACTAGTTTATTTACACACCAGCATGTATAACTTTGAATGTTTAAATATGTATTTAAATAATCTTACTTCACATTACCACAGCTATTACCACCCACAAGAAATCCCATCCAGTATTTAATTTGCTCCAAAACGTCTGGCAGAATTCATAGTTCTAATTCACCTACTAAATCTCAGATAATATATTTCCCAATTATTACCATGCAACACTGATCATACAGAAAGAGGATATGTTTGATCAATTCTTTTTTCCAGGAGTGGGGAATATGTGCCCCAGCTTGTGATTTGTGGCTTGTGTTTGATGACTTGTCAAGTTAGGAATATGGGGACAGATCTGAGCTAACTGGTTCAAACAAAGACTGAATCTTTAACTATGATGCCGTCTAAACACAGGGTTCCACCGACTAAACTAAGCTACTTGAATATTGTTCTAATATGAAAATAAATCTTTAAATATGATCACAAGAATAAACTTTTCCTGACCCACTCCAGCCATCTTTATTTCTCTGGCTTAGCCTCTTGTTTTTATGCTTAATTATTATTATTATTATTATTATTATTTTTATAAGAAAACATTGTTTTTATCCACCAGGATGGAAGTACCTTAGGTAAAGATGTCTTGGTAGAATCTAATCCTTTATTCGTCCCACTGCCCTATAAGCAAGTACTATATGGAGTGGAACAAGCAAAAGTAAATTTTTCAAACTAAATGGCTAACATGAACATTATTACCTTGAAAAGGGTGTATATGTTCCATTTCATTTTTGCTCATCAGGATGCTCTTAGTTACAAAGTTTGGAATCTTGGGAAAGCATCATAAATATTTATCTTTGAACCAACATCCAAATGCAAGACTAATTAGTAGGTCCTGAGCACTGTACAGAATGGATAACAGGTTTATTTGTTTATCGTCTACCTTCTCCTTACTGGAATATTAGCTTTATGAGAATATGGACTTTATTTTGTTCATTATCCCATCCTTTCAACCTCAAACAATGCCTGGAACTTATTATTATAGATGCTTGGCAAATGTTTCCCGACTATAGAAATTAATGAATATGATTCCTACCTGTTGTAGACATATCCAAATACATTTTGTTAGGAAATTCCATTTGCGTTTCTCATCTATAAATACGATCCCACGCATAATGTGACTTTTTTTCACATTGGCAAATTAGGTTTTTTGATTTGATTCAGAAACCATTGTGATAAAATCATGCTTCCCCAGAGAGCAATGGGCATTTGCCTGATTATCATCTTTTTATAATTCTCCAGCTTCTCATGTGAGTTATTCTGACTCACTCCATGGATATTGCCTGTCCCTGGTTGTGGCTCAGATTTTATTTAAGAAGTTGTTTTTTGTGTTTTTTTTTAAGATTTTTATTGGGGAATTGGAGGAGGGGAACAGCATTGGGGAATCAGGGAAGAGAAACAGACAAGTTGCTGTGTTTTTGTTCTTCAGTCTTGTCGCGGAGGACATTGCTTCACTGGCCCATGTTGGTATCGCCATTGCGCTCTTCCTGGGTGAGGCAGATTGGTCGCTGGCCTCTGGATGGTCACTCACCGTGGCTATTGGCAGCTCATGCTGACTGCCAGCCGGCCACTCACTGTAGCCTATGGCAGCCCACTGCAGCAGGGGCTGCAACCATGCCGTCCTGGGGATTCACAGCAGCCCAGCTCCAGTTGTTCACCATCTTAGCTGTAGAGGGCAGTGTCACTGGCCCTCATATGTGGGATCTGAACTGGGGCCGCTGGCGTCCCAAGCCAGCTCTTAACCAATGCGCCACTTGGCCGGCCTGAAGAAATTTTTTTAATTGGTATATATTATAAACCTCAATTTTATTTTTTTGAGGGCCGTGTCACTGGCCCTCATATGTGGGACCTGAACCAGAGCTGCCAGCTTCCCAGGCCAGCGCTTAACCACCACGCCACTCGGCCGGCTCTAAACCTTGATTTTTGAAGCACTCTCTGTTACATAACATGAATGTAATTGTTTTCCTTTCCCCTTTTTTAACTCCAAACCCCAAAATGAGACATTAAAAATTCCTTCAAAAAGAGCAAATCCTCTTGTGAGAAGTTGTACTGTGTGTTCAAAACAAGACAAAAAAAACACACAATCTTCTAAGGTCACTCTGGTTCCAAGGGTTACCAATTTTTCCCTTGTGCAGTTAAAATTTTTAAAAAAATGCATGTACTGTTAAAATAGAGACACTCCAGGGACCAGAAATTAAATAGGCTATCACAAGGTAACCTGGATATAAACAGATGGACAAATGCTGGATCTTCAGCTGCATCATTCTGTGGGGTTTCCGTTAGCCAATTTGAATGTCTCTGAGGATGAGAGCCTTTACACCTGACACATCTGTGTTCCAGATCTCCTGCCTTTAAAATGACTTTTCTGAGTGCGATTTGAAACAATAACATTAAGATAATGGCAAGAATGACAGTGAGGCAAGAATAAGGGAAGCAAAGTAAATGAAATCAGTTATTATAAATATGTCTTTATTTATATAAATATTCACATGTCTCTCATGTCATTTGCATACCCATGACATTTTGAGGCTCCAATTAGTAACTACCTTGTTTTGATCAGGATACGAAAACTAGAAAGAAAAAGAGATAGGCCTCCATTTTGCTCTTCTTAATCACTGTCTCTTTCTAATGACATTTGAATTTATAGAACAAATGAAAATTTTAAAAACATTCCAATATAATCTATTGCTTATAAAAGCTGAAAAAATAATTTATTCAGAAAATAAAATTGTGGTTTAAATAAATTGATGTAATAGAAAAGCAGATGCTTCATTTTACTTGATTTAATGCAAAACCACTCATAGCCCAGTAGAAATGAAGACAAAATGTGCATAACCAACAGCCTATTAAAATGGGCAGTAGTAGAATGTATCATTTTGAGGTCAGCTGTCATTCTGTTTGAATGGGTCCCTTAACAGATCACAGAGCAGATGGAAAAGGCCAGTATGACATGACTCTCTGACTTAATTATAGCATTACCAAGACAGCATATGGACTTTGTATGTACTGGATAATTTTTATTCAGTGAATTTATTTGCACATAAATTCCGCGATGTGCCTCATTTGGTTTTACGTTATCTTCAATATTTATATTTCACTTTAATTGAATCATTTTTATCTATGGATTAATAGGTCAGGCTGTTCTACCAATTACAGCTGATACTTGTTGAAGTCCATATAAAAAAACTGTGGAATTTGGATTTATGTGTTACAAAAGATTCCTCCATTTAAAACACTATTACAGGGCTGGCTGACTGGCACATTGGTTAAGAGCTGGCTTGGGACACCAGTGGCCCTGGTTCGGATCCCACATATGAGGGCCAGTGACACTGCCCTCTACAGCTAACAACAGCTCAACCTGGAGCTGGGCTGCAAGCCCCGGTGACGGTGTAGGCTGCAGTCCTGGCTGCAGTGGGCTGCAATAGGCTACAGTGAATGGCTGGCAGCCAGCGTGAGCGGCCAGCAGCTGGTGTGAGCTGCCAGTAGCTTTGGTGAGCGAACACCCAGAGGCCGGCGACGGATCTGCCTCACCCAGGAAGAGCGCAATGATGATACCAACATGGGACAATGAAGCAACGTCCTCCACAACTAGACTGAAGAACAAAAAGATAGCAACTTGTCTGTTCCCCTTCCCCGATTCCCCAACACTGTTCCCCTCCCCCAATTCCCCAATAAAATATTTCAAAAAAATAAATAAATAAATAAAAATAAAACACCATTACAGTGCTACACAGTTATTCCTGAAATTAGGGGGAAGAGTCTTAGTGCATCAGGTATTTGACACCTCCTAAGATCCAGGAGAGAGCACCCATCTTTTTCTTTTAAGAAGCTGAATGGTCTGCCAGATGGTAAAATGCACAGCAAGAAAAACAAACGAACAAACAAACAAACAAAGCCTGAAGAGAAGTCAATCAGTTTGGGGAAAAACATCGCCTTATGGCTCATCCTAAAGTCAAATCGATGGGAGTTACTGACCTAATTTATTTAAAAAGGAGTTGGAGAGCTCTGAGATTTTACTGCAAATCTGTCACATGCAACTCTGCATGGACATGGTATGCATCACTGGAAAATAATTTAAAACTCCTGCAGACATAGCAGAATATAGTCTAAGTGCTAAATTTAGGTGACAGCACAGATAAAACAGGAGGTGAAATACTGCCCAAAGAAACCAGCCCTTGACTTGGTCAAAGCCAGAATTTAGATCCACAGTCCACAGTATATCAGCAGCTGTAATTTAACTGGATTCCCCAAAGAGCAATAAAATGGTAGCTCGGAAAGAGGGCAGTAACAGCATATACACCAGCTTAGGCTCCCACTCCAAAGTGCTGGATCCTACTCTTGGTCTTTACTAAAAAGCAGATTTAATTTGAATTCAAATAAATATTAAAACAAAGAGAAAAATGGGTTATGATATGATCACAAACATTTAAAGGTTTTTTGTTTATCTGAAAGCACTAAAATAACTCAAATGATAGAGTATTTCTTTTCCTTCACCTACATAGACATGAAAATATATTTTGAGGTATTTGGAGGAAATATATGTATTCTAAGGGCTTTGCTGGTAAAATGAAGTTTACTTTTTCTTCACAGAAACACTAGTTTGCAGCCCACATTTTACAAATTCATCATGATAGTGTCAGAATCGGCAGTTACGTAGTCAAGGGCATACTAGTTAAGGGCACAGGTTCTGGAGTCAGACTGGGTTTGAGTCTTACCCAACCACTTACTAATTATGTGATCTTGGACATGGCACTTAACTTCGTTGTGCCTAAATTTCCTTGTAAGTAAAACCAGGAAAATAATAAAATCTACTTTACAGGGTTGTTGTGAAGATTAAATAACAGGATATATAATGGGTTTGATAAGAGCTTCATAAGTATAGCTGTTTAGCAACTTGTCTGTTCCCCTTCCCCAATTCCCCAACACTGTTTCCCTCCCCTAATTCCCCAATAAAAAAATCTTAAAAAAAATAAGTATAGCTGTTTAAATTATTATAGTCATTGTTATCATCATCATTACAATAATCGCTATATCTGATACATTAGTCAATTTGTCTGCAGTACCCAACTATCTCTTGTAGCTTAAACCACTGCTTGGTTTCTCAACAAGCTGTACACTCTGTGTCAACACCTTTTCCCTCAATACTGTCTAAGTGGACACACATGCTAAAAGTGGGTCGATCCAGGGACTGACAAAAGCCACTCTGATTCTCTTAAGAATTTGAACAAAGAGAAACAAAGATAATAATAAATAGGTCAGAAGTTATCTGGCACTAGAAACGTAAGATCAAAAACATTTGAGGGCAGACTAGGTGCAACAACAACCTGAAGACCCTGGTGAGCTGGAAGTCTGGGGAAGTAGAAATTAAGAGCCAGCCGGAAGAAACCATTTCACAGAAAACAGGATGGAGCAGTGGTGCTGAAAGAAGCAAAGATGACAGATTGTGTGGCTACAGAGAACAAGAGATGGTTAGATGAGCTGCCTGACAATTTCCAATTCCCTGTGAAATGGGGTTCCAGAAAACTCCTTTACCCTTAAAATGCATTTTCCTTTACTCAGCTGAGCTTGTGAGGGTTTCTGTTCCTTGTAATCAAATAACCTCTAAGACACATAATGATATACCTCAATTTGTATTCAAATTCTTCTTGCTTCATTTCTTTTAAACCTGGCCTAAGTTCTTTTCAACACGAGACATAGGTATTCAAGTTAATTTATTGAACTCTGCAAAACACAACAGAACCCAGTTATGACAGAGCTTGTAGCTAAAAAGTTGGCTATATCACAGGTTACAGTGGGTCCTATGAATTGTAACAACTTTGCTGAGCCTTGTTTCTCTGCAAGACTGACATCTAGTAATATAAGGCCTGCCCCCAAGACACTGGCTTGGCTAACCAGTGTATCAGTAACTCACCTACAAAACATGAATTTTAAGTTTACATAATGGTACATAATGAACAAAAAACAGCAACACCCAACCTTTTGATTTTTGCATATCATTTTTATTAGGGTTCTGTACCATATGTTTTTCTGATGGACATTTCATAATATGCTCACATATCTCTGCTTATAGGGGAATAGCTGTCCGTGTATGAGCTTCCCCAAATAAGAAGAGTCAGCTATCATTTAAACACCAAATCTGGAGAAATGGAACGCAATATATTTAAAAAAAACAACAGAAATTGTATATAAGTCATGGAGAATTTAGGCTTCTAGAGCATGTTTTTTTCTTCTTCTTTATATGGTTAACTTGGTATTCCTAAACTAACTCATAGAGCTGTAGTAGCTAAAAGGCTGGTCTGCTCAGATCAGTCAAGTGAGTCACCTCTTTGGAGTAAATTTAGTCCTAACACAAATTGGCTTCAATTTACTTGCATATTTGTGAATGGGCTAAGTTTGTTAGTCCGTGTTACCAGTTGCCTCTGAGACAAGAAAATGGGACAGTGCCAAGAGCTGCCCACTTCTCTCCTCTCACCAGCCCCACTGCCAGACCCATTTTGTACTATTGCTGTCTTTCAGCTACAGGGTCTCATAGCCCTGACATTTGGTGATAACACAGATAACTCCTCATTCAGTGGGTTTTTGTTTCTGGATCACCAAAAGCCACATTTAGATTATTGGGTAATGCCACTTCAAATATTTTATTGAATCAGTACAGTACACATAGACTATTTTGTTCTCTACAGTGGACGAGAGCTTAGTTTCAGCAACTATTTTGGAATTTCCATTTGAATATCTGCTGAGGTTTACCGGTCCAATATTTTTCTTTTTGGCTGAGCCATCCTGCCACCTGTTGGCAGTTTAGCGGCAGCTCAGCTCAGGCTGGGCATCGAACTGCTATTGCTCAGAACTCAGCTCGCACTCCTGAGCAAGCTCTTAACGAACTGAGCCACTTAACCGACTCTTACGGGTCCAATATTGACTTTAAGGTTGTCAGTCAACAACTGACAGAAACGGTTTAAAAGTAGAGTTTATTTCTGTCTTTACTCTGCACAATTCTACAAGGTAAAAAGTGCGTCATTTATTTAATATGCCTAAATTTTGTTAATGACCTGAACAACAAAAAAACTTTAAACTTTGGCTTGTTTACCCAGCAGTGTGGCTGGGTTCCCCTCCATTAGTTCCTCTTACGAGCAGTGTAAGTTGGTTGGAATGAATAGTACAGCCACAAGGCCAGAGCCCATTCAGTCATGTGTTGAGGGCCTAACTGTGTCACCTCTGGGAAAGCAATTTGTTCTTTTTAAAAGTTGAACCTAAAGATTATTGCTGTTCCATTAGAATTGAGATGTTAGGAAAATAATGTTTCTAGAAACTCCCCTGCAAATATAATAATAAATAAATAAAAATATTGCATTCTCTCTACTATACATGTCTCCCTACCCTACCGATCAAACCTACTAGTTTCCTACAAAAGAGGCATATTATTTTTTTTAAGAAAAGTAACCTCTTACTTTCAAATCAAAAAATGTTTTGAATAGTGATTTTGCTGTACATCGTACAACACACACACAGAAATGAAGCATACGGTAGTAATTTCTCCAAACTGAAAGGTCAAAAATAGTTGCAAATGATTGCTTCAAGAAGACGCCATAGGACCAGATCACTGTGCAGGGAAGAACATCTCTATTTACAAAGAGTTCTCTGAAATATCTTGGCAATTATTTTCTGGACTTAGCTGAGACGTAAGTTTTCCTACAGCCACATTTTTTCAGCAACCTTAAGTCAGCCAAGAAGAATCAGGGGTCCAGAGAGGGGATATTCACCCAAAAAAAGAGTGGGGAAAAAAAAAGAGTTGCTCTACATCTCTAAATTCCTACCAAAAATATCAGTTCTGTGTTGGAAAATGTTTTCTAGAAAAAAAAATTAATCTTCAAAAGTATACTTAAGTGAAAAAAGGACACTGTTTTTCAAATATTTACCTGTGTGTTTCCTGCCCTGGTGATGAGCCACAGAAATTCTTTCATTCCCAGCATGCTTTCCTTGTCTCCTAGACTTACTTCTCCACTATTTTCACACCAATCTGCCCCTTGTCTAGTTCCACAGACAAATATGAACACTGTGGCCATCAAGCCATATAAGTCAAGGCCAACTATATCCAGAAATGTCAATCTACTGTGGAAAAAAATGTGGGACATATTCTACAAATTTATACAACTATGTAATGATAATAATAAAAGTTCTCATTTACTAAGAACCCACTATGCTCCAGATACTTCATATATATTTTCTCCAATTTTCAAAAAGGTTCAAACAAGTTATTATTATCTTAATTTTAGAGGTAAAAACCGGAAGTTCAGAGAGGTTTGATAACTTGCCCAAAACCAACTGCTGAGTAGAACTGGATTTTGATCCTGGTTTTGTCTGCCTGATCTCCTTGTATGTGCCAAGCACCATGTAAGATATTTGACATACAGTATTTCATTTAATCCTCACAATAATCCTAGCTGTTAGGGAAAAAATCCTCATGCCCCACTGCTCAAATTTCTATAGAGAAGAATGATAATTCATAGGAAGAGAAGTAGAAGAAGAATTCCAGCCTTTCTCCATCCCTATCCACTCCTGCCCAAAGGAGGAGGGACATTTCTGCTTGGCAAGATTGAAAGAAAGGACTGGGCAAGTATGAATCAGTCAATTCTGAGTTTTTAGTCTTTTCTCATTCCTAGCTCAACTGTTGAGATAACTTTGAGGAAGGTTTTGGGAAGGATTGTAGTTGTCCAGTTCTGCCTGTGATTGCCTGGGTCTGTAAGTTTAATTCAAGTTGGAGGTATAGAAAAGTATTAGCAGTAATTAGTCTTGGATTAAATCAACTTTATTAGTAATGAAGTTGACATTTTGATCTTCATTTGCCTGACTCAAAAAGTGGCTCCTAATTTAAAATATGAAAAGGGAAATGATTTTCAATCCTGAAACCCCAACCCTAGATACTCTTGTTAGCGCCATTTTCTGGAGGAAGTAACTAAATAAGTAATGTGTCAAAAAAGAAGTAACCAATAAATGATAGGAATAGCACTTGAATCTAGGTCTCTCTGCCTCTAAAACCCTCACTCTTTAAACAGCTTACTTTGAATTAATTGCATTCATACACCTCACAATTATCACAGGTAATCAAGAGTTGTAAATATTCCTCAAATGTGAAGTCCAGATATGGAGAAGTAAAAAGAAAAAAAAGGCAACAATGATGAATGGAAAAATGGGGTTAGTTTTAATTTTCACATATAACCTACAATAAGCTGAAGGTCAGAGAGTATTCAGAGAAGGTGGATAGAGGTTGGAAGAGAAGCTGTAGGGGCACAAAAGCATAGCTAGTATTCAAAGCAAGGTGCTAATAAGTGGAGTCACGATGTTTCAGTACAAGAAGTACTGCTCTGAGGCAGTGAATGGGAATACGTTTCTGGAAAACTGGCAACACAGAAAATCTCCTTGTGCTACACATGAACTGTTGATTAACATATTTATGAATACTGAGGTGACTAAGATTATTTGGCTAGACTCACTCACCTCCAAATCTCTCTTTTCTCCCTCAACACACACACACACACACACACACACACACACACACACACACACAGGAACACTTGGTCCCATAGCTGTGAAAGGATACCCAAGGCTTCATAATGCAGCTAGCTATTTATGACAGAGGAAGTGAGGCGAAAGGCTAGGCAAAGAATGTCATTTCCACTTAGCATAAGCTACACAGAGGAGAGCCTAACAGTAGCACATAACAACATCACTGCTCTCCCTAATGAAACTCCCCAGGGGAATAGCTGTGCTCCTTCAAGGTAGATAGGCTTATTTCCTGTTTGCTGGTAGTCAGACCCTGGAGAATGCACTGCTAATAGAGTTCTGAGCTCTAAGTAGAGATTTGGTGTCATCCTCAGATAATTACAGCCATTTGCCCTTGTTCCAATTGCAACAGATGGGAGGTTTGCTGCCAAGATACTTGCCTTTGATTATGGGAGGTGAGATCTGTGTAGACTGCCTTTCTCTTTTGTCTGTTAGGCAGCCTAGCAATCTTTTAAAATCCACTTCTAATGTAGGTTTGAGACCAATAGGGCCCTTTACTGATAATATGATCTTTTTAGAGGAAAACAGTTAAGAATGAAAATGTATAATTCCCTCATGGAATATTTGCTGACCTTAT
The DNA here is from genome assembly GCA_033961575.1 of Aselliscus stoliczkanus. Classification (NCBI taxonomy): domain Eukaryota; kingdom Metazoa; phylum Chordata; class Mammalia; order Chiroptera; family Hipposideridae; genus Aselliscus; species Aselliscus stoliczkanus. The sequence goes on from CM066737.1 coordinate 55,486,620, forward strand.
GGGCACCTCAAAAGCTACAAGCAGGGCCGGCCAAGTGGCGCATTGGTTAAGAGCTGGTTTGGGGATACCAGTGGCCTTGGTTCGGATCCCACATATGAGGGCCAGTGACACTGCCCTCTACAGCTAACAACAACTCCACCTGGAGCTGGGCTGTGTGAGCCCCGGCGATGGTGTAGACTGCAGCCCCTGCTGCAGTGGGCTGCCATAGGCTACAGTGAGTGGCTGGCAGCCAGCGTGAGCTGCCAATAGCCACAGTGAGCGACCATCCAGAGGCTGCCGACCCATCTGCCTCATCCGGGAAGAGCGCAATGAGGATACCACCATGGGCCAGTGAAGCAACATCCTCTGCAACTAGACTGAAGAACAAAAAGACAGGAACTTGTCTGTTCCCCTTCCCCAATTCCCCAACGCTGTTCCCCTCCCCCAATTCCCAAATAAAATCATAAAAAAAAAGCTACAAGCAGAATTCATCTACTTTAGCAGTTTCCTTTGTAGAAGCTATGGATGCAGATGTCTGTATCTGCAAAGGTGTGAAGTGAGGATGTGGGACTTGACTTTTTGGGACAGACTTTTTTTGCATTTGAGGGTTTCATGTTCACAAACATGGATGTTGACACATACATTCAAAAATGTAAGTTGATATACATTCTGTGAGCTCGTGCTTTTGACTAATAAGCTATACAGCTTTCATTTCCCAAAATGTCTTATTCAGATACCTTTCTGTTCACTTTCCTATATAATAATGCCTTTATGTGAGACATTTTAATTAGTGCAGAGCAGAGTTTAAGTCCAATTCCAGAATCGTGTTTCCCTTTTTAACTTACAGAAGACCTACTCTAAATGGGTAGACAACTCATTAAAAGTTCAATCAGGGGCCGACCGAGTGGTGCTGTGGTTAAGCGCTGGCTTCGGAAGCCAGCAGCCCCAGTTCAGGTTCCACATACGAGGGCCATTGACACTGCCCTCAAAGAAAAAAAGGAAAAGTTCAATCAAAATTTAGTGAGATAGGTAGGTGTACATATATACAAATTTGGGTGTGTAATCCTTTGGGGGGCACAAGGAGAGGAGTAAGAAAACATGTAGTCAATCAGCAATTATTTTCCTTAAGCAAGGCTCTATGACCACAAAAAAATTTGAGAAGTCCCCAATGACAGCAATATAGTCACTTTAAACAAAATCAATGGTTTTCCTTTAGGCAAGTGCTCCTGTAGTTAAATTGTCTATTGGCTAATTTAACTTGTCCCAGGCTGCTGGATATTACAATTTTTTACACTTCAGAAAAAGGTGTCCTCTCAATACAGTAGATATAGACAGTAAGCTTTTGAGCCAGAACCACTAAAATGTAAATCATTCCATTTGGCAGAGCCTGAGTTGTTAGCCTGGGAGATGGCTCAGTAAAGTACATACACACCAGAGCTCTGGATAATTTTGATCAAAGATGAATTCTTCCTGTAATAGTTAAATATTATCACTGTCTTAATTTCTTTATTTTCATGCATGGGAGCATGCAAAATGAGACCAGCCATTAATTTATGTCATCTAGAGCTAGACTGAGAAAGAACACATTAACTACCTACCATATAATTTCCTTCCTTCATTCTCAGTTTCAAAACAACAACCAAAGAAAAAAATTGTCCAAGGAAACTTTGTAAGTTAATTAGAAGTCAGAAATATTTTCCTGAAGACTGTCGTTGCTGCATGGGTACTCATTAAAATGCCTCAGAACAACCCATGCTATCTAATATCATTAGTAGATCAAGAAACTTGAAGCATTCTTCAAGGCAGATAATTAACTTATCTGGAGGAATTGTTATTGTATGCTTTTTCCCGTGGAAAAAGTAATAAAATGGAAACCTCACGAAAATGGAGTCAGGGGGCCAATAGGGGGAGGTCTCATGTCCTACTACTCATTCGCAATTACCCCAAACAGAAAAAGATGCACCTTGGAATTCAAACAAGAAGAGGTTTCCTACTTTACTACCCCAGAAAGATTTTCTCCATGCCTCACAATAGCTCAGCCGATGTGCTTGTACAACTCAGCCAATGAAAAGCCACTACACTTCCAACTCCCAGTTTCCTCCCATGGACCCTTTGTAACAGCCTTGCCTAACTCCCCGCTTTTCCTCTATGCAAGAAAAGTTCCTCTCATTTGTTCTCCAGACCTGCCTATAGTTTTGCCATAGCTTGGATGTCCCAAATTGCAATTCTTTGTTGTTCCTGAATAAACCCATTTTGCTGGTAAAATAACTTTTATTTTTTAGACCAAGACCTGAAAGTGCACAATATTCCATGGCTCTTGGGGTTGACATGAAACTAAGTCAAGAAAGCAAGATGGATTCTGCAGACCTCGTTTCTTAATCAGAAATCAGAATGTAGTGTATATGCAAGAACTAGCCACCTTTTCATTTTGTCCTCGAGACTTTAAGCTTCCAAGTGTTTTCAGCACCATAACATTGATTTCCTTGGAGAAAAATTGTTGCAAACTACAAGAGAAAAGAGGCCTCTATACTATCTGCAAACTAGACCTCCCCAGTACAATTTTAATTTAGAGAGGTTGATTTCAACAAATAGAGAAAACAAATAGAAAAAATTTGGACAATATCCATCACTTCTTATTAAAACTACTATGTTCAAGAATAAAGTTGATGATTAAAATTTTAAATTCCTGCATTTTTGTTACATTTTTTAATAATTATAAATAAAAATATTGTCTGTTTTTGTCATAAGCTTTTGTAATTAGATGTAACAAAGAAAAACATGTAAGGAAATATTTTGAACTTTTATTTGAAAAAAACAAAAAGACAAATTACTTAGTATTTTTACCTTCCAGGTTGCAATTTGCATTCAAAATGGGTCTTTCACCTTCAGTTTCTTTATTCCAAAATAGTGAGTGTTGTCTTGATTTGTTTCTAAAGTAACGTTTCATTAATTTGAACCAGTGATGCCTTGCAGCCAATCCCTGACAAATGCAATTTACTCGGGAACTCCTGAGCCTTTGGATTGGGGCTAGAGATGTTTATCATGAAAGGGGTTCAATGTGTGAGTGACTATTGTATTCACAGTCTACTAGAAATGTTGATTTCTGACTTCAGAAGTAACCTCAGAGAACACTGGATTCTTCCAGATATAAATACTGACATATACAAAATTTTCAGCAAAAGTGTCTGTGGCAGAAACTACAACTTGCATCCCCAACGTCCATCCCCCCTTTCTTCCTTACTTACAGAAACTAAATTTCTCATTTCTCAGCCTCCCTTGCAGACAAGAGTGAACAATAATTTGTAAGTAGAAATTGTTGTGGAAGGTTTTTGGGAAAGCTCTTAAGGAGGCTGACTTGGCTGGGTATAATCAAAGAACCCTGAAGTGAGACTCAGGAAACGAGGGCTTTAGTATAGATTTGGTTACTAATTTGCTGTGTGAACTTGGTGAGTCACTTTCCCTCTGCACCTCCATTTTCTCTATGTAAATTAAGACAGTTGAATTACATAGCCTCTGAGATCCTTTCCAAATTGAGGACCCTATGCTTTCTCTTCCAGTTTCCAAGTCACAAGGAGAGGCATGATATGCGTGTGTGCAGTTCATAAAAAGAAGCTTTGCTATTTCCTGTTTCTTTACCCTGTAGTAAATTTAAAATCACTCAGTACTAGTTCACTGTATTTAGATAGTTTTTATTGATATATAGTTTGCAGCACATATTCACTTTTCACAACTTTATTGAGATGTAACTCATTTACTATAAATCTACTAATTTAAAGTGTACTGGGCCGGCCGAGTGGCGTGTTGGTTAGGCGCTGGCTTGGGAAGCCAGAAGCCCCAGTTCGGGTCCCACATACGAGGGCCAGTGACACTGCCCTCAAACCCCCCCCCCAAAAAAAAAAACAACAAAGTGTACAATTTAGTGGTTTTTATTATATTCAAAGAGTTGTGTATCCAGAACAACTATCTGATTTTAGAACATTTTCATCACCTCAAAAAGTAACCCCCTGGGCCGGCCGAGTGGCGCGGTGGTTAAGCGCTGGCCTCGGAAACCATCGGCCCCAGTTCAGGTCCCACATATGAGGGCCAGTGACACTGCCTTCAACAACAACAAAAAAACCGAGATAAAAATAACAACCTGTTGGTAGTTACTCCCCATTCTTCCCTCTTCCCAGCCTCTGGCAGTCACTAATCTACTTTCTGTCTCTGGATTTGCCTATTTTGGACATTCCTCATTAAATAGATGCATACAATGTGTGGTCTTTTGTTTCTTTCATTTATCAAAATTCTTTCAAGGCTCACTTGTGCTGTAGCATGAATCAATAATTTATTCTTTTTTATGGCTCAATAATATTACATGGTATGACTATACTACATTTGCTTATCCATTCATCAGATGACATGTGGGTAATTTCTGCTTTGGGGATATTATGAATGACACTCATATGAATATTTATGAAAGATTAATTTTAACAGGTATATGCTGGTATGTCAGGTATTGTGCTTGATGAATAAGACAGACATAGTCCCTGCCCTCAGGAAACTTACAGTCTAGTGTGGAAGAAAAATACTGAACAAATAATGAAATGGGTGTAGAGTGGGGAAAAAGGTAAAGTGTACAGTTCTATGGAACATAAAAGAGGTAGGCTAACCTGGCTTGGGGGCAAGGGTTAGTCAGGGAAGGCTTCCGAATGGAATTGATATTTAAACTGAAACCCAAAATGTGAGGATGAGAGAGAGTGTGAATGAAGACACCAAGACAGGAAGTCCACTATGTTTGCAGATGAGGAGGGGAGACAAAATGGGAGAATGGTACTGGATGAAGTTGGAAATGTGGACATGGGTTACATCATGCAGGGCTTTATAGTATGCTGATAATTTGGATGCATTATTCTAAGAGGGTATAGGATTGAGCCTTGAGGCCCTTCTAGATAATAGAAGATGGTTTCAGAAAAAAAAAACCCAAGAAAGAACAGCTATAGAGAAAACCAGGAAAGTGTGTCCTAAAAACACAAGGAAGACATTGTATTAAGAAGGAGAGAGTGCTCAGCTATGGATAATACTGCTGAAGGGTCACACAAAATGAGGATCCCGAAGTGACTACTATATTTCTTGACAACAAAGTGAATAATAAACTTAGCAAAAGAAAATGTGGGTGACATGGTAGGGGATGGGAGAATGGGAAGCCAGTTTGGGCCTTTTACAATTTTCTAAATATTCTCAAAGAGAATGAGTTCATTAAAAGTAGAGACCCTTGTGTCCTCTGCTGAATGAATGAAAGACTGAATAACCAGATAATTCTTGAAGCCAGCTCCTTTCCCATTTTCTAGTTCATTTAATATTCCAGCAACACTGTTGTTAGGTGATTCATCCAAGGTCACTAAACTAGTCAGTGGGAAAGCCCTAAATCAAACCCAAATTTTCCAACTTCAAATCTGGAGCTTTTCCCAAAGCCCCATAACTGCATTCCTTTTTATATCCTTCTCAAGGTACCCACTAATAGTAAGTACTATATTCATGCTTCGTGAATGGTTTTCTAATTAAGACACTGTGTTAAATGTAAGATAAGAAATGAACTTTTACAACAAAACCTAAAATAGGCAGCTTAACACCATCTGGCCATCTGGTCTTTAACATTCGGTATGCTGAATAGCTAAGTGATAAAGAGAAGGAGATAAATGGTGGCAGATAATGCCTGTGGTTGGAAAAGCCTACTGAGAAAGGGAATGGCATTACATTTAGTCTGAATCCTCTTTGACTTGACACTCCTTGAGGGCAGTGGATGCATCTCATACATCTCTCCTGTCCTGAGCACAGTGCTTGGCCCAGAGAGAAGGCCCAATACATGCTTACTGAATCACAAGGAAATGAGTTTTAATTTACAATCTTTCCTCTCATATAATAAAAACAATTATTACCATTTATTATTTAAATAGACACTGCTCTAAGCCATTTCTTCATATAATCTCATTCAGTATTTACACCAAACCTAGGTTGTAGGTATTATTATTAGCTCCATTTTATAGATGAGGCATCTGAGGCTCAGAAAGATAAAGTGACCCTTTCATGGCTGCAAACCTAACAGATGAAAGAGCCAGGCTTCAAATGCAGGTAGAATGATTCTAGAGGCCAAGCTCTTAACTATGAATACTTTTTCTCCCCTGAACTTAGCTCTTCTGTGTCACATTCCTTATACTTTTCTAGGTGACAGCTGCACTGATAAATTAACAGGCGACAAACGGTTGGAGCCATTACCTTTTTATATGTTCTTATTCCAGGTATTTTGACTTTCACCTTTAAAAACATCATATACAAATAATTTTAAAGAGCAAATGATGGGGCTTTCATGCTTTCAGGTCCCTGAAATACACACCAAATAGGAAGCTGCTTACTATCTCTTCACTGGTCAAACTTGGGTGAGCTCATTCTACCTAGCTGTCCTTACACTATGTGCTTTCACCTGGGGTCTTTTGACCACTTCATTTCTACAAGTGTGCAGTGGATTTATTTTGCGGACTATGATGCTGAGGATAGGTTTTCAGGCTGAGGAGACCTTAGATGCTATTTTGCTCTGGGCATTTCCTTCCACCTCAATAGAAATCATGGATCTGAAGGCTGCCCAGATATATACAATTATCATGTATGTTCCCTTAGGTTCAAGGTGCTGAAAGTATGAGAAGCCTTTATAATTTGTAGCCCCATTCAGCAAACAAACTTTTCTAGAGGGATTAAATTTGAAAGCCAATGAAACAAGAGGGGGATGATATGGTTATGATAAAAAAAACTGAACTGGCAGTCAGGAGCCTTAGTTCTGGCCTTAGCTCTGCCATGAGAGACTGTACAAACCTTCAACAACTAACTCTCCCTTTATGGTTCTATTTCTTCTTCTGTACTCAAACTAAACTAATGAACCCAAATGGCAGTGAAGTAAGAAATACACTAACTGACATTCTCCTATAGCACAGACAGAGCCCAAGCAGCCCTCACAGCCCAAGGCAAGGACCCTGGTGTAGTGGAGAGAACCGAGGCTTTAAAAAAAAATGAGAATTAGCCTTGGACTCTTTCATCTCCTGGCTGTATAACCTTGAATAAGTCACTTCATTTCTCTGATTCTCAGACTCTTCATGTATAAAAAGAGGAATAATAATAATAACTACCTCACAGAATCGTTGTGAAGATTCAACAACACATTCCACATAAGGAATATAGCACACTGCCTCACACATAGTAAGCATTAAATAGAGCATTAACGTAATTATTATTATTAGTAGTGTATTTGATTCTGACTCCCAAGTTTATAGTCATTCTAGAGCCTATATCCTTATCTATAAAAGGGTGTAATCATTTCTATACTTGCAATCTAACAAGGCTAATATGAAGATAATATGAAGTTCATCCATTCAATAGCATAACAAATAATTATTGAGCACTGTAAGACCCTGCAAATATAGTTGTACACAGCATAGGCAAAATCCTAGCTTTCAAGAAGCTTTGAGTATAATTGGAGGAAACAGAAAACAAAACATAAATGAAGAATAAAATCATCTCAAGTAGTGAAAAGCGCTAGAAAGTGGCAGGATCCATCCATGTCTTTAAATAAGAAAATTAAATCTTTGTGTAGAGTGTCTGCTGCATGATCAACATTCAATAGCATTTGCCACAACGTTTTATTATTGTATTTATTTCCTTACCACTGAAATGTGAATTCCAGAAGAATGGATCATGTCTCTCTGTTTGATTCATCAATGTGAACTAAGGCCCTACTAGAGCCCAGAATGACTAGTCAATAAAAGTTTGCTAAACAAATATTCACATGTGCACACATATCCACTCACACACACAAATGCATATATGTACAAACAAGTTCATAGCTTGAAATAACATGGTGACACTTTAGAACATGAAGAATAAAGCAAGATCCAGCAAACTTCCAAGAAGCAAAGTTTATTTATAAAGGTGTGAGAATTACATAGGTATCACACTTATTAGCAACACTAATCCAATATAATACAACATTAGTAAACCTGTTATAAAAAAATACTAAGTCATATACAATGGGACTCACACATCGGGTGAATGTTATTCATAGACCTTTCAATAGTTTCACTATATGAATAAACATTGAATATTATAGTTTTAAAATGTTACTAAATAATAAAGACAGTAATCAGACATAGCAATGCCTTAATTTATCTGAAGGAAACTGATTTTCAACCTAGAGCTATTAATATATTCAGTCAAGCATGGGGCTACATAACATTGTAGTAATGCAAAAAAAAAAGCTCTTATTGGTTGAATCAATGAATGAATAATGAATATATCAGTACATTTTATCTTTTTGGTCCCCTAGAACCACTGGCCATTGCCCAGGCATCAATGATTTCTTGGTGTTCCCTGACTATTCCAGAGTCCACCTAAGGGCCTTAGCCCGTTTTTAGTCATGACAGGCTATTCACACTTGCATCCAGTGTCCATCCAGCTATGCTCACTAGATTTCAAAATAAATTTGCTCCTAACTTCCAAACTCTTGTCTTCTTTAATTTAATTTTTAGATCTTATACCACTCCTTCCTACACACAACAACAACAACTCTGTCACTCCAACATCAGCCATAAAGCTCCCTCATTGTTTCTGTTTTTTTTTAACTTTCCTCCAAAACAGAGTGTCATATTCAGTAGGAGATGATGACCCTTAATTACTCCTTTTTGTTTGTGGAGATAAAAACTTATAGGCAATGACTCATCTTGCATGCCACAAGGCCCTTTTTGGACCTCTAGCTGGTACAGCCCTGAAGGACTGTCTCAGGAGGAGCTCACAGTTCTGCTTAGCCTGCAGCTTTCAGCTGTACTAAAACCCACCAATGAAGAGGCCCTGAATTCTCATTTTCACTATAGCCATCACAGTTACTAGAGGTGCTGGCTAACCTTGAGTGGTTAAGGCCATCCCTTCAGGACAAAAAGCCACCACAACAGACTTTGACCTCAGTATTTGAAAATTGCTCTACACAAAAGAAAAAAATCATCTGTCTTTTATTAAGGAATCAGTAACTTTCTTAATCTATCCAGCTTACTCTCAGGATAACAGAAATAATATTCTTGGATCTGCCTTCCCTCTGCTTGTAGTGACTTGTCTGTGCTGGTGTTGCCTTGTCTCTGTCATATAATCTTAAGAGGCACACATTCTCATGAAGTATGTTTCTTGGGCCCAGCACCCCTGTCTTACTTTGACCTTACTTTGTAAAGATGGGTATACATGCTCAGTTGTACATATTTATGTATTCATAGCCCATATGCCCACACATGTAAACATATACACATTTATTAACATTAGAGAATCTGTGGAGATTCTCTGGAATTTCCTAGGTTTGCTATATAACCTGGATTGGAGAGGCAGAAAGTTGGGCAGATCATCTCATTGCATGAACACTTGCATACTGGCTTCATTAGTCTGGTCAGTGTAATTAGTCTTCTCTGTGACTAATGAAATAAGATGGCACAGTTTTCCAATTTAAGTACTGATGCAAGAAGATTAATAGCAGGCTCCCTAGCTGTTTTTCTTCCCCACAGACAGGAAACCAGAGTAAGCAGGGTTTTCCTGATACTCCCCAGAAAAGTGTGTGAGACTAAGTAGAGACACCTTAGAAAGAGATCAAAAGATACTATCATATTTTAAGACTCACTTGACATCAAATGTGAGACTGTATCATAGAGAAGGAGGAGACTGACTTGGTAAGATAATGGGGTTGTGGCTGAGAGGAGGTAGAAGAAACCTAAAGGGTATTCATTCATTCATTAAGTGAAAATATTTGTTATGTGCTGGCCCCATGTTTAGCACTGCTATAGGCACCAATTGTATCTAATTAGTATCTTAAAATGATGTCTAAATGGTATTGAACTGAACATATTTAAAACTGTGCTCGTGATTGCTCCACCCCAAGAAACCTTTCACAATCTTCCTCATCATGGCAAACAGTAACTTCATTCTTTCATTTGCCCAGGGCAAAAAAAACCTCATCTTTGGTGTCTTTCTCTCACACCCCTTATTCCAACTCATCAACAAATATTGTTGTCTGTGCTTCTAAAATATATGCAGGGCCGACCGAGTGGTGCGGTGGTTAAGTGCTGGCTTGGGAAGCCAGCGGCCCCGGTTTGGTCCCACTTGTGAGGGCCAGTGACACTGCCCTCAAAAAAAAAAAAAAAATAAAAAAAAAATAAAATATATGCAGAGTCTACCCTGACCATCTCTCACTATCTTCACTGCTACCACTGGATCCATATCTCCAGCATCTCCTACTCTGTATTATTGCAGGAGCCTATTAATTAGTCTCTCTTCTTCTACCCTTGCCATTCTACTGTCTATTTCTCATTCATAAGCAAGACTGACGCTTTTAAAACATATTAATCATGTCACTCCTTTGTACAAATTGAGCCACTTGCACTCCATGTAACTCAGAAGAAAATCCACAGACCTTATCGTGACTACTATGCTCTACATGATCTAGCCACCCCTCCTCATATTACCCACTCTGACCTCACCGCCTGCCACTCTCAGCCTCACTCACTGCACTCCAGCCACACTGGGTCCCTTGTTGTTCTTTAAATACTCTATGCTTGTCCCACATTGGGACATTTGTACTTGATCTTCCTCCCAAAATACAGATGGCTCCAACACTCACCCTCTTGTCTTTACTTCAAATGTGCCCTTGTCATCGAGGCCTTTCCTGAAGCTCTTATTTAAAATTCACACACACACACACACACACACACACCACAACCACCACCACCACCACCACCACCACCACCACCATCACCATCACCACAGCACATTTATTACCTTCCCTCCCTGCTTTTCATCTTCTGGGATATGATGCTGTTTATTATTTATTTTCTTATTATCTATCCAAATATAGTAGAAAACAAGCTTCAAGAAGGTAGTGATTTTTATCTGCATTATACAATGCAATATCTCCAGATAGCCTAGAACTGTGTCTGGCACATTGTAGGCCCTCAGTAAATATTTACTGAATGAATGAAGTGGTGAACAAGGACGCTGCTCTCATGAACATTATCTTCTGACAAGGGAAGGCAGATTATAAACAAACAAACCAGGACCTACAACAGTGATAAGCGCTATGCAAACAATTGAAACAGGCTGATGAGTAGGTAGGTTCTAGGTGGTTCTCTCAGGGTTGGTGATCAAGAGGCCTTTCTCATGAGGCAAAAATGACAAAGAGCCAAGCCACATAAAGATCAAAGGAAACACTGTTGCAGGCAGAGGAAATACCTTATGCAAAGGCTATAACTGTACTACATGTCTGTGATTTCAGTAACAGCAACCAGGCAAACACAGCTGGGACTCAGTGAGAAAAGAGAGGGAGTGGGTCAAATCATATAAAGCTTTGTAGGCCAGGGAAAGGAGTTTGGGTTTCATTGTAAATGTGAAGGGGAACCACTGGAAGCTTTTAAATAAGATGATACCTTGATAAAATGTATGTTATAAGATTACACGTGCTGCACTGCTGAGAATGGATTTCAGCAAAAGGTGAAAATGACTTGGATTATAGTAGTGGCGAAGAGAGTGCAAAGTAGGGGGTTGGGCTTGATTTAGGGGATAATAACAAGAACTAACATTCATTGAATGATTGATACTCATGTTTGACGTATTGCTCTAAGCATTATACATGGATTAATTTATCTAATCCTCAACTACTCTATGAGATTGGTACTACAGTATCTCCATTTTACAGATGAGGGTGCTGAGACAGAAAGGTTTAGCAACCTGTGATTCCATGACTCAAACCCGGGCCGTGTAACTCCAGAGCCTGTGTACCATGGTACACTATCTAAGAAAGTAGAAAAAGAACATGATTGGAGCCTTTCAAACTTCACCGAAAAATACCATTTAAGCAGTAATGTCTCTTTTTTTCTTAGGTAGCCCAGATAAAGGTCATTAATTGCTAAGGCTGTTGCAACGGCACAGTCATCGCCCAAGCTAGAGGGAAAGACAACTTTCATCACAAACATTCATACTCAGATAACCACAAATCCTTTCACATATTCAGTTTACTAGTTACAAATATCTGAATATGCCTAAGATCATAGATGTTTAAAATCACCCAGGCTAAGTAGATATTGTGACTGCGTTCATGCAAATAGACTCAGAATGACCCCCAAAAATGTTATCCCCAAAAGATGTCAGAAAGATTCCACACATCACTTATTCTAAAATGGGGCTAATCATTAAAATACAGCATTCTTTGGCATAAAGTTGTGCTAGTTAACTACCATTTGGCATCTGTCTTGCAAAGATGTTAGGTAAACTCTTGTGCTTACTTTAGACTTTCGTTGCCCTTGCTGATATGAAAAGGCCTCAGTTTTTAAACTTGATTTATCCAAGTTTAATGAAGTAAGGCTAAATAATCTCTATCAAGATTTAAAACCTAACCTTAGGGGAGCCCACTGGAGCTTAGGTCTGTGTTAAAGGCATTTTTACTATGAAGCCAATTAATCATATGCCCATAGGGGAGAGAAAGGGGAAGTTACTCATTCCCTAAGTTGAACATAATTATACTAAATCAAGTTATGGAAACACTGAGCACATTTATGCTAGGACCCTTGCCTCAGATATAAGTAATGTCCTTGTCTATGTGACATATACATAAGAAGGCACAGAGAGCTAAGAATAAATTGGCACCAGCAAGTGCTCTTTAAATGCACATTTTAGAAAAGTGGAGTTGGCATTCAGCCATTCTTTTAGGAGTGCTAGTGTCTCTGCAGCTCAATCACAGAATCCTGTATCTGAAGAGATCTGCCCCAGGCACCTTGCCTTTTAGCTGATGATAGCTATACCATCCAGAATAAATAGGAACTTATTCACTTGTTGAAGTTCTCTAGGCTTCTTCATTCAACCTTTCTGATATTTTTAACACCAGGCACTCCAGAAGTTCTTCCTATTAAGAATATTTATCTGCCAGAGAATTGGAGTTATCACACCACCCCCACCAGCATTCAGTAACTACCAAAACAGCCTATTCTTTTTTTTTTACCACTTGCCTCTAATTTTTAAAAGAATTTTTTAAAATATAGCTAACATAATATATTGTATTAGTTTCAGGAGTACACCAAAGTTATTCAACATTTATATACCTAAAGAAGTTATCACCATGATAAGTCCAGCAACCATCTAACCCCATACCATGCTATCACAATATTATTGACTATCTTCCCTATGCTTTACTTTACATCCCCATGACTTATGTGTTTTACAGCTCGAACTTTGAACATCTTATTTCCCTTCACCTTTTAAAAATATTTCAATTGCAGTTGATATTCAATGTTATTTTACATTAATTCCAGGTGTACAGCATAGTGGTTAGGCATTTATATAAATTAAGAAGTGATACCCCCTGACTAGTCTAGCACCCACCTGGCACTATACATAGTTATTACCATATCATTGACTATATTCCCTATGCTTTACTTTATATCCCCATGACTATTTTGTAATTACCAATTTGTTCTTCATCCCTTCACCTTTTTCACGCTGGCCCCTAACCCAGTTCCCATCTATCACCCCAATGAAACTAGTACACCATACATTGTTATCACAATTTTATTGACTATATTCCTTATACTATACCCTGCATTCCCCTGACTACTTTGTAACAACCAATTTGTGCTTCTCAACCCTGCTCCCTTCTGGCAACCATCAAAATATTCTCTGTATCTCTGGGTTTCTTTCGGTTTTATTTGCTTGTTTATTTTGTTCTTCAGATTTACATATAAGCAATATCACACAGTATCTGTCTCTCTCTGTCTGACATACTCCACTCAGCACAATACTTTCCAGGTTCATCCATGCCACCACAGATGGCAAGAACCAATTCTCTTCCATGGCCAAGCAGTATTCCATTGTATGTATGTACCACATCCTCTTTATCCATTTATCCATTGACAGAAACTCAGGCTGCCTCCATATTCTCACCATTGTAAACAATGCTGCAGTGAACATATGGATGCACACATCCCCTTAAGTAGTGGTTTGGGTTTCTTCGGATAAATACACAGAAGTGGGATTACTAAGTCCTTTGTCACTTGTTATAGCCTTTGTTTGAAAGCTTATCATCTCTGGTATAAGTGTTTCTAGCCAGCTTTTTTTGTTTGTTTGTTTCCATTTTCATGAAATATTTTTTCCCCTCACTTTACTTTTCACTCTGTGTCTTTCTATTTGAAGTGAGTCTCTTGTAGCCAGCATATGTAAGGGTTTTATTTTCTTATCCATTCAGCCACCCTATGTCTTTTGACTGGAGCATTTAATTTGTTTACATTTAAAGTAATTGTTGATGCAAATGTTGTTGCTGCCATTTTATTATTCATATTTTTGATTTCTTTTTTATTCTTCTTAAAGAAGTCCCTCTAAGATTCCATGTAATACTGGTTTGGTGGTGATGAACTCCTTTAGCTTTTTCTTGCCTGGGAAGCTCTTTATCTGTGCTTCCATTCTAAATGATAGTTTTGCTGGGTAGAGTAATCTTGGTTGTAGGTTCTAGCTTTTCATCACTTTTTGTGCCAATCCCTCTGGATTGCAAAATTTCTGTTGAGAAATGAGCTGACAGTCTTATGGCGGCTGCCTTGTAGGTAACTAACTGCATTTCTCTTGATTATTTTAAGTGTCTCTCTTTGTCTTTAACTTTTGGCATTTTAATTATGATGTGTCTTGGTGTTGGCTTTTGTGGGTTCATCTTGTTTGGCACTCTCTCTGTTTCCTGGGCTTGAATATCTATTTTGCCAGGTGAGGGAAGTTTTCTGTCATTATTTCTTCAAAAATTTTTCAATTCATTGCTCTCTCTTTTCTCCTTCTGGTACCCCTGTAATGTCGGTATGTTTGATGTTGTTTCAGAGGTCTCCTAAACTATTCTCATATTATTTGATTCTTTTTCCTTTTTGGTCTGCTGATTGGATGTTTTCTGGTACCTCATCTTCTAAATCTCTGATTTGATACTCTGCTTTATCACATCTACTGTTGCTTCCCTGCAATTTATTCTTTATTTCAGATATTGTATTCTTTATTTCTGACTGCTTCTTTTTTATGTTTTCTATCTCCATTTTTATGTTTCCTGTCTCTTTGTTGAAGTTCTCCCTGAGATCATTGAGCATCCTAATAACCATTGTTTGGAACGCTGTGTCTGGTAGATTACTTTTCTCCATTTTGTTTGGTTCTTTCTCTGGAGCTTTGCTGTGTTCTTTTATTTGGGACATGCTTCTGTGTCTCCCCATTTTGGCTACCATCCTGTGTTTGTTTCTATCTATTAGGTATCATTGGTATGCCTCCAGGTCTTCGTAGAGCCTTAGGTAGTAGGTGTGCTGTTGAACCCAGTCACACACTCTCCCTGCTCACCAGAGCCAGGTGCTCCAGGTTTGTCCCTTGTTTTGGTTGTCTGTGCTCTCCTGTTGTACTTGAGCCTTGATTGCTGTTTGCACATCAATGGGAGGGACTGACACTCAGGCTGATTTGTTGTGAGGGCTGGCCATGACTATAGTGGGGAAACTGCTGTGGGGGGCTGACCCTATAGAGCAGGATTTGCTTTGCAGGGCTCTGGTGCCTTTAGAGTGTGCCCCTTGGGTGTGTTTCCCTTGGAGGTGGCCAGGTGATGCTCTAGCTACGTCTAAAGCTGACCACTGGGTGTGCCAGAACTAGGGCTTCCTGGGAGGCCACAGGCCAAGTGCAGCTGCAGCCTGTGCCCTGCCTATGGCCACCTGGCATAAGCCACAAAGCAATCCATAAATGTCCACTGCCCGCAATGGGCTTGGAGTTGCCTTGAGAGGTCAAACTGCAAACCAAGGCCAGCTATTGCTAATGCTTGGCTTAGGGCCGCTCACCCAGAGATATGGGACATGCTGTGGCCAGTTGCAACTTGTTTGGGTTTTTTGAAACTTTGAGGGATTTTAGGAACATCTTCAGCATAAGCCGAGACAGGCCATATGTACAGGAAAGCCACTGGAAGTGGCTTGAATATGCCCCAAATTTGGATGGGGCAGGGTCTCAAGGCATCATCAGGGCAGGGCAAATAAAGGGTGTTAGGTAGGTTGATGGAGATTCAGATATGGCGGCCATCTGTGTCTGCACACCAGATGACAGAGGGCACAACAGAGAAACAATGGCTTCTGCCAGCTCCTTCAGTAGGGATAAAGCTGCCCCTCCAGCCATCACTCTAAAACTAGACAATTGGTTCCTCTCCATAATCCCCTGGTGTCTTTTGAGCTGCTGCCCAGTGCTGGAGCTCAGAGGGAGTGAGTCCATCAGCAAGTAAGTTTGTGCACAGGCCCTTTAAAAGGAGCACCTGGGACTGTAGTCACCCTGGTTTCTCTCAGCCACAATCTTCACTGGTTTTCACATCTGGAAGTTATGGGAACTTCTGTCCCCAGCACTGGAACCCTGGGCTGGGGAGCCTGGTGTGGGCCTGAGACCCCTTGTTCCTCCAGGGAGGTCCTCCACAGCCAAGATATCCCTTCCAATTTTTAATGGTCAGCCGCAGGTGTGGAAACATCCTATGCTGTGTCTCTGTCCCTACCAGTTTCAAGGTGATTTCTTCTGTGTGTCCTTAGTTGTAGGGCTTTAGTTCAGCTAGACTTCAGGTGATTCTCAATGATGGTTGTTTTATAGTTTAGTTGTAATTTTGATCTGGTTGTGAGAGGTGGTAAGCACAGTGTTTATCTACTCTGCCATCTTTACCAAAAATCCCGCAAAACAGCCTATTCTTGATCATTATTACCAATCAGCCTTCCGGCCAGGTTCAATGAGGACCAGTTCTCATTGAGTAAAACAAGCATCTGGGAAGCTGAGATAGGAATTGGACAATGAGCTGCATTACACTAAAGAGGGCTTTCTTTGGTTGGGATATGTTGTCTAATACTCTAGACCTAAAACTGGAGTTACCGAGACCTTTTACTGCATCCGTGAGAAGGAATCCCTTTATCCATTCTCTACTTTGTCTTAGCCTTTATGATGTACACAAGGCCATAGAGAGCTTTCAGCACAATCCCTGGCTTTATTTTGAATAGTAATATTAGGGTTGCAAAAAAGTCCATATACACAAGGTATACTCTTATAGTACATTAAGTCCCTGACTTACGAATGAGTTCCATTCTGGGAGAACATTCAGAAGTCAGATTCATTCATAAGTCCAACAAAGTGAGTCTTATACACCTTTGACACAAATATACAATGTAAAGCATAAAAGAATCTAAACACACACACACACAAAATACTGTAATTATTTTTACTTTTACAGTTACTTTAAAATGGTGGCACAGTACAGTACAACAACTAGCATATAGGGGATTGCATGGAGTGAACTGACAAGAAGAGAATTACTAACAGGAAGAGGGAGGGTAGGTGGTAGATGGTGGAGCTCAAGGGTCATCAGCAATAGGAGATGGAGGGCAAGATGGAATTTCACTCACACCTGATGTTAATGACACAGGTTTTTTGATAGATTAAATTCTGTCCACCCTCTTGAAAAAATGATCCCACGATGTCTGAGGTAGTAGCTCTTTTTTTCTCATCATAGATGACTCCATAGCCCTGGATGGCATTCTGAACGTCTGCTGCAACCTTTGTGTATCTTTCTACCTTGGGGTCCTGTGCCTCAAAACCTAACTGTGCCTCTTCAAGTAAAGAAAATCCCCTTGCCATTTTCTGTGTTGTGCATCTCTTTGGTTCTTCAGTTACATCTTCCTCTTGGCTCTTTTCATCTTTTCACTGGGCCTCTAATTCTGTCAGGTCCTCATTAGTAAGCTCCTCGTGTTACACAGCAAGGAGTTCAATGAAGTCACCCTCTTGCAGATCTATTGGGTTGCCAGAAAAGTCATGACACATTTTTGCAATAAAAAACAGAAAAAATATGTCATGACTTTTCCTACAACCCAATAGCTGCATCTTCTTGCTAAGGGTCACTAAGTTGTTGAGGACCTCTTTAGACTCCTTACCTATCTTATCAAGTCCATGAACTTCATGAACAAACTGTGGGCAAAGGTTCTTCCATAACCCATTAATGGTGACAGCTGAAACCTCACACCAAGAAAAGCTGATGTTTTTTATGGCCTTGAAGATGTTATAGTCCTTCCAAAATTGTCACAAGGCTGTTTCTGTTTCATCAATTGCCTTCACTGCCTGATGAAAAGTTTGATGTAAATAATATTTCTGGAAAGTCACAATAACTCCTTGGTCCATAGGTTGGATGAGCGCCATAGTATTTGGTGGCAGATGCACTACTTTGACGTTGGAATGAAAGCCATCCATGAATTGCAGGTGATCTGGTGCATTGTCAAGCAACAAAATAATTTTGAATAGGATAGCTTTCTCCAAACAATATTTCTCTATCTCTGGGATAAAGTGGTGGAAAAACCAGTCCTGGAAAATGGTCCTGTGTAACTCAGGCTTTGGAGTTATTCTTCCACACAACAGGTAGAGAGCCCGTGGTGGCTATGTTTTTGAGAGCTCTTGGGTTCTCTGAATGGCAAACTAAGAGGCTTTAGTTTCATATCACTGGAAGCATTGCCACCAAACAAGAGTATGTCTGTCCTTTGCTGCTTTGAAGACTGGCATCACCTTTTCCTCTTTACTGATATAACTTCACTCTGGCTTCTTCTTCCAGTACAGCCCTGTCTCATCAATGTTAAAAACCTATTGGGGTAAATAAGCACCTTTATCAACAATTTCTCTAAGTGTTGCTGGAAATTCTTGGGCAGTTATGGTATCTACATGCTCAGAGTTATCACTTACTTTTACTTTGTGAATGTTGACTCTAGCATTGAATCTGTTACACCATCCATGGCTAACAGTAAAAGATGCACCCTGTTCACCCCAGTTTTTCTTCAAGTCTTTAAACAGGCTTTTAGCTTTTTCTTGAATAAACATTAAGTTGAGTGGGACTAGACGCTGATGCTGATCCTGCATCCACACACTGAGAAGTTTCTCCATCTCCTCGGTCACTTTACCACGCTTTTGGGATATGACTGTTGACATCATTGGCACCACAGACTTCACATGTTCCATGATCTTGTCCTTGTTCTTTAGAATTGTGCCAATGGTTGAACAATTCATGTTTTAAGAATGAGCGACATTTACCTTCTTTTGCCTAGGTTCAATCTCTTAGTTATTTTCACTTTTATTTCCATGGTTATTGCTTTGCGCTTCCTAGCAGTGCCCTCCACATCACCACTGCTTTTCCTCTTGCTTCCGGACATCCTGGGCTCTGACTGAGCACTGTACTACTGTACATTATCACACTGTACAGCAAACACACAGCAGCACAGCTCTGACAATGTCCAGCAGACACGTGAGCTACTTCCACGATCTGTTTGCATCTACGAATGTAAGTAATGCGAGGTCCGTTCGTATCTGTGAACGTTTGTAACTCGAATGTTCATAAGTCGGGGACTTACTGTACTTAAAATTGTAATTAATGAATTATATGTGTGACTCTTTTTTTATAATGTAGTCTCCCTTTTAGACTATAAGTTCTCTCAGAGGCCACAACATTCTTGTACATGTCCACACCTTTAGTGAATTGTTTAATGCCTGACATAGAGTATTTGATCACTAAATGTTTGCTGAATAAATATACAAAAAGTGAGAGCAATGCATAGAGAACAAAGTTCGCTTCACCATAGACTAGCCGACAGATGTGAAGAGAGAACTTTCTTCCACACTACCTTGGCATGTGATATCTGCCCTGTCTTGGAACTTTTGCCAAACCTCACTTTCGCCATGTTAAATTTACCTCAGAATTTTCTGCCATAACATGATTTTTTGCCAGTCATTCATTCCGGTCACATCAAAAGAACACAGAACAAACCATAATTTAAAAATGGACAACTTCCCAAATCAAATGTGACTCTGACCCAAGTCAGGAGAGGAAGAAACAGTAATTCATTCTGGCACCTTAATTAATTATCACACAGATTGCTTATTGATTTTCTTGTATTCACTCCAATGCTTTACAAGGCACACTCCTTTCAAACAAAGTGTGGACAGCATAAGGAAGGCCTACAGATCAAAATATATCTAAATATTTGGGGAAACAAGATCAGAAAGTTTTCTAGGAATCATTTCAAATTGTGCTCAGGCATATATAGATCCTGTCAAATACTGGGAAATATATTTCTTTTACTCAGGTGGCCAAGTTTATTGGACTCTGAAGCAAGACAAAAAACATTTCATTGTGTAATATGCTCCAAAGGTGTTTTTTTTTCTTGGTAGGTTATGACCAGTAGTAGGGTCAAGTGGGAAATCCAGTCAAGAATTATGGGTAGAACCAGAGAGGAGATGAGTAAAACTGGAAAACAGGAGACTGATCAAGAAAAATAGGCCCGGGGACGGCCGAGTGGCTCAGTTGGTTAAGAGCTGGCTTGGGATGCCAGCTCTGAGCAGCAGGGCCTCTGGTTCAGTTCCCACATGGGCCAATGATGCTGCGCCCTCTACAGCTAATATGGTGAACAATGGTTTGACCTGGAGCTGGGCTGCTGTGAGTGGCTGGCCAGGGTGTAGGCTGCAGTGGGGCTGCAGTGGGCTGCCATGAGCTACGTGGCTGGCAGCCAGTGTGAGTGGACAGCGACAGCTGCCATGAGCCACCATGAGCGGCGGTCCAATAGCTGGAGACCGACTGCCTCAGCGGGGAAGAGTGAAATGATCATAATACCAACATGTGCCAGTGAAGCGACGTCCTCCACAACTAGATTAAAGAACCAAAGTACAGTAACTTGTCTGTTCCCCTTCCCTGATTCCCCAACACTGTTGCCCTCCCCCAATTCCCCAATAAAATCTTTTTAAAAAACCAGAAAAGTAGGCAGACCTAGTTGTGAAAATCATGCTTAGAAAGTAAAATGAAAGAATTATAAGCTCTGCTTTATCAACACAAACAAATAAACAAACAAAAAACAGAGAATACAAAAGAGAGAAAAAGTGAAAATAAAGATTGAAAGTGGGAGGCAGAAGGAAGAAATTGAAGGAGTCAGGAAAGGACAAAAATTCTGTAAAAAATATATGGGAACATTACACAATGAAGAGGGAAATAATGTTAAAATTCCGAAGTACCCAGCCTTAAAAAAGGACCTTTCACCTCTTGGGGTCCCAATATAGGTGTCATAGATATTCCTACTACATGCTATTTCAGAGGTATTTTTTCACACATCTTCTTTCTGGAATGAGCTTTGTGTTCTATTCTTAGAGAAAATGATAGAAACAAAAATTAAGATACCAGAACCCTTTTCCCCTATATGATGGGTACATTGCCCAGCTCTGTTCCCTACAGTTTCAGGCAGAGTCGCATGTATCAAAGGTAACTCAGACTAGGAGATTCTGTGGAAGCCTTAACAATCTTAAAACTTTGTGCAGGAGACCCTGATTAAATTTTTTATATTTCTATCAAGGTAGTTTACATGGGGGCCAGGTGAAGCATTAAGCTATGGGAATGTAGTTGGAGTTAGGGGAGAGGAAGGAGTGAGGGGGAAAGACCACTGAAAATTCAGAGAACCATACAATGGGATATTTTCCAATTACAGTTAATTACTGCTACACAACAAACAGCATATGTATGTTAAACTTTCAAACTTTTATGGTGCGTACAAGTAAATAAATAGGCTTTTGTACCATCTTAAGTGGGAGAATTTTATAAAGTGAAGGTAAACAGATATGCAATTCCACCTGAAATTGAATGTTGCTAAGCCTTGAGGTTGAGGTTTCACCTCAGTTGACCTTGGTGGTATACAACCACCATATTCTGCACCGTACTGCCCCGCCCAGCAATGAGACATGCATATCCATTTCTGTTGTAAAAAAAAGAAAGGTCCACAAAGTCTGTGTTATTCTGGACCTGGGTCAATATCCTGTGGGGACCTTGGTACCTTTAAGTTGTTACAGCTTGTGAATGACTGACTGGACAGCTCAAAGTATCACAAAGATACCTGATTAGAGTTAGGGCAAGTGATGGATTTTTGTATTTATATATGTAATGAACTATAAAATTTACCCTTTTAAAATATTAAATTCAGCAGTTTTAGTATATTCACAAGGTTGTGCAATCATCACCACTATTCAATTCTAAAACATTTTCATCATCCCTAAAGAAACACCACACCCGTTAAGTTGTAACTCTCTGTTCTCTCCATATAATTGTTGATCCATTTGGAGTTAAGTTTTTGTATATGGTGTGAGGTAAGAGTTCAAGTTCATTCTTTAGCATGTGAATATCCAGTTGTTTAGCACCATTTGTTTAAAAGACTATTCATTTCCCATTGAACAGTTTTGGCACCCTTTTCAAAAATCATATATATATATATATATATATATATATATATATATATATATATATATATTCAATTTTATTCCATTGCTGTATTCCATGTCTACCTTTAAGCCAGTACCATGTAGTCTTGATTACTGTTGCTCTGTAATATTAATAGACTAAAGAGGGAGAATTCAAGAAATGGTCATCTCAGTGGACAGAAAAAGCCCAGGTTAAAGTAGACAGTTTAAAAAACCCAATACCCTTTCCTTATAAAAACCAATAAATGAAAAGTCCAAAGGAACTTCCTCAACCCAATAAAAGTAATCTATGAAAAACCCAAAAATAGAGGCATGCTTAAGTGCTGAAAAACTGAAAGTTTTACACTGAACATCAGGAATGAGACAAGAATATCCACTCTTCCTAGTTCTATTCAATATTGTACTGGAGGTACAGGGTAATAGGCAGGGCAATTAGGCAAGAAAATGAAATTATAAAAATCCAGACTCAAAAAGAAATAAAACTATTTATTTCCAGATGACATGTTCATGTATATAGATAATCCTCAGGTACCCAATAAAAATCTATTCGAGATAACAAATGAATTCAGCAAGGTTGCAAGATATAATATCAATATACAAAAACATACAACAGCAATGAATAATCTGAAAAATGAAATTAAGAAAAAAACGCCATTAATAATAGCATACAAAATACTTAAAAATAAATTTAACCAAGGAAGTACAAGAGTTATGCATTGAAAACTATAAAACATCATTTAAGGGAATTAAAGAACACCTAAATAAATGGAAAGACATGCTGTATTCATGGATTGGAAGACTTAATGTTTTTAATATGGAAATACTCCCCAAAGTGGTCTGCAGATTCAATGCAATTCCTATCAAAATTCCAACGCTGCTTTTTTTATTTGCAGATATGGATAATTTAAAACTTCATAAAGAATTATAAGGGACTCTGAATAACCAAAATAATTTTAAAAAGGAAGAACAAAGTTGGAGGAATCACATTTCTTGATGTCAAAACTTAACTACAAATCTACAGTAATCAAAACATTGCAATTCTGGCATAAGGATAGACACATAGATCAATTGAATAGAATTGAGAGTCCAGAGGAAAAAAGAACACACACACATCTATGGTTAATTGATTTCAACTAGGGTGTCAAGGTCATTTAATGGGGGAAAATAGTCTTTTCAGTATATGAATATGTATTCTTATACACATACATACATATTGTATATGTGTGCAACAGTGGTATGTATAAAATATTTTATTGAATCTGTTTATCAAGTTGTTCATTCTTTAGTCTCTGGAAACACTAAGGAACAAAAGAAAGTAATACACTGTGATAGGTCTTTTACATTACTTGAAATATATGGGTGATTACTCTGTTTTACAGGTAAGGATAATTAGTCTCAGAAAAGCTAAGAATTTTCCCACAGGAAAATGCACAGATCACAAAACTTGAAGGTGGCATATCCTGGATCTAAAGCAGGATGTATGACCCCATAAAGCAAGATGTTTCCATTGCACCAAGCAGATTAACAAAACTTTACTAATGTTTTTTTTCACACCCGAAGAATGGCTTAGCACATACTCCAATCATCAGCCTTCCATGCACTATTGCCTATTGCCAAATAAGGATTAGAGGTGACACTGACCTCAAAGACCTGGTAATGCACTTTTTGGAAAACATTTTCAGATTTAATATATACTCACAAAAGATACTCACATAACCCTGTGATGTAACCAGGAATATACTCTCCATATTATAGATGAAAACAATACATATTATCACCATCATCATCATCACAACTCACATTTATTGAATGTTCCCCTTGTGCTAGACACTGTGTTAAACACTTTACGTGCTTTATCTTATTAATTCTCAGCAAATAATTTATGAGATTGCTTCTGTTATTAGCACTTGTTATACAGGGAAGGAAACTGAAGGTCAGAGAAGGTAAATTTATTTTACCTGTGGTCCCATGGCTGATAATGGAGTTGGGATTTAAACTCTGGTGTGCCTTACTCCAAGGCCAATGCTTCTTTCTACTACTAGCCTCTTTAGTAGACTAGCTGTAATTTTGCATTCTTTCTCCCCTTCGATCAGAAAGATAATTTTTTTTTTTAAAAAAGGGCTGTATCAAACTTTTTACATTTATTTTGTTGAATCTTCCCTAAGTTTGCTCTGGTTCTGGATGCTCTTCTGTATGATGTGGCCTTTTGAGTTCCACTTTTCCACTTCTGAACAGATTCAGCTCACTTCAGAGCTTCAGAGTGTCCCTCCTGCCTTTTTCCTTGTTCCCTTTTCTGCCTAATACTTGTCATTTTTCCACTCCCTTCTTCATCCCCCAGTACCACACAGGTGGATGAGATGGCTGACTATATTGTGATTTGAGGAGATCCAAGAAGATAATATAGCTTCACAAACCCTTGTTTGAAATCTCATCACATGATATTAACTTCTGTTTTCATGGTTGTTCTATGTTTTAAAGGGTCATATTTAAAACCAAATGGTCCTGGAAAGAATTGTCAACTTTTATTTAACACTTAAAATGTAATTTGTTGACCAGGCCATGCAGAATAGAGCCCATTGTGAGCAAAGGTGTGTGTGTGTGTGTGTGTGTATGTGTGTGTGTATGCATGTGAGTGTGTTTATAAGCCCTAGTGTGCAGGAGAGGAGCTTATTGGAATAGGAGCATAACCTAGACAAGCTTTCTATCCACCTTTGTCCATTTTCCTTTCTTTCCAATTGTGGGCCTTGGTTAGGGTTCAAAGCATAAAGAAAGGTTCACATTTGAGATCTATAAGGGGGAAAAGGTAGATGGGGGAAGAATATGATTTCTGCCCATTTTTTTAACCTCCAGTCAAGCCCTTCTTTGATATATGTATGAGAGCACACATTGTTTTGTAACACATTAAAACTGCATCATTTATCAGACACACAAGGAAAACTATGGAAAATAAAAGCATAGGAACTGGAGGGAGCTAAACTAGAGTTTACACATATTAGCTGTGCAACCTTTGGAAATGTGACCTCTCTGCATCTCTGTGTATTAAGAATTTAAACTTAGAAATGAGGCCTAGTTTTTTCCCTGAGCTCCTACAAGATAATCTTTGTTTGCCTAGGCGCTCTGGGCTAGCCAGATAGTAACAATGTGACTTAGAGCAGGGGCTTTGGGTCACATAGTATCAGTCGACCTAGAAACTGAAATCAACCATGTGGACAATCAACCAGCCATGTCTATGTAATAGTCTTAATACAAACTCTGAACACTGTAGCTTGGGTGATCTTCCCTGGTTGGCAATACTGCTTGCATAGTGTCACACAGCAACGTCAAGAGAGTAACGTGTCTTGACTCCACACAGAGTGGATGGTAGAAGCTCCATGTTGGGTACTTTTCCTGATTCTGCCCTATGTGCTTCATCCCTTGGCTGATTTTTATTTGTATCCTTTCCCTGTAATAAACCGTAACTGTGAATATAATACCTTTCAGTAAGTTTTGTGAGCCTTTCTAGTGAATTATCTTTCATAACAATGGTTTTGGGAACCATTCAAACTTGCAGTTGCTGTCAGAGTGAGGGCAGTCTCAAGGAGCGAGCCCTTTAACTTTGCAGTTGGCCCTAAATTTTTGCAACCTTAGTTTTTTCATGGCTAACATAGGAATGATACCACCTACCTAGTTGAAGGATAATTATAAAGATGAAATAAAATAAAACATTAAAAGGATCTAGAACTCAGTAGGTTCTTCAAAAAAAGGTAGGTGTTATTACCAACTACCCATCATTGATCACTGTCATCAATAACCGTTTTTGTGTGGCTTATGACATATATATGTTGTCTGTTTCACACATAAGTGTCTCAACTCTTCAACGATTCTTGGAAATAACTAATATTTCCATTATCGATGAAAAAATGAAGGGCTAATGCAGTTAAGTGACTTATTAATTAATGTATTCAATAGGGAAGTGGAGAGTGCCTACTTCATGTGAGGCATTGTGTTAAGTGTTGTAGATGCAGTGGGGAACAAAGAAGACATGACAGTAGCACTCATGGGGTTTACTCTCCAGTGAGAGAGACAAACGTTAAACAAATAAATGTCAAAACATGGAATTAAATTTTTGATAAATACTATGAAAAAAACTGGAGAGAATACAATTAAATATAATACTGAGTGACACTGGTAGGACTTGAGCCCAGATTTTTGAAGACTAGTGTTCTGTCTAATGTACTAAGGGGAAAAGTTTCCCTTGAAAGGATTTTCAGTGCTAAACCTGGAACAATCCCGGGCAAACCAGGATCGTTAGTCACCCTGAAGTCTAGAGTCCGGTGACTTGACCCTTCATATTGTAAATACAATTCTTGTATGTGTGACCTTCGTAAGGGATTGTTTCAAGTGAGTTAGCAACAGAAGAGAATCAGACGGCAGATAACCCAGAAATTGTTAACAGCAAAAGACACTCATGGGAAAATCACTGCCAAGGGCTCCTTTTTGCAATGATCTCCAGGCCATCATTGGTGAAGGGCTGCTCCAGTTGGAGAAAAAAGCTACAGTGTGGTCAGGAAGCATATGCATTGAGTATGCACTTCAGGTTAGTTTCAGATGGTGTGACTCTCACTTATGCTTTTATTAAAGTAAAACTTTTTTTTAAAAAAATCTTAAAATCACCTGCAGTTCCAAAAGCAGTTAATTTATATAAGTCACACACAAACACAGTTAGCGAGAAGAACAGAGCTTTCAACCAGCAAACGCAACTGCCACTAACGTAGAGCTGAACAGTTCCTCTAAGTATCAAGGCCCAGCTGGATCCTGAGCTGTTATGGTTCATATTTTTTAAAATAATTTTTACATTCAGGGAGCCAGAATAGTGCATGGCTAATTAGGAATGGAAGTTGAAACCAGGAAAACCCTAGAGTGTACCCAGGAGGAAGTAGCGATTTTGGAAGTGGGGAAGAAGGAATGGTGTAACAACAAATATTTCAGGGCATAGTCTTGGAGTTAGAAGATCTCTCATACCTGAGACAAGAACACTTCCTGCCATCTGAAGGCTGTCACCAATTTTTATATTGTCTACCCATTGATTTAGTTCTAAGAGAATCATACAAATTTGGACTTGATAGTCTCTAAAAGAAGTTGAGGTAAACTCAGGGGACTGCCAGGCCTGTATTGATAGACTTTTTTAGGAAAGCATCCTGAAGGAGTTCTATCTCACATAATTAGTTATGATTTGTGTTAAGTGAAAACAGCCTTGGTACTCTAGCCACAAATGATTGGATCAGGAATGTGAGCATGGATGAAGAAGGAAGATGGGGAATAATTATGTCATTTTCCTGCATCACTTCAGCTTTGGGTGGCTTGCACCTCATCAGGGAGAATAAGAAGCCCAGAGTTTATCCGTTTGGGTTCTTGACTAAGGCAAACTGCCCACTTCACACTGACAGTTACTTATTCCTCTTCTTCCTCCTCTTTTTCTTCACCTTACCTTAACCTCTCCCCTCCCTCTAATTTTTTAATAAAACAGAATGCAGCAAAATCTGATAATGAACTATAAATAGTTAGGAGGTAACAGCTACTGATGCTTTTATACAAAATGCTTTCTGGGATATTAACTCTTATTGCTTTTCCTAAAACTAAGAAGGCAGTACAGAGTAATAGTGATTTAGAGATTGGACTTTTGGTATTAAACAAGAGTGAACTCTTGTACTTGCTGTGGGACCTTTGACAAGTAATTTAATTGTCCTAAACCTCTATTTCATCATCTGTAAAAGCGAGTATTAAATGAAGTACTGAATGAAAAATGCTTGAAGGGTGCCTAGAGCACAATAAAACAGTCAGTATACTCAACATTGGCTATTGTTTTCATTGTTACATTATAATTCCTCCTACTGTCATTAGTACTCCTAATAACACTCTTGACACACAGCAGGGGCCAGATAAAATGGAATCAGTGCAAGTAAGTGTTATGGATTCAGAATACAGGGTGGAACAGAAGGTAGGGAAGGGGAATCCAGGCTTGTCTGGGACATTGTGCTAGAAGATCCTGGCCTAGAGAGGAGACCATTGAGTATATTAGGGTTGGGCAGCTTGGAGAAGGAGAAGCAAGCAGAGAGTATGAAGAATAATGGGGACTCGCTTCACCTACCTCACAACTTGGTTTATCTTAACACCTGACAATGTTTACACATTCATATCTATAGATTTCCTCTTCTCTTGCTAGGCTGAGAAAGGTTTTGGAGTAGAGGACGGGAATAACAAGCATTCCCAAATGAGGTGGTGTCTAATCGTGCATGTAGAAAGAGTATCATGGCTGAAAATAGTTTGGAGGAGTACAGAATGTTGCTTCCATTTAAGGAAGAAAACACTGGTAATCTGCTTAAATGAAAATCAATTTTAGTAGCTCTTTTATTACACTTTTATGGTCTGCTAAGTTCCATCCTTTTCATGCTGCCGAGTCAATGATATGTAATTCTATACCAATGATAAATTTTCCTTTTGAAGAGAAGTGAAAGCTTTAACTTTTTAATAAGAATTATTTCCCTAGACTCTTTATCTAGTATTCAAGCTGTTTAATTTGTTAGGCTATATCTTTGATTCACAAAACTTTAAGTGACACTAATCAGGCAAAGCTATTTTCATTATTAATATACGACAATGCTAATCTAGTGTGACTTGACTCTTTAGCCATAATATTAAGGTTTTTCTTCACCCTAAAGCCGATTGTAAGATTAGCAATAACATTTAATATTCTCATATTATCTACTTATTTTACTGATGTTACACTCATTGAAGATTAACTGGCACTAATAGGTGGGTGTCTATTTAAAAATATACATTTAATTCTGGTATTTTCAGGAGACTGATATAATCTCAACATCACATGTAAAGTGGCACTAAAGGTAAAATTTATAATACAAAAAAACAAAGCAATCAAATAAAATAAAAGACAGCATAACCTACAGCCTTCTCTAGGTTTTGATCTTTCTAGATTATTATTATAATAAGTCCTCATTAATGAGAACCTCACATTCTCAAGTTTTGTTATCATTTGGACACAGGCTGGGCTTAAGTTGACTTTGCATTAATTATGAAGAAAGGCTTTGCTAAGCAAATTAACAGTATAAACAGAAATGCTGGAGGAATATTCAAACTACTTAATAGACCAAACTCTGCTTTCAAAATCTTAATTCTATCTCATTATTACAGTGATTATAATTACAAATGAATCTTATCTTTCATTAAAGTAGGCCCAGCATGATTCTTGCTCATCACCAACTACCCAGCACTCATTTTCACATATTCTACTGTTTAGAATCACAGGTTCAGACTGGCCTCTCCCACAATTGGTCTGAATTAAAAGTGCTAATTATTGACCATTTGGATAACTCAGTATCCTTTTCTGGTAGAGCTTCATAAACATGATTATGTTAACATGTAACAAACTCCCTTTAAACAGACTGGCATTTCCAGTAGATCTTAGAGAAAGAATCACACAATGGAGTATGTCACAAGCATGTATTTCAAATGTGTTACAAAAGTGCATTACTCCAGTTGAACCATGCAAGGTTCATAAACCACATAGTTAGAAATGCCTACATTTCTTTCAGAGTTAAGAAAATGAAGGGAGAATCAAGAATACAAAAGCAACCCAGCACTAAATCTCAAATCTTAAATACAATATTTTGATCCCTCAGATGTCACATCACACTATGCAAATAGGGGTGAATTTAAGTGGGAGAGAGGGCTCCGTGAAGAAATTAGATATCTCACGAAATCTAAACTCCAGGCAGCATACTCCTACTACATCAAATAAACTGTCTCATTTGCAGGTACTGACTCTAAAAAAAAGCACTTTCAGAGGACAGATCTATATGTCATAGGTATGCAAGAGATTTGGTAGGTGTTTCTAATTAATTATCACAGCAACCCCATAGGAAGAATTGTCATTATCCTTCTTGGACAAGTTCCCCAAACCCTGAAGCACACAGGGTTTGGGGAACTGCCCTTTGTCTCCAATGGTGTTGCAGAGTTGAGATGGAAATCTAAGTCACCAGCATCATCACTCCCTGATTGGTGGCAGTGATGAATGAGCTATTGCTGCTGTTAGTAGAAGTGAAAAATGGCAGTAGCAGCAGCATCATCAGTAGTTGCTACTGTATACCTTGCCTTAGGCCCTAAGTACTTAATTAACATGCACTTTTCCCTGAATCCTCATGATACGGTGAGGTAGGTACTATTACCCTTATTTTACAGAGAAGGAGACTGATATAGAAAGGGTAGGTGACCTTCCTAAGATCACACAAGTACAATAGTAAGCATTAGAACTGGGGCTTGACCCACAGTCTGACTAACAAATTCTAGTCATTAAGAAATTATCTCCAGTAAACTAAACTGCTCCCTGCCTTTAGCCTTATACTCAGTGCAGTAGTGCAGGGCACTCACTTGCCTCCCTTGAGGGTAACTCCTCACTTACCTCAGCTGGCTTGAATACTGTGTTAATAAGGTCTGACCCTCAAGGACCAATGTGTGTGCTTAATTTTCATCTGCTTTAAACTCATTTCATTTTAATTTGTATAAGAGCCCTGTGACAAAATCCCAACTATTGGGTTGTCTGAAAAGTCATGACGTATTTTTTCTATGTTTTTTATTACAAAAATGCATCATGACTTTTCCAACAACCCAATACAATTAGATAATCAACCAAAGGCAAGTACTCTTGATAAGGAGAATGGAAGATGGGAAAACATAGATTATCTTAAAGCAGATATCCCGTTGATGGTGAGAAGGAAAGGACAGTAAGCTTCATTTTATAGATTTCATAACCAAGAATCAAAGAGGCTAAGTGACTTCATGTCACATAGTCAAGGAGCCCAATAAGTGACAGGATCAAGATTCAAACCTAGGACCGGCTGAGTGGCGTGGTGGTTAAGCACTGGCTTGGGACACAAGCGGCCCCGGTTCGGGTCCCACAGATGAAGGCCGGTGACACTGCCCTCAAAAAAAAAAAAAGATCCAAACCTAGTTTCGTTTATGCCAAAGCTCATGCTATTTCCAGTTCCCCATATGTTTAAGCTCAGGGAGGTACTTTCTGGAGCTAGACTATCAAGGTTTGAATCCATATTCTAACAGTTTCTGTCTTGGACAAGGTACCTAATCTTTCTGTGTCTTGGTTCTTTTATCTGTTAATAATAGAGCCTATCTCATGGAGTTGTAAAGATTGAGATGATGCATTTCCAAGAAAACATAGGTACCCTAGTACCCATAGGTATATTCCTCACACTGTTGTTGTCTTGTCTCAATTCCTGGTTTCTGCTCATTCAATTTGCACTCTCTAATATGATAGCCAATGGCCACAAGTAGTTATTAAAATGTAAACATATTAATATTAAAAACTGAGTCTCTTAGTCACACTAGTTGTATTTCATATATTCAATAACCACATATAGCTAATAGCTACCATATTGGGCAGCTCAGATATGAAACACGTTTCCACATTGCAGAAAGTTTCATTGAACACAAAGAAAAATCACTTAGGTTTATATAGACATGTGTATGTAAATGAATAGAGGAGGAACTGGAAAGATGCAAACGAGACCATTGAGGATGGGACAGCAGTTTAAAGAGGGTGTTCATGTTTTGTTCTATAGGCTTTCAGATTGTTTGATAAAGGAATAAATGTATTTTTTTAATCTAAGAAAAAAACAATAATTTTTTTAAGTAAGCAAACTTTTAGAAAAATCCTACTTCCAGGTCTTAAGATAAGGAAGTTCTCCAGAAGCAAACCAGAAAAGCCTAAAGGGGTGCGGGCAGGTACCCATCCTGGTAGAGGGTATTCATATAAAGACTGCTTGGTTGTTTCCTCAGTGTCTGGCACACAACAAACATGTGCTACCAAAGAAAGTGTTAATTAGAAAACGGCTCTGCTGTGGTCAGAGGCAAGGGATTGGATTTTTTTCTTTCCGCTCAGTTAATAAGGAGCCTTTGTGAGATACAATTCTCCAAGAGGCAAAACAACCCCTTCAGCCTGGCCTTGCCCAGCCCAAAAGATTCCCAAGCCAAATTTAGAACAAGTCTTGAAATATCAGGCAACAAGTACATCAAGAATATCATAAGCCATCCTATGTCCATCAAAAGAAGATGGTGAGTGTTTCCTCACCCAGGCAAAGGGCCAGTAAGCACGGGCTAGCCATATGGACTTGTTTGATACCTTAGAGAGAGTGTCCTGAATTATTCCATGGCTCCTCACCAAAAAAGGTTCATAAAGTAAAGCAAGAAACAGAAAATCAATCCCAATGGGAACAATAGCCTTTAACTTTTATATTAAAGGGGGAAAAGGTGATAATGAAAAGGCTCTGACAATTCAACTACTGTTGGAAGAAAAAAAATGATTCCCCAAAGTCCTTATGCCTCCCTCACTTCACAACCACCACCCACACTTGCTATTTCCTAGGCCATTTTTCCTAGGAAGAAGCTCTCCTCACCTTCTGTTATCTTGGCTAAAAGCACAGTCTCAGTAGTGACTGCCACACCAAGATTTTCCAGAAACCTTTTTTTTCTGATCTCGACAAATTTTAAAAGATGGTAAAACCAGATGCGGTGTCCACAATCTCAAAATGAAAGCATTAAAATGCATAGGGAACATTTTCTTGCATCCTATCAACCATTTTACATATTTTGCAGCATCCCTATTCTCAGGAATTTAAAGAAGAGTAAATGAATACACTGCCTCTTTAGAACCCTGGCATAATTTAAAGTTAGCCTAACACTATTTCTGGCACAATCTATCACTGAGCATGACGTTACCTGGTAACACCTTAATGAAAGCTGACAGATCCATTTCTGCTAAGTAAGAGAAGTCAGTTGTCCACCACAGAGCGTTAAATTTTTTTCTAACTGATGCTCATTCATAGATCCTAGGAATTAGGCAGAAACAAATACTACTCTGAAGAAATAGAAGTCATGAGCTTCCCGTCATAATGGTTCTTAACAGAATGTCAGTACTGGTAGAGACCTTGGAGAGATCATGTAGGGCAAACCCATCTATTTTTCAGATGAAGAAACTAAGGCTTAGAGAGAGTAGAGAATATAGAGCTCATTACTCTCAGAGCTGAGACTAGAACCCACATCCCTTTATATCTGTATTACTCTCTGACCTAACTTACTAATAAAATACTGTTTGTTTCTTTTTAAAAGATTTTATTGGGGAATTGGGGAGGGGAACAATGTTGGAGAATCAGGGAAGGGGAACAGACAAGTTGCGGTCTTTTTGTTCTTCAGTCTAGTTGTGGAGGACGTTGCTTCACTGGCCCATGTTGGTATCCTCATTGCGCTCTTCCCAGATGAGGCAGATCGGTCGCCGGCCTCTGGACGGCTCACAGTGGCTTTTGGCAGCTCAAGCTGGCTGCCAGCCGCTCATGCTGGCTGTGGGCCACTCACTGTAGCCTATGGCAGCCCACTGCAGCAGGGGCTGCAGCCTACACCATCGCCGGGGCTCACACAGCCCAGCTCCAGGTGGAGCTGTTGTTAGCTGTGGAGGGCAGTGTCACTGGCCCTCACATGTGGGATCCGAACCGGGGCTGCTGGCGTCCCAAGCCAGCTCTTAACCAATGTGCCACCCAGCCGACCCTAAAACACTGTTTTTGAAAGTTCAGCACAGCACTATTGATTAACAAAGACAAAAGACTGAATTTATGAACTAGTTTCTAAAGTTCTGGTTGTTGGACTTAGGAGTAACAGGTCATATCATTTAATGGTCATATTATTTGAGGACTCCATTTTAAAGTCATTGAGAAAACCGGGGTTTTCCTTGATTTGTATATGTGCTGCCTAAATGAACACAGGTTTTTCTTGATTTGTAAAAATGCAAGAAGGGCAGACTATAATCATAAGTTTTAATGATAGCAGTAAACATACATATACTAAAATATGTTAGACTTGTGTCTTGTTTTTCCCTTCCTTTCCCCAGAATAAGGTTTCACTGGAGAGCCTATTTTTCAGCTATTCATCTGGTTTATAAGACATTTAGAGAGTAAAGTTGATTCATGTGCTCCTTAATACTCATAAACCAGGTCTAGGTGTCTTCTTTCATTCTGGTTAATGTTATAAGTTTTCATCATGTATAGCTATTTTAACTGCTCACAGGACTTTGATACACAATTAACAAGAATAATCAATACATTTCTATGGGATATAATTTTTGTTTCTTTTTACTTATGGTAGAAAATTATTGGTATGATTTTGAACAAGGAAGTACCTCTCTGCAAAATGGGGGTGGTGGTAATAGTACCTACCTCATAGGGTTGATATGAGGATATTAAATGAGTTAATATTTTAAAGTACTTAAAACAGTAGTTGGCAAACTGTTTTTATTAAATTAATATTACCCAATGAAGCCCGTACATGGCATCAAACTCCAGACCAAATTTAAACATCTGGGCAGGGGTTTTTCAATGTTGGCTTTATATCAGAATGTCCTATGGAATATTTTATTTATTTTTATTTTTTTGTTGTTTTTTTTTAAATAATTTATTGGGGAATTAGGGAGGGGGAACAGTGTCAGGCACTTGGGGAAGGGGAAGCCAAGTTGTTGTCATTCAATCTTAGTTGTGGAGGGCGCAGCTAGTTCAGCTCCAAGTCCAGTGGCCATCCATCTGCCTGTCAGCAGCTCACAGCAGCTCAGCTCAAGGTGCCGTGTTCAATCTTAGTTGCGGTTGGTCATAGCCCACCATCCCATGTGGGAGTCAATCCGGCAACCTTGTAATGTACTCTTACCAGCTGAGCCATCCTGCCACGTGTTGGCAGCTCACCAGCAGCTCAGCTTGGGCGCAGTTCACCAGCCCATGTGGGAATCGAATCAGTGACCCTGTTGCTCAGAGCTCGCGCTCTTAACCAACTGAGCCACTTGGCTGGCCTTCCTATGGAGCATTTTAAATGCAGATGCTCAGATCTATTTCAGATCTACTGAAGCTGAGTATCCAGTGGAGAGAAAATTTGAGTAGAAAGGGTCTCTGTACACTTGCACAGGTGTATGTGTGTGTGTAATTATATGCATGTGTCTGTGTCTTAAAGTTTTCTAGATACCCTTTGTAAGAATCATTGGCCTAGGGCAGGCCGAGTGGCGCATTGGTTAAGAGCTGGTTTGGGGACACCAGCGGCCCCGGTTTGGATCCCACATATGAGGGACAGTGACGCTGCCCTCTACAGCTAATAACAGCTCCACCTGGAGCTGGGCTGTGCGAGCCCTGGCGACACTGTAGGCTGCAGCCCCTGCTATAGTGGGCTGCCATAGGCTACAGTGAGTGGCCGGCAGCCAGTGTGATCGGCTGGCAGCCAGCGTGAGCTGCCAAGAGCCGCGGTGAGCGACCATCCAGAGGCCGGCGACCGATCTGCCTCATCCGGGAAGAGCGCAATGACGATACCAACATGGGAAAGTGAAGCAACATCCTCCGCAACTAGACTGAAGAACAACAACAAAAAGAAGACAGCAACTTGTCTGTTTCCCTTCCCCGATTCCCCAACGCTGTTCCCCTCCCCTAATTCCCCAATAAAATCTTAAAAAAAAAATCATTGGTCTAGGCACTGGTGACCTGGTGACTGTGAAGCAATTACTAACTTTCTATGGAATGCTGAAAGCTGAACTTACCATTCCGGTACACCTTTTCAATCTGTTAGCACCAACCAATCTTTTCAACCTACCCCAACTGCAAAATTCTGGAAGCATCTTCCTGAACAACTTCTAGTCTAGAATATGTTTTAAATATGTTCTATGTTTTAGAAGATTACACTAATTTAAATAGTATTTCAAAGAGGATTCTGGGAAGTGTCAATTTTGGCACATCATTTACAACTTTATTGCCTCCTCTGCCTTAACTTTAAAGCAAAGTTCACTGTAATTTTCCTGGTGTTACTTTTTATACCCTGCCCTAATTTGCCTTCTTTGCATTAAAGCATATATATGTTTTAACTTTTTCACTATTCCGCCATCTTGGACCTTCTCCACATTGAAGCATTCTTAACAAAAGCCAATTAAAAATGTGTGTTGAGGGCCGGCCGAGTGGCGTGGTGGTTAAGCGCTGGCTTGGGAAGCCAGCGGCCATGGTTTGGTCCCACATATGGGGGCCAGTGACACTGCCCACAAAAAAAAAATGTGTGTTGATGGGGGAAAGGGGAGCCATGTTAATAAAGGAAAACCTGTCCCATCAAAATACTGATCATTTGAGTATACATACTTGAAAGTTCCCAAGTTCCTCCCATAAGCCACATTGGTTTTTATTAAATCCATGTTGGTCTTTGTTGAATTTCACAGTTCTGAGTCATCAATCAAAAAATACATGTTTCCATGGCTCTGGTTAGTTCAGGCATTTATGTAACTGACAAAATCCACTTGCTCTGTCCCTTACAACTATCATATTTGCCAGTCAAAATGTCAGCAGCTGTTTCTAGGACACATTTGAGTTTATGCAGCATCATAGTTGGTACAAGTAGGTTTTGCTTCAGGGAAATGTTACTCAGAAAATCAAGTATAATTTTGGATATGAAGTGGTTAAAAATTAATAGGCAACAAGGGTTGTATGTGGTAAGCAGGCAAGATTGCTAGGGAAACTGATAAACACATGTTCTGGCACCAGAGCAAAGGCAACTTGCCTCATTTACGGATTAGGGAGAAGCCAAAGAGAGATGGAATTCTGAGAGTGTGAAAAGAAAGGGAAATTTTGGCATCGGTGTTTCAAAATAGTAGAAATCCTTTCAGGTTTCTGTGCCAAAGCATTTTAGCCCGCCTCATATTCAAAGTCTTCACGCTTCCCTTCAGCTGTAATCCCTGTCTCTCCTACCACCAGTAACTTGCAGTGCTCAGCTAATTCCAACCTCCTTTTCCCTCTCTGTGTAAAAACAATACTAACCTAAGAGTCACCTCAGGGAACTTCTCTCCAGAGTGGGGAAGCAAGAAATGGGGCTAGGAGGAGACACAAACACACAGACAAACCTAAAAAGAATTACCTTCTAACAGCCAGGTATCCTATTGTGGTTACCAAATTTATTACAGCACTGCTTAAGGCAACATCTTCTATGCAGTAGGTCTTAATCACTTCAACTTGTAAAACAAAGTACAGTAAAAAAAATTCTTTAAACGGACCCACCAACTGGCGTGGTGGTTGAGCACTGGCTTGGGAAGCCAGTGGCCCCGGTTCGGTCCCTGATATGAGGGCCAGTGACACTGCCCTCAAAAAAAAAATTCTTTAAACAACAATGGCAACACAAATCCATTGCCAGCAATTTTTGTAAAAGGGATAGCTTTTATATATTTGAACACTGAGAATCCTCTATACATTTCGCAATGTCCTTCATACTCATCAGTTCTAGCTCTTCTCCAAGACTGACAGTAGATTACTCCCTTCAGACTATATTCCAAGTCTTTGAATTTTCTCAAAATAGCTCTAGTCTTAACTCCCTGCTCCTCCACACCTTGCCCACTTCTTATTCTGGCAGGGAGCAGAAAGGAATACCTAACCAGAGTAAGAAACTAGTGCTTTTTAGGATGACATGCCAATATGAGATATTTATCTGAGTCTGGTAGGAATAAATTAATATAAATAATCATGTAAACATGACATCAGGTGTCAGACCATCCAGGAGATGGTTTTATAATCACCAGTTTTCATCAAAGTCCACTAGAGAAGTTTTATTAAATGTCAAAATAGAAGCCAAACAGTATTGTCTCTGTGTGTGTCATTTGAACCCTCTTGCCCTTCTAGTTGACCATTCTAGTTGTTTAAATTGGACTCGATGTTCTTCAGGGGCCAGGCATTTTATTACCAGGGATTTTTTTCAATCAAATGCAATTACTATATTTAGCTGCTGCCTATTTCATTTTCCTAGTTTTCCTTCCAGAAAACTATAGCATAAAACATGCAGTCCTCTAAAGCATTTCAAAACGATTTCTTCACTTACAGTTTCAGTACATATGGCCTGTAGGTATAGAAACTGAAGTTTGCTTTCCCTTTGACTCAAAGGGAACTGACTGACAAGTGACTGATGGTGGAAATTCACACCTACGTAGTAGCTATTCAGACCAGGTGGCTCCAAACCTTTGTTAGGAGGGTTGAAGCAGAACAATGTTCAGCACTTTCCAGGAAATAAATTGAAGACCTCTGGGTTTGGTAAGTATATAATGAATATAGACAAACCCAACTCCTGGATTAGATTCTTTGGCACAAAGATTAAAGATGGAAACATGAAATCCTCACAGGCCAGCCATGGATTTTATTAATTTGTTTATTTGTTTGGCAAAAGGACCTAGCTTGTATGCTGCTGTTGGAGGAAAGAACTCTTCATTGTTAGACAGAAAATCAACATGGAAAGAGTGGCCTTAAATGACACTTTAGACTAGCTGGACTTCTTCGATGTTTTTAGAGCATTTCACCCTGAAACAACAGAATATACATTCTTCTCAAGTGCACATGGGACATTTTCCAAGATAGACCATGTTAGGCCACAAAACAAGTCTCAATAAATTTAAGAAGATTGAAATCATATCAAGCAGATATTAAGGAAAAACTGATGGTTGCTGGCTGGGAGGGGGTGGGGATGAGGGAGAAGGGGAAGGTTTTGGACAGCGTAGGTGGGACTACAATGTTGCCACAGGGATATGGGGGCAGTTCTGGGAATGTAATTGATAATGCTGTGAAGAGACTATTACATTAAGTGAAATAAGTCAGTCGGAGAAAGACAAATACCATATGATTTCACTTATATGTGGAATCTGAAAAACTGAATGAATGAGCAAAGTAAACAGAAACAGTCTCATAGATATAGAGGAAAACTGATGGTTGCTAGTTGGGAGGGTGGGGATGAGGGAGAAGGGGAAGGGATTACACAGCATAAATAGGCAACTACAATATTGCCACAGGGATATGAAAGACAGTTCGGGGAATATAATAATGTTGTAAATATTTTGTGGGGTGTCAGATGGTCACATGTCTTGTTAGGGAGACCACTTCATGGATGGAGTAGAGGCTTGATCACTGCACTGTACACCTGAAGCTGATGTTGTATAATATTGTATGCCAACTGTAATTGAATATATAGATAGTCACATGATTTGGATTATACTATAGAAGGGTGTAAAAGGAATTGTAATAGATATGTATGATATGGAGGGCAGTGGGGTGGCGAACTGGGGGAGAGGGGTTGTCACTTTCAGGGGTTAAAAAGTATAACTATTGCACTGTGTTGTACACCTGAAACTAATTTTAAAAAATGTTTATTTCACAATAAAATAATTTACAAAAAGACATTTGTTATCAATTAGTTGGCCAATGTTCTCTTAGTGACAGCAAGGAGAGGGAGAGTGAGAAGTAAGTTTCCAAATACATTCAGGAAACGTGCTGTCTCATCCTGGTTAAAATTTGTTTGAGGGAGCTAATTTAAGATAACTACAAAACTGACCCTGAAATAGCAACCTAGTAATCAAAACTAATCCCTGCTTTCTGTTCCATTGTTTAGTTCATTAGTCATTTATGAATCATCTACTATGTGCTAGATGCTGTGTTCTGTGCTAGAGATGCGATTATAAAAGTCCCAGTTCTTCCCTACAAGGGTGAGATCTTACCTTTCCCTGGAAGGGAAAGCTGCTAGTTGGAGGTAGCTAGCTGGTGACTTGGCATAGGAATTAAGGCCAGAGAAGAGAACTGATTAACAATTATTCCTAGGGCCGGCCGAGTGGCGCGGCAGTTAAGCGCTGGCTTGGGACGCCAGCGGCCCCGGTTTGGGTCCCACTTATGAGGGCCAGTGACACTGCCCTCAAAAAAAAAAATTATTCCTAGAAATAGGTAAGTGGCCTCAGTGTCATTTACTGAGTTGACTGAGATACTATATAATCATGGTGCCAGCAATTTCAACTACTTCTGCTAAAGTCTGACCATGCTCATATATATAAAGTGTCTTTGCATTAGCCAAACCTACATATGTCACTGTTCCTGCAGTTTGCTCTTTACTAAACCCAACAACAAAATCCAATCAAATCAGTGTAGACATCTAGCCAGGCCAAACAATTCACTTGTTCCAATTAATTAACTTACCAGCAAGTTTAAAGAATGCACAGTAAAACCTTATTTAATTGGTATGCCTACGGAATAGGATATTGTAGATATTGAATTGGTTAGGCCATATTTAGGCCAGAAGCAGAAACCTTCTTATCTTAAAAGCCATTTTGTCTTGTTTTTTATCTTGTACCTGCTGGCTTGGTTTTGTCTACTGGGGCTTATGATCAG
This sequence comes from Aselliscus stoliczkanus, assembly GCA_033961575.1. NCBI lineage: Eukaryota > Metazoa > Chordata > Mammalia > Chiroptera > Hipposideridae > Aselliscus > Aselliscus stoliczkanus. The sequence goes on from CM066737.1 coordinate 55,527,173, forward strand.
TGGGCCTGGACAGTCCAGACGGTGGCTTGGGGGCCAGGATGTGCAGCCAGAGGGGGCTCCATCATGCCCCAAAACCATTTGTTGGAAGAGACAATGCAATGAAAAGCCCCTGAAGCATTGAAGAGAAACAGCCTCATTTACACTACCCCCGCCTATAAAACTCCATACCCTTTTTGCTCCGGGAGGTTATGGTCTTTTCTAGCCTGACTTCTCACAGCTCAAACATGCCAAATAAATTCTAATACACCAATTTTTGTTCCCATGTCTCATTCCTCCGGCTGTGCCTAACAGAATTGTCTAACCAAAGGTTAAGCAGAAAGTACTTTGGTTGTTTTTAACCCTTGTTGAACATTATTTTTAAACGTTCAAGGCAAATTTCCAGCTTAACTGAGTGAAATCAAATGCATAGGGTTGCATTTTTACTGAGCAATGACAATCATTTAGGGCTTCATGGTCATCATGGTACACATCATCACTCACTTTACAGAGCAGAAGAAAAATTGGAGTATTTAAGGTTTTGGTTTGACCTAAAAACATTTCCTGGGAGCCATTTTCAAAATGAATTCCTGATATTAGCTTGCTGGGATTTTAGCCTCTTTCTCTACCATGAATAATGGTAATAATAATAATAATTAATAATAATAATAATAATAATAATAATAATAAATGTAATGATGCATTCTGGCTAATTAAGTATTCTAGTGAAGTAGAGCCTGCTAAAATACTAACTAGCTGCTTAACGTTGGTCAAATAACAAGAAATCATACATAGAACCTAAGATCTGAAAGAAGTTGAACACTATTTTACAGAGGAGGAAACAGACCTCCAGGGGGAAGTGAAAGTGACTTAGCCTAAATCCCACAAGTAATCTCAGAGTTCAGCCCTGCATCCACATTTCCTCTTTCAGAATTCAGGGTTTGAGCTATACATCCACTGCCAATGGTAAATTCTCTGGGGTTATGTTTTCTTTTCTCTCAAATAAAAGGATTAGTCTTGATGATCTTAACTGTCTCTCCCAACCCTAAATTTCTTGGTTTCTTCAGATCAAAACTGTAATTACTATACTGTTTTAAAATGCTTGTTTTGTTCTATTTTAACCAGTTGAGGCACAGGTACTATAGTGACAAAGAACATTTTTGGATTTTACTAGTACTTCAAATTAGAGGATGCAATGCAGGGTGCTGAAAATTGTTAGAAGCCTTTTTCTCTCAGAGGTGCATTGAAATGGAACTTTGAAAGATCATCAGTTTCCTCTGTCCCCAGGGCTGATGTTCTTTGATTGAAATGCAAATCTACTTTTTTCCAGAATCCCTACTAGTGTTAAGAAGAATTCCAGTAACAGAGGTAAGTGTATAAGCTTCCTTAATGTGACATTTTATTATTTTCACTTGGAGCTCTTCAATTCAGAAGGAATACAGGTAGGAAAATTACTGACTGTGATGTTCACAAGAAGAAACCTGTCATTTTTCTTTCAAAATTAAAATAACCAAGGTGTTTTCTAATTTATCTCCTGAATGTATTTTCTTAGGCACACAAAGAACAAATACTCAAATTACAGGAAGGTGTTGCTTTTTAATGTTCAAAGTTACTTTTACCTTTGAAAAAAGAAAACTGGGCCTAAATGAATGCAGCAGTGTATTAAGTCAGTTTATTAAGTCATTTTGGTTGCCCTTTCCCTGGCCAATGACCAGAGTACTCTTTTAGTACAGCATTTTCAAGTAGGTAAATCCATTGAGCTTTTTCAGTAAAAGTTGGTGTGACGTAGTGAGGCTGAGCACTTTTATAGCAAAGGTATGGAAGCTGTAACTATTGGCGACTCTAAAGCATAAGATTTTGCATTTGACTGTATATCAAATCCACAGTGGACTCTTTTCTTTTCTAAGCACTCACCTTTTAGTGTTTAATATAAATTTCTAAAATAGAAAAGATAAGATTAGAAGTGATTGTTTTGGGCCAGCCCAGTGGCGCGGTGGTTAAGCACTGGCTTGGGAAGCCAGCGGCCCCAGTTCGGGTCCCACATATGAGGGCCAGTGACACTGCCCTCAAAAAAAAAAACATAAAAAAGAAGTGATTGTGTTTAGCTCATACAGATACGAGTATGCATCTTGGTTTCCCATTTTATTTTTACTATTCACTGAATTATTCTTATTTTTATTATTCACTGAACAATGCTGAAAATAATAAGAAGAAAGTTATTCCATTATAACACTGAAAGGGCTAACAGATACCATGTATGCTATGTTGGTCAAGCTGTGTTACATCAGACATTGACTACATAGAATTGAAATATGTCTGACATGATTTCATCAGTAGAACATTCACATTTATACAACAATAAGTATGGTTATAATGAGGGCATGATAATGGCTTTGTGATGATTTAAGAGACAGTATTCAAGGAATATTCACATTTTTCACTCAAATGTTTGTTTATAAGTGTGGAATTTATGAGGCACAATGATAAATTCAGTCAATATCTTCTTTAAAGTGTTGTACCTATTACTCTTTGGCAATATCTACACAGACGGACAAATAATTCAGGCTTAAAACAAATCCAGGTTAGGACCTGAGTTATCTAGATCAATACTTTCCAAGAGACTTTGTGTTGGTGGACATGTTCCATGCCTGTACCATTCAGTATGGTAGCCATGGGTTACATGTGTCTAATGAGCATATGACATGACTAGTGTGGCTGGAGGATTGAAATTTTAATTTTGTTTAATTCAAATTTAAATGTAAATAGCCACATGTGATTGATTAGTGGCTACCACATTGGAGAACAGGCATAATTTTCTTCATATAGAATAATGTCAACCAATTAGGGCATATTGTGGTTAAGGCCAGGGATAGGGGGTTGAGGAGGAGTGGGAATCTAGATTCAGTTTTCCTAGGGATGAATCTTGGGCTCTATACATAGCTAGCTGTGAGGATTTGGACAAGTTATATAAGTTATATGAGCTTCAGTTTCCCACTTAGAAACTAAGGGAAATAATAATATTCCTACTTCATAGGGTTGTTCTGAAGATTTAATGATATAATGTAAGTGAAACCTACAACACTATACCTGACATAATGCAAGCACTCAAAACACACAGTGACTGTGGGCTGGCTGAGTGTCGCGGTGGATAATCACTGGCATGGGAATCCAGTGGCCCTGGTTCGGGTCCCACATATGAGGGCCAGTGACACTGCCCTCAAAAAAAAAACAAAAACAAAAAAACAACACAGTGACTCTTATTGTTATTACTTGACTACCTCCAAAACTTCAATTAATTTTGGCCTATATAGACAGTTTTAATGTGAACAGAGGTGTTTCAATGTGCGACAACTTAAAGAAGCAGAATGTATAAGAATAAAATGTTCAGGTATATTAGAAAAAAAATTGAGTTTTTTTTCCTCCATGTAACATCTTATGGATGAAAATTAGAAAGTCACTTCTTATCATGGCAGTATAGGAAGTTTTGATATGAAACAGTTGAAATTCAAGAGATTTTAAGACCTATGAGAGGAGCAGGAATTTTCATATGCTGTGGAGAGAGGGGCTCTGAAAATATAGCAAACCAGGGGAAAAACGACATTATAAGTAATTCTTTTGGGAAGCTTCACCAGGAATTTAGTTGCTTCTTTTAATTCTCTAGCAGCAGCTGCTGGCATCATGAAATGGCCTTTCACTGACCAAAAGTTTCATGCAAGAGAACAGTATGGCATAAACACCTAATTTCCCCCCAATGACCTTTTTTTTTTGTAACAGAATTCTAAAATTTTAGCTGAGTTTATGGTCCCTCAACATAAAGACTGTATTTCCCAATAGTTCTTGCAGCTATTTATGGCCAGGAGACTAAGTCCTGGTAATCGAGATAGAAGTGGAGGTAGAGTGTGCAAGTTCTGAGAAATGTCCTTAAAGGGAGTTTTTCCTTCTCTTCCCTTTCTTCCTTCTTGCTGGCTAGAATGCAGACACCACTATTGGCGGAAGCCCTCTTCAACCACAAGGTACACTTCAGAATGGAGGTCAGGCATGAAAAGTCTGCAAGACGAAAGGTCTAGACCATACCAATCCTGCTATGTACCTGTGCACTTGAATGCATGAGAGAAACAACCTACCGTGTTTAAGCCACTCTTATTTAAGGTTTTCTGTCACTCGCAGCCAAACTGAATTCTAACTCATCATAGTTGTTCTAGCTTAGACTCTAAACATCTCTTTCCAGTGAACAAGAGTTCCAAGGCAAATTTGCTTTAGATTTACCTTTATTAAAGTGAGGGACACACTAAGAGAGGGTACTCAAATAAGAATTTAGTGTACTTTGAAACTCATCCTATATAGGATTCAGGGGACCAGTCAAAAATCAAACAGGCTGCTAATAAGCACATAAAAAGGAAATATCAATGAAATGTACAACTATGAATGTCATGGAAGATGTAGCACCATCTTAGAGCATCTATCTTTGAACAGCAATAAAAATGGAAATGGAAAGCTACATTTTTCAGTGTACCTAAGTTCTGCTTCCAGAAAGCTTCTTTTACCTTTAAATGAGATATTTCAATCCATCATGCTACACCTATAGACAGAAACATAGGATTTTTTTTCTGCCACTTAATTCTAGTTAATCTTTGATGAAGACTAACTGCTATAGAAAATCTATTACTGGGCAAGCAATGTAGCCAAAGATCTCCTAATAATTTTACCTTATTAGGACGAGAAAGATTCCTTATACTCTTCAAATGATCAATCATTATTGCATTTTAGGGGGAAAAGATAATTAATCAGAACCATTATTAGGACAACTCAATGATTTTAAAATTCAACAACTATTTGATTTATTATTTTTTTAAGAACTTGTACAGTTTGGGACAAAGTACTCCCACAGGCCTAAAAAAGAAATCAATAGTTTTTCCCAAATTAATACTGGATTCATTATTCAGAGTGCTGGGAGTACTTAATTTTCAAGAGTCATGTGTGAGTATTGACATTTCAACTATATAGATGTAACTTTATTTACTGTAGTAAAAGCATATTAATGTTGATTTATTTAAACACTTCAGTGAGGTGGCAGTTCAGTTTAATCAAATACCAACCTAATTGGGTTATGTTTGATTTAAAAGTTTCAAAACACAACTATAAGATTTGTTAAAGGCTGAATTTAGAAAAGCTGTAATCATTAAAAATTTACATTATGTGCTGAGGCTATACTGAGTTTAATGGCAAATTTCCAAGCAGCAGACCTTTTAAAAGACTAATTGTCTGTGACTATGTAATTCCCATAGCGCTGAGCAGGCCTTGCCATTGACTTGTAAATATCAAGTTAAAACACTGCCCAGAACACAGACAAGAAAAAAAATGTCTATAATGTAAGAGAAGGAGGGGAAAAATTGCTGTATGTTTTCCTCTGTCTTTCTTTTTAATTTCCCAACTGCACATCCTATATCTGTTACAGTGCCAGCTAAAATTATGTTTTGGAAGGTATGTCAGCATATTCAGAAATTCACTCCTCACAATTCTTTTCAGACGTGCTATATATTCCAAACATAGGATGCCACACATCTTTATGAAACTTGAAAATAATGCAATTATTGAGACAGAAGGGATATCCAGATAATCGAACTTTTCAGGACTCTCTTGGTCAATTTTACATCCTATAAGCAAAGCCATGGTAAGGGTTTTTGAGGGGAGGAGGCGGAAAGAAGTTCACAGGTGTGAAAAAAGATTTTGGAATGAAATTAAAAAAGGAGAAATGTGAATTTTCATCAAGGGTAATAAAAATTCCCTGTGATTTAGACATTATTCTCTAATTTTCAGTCTAGATGACTGAAGCACTAAATCTGTGGTGCCTAATAGAGTAGCCAGTAGCCTAATAACATGTGCTTTTCAGAACTTGAAAGATGTCTAGTACAAGCAAGGAACTACATTTTCAGTTTCAATTAATTTGTATTAATTTAGATTCAAATTGCTACATGTTGGTAGTGGTTACTATATTTGGACAGGGCAGGTCAAACAGTTTGATCAAATTCCATTGTTTTGGCTTTATTTTCAGGACTACTTCATAGGTGGCAATGCAAACATGGTTCCTCTAAACCTGTACTGTTTAATTTGGCAGCCATTAGCCACACTGACATTAGCATGTGAAATAGGCCTAATCCAAATTAAGATACACTATGAGTGCAAACCACCCACTGGGTTTCTAAGTATTTATATGATAAAAAGAATGTATTATATCTCATCAATTATCTTTTGTATTGATCACTTGGTGAAACTATGACTTTTTAATATATGGCGTTAAATTATAAAGCTTAATTTGAACTGTTTCATAATACATTTTTAAATTTGGCTACTAGAAAACTTTAAATTGAATATGTAACTCACATTATATCTCTATTGGATGATAGTGCTGCTTAAACAAACCCGGCCAATTATTTAGTGCATTAAGCATAAAATATATCATCAGTGAAAAAGTATTAAAATAGTGCTGCAAAATTTTGCAATTCTTTGACTGATTACTCCATTTAAATGAACTCTTTCCTTACCATGTGCTTCATGACACATGTCATGAAAACCTCAATATCTTATGGTGAACTAATTTGTTTCCTCAGAGTTATGGTTCTTTCTTCCTCTACCTAGACTGTCACAAAGGATACTCTTTCTAGTGTGCAGACTCTAGTCCTTTTTCTCCTGCCTTGCTGACTTCTTACCTCCTCATTTTTGCAGTAGCATTGGTTGCACTGTTGGTCTGTTCAGTTGTTTCTAAAACAGATCCTTCAGGCTGCTGAGTCACCATTCTTTTATTGGCTTTGCTGTATACCTGCAATCTCTTTTGCTCTTCTCTTTTCCCTCAATATATGAGGTCAGACAATTAAGTTTGCAAACTTGTTGCAATGATGTTGCTAACCTCTTTTGATATCGGAGGGATTATTCATTATGAATTTGTACCAACTGGATAAACAGTTAATCAAGTTTACTATTTCGAAATGCTGAAAGGTTGCGTGAAAAAGTTAGATGATCTGAACTTTTCACCAGCAATCCATAGCTCTTGCATCGTGACAATGCACCAGCTCTCACAACACTGTCTGTGAGGGAGTTTTTAGCCAGTAAACAAATAACTGTACTTGAACACCCTCCCTACTCACCTGATCTGATCTGGTCCCCAATGACTTTTTTCTTTACCCAAATATAAGAAATAATGAAAGGAAGACAATTTAATGACATTCAGGACATCAAGGGTAATATGGCAGCTCTGCTGGCCATTCCAGATAAAAAGTTCCAAAATTGCTTTGAAGGGTGGACTAGGCGTTGGCATTGGTACATGGCTTCCCAAGGGGAGTACTTCAAAGGTGACTGTAGTGATATTCAGCAACGAGGTATGTAGCAATTTTCCTAGGATGAGTTCAAGAACTTACTTGGCACACCTCACATTGACTCCCAGAAAGAGTTTCTTTTCTCAGATTAACCATCTTTTAGGCATGATTTGACAACACAGATTATCTATGCCATCCAATCTTTCTTGGTGATCGAAACAGACAGTTGTTTTTCACTGAGCATCCCCATTTCCCATCATATTGTCTCTTTTTTCCAAAGTATGATGATTGAATCAGAGGAGACTACATGGCTTGCTCACAAATCCTAAAGTGCTCACTCACCCTGAAAAGAATTAGGCTAGAGCTGGAACTTGTAAATAAGGAAATCTCTTTTGAGAATAGAAGACAAGCAGATGAGGAGGCATTCACACTTAATTACTTTAAAATCTTCTCTCTAGAGAATAGGAATCTTACATCATTAACATCTGGACTAAAAACCATAACACCCACGCTAATATCAAGAATTATCAACCAGAAGGAACTATTTCAGGAAAGTGAATTCCCCTTCTTGCCAAAAATAAATTAACAAATAAATTAATTACTTAAAATAAAAGTCACATTCTGTTTTTATTGGCTAAAACAGAATACCAATATTACACAGAGTAGAATGGCATACCAAACCTACGTAGAAGGTTCAAAATTATTGGAGATCTGAAAGAATAAGGAAGCTTGAAGAAAATATAAGTTACCAAAACTCTGATAATATTTTTGCTATAGTAATGAATAATGCCTATTAAATGTGTCATATTCTAAGCCTAAATTAAAGTATTTATATTAAGTTATACCTTCAAAATTCAACTCTCTATATAAGGAGACTATGGAACTCCCTGCACATGGTGAGAAGGAAAAGGTACCAGAAACAACCCCCATCTCCCTTCCACCCTTGCCATCTATTATTCGCCACCCTCTCCTAGACACACACACACACACACACACACACACACACACACACACACACACACCTTCTGTGGATATGTAGAATGAAGGAACCCATTAAGGTACAGCCATTGCCTGGGAGAGTAATTACATTAAAGGTATCTCAACCCTTACCACTTGAATTAGGCTTTCAGTTCTAATTCCTTAGCAGACAACCTAGTCTTACAAGCTGGATTGAAATCTAGACAGCTATGTTTTATTAGATATGGGAGAGTGATACAGGTCTGGATATGGAATGCTTCCTCACATCTGGAAAGACCCATACCAGGAACATCTAGACATTCAGAAATGAAGGGAGAAAGCAGGATGAGGATGATGATTACGTGAAAGGATTTGATCTGACAAATGGGAGAGAGAAGGGTAAGGGAAATGAAGAAATGCCCCAGAGACAAATAGCTTTGTTGGCCCTCCTTTTACTAGCTTTGGCACCCCCAAAAATGTCTTAATGCTTATGAGGGTAAATGAAGCAGTGTGGGGAATGGACATTGAAATATGGACAGCATCTAATAGAGAAGCAACTTGTAGGAGTATAAGAAGAAATAACATTGTAAACAAGACTTGCACATCATTTTGATAGTCACCAGCCTGATACATGTAAAATTATAACTGAGGTTCTTATTGAGTCAAGTATAATTTATTTATTGTTGGAATGCACTGGATACAATGCAGGGACTGGACAAAGACAGGAATGAGAGACAGAAGAATCAGCACTTGGATTCATCAAGAGGCAAGAGATGGGTTCAGTCTGGAATTTCAGTATTAATACTAATGACGCTTGTAAGAATTGGTAACTGGAGTTTTTCATTAAACGCTAAGAACCAAATAAAGAGAAGGGCATAAAATTTATAATCCAAGGAGAAATTAAGATCAGGAAGCAAAGAGTCCAAACACCTCCCATACAACTCTGGGATATGGGGTGAGGGTCAGTCATGAGACATAAAACATTCTCTCCTGGGTAAGAATAATACTATTCATATTCATGGTAGCTTTCAATTCTTGGTTGATTCAAGACATATTCACTCTCCATCTATTTTTCATAAGAAGCACATACGCATATGTGAAGATCATGAAACATCCAAAGTGAAAATAGCCATATATCTGTAGCAGGGAGTACATTCGCCAAACTGAATTTTAACGACAGTGTATACTACCCACATGAGTAAATTGATCACTTTGTATAATAAGGAGTCTATTAAGGCCTTTATGTCTTAATGTAGTAGCTTCCTAAGTAGTATCTAATTTAATGAAGGTGTTACCAAAGCTCGGATAATATTTTGATATAATAATGAATGGTGAGTATTAAATATATGATATCTTGGGAGAAGAAAGGAGCTAAGTTTTTCATAATTAGCAAATTTTCAAAGAAGTCATGGAAAGCTATTTAGTCGAACTAATAATTTTTAATGTAAGTAATAAATGTACATACTTTAAAAAGTCAACTAGTACTGCTAGCCTTATAGTGAAAAGAACAGTCTTCTGTGTCATCCTCTCCAAAATCAAACCATATTCAAACCTTCGTTCTGTTTCTTCTGGTGTTTACCTCTACAATTGAAATTATATACTTATACTGTTATTTTAACTTTTTTTTTAGTTTTTAAATAGTATCTGATGATATCCTATTATAAGATTAGAATTCAGCTTTCCAAAATGTACCCCTTCACCGAATGCATACATCACATTTGGTTAAATCAGTTCAGTATTTAGATCATTATGACAACATAACACTATTTTTAACTTAACTACTTAATTTATTATGATTTGTTGTCCTTTCTTGTGTGACTTCTGTATTTTCTAAAGCTCATTAATTGGCTCATTTTTTTTCATCTGCTTAGTTTTCTATGTACCAGTAATTAATTCATCCCCAAATTCTCTAATAAATCGAAAACCTCCTCTGAATACACAATCAAAGACATCAGTATGCTATCAATCTCATGTTCCTGAAGATATCTTTCTGAGAGCTCTCTGCCCTCCTGCTCCAATATATACTGTGGTAGAAACCTGGCTGCCACTGTCTTGGAGCTGAGTATGGAAATGGGATTGAAGCTTTTACTGTTCAATATGTAGACTTCCTTATAGTTCCTCTTTTTTCAATATAAGGCATCTGCTTTGTCCTTAGTTGGGCATGTTGTGCCTGAGTGCAGTGCCTGAGTGGTTAAGCCTTTCCAAAGAGTAAACCTTTAGTCTCCAACCAGAAAGGGAGTGGCAGAAACAGTTGTATGAAAGGACAAGATGAGAAAGGGATCTGGAATGGGTGTCTAGCTCCTTGTTTAAAGACATTTAATCAGGACACCTGTTTTCAGTCTCACCCTATTACCCTGCCTGAAGACGCACTTGATATTTCTAACTTTTTAAATTTTCTGTGGTTCTATGGTAAGAATGGGATTGTGCCCTGTCTCTTCACCCTCCTCCTCTGTAGGCTTATGTTTTACTTATCCAAAGTCAGTTGAGTAAGTGTAACATTAGCCCATCTGCCTTCCATTTTCCAAACTTTTGTTGCCATCTCTGCTGTCATCTCCTAGCCAATTGTGGTTGTTTTTTCCTTTGGTAAATTATACATATTTTATTTAATATCATTTTAATGGGGTTGGAAGATTAAATGGAGACATGTGCTTGTGTTCAGTGCACCATGTATAATATAAGTCCATTCATTTAAAAATATGTGGCTATTAAGACCTGGGAGTCAAGTACACAATATTTGCAAATGATAGAACCAGGTCTAGAGAGAACCCAGAACTCCTATGTCTTGGTTCAGTGCACTTTCCACTTCTGCCGGTGACTCCCTCAGATGAAAAGACTGTTATCTTCTCAATTGTTTTGACATTCTAATAAGCGTTTAGAGCTTTCTATCAAGTATCCTGAGTACAAGGTTTAATGCATTTAAGACCTGTATATTACAGGTCTTAATTATTATTCTAAGAGTGGTTTCTTTTGCTAATTTTTAAACAGTATGTAGCCTTAGTTATGTTGAGGAGTACATAATTAAAATACTGTAGTTGATATTCATAAAATTAGAGTCAATAACATCAGAATTCTAGTTTGTTGTTACTGTTTAGACTTGGCAGCTCCAAAGAGATAACTCTTTGCTGGTGTTTGGTAAACTGTTCTCTTCATGGTAAAAAGAACAACCTAAATAAGAAGAGGCAAACTTCCATTGGGCAGTTTAAGAAGTTCATGGCAATTGCTTCCTTTGAACCTAAACTTATAACAAACAGTGGTAAACTCAGTTGTTTCATAGAAAATGAGAAAAATGCCCAATTTCCCTCATGAGGATATACTGACTATGGCTCTGTTTCTCCATTGTATGGATCTTGGGAGAAATTATTTGGGTTATGGTATCAAAGCAATAACTGGGTAGAGAAGAGGGTAAAGGAAGAGAAAAGCCGAAGGAACTTATTTCACTGCAGCCATAAGAAGGCAGTGAAAGAGAGGGAATGGAAGAAGGAAGTTGGTGTCCAGCTGTCTTCCTCACCTACACAAAAGATTTCAGGACACTGCTCCCCAATCAGTGTTTCAGAGAATACTAGTTTGCCAAGAATGAGTTCCAGGTTAGCCACCATATTGATACCCTCAGTCCTTGGGGTGGCAGAGCAGAGTCTGAGGCAGCCAGAGGTCCTGTCCAGTCTCCTCTGAGATCCAGTGAGTCACACACATATTTTACTTTCTATATGTGATCTGATATGAAAACAAGTTGGAATCATTATCTTTGAAAGATCAATGGATGGGCCGGCCAAGTGGCACAGTGATTGGGCGCCAGCGGCCCCGGTTCAGTTCCCACATAAGAGGGCCAGTGACACTGCCCTCAAAAAACAAAAAAAAAGATCAATGGATGATTATAGGCAAAAGTGGACCTAGAAACCATGTATAGGTACGTTGGGAAGCTCAGGAACTGTCATCCTCATTAAGGCCATAAAAGTCCATGAACTAGTGTTCTTGACGGTTGTGCAGACATGAAGTTGAGGATGCCACTGACCTTGCATGATAGCCACTTGTTTCATCACATAGAGTTGGTTTGACTTTATTATTAAAGGCCCACTTTAAAGGACTTTCCATGATTTACTCCATGTGTTTATTCTAATAAACATATTCATGCATCCTCTCTGGTTTCTTTAAGTGCAACTTCATTATTCTTAGTTACAGGCCCTTTGTACCATTTACTAAGCTGAATCAATACTTTCTCTTGCTAATGTTTGCCTAATTGGAAATATTTGCAGATTTTTCCTGCCCCTAAGCCAAGTTATATGTATTTTGTTCCTATAATTATTTTTATAAATTACCCCCTCTCTGTCTTCAAACCAAACAAAGCCTGTTTCCTCATAGTATTAAAATATGGCATTTTCCCTTGATAAGACATTGTAGCTTATAGGCATCGATCCTACCTTACATTCCTTTCTGTCTCCTTTAATCTGCTACTTTAGTTACGTAAAACATGGATTCATAAGGATAAATTTCAAAGGGCATATTCCTATAGGGACACAAAATGCAAATAGGAGGCATAGGTACAAAGAAAGAAGCAACTAGAATTTATTTAATGCAAGATGTAAATAATTAATCATCCAGAACCAGGACACTGGAGGTTCAGTCACTAATTATGCACCTAGGAAGAGATTCTATAGCCACTGTGCTCTTCCACCAAAGTGGTATATAAGATACCCCAGCACCATGCTTCCTCTGCCCCAGTGCCCTACAGTCCAGGATTAAAAGGTCAGGTAAAGAAAGAAGAACAAAGAAAGGAAGTAAGAATGGTATTAGATGGTAAATCAGGAGAAAAACCAGGAGAGCATAATGTCAAGCAATCCAGGAGAAATAGTGGTTCAAGAAGACATGATTAACAGGACCAGATGATACTGAGACATTGAGTAAGATGCAGACAGAGAAGTTAACCATTGAATCCTGTTTGGATGAGCTCACGAATTTAATTGTCAAACCTCGAGCTCGTGTGTGTGTGTGTGTGTGTGTGTGTGTGTGTGTGTACACATACACATCACATTTCCTTCATCCATTCATCTATCAGTGAACACTTAGGTTGGCTCCATGTCTTAGCTATTGTGAATAATGCTCAATGAACATGGGAGTGCAGGCATCTCTTGGAGATAGTGATTTCATTTTTTTTTAGATATATACCCTGAAGTGGGATTGCTGGATAGTTCTATTTTATTTCTTGTGGAACTTTCATGCTGTTTTCTATTGTGGCTATACCAATTTACATTCATACCAACAGTGCACAAGGGTTCCCTTTTCTCCACACCCTTGCCAACACTTGTTACCTCTTAGATTTTTGACAGGTCTGAAGTAATATCTCATTATGGTTTTGATTTGCTGTCCCCTGATGATTAGTGATACTGATCACTTATGCTTGCGCTTGTTGGCCATTTAAAATGTAGTGATTCTGAATAAACAGTCTCATCATTTAGATAACCATGGGTCTTCATGTATTCCCTTTACATTGTATATCATTATCATGCTCATCTGCAACAACTCCAAAAGCACAATCATGGCCAATTTTTTAAAATAAGTGTTTAGAATTCAAATTCATGCTGTGAAAGTATTACTGTCCATCACATTAATGAGATTTCAGGAATCCTTCAACTTGTGGGTTCTTGACACCAACCGACGCTTCCAGGGGGCTATGATGTCCAGACATGTGCTGGATAGTTAATTTAGTAAATTGTACAGTAAGCTATCTCATTGATGTCTGTTTCTAAATGTGATATTTGTTTGGCTTGTGTGTATGCTTGTGTTGAGGGTAGTAGTTGTTGGTTTTGCAAACTCCAAAACACATGGGATTATTCCATAGAGAAGAAAAGCCAGGAGTAGGATGAATGACTTAGATTATTGTTTCTACCTTGTTACCAAGTAGGTCTATAATTTTGGGTGATTAGCTTAAACTTTCTGTGCTCTCATCTCTTAGAATCTTAGTGAGGGGATTTCTCTTAATGAGTGGATCCATGGTTGTCTATGCCCCAGGTTGCTTCAGGGACCCATATTGTGGGCTGCTAGGAATGGAGGAAAGCACTGAGCTAGCCAGAGTTTTATAATTAAGAAGCCCTAAGTTACAGTAAGGTATCTTTCTCATAGACATTGGTTTATGCTAGTTTTGGTTTTGCCTCATTATCAAAACAATGATAGTGATACCTTATGATCTCCTATGGAGTCCGTAGTTGGTTGAGGAAGCCATATAAATTCTATGAGATGCTGGAGGCAGAAGTGAGGGACTCATATACAAAAAAGGAAATAGATTACTCTATTAAAGCATCATAGCAATACTTCATAATATCTGTTCAGTGGAACATAGTAGATAGTTAACATTGTACTGAAGAGAATAAAGAGAGAACGAAACTCTCAGTAAATGTAAGTGAATATAAGATGGAAGAAGTTAGATTGAATTTAATTTTCTCATGGAATAAAAAGCACAGATTGTTTTTAGTATTTGTTTTTAGTATAATCTTTTTTATATATAAAGATGCATTATGGGCCTGCTAAGTGGCGCAGTGGTTAAGAGCTGGCTTGGGATGCCAGCAGCCCCGGTTCGGATCCCACATATGAGGGCCAGTGACACTGCCCTCAAAAAATAAAAAAAATAAATAAAGATGCATTAAACACAAATGGAGTTATATAATTTTCCCCTTTGATGAGTAAATCCCTTTTTATACTATATTTCTGAGAATAAACAAGATAATATAAAAGTTCTTCAGATTCTTTTGTTTTAATGAACATTAGATCCATGGGACACAAATAGGTACTAAGTGAAAAGTCACTTCAGTAGTCAAGTAAAGCTATTTAAACAACATTAAAAAGTTTCCCTTTAAGAACTCACTCAAGAGTGTGAGCTCTGAACAACAGTGGTTCAATTCCCTGCTGAACTGAGCTGCTGCTGAGCTGCCAACAGATGGCAGGATGGCTCAGCTAAAAAAAATTTTCTTCCCCTTGTGGGTACCTTTTAGAGCCATTAGTTTGTTCATGTGGACAGAAAATATGCTCTTGGTAGATTCTGCTTTAGTGTTTCCCAAACTTGTTTTAATATGATTCCCTTTCTGAAGAGAATTAGGTATGTCACAGAACATGCTAGGCAGCAGTTTTTAATAAGGAAATTATTATAAAATCATGGTAGCATTACAATCATTAGCTTGAAAATCCAGATAAAAGACAACTAGCAAAATATGTTTAGGACTTCAGCAAAGACACAGAATCATGAATAGACTTCATAAATCTAAATTACAAACTGGAGCACTCAAGCAAAATATAAAGGTACCGCAAACATATCTTTTTTTTTTTTTTTTGAGGGCAGTGTCACTGGCCTTTATATGTGGGACCGAACCGGGGCTGCTGGCTTCCCAAGCCAGCACTTAACCACCGGGCCAATCGGCCAGCCCAACGCAAACAGATCTTGAACAACTTTAGAGAGCAAATCTGACCAAGCACAATAATGAAAAATACATAAAATACAAATATGTAAATATCCATAAATTTATCATTCATGTTTATACTTGAGCTCCCTCACATATTTAAATTGAATGTCTCCTAGCTCTCTAGCTTCCTGGACTAACTCTTTCTTTTAATATCTAATGAAAAGGTCTCAAGTCCCTATTCTTATATAGTTGCAGGAAGTCCAGCACTCTTCCCAATATTCCATTGTGTATCCTTGCAATTGTTATCACTTTTAATAATGAGTTTCAGCTTCTAGCTCAATCATTAGTCTACTTCAGCCATCTTGGCATCACTATTACTGATAACTGTATTTTATCTATACTGATTCACTGTACATGTAGATAAAAGTCACTCTGCATGACTCCTTTATTGCACCACTAACACATGCTTTTGCATGTAATAGACTTTTACTAAAGTTAGCCTACCTTGTACAGATTAACTATCAAACATCGGTTCTTGCCACAGTTTTGCTTCATTACTGGCCAGTTTCCATGATTCTGGAGCCCATTCTCCCATCAAAGTTTTGCAACAGATTCCTAGTTCCTTCTTCTGTCTCTTTGGCTAACTGGTAGAAAATTCAAAATGCAGTTCCCTTTTAGGGAAGAGCAATTGAGCTCTTATTTGTTTTAACTCTACCCTCAGCTCAGGGCCTTTCCTTCATAACTGAAAGGCTCATTAATGTGTTTCCCCACATAAATCAGCTGTCTTTGTTCTTCTTTCTACCTTGACTACAGAAACAGTTGCAGTTAGTTAAACAACACCCTTTCTTTAAAAAAACACCTTTTTCCAAATATGAAAGAATGTTGTAGCTATTAATAGATTCCTGAAAAGGTGAAAACGGAGGGACTACAAGAAATATGGACAAATATTTATGAATGACTTTGCCTTGTAAATGTATGAACACCTTTACACATTGTTATTTTTATCATTTTATTTTGAAATAACATAATCTAACATAATCTAATAAATTTTATGATATGATTAATATGACTCTTTTTTGTTTCAAGAAATCAAATCAAGTTTATAGTCCCTAGGTCCAAAAAGGAGGAAAATGGATGTATATTACAGTATTGGTGAACTAATAGGAAAATCAGTGGAATAATTTTCAACCTTAATCTTATGCGCTTTTTAAGATTAATATGGCATTTAAGGGTATGTCATAAATATACTAAAATCAAAGACAAAGTCTGGGCAGCTGACTGCTTAAGGAAAGTAAAGCAGCTTAGCTACTTAGAGGGCAAAGGAAATGGTTTCTACTTCAAATCTGCTTTAAAAAAACATGGTCCTAACAACATAGTTGAGTAATAAGTAGAGTTATAAATTTTCAAATAATATCACATTAAAGGATTCACTTGTCTTAAGTAAGTTTGACTTTTTCCTCTGATAATAAAGAGTCAAGAAAACCCAGAAAAATGTGTTTTGAGATTCCTCTTTTCTTCCTTGATCCTATTTAAAGTAAAGAAGACTAAAGATTGTGCAAGACTGATAATAGTTCTAAGCGGGAACAAAACAAGATATCTTTAAAAGAGTTTTTGTCTATAATTCCTCTGCATACACAGTGGAAAACATTGCAAGTTTATTTTCAAATGTCACCACAGAGAAAATGGTTGGGAAAGAGAAAGCCTGACTTGATATCAGTAGGCATAGAAAATACATTCTTATTTTAAAAACTGATATCATCGCTGCTACTAAAGAAACACAAAGAAAAAGTATGAAAAAAACCGCATAGTAGCTCCACTCACAAATCAGAAGTTAGAAAGAAGTTAATAGAAAGACAACAACTAAGGAGAATTCCTTGCCAAATTTATAACTGTTCCATCTCTTTCAACATCAATATGCTGCCTTTTTACTGAACACTACCCAATACACCTCCTGGAAGCTACAAGTTATCAGGAAATTGGACAGAGTTGTAAAAGCTTGTAGTTAATAGTAACAATTCCTGCTTTTTCTTTTGTTTGTAGAATTACACTTCTTGTGTACAACCAGTTCTTTCAGAAACCACCACTTGCCCAATAGAACAAAGCCAACGATGTCTAATTGCACAATCTTTGTTATCACCACTCACTCCTCACCTAAGTGGAAAAAAAAACCCTCTAAGTCATAATTTGATTCTCACAACATCATTTTTGCTTTATTTAAACATGTCTGATTCCATGTGCAGAAGTTTGCACTATTATTTCTGTTTACATAATAGTCATACACTACTATCTTCTCTTGTGCTATTTGAAACATTGTAAAGCTTAAGTTTTGATTTGTATACACATGGTAGTATTCATAGCTAAATACAGAGGGTGAACTTGTAAAAATAAAAGTGTCACGTACATATCATCTAAAGATAAACCTGGAAGATGAAAGGACTATTTCTAGTTTCAGATTAAAAGCAGAATTTGACTCTAAGTCTCCCCATGTTGCCCATTGCCAAGATGATTCAAGGAAAAATTGTATGATGGGTAGAAAGCTATTTGCTTTGGAAAAGTCTAAATGAGAATTTGAATTTTACACCAAGGTCTGTTCATGTTAAGTGAGCTGTTAGATGCAGGACATTCAATAAATCAAGGCAAATAATCTTCTTTTGGTTGTAAAATATTTGTTCTGTCCTCTGAATCTTATTTTAAAGAAGTATAATAATTGCCAAATCTATGAAGAGGTTCATTGCACAGAGTTTCAGTTAATCATGAGCTAAATACAGCTCTTCATGTATATTTTTTTTTGCAGGCAGTTTCACTGGCCCTCATATGTGGGACCCTAACCGGGGCGGCAGGCTTCCCAAGCCAGCACTTAACCACCACGCCACCCGGCCGGCTCCATGTATATTCTTTATCTGTAGCATGAAGTCACTGTCCTTGAAAATAATTCAGAAAATGAAGATAATTGAAATGGGAAAAATTACTTTTAGCTACTGAGGGTTGTAACTAGAAAATTAATTTAAAAAATGCCACCCATTTGAAATAAACAGGTATTTACAAAAACAACCTGCCCCTGATAAGATGAAAACAAACTGATGTTGCCAAGAAGATTTCTTATTCAATACTTGCTCTACTCTTTAAAAAATTTTCTTTAATTGATGATTTGGAGCAATGAAACCTAGAATAAAAAGAATTTTTTCTCTTCCTAAGATTCTGTGTTTTATATTATCTTCCAAACTTATCTGATATTCCTTGGAAACCAAATTTAACAAAAATTAATGGAGTAAAACTATTTTAGGAGACCATTCCTAGAGCTGTTGGTATATCCTTCAACAAATATTTATTGAAACACTACTTTGTGTTGGACACTGTTCTAAGTACTGGTGATTTAGAAGTGAACAAGAAAATAAGGTCCCTGCCATTATGAAGATTATATTCTATCAAAGGGGACAGGCAATAAAGACAATAAGAATTAATTGTATAATATAATTTCAGGTAGTGATGATTGATATAGAGCAAAATAAACCAAGTTAAGGCAGTGGAGTATGAAGGTGCAATTTATGATAGGGTGGTAGGGAAGACACCCTATAAGATATTTGCCCAGTATAAAGAATGTAAGAGAAAATTAAAAAGTTTCAGAAACCTAAAAAGTTCTTTAATTTTCACCAACATTTACTGAACACTTATCATGTATCAGGCCAGGCCTAGGGGCAAGTGATACAAAACAACTAAAATCCAGGATCCTACCTTCAAAGGGCTTGCATTCAAGTGGAACAGATAAACACAAAACCTATGGACTCTAATCCTTAAATTGCGATTAGCTCTATAAAGGACGGCAATGTCAACCTAACAAAACTATAAAATAGGGAAGGGTTACCTTAGGTCACTCACATTCTATGTCCTTTCTATGATCTTTTCTCTCTCATTTAGTGGCCTATGTTTTCACACACACACATACATATGTAATGTGTATATGTATATATGTATGTATATGTATATGTATCTCAGTTTGCAACTGTTATCAAGAGATATCAAGCATCCACTGATCATAAACTGTAGAAATCCCTCTGAAGGCATTTCAGGTTTTGGATGTTTTCTGAGTCCTCTGCTAGTCCACTGACAACCTCCTCCATGGAATAGAACTGTGTGGTGCTGCCCTCTCCAATATTTGACATTCAACTGTAGACTTCCTTAGGCCCCAAAGGACTCACTGAAATGGGAGAGGAGGTTTCTACTTCTGAGGAGGCTGGTGCCTGAAACTTTCAGTGTCTCTTACATCCTATTTAATAGGTAGTCTCTTATGTCATCTACCTATGAGCTTAGCACCCATTAATGATCACAGAGCTGAAAGCCAAGGAGTCTGGGCCATCCATAAAAAGACCCTTCTTATTTCCCCAGTAACCTGGAGGGTGGTGGGGGACATCACTTAAGTCTTAAATTTCTTCTGCTTCTCGATCAAGCACTTCATTGAGATAGAGAGGGGGAGGATGCATCTATAAGTCATTTAGCACATGTCACTGTGAACTCTTTAGAAAAGAGGCACTTAAAAGTAAAATGGCAGTATCTTCAGAAATTAAAGATTATAATCTGGTTCTTCTTGATTTTCTCTTGTATCACAAGGAGAATAAGTAAGCTGTTTGGAAGCAGTCACATCTCTTAAATCCCCTCATTCCCTTATGTGCCGCATCCCTATCTTTACAAGAGTTTCAGTAACCTTGAATTATACATATTCCAAATCTGTATGATATATATATATATATATATATATATATATATATATATATATATATATGACAGAAAGAGAGAATGGTATTCTGCATCTAAATACATATTTTATTTCGATTTTTAAAAAGTCCCTCATGAAAAAAGAGAACCGACATATAAATCTTGTGAAGGATAAGCATAACATATAGAGTACTCATAACTGTGTACTAGGGAGCAGCCCCACTCATGTGACATTTTCTATAATTGTATGATTGATATTAATGCTCACATCCTAACTGTACAGACTAACCGAGGGCAAGGGCCATGCATGTTTTGATTGCCATTATGTTTCTCCATCCCTACACTCTGCCTGTCTGTCATATGATAGGCATGTGCTCAAGTAATATTCACTACTTGAATAAATAGGAAAAAAAGAAAATAATCAAAGGAAGAAGGAGACTCAGGATAGCTTATAGCAGGCAAGTGCCCACTTGATTTGGACAGTTCAGACCTAATCATGAGTCAAATTACCCAAAGAGCAAGCAAACTTAACAGAATGGGAGCAGTTGTAGCAAACAAAATTAGATGAACTCTGTCTCAACTATCTTAGCCTCCTGAAACAGTCTCCTAAGAATCCTCTTGTTTACTAAATAAGTACATGCACCAGAGATGCTTGGGCCCTGGCTGGTATTTTCGATATCCCTACAGTGCTGAGGACTGAGCAGTGATTCAGGTGAGGCAGACAGAGGAAAATTCCTCAGTTCCCTAACTAGTTCACATGGGTACAAGCCCCACAGCTACCACGAACTCCCAAGATCATACCCAAGAGTGGGCTTCCCCTTCACAGATGGCTTTTGATTCTTCTTTTGACATGATTTTATGGGGATACAAATATGAAGGGCACTTCCTCAGTGTGGTTTCCCCTGGCTCACACAGTCCCTGAGATGGCCCTGGAACCACAGCACCCTAGAATTAATATCCACAGATGTAGAGGAAATAATATCCCCAATAATATCCACAATTATAGAGGAAATAAGCACTAAAGGACTGCAATGACAGCTGTGTTGGAGGCCCTGACCTTGCATTACAATTGAATGCAAACCAGCACTTTGGCTTGAGTACATCTCAAGAGATGTGGGGAATGTTCACGTAGGTTATCTGGAAATAATTCAAGTCTTCTTCTCCAAGTTAAGTCTGACAATCAGATTAAAACTGAAGAGAAACAGGACATCAATTTATTTTGCAATGCGGCTTTGTTTTAGAAACCTGCTGACACTGTTCCAATAACCATGATAAATGATGTGAAAAACAATGGATATGCTAAGGCAGAGATAGACATCTTTAAATGAATGCCTAGTCACCTTAATTTCACATAAAGTCCTCACTCCCTCATATTTAATCTACATTATATAAGAGGTATCATTCATTTTGTCTCTTCTCTATTCCCCTCCTGAGTCACTGCTCAAGTCCACCAGCAGTATAGGATTTCCCGAAACACTAGCCCATACTGGGGCATCTCTGCTCTCTGATAATTATTTGGTGAACAGGAGGATTCCCAGGAATAACAAAAGAGCTAATACCTATAGAGAACCTAGGTGCCAGGTACTGTGCTAAATAGTAACAATAGTAGCTAACATGTATTGAGAGTTTACTACATGTCAGGTACTGTGCTGTTGTACCTGCATCACCTTGCATTCTCATAGCCTTGTGTAGCAAGTACTAACACTATTAATCCTCACTTAACAGATTCCCAGATCAATCTGCCTCCATTAGGTAAAAACATCAGACTTTCCGTCTGTCACAGGGATCGAAACAACAAAACAGCAACATCAGCAGCACTGGGCCATGTTTCATTGCATTATTTCCTTTAAACCTCCCAATAACACTAGGAGCTGAGAAATATTATTTCCATTTTATAGAGAAAGAAACTGAGGTTTAATGAAGTAAAGAAACTGCCCAGAGTCCCACAATAAGTGGGGAAGGCAGAACTTAAACACTCAGCTTTCTGTGTTTCCAAAATCGGAGCCCTTTCCTCTGTTCATGGTAGTCTCCTGTGACTTCTCACGGTCTGCTACATTCAAGAGGAAAACCAAATATTCTTCATGTGATGTTTATAAATGAGTTAAGGAGATTTTAAATTCAAAGTCTGTTTTAATAATAACCAGAAATTGCTTTCTTTAACAATTAACAGTTGAGGTCTGCAATTACTTTTCAGGGAGTCCCTCAACAACAGAATAAGGTCAGAGGAAAATTGTTGCCAGTTCTTTCTAGCCCAATTGTTAAAAAATCAGAACTTTTACTATTATTATGTAGCTCTTTTGGGGGAATTCCCAGGAGTATTTTTAGCCAGCAATAATACATTCCTTTGTTATTCTTTAACTATTTATCATGTTTCTAAGAAGAGAAGATCTATTACCTACTGATTTTGAGGGTTGGCTATTTCTCTCATAACAGATGGTCTTTTGTTCATGTCTCGATTCCCCTGACTTTCTAATTGCTAATATATGTTTTACTACTAATGATACCTTAGCAGTAACCTCACTCCAGTAAGAAGGCATATAGGCTGTTTTTATAGAGTTGGTGTTTCAACTTTTATAGCTTTCCTCATGAACTAGCTCCCAGACATGACACAAGACTTCACACAATGGTTGAAAGTATAGTTGCTTTGAACAAAGGAAAAATGTCTAGAGTGACACTAAGGGAGGGAATTAAAAGAGAAGAAAAATTAATTCTGCAAGAAAGCAAAAGATGCTATTGAAGAATAGAGCCATATACTGTCAGGCTACTCAATTCCACACTTGAAATTCTCATTGCATGCCTGCCTGGTGACCAACCAGCCTTGGCTTATACATGACTAAAAACAGAACTATAAATAAAATACTTGGCCTACTGCCTGGGCACATTATAAGTAAGCCCTAAAGAAATGGTAACAATTGTGATTAAGGTGACTGGCTATTTCTCAGATGGCCATATCAACTCCTAGCATTTCTAGGCTATTTCATTCTGAGAAACTCCAATCTCCTTTTAGGTTACTCCCACTGTTTAAACTCAGTGGTCACATAGGGATTATAGGAGACCAATATCTTGATGATATTTTTTGGAAATAGGAAAAACAGGGGACTTTGGTAACTTGCTGGAAATAAACAGTGAGTCATTGAAGAAACTCAAAATAACGCTCAATAATCTTGACTCCTAGTCTTGTTTCTTTTGCATTTTTCCATAGATGGAGGCTTAAAATATCTGAACAGACCTTAGACTTTCACATACATTCATTATTTTATTTAATTCCCTCCATAATATTATTAGATATTATTTTTGTTGTTGTTGTCCCTGGCTTGTAAATGACAAACCAAGGCTCCAAGAGAGGTTATGTAGCTTATTCAAGGTCACACAGACAGGAAATGTCAGATCAGAAATTTTAATCCAAGTTACTCTGACTCCAGTGCCCCAGATTTTAAATACAGTACCGCCTCTACCATGTGTTATGGAATAATCATTGGTTGGTGTAGGAGCATAAAACTGTGGTTTGGAGAGGAACATAGATATTGAAACCACTAATTAAAATACATCAGCAATATTGCTCAAAGTAAGGCATATGCAAATTTCAGTGTAAGTACAGGAGAAGGCAACACAAGGGAGGCTTCACAGAGGAGCTGTTTTTGAGCTAAGGTTGGGGGAAAGTAGGAGAAGGGTATTCTCAGAAGAGAGAGTGACACATACAACGACACAGGAGCACGAAAGAACAAGATATGTTCATTTATGGCTGGAGTGTAACAAGCAAGGGGTAGGGGTTAGGAAGAAGTGCGGCTGGACAGGTCAGATCGTGAAATGCTTTGTTCCTCTTGGGCACATTTAAAAGTATTCTGAACCTCTAATTTCCTGTGGAGGGTCTATGTCCCACAGCAAGCTGTATGCATTTTAACTCTTCCAGTCAATTTAAATTCCTTTTAAGGAAATCTGGAAATGCAAAGCCTTAACCCAAAGAATGAGTTTAATGGTGAGGATTTCAGGCTCATGAAGGTAGGGGTGGGGGTGGGGTGCTACTTTTTAGCCAGAGACTTCTGCTGCAATCCTTTTTGTTGCTCTTAGTAGATTGCCTAAAAGCAGATGAGGGTCAGCTTTCTTACTTCCTTTTCTCTTTTCTTTTTCCTGTACTTTTCCTTCTTTTCTTTTCTTTTTTGGTTGGAACACATGAAATGCTCAGGTCTAAGCCATGTTTTCATAGTCACTTTCTTCCAAGCTTCCTACTATAAACTGTTTTCCTTTAAACTTTATTTTCTATTCCATCTGTTTTTCTTATTTTATTTTCATTGCTAGACATGCCTCTGCTCCCCACCATGGTCTCTCCCTCACCAATTTTATTTTACTCACACTCAGCTATCAGCCACTCTCCACTCTATATTATGCTACTATTAACACCTCTTTCGTTTGGTTTCTTCTCTCTTTTTAAGTGATACTTTAACTGCACACTGAAATCTTGCGTGTGTGTGTGTGTGTGTGTGTGTTTGTGTGTCTGCGTGTGTTCTTAAGAGCTAGAATCTTTGATGTTTTTAAAAGCATTCCTTTTCAAAGAAAAAATGCAAAAACGTAAAAGTGTGATCCAAGTCCTCAAGTCCTTAATTATTTTCGTTTGGTTTTAGGGACCATTACCCCCACCCCTTACAAACAAAATATCACATACTTGCAAAAGTTGTGAGGTTTTGTTGGTCTGAGTTCAAATTTATTAAAACTGCAGTTATTTTCACTTAATAAAAGTTCCTTCCTTCTCATGTGCGTTTCCCATATCTTTACCAGCATTCTTCCTATGTCCCCTATAGGTCATTAGCTTTGAAGGTATACAATAAGAATAGAATTATAAGTAATTGTAGGGAAGAAAAAATTTCCATCTACACTCTGTCTTGGCCTAGAAATTAAACTGACATAAGAAAGGTTAACAAAAGAAAAACATACACTTTTTTTTTTGAGGGCAGTGTCACTGGCCCTCATATGTGGGACCGAACCGGGGCCGCTGGCTTCCCAAGCCAGCGCTTAACCACCACGCCACTCAGCCAGCCCTAAAAACATACACATTTTATTTAACATTTTTAAATGTACACAGGAATCTTCAAAAGGAAAATGATGACCCCAAAAAGCCATTAGGCCCAAAAGTTTATATACCTTTTGAAACAAGAACCATAATTTATGGAGATGTGACAAGACATAGGGGTTTGGGCTAGGGGCAGCAAATGTGGGACAGTGAGTAGGAAATATATAAGGTAACCTAATGGAAAATAAGGGTTATTTCAGGAAGTCTGTTTATACAGATCCATTCTGGCCTGACTCTCAGCCTCCAGTGACAAGAATGTTCTACTCTCTCTGGTATAGGGAGGGCATTGTTCTCATGGGAAATTTTGGGACCTGCTTTTAGGTAGAAAGCGGGAGGTCAGAGAACACTTCCTGTATCAGCTATCTCTCAACTGCCTTCAGCTCAAAGAAATCAATATGCTATGCCAAAGAGACATATTTGGAGGTGGCACGTTCAAAAGCTTTTCTAATTTAACATCCCAGGCACTTCAGCTCAAGTGACTGAATGCCTACTATATGCCTACTGCATGTTATGCTACATTTGTTGAGTCATACCATAGAAGTCAAGGAAGCTTTGTCCTGTCTACCAGTAGTTTAAAATCTACATGAGGAGATAAAATAAATATATGCAACAGTTTTACATAAGGCAATATATACTGAGACATTAATTATGTGCTGTAAGAGGAAATAGAAGAAAGAGATCAGTGAGGTAGAAAAGTATTCTTCGTAAAATTTTTGGAAGAGATAAAGCTTGAACTAGTCTTTGAATAATGGAGAGGATGTTTAGTAGGCAGAAGGGCAAGAAAGTGTACATTCCAGAGGAAGGGAAAAAATAGTATGTGATTTCCTTACAGAGAGGGAAAATCATCAGGGCTGAGAGCTGGATCACCATTCCTCAGAAGCCTCTGTCTAGTTTCCTTAAATAATACCATCAAACAAGGACTTGGGTTCTCCCTCTACAATCTAATACATTACTACAAGAATCCAGTTAGTAGTCAGGGGGTATGAAAAACTTACTGGATGGACGGTGATTATAATTTTCAAAGGCCTCTTTCAATGTGGATCCTCTACAGCCTTTCCTAATACTTGTAAATTTGTATCAGTACCACTGCCCCCTTCCACCATGACCTTTAGCCCTGAAGATGCAACTCTTTCACGCTGCTGTTCTGCTGGAATATCTAAGAGCACAAAAAGAATGGGACTAAAGCCAGCTGTCTGTCATTCACATTCACTTGAAACAATGGTTCTTTTTTTTTTTTTTTGAGGGCAGTGTCACTGGCCCTCATATGTGAGACCCGAACCAGGGTGGCTGGCTTCCCAAGCCAGTGCTTAACCACTGCGCCACTTGGCCGGCCCGAAACAGTGGTTCTTAGTCTTTCCTGAAGACATAGAGTGTTTGAGACTTTGATGGAAGTCATCAGAAATGTTGGACACATTCTGTCACCCCTTTGTTTAGTTATAGCTTAACATAATATCCCACTGAATGTTTTCCCATTAAGTTTCATTTGCGTAACTGACACATGTAAAGTAAAGATAATACCAAGACCTGAATTTCAGTGTTCTCAAACAAGTGGGCATCACAATCATCTGGACATTTTGATCAAAATGAATATTTCCAGGCTCCACTCCCAATTGTTTTTAGCATGTGCCCTATGTCATTGGATAAAGGAAGTTCCCTGGACCACACTTTGAGAAAATCTGCTCCATGGTGATATAATCTGACTGAATACTTTTGATTTGGCACATTGCTCAACAGGTTTTACTATCAGAGTACAAATCAGAATAACCCATTTCCTGCCTATAAAAGACGTAGGTAGGGCAAGGCCTAGGAACGAAGGATACTAAAATGAAAGAAAGTGTAAAACTATGATTTTGTTGACTGCTTAGCTTGAGTACAATATTCTATCTTGCTTTTTTTGAAATCCTATTGTACCATATAAATAAGAACTTAACAATATTGCATTGTGTCATTCTCTGTTTGAGTGTATGTGCAAAGCTAGTCTTGCCTCCCTGCCCAGAGGACTAATTTTGCAAGCCAGACACACAGTTAGCACTAGAATACATATCCATAATGGGCCCTCAGTATGAACACAAATTACTTTTCAGGAACTCGCTTATTGCTTTAAATGAGAGACATCTAAATATGATTCCTTAGCTGGGAACCGAGAAAGCTCTGATGCAGACAAACCACCGTGTAGCCTCCCTTGCCATAGAACTGTATCTCGTTCCACTGAGTAGTGTGAAAGCATTCCTATTGTCCATCACTTCTGTTAAGGGCCGATTTGTGCAGTCCAGGAAAAAAGGCAGAGATGTCACAAGATATATCTTCCTTACTTTGATGCCCCTATTCAGACACCATTATCTGTACCCTGTATTAATTGCTGGGATATCTGTGTCATTGGAGGCATCATATGTCCTACTGGCATTCAGATTATTACCTTACAAAAGTGCAGGTAAGACTTGAGATGTTAAAAAACAAAAAAAAGGGGCCGGCTGAGTGGTGCAGTGGTTAAGCGCTGGCTTGGGAAGCCATTGGCCCCAGTTCGGGTCACACATATGAGGGCCAGTGACATTGCCCTCAAAAAACAAACAAACAAAAACAAAACAAAACAAAAGCATTGTCAAAAAACGGAGAAACTTAGGTGAAGATGGTAGAGTAGGTAAATGGTGTGCTTACCTTCTCTCACTACCACATCAAAATTACAACAAAACTACAAAGCAACCGCCTTTGAGAATTGCCTGAAATCTTTCTGAACTGAAGCCCTACAACTAAAGACACACAGAAGAAGCCACTTCAAGACTGGTAGGAAGGGAAAAGACACAGAACAGGCTGGTCCCACACCCTCATGTGACCATTAAAAATTGAGAGAGAGGGGCTGGCCGAGTGGCTCAGTTGGTTAAGAGTTGGCTTAGAATGTGAGCTCTGAGCAACACGGCTGCCAGTTCGATTCCCATGTGGGTCAGTGATGCTGCATCTGAGCTGAGCTGTTGCTGAGCTGCCAACAGGTGGCAGGTTGGCTCAGTTGGTGTAAAACAAGATTGCCTGATAGATGGTGGGCTATGCCCACCCACAACTAAGGCTGAACTCAGCACCTTGAGCTGAGCTGCCACCCGAATGGCTCAATGGATAGGGCATGTGCTCTTAACAACAAGGCTGCTGGTTCTACTCCCACACGGGATGGTGGCTATGCCCAACTGCAACTAAAATTGAACACGCACCTTGAGCTTAGAGACCATGAGCTGCCGACGGGAAGCCAGATGGCGACTGGCGCCCTCCACAATGATGATTGAAGAACAACAACTTGGATGGTCCCTTTCCCCAATTCACCAAAACTGTTCCCCTCCCCCAATTCCCCAATTCAAATCTTTAAAAAAAAATTGAGAGACATATCTTGGCTGTGGAGATCCCTCCAGAAGGAAGCAGGGGTCCCAGCACCACATCAGGCCCCCTAGGCCATCGTTCCAGTGCCAGGGAGAGAAGCCCCCATAACTTCTGGTTGTGAAAACCAGTGCAAATTGTGGCTGAGTGAGACGGAGGTTGCCTGGAGTTCCAGGCACTCCTCTTAAAGGAACTGTACATGAACTTATCAACAGAATTAGTGGCTCTGAGCTCTAATGCTGGTGCAGCAGCTGGAGAGGCAACAGGGACATATGAGGGTGGGGTTGGGGCCTGAGTTTTCTGGCTTCAGGATGAGGGCTGGAGAGGCAGCTTTCTATCAGATGGAGGAGCCGGCAGAAACCATTATTTCTTTGTTGAGCCTTCTCCCTTACCAGCATGCAGACACCATATATCTGAGTCTCCATCAATCTGGCTGACACCATTTGTCCTTCCCACCCCAGTGATTCTCTGAGACACTGTCCCACCCAATTTTCGGGCACATGCAAGCCAATTCCAGTATCTTCATCATACAAACCACCTGCCTTAGCTCATGCTGCAGACTTTCTTAGGGTTTCTCAAGGTTCGTGGGACCCAGACAAACAGCATCTGGCTTGAGTATGTCCCGTACCTCTGACTGAGCAGCCCTAAGCCTGGCACTAGCGGCAGCCTGCCTTGGTTTGTGGCGTGGCCTCTCAAGATACTTCCAAGTATGGTATGGGCAGTAGCACTTTATGGATTGCTTTGTGGTTCCTGTTGGGTGGCCCCCACTTGAGCACAGGCTGTGGCTGCACTTGATGTGCAGTGGGTCCCCTCCCAGGTGGCCCAGGGGCTGGAACTCTCAGTGGCCAGCTTTGAAATGAGCTGGAGCATTACCCAGCTGCCTCCAAGCATGACACACCCAAGCAGTGGATTGGGCAGGCACTAGAGCCCTGCTGAGGCAGATCCTGCTCTAGGGTCATCCACCATATCACAACTCCTCCACCGCAGTCATGGCCAGTCCTCACAACCAATGAGCTGGAGGGTCAATCCTTCCCATTGACATTCAAACAGCAACCACAGCTCAACTGCAACAGGCGGGCACACAACCCACACAAGTAACCGACTGGAGTGTGTGGCTCAGGTGATGCGGAAAACTGGGCCATTGAGCTGCATAGCACATCTACTACATAAGGACACTCCACTAAGACTAGAGACATAGCAGCCCTACTCAGTAAAGAGAAACAAACACGGGGAGGCAGCCAAAATGGGGAAACAAACAAACATGTCCCAAATAAAGGAACACAACAAATATCCAGGAAAAGAGCTAAACAAAATGGAGACAAGCAATCTTCTGGATGCAGAGTTCCAAACACTGGTTATAAGCAAGCTCAGTGATCTCAGGGAGAACTTCAACAAAGAGATAGGAAACATAAAAATGGAGTGAAAAAACATAAAAAAGAAACAGTCAGAAATAAAGAATACAATATTTGAAATGAAGAATAAATTACAGGAAATCAACAGTAGATTAGATGAAGCAGAGGATCGAATCAGCAATTTAGAAGATAAGGTAGGAGAAAACACCCAATCAGAACAGCAAAAAGAAAAAAAAGACAGTTTAAGGGACCTCTGGGACAACATCAAGCATAACAATATTCACATCATAGGGGGTCCCAGGAGGAGAAAGAGAGAGCAAGGGATTGCAAGCCTATTTAAAGAAATAATGACAAAACTTCCCTGACCTGGTGAAGGAAAATGATAATCAAGCCCAGGAAGCACAGAAAGTATCAAACATGATGAACCCAGAGAATCCAAAACCAAGACACATCATAATTAAAATGCCAAAGGTTAAAGGCAAAGAGAGAATCTTTCTCTTAAAAGTAAGAGAAAAGCAGTTAGTTACCTACCTACAAGCTTCCATCAGTCTGTCAGCTGATTTCTCAGCAGAAACTTTGCAGGCCAGAAGGAATTGACAGGAAAGACTCAAAGTGATGAAAAGCAAGGACCTACAACCAGGACGACTCTATCCAGCCAAGCGATCGTTTAGAATGCAAGGACAGATAATGAGCTTCCCAAACAAGAAAAAGCTAAAGGAGTTCATCACCACCAAACCAGTACTATAGGGACTATTAGAGGGACTTCTTCAAGATGAAATAATAATAATAAATATTAATAATAGAATGGCAATAAGTACATACCTATCGACAATTATTTTCAATGTAAATGGATGAAGTGCTCTGATCAAAAATAGGGTGAGGCTGAATGGATAAGAAAACAAGACCCTTACATATGCTGCCTAAAAGAGACACACTTCAGATTGAGACGCAGATACAGACAGAAAATAAAGGGATGGGAAAAGATATTTCATGAAAATGGAAACAAACAAACAAACAAAAAGTTGGAGTAGCAATACCTATACCGGACAAAATAGACTTTAAAGCAAAGACTATAACAAGAGACAAAGAAGGATCTAGTGATCCCAGTTCTGGATATTTACCAGAAGAAACCCAAAATGCTATTATACTTTGAGGGGACGTGCTCATTTATGATCTTTGCAGCATTATTTACATAAGCCAAGAAATGAAGGCAACCTGGGTGTCCCTGAATGGATGTATGCAAAAAGAAGAGTTAGTACATATATACAATGGAATATCACTCAGCCATAAAAAGAAGGAAACCTTGCCATCTGTGACAACATGGATGGACCTAGAGGGTATTGTGCTCAGTAAGTCAGACAGAGAAAGACAAATGTATGATTTCACTTACAAGTGGAATTGAAATAACAAAATTAATACATGAAACAGAAACAAACTCATAGATACAGAGAACATTTTGATGATTGTCAGATGGGAGGGGGTTTGGGAGTGGGTAAAAAAAGGGAAGGGGTTAAGAAGTACAAATTTATTGTTACACAGCAGACACGGGGAATATAGTGTATAGTATAAGGAATATAGTCAATAATATTGTAATAACAAAGTATGGTGTCAGATGGGGGTACTGGATCTATTGGGACGATAGATGGGAGGGGGTTGGGGACAGGGTGAAAAAGGTGAGGGGATTAAGAAATACAAATTGGTAATCATAAAATAGTCATGCGGATGTTAAGTAAAGCATAGGGAATATAATCAATAATATGGTAATAACTATGTGTAGTGACAGGTGGGTACTAGTCAGGGGAATCAGTTTGTAAAATATTGGGTTGTCAGAAAAGGCATGACGTATTTTTCTATGTTTTTCATTGCAAAAATGTGTCATGACTTTTCCGACAATCCAATATGTAAATGTCTAACGACTATGCTGTACACCTGAAACTAATATAAAATAATATTGAATGTCAACAGTAATTGAAAAATTTTTAAAGGGGAGAAAAGATAAAGGGAAATAAGAGGTTCAAAGTTCCAGGTATAAAACAAATAAGTCTTTGGGATGTAATATACAGCATAGGGAATATAGTCCATAATATTGTGATAGTGTGGTACAGTGTCAGATGGTTGCTTGACTTATGATGGTGATCACTTCTCTAGCATAGGGAATATAATCAATAATATGGTAATAACACTGTATAGTGCCAGGTGGGTACTGTTGAATAACTATGATGTACACCTGACACTAATATAATATTGTATATTAGCTACGTTTTAACAAAAATCTTTAAAAAAACAAACAAACCCAAAAGCACTTTCTTCAGAATTCTGCAAAGGTGATGTGAATAAAATGTCTTCAAACTATCCCTCCTGTAATTAAACTTGGTTTCCTGCAGGAATCTTTCAATTTTTTATGTATTAAAGGGCTATTCCTTTTTGTTTTATCTTTAGGGATGTTTCTTTAAGGGGCATCTGAAGTTAGTTACATTGTTTTGCCCTGGGAATCAATGCACCTGACTAATTGTCAGGTGAATTATGATACAGTGGTAAATACTATAACTAACATTAATAGTAATACCACCACAATCTAACTTCCAGGTATCTACCCAAGTGATGAGAAAGCATGTTCACATGAAGACTCGCACATAAATGTTCATAATGGTATTATTCACAATAGCAAAAAAGTAGAAATAAACTCATATGCCCATCAACTAATGAATGGATAAAAAATGTGGTATATAAGGCCTGGCCAAGTGATTCAGTTGGTAAAGAGCTCACTCAAGAGTGCAAGCTGAGCTCTAAGCAACAGCAGTTCAATGCCCAGCCCGAGGTGAGTTGCTGCCTAGCTGTCATCAGATGGCAGGAAGGCTCAGCTAAAAAAAAAAAAGTGGTATATCCATACAATGGAATATTATTCAGCCATAAAAGGTAATTAAGTACTGATTCATGCTACAACATGGGTATTTCACCATTAACCTTAAAAACATGATAAATGAAATAAGCTAGTCACAAAAAAACACAATTTTTTTAAAAGATTTTTTTAAATTGGGAAATTGGGGAAAGGGAACAGTGTTGGGGAATTGGGGAAGAGGAACAGACATGTTGCTGTCCTTTTGTTCTTCAGTCTAGTTGTGGAGGACATTGCTTCACTGGCCCATGTTGGTATCGTCATTGCGCTCTTCCCGGGTGAGGCAGATCGGTCGCCAGCTTCTGGACGGCCACTCACTGAGGCTATTGGCAGCTCACTCTGGCTGCTGACCACTCACATTGGCTCCCGGCCACTCACTGTAGCCTGTGGCAGCCTACTGCAGCAGGGCCTGCAGCCTATACCTTTGCTGGGACTCACACAGCCCAGCTCCAGGTGGAGCTGTTGTTCACCACCTTAGCTGTAGAGGCCAGTGTCACTGGCCCTCATATGTGGGATCTGAACCCGGGTTGCTGGCATCCCAAGCCAGCTCTTAACCAACGTGCCACTTGGCCAGCCCCAAAACACATTTTTATATGATCCCATTTATATGACTTGTCCAGAATAGTCAAATCAATAGAGACAAAAAGTATATTAGTGGTTGCCTTGAAATGATTTTGATGAAAATGTTCTAAATTGGATTATGATAGTGGTTGCAAAACTTGTTAAATTTACTAAAATCCATTTAAATATATAATTAAAATACATTATTTTATGGTATATAAAGTTATACCTCAGCAAACTTGTTTTTCAAAAAGTAATTGAAAAATGTTAGAGGAAAAGCTTAAACAACATATTTCATAGATACTTCAATAAAAGGAAACCTCGGGGAGCCATAATAAACATTGAGAATTAAGTAAAATACTAATGTTTTCCATTTATTCAACACTTACTGTGTGCCAGGCACTTCACTAACTGCTTTACATGCTTTTCTCCTTTGAGTCTCAGAACAAAAGTAGACAGTTGAATTATTGTACTAGTTTCACATTGAGGAGCCAGGCTCACATAATTTAAGTAAATTGTCCAAAGTGACATAAGTGGTAAAGGGCAGAATCAGGATTTGAAGACAAAGCCCAAGTCCTTAACCACATGCTGTAAGTTTCAAGTACATTTCTTACTCCTTACTCCCATACAAGGCCCTCCCCTCAGGTCCCCAAAATTGCCATCTCTCCACCACTCCCCACACCTTTCCCCCACCCTGCTGCCAATGTCTCACTCATCTCACTCAGCAGGAGACTGACTAACCCTCAGAGTTTTCCTACTTTCTTCCTCTATGGAGTTGTAAATAATTTGAGAGATTTTTAAAAGTAATTTAAATGCTATGGCCAAAAAGTGCTTTGCAGATGGGACTTACCTAATATCATAAATTCTTGTTAATTCTGAATTCTCCAGTGTTCCAGAATTCTCTAATTGTTTTTGTTAATTTCTTTTTAGTTCACCCTTCCTCTAGCCCAAACCATGCATCAAATGCCAAAGAGCAGGCGTAGTTTTTTTTAAGCCCATTTGCAAAGGCCCTTAAAACATTCATGAAAATGTAAGAATGTATGAATCAAAGATGAAGTGGTACAAATGTCTTTGGCTGAGCATTGCTATCTAAAGAAACTTTACTCTTAAATGCTATTAAGGCAGGGGACAAGGCCAATTACCACGGTGAAATTCTCTGCCATTAACCTTCTAATATAACATTAAAAGACAGCAATAGTTCCCTTGTGAATCTAACTAGAAAACTTAAAAGTCTTATAAAAGAAACAAATGATGATAAAAGCAAAACTGTATTTTTTTTAAGTTTTATTGGGGAATTGGGGGAGGGGAACAGTGTTGGGGAACCGGGGAAGGGGAACAGACAAGTTGCTGTCCTTTTGTTCTTCAGTCTAGTTGTGGAGGACGTTGCTTCACTGGCCCATGTTGGTATCGTCATTGCGCTCTTCTTAGGTGAGGCAGATTTGTCGCTGGCCTCTGGACGGCCACTCACAGCGGTTCTTGGCAGCTCATGCTGGCTGCCGGCCACTCACTGTAGCTTATGGCAGCCCACTGCAGCAGGGGCTGCAGCTATGCCGTCCCGGGGACTCACAGCAGCTCAGCTCCAGGTGGAGCTGTAGTTAGCTTTAGAGGGCAGTGTTACTGGCACTCATATGTGGGATGCGAACCGGGGCCGCTGCCGTCCCAAGCCAGCTCTTAACCAACGTGCCACTCGGCTGGCCCTGTATATTTTTTAAAAAATTATATTCTGTTACGATTATAACAGGCATGCAAATGAGACACTCCAAGTCCACCCCAGAATGAGAGAAAAACTCTTGCACCACAGTAAGTGATAAAACAGGCTGAAGTGGGCATATTGCCAAGTTGCCAAGAGCCATTTTGAAAAAACAAACAAACAAACAAAAAAAACCCCTATATTTGTACTATGTCAGACTCATATTTCTGGGGTAGTAGAATGTACCCTAACTTTCAGGGAAGCCATTCAAATATGCAATCCATTATTTACCTGTGAGACCCACCTGCTCTTAAAATAGTTTGACAAAAAACAAAATACCTCCATAGAAAAGATAACAAGAATCACTTTGCAAGATAATACAATGTCCTTGCAGACAAAAGATAAATGATTAAAATATTATGTACAGATAATTAAAAAAATAAAAATTGAAATAAAACAATTCCACACAGGTTATTTCCAAAGAATGTGTAGAACTTAAGGCTAAGCTTATTTAAGATATCAGGTAGAAGTGTCTGCAAGAGGATGATAAGGATCCACCATACTCAGAGGGAAACACTGCATTAAAAGCACAATGTTGGGGGCCGGTCGAGTGGCGTGGTGGTTGAGCGCTGGCTTTGGAAGCCAGCGGCCCCGGTTTGGGTCCCACATGTGAGGGCCAGTGACACTGCCCTCAAAAAAAAACAAAAAAAGCACAGTGTTGGAAAGTTACACATAGCAAAACAATATTACAAAGAAATAAAAACATTATTTTCATCACAATCATACTCTAACTGAAAATTATTCAAGCCAAAAAAAAAATAAAATGTCGAGTGTCTCTCATTCTTCAGTCAGAGAGCTGCCACTCTCTTTTGTAGTCTTGGACAAGTTCCTTTAACTCTTTCAGTCTTGGTTGCATCTGCTGAATTTCCTTCTATGTTGAAAGCCTACAAAAATGCCTTCTGCTTCTTCTGTGCATCTCCCAGCATCTGGTAGTATGGAACCAACCTTCACATTCTAAACCAAATGAATGGAATCAGCATTATCCATTTGCTTGCCTGGTAAACCTTGCTACTCACCTCTAGAGCAGATCCACCTGAGATAAAATTGCAAGTGGGCTATTTACTTGTCACTATCTAACATCCATGTTGCTGGCCCTTTACTGGCACTAGAGGCCTAGGATCCTCCCAGTTGTGCCTCCTTTTTCCTTTAAATATGGCTCAGACACTTCATTCACACTAAGGTGTCAATGTGTAGTGACAACTTGATGAGTGGTGTAGGAGCACTGTACCAAAGACTAAGGCCTTAAACCAAGAGAATAAAGTTTATATGGTATAATTTTATGTGCTAGTTGAAAGAGGTATGAGTGAGGGAAAGAGAGGGAATACCTGAGCTTTCCTGATACCTGACATTGTGCCATATAAGGGTCACCTGTTCCACATATTCTGGATGAGAATGGTGTTCCCTAAGCCAAGACCAAACTTCCAAGCTCTATTTAATCTACTTAATATTCCTTTATTTGATGACCACAGACTGCACATCCGTATCCACAACCATCTTACAAATGCACACTAAGTGTTGGGCAAAAATACCCAGAGGGGAAAATATGCCTAACTGTGCCAATGAGTTCCAAACCCAGAGAAAATCTGAGAATGGATGGTAGTTCAGGATACAGAAATAGCACTATAATTTATATATATTGAAAAACCATACCCTAAAATGAGTGTGCAGAAATAGGAAAGACATTTATTTTATTAGAAAATGCAGTGGTTACTTTGAAAGAGTTCATCAGTTCATCATTAGTGAGTCACCAAGTCCAGTACAAGGTAGAGTATTTATGGCACTAAAAAGCTTCTGACTTTTTCTACATTGCCTTTGTAGTTCCTTTCCATGAACTTTACTTATCTTGGCATTTCTCTTCTCACTTGTTCTAGGTGTCTAGATTATGTCTGACCTCACCACTAGATCTTCGTAGCATAGCTATATTTTTAGCTCACATTCCTACTGTGGGCTTTAACAAAATTAACCTTATTAAAATATATTTCAAGGAAAACATGATTATGTAGTAATTGAATGTCCCCTCTTCTTTAAATGGGAGGAACAGAGCTCTAGTGTGCATGGTATTGTACTTAGTGTGAATCACTTTACCTTTGGCACCAGTGAATTTTGTGGCTAGAAATTTTGGCATTGGAAGAGATGTTACAATTTATCAGATCCTACTGTCACTCAATTTGATTCCTAAAACCTGTTTTATATCACTAAGATTTACATTCAGGCAAAACTTCTTTCCTCAGCAGAAAAGGAGGATACTCCTAGACTGAGCCAAACAGCAGCAGATACAGTGGGCCTACGGAATGCCAATCAGACATCATGCTTGAAAAGCAGTTAGATGAATTAGGTTTAGTTCAGTTCTGGACAAATCACTCTATCTGGGACACAGTTTCCACATCTAAAAAATGAAACTGTAGGATTATTATCAGCATCCTAATGGTGCTCCTGATGAGGAGCTCTTCTTTTTAATTTGCCCCTAAGTTCGGAAGAACTGTTCAACTCAACAAATAACTGAGCACCTCTCATTAGTCAGTTCTGCCATTATCTTTTTTTTTTTGAGGGCAGTGTCACTGGCCCTCATATGTGGGACCTGAACCGGGGCCGCTGGCTTCCCAAGCCAGCGCTTAACTACCGCGCCACTCGGCCGGCCCCTGCCATTTATCTTTTACAATTGAAGACAAATCACCTCACTTCCTTCAGTTTCAGTATCACCCTCATTCATTGCTGTACCTGCTTCAGCATCTAGACAAGACTTGTACTTTGGGAAAAGCTGGGGATACAAGTTGCTGGTGTGGATGAAAGGCAATTATGAGATGAAAGCACACAGGGGGAATAACAAAGTAAGCTGCCAGTGAGATGTTTCTCTTGGCACAGAGCCCCTTTAGAAAGCTGTTATTGCAATATTTACGTTTTTGTAATTGATCACAAAGGCTTTTAGAACCAGTGGTGGACTGAAATTTAATAATTGTGGATCCTGGTTCTAACCTGTGCATTCCAAGCCTTATAAATCCACCCTCTTCCTCTGAGAAAGAAACTAATCAGGGCTTCAGTTATCCTGCCTATGCGGTGGTAGAGATGTGGGTGTAAGATGTCACCACTGACATCTAACAGTGACAGAATCTCAAAATGTGTCCTTGGTTCATTCTTGCAGATAGTAGTTCTCAGGGTTCTAGGCGAGCTGAATTGCTTAATAATTAATGAACTGTTTTTGGAGCATTTTGGGTATAAAAATTTATTGCTTAAATGAATAGAGGCTTACTATTTGATTTCTTCGATAGATCTTGGAACTCTAGGACTATTCCTTGAAACATAAGGCCTACATAGATGTCCTGAGAAAGTTACATACAGGAAGTTGATGGTGCTTCAATTTAACCAAACGTATCCTTTCATTCAGCAGAAAATATCCAGTATATTATGAAATATATCTGTATAAAAACATTTAAATTGTTTTCTCTCCGGAGAATGTGAATTTCTGTGAGATGTTCTTCTCAGGCTCTCATAAAGGCCCACATATAGTCAGTCATAAAAAGGCCTATTACAGAGCCGGCCGAGTGGCGCATTGGTTAAGCGCTGGCTTGGGATGCCAGCGGCCCCGGTTTGGGTCTCACATATGAGGGCCAGTGACATTGCCCTCTACAGCTAACAACAGCTCCACCTGGAGCTGGGCTGTACGAGCCCTGGTGAAGGTGTAGGCTGCAGCCCCTGCTGCAGTGGGCTGCCATAGGCTACAGTGAGTGGCCGGCAGCCAGCGTGAGCGGCTGGCAGCCAGCGAGAGCTGCCAATAGCCGCAGTGAGCGACCATCCAGAGGCCGACAACCGATCTGCCTCACCCGGGAAGAGCGCAATGAGGATATCAACATGGGCCAGTGAAGCAATGTCCTCCACAACTAGACTGAAGAACAAAAAGACAGCAACTTGTCTGTTCCCCTTCCCTGATTCCCCAATGCTATTCCCCTCCCCCAATTCCCCAATAAAATTCTAAAAAAAAAAAAGACCTATTACAAACACTTCATTTGCTTACCCCTCCTTTGTGCAGTGTTTATGGTCAAAGTTCATAAAGTAGGAGTTGACACAAATACCCACCAGGAGGGGAAAAATAACACCCAATACTATTTCTCGGAAGTAGCAAGATTAATCACAGCTGATAATTGCATTCGCAAATGATGATAATATATCATATAATCTCATTAAATTGTGAAGCACCATGGCTTTTAGAGAGACAAAACACACTAAAAATCCACATTAGGTAAAGATAAAAATCCCTTATGTGTCTGAAATCTCAGAATAAATTTATATTAGTTGCCTTACCTTTTATCTATGCAAAACATACGTAAGATTCCATAACTATGAGAATCAAAAATCATTCCCTTTTGGGAAACTATCTCTCTACCAAAATCCTTTTCATTACTTAAAGGAAATTATATTGTAATCCATAATTTTTGAGAAAAATAACAGGTAACTTTGGCCTACAAGACACAAGGCTGAGAAGGCTGAAAATAATCCCCTCTGTTATCAAAGTTCATAAAATTTTAACAAAACTAGCTGAGGAAGCAGAGATGATTAGATGTGATTTCTATAAAGAGTTTAAAGTATTGTAGTGAGGACTAACCCTTACAAAACTTGGAATTATATAGTGAACTCAAAAGGTGGAATTAGGGCCGGCCGAGTGGCGCATTGGTTAAGCGCTGGTTTTGGGATGCCAGCGGCCCAGGTTCGGATCCCACATGAGGGCCAGTGACACTGCCCTCTACAGCTAACAACAGCTCCACCTGGAGCTGGGCTGTGCGAGCCTCGGCGATGGTGTGGGCTGCAGCCACTGCTGCAGTGGGCTGCCATAGGCTACAGTGAGTGGCCCGCAGCCAGCGTGAGCGGCTGGCAGCCAAGTGTGAGCTGACAATAGCCGCGGTGAGTGACATCCAGAGGCCAGCGACCAATCTGCCTCATCCGGGAAGAGCGCAATGACGATACCAACAGTGAAGCAACATCCTCCGCAACTGGACTGAAGAACAAAAGGACAGCAACTTGTCTGTTCCCCTTCCCTGATTCCCCAACGCTGTTCCCCTCCGCCAATTCCCCAATAAAACCTTTAAAAAAAAAAAGGTGGAATTAGTAGGCCTCTAATGTAAGCAGCAAGCAGTAGAAGAAAGATGAAAAAGATTGGGTGTGACTCTTAAGAAGAAATATAAGTCTACGGCCATATCACCCTGAACGCGCCCGATCTCATCTGATCTTGGAAGCTAAGCAGGGTTGGGCCTGGTTAGTACTTGGATGGGAGAAGAAATATAAGATAAAAAGAAAGAGATGTTCATAGTAGGATTAGTAAAGTGCAGCCCTGGATGCAATAGAACAGTACTTTACAGACATTAATGTGCACACAGATCACATGGAGATCTTGTTCCAATGCACATTACAATTAAGACTGAGGTGGGGCCTGAGATTCTGAATTTCTTATGAGCTCCCAGGTGATGTTCTAGTTGGCCCATGGACCCTAATAGACGTGGATATAGACATGGTCTCAGACAACCAAGTTGTTGAGCAATTTGGGGTGTTATTGGTCAAATAAACTAGCTCTTTCAGATCCACATCATTAAACCTTTGTTAATCACCTTTCCTATGTGAGTCTTCATGAAAGTAAATATCTCACAATACAGTCAGAGAGGGAATCCTTAAAAGTAGTTTTACCCAAGGTCATAGAATAGATCCTTCATGGTCAGATCTCTTGATTTACCCTCTGTGCAACAAGGTATTTAAGTACTTTCTTGGGGAAATCCAAAGAGAGTATAGATTAGGGTAGAGGGAGGAAGGCTGGGGTAGTCAGCACAGAACATATATGAGGGATTTAATTTCACAGTCTGAAGCCATTTCACAACTGAAATTTCTCCATTAACAATGAACAAAGTGTTTTTCCTCCCCCTTCTTCATTGAGGGGCAGGGACATTTTGACCTTGAACCAAATGTGTGAATTGAATTTAGATAATATCATCTCATATTTTGCATATGAAACTTCACAACATATAAAGGAGGGGTATAAGTAACACCATAAAGACAAATTGTAGCCATACCCTAGGTCACAAGGTACCAAAAGATCCTTATTCAAAATGGGTGGAAATAGGATTCTGGGTTTCAACATTTGCATCCTTCAATGAGTTTTTAACATTACCTGTAAGCATAATTTGGAAAAAATCAAATTGTATTCCTGAACCTTGAAAGGTACATGCTCCTCAGTATTTTCATCTTTAGCATAATTGCCAATGTTAAAGATAGGTAGAATGCTAATAGAAGTAATATTATATTGCTGAACTCTGAGAGCAAGACACCACTTTTAATCACAGATTTGACCTGTTCTGATTTCACTAACTGCATGTTTTCCATACATTGTAAGAACCCAGTCTTGGAAAAAAATGTTTAAAAGCCTACATTCAGCACTGTAAAAGAATCTTAAAAAATAAGAAATTTTGGGGCCGGCCGAGTGGCACGGTGGTTAAGCACTGGCTTGGGAAGCCAGCGGCCCTGGTTCGGGTCCCACATATGAGTGCCAGTGACACTGCCCTCAAAAAAAAAAAAAAGAAATTTCTTCAATGTTTGTGACATCAGCCTCTTTTGCTATGACTTCAAAAATGCAGCTGCCAGCTTCAACTTCACCCTGCCCAAATGCTTTATTTTCACCCACAATTCATGATATTTTGTGGTCATTCATTATTTGAAACCAAAGTTGCTCTTTTTTTTCTGATGATTTGGAGCATTGAAACAACTTCACCAGGAGAGGTGTGTATATCGAAAACAGACACTAAGATATCCAACTGGAACAGTGAGTGAAAGCACCCCTTTATGGTAGTAGATAATTTGGGACTCTAAAAGTCTCTTCTAAGAATTCTTTAAGTCCCAGAGAAGGAAATCTCAGGAATGAAAAGTCTTATTTTTCCCTTTTTGTTACCTTATGTTTCTGAAATTTTGTTGAAATGTTGGAATAAAATTAGAGAAAAGTCTAGTGAACCATTTAGGAAATCTTTGAGACTGCTCAGCAGCTTAGGTTTCTTAACCTAATACAAAATAATATATTGATAAAGAGTCTGGCCTCTGGAGCCAGACTATTTGTAATTTGAATTTTGTCTTTGCCACTGTGAAAACTTAAGAAATTTATGTAGCCCAAGGCCAGCCGGGTGGCGCGGTGGTTAAGCGCTGGCTTGGAAAGCCAGCGGCCCCGGTTCAGGTCCCACATATAAGGGCCAATGACATTGCTCTCAAAAAAAAAGGAAAAAAAAAAGAAATTTATGTAGCCTCAATTTTCTTATCTGTTAAGTGAGTAAGATAATGATAATAATAAATCTTATAGGATTATAATGAGGATTAGATGAATTAATATATATATAAATAGTGCCAGGCACAGAGTAAGCACTCAATAAACATTAGCTACTTTAATGTCAATTATTATTTCTCATCTTGGAAGAGAGGAGAAATCACTCTTTCAAGTATGGATATGTGTGTATGGGAATGGAGGGAGGAGAATGGGGGAGGCAGAGATATAGGGGAAAATAACATGAGTAACATGTGAATGGATAGATGACTAAAGCAGAAAGCTGTAGAATTAGGTATACAAGATGTGATGGAGAAGAAGAATGGCTTCTTTTCCCACCCTTACCAAGTGAACCAGTTACAGACTGAGAGTAGTAATAAAACCTGCTTCAGAAAAGTGGAAATACAGGGAAGAAAATTATGGAAAGACACACAGAAGATAATGTAGTAATTATCTTTTTTTAAATATCTGGGGTGTGTGTGTGTGTGTGTGTGTGTGTGTGTGAGAGAGAGAGAGAGAGAGAGAGAGAGAGAGAGAGAGAGAGAGACAGAGAGACAGAGAGACAGAGAGACAGAGACAGAGAGAGACAGAGAGAGAATATAACCTAAACAGGATGTGAAAATTTGCTAAGTACTAAAAGTTAGGGCTTTGCTATGTTCATCTGTAAAACCAAATCTATAAGTGGAAAATCCTAAATATTTGCTATTATAAGAAGCATCTGGAACAAAGATTAAATTCAGCATCCATATTTTGGGTGATAATTAAGTACTCAAATTTCTATCAAAATTATTCTCAATTATTTGATGGCTCATTGATTTTAGAGTTCATATCAGATTTTACTCTCATTTCCACTGGATGCTTATAGTACTGTAGAATAAAAATCAAATAACATACTGAATGGTGATTTAAAAATAGCTGTGCATTATATATTTGGGAGAGACAAAAAGGGCAGGAATACAATTTAAGCATATCCTGGGTAATTTTCATACTCAACACTGATATAAAAGCAAATCTATCATATATAAATACCATGACAATGGTGAAAAAAAGAACATTTAGAAATCCTACTGATCATATCCTCTATCCAGAGTAATACCATTATCTTAAATAACCCATTTCTTTACAATCTCAGCAACTCTCTGAGATATGAAAAATCTGAGAATTCTCACATACCATCTCAATAAAACATGAATAAAATAATATTATGATAGTGTTCATAGAACTAGATCATCTGAAATTATGAGTCTTTTACAATATCATAGAACATATTTTTCTTTAGCCCATTCTTCCTCCTTAAGAATA
Organism: Aselliscus stoliczkanus; assembly: GCA_033961575.1. Lineage (NCBI taxonomy): Eukaryota > Metazoa > Chordata > Mammalia > Chiroptera > Hipposideridae > Aselliscus > Aselliscus stoliczkanus. Next base: position 55,571,076 of record CM066737.1, read on the forward strand.
CTCTATTTTAAAAGACCATAAATCACAGAACCTCTTCAGAAAAAAAAAATCCTTTTCCTATTGTATTGATACGTAATGAATTTGGTGTGTGTGGGTGTGTTACAGGAGTTGAGGTAATGACCACTGGCATTCTTCACTCCAGGAAGGAAAGTTTTCTATGTGAACAACATGAAAATAAAGTTTAAGATTGTCTTTCCCAGAGAGTTCATGGATCATTGATCATTTAAAAAATTTAAAACATTCTGTTCCTGTGACTTCAAAAAGAACGCAAAGACTTCATTCCCCAAATCAAGGAGAAATTTCAAAATATGTAAGGCACAACTTCCAGATTACAAAAGGTGCTGTTTATGTGGAATTTGTGTCTGCCTATCATTCAGAAAACCAAAATTGTGGAATGGATGGGCTTTTGAGGCATCTTATATACATTGTTACTCTTTTCATTCTTTTCCTTTGTCAGGCTTATCTTTATTTTACACTCAAACTCATTCTGTGATATTTTCCTGTCTCCCTGTAAACCTCATGTTTTATTCTTTGAATAGACCTTCCTTTGTCCTGCCATGCTTTTTGCATATAGCAGTTCAGACACAGAAGGCCTGTTTAGCTCCTATTATTGTTATTGGTGGATGACAGGCAAAACCCTTGGGAACTTATTGAAGGACTTTTAATGCTTTGCATTTCTATTCTGTGCCATTTCCTTCTTGCGCTCATTCAATTGCACACAGCTTTTGCTGCAATCTTCCAAAATTCATTCTGCAGAAACTCATCACTTTTATGTCAACCCCGTTTGCTTTCACTTTGGTACTAGTTAACAACCTAACTAGATTCTGATTTCCATTCACTTCAAGAGTACTCCCACTTTTCACATAATCTTCTTTCACATCATCTTTCACTCTTCTGATATGCAAACCTGAGCCTATATATTGCTTCTCATTTCTCTCTCCTGAATTTACCTTCTGTGTCCTTTACCATGTCCTTTACCATGTCCTCCTCATATCACTTGGTGCATCCATCTATTAAGATCCCATGCGGGCCGGCCAAGTGGCGTGTTGGTTAAGCGCTGGCTTGGGAAGCCAGCAGCGCCGGCTCAAGTCCCACATAGTAGGGCCAGTGACACTGCCGTCAAAAAAATAAAAATAAAAATAAAAAGATTCCATGCTTAGAACTATCGTCTCCAAACATTGCTTTAAAAGATTCCAACTTTTCCCATGAAGTTCATTCTAAGAATCAACACTCTCCAGATGCCTTTGTTTTGGTTTTCCTTCTTCAGAAACAGCTATTAAACTGTTCTTGAGTCTGTCAGATTTTAATTTCAGGTTTAACCTAACCAAGTTTCTTCTTCACTGTTCTGGTTGCAATGGTTTGTCTAAAAAGCCTCAAATAGAGATAATACAATCCAACATTAATGATGAAATAGGTTGAGCCTCCTGAAATCCATCTTCCTCATTTTGATCTGTTTATTGAGTAGTGAAGAAAGTAAAAGAACTCAGTTCTTTTGCTAATGATTACATTGAGTAGCTATTGCAAAGGGCCTAAAGTGAATGACTGGCTGTAGAGTAGACCAGAGAGGGAATGTCCAGAATCTTGGAGACTAGATATAATCACCTCAATAGTACAAGTATTCTGTGAAGATCACATCAGAATGCAATGTTAAGAAGTCTAATCAGATAGGCAGTTGATATCAAGAACACCCAATGTTTGATAATATGAGACATCTCAACAGTGGGTAGGGCCAATTTTTATGGTAATTTGGTATCAACAGCTTAATTGGCAGCACCAGAGCAGTCCAGATACAGGGTGAGGAGACTAAGTGGTGAGGGACAAAAGATGGTCACACAATTATTTAAACTTGGGTATCAGACAAGGATTTGGTCATAAGGAACAATCAAGAGTAGGTGAAGGTTGACTTGCTGTTGGGCTAAGGGCTCCAATAGGTCTTTATATTTCCTCTGATTAGGGACCAGATTAATCTTCAGGGGCTGGAACAATGCTAGGATTTAAAATGTCCCAGTTTGGAGAGTGAAGGCAAGGAGGCAGTAAACCAGGCATGTTATTATACTTGAAGTTCGACACTGAAAAATTCTTGTGGTTAATAACTATAATTTAATTATCATCAACTTGGAGTTCTATGGATTTTGTATAGCACACTGGGACTAGTATAATTGTTTTACCAACAGGTGCCATTTTAATGTGACCTTTGATATTTAGAGTACTTAAAAATACCAGACAGTAGACTTTCTTGAAAGCATTTTAAAAGCCTTCTTAATTCAAAATTAATTTTATTTTGTAATTTTGTAGGTGTTGTTATTGATTACATGAGAGAGTTTTGTTTTGTTTAGAAAAGAGCCAGGGTTAATGAAGGAATCATCAAATCATTATTGCATATTAAAAAAGAATATTAACCAACAATAAGTCTGGAGACTGATGATGGTATGATCAGTGTTTTTAGATTTCCAGAACAGTCTCAGGTAAGGACTCTGATATCTATCATCTTAACAGAGGGCAAACATGCCCCAAACTCCCAATAATACCCATGAAAGATCTCTAGCTTGTATTTGTTTCATGCCACACCAAGTTTCTACCAATCATTCTATTTTTAATTATTAACATCAAATGATCAACTAAATATATAGCTAATAATGGAAAGTGGAATTTTTAAAAAAAGATTTTTATTGGGGAATTGGGGAAGGGGAACAGTGATGGGGAATTGGGGAAGGGGAACAGACAAGTTGCTGTCGTTTTTGTTCTTCATTCTAGTTGCGGAGGACATAGCTGCACTGGCGCATGTTGGTATTATCATTGCACTCTTCCCAGGTGAGGCAGATTGGTAGCCGGCCTCTGGACGGCCACTCATGGTGGCTCTTGGCAGCTCACTTTGGCTGCTGGCCACTCACTGTAGTATGTATGGCTGCCCACTGTAGCAGGGGCTGCAGCCTACACCCTTGCCAGGACTCATACAGCGCAACTCCAGGTGGAGCTGTTGTTCACCATTTCAGATGTAGAGGGCAGTGTCACTGGCCCTCATATGTGGGATCTGAACCGGCAGCCCTGCTGCTCAGTGCCGGCGTCCCAAGCCAGCTCTTAACCAACCGCACCACTCGGCTGGCCCTGGAAAGTGGACTTTGAACTGTTATTCCATAGCAATGATAGGTATTCTTTTCCTGGAGCTCAGGCTATGTCCAGAAAATAATGTTCAGGGAGGAACTTAAAAAATATATTAATAAGTACTTTGCTGAGAGACTATATTCAATATGAAAGAGAAAGCACAATAAAATATAGCAATATATGATGTGGTAGGGAGTGAATCCATAAGTAAGTTGATTTGAGAAAGAAATGAAAGATGAAGAAGGAATTGAGGAAGAATGGAAGAGCATGGAAGAACCGATATACTTAAAGGAATGACAGACAGAAGAGAAATGTGACCAAAGTAGTGTGTGGAAAGAAAAAAGAAATGATATGAATGGGAGAGGTAATGATGTTGAAGTAAGTTGAAAAGACAGAAAACTAAGTAGGAAATTGGAAACACCAGACACGAAATTAAATGTTTGCCTTGTACACAGGGAAAAATGTCATTTGGCCTTATCACAATCACAGGCTAGAATGTAAGCTAGAACTCAGGCAAGCTTGGGGAAATATTTTCAGGCCAGCCTATGTGACCATCAGGCATCATTAAAAAAAAAAGTAAGCATCAGTAGCTTTCTGTGACCTTAGCCATAGAATTTCTTAGGAACATATATTTTTTTCAAGTCCCACCACTTAGAAAGAGCAAACATTATTATTTTAGTACACATCCTAAAAGATTCTATTGCTACACACACACACACACACACACACACACACACACACACACACACACACACATTCATTCATCAGATGGTGACAAATGCTATGAAAAAAATAAATCAGGGCAGCCAGGGAAGAGATCCAAGATGGTGAAGTAGATAAACACTGTGCTTGTGTCCTCCCAGGAACATATTAAAATTAAAACTAAATTATAGAACAATCAACCTGGAGAACCATCTGAAGTCTAGCTGAACAGAAGTCTTATGACTAAAAATACAAAGAAGAAGCCACATCGAGACTGGTACGGAGGTGCATATGCAGAACAGGCCCCAAACTGCTGGGTGGTGGTTGAGAATAAGGAGGGATATTTTGGCTGCAGAGGTTCCCCCCATAGGAGTCCAGGATCCCAGCCCCACACACCAGGCTCCCGATCCAAGCGTACTGGTTCTGGGAAGAGTAGCTGCCACAACATCTGACTGTGACAAACAGTGGGGATTCCTACTGACTGGGTGGGAAATCAAGACGTCTTCTTAAAGGGCCCATGCACAGACTCAGTAGCCCTCAGACACTCACCTTGGGCTCCAGCAGAGGAATGGTGACTTGGGACATGTCGGAGACTTACAGGGAGCAGGGGGCGGGGGTAATGGGGACAGACTGAGGTGTGTGGCTTTGGTGGGAGGATTGGAGGACAGTCAGCATTTTCCCTATGTGAGGTCCTTCCACCTTGCAGCCAGCAGGCAGGCTCCACCTTTCCTGTAATTAGCCTGTCCCCGCCATGGCCAAATCTGAATCTGATTGGCCTGATGAGCTCTGCTTCTACATCCTGCTGACTCACTTGTACCCTGCCCCACCCAGCTTCCCCAGTTCCAGAGGCACTTTGTCTGTAAGTAGCCAGCCCCACTTGCATTGCACTCTTTTTGGGAAAACTATTAGAGTCTAGCAGGCCTCCAGTGGGTGATGACTTGCCTCAGTGTGCTCTGCAACTTTTGTGGAGTAGCCCCAGGCTCAGCACTGGCCAAACCAGAATTTACATTAGCCTGATGACCACAACTCTCCCCAATCCAGTGACTCCCTGAGATCCTGACTCACCCAACTTGAGTACCACACAAGGCTCTATCAGTGGCTAAAGCTTAAGGGAGCCAGCAGGTGGCAGCAGGCCTCTGGCTGTCCTGGCTTTGTGCAGAGCTACCTGAGATCTGGTACTGCTGGCACACCCCCTCGGTTCATAGTGTGACCTCTCCCACATGCCTCCAGAGTTAGAACAGGAAGCGAACAACTACGGATTGCTCTGTAGCTCCTACCAGGTAGTCCACAAACAGTCACAGGTAGTGGGTGACCTGGGACTGCACTGGAGCCCCCTCCCAAAAGGCCCCAGAACCAACATACTTGGAGGTTGGCTTCAGACCACAGCAGAGCACCACCCCATTAACTCCACAAGCAGCACACCCAAAGGGTGGTCTCAACAAGCACCAGAGCATGCTGGGGCAATTCCTGCTCAGTGTGGGTAAACTGCCTGCACAACAGATGGAAGCTGTGGATGTGGCCAAACAAAACCCACAGCCAGTTAGCATAAGGGTCAATTCCACCCACTGATATGCCAATAGTAATCAAGGCAGCTATATCAGGAGGGCACACACAAACAACACAAAAGACACTTCAGGAGCAGATGACCAGGGAGACTGTGCCACTGGGCCTCAGCGGGCACCTACTACATAAGGCCACTTGGCCAAGACATAGCATATCTACCTAAAACAAATACAGAGAGACAGCCAAAATGAGGAAACAAATAATTGCATCCCAAATGAAAGAACTGGAGAAAAATCCAGAAAAAGAACAAAATGAAATGGAGGGAAGCAACCTATCAGACAGTTCAAAACAATGGTTACAAGGATGCTTAAGGAACTTAGTGAGAACTTCAACAAAGAGATAGTAAGCATTTAAAAAGGACAGAGAAACCATTAAAAAACAACCAGTAAGAAGTGAATAATACAGTGTCAAAAATGAAGAATACACTAGAAGGAAAGAATAACCAGTAGACTAGATGAAGCAGAGGATCGAATCAGTGATTTGGAAGACTAAGTAGCAAAAAACATCCAATCAAAACAGCAAAAAGAAAAAAGAATCCCACCCCCAAAAAAACTAATGAGAGTTTAAGAGACCTCTGGGACAACATCAAGCACAACAACATTTGTATCATAGGGGTACTATAAGGAGAAGAAAGAAAGCGAGGGATTAAGAATTTATTTGAAGAAAATATGACTGAAAACTTTCCTAACCTGGTGAAAGCAAAAGACGTACAAAGTCCAGGAAGCATAGAGTACCAAACAGGATAAATCCAAACAGGCCCACACCTAGGCACATTATAATTAAAATGGCAAAGGTTAAAGATAAAAAGAAAGTGTTAAAAGCAGCAAGAGAAAGGCAACTAGTAACATATATAGGAGCTTCCACCAGACTGTCAGTGAATTTATCAACAGAAACTTTTCAGGCCAGGAGGGATTGGCAGGAAATATTCAACGTGATGAAAAGGAAGGATCTATAATCAAGACTACTCAGCAAGGCCATCATTTAAAATTGAAGGATAGGGCCGGCTAAGAGGCGCAGTGGTTAAGCACTGGCTTGGGGAGCCAGCAGCCCTGGTTCGGGTCCTACATATGAGGGCTAGTGACACTGCCCTCAAAAAAATAAAATAAAATAAAATTGAATGACAGATAAAGAGCTTCCCAGACAAGAAATAGCTAAAGGAATTCAACACCACCAAACCAGTATTATAAGGAATGTTAGAGTGACTTTACAAGATGGAAAAAAAATCAAAATTATGAATAATAAAATGGCAATACCTACATATTTATCAACAATTACTTTCAATGTAAATGGATTAAATGCTCAAATCAAAAGACATAGGGTGGATGAATGGATAAGAAAACAAAACCCTTACATACTTGTATGCTGTCTACAAGAGACTCACTTCAGATTAAAGACACATACAGACAGAATGTAAAGGGATGGAAAAAGATATTTTATGAAAATGGATATGAAAAAATGCAAAAAAAAAGCTGGAGTAGCTATACTAATACCAGACAAAATATACTTTGAAACAAAGGCTATAAGAAGAGACAATGAAGGACCCAGTGGTCCCACTTTTGGGTATTTATTTATCCAAAGAAACCCAAAACATGACTTTGAGGAGATGTGTTCATCCATATGTTCAGCAGCATTGTTTATAATAGCCAAGATGTGGAGGTAGCCTGGGTTTCCATCAATGGATGAATGGATAAAGAGGTGATACATATATACAATGGAATACTGCTCAGCCATAAAAGGGAATGGGTTCTTGCCAACTCCAATGGCATGGATGCATCTAGAGGGTATTGTGCTAAGTAGAGTGTATCAGGCAGAGAAAGGCATATGCAATGTGATCTTGCTTATATGTTAAATCTAAGAACAAAACAAACAAAACAGAAACAGACTCATAGATACAGAGAACATTTTGTTGGTTGCCAGATAGGAGGGGATTTGGGAGTGTGGGTGAAAAGCGTGGAGGAGATTAAGAAGTACGAACTGGTTGTTACAAAGTAGTTATGGGTATGTAGGGTATAGCATAAGGAATGCTGTCAATAATATTGTAGTAACTATGTATGGTGTCACTTGGATACTAGATTTGTTGGGGTAATAGGTGGGAGTAGATTGAGGAGCAGGGTGAAAAAGGTGAAGCGATTAAGTACATATTGGTAGTTACAAAATAGACATGAGGATGTAAAGTAAAGCACAGTAAATATAGTCAGTGATACGGTAATAACTATATATAGTGCCAGGTGAGTACAGTACTAATCAGGGGATCACTTTTTAAATTATACAGATATCTAACCAATATGGATTTTTTTTCTTTTTTTAAGGGCAGTGTCACTGGCCCTCAGATGTGGGACCCAAACTGGGGCCGCTGGCTTCTGAAGCCAGCACTTAACCACTGCACCACTCGGCCTGCCCAATGTCTAACCAATATGGTGTACACCTGAAATGAATATAAAATAACATTGAATGTTAACTGTAATTGGAAAATTTTAAAATGGGGAAGGTGAAGGGGATAAGAGGTTCAAATTTCCATAAAACAACTAAGTCATGGGGATGTAATACAGCATGGGGAATACAGTCAATAATATTGTGATAGCATAATATGGTGTCAGATGATTGCTGGACTTATGGTGATCACTTCTTTAGGTATATAAATGTTGAATAGCTATGATGTACCCTTGGAACTAACATAATTTTGTATTTTACTTATATTTTTCATAAAAGTCTTTTTAAAAAAATGCTGCCCAAAATATAAATAAATCAGGTGTGTGTGATGGACAGTGACTGCTGGGCTAGCTGAGATAAGACACATATGGGACCACATTACGTGGTACGGTATGGTCATTTTTCATGTCAATAAATATAGATTGATGCATCATTTTTAAAGGTCCATGATATACCAATGAATATTGATTTATCACAATTTACTTAATCTCCAACTGATGTATCCAATTTTTATTATAGTAAACGTTATGATAAGCATGCTAATGTTCGGTCTTTTCCCACTAATCTCCTATGGCAAATTTCTGAAAATGTGGTAGTAGGGTCAAAGAGCATGCTGCCTTTCACAATTTTTTTTTAAAGATTTTTTTGTGGAATTGGGGGAAGGGAACAGCGTTGGGGAATCGGGGAAGGGGAACAGACAAGTTGCTGTACTTTTGTTCTTCAGTCTAGTTGCAGAGGATGTTGCTTCTCTGGTCCATGTTGGTATCATCATTGCACTCTTCCCGGATGAGGCAGATTGGTCGTCGGCCTCTGGATGGTCACTCACCGTGGCTATTGGCAGCTCACTCTGGCTGCTGGCCGCTCACGCTGGCTGCCGGCCACTCACTGTAGGCTATGGCAGCCCACTGCAGCAGGGGCTGCAGCCTACATCTTCGCGGGAGCTCACACAGCCCAGCTACAGGTGGAGCTTTTGTTAGCTGTAGAGGGCAGTGTCACTGGCCCTCATATGTGGGATCCAAACTGGGGCCTCTGGCATCCCAAAGCCAGCTCTGAACCAATGTGCCACTTGGTCGGCCCTGCCTTTCACATTTTGATCCATAGTCAAGTAGCTCTCCAAAAAGACTGAAGTAATATATATGTCTACAAAAAGTACAGAAAAGCATATTTCCCCATGTTTATATCATGTTTGAATTTTCCATTTGTATAATCAGTATAAGAGATACACATATTCTATTACTGTTTTGATTTCAATTTCTTTGGTCAATAGTGAAGTTAAGTATACTTTTATGTGTTTATCAATTATTTACATTTTTATGTGAATTACTTCATATTTAACTGTCTTTCTATTGAAAATATGTTTTGCAACAATGTTCTATCAGCTTGTCACTTGTATTTCAGTCTTGTTTGTGGTTGTTCTTTTTCTCTATAAATTATCTGATAGTCAAAAGCTTAAATGGAGTCAGATGAACCAGTATTTTCCTGTAAGGTCTCTTTATCTCTAAAAAGATATTCTCTACCCAACCCAAGATGCAATGATAACAATAATAATAAATAATTCATATTTTCATCAAGTACATTTATTTAATATTTTACATCTCTCCTATATTGATTACTGTTTCTAATTATACAAACAATATAATAATATATAAGTATTTTTATTGTAAAAAATTAAACTTCATAGATAACGTGAAAATGCCTAGACATTAATCCCATTTCCATCCTAGAAATCACTTATTAAGCCTTATGTGTATCTCTCTCAAGCTTCTTTTATCCATTCACATACACACACAAAAAATTATAGTTTAGTTTAATTTGTTTTGCTTTTGCATAAAAGATATTATACTGTTTGTATTGTTATGAAACTTTTAATGATACTACATGTTTTGGAGTACTTTCATGTCAGTACATATAGTCTAATCCATTCTTTTTAACTGAATACAATACTATGCTGTAATTTGGATGTATCAAAGTTTATTTAACCCCTAACCTACTGGTGGATATTTAGGTTGAATCTAATTTCTCTCTCTCCAAACATTAATACAATAAAAAATATTTGTCATGGGCCGGCCGAGTGGCACAGTGGTTAAGCGCTGGTTTGGGAAGCCAGCGGCCGCAGTTTGGGTCCCACATATGAGGGCCAGTGACACTGCCCTCAAAAAATATATATATTTGTCATGTCTCTTTGTGCACATGTTCAAGTATTTCTCAAGGGTCAATATTACAAATTGGAATTCCTAAGTAGAAATATATGTGCACTTAACTTTTCAATAGATACTTTCAAATTTTCCCCTCTTCAAAGGCTTTTATAGGTTTTTTTCTTTAATTTTACCAACTTGGAATTTAGTTGCGGGTAAAGGATGAAGAAGGATGGACCTTTTCTTTTTCATATACTTGACTATCCACTTGTGCCAAAAACTTTTATGACTAATCCATCTTTGCTCAATTGATGTGAAATAATGCCTTTATCATATATTAAAATTCCATGTATGCCAGAGTTTAGCTTTGTATGATCTAATCTGCTCTTATTGATATGTCTATTCCTGTACCAGCACCATATATTTTAGCTATCTTAGCTCAATAATATATTTTAATATCTGGTATGGCAAGCCCTCCATCATTATACTTCTTTCTTAGGCTTTTCTTGATAATCTGGGTTTTCCTGGGATAATATAAAAATTATTATTTTAAAATATATTTTTATTCCAAGTCCCTTCCCTCTAGCCCTTTGGCAACCATCTGTTCTCTATATCAATGGGTCTGTTTCTATTTGTTTGTTTGTTTGTTTGTTTTTAAGAGGGCAGTGCCACTGGCCCTCATATGTGGGGTCCAAACCCGGGCCACTGGCATCCCAAGCCAGCTCTTAACCACCATGCCACTTGGCCAGCCCTCTATTTTGTTTTTTTATTCATTTGTTTAATTTTTTAGATTGCACGTATCATTGAAATCATATTGTATTTGTCTTCCTCTGTCTGACTTAATTTCACTTAGCATAATACCCTCTAGGTCCATCCATGTTGTCACAAATGGCAACATTTCATTCTTTTTATTGCTGAATAACATTCCATCATGTACATATAACACATCTTCTTTATCCATTCATCTACTGATGGACATCTAGGTTGTTTCTATATCTTGGCTATTACTAGTAATGCTGCAGTGAACACAGGGATGAATACATATATCTTATCAAATTAGCGTTTTCATTTTCTTCAAATAAATACCCACAAGTGGAATTGATGGATTGTATAGCAGTTCTATTTTTAATTTTTTGAGGAAACTCCATATTCTTTTCCATAGTGGCTACACTAATTTACAATCCCACCAACAGTATATGAAGGTTCCCTTTCCCTCACATTCTTGCCAACACTTGTTATATGTTGATTTATTGATGATAACCATTCTGACAGGTGTGAGGTGATATCTCATTGTGATTTTAATTTGCATTTCCCTGACAATTAGTGACATTGAGCATCTGTTCATATGTCTATTGGTCATCTGTATGTCCTCTTTGGAGAAATGTCTATTAAGGTCCTCTACCAAATTTTTAATTGGATTGTTTGTGGGTTTTGGGTGTTAAATTGTATAAGTTCCTTATATATTTTGGATATTAGACCGTTATCAGATGCATCATTTGAACATGTTCTTTTAGTTCCTTCTTTCAGTTCCCTAATGTTGTTGGAGAAAACTATACAACTGTGGAGATTGGTCTCACATGAACTGCATGGCCACAAATTTCAAACAGTACACTACATTACCTAGAGACATTTCTGTACTGCCTTGGTATGTTTGCTTTTGCATCTTGAAAATAAAAAACAAAATCATACCTTTTATACTTTTGTCAAATCAGCTATAAAGCTCATTTCCTTGCACCTTACCCATTCATACTCTCCCACGTCGTGTATATATAATCTCAGCTGCTGATCCAGCCACACTCCCTGCCTTCTAATTCGATAATGGATGATGTGTCCCTATTCCTATGAAAGAATTCCATCTAGATTTCTCAAGACATAACTCCTGCACTTGTTCTTTTTCTCTACTGTATTATTGATCTTTCCTCTCTGTGGGATCATTCCCATAAGCATTAAAAAATAATCTAGGGACTTCCGGTTAAATGGCAGAATACACAGATGCTGTGCTAACTACCTCCCAGGATCACACCAAAATTACAAACAAATTATACAGCATTCAACCCCGGAGGTCCCCGGAACACTGGATAAACGGAACCACTAGACAAGGAATTTAAAGAGGAGGCCACGGTGGGTCTGGTAGGACAGGCGGAGATGAGAGAGGGCGAGCCCCGTGAGGGAAGCCTCAGCTGTGGGGAGGCTTCTCGGTTGGGGGAGAGACCCTCCGGCCACACACCAAGCTCACCAGCCCAGAGTTCCTTTGCCGGGAAGAGAAGTTCCAAGATAGCTGGCAGTAAATTAATGAGGACTCTCTTTGCTCAGCTCGGTGAGGCTAAGAGTGGCGCTGGTGCCCGGGCTTGCTTGCCGGTGAGCACTTACCTGGTTCCTGGTGGAGGGAGTAGCTGTGTGAGCCGTGCCCAGGAGCGTGCGGGGACGGAATGAACTGACCACCTTTGTTAAAAAGGCTAGAGGTTCTTGGACTATCGTTACCCTGGTGTGGAGCCTGCACACGAGTGGTGTACAGGAGGGTGCCATTTTGTCAGGGTTGGGCCCTCCCACAGAGGGTCAGGTATGGGACCTCATTGGTCTGGTGGAATTGCCCCAGAAGTGTGTGTGAGTACGTGCGCATGTGGCCTTGGATCCCCACTGTCCACGCGGCTTGTGCTGCATTGCCAAGGAAACGCCTGGTGGGCCTGCTCACTGAGCTCGGCTCCAACAGTCTGCTCACTGAGATGCGGGAGTGCGCAAGCCTCCTCGAGACCCCGCTCTCCGCACTGTGCTTGCAGAGTTGCCAGGCTGGTGATTGGTTCTCGGGCTGCTCCGCCTGATATGCGAGCGGCTGACTGGGACAGGCTGAGTCTCGGAGTTTTCCTGGCAGTGTTGGGCTATGAGCTGTGTGCTTGCGTGATACAGCCAGGGCTCTCCTGGTGATCTATCTAATATACCAAAGCAATCCCAGAGCAACAGCCAGAATGAGGAAACAAAGAAACAAGTCACAAATAAAAGATCAGAAGAAACCTCTAGAAATGGAACTAAATGAAACAGAGGGATCCAACCTTTCAGAGACAGAGTTTAGAAGACTGATGATAAGAATGTTTAACAAACTTAGTGAGGACATAAGGAAGGATAGAGAAATCATAAAAAACAGCCAGTTAGAACTAAAGAATACAATAACTGAAATGAAGAACACACTTGAAGGAATGACCAGTAGAGTAGATGAAGCAGAGGAACAGATCAGCGATTTGGAAGACAAAATAGCAGAAATCACCCAGTTGGCACAACAAAAAGACCAAAGAATAAAAAGAAATGAAAATAGTTTAGAAGCCCTATGGGACCAGATGAAGTGCCACAACCTTGGAAACATAGGAACACCAGAAGGAGAAGAGAAGAAGCAAGGGGTCGAGAATGTATTTGAAAAAATAATGACTGAAAACTTCCCTACCCTGGTGAAGGAAATCAACATACATGCCCAGGAAGTACAGAGTGTTCCAAACAAGCTGAACCCAAACAGGTCCACACCAAGACACATCATAGTTAAAATGGCAAAGGTTAAAGACAGAGACAGAATCCTAGAGGCAGCAAGAGAAAGACAGCAGGTTACATACAAATGAACTCCTGTTATACTAACAGCTGACTCGTCTACAGAAACTCTGCAGGCCAGAAGAGAGTGGCAGGAGATATTCAAAGTGACACAAAATAAAGGTCTACAACCAAGATTGCTCTACCCAGCACTGCTATCACTTAAAATTGAAGGAGAAATAAAGGGCTTCTCAGAAAAGAATAAGCTTAAGGAGTTCCACCAAGCCAGCATTGCAAGAAATGTTAAAAGGGCTTTTTTAACTGTGGTACATTTTTACAATGCAGTATTAGTCTGCTATAAAGAAGAATGAAATCGTACCATTTGCAATGATATGGATGGAACTAGAGACTATTATGTTAAAGTGAAATAAGTCCATCGGAGAAAGACAAATACCATATGATCTCACTTATATGTGGAATTTGAAAAACTGAATGAATGAGCAAAGGAAACAGAAACAGTCTCATAGATATAAAGGAAAAACAAGGTTACTAGTTGGGAGGTGGGTGGAGATGAGGGAGAAGGGGAAGGGATTAGACAGCATAAATAGGTAACTACAGTATTGTCACAGGGATATGAAAGACAGTTTGGGGAATATAATAATGTAAAAATTTTGTGGGGTGTCAGATGGTCACATGTCTTGTTAGGGAGACCACTTCATGGGTGGAGTAGAGGCTTGATCACTGCACTGTATACCTGAAATTGAGGTTGTATAATATTGTATGCAAAGTGTAATTGAGTATATAGATAGTCATGGGATGTGGATTATATGGTGGAAGGGAGTCAAAGGAATTGTAATAGATAGTATGATATGGGGGGGAGGAGTGGGGTGGAGAATTGGGGGAGGGTGGTTTTCACTTTGAGGGTAACAAGTATAACTAATGCACTGTGTTGTACACCTGAAGCTAATTAAAATAAATAATTTTTTTTTTTTTAAAAAGGGCTTTTTTAAAACAAAATAAAGGGGTAAACAAGGTAACCCAGGAAGACCAGGACTAGAAATAACAAAATGGCAATACATATGTACCTATCAATAATCATGTGAAATGTGAATGGGCTAAATGCTCCAATCAAAAGACAGAGAGTGGCTAAGTGGATAAGAAAATAGGACACATGTATATGCTGTTTACAGATGGAATAAGATATTTCATGCAAATGGAAATGAGAAAAAAACAGTTGGAGTTACAGTACTTATTTTGGACAAAATAGACTTTAAAATGACTACAATAAAAGACAAAGAAGGGCACGATAATCCTAATAAACATCTAGGCACCCAACATAGGAACTCCTAATTACATGTAGCAGATTTTGACAGACATAAAGACAGAGATCAACAATAACACTATCATAGTAGGGGACTTCAACAGACCAATGGACAGACCCTTTAGACAGAAAATCAACACAGAAAGGGGGCCTTAAATGACACTTTAGACCAGCTGGACTGCGTCGATATTTTTAGAGCATTTCACCATGAAAAAACAGAATATACATTCTTCTCAAGTGCACATGGGACATTTTCCAAGATAGACCACCTTAGGCCACAAGACAAGTCTCAGTAAATTTAAGAAGATTGAAGTCATATCAAGGAGATATAAAGGAAAAACTGATGGTTGCTGGCTGGGAGGGAGTGGGGATGAGGGAGAGGGGGAAGGTTTTGGACAGCCTAGGTGGGTGACTACAATGTTGCCACAGGGATATGGGGGCAGTTCTGGGAATGTAATTGATAATGTTGTGAAGAGACTATTATGTTAAGCACAATAAATCATTTGGAGAAAGACAAAAACCATATGATCTCACTTACATGTGGAATGTGAATAACTGAATGAACAAGCAAAGTAAACAGACTCAGATATAGAGGAAAAACTGAGGGCTGCTAGTTGGAAGGGGTTGGGGATAAGGGAGAAGGGGAAGGGATTAGACAGCATAAATAGACAACTACAATATTGCCACAGGGATATGAAACAAAGTTCGGGGAATATAATAATGTTGTAAAAATTTTGTGGTGTGTCAGATAGTCACATGTCTTGTTAGGGAGACCATTTCATGGATGGAGTAGAGGCTTGATCACTGCACTGTACACCTGAAGCTGATGTTCTATAATATTGTATGCCAACTGTAACTGAATATATAGATAGTCACAGGATGTGTAGTATACTGTGGAGTACACTGAAGGGTATCAAAGGAATTGTAATAGATATGTATGATATGGGGGGGAGATGTGGGGTGGCAAACTGGGGGAGGGGGGTTGTCACTTTGAGGGGTAAAAAGTATAACTACTGCATGTGTTGTACACCTGAAACTAATTAAAAATGTTTATTTCACAATAAAAGATTATAAAAAAATAATAACCTAGTATCTCCTATTTTAATAAAACATTAGAAAATTTCCTCTTATTACCATATCATTCTTCAGCTACTATCCCATTTCTGTTTCCTTTCAGGGCAAATCTTGAAAGAGTTGTCATATTCATTGTCTCTACTTTCTCACCCACATTCTCCCCTCATCCCATGCCAATGGGGCTTCTGTTACCACCACTTTACTAAGGCTGCTTAACGCAAAGTCACCAACGACCTCTATGTTGAATAATCACTTCCCTGTCTTCACTTCACTTGATTTTGCAACACATGTAACAGTTGTCCATTGTCTCCTAGTACAGAGCACTTCCTATGTTTGTCTTCTGTGTTACCAATCATATTTTTCCTTCTGACTCACCAGATGTTCCTTCATTATCTCTTGCTGGATCCTCCTATTTTGTTCAACCCCCTCATGGTGTCACGCCCCAGGACTTCTTTTTTTATAGATTATCACTGGGTAATGCTATCTATTCCCACAGACAGTGTTTATATCTACATGCACATGAATCCTAAATTTATATATCCAGCTCTGAACTCTACCTACAATTCAGTCTTATGTTCAACTGCCTACTTAACTCATCAATTTGGCTATCTAACAAATATTTCAAACTTAACATCTCCAAAACATAAAGTTTGTCTTCTACTCCCCACCGGAAACTGTCCTTCCTCTACATCTTTATCTTGTTAAATAGTACCACAGTATACACAATTGTGCAAGGAAACACTCAGGACTTCATTTTTTTTTAATTGTCCCCCCGCCATCATCCACTTAATCCAACCTATAGGAAAATAAAATCAACTCCATCTACCAAAAATATCATGAATGTTACCCTTTCCTACTTCATCCACTGATACCACTCAAGTTGGGGCCACTGTTATCTTTTTCTAATTATTGCAATAATTCCTTAATTAATTCTCCTGATTCCACTATTACCTTCTTTCAATTCTTTCTCCATACAGCAGCCACAGTGATCTTCCCTTGCTTGAAAATTTTTAGGATGTTTTTGTCCAATAGAAATACAACATGAGACAGAAATGTGAGCCTCATAGGTAACTTTAAATTTTCTAGTAGATGCATTTTTAAAAGTATAGAGAAATAGGTGAAATTAATATTAATAATATATTTTGTTTAACGCAACATATCCAAAATATTATCATTTCAATATGCAGCCCATATAAAATTATTAATGAGCTATTTTACATTCTGTTTTTTTATACTGTCTTAGAAATCCAATGTGTAATTTACCTTCAGTACATCTCAATTTGATCAAGTCACATTTTAAGTGCTCAATAGCCACATGTAAGTAGTTCCCACCGTTAGATGGTGAAGTTCTAGAGGAATTCTTTCACACTTTGTGTAAAACCCAGAATCCTTCTCTAAGTTCACAAAACCACACATGAACCAACTGCTATCTACCTCATCTTTATCCACTCTCTCCTCTTGCCTACTATGATCTAGTCATAGTGGCCTATCTGTTTCTATAGCTTGCTAAGTTTTTCCTGCCTTATATCTTTATCTTTTATGTTACATATTCCTGGAATGTTTTTACCCCAATCATCACTTGGCTGGTTTCTTTTTGTAATTAATTTCTCAACTTAAATGTCACCTTCTATCCAATCAGAAGGAAACCTCCCAGTCCATTTAATTTCCAATATTTATCAGTACCTGGTATTTCTTCATTTATTATTTTGTTGTCCTTCTCCTCTTCCCACTAGATATAAGCTCCTTGATAAAAAAGACATTGCCTGCCTTATTAGGTATTGTATTCCTTGTGCCTAGAGCAGTGTCTGGCACATATTAGACACTCGGTATTTGTTAAAGATTGAATACATTCATTTAAGGCATGACATTCTCTCTTTATCCAACTCTTTTTTATCTGCTTAAGAAACAAGTCAATGGGCTTTGGCATGACTGCATGCTAGCATGCATGCTAAATCGAAGAAGATGTGATCACTTAATGTCAAAAATAACCATTTTCAGTCTATTCACGGCTAATTTCCACTTATCTTGCAAGTTTCAGCTTAAATATTGCCTCTTTAGGGAGACATTTCCTAATCCTATAGACTACTTTCCCCATACTGTTTGTACCCATTTACCCAGAATACCCTCCTTTATATTACTTATACCATTAATTATTTGTTACATACTTATGGACTATATTTTGCTTTAGGGAAGAAGTTGTGTTGGTCTTTTTAAATCTCTTTATCTAGTGTCTAGCATTGAGCAAGAGTTCATTAAATGTTTGTTGGATTAAATTAAACTGAACAGGCTGACACTGCGAACAAGGGGAGTAAGTCTGAACCTCAATATACACTTGCTTATTGAGTGAATCTAAAGTTATGATTGTGAAAGAAAATTGAACTGTCCTGTTTGTGGAATGATTCTATGATAGGTGAAAAAATGTAAAGCATGAAACTATGTATTACACTGGTAGCCTAACTTCCCCTTCTTTTATTAACCTAAATTAAGAATCTGATATTCAGATATTTTATTTCAGAAAATCTGGGAAGGTTCAAGCCTCTAAATAGCCATACATGTGAGTGGTTAAGTAGATATGTTTCTACTTAAAGTCTTTGCCTTGTTTGGAGCTCTGAGGGTTGCTGGAGAAATGATAAAATGGTGACACCCTTTCAGGAAGAGAGATAAGAGGGATAAAAACTAGCTTATGGGTGGCAAGAGGATAATCCTCTATCACATTAAGGATTGATCTCTTTTAGTATGAAAGGAGACCTGCTCTGACAGATGTCAATGCAGAAAAATAGTAGTACTTTCTGCTTCTATCATAAAGATAAATTGGAGCAAGTACCTTAGGTCTTTAGACTGTTTGAACTCCATGGCCTAGGTGGCAGAAAATACAACTAGAACGCAACTCCATTCAGCCTGATAGCTAGGGCTTAGCTTACCTTTTCTATATCATTCGTTGATTTATTAGTTACAGTAAGCACTTTTATAAAACAGACCGATGTTTCTGAGGATAATATACTAACTCCAGGCACAGGCAGTCATGGTCTTATGCCACATAAGAGACAGGCCCTGCTCTCACTGGGATAAACCTCCACTGTATATTTGGATTAACGGGTCTTATCATTAATATGTTACTTTTAACAGATATTTATTGATCACCTGCTATGTGCCAGACACTTTTCTGGGCAGGGAGGATACAGTAGTGATCAAACCAGATAAAGCTCCAGCCCTCAGGGAGCTTATATTCAAGTGGATATAGATAAAGAGTAATTAAATAAACCAATAGTTATGTAGCATAAGATAAGGGCTCCCAAGAAGAATAAGACAAGGAAAGAGGATGGAGAATTATGTTAAGGTTAGGGGATGATTATTGCAGATAAGGTGCCCAGGAAGGCCTCCCTGATGTGTTTTGAGAAGAGATCTGAATACAATGAAGCAGCAAGTCAAGGGAACAGCAGAGGAAGGGTGTTTTAGACAGAGGAAACAGAAGTTTTTCTATTGACATTTTGCTCAAGGCTAAAGACTTGAATGCTTTACGATAATTTTCAATAGCATTTTGGAGGCTTTTCAGCCTGCCTCTGTGGCTGTCTTCTGCTTGGAAAGTGTGAAATACCTAAGCTTTTGTTGTCCCCCTCTATACCAAGTGCCCAGGAGAAAGTCAACTGGCATCCCAGCCACCTAACTGGGTCCTGCTCACTTTATTCTTGCCCTAGTGTATTAAGCACTGGCATCAAAGAGATGAAAATCCATGGGTCTTTCCTCCAGGAGATCACACTCACTTCCCTGAGATAGGCTTGGGCTCTGATGCCTTTTTTCATATACTTTTGGCTTAAATTCTTAGAACCACCTAGCTAGGCATAGTCCATCTATTGCACTGTATATCTTCAGAGCCCCATCCCAATCTCCTCAGAATAGATATCCTTGATTCTGGAAACTTGGCCTGATAATGGGCTGGATAGGTTCTACCTATTTGGACTGTGTGAAGGTTATTTGAGGGATAAGTTTATTTTAAAAACTCATACAACTTGACTCCAAAAAACCCCAAACAATCCAACTAACAAATGGTCAGGGGACCTGAATAGACATTTCTCCAAAGAGGATATACAGATGGCAGAGAGACATATGAAAAGATGCTCCACGTCACTAATCATCAGAGAAATACAAACAAAAACCACAATGAGATATCATCTCACACATATCAGAATGCCCATCATCAATAAATGTACAAACAACAAGTGCTGGTGAGGATGTAGACAAAGGGAATCCTGTATAGCATTGGTGGGATTGTAAATTGATGCAGCCACTATGGAAAATATCATGGAGGTTCCTCAAAAAATTAAAAATAGAACTACCTTATGACCCAGCAATTCCACTCATGGGTATTTATTGAAAGATAAATTTTGCTCTGGCTCTTTGCTTATTTGCATTTTATTGGGGTATAATTTCTAATGGGTAAAATGCAAGATCGTAAGTATACAGTTCAGTGAGTTTCTCCAAATGCATAAACCTGTGTGTACCAAATCCCAATCAAGACAGATGCTATTTCCATCACCTCAGAAAGTTCCTTGCACACTTTTTATTCAATCCCTCTCCAGAGGAAATCATTGTTCTGATTTTTTTCACCACAACTTAGATTTGCCTATTATTGAACTTTATATAAATAAAATCATACAGTATGTATCCTCCTGTGCCTGGCTTCTTTTATTCTTCATTATCTGTGAAATTCATCCATGATGTGTGTATTAGCAATTTATCTCTTTTAGTTATTGAGCGGTATGCTATTGAATGAATATATGAAAATCCATTCACATATTGATAGAAATTTGCATTGTTTGCAATTTTGGGCTATTATGAATAAAGCACATATAAATATTAGTGAAAAAGTTTCTCTGTGGACATATGTTTTCATTTCTCTGGGTTAATTATCTAGGAGTGGAAGTTGGACCATAAGGTATAAAGGGATTAAGAATTTTAATGTATATAAAATACTGGTTTTGTAGGCAGACTACCTATTGGTAATGGTATGAACTTTTTTGAGGGTGCTGACTCTGGCTGAAAAAAACACTGTATTAAGATAGCACAGCATAGGGCCAGCCAAGTGGCTCAGTTGGTTAAGAGCTCGTTCAACAGTGCAAACTGAGCTCTGAGCAACAACAGTTCCATGCCCAACCCAAGCTGGGTTGCTGCTGAGCTGCCAACAGGTGACAGGATGGCTCAGCAAAAAAAAAAAAAAAAAAAAAAAGTACAGCATAGTAGTTATGCATAAGGTTTCTAGGCTCAGACTGCCTAATTGATATTTTGGCTCCATTACTTAAATTTTCTGAGGCCTTGGGCATAATATATAATGACCCTGGATCTTGGATTCCTTATATTTAAAATACACTTGTATCAGGCTGGCTGAGTGGCACGTTGGTTAAGAGCTGGTTTGGGATGCTGGCTCTGAGCAGCAGGGCCGCTGGTTCGGATCCCACATATGAGAGCCAGTAACACTGCCCTCTACAGCTAAGATGGTGAACAACAGCTCCACCTGGAGCTGGACTGCTGTGAGTCACCAGTGGATGGCAGGGCTGCAGCCCCTGCTGCTGTGGGCTGCCATAGACTACAGTGAGTGGACGGTAGCCAGCATGAGCAGCCGGCAGCTGGCGTGAGCTGCCAAGAACTGCTGTGAGTGGCCGTCCAGAGTCTGGCGACCGATCTGCCTCACCCAAGAAGAGTGCAATGATGATACGAACATGGGCCAGTGAAGCAATGTCCTCCACAACCAGACTGAAGAACAAAAGGACAGCAACTTGTCTGTTCCCCTTTTCCGATTCCCCAATGTTGTTCCCCTCCCCCAATTTCCCAATAAAACCTTAAAAAAATACACTTGTATCATATGGTTGTGTAGTGGGAATTCAAGGATACATTCTCTATAAAAGTAGTTAGTACAATGCCGGGGCACTTCATAAAGTTTCAATAAATGTTGACATGGGTATTGGGGGGACTTACATCCTATCTGAACCTTCTTGAGTGCTTCAGTGAATATAACACCAAAATTAAAGGCAACCATACACCAAAAGGTATGCAATTAAGTCACAATGAAAGACCAAACTGAGCTTAATAGGAAATAAAATTTTAATTAAATGATCCCCCTTAAATAATAATGCACAATTAAATATCAGTTGTTCACCTTTACTCTTTAGACAAACTTTGTCTTTCAGCAACATTATATTGCCTTGTTGAATAATATTGGCTTATATACATAAGCCTATATTATGGTCTCACTTCCTTGTGAATAGATTGTTGACATTCACAGGAGGTGCCAATAATAACAGCTGAACTTGCAAAATATTAGTAGGTAGATCAATTTACCAACATCATTAGAGACAATTAATGTCCGACTCATGCATAAAGATGCCTAAACTATTGGGTTGTCGGAAAAGTCATGACGTATGTTTTCTATGTTTTCTGTGGCAAAAATGCGTCATGACTTTTCTGACAACCCAATATATGAAACATTCTATGAGTTGGCAATTACTAATTTATATGTGTTTTATTTAACAATTCTAATTAAATCAATTTCTTGACTCTGCTGAATATATTTTTGATCAGCTAGCATTAGGCAATGGAAAAACAAATGTGCAAATATCAGGGGATCTTTTCTTTCCTTTCAAGTGATTCTGATCAGTTTTCAATGTTAAGATACACAGCTGTTTAATTTCATAGCTGTAGCAAATGCCAGGACTACAATTCATCACAGGTAATGATGACCTTTGATTTTACTTCCAAAAGAAACTGTAATCACTAATGTAGCTGTGGATTCTAAATCAAGAGAGACTGAAAATCTAAAATCTAAAGTTAAGTTATTCTTGTTTTTCCTCAAGCTAAATCATTGAACAATATTGTTTGAGCTGGGGGTGGCGCTGATGTTGATATAAACTTAAATTGATTTTAAAGGGAAATTGAAATGTTGTTTAGATTCTTTGGCCTTTTTCATTGTTTGAATGGAAAGAACCAAGTCTCAAACACTCATGTTGAGTAGAGAAGGCCCGAAGAGAAACATCAAATTCTCGGTTTTTCCTATGGCATTGCTGATGATGTGAGAAGTCAGGGTTCTGCCTCTAACAAAGCCATGAGGGCCATGTTGGAGGTGGCTATCTTACTTGATGTCATCCTCAAAAGGGTAGGAAAATTGTCCGGAGCATCTTGGTAGCCCTCTAAGTACATTATGCAGCTGTAATCTATATATATGTCCTTCAACCACCACATCCTGGCAAATGCCCTGAGGTCCTGTAAGGTACCCTTCTGCACACCTCCCCTGTACTCCTTTCACTCCTTGCTTATCTCTATTATAGGACTTATCACATAGCTTTCAGTTTAATTTTTTTCTGAAATGCAAATCTGTTATGCCACACCCTGGGTAGTATCCTTCAGCAGTTTCCTGTTGTTTCCAAGGTAACATTCAGACTCTACTTTGTCTCACAGAGGGGTCCTCCATGATCTGGTCCTTGTTGATCTTTCTAGCATTGTCTGCTGCCATCTCTTCCTTTCCATCCCAGTTTCAGTCACACTGACACCTACCTACAGCTCCTCCAAGAAGCCACCCTTGCTTCCCTGAATACCTAAGTGCATATTTTTGCCACTAATTTGAATGCCTCCCCCTGCCCCTGCCCATTCACCTGCACAGTCCAGTGATATTTTCTTCTAAGATCAACTTTGGTTTTGCTCATATATTGCCAACAACTCAATCCTGTATAAAATGCAGGTGTCTCTCCATTACTTTCCTCTGGCTCCTACTGACTGATATTAACATAATATTTAATGCTTTCATAATTGTGGATTTTCTAAGTAGTCTTTCCCCACTATACTGTGAGCTTGTGGTAGGCGGGGACACTACTTTATAAATTTCTGTATTCCTTAGATCCTTTCTCAGTGCCTGACTCAAAATAGGTGTTCAGTAAATGTTGGTTTAAGCAATGCGACAAAGGAGAGAAAAAAACACTTGAAATTTTAATTGATACACTCATATTTTGAGTCCTTAGTAGACATAGCCTCAACCTATAAACATTCAATGTGCACACAATGTGACACTTTAGGCCCAATTTATTATCATCTGTGACCCTCTGGACAGCCCTGCTGGTCTCTTGCCTATTGGAAGGCAGTACTCTGGCATTCTGTTGGTTCTCTGAAAGGATTTCTGGCCTCTGGTCCATGTTCTGATTACCATTTCAATTTCCCATCAGGGCCTGGTTCCAAGACTCTTGACCTTCCTCTGGCCACTGTGTGGGCCTCTCCTCTGAATTTCCCTTTGACCAATTTAACATGTCTGGCCCCTTTATCACTATCCTTCAGACATGTATAGAATAAACTCTTCTTTGCCAAGGTTGCTTAATAATTTAAATTTACTAATATGTTAATATTTTGTAAGAAAGAAAAGCAAGACATTGAATAGAGCTAAAAGTAGTAAATTATAGAGTGTGCGTGGTCTTAGGGGCAGGAGATAGGAAAGCTTATGTGCAGTAAGCATTCTCATTACTCATTGCTCCCCAGTAACCACATTTTCTTAAATCAATAAGGGGAAGTTCTGTTCTAATGTTCCCTATTGGTAAACTGAATTTCATGCCAATTCCCAATTCCCATGCATTCAGATACCTTATGCTGTGTGTTTTTTTCCACCAGGCTTTACTGGGATTAATAAGACCAAACATTTTACTAAAGTATTTTTTCTGTAATAGGTCCTAAACATCCTGTAGAGATAGGCCAGCATCCCTATAGTAATCACAATTCCACAAAGAAAAAAAAGTATGTTTAAACAGCTTCAAGAGTAGTATGCATCTGGAATAAACCAGCTGTTGACCTTTAACTATAATTCTGTAACACAGGTGTTTCAACTGTTAATGACCCCAAGCAAGGCATCAAATAATACATATGCCTTATTGAATTATAATTTGCACTATGCTTTAAAGGTCTTCTCTCTCTTGGGTCACTGATATTTTTGTGTTTTTGAAGCTTATTCAATACCTGTTCTATTTTTATGACCCTCAAGTCATCTTATATTCTTTTGCAAGATCCACTGTATCTCATGATTTTCTGTGGAGATTAGCACTTTATTGATACTTTTCCTTTCTGACGACTTGCAAAAAAAAAAAAGTAGCATAGATGCAGGACTATCTCAATGTCATTTTGAAGTCTGTCATTACGTATTGTGAAGAATGCTATAATTTAAAAAATACACCCCTCCAATTCTGTTCCATGAGGGGTTGATGTGGGGAAGTCATTTGTAAAATAGTATAGACTTATATTTGTATGATACAAATGAGGAAGACACTTCTAAATCTCTCATCAGACAAGTAACATGGTAATACTTTCCTGTGACTTTAAAACCACACAAGGAAAGAAAATGACTGTAGATTTTTATAGTGTTTGCTAAGAAGTCCTTATATGCAAATAAATCTTCCAACTTCCTATCATGGGTGAAGAAATATGTGTTGGCTTTTGTTTTTCAACCAATAACATAGATTTTTTGGTAATATAGGAGGTAGTATTCAATGGAGACTATTCGTGACTTGGCAAGAATACGTTGGTGCCTAGTGCAGAAAACAATTGTGACTGAGAGATAGCACATATGATGTTCAAAAGCCAAATTGTTTCTAACTTCTACACAGAAAACAGTGATGAATTAGCTACCTGAAACATAAACCAGATTAGGAGAATTGAAGCAATGCTTATATCTCCTTTAAAAATTAAAAAAACACAAGACAATAGAAAATATGGCAGTGGATTCTGATATCATATATAATAAAATGAACGAGATGAAGAAAAATGAAAGAAAACAAAATGCTGTCATGACATAACTAGTCTGAGATTATTCAGGAAATAATTATAGACTTAGTTAAAATGAATTTTAGGGTTTATATCTGAAATCCATACTAGAGAATAATATATTTAAACAGAGTTTCCAGCCAAGTAGATATATAGCTTGTTGCTGCATGAAACCATTCTGTGTTGAGAGATATGTTTGCTTTACCCACAAACTTAAAATATCTCAAATATTTAACAGTAAGAGGCATTGTCCAAGAGTGGATGATGGGCATGATACATGGGAAGATTTAGTCCAAGGGAGCAAAAGCATCCAGTGATGCACATAAAGGAGACTCAGAAACCTGAGAACACATTTAATGAAAATTATCCTTCCCAATATAATTCTTTGTTCTCTCTCACAAACTCCTTATTCCCGGCAGCAGAGACAAACTATGCATCCTAATTTGGTCTCCCAGTTTTGATGGTAGTTTGAGTAATCCACACTCATTCATCCAGTCCTCTTTGGGACTAGAACTACAGATTTCTAAGAAATACAGTCCATTATAGGGAACATTATAATGATGTCAGAGTATTCAGTACCCAAATATAACAAGAAAGGCCAAGCCCTATACCTTATTTGCCACCAGCGCTCAAGATGTACACCTCAGTATGCGTGCAGTGAATGTAACCACAAGGGAATTAGTGAAAGAGCGAATACACTGCAATTCCAGAAGGTTACCAGGATTTCCTGAGGAAGAATATATATGATTTGTATATATACTGTGTCACTACGTCTAAGGCCAGGTATCCGTAAGGTGACACTTGCCTCTCCAGCCAGGTGGAGAAAGAACACCAAGCAAGTCATAAAATAGGGAAAATATAATTCACTTTATGAAAACTCACTTTGTGGCAAGCTCTGGATAAGCCTATATATTACCTTAAGTGTAGTACAAGTAGTGTCAGCAGTTCCCTTTTCATCATGTAGTTTGTATATGAGAAAAGTACATGTCCGTACTCATTGAAAAATCTCATACCCAACTGAAGACAAAGGGCAGCTTTCCTTTATCAGTGAATTTGTTGGGCCCATATTTTTCAAAATATAACCACTCTAGAGCATTTTAGCATGTGTGAAGTGCATGTTTCTGAATTTAAGAAGATTAGGCTTCAATAAAAGCACAATAAAAAGTAAAATGACAGCCGCGAGCAGCTGTTCAATGGCCGGTGACTGACTGCCTCAGCCAGGAAGAGCGCAATGATCATAGTTCCAACATGGGCCAGTGAAGCAATGTTCTCCACAACTAGACTGAAGAACAAAAAGGCAGCAACTTGTCTGTTCCCTTTCCCCAATTCTACAATTTAAAAAAAAGTAAAATGATAGTAATATTATCACCGCACCTTCTCAGACACTGAAGGTTTCACTAGAATGAGATTAGATATCACGCCTTAACAAAAGATGGCAAAGCCTATACTTCAGGGCCTCTCTATAAATAAAGCTAAAATAAAATGAATTGTAGAGTGCCTGTGAGTTCAATATTTGATGAATATAGAAACAAAACACTACATCTAGTTCTGCATGAGCAAATATTATGAGGATGCACAGAAACTACCACATCCCATAAATTCATTGATAAAATTTTACATAGTCAGGCATTTTCTCCTAACTATATATCACCCCCAATTTCTTAGTGTTTAGTGAGCAAATAGAAAATTTAACCTTGGTCAATTAAGCTAACCTCTAAATTGCTACCTAAGCATGTTGGTGACAGCTGTCAATTCAGAAGCAGTTTATAAGAACTGAAAGATGACAAGAAAATGCTGAGTTGATATGACAGTGGTGACAAAAATTTGCTAAGGCATGTATCCCTGTAGGAAATGTCTGCACCACAACAGATGGCCAGTGGTCAAGGGAAAACCATTACAGCCAGAACTGTGGAAACTTCAACTCTTCACTATGGGAGACTAAAGACTTGAAACAATACAAATCACTTCCTCAAACGTTTAAAAACAGAGCTTGGTCTTTGAGCCTCATGGAGGTCAGCAAAGGTATTTGTATTATGCCTTAGGTTGGCAAGATAAACTAAAGCATTTAGAAAGAAAAACACTGAAATTTTCCACTAATAGCCTATAAAATCTATCAGACATGCTTTACCATGGGACTGTGCTATCATGCTGCCTGGAGAGAGACACAACATTCTGGTAATGAATGATTCACTGAGAAGCACACACGCAAGTCATATCCATTTGTACTTGCTGTCACAAAGCAGCTGAGGGCTGCTCTGTGTAATTCAGTGGGGCCACCTAGGTCCCCAGGTACTCTGTTCCTGATGAAGATACAACGTGGACCATCTCAGACAGCAGCATTTCTGAGCAGTAGGAAAAAAAAGTGGGGGGGGGGGCAAAAATCTGAGATCACCAGTGATCTTGTCAACAATAAAGAGTGCCCAAAATTGTTCCTTCAGGGCCTAATGTGATATAGTGCACAGAGCAAGGGAAAAAAAATACCCTCACTAATTAAACAAGGATCAGTACATTTCCATAATTGGGAGTGGCATAGCTGTATTCATTAACAGTATGGTCTCTATTCTGTTTTATTCCCTACTTGTTCCATTTTTCTGCATTATGCTCAACTTATAAACTATCTCAAAGTCTTCTGAAAGAAATTGGGGTATAAATTCCAAAGAAATAAGTTACTGCTACTACCCTGTGTATTGGCCAGAATCATATATCATGTTGAGTCACATTCTCAAGAAGCCTGTATATCCCTTGGCCTTTCTAGAAGCTGCATTGATTCATGTCCTTGAAGCACTATTTTCTGTGCTGAAAGGGTCATTTGCCTGAATAGCCTTGACTGCTGAGTAAGATATTTGCACACAGGCGGGCACAATCGTGTATTTACTGTCTGGGTAGTTAGTGAAGTCCATTTCAAAATGGAATGTATTTCTTACCACCAAAATGAGGAGATGAACATGCAGAGCAGATCACTATGGGGGAGAATATGGATAACAAGGTCCCTATTCAGGTAGTGCTGCTTTGCCAAGCAAAGGGTATCATATTAAGATAGTTCCTGTGAGGCAGACAGATGCTCCATGTACACTTAAGGCCATTCCTTAATGCTTTGTTACAACCAGAAAATTTTCCACAGAGGAATAAGAAGAAGAGTAAGCATTGGTCCATATACTCGGCACTCAAAAGAAATCAAGGCAGAACTAAAAGACATTGAAGCTGTTTCTATACACAAAATCCTAGGCAATTTATCAAGTTAGAGAATCAACTGATAAAGTCAGAAAAAAATGTTTTTGATCTCTATGCTGTTCTAGGCATGTGCTAACCTTTGTGTGTGCTCTTCCCTCCACCTGGAATAATTTCCCTCGAGATATCTGTATAGTTTGGTCTTTGTACAAATGCCACCTTAGCAGGAAGACCTTCCCTGATCACCCTATCACAACTATTCTCCACTTACACTCTATCATGCTTTAACCCCTTACCCTGCTTAATTTTCATTCATACCAAATATTACCATCCAATATCTTGCATATAGATTTTTGCAATTAGCAATTGCCTTATTTATTTAGTGGTGTATTTGTTTTGACTATTGTATATTTGTTTGATTATATGTATTATTGTTTCTCCCACTAGAGTGTGAGCTACATGAGAACAGGAATTTTGTTTATGAATATTTTATTCACTGCTGTCTCTCCAGGACCTGATCCATGCTCAGCCATTATTTGATAAGTTGAATAAGTAAATAAATAAATAGAAAAGTGAGATACGAGTAGGCTATAAAAAAATAAGGCCCTATCTTGTCATTTAACCTATCTACACCCTCTGTGTCTTCAAGAAAAGCTGTGAGATCTAAGCCCCTAGAGAATGTGAGCTAGGAGAAGAAAATCTGTAAGGAGAATGGCTTGAAATTCACCTTAGCCACAGCTTCTATACTTATAATTCACCTGACTTCCTTTTCTAGCTAATGTCACTTGAAAGGTGTTTATCACCCTGGTGCGGAGTTGATGTATCAGGCCACCATTCAGATCACCAAATTAAGTCTCCCTGCTCTATTCTAGGGCCACTATTAGCCTTATCATTGTGATTTGGCTTCCCACAGTTAGAAAGCCTGGTCAGGGTCCAGAAAAATTTTTTTTAATGCCTGCTAAATGGTTGTTTTACTGAGTTAAGTGAGAAGTGTATCTAAATGCCCCACAGGTATGACTTTATTCTTCACTTTCTTTTTTCTTAGCCATGATTTTTGTGAAGATTTATATATTATGCACATTCTGATGATAAGACACCTAAATAGCCAATCATTTCACTCAGATAATTCAGCAAAACCAGTTACTAGTGATATGTAGAAGAAGCAACTCGTTGATGGTATTTCCAATTTTTAACTAATTGCTTTTCTTCTGTAGACATGGCTTGAGGCTCTTTCTAGTAAACAAATAATTGTATTCTCACAGAATGCAGACTTGAAACTTAACCAAGCTATCAATTACTAAGTATTTATAGAGTGCATCATAATCATAGCTATAGTTTATTAGCTACTTACTGTGTGCCAGACTCTGTGCTATACAATTAACATGGTTTATATCATTTAATCCTCCAAATAAGTCTTAAAGTAGCTATATTATCACCACCATGACATAGAGAGAGAAGCAGGTTTGGAGAAGTGCCAAGTCCTGGAAAAGCAGGCACTATGGTGAAGCACATCAAAATAA
Source organism: Aselliscus stoliczkanus (assembly GCA_033961575.1). NCBI lineage: Eukaryota > Metazoa > Chordata > Mammalia > Chiroptera > Hipposideridae > Aselliscus > Aselliscus stoliczkanus. The sequence continues at coordinate 55,601,384 of CM066737.1, forward strand.
CGGTCTAGAGACCAATGTAAGATCATGTGTAATCGACGCCTCAGTGCAGAGACACTCAGAGAAGGGGAGGAAGAATATGGAGAGACACAGTCAGGAAAGGCTGGACTTTGAGCAGAACTCTAAAGGACAACACAGCAAGAAGGGAGGAAAGTATTGTGAGTAAAGATGTCAAAGGCAAATGGGTGACACTAACTAACATAAAATTAATGGATTGGTTAGAATTTATAAGAATGACATAGGGAGCTTTTCATTACCTTTTGTATATCAGGAGTTTCTAAGATGAAATGCCAACACTGAAATAATAGGCACACACAATGTGGTCATTTGTAAATGTGATATAGCTAGATCTCAAGCCAAGACAAATATTCAATAGCTCCAAAGACATTCATTAAATACTTCATTTATGCTGAGAAACGTTTTTTAAGCAAAGAAAATGTTTTATATAACCTGTCTTTTTATCATTAAACCAAAAGCTCCTTTACTCTCTTGATTCTGACCCTCTTTGCTAACTTCTGGGAAATCCATGTGGTAGGATCATTCTGACAAAAGGCAGTGACTACAACGTGACATCCATGAGGACAGTTACGGGCTGCAGTAAAACATCTACCCATCCCCAGCATATGTAATCTCTCTCGGTTACCAGTCATATGCTCATTCAATTTAGCTGTGAAGTATCAATGGGCCTTTTTAATGTTTATTTTTGTAATTAAAAATTTTCTATATGCAGAACTCTGCTATTTGAACCACTATTATTTGAAACCACTCAAATCTTTTCTAGGTAGAGATAAGCACTAATGCTTTGATAAATTTATAGATTTGAAGCTGAAAGGTCATTTAATTCAGTCTTCCGTAAACATAAAGAAAGATAAACTACATGAATTTGTTTTTTTAACATGCTTTAATCAATACAAATTTTCATCAGTTTTATCTTAAATACCACTTGTTATACTTTTTCATTATTTTTATTCCCATTACTTGCATTTAGTTTTAGTCATTTTCTTTCTATTTAGTCCTTCACCACAGTTTAAAATAGTAAGACATCCATTTCATCTGTCTGGTCTGCTGCTTTCCAATAACAAAGCAATAAACACACTTTGAAATGTATTAAGGCACTATTTTAAAACATATTTTCTCTAACTGGAGAATATTCTTTTGACCTTAAGATAGGATGGAATCTCTAACCCATGATTAGCATTATTCTACACCAACAGTTTTGAAACAGTAATGTATTCCATCCTTCAAGGTCTACCTGCACCATATAACCTGCTCTGATTACCTAAGTCCGTTTGAAATTCTATGTTTCTATCCTACTTGTCAGTATCACCAATGCAGTGCTTGTTTTCCTTCTAATTACCATCTCCAGAGCTAGCTTGAAGGCAAAGATTAGGTCTTATTCTACTTCAGTGGCCGCCTAGCACGGCACCTAGCAAGATCACAGATAGGCACAGATAAGTAAAATAGTAACCGGTAGGGAAGTTTGAGAACTGGGGATAATGGAATTGATGTGGGCCACGTTTTCTCAAAAGTGCTTTTTATATTTTTTTCTTAATTGTTTTGAAAATCCCACATGTGTGATTAACACTGTGCTCATAAATTATTCTGGAAGAGACTGAAAGTTCTTAGTGTGTTCACCACCCAGTCAGTTCTCCTTCCTTCAACCTTTTATTTGACCCCCTTTTCCAATGCACTATATAAATGATGTATTATAGAAATGTACACTTGAAACCTATATATTTTTACTAATCAATGTCACCCCAATAAATTTAATAAAAAAATTTTTAAAAAGTTCTGAGTGTAGACACTATAATTAGCCATAGCAGATTCTCTTGTACTGGCTTTATTTTTTCTTTGCTGAGCCATCCTGCCACCTGCTGGCAGATCAAGGACAGCTCAGCTCAGGCTGGACATCGAACTACTGTTGCTCAGAGCTCGGCTCACACTCTTGAGCGAGCTCTTAACCAACTGAGCCACTTGGCCGGCCCCTGTACTGGCTTTATAATATAAACTAATTATTTCCTCCTTGCTTCTTTAAATTTATCCAAGGTTGAAATCAAATAAACATTACAACTGCCTAAAATAATAAAGGTAATAACAGCAACATCTGGTTCTTATATTGTGCTTTCAATCTGAGAAGCTAAAAGTTAGTTCTAGATGTTTGTGTACCTTTTAGTAATGTGCCCCAAAATGTAGGTTACTAAATGGCTAACTCTATTGAACACTTGCCAAGGAAAATAGCTGTAGAAAGACCAGGGATTCCTAAAATTCTACATCTACTCTTGCAAACAGGCTTGATTTTACATTTGAAAACAAGTGAATTTGGGGTCAGCTGAGTGGCTGCGCGGTGGTTAAGCGCTGGCTTGGGAAGCCAGCGGCCCTGGCTCAGGTCCCACATGTGAGGGCCAGTGACACTGCCCTGAAAAACACACACACACACACACAAAAAAAAAAAAAAAAAAAAAAAAAAAAAAAACAGAAAAAAAGAAAACAAGTGAATTTGCTGTATAGCTAGAACACTGCCAACAGAAAGTGAGCTCACTCATGTTGTACTCATTGGGATGAAGTTGCACTGAGAAATGAGGTCACATGTAAGCATTGGAATATACATTGAAGTACAGTATCCATTGTTAAGTCGGTGGTCAAAGGCTGTAATACTTCTTCTCAGGGGGACAAAAACCATGTCCCACTTGTATTAGATGCTAGAATTGTGTCAGGAATAGAAAATGCTATATACATGAGATATTAGATACTGCAAAATACTTTTCTCCTCTAGTAAAGAAATCAGAGCTATAGTGATAAATATATCAAATTCTGACTTGGAAACATTTATGGAATATATTTGTATATGGAGAGCCTATTAAGCTAACCAGAAAGACTATGTGAAGACTCAATACTGTCACACCTCCAACCAAGCCCAGACCTGATAAAAGTGATTTTGGAGAATGTGTAATGGTTCAAAAGATCAAGAACTACTAATTTCATAATAAAATTCCCACCATAATTTGATCTTATCACAGGATGCACATAACACAGATGATAAAGCATGCCTCGAGAAACAAGTTAATGAGTTTCTCTACCATACAGCATGTTGTTTCTAAAGAAAAGGAGGGAGTGTGATGATGATGGACATGTTTCAGCCTCGTGAATATCTGAAACGCTGATTTTCAGCAGAATCCCATAACAGTCAGGAATCAGAGGCTAGAAATGATAAAAGAAGTGTCTCATTCACTTGTACAATTGATGCATCACAGGTAAAATAAAAAACAAATGGTACTTTCCCGAGTGAGACATATGAAAAATGACTGACACTTAAAAGTAGCAATTATAATTTCAGTGGAACTGCTACAAAAATGGAAGATATTTTATTAAAGGAAATAGAACACAAAAACTTTACCTAGGTATATTACAGTATACAGGGTCAGTTTCTGTTTAGAAACTGCAATATATACTGAACTGTTAAGGTCAAAAGTTACTAAACAACACCAGACTTTAGGCTGCTAACAAAGAAAATTATTGTTATTATTTTATATTTGATTTTGGTTTTATGTTTACCTGTTCATATTTCCCTATATATTATAAACCCTAATTCAATTCAATTCAACCTAATTAAAATTACTTGACAACGACTATGCCTCAGGCACTACATGGCACACCTCAAAGATGAATACAATATGGTTTGGCCGTTGAATGGCTCACAATCTACTCTGAGTGTTTGGGATGGAGGCAAGAATAAAATCATAAAATTTTATAAATCAATACAACATAGGGTATGGGTGCCTTAAAAATATGAAAAGTATTACATGTGAGTAAATTAAAGTGTGATCAATCACATATGATTGAGTGGACCAGAAAAGACTAGGTGTAGAAAGTGGTCTTTGAGAGGGGACTTTCCTTGAGGGATTTTAAAACACACACACACAAAAAAAAAAAAAAGAGAGAGAGAATTAACAGAAGGACTTCATAGGCAGAGAGCATGGGGCAATATATATAGTAAGTTTAATATAATTTTCTCCCGGTTTTAATATGGCTCTTCAATTATATGTGTGTTTGGGTCTATTTCTGGGATAAAAAATCTACTTATTTGACATTTCTTCCTATTCCTGTACCATAATTACTATAACTTATAATATACAGAGGGTGCCAAAAATGTACACACATTTTAAGAAAGGAAAAAAACTGCATTAAAATTGTAATATTCAATATATACTGATAACAAAAGATGAGTACAAGTCATGTGTATACATCTTATGGCACTCCCGGTATATTATAAAGTTAATCTTTATTACTCCTACTTTTCATTATTTTCCTAGCTATATTCACATTTTCATATTTTCTGTGTATTTTGGAATTATTATGCCTAGTCCAAAGTTCCCTTGATGTTTTAGTTGGGATGACATTAAATTTTAACATCTTTTCAATATTGTTTTCTTATCCAAGAACAAGGTATCTCTTTCAATCTATTTGTGTCCCTCAATAGAGTTTTAAATTTTACCTTTCATATTGGTTCTAAAATTTCTTAATGATCAGAAAATATTAATTCTCAGTTTTGTTTTTTAAACAAAGAATCCATTATATATTTTCTATATTTCTGTATATATATATGTATTTATATATTACATGTTTATAATATTTTCAGTGAGTACTCTTGGATTTTCCAGATATAACAACCACATAATCTGCAAATTATGATCATTATCTTTTTTTTTAATATTTACTTCTTTCTTTCATCTAATTGCATTATCTTGTACATCCAGAACTAAGTCAAATAATAGTGGTGATAATTGCCTAGTTCCCAGCTTGATTGAGAATATTCTTTTTTTTTTTTTTTTGAGGGCAGTGTCATTGACCCTCATATGTGGGACCCGAACCGGGGCTGCTGGCTTCCCAAGGCAGCGCTTAACCACCGTGCCACTCGGCTGGCCCTTCTTTTTTGTTTTAAACTGAGCCATCCTGTAACCTGTTGGCAGCTCAGTGGCAACTCAGCTCGGGCTGGGCATTGAACTGCTGTTGCTCAGAGCTCAGCTCGCACTATTGAGTGAGCTCTTAACCAACTGAGCCACTAGGCCGGCACAAGAGAATATTCTTACATTTTCATAATTAACAATGATGCCAATTTTTGTATTGACATTTAATCAATATATTTATCATTTTTTCAAAGAATTATTCTGTTCTCCCACTAATTCTTTCTGGAGGCCTAAAAATGCGCTGTAGAAGACTAGTCCTGAAGCACCGTATGAATGGACTAGAACTCAAAGTGTCTAGATCATTGGTTCTGACAGCATAGTTTCAAGACCAGAAGCATTAGCATCACCTGGAAATTTGTTAGAAATACAAATCCTTGCCCTTCTTCCTTGTCTACTGGATCAGAAACTTTTGGGGAGAAGCTCAATAATCTGTATTTTAGTAAGCCCTCCAGGTGATCTGATGCATGCTACAATTGGAGAAAAACTGACCTGGTGCAGAGGCCAGCAATTACAGCCATTGGATCAAGTCAGGCTCTGCTTAGTGTTCTTATAAATAAAGTTTTATTCAAACACAGTGACTCATTCGTTTATATATTGTCTATGGAAAAGTTGTATAGTTGCAATAGACACTGTCTGGCCTGCAAAACCTAAAATATTTTCTATGTGGCCCTTTATAGAAAATGTTTGCTGACCCTCACCTAAAGCAATTGTTTCCCACCTTGGCTGAACATTGAATTCAGGTGGGGTGATTTAAAAAGACTCATGCTAGAGTCACATGACCTACCATTTAAATAGAATCCCTAGGTTGGGATCCATGCATTATATTTTTTCTTTAAAGCACCCACTTGATTCCAAGGAAATCTAGTCTGCCATAGTTTCCAAACTAACTAATATTCATAAATCATATCTGCATGTCTTTGATGTTGATTTAGGTAGAGAGATGGGTAGAGAGGATTTTTCCTGTTAGATACACAATAAAATATTTTTTGGCACAATGGAATAGGATAATAAAGGGAAATAATAAAATATAAAATGAAAAATCAACCATTATGCATATTTGTCAGGCAAATCCAAAGAAAACATTTTTTTCTCTGAAGTTTATGTTTAGGAATTTATTGAAATAAATGATACTATTTCAGTAAAGCAGCTATTGGACAATTTTCAAACCCAACTGGATTGTTCAGTGAATTTTGAGTAGCACAGGCTCACCATCAGATTTCTTAGATCATCAAAAGTATTTGTGAACCTATCATAGATCCATAAATAGTAGTATCTAATTTCATAATTGTATACACACATGCATCCTATCATTAAGTTATGGTATATGTGGGAAATGAATTATATATTTTAAAGATACTTATCTTTATATTTTTTATTTGCAAATATACCTTGTTTATTTTTGTAATATTGTAGAAACAAACTCTTAAAGCAAAATTGAGAGAAACTTGGTATCAAAAATATTATAATGGAAGTGGAAGAAGCATGGAGGATTCAACCACGAAGGCATTTTTTTTTTTCTCGTCTGACCCAATTTAAACTCCAAATTTAAAATCTTCATCTAGCAGGCCGAGTGGCACGGTGGTTAAGCGCTGGCTTTGGAAGTCAGCGGCCCCGGTTTGGTCCCACATATGAGGGCCAGTGACACTGCCCTCAAAAAATAAAAATAAATAAAATAAAATAAAATCTTCATCTATTTCAGGACTTACATAGACTAGCCCTAGCCCAAGTAAGGTAATGGACACTACTGATATATTATTTGGGTCTAGGGGCATGGAATCTATTTACTAGCCCTAAGGGCACAAAATAATCCAGGATGATTTCTAATTTAGAAAGGCAGGTGAAGACATTGACTCCAGTGAGGTCCATGAAAAACACCTAGAAGTAAGAATGTTTTCAATAAAGCCATACTGATGTGTGCATGGCATGCTGAGCATTCCTGAAGGAAAGAATTTCTTGTCATGCAAATGACATTACTGTGTGAGGTTACATATGAATAATTAAATTTATAGTGAAATCTCCTAGTAGGAAGAGCAAATGTGTTAACTACTGCCTTAAGATAATTCAAAAAATTTTCTCACTCAACATGTGCTTACAAATACATTTTTATAACTTTTAAAAAAGAAATCCCTCAGGCCGGCCAAGTGGCGCAGTGGTTAAGAGCTGGCTTGGGACGCCAGCAGCCCCGGTTTGGATCCCACATGAGGGCCAGTGATACTGCCCTCTAAAAAAAAAAAAAGAAATCCCAACATACACATACTAAAACCTGAAAAACTCTATCATAGCTCAATTTATTGCAGATATTATTTTTGAACTACCATGTCTATCACAAACAAAATACTAGCAGATTCAGCAAAGCATTCAATATGTGATTGCTGATACCCCAAAGACTGTGGGTACTCTGATTCTGATAGGCAGCCACATGTAATGAAAAGAAATGGTTTCTATTAGAACCTCTTCAGGATGAAGAAACTCAAGCAAGTAATGATGACCATTAACAAAGACCAAAATAATCCCAACCATTTGTATGAAGTTTTTACCAGATAGAGAAAATGAAATATCCATCAACAATCCTATTTAGTAGCTAGAGCTTGTAGCATTAGCCTCATTGTCCAATTAGGGGACACAGAGGCCGAGAGGTAAGTGAATAATTAAGTTGAGAGACAGAGATTATAGATTTACCTCATGATTATGGAAAGAAGCAATAAGAAAAGGAATTAAGGTCTTTAAAACAGCACCTTCCAATATCCTTAAATTAAGGTGTTATTGTGTCTTATTCCATTAAAAAAATGGCCTCATGACATATAGCAAAAACGAAGTTATCTCAGCCTCAGCCCAAAGTGTCCTTCTCTTCTTTAAAGTAAATGCATGTAAAACATTTAGCATGGTACCTAGTGTACAGTAAGCTATGCACTAAATGGCTTTGGTGGTTGTCGTTAGTATCAGCTGCTGATTTAAAATTTCCTACCCTCTGCACTTGGGGTAAAAATCGTTTCCTCTTGCCAGTGATTCCTCTTAAGATTTTCATTTCTTCTTATAGAAAAAAAGCAGATAAGTCTAAAGAAAATTATGAAAATACCTTAGTTACCATGAAGAGGTCTACTTAGCCTCACTGTATTAATGATCTTTACCTCCAGGTGCACATGGCAAAAATCTTGGTAAAACATCAGCTTCCCAAGTGGACTTACTTACTTTCATAATCACTGTGGGCCTATGTTAGGAGACAGACTTAATCATGCCAGTGTTTCTAGAACTCAATGGTCCAACAAAGAATTAGGAGAAAGTAAGGTGGCTGGAAACATTCCTGAAGAAACCTGAACCAAACGCTGCAACTCTGAATAGTGCTTTGGAAATATCTTGGCTGATGGAGCCTGAAACAGTTTCTTAACTGCTGTTGCTGTGAAAGCCATAGCAACAGGAAACAGGAAACCCAGCACACATCAACTTTTCAAAGTCTAGCATTTCTGATGGTAAACTCTCCAGGAGGCCAGCAGTATTTATTTTCCAAAACAGGTAGTCATGGGCCAGCCGAGTGACGTGGTGGTTGAGCGCTGGCTTGGGAAGCCAGCGGCCCCGGTTTGGGTCCCACATATGAGGGCCAGTGACACTGTCCTCAAAAAAAAACCCAGAAAACAGGTAGTCAGGTGTTAAGTACATAATAGGTGTTCTATAGCCAATGCCAAACTTATTTATTTATTTGTTCATTCATTCAGCAAATATTTATTGAGCACCTACTGTGGGTGCACCTACTGTTCTGGGAGCTTGAGAAAAAGTGCTGAATATAAGGCAGGGAGGGCCTCTGCTCTTGCATGGCTTATATTCCAATGAGTGAGATCAGACAATAAACGAGTAAACACATTAGGTCATCTGAGTTAATATGTTCTATGGAAAAATAAAACAAAATAATGGGATTGGCATTTTCTGAAGAGATGTCGCAGTAAAAGAAGTTACTTTATACAAATTGGTCATGGAATAACTTCAGATGAGAAGACAACTGAGCTGAGACTGGTAGGAGACTTGAAAAAATATTACTGATGGTAAAGGGAACCAAGTCGTGATAACAGTACCCTCTAGCATCAGGACCTGGCTGGCAGCAAAACAGGTATGATTTCACAGGGTGCATGGAGACAAGAGATGCAGCAACAGAAACAAAGCTGAAAGGAAAATTCAGATCTCTGGTTCAATAAGACATTAAAAATCAAGCGAAGGCTTGGCGTCTATAATGTCAGTTCAAATCCCTAACTGTGATCTGACTCCAAGGCATCAATATTTGACCTCCAACAGTTTTTCTTTTCTAATTTTCTTTCTTACGTTTTTTAAAGATTTTATTGGGGAACTGGGTGAGGGAATATCTTTGGGAAATCGGGGAAGGGGAACAGACAAGTTGCTGTCCTTTTGTTCTTCAGTCTAGTTGTGTAGGACGTCACTTCACTGGCCCATGTTGGTATTGTGATCATTGTGCTCTTCCTGGGTGAGGTAGATTGGTCGCCGTTCCCTTGGACGGCGGCTCACTGCAACCTATGCCGACTGCCAGCCACTCACAGTAGCTCATGGCAGCCCATTGCAGCCAAGGCCATCGCCAGTTACTCACTGCAGCCCAGCTCCAGGTGGAGCTGTTGTTCATCATTTTAGCTGTAGAGGGCAGTGTCACTGGCCCATGTGCGATCTGAACTGGCGACCCTGCTGCTCAGAGCTTGCACTCCCAAGCCAACTCTTAACCAACGAGCCACTCAGCTGGCCCTCTATTTTTCTTTTTTCTTTTCTTTCCCTTTACCTTTCCTTTTTTTAAATAGCAACCAACATTTATGAAGCACTTACTATGTGCCAGGCATTGTGCTAAATTTTTTATACTATCTCATTTAATGCTCAAAACTATCTGATGACATAAATATTATTATTTCCCTTGTACAGATGTGAAAACTGGGATCCAAGGTCACACAGTTAGAAGGTAGTGGAGTTCAGATATTAACAAAGGCAGTCTCAGCCTAGAGCCTAATCTGTTAACTACTGTGTTTTTATATTTCTATTCCAAGTGCTGTTACTTAGAGAAGCAACACAATACATGAGAATTAGAATCAAGGACTTCGATTTTAGATCTGGTTTAGCCATAGAGACTCAAGCACTTTAATCTCTTTCTCCCACACTTTCAATGGTTCTCAATTGTCTTCAGGATAAAATCAAAGTTCCTTAGAATTAAATGCCCCCATTCAATTCTGGTTTGGCTGTTTGTTTTTTTTCTACTCATGCAGGTTTTTTCATTTTTATTTTTGAAACATATCATTTCTTTTTCTTTTTTTCTGAGCACAGGTGACACTGAGCATACCTACAGATAGGCATGTGGAGGGTCACTGCATCTAGAGGATGTGTCTGAGGCCCCCAGATTACTCTGATTATTACTGCACTAGGTCAGAGAGACTAGAGTACTCAGGATGCTTTTCTAAACTTTTTTACACCTTCTCCTGTCTCTTATCCCAAAACCATTATTTTCTGTTACTGTATAGCAATGCTCTTCTATGAATTTTTGAAATGCAAAGCAATCAAAATATGAAGTGGTATCATTATAATTTGTGTGTCCTTTTCAAAAACAAAGTTAGACAAATAGGCAACTTGTCAAGGAAGAGCAAAGTCATAAACGCACAAAATCCAGGAGCTGTAGTTGCTGAGCTTTCAAGTTTTTTTTTCCTTTCTCTCCTTCTACTATTTGATGTTGCTAACGGAATGCAAAGCAAAATGGCATTCAGAACCTAATTCAGTAAAATCAATGTAAATTCCAGGTGTGAATATAGCAGCATGTAGCCTGTAATTTTTCTTGCAAAACTGTAATTAGATACTTAGGGGAAGGAGGAGGGGAGTGGGAATGTGAAGAGAAGTGAAATGGGGGGAGGGGAGAAATTGTTACAGAAATGAGGGAGAAGATGAAGAAAGATTAACATTACAGTTTTGATTCACATATTACAATCATCCAGCACTCAAATTTCTAAGAAGTGAGTGGGTAGCTATTCTTTTGTTCCCCCTAGTCCCCTTCCCCAGACACACACATACTCACCTGAGTGCTGGGTTTTAAGAAAGACACAGAATAAGTGAAGGACCCCAAACTACCCAAGGTTGCCAGGATATCAGGTTCCACAATAAAGAAGAGGACAGCATTTAGTCAGAAAATTGGGGTTCAAGATTTGGTTCCGTCATTTACTAGATGTGTAATCATGGACAAAGCAGTTAACATTGCTATGCATCGGTTTCCTCATGTTAAAATAGGGATGACCTTTGTTTTTCATGATAATGATTATGCTAATAACACCATAGGTACTCTTCCTTTCGCTTTTTCTCCAATAAATTACCACAGCATTGTATCTTAGGTTAACCTAACAAACTAGTTTGTGTGAAAATTTAAGTGGGCTGCACTTTTCAGATAATATTCACGTTCTCAATCAAGCTATCAAGGCTTTAACCCTTCAACTGACTTAATAATCAATCATGAATTTTTTAAGTGGTGCAGGTGCTCTACAAGATAATACATACATACATACATACATACATACATACATATATACATACATACATACATACCATGTAGGAGCTAGATGGCTAAAGAGACATACAAAACAGTAACAGGAAAAGGAAACTGAAGGTACAGGATAGCTAAATGTAAAATATTTTTGTACAGAGCTTAAGTACCAGCTGAATTTCAAGGACAGCATTATAGGTTTGAGATGAAGTACCCTTTTTTTGCCGTGTATAATGTGCACCCACATTTTTGGTCCACACTTTCAGGGGAAAAAATCTTTCGTTTTACTTTTTTAATTCAAATTTTTATTTGTTTACATTTAGGTACTTGTTTTTTGAATTATAAAGAAAATTTAGCATTCATTTTTAAAAAACATATTATGGTACAAGAAATTTGATGTAACGTATAATTACAAAATGCAAGAACAAATTTTTTTTGTTTGTAAAAAGTACAAACAATTTAATGCACCGGTAACAAATTTACGATATTTACGCATCATAGAAGGCCAAGAACTCTTTGCCATCGCAAATTTGTCGTAAGTTCAACAAAACCAATTATTATATCCCAGGGTATTATTTTGCATATCAATATTGTTATTGATTTCTAGAGTTACACTTTTAACACATAAGCATAAATAAAAGAATTAAAAACATTTATATAAATACAGAATTACTACTACCCATGAACAAGGTCTGAGAAGTTCGCAAGCTCATCCTAGAAAAACTGCTACATACCTTATTACTAAATATCACTATGGTCACCTTTAAAGTACTCCCCTTGGGAAGCAATGAACCAACGCCGGCACATAGTTCACCCCTCAAACAAATGTTAGAGCTCTTTTTCTGGAATGTCTATTAGAACTGTCGTTGTTATTACCCTTGATATCCTGAAATGTCATCAAAATGTTTTCCTTTCAACATTTCCTTCATCTTTGGGTAAAGAAATAAGTTATTGGGAGTCAGATCAGGTGAGTAGGGAGGGTGTTCCAATACAGTTATTTGTTTACTTGCTAACTCCCTCACAGACAGTGCTGTGTGAGCTGGTGCATTGTAGTGATGCAAAAGCCATGAATTTTTGGCAAAAAGTTCAGGTAGTCTAACTTTTTCACGCAGCCTTTTCAGCACTTCCAAATAGTAAATTTGGTTAATTGTTTGTCCAGTTGGTAGAAATCATAATGAATAATCCCTCTGCTATCAAAAAAAGGTTAGCAACATTATTGCAACAAATTCGAGAACTTAATTGTCAGACCTCATATAATGAGCATCCTTTTTTCCCCTAACAAGTTTGGGCAAAAAAACACACATTATACATGGCAAAGTATATTATTCAGAGAAGGCTTCATGAAGATGGTAGCACAGGAAGGATTCAAGAAGGATGGGTTTTTGGCAGGGAGAAAGCACAAAGGAAGGCATTCTGGTCAGGAAGAGCAGTAGAAGCAAATAAAAGGAATAATATGGGCTTTCTCAACATTCTAGCAAGCCAGAGAGAATTAAATCTTAAGGTAGAGGATTGGGGTCCTTTGATGTAGATGGTTTCCGGTTGTACCGAAATATGTAACCAGCTGTGCTCTGGGGCATGATCCCCAACTGGTACCTGAAATCCCAGAAAAAAAGAACCCTCAAGAATGAGGCACTAAGTCAAATAAGCCTACATCATATTGGCAAAGGAGCCAATCTTCCTGGCAGCTCTTTTAAAAAAGAATCTATTAAAAAATACACTCCAACTTTCATTTCTTTCAATGCAAATCAATAACTCTAAATGACCGTAGGAGGGAGAGGCTGCAAAATGGGTGGCCTCATTTCAGAGCAAGATTGATTTCAGAAACTGCAAGGGACTGTTGAAAGTCCCTGAGCACCAAGAGTATGTGCTGGTGGAAGACTCACATACCAACTGTGCTTGTAATAAATATAAGTACTAGCTTTGAAATGAGAAGACACATGACACACCATTTCCAGATGGCGGCAATGTAAGCTGCCAATAACAAAGACTAATACAAAAAAGCTCCACTAGTCTGAAAGAACTGCTTAAAGTTCTTTCCCTAGCATGAGAGAAGTTATATAAGTGCTTTCTTGGGATTTTTTTTAAATAGACCAAAAATGAGAGATGATTTTTCACCTGGTTAGAAGAAGCAACAGTAAAACCCTGGTTATTGACAAAAAATTACTGTCTTAAAACTTTCTACAGCCACAGACTGCACACACACACACACACACACACACACACACACACACACACACATCCAGCATACCTCTGTTGCTCATTCCAAAGAGATCCTGTGAGAAGAAAATGAGACCCAGTGCTTCGCATCGAGAACCCCTCAGAATATACATCATAGTGAAGAGAGGTCAGCAACTAACAGCTCTACCAATACCATTATCCATTTGAAACAGGCTTTTAATCTATTGTGCATGTTAGCTTGCAATTACTTACCTCCACGTTGCTAAACCTAAGATCTTTCTTCTATCTGATGCCTACAGCTCTGCAGTGTTAACCATCATATTAGGCCTCATCCATGAGAATACTACCAGCAGTAACAATAAACAATCTCAATAATGCCTCAACACTTCTCCTAAGGGGGAGCCCAAGGCATGTGCCAGAATTCACTTATTAATCTGTGCTATATATAGCATTCCAGAGTGGTAGGAAGCTGCTCGTGTTGTTCTCCTTTCTCACCTGGTAGCAGCAATAAGTCCCCCTAAACCAGCACTGTATCTGCCTTGCTTCCATAGCCAAGTTTTCAGAAGAGTTTACATGAGGCACCTTATAAATAATTCAAATGTGACCAACATGAATTACCTAAGCAGCCACACAGAAATACCTAGACCTCAGGGAATTTCACACTTCACCTCCCAATCTCCAGAACCAAGGGCATCTCAGTTTCCAGCTAATTCAACTTGGTGGTCAGGCTTGATGACAAAGGCTGTATGTCTGGGGCTTAGAACAAGCATTGTTCCCTTTCTGTCCACTTTCCTCCCTCCACCACCTGTGGATCATATACCCCAGTAAAAGTAGGATAAAATACATACCAAGGACCAAGATGGGAGACATAATTTGTGGAACCTGGTATAGAATGTAAATGAAGGATCTCTTGTTCAAAAGTTAAGAATTTCAAGAAAGCAACAACATAGCAGTAAACAAAGCAACTGCATGGGTCACACATCCATGAATGCAGTCCTGCCAAGGAGGTCCCCAAAGAAATATATTTCCTTTGTAACATGATTAAGGCATGACATTTTCATGAGCAACTTTAGCAAAATGAAAAGGAAGCTAAATGAAATAATTATTATAATAAAAATAAAGTCAAATTTCCAAAGTCCTAGCCTCTGACTGTAAAAATCCCAAACAAAAGCAACTTGGGTGTTTCCTTGGGTCTCAAAGCCCCTCAAAGTCCCATAAGATGATTGTCTTAGTCAATTAGGGCCACTATAACAAAGTAGTACCATAAACTCAATGGCTTATTAACAACAGAAATGTATTTCTCATACTTCTGAAAGCCGAAAGTCCAAGGTCAGGGTGCCAGCACGGTCACAGACTTCTCGTTATATCTTCACATGGTAGAAGAGGGGCAGGGATCTTTCTGGGGTCACTTTTATAACAGCACTAATCCCATTCATGAGGGTTCTGCCCTCAGGACCCAACCACTTCCTAAAGGCCCCTTCTCCTAATAGCATCACCTTAGGGGTTAGGATTTTGACATATTAATTTTGGTGGACATATTCAGTCCACAGCAATGATCACATTCTGATTAGGTGGGTTGGGTTCATAGAGGCAGTTTCTGCTTCTCTCCCTCCTTATCTCAGTTCACCCCTCAATCCTAGGGCCCTCGGTGTCATCCTGCCTAGACAGTTCTTCAGAACGGGTTTCTCAGAATACTTGATCTAATCCCAAGACGCAGGGCATTTCTTCAAACTCAAAGCTTTTTAAGGCTTGCTCATCCCTTACTCGTAGGGATATTGTACTCAGAAGCAATTCCTGACTTGAGGCTCTTCCTAGCGCACTGCAGAACTATAGTGCACTGATAACTGAGGTCTTTGGAGCATCTACTCTTTAACCTACACTTTTCTGGGTTTTGACTATTAGCTCCATCAACTTCATTCAAGGGGAATCCCTCTGGCTATGCCCACAGGAACAGTCCACCTTTCACATCTGTCATATCTTAACTCAGCAGCAACAAATATTCACTCAAGAAGAGAAAATTATTTCCCTTTAGAGTTTCAGCGATTTTAAGCTCCATCTTGTTAAGCCAAATCCTCCTACATCAGCTGACTTTATAAATTATCCAGCAGTTTGAGGGCCCTTTAGAAAATACCTAAAGGCATTAAAAGAATCACACTTCTTAGAGAAATTATCTGGTACAATGGTTTACAATTTTTTTTTTAAGATATGGAGCCAGAACTGAAATATATAATGTAAAAAGAGAAGGAACAGGGCCAGCCACGTGGCTCATTGGTTAAGAGCTGGTTTGGGACGCCAGTGGCCCTGGTTCAGATCCCACATATGAGGGCCAGTGACACTGCCCTCTACAGCTAAGATGGTGAACAACAGCTCCATCTGGAGCTGGGCTACGTGAGTCCCCAGGGACGGCAATAGCTGCAGCCCCTGCTGAAGTGGGCTGCCATAGGCTACAGTGAGTGGCCGGCAGCCAGCGTGAGCTGACAAGTGAGCGACCATCCAGAGGCCGGTGACTGATATCCCTCACCCGAGAAGAGCGCAATGATCACAATACCAACATGGGCCAGTGAAGCAACGTCCTCCACAACTAGACTGAAGAACGAAAGGACAGCAACTTGTGTGTTCCCCTTCCCCAATTCCCCAATAAAATCTTTTAAAAAATGTGAGATATGGACCTCTTTATTCAAATGAAATCATTTTTGGAGATGAAAACACAGAAGCAGATAAAAGCTGAGCTGTTCTTGTTGAAAACAAGGAGCTGGACACCTGAAACTAATAATAATAAAAAAAAAACAGAGAGAAAGAAAACAAGGGGCTGAAGGTGTGTGCGACTTGCAAACACTCAGCCATCAGAATTCCTCCTAATGGTGTCTCCGTGGAATGCCTATGGCTATGAAGAAAGCCACAAAACTACACTTGAACCTTCTCCTTCTTACAGATGGTGAAACTGAATCTCAAGGAAGGGAAATTAATTGCCCAAGTTTACTGTCTATCAATAGCATTGCTGAGACTATTAGAACCCAGATCTCCCTTTAGGATTCAGTATATTCCCAGTTTGCCTTGTACCTGCCAAGTCAGCTAGAGCTGGGTGTGAAGGAAAAGCAGCACTCTCTCTTCTGTGCCCTTTACTTGGGGCACAAGAGGACAGACCTTCAAAAAGACAATTAACCATGCTTTCCGCAAAATACTAGTGGAGCAAAGTACTGATTCCTAACTCTTTTATATACACTTCTTTTCACCCCAGAGATCAACTTTGAATCATTTTAAATGAGTTTCAGAACAAACACTGTTGCATTTCACAGTCTCCCCTCCCTTTTTTTAGATTAGTTTCCTGCTCTCTGATAGCTTTTTCACTGATAGGGAAACTAACTCCTACTCACAAATAATAGAGGTGGACTATTCCCTCCTATCTCCAAGCTACAGTGTAGGTGGAACTCTGACGATATCTATAGGCTCCAAAACTAGATTAGGCCCCCTTTTATACTCCCATAACCTCATCGAACTTTTCTTTCATAACAGTCACAATATCTGTAACTACTTGTGTAATATCTGTGTGCCTGCCAGACTGGAAACTACATGAGGACAGGAACTCTGTCTTTCTTATGTATCACTATATTTCCAGCACATAGCAGACCTTCAGGAAATATGTATTGAATTGAGTTGATTCTACACTTTGAAACATCCATGGTTTTGTGGGTCATGATGGCAAGTAGGGGAAAATTATTTCTCCAAGCTATTTATCTATGATTTGAAGATTTATTACTATTAATGACTGAAAATCATTGTGCCTATCTTCTTCTCTCAAGTCAATGTCTACTTTGTGAAACATATGTTTACTTATGGAGTGTTTTAGAGGTAACACTATTTTCCTTTGAACAAATGAATCTTACGCATACAGCATTTTTAAAATAGCTTGTCAGCTGAATTAATTTAGTTGAACCTATTCGCCCAGGACAGAGAGGAAGAATATCCCCTCAACTCTGTCTTCAATTGTCCTTGGACACATCTTGATTCCCACAGACTAATATATGTCCGTTTGGAACAAGGCCTACTCCCATCCCCCTCACCTTTGTTCAATTCACTGTCCAACAAGAACAGTCACTCTCCAGAAAGTGCAAAGAAGAGAAATAGAGAGGGGGAAAAAAAGGAGATTATGGGTTGTACTAAGAAAACATATATTAGATACACTAGTGTCAGGTTGGCATGGTTGGCTACTGATTGGAGTGACTGAATCTATAATTCATATCACCAGAAAAATCCAAAACACATTAGAATAGATACTATGGCTGCAGTTTATTGGAGAAAAAAAACAAACATTTATACTCATGATGAATACCTCTGTTCCATTTAGAATCTTAACCCTATTTTCTTGATCCATTGTTCATCTTATACTAAGCTAGCTAGCTTGGCTTTGGGGTATCAAAACAGAGAGGCCAAATAAAGTTTTTCAACCTAGTTTCCAAGACTGGGTACATGAATTCCTTGGACCAGAAAACAACTATGTAACTGACTCTTTTTCACCTGCAATGTTCTGTTAAGGATTTTGTCACCAAAGGTGATGCCAAAATATGACATATAAACATACATATTGTAATACGATATGTGACATGTATATCTCATAACTTATCTATCCAAATGTATGTTTTCATACGAATCTATAAAGGATTCTCTAACTTGGTTATCTGCCACTCCTCTGGGCTTCCACAGGACCTGTGTTTTCTTCCATAAGAGCACTTTCCACATCATACTCTAAATGCCTGTTGACTTGTTAACCTCCTCAACTAGACAATAACATCCTTAAGAATAGGGCTGTCTTCCTCATCCCTGTAACCTCTCTGTGACCTCTCCGACATGAAGTGTAAATAATAAAAGTGACCTTTCAGTGTGATAACTGTGGGAAATAAATACATATTCCTATTATAATGGAGTTGTTGAAGAATTTTTTCTGAACACTTCTTTGGCAATTGCCTTCAGAATTTATTTGCAAGCCATCCAAGAGAAGCAGTCGTATTATTTAGAATCACACCTAATATACTATCCAGGGGTGATGAATTGCTAAAGGATACAACAACATATAGTTTATACTTAAATATTACACTAGATATGAATGAATCTCTCCTTATTCAAAAGAACCTTGGGCCAGCCAAGTGTTGCGGTGGTTAAGCGCTGGTTTGGGAAGCCAGCGGCTCCGGTTCGGTCCCACATATGAGGGCCAGTGACACTGCCCTCAAAAACAAACAAACAAACAAACAAACAAACAAACAATCAAAAGAACCTTGCTGAGCCTTGGGAGTCAGCACTGTGAGCTCTGATCAGAATTTGGCAAGTATGGATTGCTAGTTGAGAGAGATCTCTTTCTGAATAAAATGCTAAATGAATTGGAAAACTGAATTTGTAAATTGGGCATAAGAAGTATTTGGCATCATTCTAATGATACTCTTGTAGTACTATCAGCTGATGGAGACATGAGGGGAGGAGATGATGCAGAAAACACCTATCTTTTATTCATCTACCACATAATCTACTATATAGGTTAGTTTTAACTCAAAAATGATCAGGGACTATGGCATATCCCAAAAGTTCTTCCCTTCTGAGAAATTAATACATAGCTCTCAGTGAAATAATTACAACATCATTTTGTGTGTTGATGTCTCCCTCATTAAAATAAATGCACTCTTTGCATGAAAATAAATCATGCTGTGTTCTTGTGGTTTATTATATATTTCGCTGTATTCTGGAGGGCTCTCTCTTTTAACTATAAAGCCATCTACAAAAATTGACCAATAAACCTGCAGGTTGAGGCACGTTCTTTTGGCCTCATAGAAGTTTTTCACATGAAACTTCTCAACAACAACAACCAAAAATACCTATTTTTTGGGCCAGCTGAGTGGTGCAGTGGTTAAGCACTGGCTTGGGAAGCCAGCGGCCCCGGTTTGGGTCCCAATTGTGAGGGCCAGTAACACTGCCCTCAAAAAAACCTATTTTTCAAAATATCAATTTTATTTTAAAATGAGTCACTTTAAAGCAAACTTTGCTTTTCTTCAATGTTGATCTCATTCTCTAGATGCTAAAGGTATAATGAATTTCCCTAAATACTAGTTATTTTATAACTACTATATTTTGTACTGTAAAACCACAGCCAACTTATGCTCCACAAGGATTTTCTATCAGGGTTTGAAAATTCATACATTCTTCAACAATTAAAAATAGAGGACTCATTAAGCATTACTTGAATAGTATATATTTCCTAGAATATGTGCTATATAGACAACAAGTAATGTGGCTGATTGGTACAGGTTATTTGTAAAGTCAGCTGCATTATAGCCATGTCTCAATATATATCCTGCTTATAGTTTATTATAAACTCAATACCAGATGATGCCTTATTTATTTTTTCATAACCAACATACAGAAGGTGACAAAATAATGTATATATATATTTTAAAAGATTTTATTGGGGAATTGGGGAGGGGAACAGCATTGGGGAATCGGGGAAGGGGAACAGACAAGCTGCTGTCCTTTTGTTCTTCAGTCTAGTTGTGGAGGACGTTGCTTCACTGGACCATGTTGGTATTATCATTGGGCTCTTCCAGGGTGAGGCAGTCACTAGCTGGCCATTGGACGGCTGCTCATGGCAGCTCTTGGCAGCTCACGCTGGCTGCTGGCCACTCACGGTAGCTTATGGCCGCCCACTGCAGCAGGGACTGCAGCCTACGCCTTCACTGGCAACTCACAGAAGCCCAGGGCCTGATTGAGCTGTTGTTCACCATCTTAGATGTAGAGGGCGCAGCATCACTGGCCTTAATGTTGGATCCGAACCAGGGCCCTGCTGCTCAGTGCTGGCATCCCAAGCCAACTCTTAACCAATGCACCACTCCACCGGCCCAATAATGTATACATATTTTAAGAAAGGAAAAAACTGTATTAAAATTGTAATACTCAATATATACCAATAACAAAAGATGAATACAAGAGACGTTTGACTTCTGCAATTATAAGAGGTGCTCCAAGTGGTTACCATCAGTGTCCAGACACTTCTGATTACAGTGAACTACTGCTTGAGCAACGTTGACCAAGTGTCCACTTGTATTGCTGTGCATGCCATTTCAATTTCTTCCTGAAGTACCTCCAGTGTAGCCAGTTTTCTATGGTACGCCACATCCTTTAAGATCCCCCATAGGTAGAAGTCAAGGGGTGTTAAGTGGGGAGGACATGGGGGAAATTCAGCTGGACCCCTTCAACCTTTCTATTATCCTGACAAATTCTCACCAATGTGAGCTCTCATATCTTGGTGGAAGTGTGGTAGATCGCCGTCATGTTGGAAGTAAAATTGATCATGCCCCGAAAGGGTATGAATTGCAGAAAAAAGGGATGTGTGCAGCATGTCTAGGTATACCTGACCAGTAATGGTACCTTCAAAAAAGAATGGTCCAGGGCCAGCCGAATGGCGCAGTGGTTAAGTGCTGGCTTGGGAAGCCAGTGGCCCCCGTTCGGGTCCCATATATGAGGGCCAGTAACACTGCCCTCAAAAAAAAAAAAAGAATGGTCCAATTAGTCCCCTTAATCACTGTCCATACCAGACATTGAGGCCAAGTAAATTGGACTTCTTTTTCCACATGAATGTCTGGATTTTCTGGAGTTCAATACACACAATTATGTCAGTTCACTGTACCATTCAATTTAAAGTGTGCTTCATCAGACAAAACCATTTTTCCCACAAACTCCTCATCCTCTCACACCATGTTTTGGAACTACTCACAATACCCTTCCATCAGAGTCATCTTCGTTCAGTGCATGCAATAATCTTGAGATGAAAACTTTCCCTTTTGCTGTTTTAAGAATGCATTGTATGCTGGCTCTGCTAACTCCTGTCTCATATGCACATTGTTTGGTAGACTTCTGTGGCAAGCATGTATCCTGTTCCAACCCCACAGCAGAAGAAGCAGGCCTTGTTGCTGTGCTAGGCCTCCTAGATCTTCCCTTGTGCACATCACAAACAACACATGCATCTCAAACTTGTCACAAATGCATGCAACTGTTAGGTGTGTTGGAGGTTCTGTTGCATACTCACACCTTGATTGTCATTGTACTTTTACAACGTTCTTGAATTTCAAATACCACTTCAAAATGGTCTTGCGCTCCTTAAAAGATAACCATTCTTCCACCATTTTCTTCGACTGTCCTGCCTGTCTACTGGTGACGCTAGCATTCACTTGATTAATGCCATCCTTTGAGCGAACATCATGCTACATATTGTTACCATAATTCAATTCAACTTCAAAAAGTAATACATAGATAACATCTCTTAAAATGTGCATACATTTTTTGGCACCCCTGGTATAAAGTCTGGTACACAGTTTGTATTAGCAGTTACCATTTATTGAGTGTTTACTATTGCCAGGTACACACACATACTTCCTTGTTGAATCCTTACTACATCCTTGCATAGTAGGTACAAGAACCCAACTGTATACATGAAGAAACTAAGACAATTAGTGGTTGAGTAACTCGCTCAAAGTCAGACAGTGAACAGCAATATGGGAAACTAAACACAGGTCATTTGATTGCAAAGCCCATGCTCTTAAACATCATGGCAGACTACTCTGCATAAATGTTTGTTGAACTCTTAAGCTGAACATCAAAAATTTTAAGTCATTTTCATGAGTTAGGTTTTATTTTATAATTTTCCAATAGGAGGCATAAATGTGTTACTTTCATTCTTTTTTGGTAATATCAACTCAGTTGAATATAAATGACTCTATATTCACTTTATTTTATTTATTTATTTATATATTTATTTATTTTTAAAATTTATTTATTTTTAATTAGTTTCAGGTGTACAACACAGTGCAATAGTTATACTTTTTAACCCTCAAAGTGACAACCTCCCTCCCCCATATTCACTTTAAATAAGTTGTTCTCTTGCTGTGCTTTTCCTTTTTTAAAAAAGGATAAAAAATAGCATCTCAAAACTTTAGGTATTGCAATCCCTGACCATTTGGTTTAATTATCTATCACCTATTCATTTCATTTTTGGAAATGAGTTTTTAAAATGTTTTTCATGGTATTTTATCTTCAAAAATAAGTATCTCCTGGCATCCAGACCTGGAATTGTAACAAAGACTATGTAATTATGTATCATACATTTTAATTTAGTTAAAAATGGTAAAATCAGACTGCATCATACTATTAAGCCATAGTTATACATCTTTTAAAAAGCTCAGAAGAATAAGACTATTCTTTTGATCTTAAAATAGAAAAAAAGGTATTTACCCATTTGAATCTAAAATAAGCTAAAAAGGAAGACAGTTAATTGTATAATGATAAAAAGTGGTATATATAGATTGGAGCACATTACCGCTTACATATGACTAATAGTGAATTAAATCAAGGTAAGATGTGTTACAAACAAATACTCATTGCAACAGGACTATAATTAATGAACTTGCTAATGGCCTGTCCTTTTAAGACATAAACAAACGTTCATCTTTAGTATGATATACACTATAGATTTCACTTGGGGAGCATATAAGTATATAACATAACTTTTCATGTTTTTTTTAAAATTTTATTTAGTGTTCCTCATTTTTCTTTTCCCATTATTATATTCGTGCTTCTTATTTAGTAACTTTGATTACCATATAGCACATCCAAGAGACCTAACATTTATTAAGCACCTACTACATGATAATCAGTTACATAAAATTTAATGCTCACAACCTCACTTTACAGAGCAGGTGGAGAAGCAAGAAGAGGAAGAAAGCTGAGATTTGTTCTGGCTACCATGTTAGGCACTTGTCAAATTATTCACCTAGTCCTCACAACCTTGAGAAGTAGGTCTTATCATAATTTTGGAGATGACAGAAATAAGACTCAGTGATACTCAATTTCCTAAAGCTACAAAGCTATTTAATCACTGAAGCAGGATTTGAATATAGTTCTTTATGACTCCAAAATCTGTGCTCTGTCCCGCACACACAGCATACATTAATGTTTTCTTTTTTTAAGATGTGTACAGCAGAATAATACTTTTCTGAATCTTTACATTGAAAACACTGAGGCACAAAGAGATTAAATAATTAGTCTGATAGTGTATAAAAAGTTAATAAAATAGCTGGAACTAAGGACTAGGAAAAGGAATCCTTAAGTAGTGTTTCCCACTGTACATCATGTAATTTGTAAGGAGGCAGCACAGACCTAATCTATTAAATGTAAATTTTAGAATAATGACACTCTGAGGCTGATAACTCAAATATAAGAGTCATTTAAATCCGAAAATCTGAAATTAAAGTCCTCATGGTAAGATTAATTTTTGCTGATTGTACACATATATTATTTTGCTTTCTTTGCTGGTCTGTAAACTCCCTGCTTTTAGAGACAAGTTAATGTTTATAAGAGAATAGAGCCTTGACAACTTTCAAAAAACACATTCAGTGTGAAATATAAGTGATAATTAAATGTTATAATACAAACTTTCATCCAAAATGTCCTTGATTTGATTTATGAAGCTGTATAGGGAAAGTGTTTAGAAAAGAAAGAAGAGAAAATTCAGAAAACAAGATCCTTACTGACTTTCCAGTAGAGAAAGTACAAAATTGGAAATTTTTTCCATAACTGATAAAGTTATATAGTTTGACACATTTCAGTTGGAGATGGCTGTGTGTGGAGAGGGCATGTGGTTAAAGAATAGCTTCTTGAACCAAATGGAATAGAGAACAAAAAGACAATAGAAAAAAATTCATGCAACAAAGAGCTGGTTCTTTGAAAAGATTAATAAAGTTGACAAACCCTTAGCTAGACTCACTAAGATAAAAAGAGAAAAGACACAAATACACAAAATCAAAACTGAATGAGAAGAAGTCACCATGGATAACATAGAAATACAAAGGATCATATGAGTTGAGAATACTGTGAAAGGCTATATGCCACCAAATTCAATAACCTAGAAGAAATGGAAAATTTATTAGAAACATATAGCATTCCTAGACCAAATCACAAAGAACTGGAAAATCTAAATAGACTGATCAATAGTAAAGAAATTGAAACAATCATCTAAATGCTCCCCAAAAACAAAAGTCTAGGACCAATACCCATCTGGCACCCTACATAACCTGTACAACATTATTGATTATATTCCCCATAGTGTATTTGACATCCCCATATTTTGTGACTACCAATTTTGTACTTTCTAATCCTTTCATCTTCTCTCCCAGTCCCCAATCCCCCTCCCATCTAGCAACCATCAGTTTTTTCTCAGTATCTCTGTCTTTTTGTTTGCTTGTTTATTCTGTTCTTTAGATTCCACATATAAGTGAGATAATATGGTATTTTTCTTTCTTAGTCTGACTTATTTCAATTATCATAATGTTCTCTAGGTCCATCCATATTGTTGCAAATGGTAAGATTTCATTTTTTAATGGCAGAGTAATACTCCATTGTATAAATGTACCACACGTCATAGATTGTGTAGATGCCTGCCCATTGTGCTGTACACCTGAAGCTGATATAGAATAATATTGAATGTGAAGTATAAATATATATATTTTTTCATGGGATGTAAAGTACAGCATAGGGAATATACTCAATGGTATAATAACAGCTATATACGATGTCAGAGGGGTAGTAGATTGGGGGAGGTTATCATTTTGTGAGGGGTGTAAATGTCTAACCATAATGTTCTTTGTAAACCTGAAACAAATATAAAAAATAAAAGTAAATTAATCTTTAAAAAAAGTCTAGGGCCAAATGGCTTCATTAGTGAATTCTACCATTCAAAGAGGATTTAATACCTGCCCTCCTCAAACTCTTCCAAAAAATTGGAGAAGAGACAATACTTCCTAATTCATTTTATGAGTCCAACATTATCCTGATACCAAAACCTGGTAAGGATAACACAAAAAAAGAAAACTACAGACAAACATCACCAATGAATATAGATGCAAAAAACCTTAACAAAATTCTAGCAAACCAAATACAACAATACATTAAAAAGAATATACATCACAATCAAATGGGGTACATTCTAAGGGCACAAGTTCAACATACACAAATCGATCAATGTGGCATACCACATAAACAAAACAAAAAATAATAATAATATGATTATATCAGTAGATGCAGAAAAGGCATTTGACAAGATATAACATCCATTTATGATGCAAACATTTAATAAAATTGGTATAGGAGGAAAGTGCTTCAACATAATAAGGCCATATGTGACAAACTCTCAGCTAACATCATACTTAATGGTGAAAAACTGAAGGTTTTGGCTCTATGATCAGGTACAAGACACAGTTGCCCCTTGTTACCACTGTTATTCAACATAGTATTGGAAGTTCTAGCCAGAGGAATCAGGCAAAAGAAAGAAATAAAAGGCACCCAAATTAAGAACAAAGAAGTTAAATTGTTAATTTTTGCAGATGACATGACTGTTTATATGGAAAACCCTAAATACTCCACCAAAAAGCTATTAGAAACAATAAACCAATACAGTAAAGTTGCAGGCTACAAAATTAATGTATAATAATCCATTGCATTCCTATATACTAACAATGAAATTTCAGAAAAAGAAATGAAAAAAAATTCCTTTTGTAATTGCAACAAAAAGAATAAACTACCTATGGTAGGAATAAGCTTAACAAGTAAAAGTTAAAATAAATAAATGGGACTATATCAAACTATAAAGCTTCTGCACAGCAAAAGATACCACCAGCAAAAGTAAGAGGCAACCAACCAAATGGGAGAACATATTTGCAAACAACGCCTCTGATAAGGGGCTAATATCCAAAATATATAAAGAACTCATACAACTCAAAATAAAAAAAAGCAAATAATCCAATTATAAAAGGGGCAGAGGACCTGAACAGACGATTCTCCTAAGACACACAAATCGTCAACAAATGTATGAAAAAAATGTTCAACTTCACTAGCTATTAGGGAAATACAAATCAAAACCACAATGAGATATCACCTCACACCTGTTAGAATGGCTATCATTAACAAGACAAATAATAGCAAGTGTTGGAGAGGCTGTGGAGAAAAAGGAACCCTCATACACTGCTGGTGGGAGGGTAAATTAGTACAACCACTATGGACGTTCCAAAAAAAAAAAGTATAGGGCCAGGCCGAGTGGCGCATTGGTTAAGCGCTGGTTTGGGATGCCAGCAGCTCCAGTTCAGATCCCACATATGAGGGCCGGTGACACTGCCCTCTACAGCTAACAACAGCTCCACCTAGAGCTGGGTTGTGCGAGCCCTGGCGAAGGTGTAGGCTGCAGCCCCTGCTGCAGTGGGCTGCCATAGGCTACAGTGAGTAGCCGGCAGCCAGCGTGAGCGGCTGGCAGCCAGCGAGAGCTGCCAATAGCCGCGGTGAGCGACCATCCAGAGGCCGGCGACCGATCTGCCTCACCCGGGAAGAGCGCAATGAGGATATCAACATGGGCCAATGAAGCAAAGTCCTCCGCAACTAGACTGAAGAACAAAAGGACGGCAACTTGTCTGTTCCCCTTCCCCAATTCCCCAATAAAATTAAAAAAAAAAGAATAGCTACTTGACGATGTTTTTTTTTTAACTCATTTTTTTTTGTTTGAGACTTTATTGGGGAATTGGGGGAGGGGAACAGCATTGGGGAATCAGGGAAGGGGAACAGAGAAGACAAGTTGCTGGTTTTTTGTTCTTCAGTCTAGTTGTGGAGGACGTTGCTTCACTGGCCTATGTTGGTACCATCATTGCGCTCTTCCCAGATGAGGCAGATCCGTCACCAGCCTCTGGATGGCCGCTCACTGAGGCTATTGGCAGTTCACGCTGGCTGCCAGTTGCTCACTGTAGCCTATGGCAGCCCACTGCAGCAGGAGCTGCAGCCTACACCATCGCCGGGGCTCGCACAGCCCAGCTCCAGGTGGAGCTGTTGTTAGCTGTGGAGGGCAGTGTCACTGGCCCTCATATGTGGGATCCGAACCGGGGCTGCTGGCATCCCAAAACCAATGCGCCACTCGTCCGGCCCGCTACTCAACGATTGTTATAATTTACGCATGTTTGTCCAGTCAGCAAACATACATCATTTATCCTATAAAAGAAAGTGTTTGTTTTGTTTGTTTTGGAAAATCCAAACAAGTCACTTCCAAATACAATGAACCATTTTAGTGTCATGAAAAATAATGGAGACTATACTAGGTCTGACAATCAAGTTTGAGAACTTGTTGCAATGATGCTACTAACCTTTTTTGATATCAGAGGCATTATTCATTATGCATTTGTGCCAACTGGACAAACAGTTAACCAAGTTTACTATTTGGAAGTGCCTAAAAAGCTGCATGAAAAAGTCAGATGACCTGAACTTTTCACCAACAATCATGGCTCTTGCATCATGACAATGCACCAGCTCACACAGCACTGTCTGTGAGGGAGTTTTTAGCCAGTAAACAAATAACTGTATTGGAACAGCCTCCCTACTCATTTGAGATGGCCTCCAATCACTTCTTTTTTACCCAAAGATAAAGGCAATATTGAAAGGAAGACATTTTGATGACACTCAGGACACCAAGGGTAATACAATGAGAGCTC
The DNA here is from genome assembly GCA_033961575.1 of Aselliscus stoliczkanus. Classification (NCBI taxonomy): domain Eukaryota; kingdom Metazoa; phylum Chordata; class Mammalia; order Chiroptera; family Hipposideridae; genus Aselliscus; species Aselliscus stoliczkanus. The sequence continues at coordinate 55,629,580 of CM066737.1, forward strand.
TGATGGCCATTCCAGAAGGAGTTCCAAAATTGCTTTGAAGAGTAAACTAGGTCACTGGTGTCACTGTATACCTTCCCAAGGGGAGTCCTTCGAAGGTGACCATAGTGATATTCAGCAATAAGGTATGTAGCAGTTTTTCTAGGATGATTTCGTGAGCTTAATTGTCTGGCCTCATATGCTGACATAGTATCATTTGTTAACTGAACAAATATTTATTAAGTGCTAATAATGTGCCAGTCAGTTTCTGGCACTTTGGTTACACACATTAACCAAAAGACAAAACCTCTGTCCTCATGGAGTGTACATTCTAGTCAGTTAAACATGAACATGATAAATAAAATTTTTTTTATCGTATATCAGATGGTATTATGGAAAAAAAATTGAGTAGGCATGGTGTCAATGATTCTGAGTGTTTGCAATTTTAAGTGGTGTGGTTGGTGTGGCCCTCACTGAAAAAGGAAGGTGATATGAACAAAGTATTGAAGGAAGAGGAGACCCAAGCGTATGGATACCAGGGGGAAAACATTCCAGGTAGAGAGAACCGCCAGTGCAAGGCCCTAAGGAGTGGGGAGCAGCATGATTGAAAAATGAGAGAAGGAGATGACTCAAAGTGACTCAGAGGTTTTAACCAAGAAATAAAGGTTGGGTAGAGCAGGATTTAGAAAAAAGAATCAGTTTAGTTGGTGAAATGTTGAATGTGAGATATCTATTAGACATTAAAATGCATATGATGAGTAGGTAAGTTGGCTGTACAAGTCTGGAGTTCAAGGGAGAAGTCTGGTCTGGAGAAATTATGGAGTTATTAACATAAAGATATTTAAAGTCAGGGAACTGTATGAGATCACCAAGGGAATCAATGTAGATAGAGAAAAGAATAGTTCTCAGAACTGAGCCCTGGGACAATCCAATGTTAAGAAATCCAAGGAAAGAAGAATCAGAAAAAGCCACTGAGAATGAAAGAGCCAGTGAGATCAGAACCAGAATAAATAGACCCTAAAATGTTGAACTGGTTGGCCTTTATTTAACATTCACAATAAGATCTTGAGACCTGAATTCTCCCAAATGTGTTCTCTTGGGTTGTTCATGTTTTTAAAATTGCCACAAATCGGGGATCATATAATATTTATATTACTTTACGTTGCTACTAGACCTGTTTTATTTTTCAATTACAGTTGACATTCAATATTATTTTATATTCATTTCAGGTATATAGCATAGTCGATAGATATTTATATAATTTATGAAGTGATACCACTGATTAGTCTAGTAGCCACTTGGCACTATTCATACTTATTACAATATCAACTAGGCCTTTTTGAAAGTATACTGATAATATAATACCTTTACATATTACTCCAAACTAGGTTATTTGAAAAAAATATCTACACATGAATAAATATATAGCCTATATTATTATTATTATATGATATACAAGTTTGGGGGTATATAATATTTTTATTAATGACTTAAATAAAAATTCATAAAATGATCAGCAACTCTTCCAAGATAGCCCCACCTTTTAAAAAACATCCCTTATATTTAAGAAGAGCTTATGGACATTTAAATATTTACCAAATGATGATTATCAGTTTTTGTAACAGCTTTATTGAGATATAATTCACATACCATACAATTCATTCAGTCTAAGTGTGCAATTTAATGGTTTTTAGTATAGGCACAGGTATGTGCAACTATCACCACGGTCAATTTTACATTTTCAGCACCACAAATAGATATGTTATATACTTTAGCTGTCATTTCCCTAACCCCCATCTCCCCAGCCCTAAACAATCACTTACTATCTATTTTCTGTCTCTAGAGATTTGCCTATTATGGGCATTTCATATAAATGAAATCACATAATCTGTTGTCTTATATGTCTGGCTTCTTTCACTTAGCATGTTTTTAAATTCATCCATGTTGTAGCAGGTATCAGTACTTCATTCCTGTTTATGGCCAAATAATATTCCATTATATGGATATGCCTCATTTCTTTCTTCATTCACTGATTGATGGACATTTGAGTTGCTTGCACTTCTTAGGTATTGTGAATAGGGTTGCTGTGAACATTCTTGTACAAGTTTTTGTTTGAAAACCTGTTTTCAGTTCTTTTGTGTACATATCTTACCTTTGGTTTTTAAAACAAAAGTATTTCTGTCCTTTAAAAACCTCCAAGCAATATTTTTTTTTTTTACATTTCTCCTCTTAGAAAAAAAGGGTTGGGAAGAGATGCATGGATTAGGGTTAATATTTACTAAACAAAAATAGTGGCTTAAAATAAATTGAGGTCTCCATGTTAAAAAAGAAAAAGTCAAATAAGCTTCCTTACTAAAGGATTTCTCAAAGCTCTCAAAATGCTAACATTCATTGTGATTGTCTGTGAGGAAGAATTCAGTGTTTCCTTAACTTACTTGCTTCCAGAGCCATTTTTCATATGACTTACATTTCAATGGAATACACATTGCAAAACTAATGTAATGACTAAGTTCATATGGTTATTTAGCAATTATTTTAGAAATAAGGAAATGCTATTTTGCCCATGTCACCATTTTTCTCTTTTCCTTGTTTATTTGTTAGAAAAGAATCAACATTCAGGGCCGGCCGAGTGGCGCATTGGTTAAGCGCTGGTTTTGGGATGCCAGCGGCCCCGGTTCGGATCCCACATGAGGGCCAGTGACACTGCCCTCTACAGCTAACAACAGCTCCACCTGGAGCTGGGCTGTGCAAGCCCCGGTGATGGTGTGGGCTGCAGCCCCTGCTGCAGTGGGCTGCCATAGGCTACAGTGAGTGGCCCGCAGCCAGCGTGAGCGGCTGGCAGCCAAGCGTGAGCTGCCAATAGCCGCGGTGAGCGACATCCAGAGGCCAGCGACCGATCTGCCTCATCCGGGAAGAGCGCAATGACGATACCAACAGTGAAGCAACATCCTCCGCAACTAAACTGAAGAACAAAAAGACAGCAACTTGTCTGTTCCCCTTCCCCGATTCCCCAATGCTGTTCCCCTCCGCCAATTCCCCAATAAAAAAAAAAAAAAAAGAATCAACATTCAGATGGCCAGATTACACAAATAAACCAACAGCTCCAATGTTTCCAATTAAATGTCATGGCCAGTCTTCTATCTTGCCATTTAATCAACAGTACAGACACTATTCCTTTTCTTTTGTATACTCAATATTATCACTTAATTAACCTGCCCACTAAACTAGAGCAGAGAACAAAAAGGAAAGAAGAAAGAGTAATTCATTTTACTGAAGGCAAAAATTATTTTCTCAGGAGTAATTCTACAAATCTATTGCATTCATTATTTGTAAGATATTTGCACATTGTGTTTCAGACATAAGCAACACAATTTTCCACAGTCACACCACTGGCAAATATCTTTGGAAAAAAACTCTAGTTGCTATTAGAAGATTTCAAATTTTAATATTTTGTTCTGATTATCAGAGAACAAAAGATGAAGTGATAACCAAATTATAGTACCATACAGATATTGTGCAAGAGAGCTAATAAAGCAATAATGCATTTGCCAACAATTGTTACCCATAATTACGAACTAGTTTCATATTCAGAAGCCTCAATAAAAACCATATCATAAGAGTAATTTCTAAACAAGTGCTTTGTGTCCCAAATAAATGTTTATATCTGATTCATTCAGATAATTGTTTATCTAAACCAGATTGCAATGTTTTCAATATTACTGGCTTACCATTTAAACCTTTCAAGCTTCTGTTTAATAAAAAGTGTAAAGCTATTCAACTGCATCCAAATATCAAAAATAATAGACTGCAAAGTACTCTGTTTGGTCAACCAAATGGAAATCAGGAGCCGAAAAAATGAGGTGATTGTGTACAATTTAGGATTTACTATCTTATACACTTCATGCTTGCTAACTACATTCATTTAAACGAAAAGTAATATGCAGATGTGAAGATGCCAAAACCACTACTTTAGTAAGATAGAAATGAAATAGCCTTATTAAATCCAAAATATATAAGTGCTATTGATCAACACAGCCCTGTCACACTGCAAAAAAGCATGGTACGGAGAGGAGCAATGTGTTCCAAACATCTGTGTTGGCAATTTCCAGACACTTTGATGAGTACTGTTACTTGTGACTGAAGGAACTAGCTGTTCACCAAATGTATGCCCCTCTTCATTGTGTAGTGGTGTGTCTGGGAGGCAGCTGACTAGTCAGGAACTGAATTTTCCAGCCCATCCTTAGATCCAAATATGGGTATGTAACCAATTCTTGTCAATGAAATGTGAACAGAGTTATGGGTGGGTATCACTTCCAAGTGGGAGTTTTTAGGAAGTAGATGTGTGTTTTCCACTATCTCTTTCCCCATCTTCAAAGCAGATGCACCTGTGGGAGAGTCACAGCATAGAAGAAACCTGAATTCCTGAGTCACCATTTGGAGAAAAGATACCCACTTACTTGCCTACACCTGCAATATGAACTACATGAATAAGAAGAAATCTTCTATCATGCTAAGTCACTGAAATTTTGAGTTTTACTTGGTATAGAAGATATTACTACCCCAATTAAAACAGTTTTTTACAACAGCATTTTTTTCTCTGAGTTTAAGGTCTACATAGATTTGAGTCAAGACATATGGGCAAAATACACAGGCTAATAATTTAGTGCCTCTTCAAATCAAATATCTTTAAACATTTGTTCAACATCTATTGAAAGGGTAGGCTGAGCTGTGTGGAGATGGGGGAAGAACATGGAAAGAAAGAAGGATCCAGTCTCTGCCTGCTGCTCTAAGCAATACAATTTTATCTACAAATTCATCTACCTTACTCACAGTAATACTACTCTCCTATCAGAGTCCTGGTAATGCAATTTTCTCCATCTGCTTCGAGTATCTGTGAAATGTTTTTGCATGTATATATTGGTACCAAGGGCACTTGCCTGACTGACAGACCACTTAATCCGGTTCAAAATCTATGTCTTGTATTCTGAAGTGTGCTTTATGGAAGTGTTTCTCAAACATTTTGACCTTGACCCACAGTACAAAATACATTTTACATTGGACCCAGAGCCCTCCTATGTTTGTTTCATGACAAAGTAATTGCCTTACCATACGTGATATAATCTGATGTTTTCTCTTTTATTTTTAAAGTGCTAGTTACAAACCACTAAATTGATTTCACATACACTTATGGGTCATAACACAGTTTGAAAAATACTCTTTTTTTTTGAAGGCAGTGTCACTGGCCCTCATATGCGGGACCTGAACTGGGGCCGCTGGCTTCCCAAGTCAGCGCCCAACCACCGTGCCACTCAGACAGCCCGAAAAATACTCTTGAATGGAAACTTCTGACTGGTATTTGATTTTATCTTTTGGAATTGGAAAAGGGAATAAATTTAAACAGGGAATGAAATGGAGGAAGAAAGGTATGATAAAATGGTTAAAGGTGGGAGAAGGAAAGGAAGAAATCATGACACTTGTGAAAAGGGAAGAAAAGAAAACATAGTATTAAGGAATGTACAACATATCATGAGCTATGATAGTGTAGAATATATTTTCAATGGGAAAGTTTGGGCTCTGTTTATAGTGTGAGACACAGCATCTGAGGACATCCAGCTGTGGAAGAACTGAAACATTTTGCTCAGGTAAGAGTGCTGTCAGAGTTTTCAGTTCTGAATATATGCAGAAAGCTTTTGAAAATCCTTGAGAAAAGAGAGTCATGGACATCCTAATTGAGAATTTTATGCTCTTACTACACTACAGTCTTGCCCTGTCACAATAGTTACAAACACATTCACAAAATTTCCAAGAACTGAGATGCTGTACGATCATATTTAATTTCAGCCTTGGAAAGTATCCAGTCCATTTTGAGTCCTCTAAGACAGGAGAACACAACAAATGAAACAACATTTTGGCTTTGCAAATATGGCACACTTTTCAAGTGAAAATGATTGCTGAAAAGTATATTTATGGATTAAAACAGATGATATGTTAATTTTCACATGCTTAGAAGGAAAGCCTTGACTAGAAATCATATATTCTCTCCAAAGGAATATTTATATTGTTCTTTGAGGCTTTCTTTCCATTCTATTTTTTTGTCATAAAAATTATGGTCTCTGGTCACACTGCTCAAAAATACTGTAAACTTTTACACACTTTATAACAAAAGTGTTTTTTTTAATTAAGTTTATTTTTAGAGCATCTTTAGATTCACAGCAAAATTGAGGAGAAGGTGCAAAGATTTCCCAGATATCCCCTGTTCCCACAATATGCACAACCTCCCCCATTATCAGTATCCCCACCACAGAGTGGTACATTTGTTACAACTGATGAACCTACACTGACACATTATAATCGCCTGAAGTCCATGATTTTCATTATGGTTCAGTCTTGGTGTTTTATATTCTATGGGTTTGGACACACATATAATGACTGTATTCATTATTATGGTATGATACAGAAAATTTTCATTGCCCTAAAATTTCTGTGTGTTCTATCTATTCATCCCTTTCCCTTCTCCACAACCCCTGGCACTGACTGATCTTTTACTGTCTACAGCTTTGCCTTTTACAGAAGGTTATATAGTTAGAATCATACATACAGTATATAGCCTTGTCAGATTGGCTTCTTTCACTTAGTAATATGCAATAAGGTTCTCCAATGTCTTTCCATAGCTTGATAGCTCAGTACTTTTTAGTGCTGAATAATATTTCATTGTCTGAATGTACCATAGTTTATTTATCCATTCACCATGTTAGGAACATCTTGGTTGTTTCCAAGTTTAGGAAATAATGAACAAAGCTGCTATAGATACCTGTGTGCAGGTTTGTATGCAGACACATTTTCTACTCATTTGGGTACATAACTAGGAGCCCATTTGCTGGATCGTATGGTAAGAGTGTTTTTTTTGTTTTGTTTTGTTTTGTTTTGTTTTGTTTTGAGGGCAGTGTCACTGGCCCTCATATGTGGGACCCAAATCGGGGCTGCTGGCTTCCCAAGCCAGCGCTTAACCACCACGCAACTCGGCCAGCCCAAGAGTGTTTTTTGTTTTGTAACAAACCACCAGTCTTTGAAAGTGGCTGTACCATTTTGCATCCCACCAGAAATGACGAGGAGTTTCTGTTGACCCACATCTTCAGCACTTGGTGTTGCCAATGTTCTAGATTTTGGCCATTCTAATGGATGTGTAGTGGTATCTCACTGTTGTTTTAATTTTCATTCCCCTGATGTCATATGTGGAGCATCCTTTCATATGCTTATTTTCCATCTCTATATCTTCTTGGGTGAGGTGTCTATTAAGGTCTTTGACCATTTTTAAATTGGGTTATATGTTTTCTTATCACTGAGGTTCAAGAGTTCTTTGTATATTTAGGATAACAGTCCTTTATCAGATGTGTCTCCTGCAAATAATTTCTCCCAGTCTGTGGCTTGTGTTCTCATTGTCTTGACATTGTCTTTCTCAGAGAAGTTTATAATTTTAAACTTCCAGCTTATGAATTGTTTCTTTCGTAGATCACATCTTTGGTGTAGTATCCAAAAACTTATCACCATACACAAGGTCATCTAATTTTACTCCTATTTTATCTTCTGGGAGTTTTATAGTTTCGCATTAGATCTGTGATGCAGTTTGAGTTAATTTTTTGAAGTGTGTATGTGTCTAAATTTATTTTTCTGCATGTGGATAGCCTGTTGTTTCAGCACCATTTGTAGAAAAGACTATCTTTACTACATTGTATTGTCTTTGCTCTTTGGTCAATTGACTATATTTATGTGAGTCTATTTATGGGCTCTCTATTTTGTTCCACTGGTTGTTGTTTTTTGAGAGTTAAGAGAGTTATTGAAAGAAGAGTATAAATTGTGACAACCTTTCTGGAAAGTATCAGGATTCATCAAGAGTCTTAAAATATGTATCCCCTTTTGGCCTAGTATCTCCGTTTCTAGGAATCTTTTTAAGGAAATGATCAGAAATTCAGAATAAGTGTCATTCACATATATGTTTGTCAGAGTCTCAAATATAACAATCAAAAATCATGAACTATCTAGATATACTACAATCAATCACAGAAGAGCTGAATCATCTGAGCATCTATTAAAAATAATGTTTATGGAGAATTTAATTGCATGGATAAATTTTCCCAATAAAATGTTAGAAAAATCAGGATATGGTATTTTAGATATGGTATGACCGCAAGAATAAACACTGATGGAAATAAACAGACAAAATGTGCACACAACAATCACCAGTGGTCATTTCTTGGTAGATGAGACACTGAAAACACCTTTATATACTCTTCTGCAATGTCCCAACCCACTATAGTGAGCATATGTAGCTCATCTATCTTTTAAATAAAATACAATTGTTTTTAATTATAAGATTCATATATTCTTGCTGCGAAAAGTGAGAAAATTTGTTTAAAATAATTATATCACTACACTTTCTGTGGCCCTGCCATGCCTCTGTGTTGATCCTGCACTCTACATATCAACTTGTATACAGTTATTTTTTAAATAAAACTTTTCTTTTGTTTTAAAGATTTTATTGGGGAATTTTAAGTATTCCTAAGGAAAAAAACTAAAATAATGAGAGTGTGTAAAGAAGAAGAAAACTCTTCTGAGTTGAAAAAAGACTTGAGTAGGTCTATCAGTGTTTAGGCAAAATTAATGAAAAGAGAAGAGAGCCGCAGTTTCTAAAGTTATTTTTTTCCTAAATCATTGATTGTTTGACATACAAATATAGATAGCCAAGAAAAACTGTAAATCATAAGAAATAAAAGCAGAAAAACTTACAGTGCAGTGTTAAGAACTTGAGCTGTTAGGGCCAGCCGAGTGGCACGGTGGTTAAGCGCTGGCTTGGGAAGCCAGCAGCCCTGGTTCGGGTCCCACATATGAGGGCCAGTGACACTGCCCTCAAAAAAAAAAAAAAAAAAAAAAGGAACTTGTGCTGTGAAGCCAGGCCAGTTAAATCACTTAGCAGTTGTGTGGATTTGGACGAAGTCACTAATTCTTCTGAACCTGTTTTCATATTTCTGAAACAGGGCCCTTCTTATTCACCTCACAAGACTATTGTGAAAATTAAATGAGATAATTCAGGTAAAAGTCTTTTAAAAAGGTCTGGTACTTAGGATGCGCTGTTTGTGACTAATAATATTGCTGCTATCATAACCATCATCATCATCATCATGGGTAGTAGGATTATAAATGATTTTTAATGTTTAATCATTTTCCATATTTTCCGAATTTTCTAAAATAAGCATGTATTACTTTTATAATCAGAAAAGTTTTATTTTGGGCCAGCCGAGTGGCATGTTGAAGAACTGGCTTGGAACGCCAACGGCCCCTGTTCAGATCCCACATATGAGGGCCAGTAACACTGCCCTCTACAGCTAAGATGGTGAACAACAGCTCTACCTCGAGCTGGGCTGCTGTGAGTCCCTGCGTCTGCATAGCTGCAGCCCCTGCTGCAGTGGGCTGCCATATGCCCCAGTGAATGGCTGGCAACCAGAATGAGCAGCTGGCAGCCATTGTGAGCTGCCAAGAGCCGCTGTGAGTGGCCATCCAGAGGCCGGCGACTGATTGCTTCACCCAAGAAGAGCGCAATGATGATACCAACATGGGCCACTGAAGCAATGTCCTCCACAACTAGACTGAAGAACAAAAGGACAGCAACTTGTCTGTTCCCATTCCCTGGTTCCCCAACGCTGTTCCCCTCCCATGGAAAGCCATTTTGCAGTTTATCATCTTCTCCCTCATGGGTCTCATGTTTGTCTTTTTCACTGCTTTCTGATTAAGTTTTTTCAAGTATATGTGACATTTCCACTGATATGATTGTCAACATTGTCAATTCTGCTCTCTACTAGCCTTCATTGACAATATAAATCTGTGGCTGAATTTTAATCACTTATAATCTTTTTTAATCTTATCTCTGATTTTTAATAGACACATTTTGTTATTATCTTCATCTGTTCTTTGATTATGGCCAGGGTTCTTAAACTGAGGTTCATAAAGAGACTTCAGAGGACATGAGAAACCCCAGACACTGAATCCAAAAAAAGATGTGAGATTTATAAATTTGTTTTATATGGAGAAAAGGTCTAGAATAGTCATCAAAATTTCAAAGTGGTCCATGAGACTACAAAAGGTTCTGAACGCCTGCCGTTTTACACTTTGCTCTGTAGAAGTCATGTCATCTTACATTTTAGTTAAAATAACAAAATATTTTACACTTTCTGACTCCTTTAAAAACTCCTTTTCAGAAATGTGCTTATTCTCTGAGTCTGCAGAATAATTTTGCTTTTAACCTGTTTGCAGTTTCCCCCTATGTTCCATGTTGTTTTTTTCTCTTATTGCTTGTTCTGAAAGGAGTTACAATCTATCTTGACCCTATGTTTACTAATAGTTAGGAGATAATAATATTCCTTAGGCTGGACTCAAACTGGGTGTTAGATAAATCCCTTTCTCAGATATGTAGCTGGATTATAGGTTGATGCATATATCTCCTAAACTCGACTGTCTGTTCTACATGTCTAACTTGATTTTATTTAACATATCTCCTTTGAACTAAGATTGGATCCTCTCCTGACCCAACAGACTGCCTTGCTGATAATCTGAATTGATGGATTACATGGAAAACTATAATCCCAGGAGTATACTCCTAATGAAATTCTTTTCTCTGTTCCAACTCACAGCAAATTGTTTGCAAGCACTGATCCTTAAGGATTTGACTCACCACCAATTCGTATTCAAAGTCACAAAACCATCAGCATCATTTGCCTTCTTCTCTAATGATTTTCTGGTAGTTTCAGTTCCCAAGTATATACAGAAAAAATGGCAAGGGTTTTATTTTATTTTTTTGTTCACTTGTTTGTTTGTTTGTTGGGGGTTGGCCAGCCATCTAGCCCTCTAAAATAGTACTTCCCATGCAATAAGACAACTACCCCATTTTTCTGGGTATAGAATTTATGTTTTAGAATCAGTATTTAGACTGTACAGGAGCACAGCAATTTTTTCTACCTAATCTCAATTTCTAGCTTTGGCTTACCAAATTTCTAGCAACATAGTATGAGTGGTCCACTGATTGGACTTTTAAATCCATTTCTTTCTGATTTTTTAAAAAGATTTTATTGGGGAATTGGGGAAGGGGAACAGTCTTGGGGAATTGGGGAGTATAGCCAAGTTGTTGTCCTTCCATCTTAGTTGTGGAGGGTGCAGCTAGTTCAGCTCCAAGTCCAGGCGCCATCCAGTCACCCATTGGCAGCTCGCAGCCACTCAGCTCAAGATGCTGTGTTCAATCTTAGTTGGAGGTGGGCATAGCCCACCATCCCACGCAGGAGTTGAACCTACAACCTTGTTGTTAGGAGCACGTGCTCTCACAAGCTGAGCCATCCTGCCACCTATTGGCAGCTCAATGGCAGCTCAGCTCTTGCACAGCTCACTGGCTCATTTGGGAATTGAACCAGCGACCCTGTTGCTCAGAGCTCATGCTCTTAACCAACTGAGACAGTTGACTGGCCCTCTTTCTGATTTTTTGTAGTGAACGTTTCTTCCAAGTTCTGGCAATAATTTGATTGTTTAGCCCAAATTATCAGCCTTTTTGTGATTTCTCATCATTTTCCATATCTTCATATATACTTTAGTAGAAATTCAAAAGTAGCTGTGCTAGGGGCTGCCAGCTTGATGTCATTTTTCAAAGTTCGCATTTCTAGGGTTATGCCAGGGGAAGAAGATTCCAAGAGAAACCTGGCAGCAAATTCTAAATCACTTCTAACATCAGTATGGTAGAAATCAGAAATTTCCCAACCTAAATTCTAGAATCAAAATTAAAGTCTTTTAATTTCTCTCAGATACTTTTAACATTCTCATAAGTAGGAATAAATAGTACCTAAAATTTAGGTTAGCCATGACCACAGTTCTGAAGTGGATAAAATCTGAGTATTTTCCTATAATTTTAGTAGGCTTCTCACAATTAATACCACACATTCCCCTACTACCCCGGACTTTTGTGCCTCCCGCTATGGAAATCCATCCTGGCCTGCTTTCCTTAGGCAGTTGCTCATATTCCTAAATCATCTTGCCTACCTTCTCCAGTCAAATATCCTATTTCTTCAATGTTCCAATCTCTCCTGCCAAATAGACAGTTACATATAGATCTTAGCAGCTCACTGATAAGGTTTTCTTTTTGGGAGGTGAGGATGTATTATAAGAGTGCAATCCCTTGATTTACACATTCTTTGGCTATGTTGTTGTGTCCACAGTAATACACATTTATAAACATTTGCTTTTCCTAGGGGTACATGCCACATTATACTCCACCTCTCCTTAGTGCTTCTTCTGATAAGATGATTCTGAGGGTTTTTGGTAAGTCACATCTCTTAATGAAGAAAGGTATTGATTCCATGTTCCTTGGCAAATCACATTACTTTTGATATCAGGAATAATTGCACATAAATTATTGATATTGATTATATATCACAATACTTTTCTTTCAATAGGTTCTGCAAGCAGCAGGATTAAAGGTATGATTTTTGCTTCATATTGTAGGAACTTGTAATCAGCTTTTCTATTGGTTGGTTTTTAACCCTTTATTGATACAATATAGCACAGTGTTTGCAGATCTCAGTTCAAATACTGTCCCTACTACTTACTATCTGCATCACTTTGGAGACCATACTTATTTTCTATAAGTCTGTTTCTTCATCTGTAAAAGAAAATAACTGATGCCAATTGTTTTAAAGTGCTGATGAAACTATTCAATAAACTAATGAATACATGGTGGCTAACTATACTGTGTGTCCGGATCATCATAAGTACACAATAAACATTAGGTGTCATTATAAGAGGGTTGTACACTGTGAAGATTAAGAGAAATATGGACTCTGAAATTATACTACCTAAGTTCAAATACTTGATCTAACACTTAGTGGTTGTATGTCCTTAAACAAGTCATTTACCCTCCTGAGTCTCTTTCCTCATCTGTAAAACAGAAATAATATCTGAACCTACTGTAAAGGGCTACTGTGAATATCAAATAAGATACTTCACCTAAAGCCCTTAACAGACTACATATCACATAGTGAGCACTCAATAAATGTTAACAATTGTGCAACAGTGGTGACAACTATGTAAACAAGGAAACCAACATCTTTCAAGTCACATTTATAGAGAAAGCCACAATCTACCTGCCTGTCAATATCGCTCTCCTGGGATTCCCTGCTCATCTTCAAGTAAGCAATTCATAGTGCTGACCATAAATCGTAAATTAATTCCTCAAAATTAGACTTACTATTTCTTCCTCAGTATAGGTTTTCTGAAAACTGAACATCAATGATGTTTTAAGAGCTTAGCAAATGGTCATAGGATCAAAGAAAGTTCAAAGTAGAAGAATTTCTGTGACAGATAACCCCAAATTCAATAAACAGAGAGAGAAAGCATTCATCTGAGGCAGGAGCTCAGCTCAATGTGATTAATTGAAAGGGTAATAAAAAGGTGGAAAGGTGGTTACGATTTATGTCAAAAAACAACACAGGAGTACAGAAGGTAGGCAATAACATGGGAAGTTTACAAGCCCCCCAAAAAACATTTCAGAAGAAGTGCAAAACCTTACAAGCTGACTTAGAATTTGTGAGCGGTCACAAGCTATGTTTGGATATGGACTTGAAAAGGCATCATTTATATAAGTCATATGGTTCCACTGTAGAACATGTGAAACATTTGAACAATGTGACATTTACATGAAATATACTTTGTGGCAAAGAGCTGGATGTAGAAGGAATAAAGAAATGGGAAACAGATCTGGAATCTGAGAAATTTGTGCTGAGCATTAATGAAGATGTCAGGTGTAGATGTCAAAATGGATGAATGAATTGCTGCCCCAAACACACATGCTGGTTAACAACTTGCCAGAGATTGAGCAAAAAACTACCTGGAGTTCAGTCAGAGAAATAAAAAATGATGAAGCTGTAGCAGAAATAAACACTGCAATAAGAAATCCTGGGCTGCACAAGTGACACTTGAGGTACAATGCTAGAATTCTGGAATTGAGAACACTTGCTGACATTGGCAAGCCAAGCTCTTGGGACTAGTGTTGCTAGAGCGGGCCCAACTGGGCCAGTGAACACTGGTGGTATGGTACATAGATGTGAGCAGGTGGCGTAGAAAGTTTCCCCTGAAGGGTGGTTGCAGAGAGTCCTCTCGATCATAGCATTTAATATAAGGCTCAGTCTCTTGGGTCAAGGGGTTAGCTCATGAACAAATGAAAGGCTACATAAGGTGCCTTTTTTTGGGGGGGGTAGTTGTTTGTTTGTTTGTTTATTTTAGCTTCAAGTATACAAAACAATGTAATAGTTAGACATTTACTCCCCTCACAAAGAGATATCCCCCTCCCCCAATCAACTACCCCTCTGATATCATGTATGGCTGTTACAATTCCATTGCCTATATTCCCTATGCTGTGCTTTACATCCTGTGACTCTATATATATTGGGTTGTTGGAAAAGTCATGAGGTATTTTTTCTATGTTTTTCGTTGCAAAAATGCATCATGACTTTTCCGACAACCATATATATATATATATATATATATATATATATATATATATATATAAATTATAGTTGACTTCCTTATTTTTATTATTAGTTTCAGGTGTACAAAACAAACAATGGTTATCATTTTCACCCCTTACAAAGTAACCACCCCCCTCTCCCCACCCATTGCCCTCCCACCCCCGATATCATACATATCTATTACATTTCCATTGACTCCATTCCCACTATAGTTGACTTTCAATATTATTCAGCTTCAGCTTCTGTTATACAGCACAGTGGTCAGGCATCTACCCCATCCATGAAGTGATCTCCCTAACAAGACAAGTGACCATCTGAAACCCTACAAAATCTTTACAACATTATTGCTTATATTCTCCAAACTGTCTTTCCTATCCCTGTGGCAATATCGTGGCTACCAATTTGTGCTTTCTAATCACCTTACTTTCTCCCTCATCCCCACTCCCCTCCCATCTAGCAACCATCAGTTTTTTTCTCTATATCTCTAAGACTATTTCTGTTTAGTTTGCTCATTTACTCTGTTCTTAAGCCTTATGACCCAGCAATTCCTCTCTTAGGTACCTATTCAGAGGAATCCAAAAAGCTAATTTGAAAAAAACATATGCACCCCTATGTTTATTGCAGCACTATTCACAACAGCCAAGACAATGGAAACAACTGAAATGCCCATCAGTAGATGACTGAATTAAGAAACTGTGATACATTTATACAATGGAGTATTATTTGCTCTAAAGAAGAATGAAATCTTACAATTTGAAACAATATGGGTGGACCTAAGGAACATTATGCTAAGTGAAATAAGTCAGACATAGAAAGACATAATATGCTTTTTGATAGGGCTCATATTGTCATAACTATAAAAAAATGACATAAATTCCATGAATTATTTTGCAGTTGCTAAAGCCAATTGTAACAGTCTTAAATCCTTGATCATGCCTAAGGTGTCATGGGAACAAGATGCATCAATTTTTTTTTATAATCTTGCATTTATATATATACAACTTGGAAGCATGGTACACCTGTTCTTCTAGTAAAATGGTAAAAAGAGGAAATAATCTCTTTTTTTCCTGACACCCCAATGAGAAAAGTTACTGCTTTCTTAAGCAAATGAAATGTGAATGAATCCAAGACCTGTTTATTTATTTTCAAAAATCCTTTACTGGACATACATGTTCAAGCTGTATTAACATTATTTATCCTGCCTAGGTATAGCAAAGCCAACTCATTCCCCTCACCACCATTACTACCACCTACCTCACAAATGCACACAAGAAGCCCAATTTGTTCCTGTTATTCCTTAAAACACCAACTCAATACAAGCTTTACAATTCTATGGAGTAACATCATATAGCACATATTTAAGTTCCCGTTCCTCAAATGGTCCCCAATTCCAATCCAGTCCAAGTATATTTTTGTCCATTTCCATGGTTACTTGAACTCTAGGAGTTGGAAAGCCCATGAAATTTATTAAATAAATCTCAATTTTGCTTCCTCCCCTTCCTGCCCCCTGCCGCCTACTGCAATCTTATTCTGGCAAGACTAATTTTTCCAAGTGTGGCATAGCCTCAACATGATACAGAAACAAGATGGCTCCTTCAGCATAACTAAATCTAAAAGGTTTCTTCAAGTCTCCTGGGACAGATGAACTTTGAATTGCTAAGCACACTGTTCCAACATACTCTCTATGCAGGCTAAGAAAGAGAATAAAGGATTCATAATACACTTATTGTGACATCCTCAAGGGACTGGGACAAGCTGGGCTTTTATCTATAATAAATCTAATCAATATTCTGTTTTCTCTTCAGATCATATAAATTTTTCGCCTTTTACTAAAGATTTCTATGGAGAGAAACAACTCTGAGTCTTAACCCAATATTTTGATGCCTTGTTTTAACAAGGCTATAAAAAAAAATCTAATTGAATGTTGGCCCGAATATTGAATTTGACTTTCCTCTTGCCCTTACCAGTAGAATGGAGATACACCTCATGGTTGGATTGCTATCTTCTGTTTTCATCAAATACTAGAGAACTGGCTATGTTGCTTGCAAGTAATAAAACACTCCCTTGAGTGGTTACAATGTCATTTGTCATGTTTTTTAAGAAGGTAATAGAAAATAATGTGCCAGTTATATATATGCTGGCTGATTAAATTACCTTGTATTCTATAAAATATAGAAAGAAAAAAATGTTTCTAAGGCAAGGCACTCAAGTTCAAAAGGAAGCATATCGGGCCGGCGGAGTGGCTCAGTTGGTTAAGAGCTCGCTCAAGAGTGTGAGCTGAGCTCTGTGCGACAGCAGTTCGATGCCCAGAGCTGAGCTGCTGCTGAGCTGCCAACAGGTGGCAGGGTGGCTCAGCTAAAAAAAAAAAAAAAAAAAAAAAAGGATGCATATCTTACTTTATGGAGAGAAAAAAAAAAGGAGACTAAAATGGAATGGTTTCATATATAAGGTAACTCAAATTTTTTTGTATTTCCTTAAATATCTTCAAAATTATGTATTTTTGGGGAAATAAAGGTGGGAAAAATTAAGTCACACTTTGAATTGTGAATTGAGGATAATAGATTCAGAAGGTATTTTAAGCTTTCTTCATACATTCAACATTCATTTAACAAATCTAGAACCTATTTTGCATACAAAATATTGGGCAATGTGCTTTGGGGAATACAAATATTCATAACTCATTATCCCTGTTCTCAAAAGCACTAAAGTTAAATAACAACACAAGGTGATAGAGAAGAATAAGAGTATAGTAGGGCCGGCCGAGTGGCGCGGTGGTTAAGTGCTGGCTTGGGAAGCCAGCGGCCCTGATTTGTTCCCACATATGAGGGCCAATGACACTGCCCTCAAAAAAAAAAGTGTAGTAATGATATAATAAATACCGTGTTTCCCCCAAAATATGACTGGGTCTTATATTAATTTTTGCTCCAGAAGACTCATTTTATTCATCTATTCATGGACAGAAGTCAACATTTATTCAAATATAGTTATGCCTGGCTGACGATCTTAACTGGAGCGTATTTTAGGGTAGGGCTTATATTGCAAGCACCCTGAAAATCATGCTAGGGCTTATTTTCCAGTTAGGTCTTATTTTGGGGAAACACGGTACTATAGTCAAAAGAAAATAAGAGAAGACAGCACTGGGAGTTGCTGGCAGGGTCCACTGATTTTAGATAAGGATGTCAAGATCATTTAATGGGGAAAGAATAGCCTTTTCAACCAGTGGAGCTGAGAGAACTCAACATCCACAAGAAAAAGAATGAATTTGGACCACCACCTCACACTATATACAAAAATGTTAACTTAAAATGGAACAAAGACCTCAATATAAGGGCAAAAACTATAAAACTTTAAAAGGAAAATATAGGAGTAAATCTTCATGATCTTGGATTAGGCAACGGTTACTCAGATATGACACCAAAAAGCATAAGCTATCAAAGAAAACATAAATTGGACATCATCAAAATAAAAGTGTGCTTCAAAGGAACTACTTGGAAAGTGAAAATCACAACTCACAGAATGGGGAAAAACATTTATAAATCATTTATCTGATAAGAGACATATATCCAGAATATATATATGCATAGATAACTCTTATAACTCAGCATTATATAAAATAAACCAATTTTAAAATGGACACAAATCTAAATAGACCTTTCTTCAATAAGTATATAAAAATATGTTCATCATTAGTCATTAGGAAATGGAAATAAAAACCACAATGAGATACTACTCCCCAACCATTAGGTTGACTATAAGCAAAAAGACTGTGATTGTGTTAGTGAGGATGTGGAATAATTAGGACACTCATACATCACTGATGGGAATGTAAAATGATAGAGCCCTACTTTGGGAAACAGCCTGGCATTGCCTTATATGGTTAAACATAGAGTTACCATGTGACTCAGCAATTCTACTCCTAGGTATATATCCAAGAGAAATGAAACATAAGTCTATACAAAAATTTGTACAAGAATGTTCATAGCAGCATTATTCATGATAGCCAAAAAGTGGAAACAATCCAAATGCCGATCAACTCATAAATGGGTATACAAAATATGATAATAATCATACAAAAGAATATTATTCAGCCTTAAATAAATGATGTACTTACAGAGGCTACAACGTGTATGAAACTTGAAAATACTATGCTAAGTGAAAGAAGCCAGACACAAAAGACTACGTAGCATAAGATTCCACTTATTTGAAATGTCCACACTAGGTAAATTCACAGAGAAAGAGTAGATTAATGGTTTCCAGGGGCCAGAGGCAGGGGTTGGGGAGGTTGGTGCTGGGTGTGGGTCATAGGTTTACTTTTGAGGTAATGAAAATATTCCGGAATTAGAAAGTGGTAATGGTTACACAACATTGTGACTATACTGAAACCCACATAATTAGACATGTCAAAAGAGTGAATTTTATGACACTGTGCACAATAGACAATTTAAAGAATTCTTCCTTTTTCAAGAAAAAAAAGTTAAATTTCGAATGAATCTTAGAGAGTATATGGCTGAATGATCTATTTTATTATTTATTAAATTTATTGGGGGTAACATTGGTTAATATTATATATGTTTCAAGTGTGCGATTCTATACCTCATCTGTATATTACATTGAGTGTTCACCACCCACAGTCTAGTCTCCTTCTTTTTTTTTGGTTTTTTTTTTTTTTTTGAGGGCAGTGTCACTGGCCTTCATATGTGGGACCGAACCAGGGCCACTGGCTTCCCAAGCCAGCGCTTAACCACCGTGCCACTCGGCCGGCCCAGTCTAGTCTCCTTCTATCACCATATATATTTCACCTCCTTTACCTTAATCCTGTCCCCAGCCCGCTTCCCCGTTGGCAACCACACATCTGTTGTCTGTGTCTATGAGTTTGTTGGTTTTATCATTCATTTGTTGTTTCCTGTTTTATATCCCACATATGAGTGAAATCATTTGGTTTCTGTCCTTTTCCATCAGACTTATTTCACTTAGCATGACACTCTCAAGAGCTATCCATATCACAAATGGCAGTATTTCATCCTTTCTTATGGCTAAGTAATATTCCATTGTATATATGTATCAAAGGATGCTTAGTTGTTTCCATGTCTTGGCTACTCTGAATAATGCTGCAATGAACATAGGTGTACATATATCTTTATGGATAAATGTTCTCAGATTGTGGGGGTAGATACCCAGAAGAGGGATTTCTGGGTCATATGATAATTCTATTCTCAATTTTTTGAGGGAACTCCATACTGTTTTCCATAGTGACTGTGCCAATTCACATTCCCACCAGCAATATATGAGGGTTCCCTTTTCTCCACACCCTCTCCAAAACTTATTACTTGTTGTATTGATTATAGCAATTCTAACAAGTGTGAGCTGGTATCTCATTGTGGTTTTGCTTTGCATTTCCCTTATTGCTAGTGAATTTGGGCATCTTTTCATATATATGTTGACCATTTGTATGTCTTCTTAGGAAAAATGTCTGTTCAAGTCCTCTGCCCAAATTTTAATAGGATTGAATGATCTCTTTAATATATATATGAAAAGGATAATGTGTCTACTACTCAGACTTCACAAATGTAAACAAAGTTTTGCTGTATTTTCTTCAGATTTTCTCTTTCCTTTTCATAAAAAGGACATCACCAATATCGTTAAAACATTCCCTTATTCCTTCTTCCCCAGAGGTACCCACTATTCTTACATTGTTGTATAGCTTCACTGTGCATGTTTTTTATAGTTTTGTTACTGATAAGTGCAAATATTTTGTTTTTCAAATGGTCTCTGTCTTAGTCCAGTATCCCTAGAAAGCACAGGCTGAGGCAAAATCTTATGTGCCACTGTTACTGTGAAGCAGGGATAAAAAGAGAGCTAGGAGAGTGTGATGCTGAGCTGGCCACTACTTAGTATCAAGCGCAACTGACTAGACTCCTAAGGACCATTTACTTAGAGACTGTATCAACTACAGTGACTCTGAAAAATAAATCTTGGTGAGAGGGAGGAGAAGAAATTACCGGCCAGCAATTGTCTCTATTGGTCAGAGGCTCCCCATGGAGCATGACATCCTTCACACTTCTGGGTTACGTAGACAAGGATGTTGAGTGTGTCCCACAGCATCTCATGCTTCCGTAGCAACAGGGAGGCCTCAAAGTGGTAGATAGGAGTCACGTAGCTCCGACAAGAAGCAAGGTTCTACCCATGTAAATTTGGAATGAGCCCAAACAGAAATAGTCCCTACAACATTGACTGTAGCAGAAAAAGTGCCTAAGAGCCCCAAGAGACTTGTGAGACAGAGAGGATCTGAAGTATAGCATGAGAGTCATCTAAAGTAGTATCCTAAGGTACTTGGCCATAAAAAGAAATGAAGTACTGATATACGCTACAACATGGGTAAACCTTGAAAACACTATGTGAAGTGAAAGAAGTCAGACACAAAAGCCACATATTGTATGATTTCATTTATCTGAAACATCCAGAAAAATCTACATAGACAGAAAGTAGATTAATGGTTGCTAAGGGATGGAGAAAAGAGGAAAGGGAGTTAATACTACGAATATAAGTTTTCTTTTTGCGGTGATGAAAATGTTCTAGAATTAAATAGTGGTGATGATTTATGAATATACTTAAAATAACTCAATAATACACTTGAAAAGGGTAAATTATATGGTATGTGAATTATATCTCAAGTCCATTATTTGAAAAAAAATAGTCAAAAGTCCCAAAACTTAAGGTCACATAATGAGTGTGTTATAACTGAGACTTGTAGCCAAATCTGTTTGATTCTAAATCCTATTGTCTTAACAATCAACCAGATACCTGTGCCTATTTCTTTTCTCACATTACATATTTTCAGGACAATGTTCTTCACTCCTATTTTTTCTGAGCTTTGCTTAGTTTCTAACTATGGAAAACTCTACCTGTTTGACCTAGTGATGTCTCAAAATCAACATGAATTAATCCAAATTTAACTTCAAAATAAAATAAGTTAGAAAACCAATGAAAAGATAATTATCAGGAATATTACCCATGCTTCCAGACTTTGGTCCAGTGAGTTTTCTACCACAACAGGATACTCAACTGAGATTTTGCCACTGTTATTTTAGTTCATTTGTCTTCCTGGACATTAAGAATTTCTGGTCAGAATCCTCACTCTTATGATCCCTAAAGTATAACAAACAAACAAGCTCTCTTTCATGTCTTTTGAATTAGTAATATCTGAGTTAGTTGTTGCCAACAGAAGTGATGATCATAGGTTGTGGAAGTCAAATGCTAAGGTATGGGATCTATGTAAACCTTTTTTGCTCTGCATCACTCCAAATGTTAAATGAATGTACTAAATATCACATGTTAATATAATCCTTTTGGTCCATAATAAAGAGAATATAATTTTTCAAATCTCCTCCCCCAATTTCTTTGTATTTTTCAGGCAATATACCATGAATATGGTAGGTGCTTAATTATTATTTGTTGTATGAATAAGGTTACATAAAGCAGATACATAGCATTTCAGTTCCCTTTATGACCTTTATATATGGCAGGGATGTGATCTGTGGTGATAGAACAGAGCCAAGCTTACTATTATAGGAAACCAAACCTAGAATACTGGCCTGATTAAGAATATGCTCTATTCTGCCAAGGTGGCAAGCCAGGAAAGAAAGTATAATGTTGACATAGATTCATATATGTTACACAATCTGTAATTTCCAGTTGAGAAACATAGTTAGTATTGGATTATGGAAAATCCTGCAGGTGATGCCTAATTTGTTAATTTCCTAATTACTGGATTTTGACAAATGTTACACAAACTTCTTTTTGGAGTACTAAAATAATCTTCTATGGTATTATTAGGGCAATAACTAGTATATCTGGTAACATGAAACCAAAAGTCACCGCTACTGGAAATCAACATAGATCATTAAAAGAGAAGAGACTTTCTAAAAAGCCATAGGACTTTCTCATTCTTCTGAATTGAGAAGCAACTTCATCTTGTATAAAATTCAGTCA
The DNA here is from genome assembly GCA_033961575.1 of Aselliscus stoliczkanus. NCBI lineage: Eukaryota > Metazoa > Chordata > Mammalia > Chiroptera > Hipposideridae > Aselliscus > Aselliscus stoliczkanus. The sequence goes on from CM066737.1 coordinate 55,652,100, forward strand.
AAAACTCTTAATAGCCAAGTTTCCATTAATTGTTTCTAGGAAACATTTTAAGCCAGTTTTTTTTTTTTAAAGCAATTTTTAGCTGCTGGCTCTGCTCAACCAGACACACTCATTTGCAAATCCTGATGTTTTAAGTCTTACCTTACAAATAGGATTAGACTGCTCCAGAGGGTAATTAGGCATTTCCTCTGGGAGCAATGAGATTTCCTATTCCAGGTCTGGGGACTGGAGGGTGGAGGAGGGGAGGTGCACATTTGCCTGGTCCACCTGGTGAAGTTACTCCACTTCTGACTGTTAGTGGCTTGGCTTGGAAAGTCCTCACATTAAAACCTACAACTAGGGCTGGCCGAGTGGAGTGGTGGTTAAGCGCTGGTTTGGGAAGCCAGCGGCCCTGGTTCGGGTCCCACATGTGAGGACCAGTGACACTGCCCTCAAAAAAACAAAAACAAAAAGGGCCAGCCGAGTGGCGCGGTGGTTAAGCGCTGGCTTGGGAAGCCAGCAGCCCCGGTTCGGGTCCCACATGTGAGGCCTAGTGACACTGCCCTCAAAAAAAAACAAAAAAAACCTATAACCAATTTGGGAGCTTCCTTAAAAAAAAAATCTGTGAGCAATAATCAAATGAAGGAATTTCTAGTTTCATTTCAACCAGGACCATACCATACCTAAGGGGTCTTTTGCAATGAGTTAGCTTGCTCCTCTTGAATATTGTAACATGAGAAATTAATAGTTTTTCTGGACATCTAAAAAATGTGAGAGACCTTGACCTTTTCACATTCCTCTTCTTCGCTTCTGACCACAAACTAGGAAACACCAACTTATTTTCACTGGGACAGTTTCATGTTTTGCTTCATAAGATATCTTGGTTCTTTCCAATGTTATAATATTAACAAAGTACATTTTAGACCCCAAAGGGTTTACACCATTTCAATCTCCTAGATTAAATAACAAAGTTGACACATTTTTTTTCTATGACTTACTTCAACTGTGCCACAGACTTTTGCAATCTTGCTAACAATTCCAGAACAGTCAACATAAAGAGTAAAGAAACTTTTACATGTGACTTAAAGAGGATTTACATCACTCTCGAGGTTCAGTATGTCAGACACAGAATCTGGTTTACCAATACAAAGCTGAAAGATTACTGGGGAAAGAGAAAGATTAGAATGGAGAAACAGGGTGATATAGGCCCAGATGGGAAAAAATAGAGAGTTATTCATATTACCATCTTAAAAACCAGAGAGTTTCTTTAAAAAAAGAAGCAAAGATGATATAAGCACACATTGAAGGTTGCAAATAACACAGAAGGGCATTGGTTTCCCACATTATGGAGATGAAGTGTTTTAAATTATATCACTAAAATGTGCAGCTGGATTCTTTTCATAGATAAAGTCACCAAATCCCTAGTTAACACAAAGGCAGTTTTTCATTCTTTTTCTATCAGGAACAATCTCCAGGATTCAATTTTTCATCAAAAAAGCATTTATTCTACCCATGTGAATAAACATATCCAGAAAAACATTGACATTTCTTTTCTATCTCCCCATTACTTTATCAGCCAACTTCACTCTTTCTCTTCCATTGTTTCAGTCATGGTGGATTTTCTTCAGTAAACTTTTTTGTTGAAGTAGAACATATATTTAGAAAAATGTACAAACCTTAAGGAGATAGCTGAACAGTTATTGATATTAAATAAATGTAATTACTACCCAAAGAAGATATATAATATTACCAGCATTTGAGAGTGCTCCATTGTGCCTTATACACCCTTCCAGCCAGTACCCCTACAAGTTAACTAATATCTTGACATCTGTTACCAAGATTAATTTTACCTCCTTTGAACTTCATGTAAATATGATCATACAAGATGTACTCTTTTGTATCTTCCTTCTTTTGATCTATATTTTTATATCTGTGAGATTTATCTATGTTGTTCAGTTTAAGTAATTTATTATTTTTCATTTGTTGTGTAGTGTTCCCCTGATTAATATACTCCAATCTATTCACTATTTGTTGAATTCAGTTTTGGATGTTGTGAATGAAGATACTGTTGGCATTTATGTCCGTGAATGTTAATACAGGCATGGGAGCATTTCTCTTGGATAGGAGTAATACTGCTGGGTCATGGAATATGTTTATGACTGGCATTCAAAAATTTGCCAGTTTTTCTAAAGTGGCTATGCCAATTTACACTTCCACTGGCAGTATATAAGAATTCAAGCTGTTCAGAATTTTTGCCAGTACTTGGTGTTATTAATCTTTTAAATTTTACCTACTCTGGTGTGTGTGCAATGGTTAATTGTGCTTTTAATTTGCTTTTCCCCAATGACGAATAATATTGAACATCTTTTCATATGCTTGTTGGCTATTTGAAATCATCTTTTGTAAAGTGTCTGCTCAAATTTTTTACCTAATTTTTAAAAATTGTGCTTTCTCTTTCTCTTATTGATATGAGAGGGTTCCTTATATATTCTTTATGTATAATACCAAAAGCCTTTTGTCAGATACATATATTGCAAATATCTTCTCCCACTCAGTGCCTTGTCTTTTTATACGCATAATAGTCTATTTTTTTAAGGGCACTGGCACTGGCCCTCATATGTGGGACCGAAACTGGGGCCGCTGGCTTCCCAAGCCAGCGCTTAACCACCATGCCACTCGGCCGGCCCCATAATAGTCTTTTGATAAACATAATTTTAAAAATTTAATGAACTGCAATTTCCAATATTTTCTCTTATGATTTAGTGCTTTTTTGCCCTGTTTAAGCAATATTTGCCTAACACAAGGCCATAAAGACATTTACCTATATAATTTATTATCTTTCAGAGTTTTATTGTTTTGCATTTGAATTCAAATTTAAAACTTATTTGGAATTGTTTTGGGGTATGATGTGAAGTAGAGATCAAAGCACATTTGTTTACAACATGAATATCCAATTAACCCAGATCTATTTATCGAAAAGTTCATCCTTTTTTCCTCAGCATTTTAGTGCCAACTTTGTCATAAAGCAGGTGGCCTTATATGAGGTATGATAAAAAGACACAGTGAATGTTTAAATAAAAAAGTATTACAGTAAAAGACGCATTGCCATTAATCCCCTCAAAATAGTCCCTCTCTCTTCAAACACATTTATCCCATCATTCTTGCCACTTTCTGAAGCAGTTCTGGAAATCCTCTTTGGTGAGTATCTTTAGTTGCTCTGTCATGGCTACATTGATGTCCTGAATCAATTCAAAGTGTTTACTTCTCATGGTCAGTTTGACTTTGGGGGAGAGCCAGAGTTGCACAGTGCCAGATCCAGTGAATAAGGTGGATGAGGACACAGCGTAATGTTTTTATTGGACACAAATTGTCATACCAGAAGTGATGTGTGACATGGAGCCTTTCCTGTTGTGATCCCAAAATATGGTGCTGCTGCTGAGTGCCATCCAATGGAAAGGAAGGGATCTTCAATATGGGAAGCAGAACATCAAACCTTAGTAACAGTATGTGACAAGTTTCAACTTGTTCGGTGCAGTTAGTCAGGTGTGACCTACTGTTGAGAGAAAGTGTGTGTTAAAGTGTGCCTATAAATCATCCTCCATCATGACAATGCTCCATGTCACATATCACTTCTGGTATATGGCAATTTCTGTCAAATAAAAACATTACAATAGAGTGTCTTCATCCACCTTATTTGCTGGATCTGGCCTGTGGCAACTTCTGGCTCTTCCCCAAAGTCAAAATACTTCAGGATACTGAGGTAGCCACGACAGGGCAACTAAAGACACTCATTAAAGAGGACTTCCAGAACTGCTTCAGAAAGTGGCAAGAGGGCCGGCCGAGTGGTGCGGTGATTAAGCGCTGGCTTGGGAAGCCAGCGGCCCTGGTTTGGGTCCCACAAATGAAGGCCAGTGACACTGCCCTCAAAAAAAAAAAAAAAAGAAAGTGGCAAGAATGATGGGATAAGTATGTTCGAAGAGAGGGTGAGTATTTTGAGAGATTAATGGCAATGTGTCTTTTATTGTAAAATTTTTATTTAAACATTCACCGTATTGTTTGATCACGCCTTATATGTTTGGGTGTGTTTCTGGAATTTGTCTGCTGTTCACTTCTTCTCTTTGTCTATTCTTGCACCAATACCTCAGTGTTTTAACCATTGTAACTCTATAATAAAGATTCCTATTTTGTAGTGCAAAGTTTCACAACTTTTCCTTCTTTAAGTTTCTCTTATCCATTCTTGTCCCTTTTCATTTATGTATCCATTTAGTAAATTAGTTATTGCCACAAAATCCTCCTTAGTTTTTATATAGTGACCATTTTTGGTCTATAATCAATTTTTGAAGAATATGTATATGTGTGTATATATATATATATATATATATATATATATATATATATATATTTGCAATATTGAAACTTACAAATCATAAATATGGTAATGCCCCTCTATTTATTTAAAACCTTTATTATTCTCAATAATGCTGTGTAGTTTTCTATGTAGAGGACTATTTTTAAGTTTTTTACAAGTGTAAGTATGTAATGGTTTTTGATGCTACTATAAATGTTATTGTTTCTTAAAATTTTGTTTTCTAATTTTTGTTGCTCACATATTAAAATTCAACTGCATTGTGTAATTTCACCTTGTAATCAGCAACCATGCTAAATAGATTTTTTGATTCTAATATTTTGTCTATAGATCTAAATAATTCTATGTATACACAATCATATTGCCCATAAAAAATCACAATACTATTTGTTCTTTTCCAACTTTTACATTGTTTCTTTTCCTTGCCTTATTTTGCTGATCAAGACCTGTATGATACTGTGAAATAAAATTTAAATGTTAAATTTAACGGTAAATTTAGCAGTACAAAAGGGAAAGAAAAAATGGACACCCTTATCTCATTCCCAACCACGGGGGAAATATTCTGTATTTCACTATTCAATATTTACTATAGTTTATTGCAGTTGTCCTTTATTAGGTGAAGGAGAATCTCTTCCATAGTTAATTTGATAAGAATGATCATGAATCTGTACTGAATTATTATCTGCATCTACTGAAAACATTTAGGTTTTTTTACCCTATTTATTCTATTATTATAATGAATTACAGTACTTGTTTTTTGAATGTTAAGCTAACCTTACATTCCTGGAATAAACCCAAATTGGTTGTGGTGTATCATCATTTACATACATATTGCTAAAATTAATTTGCTACTATTTTGTTTAGAAATTTTTGTTTATGTCTATGATAGAAATGGCTTTTATCATTCTCTTGTAGTAATGATCTTGTTTTCATGCCAAGGTTATACTAACAGCATAAAAGAAATTATGAAATGTTTCTTCTTTTTCCATTTTCTGAGCTTGTATAAGAGTGATATTATTTTTTCCTTAAAGGCTTAGAATTCACCACTTACCATCTGTGCCTTTTTTTGTTTTGTTTTGTTTTTTTGTCTTGTTTTTTTTTTAAAGAAAGGTTTTAAATTATAACATTGTTTTAAAATAAGTATACAAAAATTTAATTTTAAAATTTCTTCTTATGGAAGTTTTGTTAGGTTGTGTTTTTCAAGGAATTGGTACATTTCATCCAAAATTTCAAAATCTTGGGAATAAAGTTCTTCATAATGTTTTAATCATGTTTTAATTATCTACAAAGCATATCATTCTAATTGGTAACTTATATATTCCTTTTTTCTTGATCAGCCTTGGTAAAGGTTTATCAATTTTATTAATCTTTGCAGAAAATCAACCTTTAACTTTATTGGTTTTCTTTATTTATGATTATTTTTTATTTCATTTACTTCAACTCTTATTTTTTATGAATTTCCTTACTTTTACTCTTCTTTGAGCATCTTGAGATGGATAATTAGAGCACTGATTTTACTGTTACTTCTTTGCTAATAGATTCATCTTTAAGCTATACATTTCCTTATGAGTATTGCTTTAGTCTTATTTGTAAGTTTTAGCCTTATCTGAAGTTTATTATTTTTAATTTTTTGTTTCATTTGAAAATGTTTCACTTAATTTCCAAACATTTGGAATTGTCTAGTTTAATTCCATTGTGCTAAAGAACATACTTATGATTTCAGTCCTTAGAAGTTCATTAAGATTTCCCTTATGTCCCAGCATAAGATGTATTTTGGTAAAAATTAATGAGCATTTGATAAAATGGGTGTGCATGCTGTAGTTGTTGAGCATAGTTTACTATATATGTCAATTAGTTCAAGCTGCCACTTTTTCACTCAGGTGTTTTATGTGCTTACTGACTTTTCTTTTTTTTAAATCAGTTATTAGTTTCATTGAAAGGAGTAAATTAAAGTCTAAACTATGATTGTGACTTTAATTATGACAATTTTTGCTTTATACCACTTGAGGTTATTAGGTTAATTAGAATTCAAGACTGTTGTTTTGTTCTTCTGGCTGGGTTGACCTCCTTTTTATCATTACAAAATATACCTTGATCTTTAGTACTAATACATCTTGCCTTAGTGGCTGATATTAATATATCAGGGTTTTTTTGGCAAATATTTCCATGGTATACTTTTTTTGGACCTTTACTTTAAATCTTTCGGTCTTCTATTTAAATTCTGTTTATTAAGTTTATTATATGCTATCTGTCACCATGTACTAAAAATACCTCACTGAAAATGGATCAAAGACCAAAACATAAGACCTGAAACAATAAACAGCATAGAAGAAACATAGGTGCTAACTTTATGGACCTTAGGTTCAAAGAGGATTTTATGAATTTGACCTCAAAGACAAGGTGAGTAAAAGCTAAAATAAATGAATGGGATTATATCAAACTAAAAGATTCTGCACAGCAAAAGACATTTTCGACAAAATAAAGAGGCAACCAAAAGAATGGGAGAAGATTTTTGCAAACAATACTTCCAATAAGGGGCTAATATCCGAAATATGAAAGGAACTCATACAACTGAACAATAAAAAATAAAATCCAAGGCCAGCCAAGTGGAGCGGTGGTTAAGCGCTGGCCTCGGAAGCCAGCAGCCCCGGTTCGGTCCCACATATGAGGGCCAGTGACACTGCCCTCAAAATAAAATAAATAAAATAAAATAAAATATAATAAAAGCCAGACTTTAGGTAAAATGGCGGAATAGACAGATGCTGTGCTAACTACCTCCCAGGATCACACCAAAATTACAAACAATTTATACAACATTCACCCATGGAAGTCCTCGGAACACTAGATGAACAGAAACACTAAACAAAAACTTAAAGAGGAGGCCACGTCAAGTCTGGTAGGAGGGGCGGAGACGAGAGAGGGTGAACCCCGTGAGGGAGGCCCCAGCTGAGGGGAGGCTTCTCTGGTTGGGGGAGAGACCCTCCAGCCGCACACCAAGCTGACCAGCCCAGAGTTCCTTTACCGGGAAGAGGAGTTCCAAGATAGTTGGCAGTAAATTAGGGAAGACTCTTTGCTCAGCTCGCTGAGGCCAAGAGAAGCTAGAGAATCAGTGGGGCCGGCACAGGGGCTTGCTCGCTGGTGAGCACTTACGCGGTTCCTGGTGGAGGGAGTAGCTGTGTGAGCCGGGACACGGAGCCTGTGGGGACGGACTGAACTGAGCACCTTTGGTACAAAAGCTGGAGGTTTCTGGACTATTGTTCCCCTGGTGTGGAGCCTGCATATGAGTGGTGTACAGGAGGGCACCATTATGTCACGGTTGGGCCCTCCCACAGAGGGTCAGGTCCGGGACCTCATTGGTCTGGTGGAATTGGCGCAGAAGTGCGTGTGTGTGCGCGCGTGCGCATGCGGACTTGGATCCCCACCCTCTGCCTGGCTTATACTGCATTGCCACGGAAACGCTGAGCAGGTGCCCTCCGGCTCCAACAGGCTGCTCACTGAGACACGGGAGTGAGCAAGCCGCCTCGGGTCCCCACTCTCTGCATTGTGCTTGCATAGTGTCCAGGCTGGTGATTGGTTGTCGGGATGCTCAGCCTGATCTGCAAGTGGCTGATTGGGACAGGCTGAGACTGGGAGTTTTCCTGGGAGTGTTGGGCCGCTATCTGTGTGCCTGCGTGATCCAGCCAGGGCTCTCCTGGTGATCTGTCTAATACACCAAAGCAATCCCAGAGCGACAGCCAGAAGGAGGAAACAAAGAAACATGTCACAAGTAAAAGGTCAGAAGAAACTACTAGAAATGGAACTAAATGAAACAGAGGGATCCAACCTTTCAGAGACAGAGTTTAGAACACTGATGATAAGAATGTTTAACAAACTTAGTGAGGATATAAGGAAGGATAGAGAAATAATAAAAAAACAACCAGTTAGAATTAAAGAATACAATAACTGAAATGAAGAACACACTCGAAGGAATCACCAGTAGAGTAGATGAAGCAGAGGAACAGATCAGCGATTTGGAAGACAAAATAGCAGAAATCACCCAGTTGGCACAACAAAAAGATCAAAGAATAAAAACAAATGAAAATAGTTGAAGAGCACTATGGGACCAGATGAAGCACAACAACCTTTGGAATCATAGGAATACCAGAAGGAGAAGAGAAGAAGCAAGGGGTCAAGAATGTATTTGAAAAAATAATGACTGAAAACTTCTCTACCCTGGTGAAGGAAATCAACATACATGCCCAGGAAATGCAGAGGGTTCCAAACAAGCTGAACCCAAACAGGTCCACACCAAGACACATCATAGTTAAAATGGCAAAGGGCAGGGCCGGCTGTGTGGCACGGTGGTGAAGCGCTGGTTTGGGAAGCCAGCGGCCCCGGTTTGGGTCCCACATATGAGGGCCAGTGACACTGCCCTCAAAAAAAAACAAAAAATGGCAAAGGTTAAAGACAGAGACAGAATCCTAAAAGCAGCAAGAGAAAGACAGCAGATTACATACAAAAGGATTCCTATTAGACTAACAGCTGACTTGTCTGTGGAAACTCTGCGTGCCAGAGGAATGGCAGAAGATATTCAAAGTGACACAAAATAAAGGCCTACAACCAAGATTGCTCTAACCAGCATGGCTATCACTTAAATTTGAAGGAGAAATAAATAGCTTCTAAGAAAAGAATAAGCTTAAGAAATTCATTACCACCAAGCCAGCATTGCATGAAATGTTAAAAGGGCTTTTCTTAAAATAAGAAAGGGGAAAACAAGCTAACCCGGGAAGACAAGAAATACAAATAACAAAATGGCAATAAATATGCACCTATCAATAATCACTTTAAATGTGAATGGACTAAATGCTCCAATCATGAGACACAGATTGTCTGACTGGATAAGAAAACAGGACCCATGCATATTTTGTCTACAAGAGACTCATCTCAGATCTAAAGATACACACAGACTGAAAGTAAAGGGATGGAATAAGATATTTCATGAAAATGGAAATGAGAAAAAAGCTGGAGGAGCAATACTTCAAACAAAATAGACTTTAAAATGAAGACTACAATAAAAGACAAAGAAGGGCACTACATAATAATAAAGGGATCCATTCAACATGAGGACATAACCCTAGTAAACATCTATGAACCCAACATAGGCGCTCCTAAATATATAAAACAGATTTTGACAGACATAAAGTCAGAGATAGACAGTAATACTATTGTAGTAGGGTACTTCAACACCCCAATGTCACCAATGGACCGATCCCAGAGACAGAAAATCAACATGGACAGAGTGGCCTTAAATGACACGTTAGACCAGCTGGATTTAATTGATATTTTTAGAGCATTTCACCCCAAAGCAACAAAATATACATTCTTCTCATGTGCATATGGAACATTTTCCAAGATAGACCACATGTTAGACCACAAAACAAGTCTCAACAAATTTAAGAAGACTGAAATCATATCAAGCATCTTCTCTGACCGCAACGCTATGACACTAGAAGTCAATTATAAGAAGAAACCTGGAAAGCCCACAAATATATGGAGGCTGAATAACATGCTACTAAATAGTGATTGGGTCAAAAATAAAATCAAGGAGGAAATCAAAAGGTACTTTGAGACAAATGAAAATGAAAACACCACGACCCAAAATCTCTGGGATGCAGCAAAAGCAGTCCTAAGGGGGAAGTTCATAATAGTGCAGGCCTACCTAAAGAAGGAAGAAAAATCTCAAATCAACAGATTATCTTGAAACCTAAGGGAACTGGACAAAGAACAGCAAAACAAGCCCAAACGGAGTACAATGGAAGAAATAAGAAAGACCAGAGCAGAAATAAATGAAATAGAGACCAAAAAAAAAATACAAAAGATCACTGAAACTAAGAGTTGGTTTTTTGAAAAGAAACACAAAATCGACAAACCCTTAGCCAGACTCACCAAGAAAAAGAGGGAGAGGACCCAAAATAATAAAATCAGAAATGAAAAAGGAGAAGTGACAGCAGATACCCAGAAATACACAAAATTTTAAGAAAATGCTACGAGCAACTATCTGCCAACAAATTAGACAATCTGGAAGAAATGGATAAATTTCTAGAAGCATACAATCTACCAAGTCTGAATAAAAAAGAAACACATGTTCTGAACAGAGTGATTACTACCAAAGAAATTGAATCAGTAATCAACAATCTACCAACAAACAAAAGTCAAGGACCAGAAGGCTTCACAGGTGAATTTTACAAAACATTCAATAAAGAATTAATACCTATTCTCCTCAAACTATTCCAACAAATACAGAAGAAGGCAAGGTTCCCAAACACATTTTATGAGGCTACTATTAATCTGATCCCAAAATCAGATAAAGATATTACAAAAAAGGAAAACTACAGGCCGATTTCCCTAATGAACATAGATGCAAAAATCCTCAACAAAATACTAGCAAACCGAATTCAGCAGCACATTAAAAAGATCATACACCACAATCAAGTGGGATTCATTCCTGGTATGCAAGGTTGGTTCAACATCTGCAAATCAATTAACATAATACATCACATTAACAAAATAAAAAATAAAAATCATATGATCATATCAAAAGATGCAGAAAAGGCATTTGACAAAATCCAGCAGCCATTTATAATAAAAACTCTTAGCACACTTCATGGATGGAGTAGAGGCTTGATCACTGCACTTTACACCTGAAGCTTATGTTGTATAGTATTGTATGCCAACTGCAACTGAATATGTGGATGGTCACGGGATGTGGAGTATTCTGTGGAGAGGAGTCAGGGGAGTTGTGATGGATATGTATGATATGGGGGGGAGTGGGGTGGCGAACTGGGGGAGGGGGTTTTCACTGTGGGGAGGTAAAGAGTATAACTATTGAATTGTGTTGTACACCTGAAACTAATAAAAAAAAACCTCTTAGCACAGTGGGAATAGTGGGGTCATATCTCAACATAATAAAGGCCATATATGATAAGCCCACAGCAAACATTGTACTCAATGGGGAAAGGCTAAAAGCTTTCCATTTAAGATCAGGCACAAGACAAGGGTGCCCACTTTCACCACTTCTATTTAACATTGTTTTGGAAGTTCTAGGCACAGCAATCAGAGAAGAAAATAAAATAAAATGCATCCAAATTGGAAAGGAGGAAGTAAAATTGTCATTATATGCAGATGACAGGATACTATATATAGAGAATCCCAAAGGCTCCACCAAAAAACAGCAAGAGCTGATAAACGAAATTAGTAAGGTAGCAGGATAAAAAATTAAAACTCAGGAATCAGTTGCATTTGTATACACCAATAATAAATTATCAGAAAAAGAAATCAGGAAATCATTCCCTTTTACAATTGCTTCAAAAACAATAAAATATCTAGGAATAAATTTAAATAAAGAAATAAAATACCTGTACTCAGAAAATTATGAGACACTGAAGAGAGAAATCAGAGAATATGCAAATCAAGGGAAATACATACAATGCTCATGGATAGGAAGAATTAATATAGTTAAAATGTCAGTGCTACCTAAGGCAATATATAGATTCAATGAAATTCCAATCAAACTACCATGGACATTTTTCTCAGAAATACAGCATATAATCCTAAAGTTTATATGGAGCCACAAAAGACTCTGAAGAGCCACTGCAATCCTGAGAAATAAAAATAAAGTGGAAGGTATCATGCTACCTGACATCAAAACATACTACAAGGCTACAATAATCAAAACAGTATGTTACTGGCATAAAAACAGACACATAGACCAATGGAAAAGAATAGAGAGACCAGGAATACACCCATCCATATACGGTCATTTAATCAATGACAATGGAAGCAAGAATTTACACTGGAGTAAAAATAGTTTGTTTAGTAAATGGTGCTGGGAAAATAGGACTGACATGTGCAAAAAAAAGAAAATGGACCACCTACTTACACCATATATGAGAACAAACTCAAAATGGATTAAAGACTTAAATGTAAGACCTGAAACCATAAAACTCCTGAAAGAAAACATAGGGAGTAAATTTGCAGACATTACCCTCAGTAATATTTTTATTGATACATCCCCTCAGGCTAGGGAAATAAAAGAAAAAATGAACATATGGGATTACAACAAATTTAACAGTTTTTTCACAGCAAAGGAAATCATCAATAAAACAAAAAGGCAGCCTACTGTATGGCAGAAGATTTTGCCAATGATATATCTGATAAGGGCTAAATATCCAAAATTTATAAAACACTCATGAAACTCAATACCAAAAAAACAACCCAATTAAAAATGGGCAGGGTCGGCCGAGTGGCGCGGTGATTGGGCACTGGTTTGGGAGGCCAGCGGCCCCGGTTTGGGTCCCACATCTGAGGGCGTGACACTGCCCTTAAAAAAAAAAAAATGGGCAGAGCGTATGAAGAAGCATTTCCCTAAGAAGGACATACAGATAGCCAACAGGCATTTGAAAAAAATGTTCAACCTCACAAATCATCAGAGAAATGCAAATAAAAACCACAATGAGATACCACTTCACCCCGGTTAGAATGGGTATCATCAATAAATCAACAAACAAGTGCTGGCGAGGTTGTGGAGAAAAGGGAACCCTGGTGCACTCTTGGTGGGACTGCAGATTGGTGCAGCCACTGTGGAAATCAGTGTGGCGGTATCTCAAAAAACTGGAAACGGAACTACCCTATGACCCAGCAATTCCACTCTTGGGTATCTACCCAGAAGAATCCAAGATGCTAATTCAAAAAAATATATGTGTCCCTATGTTTATTGCAGCACTATATACAATAGCCAGGACTTGGAAACAACTGAAATGTCCATCAGTAGACGACTGGAGTAAGCAGCTGTGGTACATTTATACAATGGAGTATTACTCCGCTATTAGGAAGAATGAAATCGTACCATTTGCAATGGGATGGATGGACCTAGAGACTATTATATTAAGTGAAATAAGTCAGTCGGAGAAAGACAAATACCATATTATCTCACTTATATGTGGAATCTGAAAAACTAAATGAATGAGCAAAGTAAACTAAAACAGACTCATAGATATACAGGAAAATCTTATGGTTGCTAATTGGGAAGTTGGTGGGGATGAGGGAGAAGGGGAAGGGATTAGACAGCATAAATAGGTAACTACAATATTGCCACAGGGATATGAAACACAGTTAGGGGAATGTAATTAATAATGTAAATATTTTGTGGGGTGTCAGATGGTCACATGTCTTGTTAGGAAGACCGCTTCATCGATGGAGTAGAGGCTTGATCACTGCACTGTACACCTGAAGCTGATGTTGTATAATATTGTATACCAACTGTAATTGAATATATAGATAGTCACGGGATGTGAAGTATACTGTGAAAGGGAGTCCGGGGAATTGTAATAGGTATGTATGATATGGAGGGAGTGGGGTGGAGAATTGGGGGAGAGGAGTTGTCACTCTGAGGTGTAAAAAGTATAACTATTGCACTGCATTGTATACCTGAAACTAATTTTTTTAAAAATGTTTATTTCACAGTAAAGAATTAAAAAAAAGAGGCATCTGCACTACTGAAACAAAGATGCTCAGGAATAGCAAATCAGTCACCTGAGGATGATTGATTTGGAGGGCCTAGTGGGTGATAAAACTGACCAACAGGCAAAGCCTGTGGACACTCAGCTAGGTCAAAGTGCAGCTCTGAAAACCAAGATTGTTTTTCAGAGTTTTCGTGTGTGTGTGTGTGTGTGTGTGTGTGTGTGTGTGTGTGTGTGTAACTTTGTAACCAGAGAAAATTGGAGAAATAAACGTGGAAAATGTCTATCTGCCAACATTTCCCATTCAAAGATCTTTGTGATGCACATCAAATAGGCAATGAAGTGTTATTTTTAATGAAAGATGTCCCTAATTTTGAATTAATTTGCAAGTCATTGGAAGAATGAAAAATGTCAGTACTTGCTGGTCAGATTTTCCAGGGAAAGAAGGGATTAGAAATCACTGGTCTTGAATTTAAGAAGGCTGAGTGGAGCTTAAGTAGTACGTCCCGGCATGGAACATTGGTGATCGTGCTGCTTCATTGTGTTTGAGTTCATATTCATAAATGCTCTCAAAGATGTATTTATGTTTTCTTTTCCATTTTCTTTTATCAATATAATTAAGAGGGCCTCAAATCCTGAAGAAGATAGTAGTGGTACCACTTCATAATCTTTGTTGACTTGACAGGCAAAAATACCTTGTAGTTTTTCTGAAAAAAATAAACCCATGAGTATTCTAAAAAAAAAGTCAGTTCTTTTACCCAGTCATCATAATCACCTTGTTATACCCTGTTTGTAGCAGGACCTCCATAAATATCAAAGTGTGAATGAACAGATGAATGGATAAAAGGTATGCAATATAGCATGACAAAGATCCTGGAGCTAATTTCTGGCTTTGTTAATCATTAGCTTTTATAAAAACTAGAAAGAACCTTCTAGGATATTTTAATCAGCTCTGTTCAAATGCTGGCTATTTTGGTGATATATTTATGACTGTTGTAGATATAAGTTTAAATCATACAGAATAAAATTGATAATTGAAAAAAAAATTCAATCTTTCCAGCATGATATATGTAACCTCTAATGTCTGGTCTTCCCACTTGTGACAGACACACCCTACACTGACCTCCAATGAGTCTTGCACTTGTGAAATCTCCTCCCAGTGATTTTTTTCCCCTTGACTGTGGGTGGAACCTGTGGCTTGCTTCTCACAAATAAAATATAGCAAAGGTGAGAAATATCACTTCCAAGACTATGTTCCATTATATGGCAAAGGTCAAGGAATTTTGCAGATATAATTAAGTTCCCTAATCAGTTGACATTGAGTTAATCAAAAGAGAGTGTTCTAGATGTCCCTTACTCAATCAGGTGAGTCCTTTAAAAGAGGACTTAGTCCTTCCCTAAAATGAGAGACTTGAAGTAGCTGAGATTCCTTATTGCTGGCTCTGAAAAATAAAATTACCATGAATTCTACAGCCACAAGTCAATTAATTCTGCCAACAATCCGAGTTTGGAAATTGTCCCTGAGGTCCTGATGACAATATATCTGGTAAACAACTTGATTATAGCTTTGTGAGACCCAGAGCAGAGAACCCAGTTATGCTATGTCCCGACTTCTGCCCTATAGAAACTGATAATAATGAATTTGTGTTGTTTTATGCTGCTAACTTTGTGTTATTGTGGTATGCAGCAATACAAAACTAATATACCACATATTGCCTCAAACCCCATGTACGAGCCAATGAGAACTACTAGTTGTGCTGACTTTGATATGCTATTTTATACATTCGTGTGTTTATAAATATTGTTCCTTTCCCATTAAATGCCCTTCCCTTGGTTTCCTGCCTTCAAAAGTTCCACACATACTTTATTGTCCAATTCAAGCTTCTATTCTGCTATTAAGACTTCATGACCCATTTGACATCCTTAGTGCCACCACTACACCTATTTTTAAACACTCTCCTAGCACTTACCACATTGTGTTACATTTGGTTGTTTTCATGTTTTACTCATTTATCCATTCCATGAGGTCAAGGAATCTGATTCACGTTTTTATTGCCAACCTGGCCTAACTTAATGCCTAGCTAGAGAAGAGACTCAATAAAAATTTGTTAAATGAATGTATTTACACTTGGTTATTGCATTTATTCTTCTTGTTAATTTATAGCTACCTCCTTTCTAAACGTAGTACCATATTTGATTTGTCATTTGTTGTAAATGTACTCTTTTGAGATTTGAGAGTATATATTTGGGACTGGGAATGGGATTAGTAGACTTGGAGAAAGAATCTATATTCTTCTACTGTACCTCCTTCATTATTTTATGTATTAATCATATCCTCCCACTCTTAGCCTTTGGTTTTTCCTTTCTAAAAAGATCTTGTCTTCTTGTTTACATGTTTCCTAACTACTCCAATTCTGTTCTGGAGCTTCAAAACCTGTGTAATTCCTATTAACAAAATGTTATAGACCAAAAGATCCTTTTCATGATCTTCAAATTCTTGATAATTCTTCATTTACAAGATGATATCTTTTCTTGCAGTCCTCTTTAACTGATAGGGCCTTCGAGTTAAGTGACTTCAAAGGAGTTGACTTAAAAGCAACTTGTTTAAACATCAAGCATTTTCAAAACAGCATCAGGGAAATCTCCTACATTTGTGTATTTCCCTACCCAACACCGTTTCATTAACTAAGTTAGGAAAAAGTCAAAGATCAGAAAAGACAAGCTCCCAAAGTGCCATTTTCTTTCTTCAGAATTTAATTGAGAAGCATAGATCAAATATTATAAGTGCTATGCCAGGCTGGTATGATCTGTACTGTTCTGACTACTCTTGAACCTCTTACTCATTAGTCTGTTCCTTGAAGATGGTATAAACATCTTGTTTTACCTTCAGGGGAACTTATAATAGGATGTGGGAAAGGAAATTGAAGAGCATAAAAATCTTAGCATAGCAAGTAAATCATTTTTTTGGATTCATTAACCACTCCCAAACCTTTATAAAGCTTGCTCTAACCTCAGTATTTGCATGAACTTGACAATTTTGAGTTCAAGATCACAGTCTTAGACCAGAGTATGCATTATGATAACCAGAGAAACAGTGAACACATTCACAGATTACCATTATACATGTGTAGTTTATATAATAGGCATGATTTATGTTTTGCTCATTACTATATAAAAGTATTGATAAAGTTGGCTCCCTGATACAAAATTGATACATACTTATTCAATGCAAATAGCTACTTCTCAGTAAACATGATTAAAACACACACTTGTTTCCTTATTTCCCCTCTAAAACCCCACTAAATTGACAATAAATAAACATGCACAAACAGAACAGAAAGGAAGATAATAGCAAATAATAAATGTCAACAGAATTTTAGAAGCTGGAAAACAAATGAATAGTAATTGACATAGTGTACTGAAGAAATTGAAAACTTAAACCATGTCAGGAAATCAACAGGAAGAGAACCTATTTTCCCTATGAAAATCCTGATACATACAGATATTGAAGACATCAGGTACCTCTGAAGACAAAGCATGGGGTGGTGGGGCTGAAAGAGGAGTGGTGGAAAGCCTAGTATAAAACAAAACAAAAACAACCTCATAGAATAGACAACGGAATGGTGGTCACCAGAAGGTAAGGGGGTTAGGGGAGGAAGAAATAGGTAAAGGGGGTCAAATATATGGTGATGGATGGAAACTAGACTTTTGGTGGTGAGCACACAATAGAATAAACAGATATCAAATTATAATGTTGTACACCTCAAATTTATATAATGTAATTAACCAATATTACCTCAATAAAAATATTTTTAAAATAATCTTAAAAACTATCTTTTGAGACATACTTATCCCCTCCCTTAGTCTGTAGCCAGGTATTGTACACAGGAAGAATAATGCGAAATATAATGATACCTCACACTGGAAAACCAAGGGTGAAGGCCTCATTGACTATACTGTAGTGGAGTCACTGTTGGCAAGACCAGGTAGTCCACCTAACACACTGAGATATTTAGACAAAACAGGAAGAAGTAATATATTTCAGAAAGAATTTAAAGCCCATGCATGAAAAATGAACTTAGTGACCAAGAGGTTATGTATCAATTCCAAAGCAATCTGAAGAGAAATGAACGGGCTGTATGTTCAGCAAAACAAAAGAAACTAACAACTAGGAATGCAAGTAATTTTCACTGCAATACAAATAAACAGAATGGGTCTTTCTGTCTGTTCACCAAACGTTCTTTAGAAAAGAATGCTCCAAAAGTATCAAATACATGTGGTGGGGAGGAAAGGACTCAACAGAAGAAATCCACACAGGAAATCAGAGAAAGTACTAACTAGCATTGGTCCTAGAAAGCAGAAGAGAAAACGGAGATCTGAGAAAAAGCAGGGCAGCTAGTGTTGGTGACTTACAGACCCACCTGATCTACATTTCTGGGTGAAACCTCTCAAGATTGAGGACTTTTCACTGAAACATTTAGCTGCATTCTTTTTTTTTTCTTTTAGAGGGCAGTGTCACTGGCCCTCACATGTGGGATTCGAACCGGGGCCGCTGGCATCCCAAGCCAGCTCCCAACCACCACGCCACTCAGCCGGCCCTTAGCTGCATTTATGCTTTTAGTTTTTAATTTAGCTCTGGTTTCAGTTAAGTGTTAGTCTTTTTTTTTTTTTTTTAGCTGAGCCATCCTGCCACCTGTTGGCAGCTCAGCTCTGGCTGGGCATCGAACTGCTGTTGCTCAGAGATCAGCTCACATTCTTGAGTGAGCTCTTAACCAACTGAGCCACTCAGTCAGCCCTTAAGTGTTAGTCTTGACAGCTCTACCAGTAGTTAACTCTGATTGTACTCCGTCCCCACACCTAATGATATTTTTTAATTGGGAGGGGTCTGAGTTTTAGTGTTTTTTCTGATTTATTTATTTCTTTTTGCTTTTAAGTAGTGATATTTTATTTTATTTTTAATTATTATTATTTTTTACTTTTTCTAATTAGTTTTAGGTGTAAAACAGTGCAATAGTTATACTTTTTACCCCTCAAAATGAAAACCCCCCTGCCCCAATGAGCCACCCCACTCCCTGCCACCACGATATCATACATATCTATTACAATTCCATTGACTCTACTCTACTCCTAAAGTGTACTCCACATCCCATGACTATATATATATTCAACAATAGTGGACATACCATATTATACATCTGCTTCAGGTGTACAGAATAGTGATCAAGCCTCCACCCCATCCATGAAGTGGTCTCCCTAACTAGACATGTGACCATCTGAAACCCTACAAATTATTTACAACATTATTAATTATACTCCCACAACTGTCTTTCATATGTCTTTCATATTGGCAATACTGTAGTTCCCTATTTATGCTGTCTAATCTCTTCCCCTTCTCCCTCATCCCCACACCCCTCCATCATCAATTTTTCCTCTACATCTCTGGGACTGTATCTATTTACTTTGCTCATTCATTCAATTTTTTATATTCCACATATAAGAGATCAAATTGTATTTGTGTTTCTCAAACTGACTTATTTCACTTAACATAATGTTCTCTAGGTCCATCTGTATCATTGCAAACGGTACGATTTCATTCTTCCTAATAGCGGAGTAATACTCCATTGTATAAACGTACCACAGTTTCTTAATCCAGTCATCTACCGATGGGCATTTCAGTTGTTTCCAAATCTTAGCTATTGGAAATAGCGCTGCAATAAACATAGGGATTCATATATTTTTCTCGGAATTTGCATGTTGGGTTCTCTAGATAGATACAAAAGAGTGGTATGGTAGCTCCATTTTTAGTTTTTGAGATACCTCCATATTGATTTCCACAATGGCTGCACCAATATGCAGTCCCACCAACAGTGCACCAGGGTTCCCTTTTCTCCACACCCTCGCCAGCACTCGTTGTTTGTTGATTTATTGATTATAGCCATTCTTTCCTGAGTGAGGTAGTATTTCATTGAGGGTTTTACTTGCATTTCTCTAATAATTAGTGAGGTTGAACAGTTTTTCATTTGCCAGTTGGCCATCTATATGTCGTCTTTAGAGAAATGCCTCTTCATAGCCTCTGCCCATTTTTTATTTGGGTTGTTTGGTTTTTGGTGTTGAGTTTCATGAGTGTTTTATAAATTTTGGATATTAACCACTTATCAGATATATCGTTGGCAAATATCTTCTCCCATTCAGTAGGCTGCCTTTTTGTTTTATTGATAATTTCCTTTGCTGTGAAAAAAGTTTTAGATTTGATGTAATCACATATGTTCATTTTTTCTTTTATTTCCCTTGCATGAAGGGATATATCAGTAAAATTATTACTCTGGGTAATGTCTGCAAATTTACTCCCTATGTTTTCTTCTAGGAGTTTTATGGATTCAGGTCTTACATTTAAGTCTTTAATCCATTTTGAGTTTCTTCTCATATATGAGATAAGTAGGTGGTCCACTTTAACTTTTTTGCACGTGTCAGTCTAATTTTCCCAACACCACTCATTAAATAGACTATCTTTACTCCAATGTAAATTCTTGCTTCCATTGTCTTTGATTAAATGATCATATGGGTTTATTTCTGGGCTCTCTTTTCTGTTCCATTTGTCTATGTGTCTGTTTTATGCCAGTAACATACTGTTTTAATTATTGTAGCCTTTTATTATGATATGATTTCACGTAGCATGATACCTCCCACTTTGTTCTTATTTCTCAAGATTGCCGTGGTTATTCAGGGTCTTTTATGGTTTCATATAAATTTTAGGATTCTATGTTCTATTTCTGAGAAAAATGTCCTTGGTAGTTTGGTAGAACTTGCACTGAACCTATATGTTGCCTTTAGTAGTATTTACATTTTAACTATATTAATTCTTCCTATCTATGAACATGGTATGTATTTCCATTTATTTGTATTTTCTTTGATTTCTCTTTTCAGTGTCTTGTAATTTTCTGAGTACAGGTCTTTTACTTCTTTGGTTAAATTTATGCCTAGATATTTTGTTGTTTTTAAGCAATTGTAAAAGGGATTGATTTTCTGATTTCTTCTTCTGATACTTTATTATTGGTGTAAAGAATGTTACTTATTTCTGAATATTAATTTTGTATCCTGCTCCCTTACTAAATTCGTTTATCAGTTCTAGCAGTTTTTGATGGAGTTTTTGGTATTCTCTATATACAGTATCATGTCATCTGCATATAAGGACAATTTTACTTCCTCCTTTCCAATTTGGATGCCTTTTATTTTATTTTCTTGTCTGACTGCTGTGACTAGAACTTCCAGAAATATGTTGAATGGAAGTGGTGAAAGTGGGGAGCCTTATCTTGTTCCTGACCTTAAAGGGAAAGCTTTTAGCCTTTCCCCATTGAGTACAATGTTTGCTGTGGGCTTATCATATATAGCCTTTATTATGTTGAGATATGATCCCTGTATTCCCACTGTGCTAAGAGTTTTTTTTTTTATCATAAATGGCTGCTGGATTTTGTCAAATGCTTTTTCTGCATCTATTGATATGATCACATGATTTTTATTTTTCATTTTGTTAATGTGATGTATTACGTTAACTGATTTGCAGCTATTGAACCAACCTTGAATATCAGGAATGAATCCCAATTGATCGTGGTGTACGATCTTTTCAATATGATGCTGAATTCGGTTTGCTAATATTTTGTTGAGGAATTATGCATCTAAGTTCATTAGGGATATCGGCCTGTTTTTTGTAATATCTTTATCTGATTTTGGGATAAGATTAATAGTGGCCTCATAAAATGTGCTTGGGAGCCTTCCCTCCTTCTTTATTTTTGGAATAGTTTGAGGAGAATAGGTATTAATTCTTTTTTGAATGTTTTGTAAAATTCACCTGTGAAGCCATCTGGTCCAGGACTTTTGTTTGTTGGAATCTTGTTGATTACTGATTCAATTTCTTTGGTAGTAGTCTGTTCAGAATTTCTGTTTCTTTTTGGTCCAGAATTGGTAGATTGTATGCTTCTAGAATTTATCCATTTCTGCACGATTCTTAAATTAGTTGGCATAAAGTTGCTTGTAGTATTTTCTTAAAATTTTCTGTATTTCTGTAGTATCTGTTGTCACATCTCCTCTTTCTTTTCTGATTTTATTAATTTGGGTCCTCTCTCTCTTTTTCTTGATGAGTCTGCCTAAGGGTTTGTCCAGTTTATTTATGTTTTCTAAAACCCAGCTCTCGGTTTCATTGATATTTTGTATTGTTTTTTATGTTCTTTTTTTCATTTGTTTCTGCTTTGGTCTTTATTATTTCCTTCCTTGAACTCCTTTTGGGCTTGCTTTCTATTCTTTTTTCAGTTCCCATAGGTGTAGAAATACTCTGTTGATTTGAGATTTTTCTTGTTTCTTTAGATAGGCCTGCATTCCTGTGAATTTCCCTCCTGGGACTGCTTTCGCTGAATCCTAGAGATTTTGATGTTTGTATTTTCATTTTTATTTGTTTCGAGATAGATTTTGATTTCTTCCTTGATCTCATTTTTGACGGACTTGCTATTTAGTTGCATATCACTCAGTCTCCATGTATTTGTGTGCTTTCTGGGTTTCTTCTTTTAATTGATTTCTAGTTTCATAGCATTGTGGTCAGAGAAGACACTTGATATGATTTCAAAACTCTTAAATTTATTGAGACTTGTTTTGTGGCCTAACATGTGGTCTATCTTGGAAAATGTTCCATGTGCACTTGAGAAGAATGTATATTCTTTTACTTTGGGGTGAAATCCTCTAAAAAATATCGATTAAATCCAGCTGGTCAAATGTGTCATTAAAGTTCACTCTGTCCATGCTGATTTTCTGTCTGGAGGATCTGTCCATTGGTAACAACACCCCATTGTTGTTACATCGCTGTATAACACTACCTATATCACAGTAGTACTACCTTTAATCTCTGTCTTTATGTCTGTCAAAATCTGTTTTATATATTTAGGAGATCCCATGTTGGGTTCCTAGATGTTTACTAGGGTTAGGTCCTCATGTTGAATGGATCCCTTTATTATTATGTAGTGCCCTTCTTTGTCTTTCATTGTAGTCTTCATTTTAAAGTCTATTTTGTTCGAAGTAAGTATTGCTACTCCAGCTTTTTTCTCATTTCCATTTGCATGAAATATCTTATTCCATCCCTTTACTTTCAGTCTGTGTGTCTTTTGATCTGAGATGAATCTCTTGTAGACAGCATATGCATGAGTCCTATTCTCTTATCCAGTGAGCCACTCTCTGTCTTTTGATTGGAGCATTGAGCCCATTCACATTTAAAATAATTACTGATAGGTGCATATTTATTGCCATTTTATTATTTGTATTTCTTGTCTTCCATGGTTAGCTTGTTTTCCTCTTTCTTCTGTTTAAGAAAGCCCTGTTAACATTTCCTGCAATGCTGGCTTGGTGCTAATGAATTCCTTAAGCTTATTCTTTTCTGAGAAGCTCTTTATCTCTCCTTCAATTTTAAGTGATAGCCAATCTGGGTAGAGCAATCTTGATTGTAGGCCTTTATTTTGTGTCACTTTGAATATTTCCTGCACTCCTTTCTGGCCTGAAGAGTTTCTGTAGACAAGTCAGCTGTTAGTCTTATAGGAGTTCCTTTATATGTAACCTGCTGTCTTTCTCTTGCTGCTTCTAGGATTCTGTCTGTCTTTAACTTTGCCATTTTAACTATGATGTGTCTTGGTATGGATCTATTTGGGTTGAGCTTGTTTGGAACTCTCTGCACTTCCTGGGCTTGTATGTTGATTTCCTTCACCAGGGTAGGTGAGTTTTCAGTCATTATATCTTCAAATACATTCTCAATCCCTTGTTTTTTCTCTTCTCCTTCTGGTATTCCTATGATGACATGTTTCTTCATTCCTTCATTCTGGCTGTCACTCTGTGATTGCTTCAATGTATTTAACAGATCAGTATGCCTCTCTGTCGTTGCTGGGTGCTCTTGTTATATGTGTCCTTTATATTTTGAATACACAGTCTCTGTATTTTCCTGACCCATGTGTTCCAGAGTGTCACTGTTGAAGTTGCTCTTTAATTGCTTTTGACTTGTCAACAGGTGGGATTGACCTTCAGACTGACTAGCTGGGATATATAGCTCTGTTCACAGTGTATGAGATGCTGTGTGAAGGTTGATCTTTGCCACTGTGTGCTCTTGTGCCTGTGGAAAATATCCGTCGAGAGTTCCACTTGCAGTTCATCCAGGTAGTACTGTGGTTCTCTCTAACACTGGCCTCTGGGGGCTCCCAATAAGGGCCATTTTAAAACTGTCTGTTACCAGTCTGTAGCTATCTGATAGGTGCCTCAAGGCTGTACGCAGTTGGCTGCTGCCCTTGCTTACCTGGGATCATGTGGGGATGGTCTCTGTGTGAACTGAAGTTGGCTGCCCCGTATATTGGTCCTGAGGAAATTTGGGGAAAGTCCCAGGGTTCCCTACACCTGTTGCCACCTTTCAGATGCCAGTAAGGCCCATCTATTGAAAGAGGTTCATCAAGGGCATGTGTTCTGGCTATTTGACCCGGTGTTGAGGGTGCCTCTGCGAGGTGGTACTAGCTTGGTAGGATGGATTTCAAGTGAGTTATGCAACGTGATTGGTAGTTTTTAAGACATTAATGAAGATTCAGGTCTTACAATAATACCTGGCCTGTAACCCCCTTGTATAGCATCCCAAGGGGACTATAGCCACCCTCCACCTTGCGCTCACAGATTCACAAAAGCTGCTCCCGTGTGCCTGTGGTGGAGGTTTGTGGTCACTGAGCACTATGAGGATTATCCCTGGTCTCTGCAGACCCCCTTCTGTTGTAAAGAAACTTTTCCATGTTTGTGGGGTTGTGGCTAGTAACCCTGGCAACTCGATTGCCGCTAGCAATGCAGCTGTAGTTGGGTGAGGTGGTGTTACAGGTGCAAAAAGGCTGTGGTCAGTGGTTTCTATAAATTCAGTGTAGTCTCAGCTCCTAGGCTAGTGCTAGGTCCACATCTGCTTCATAAAACAAAAACAAAGCAAGGCAACCCAACAACTGCAAAAAACAAATACACCCCTACCAAAACACAATAAACAATGATCAGACAGGAGAAACAAAATTATATAAAAGAGAAACAAACACAAATACAAAAACAGTAGAACAAGACAGAAAAACTGATCAAAGCAATATCTGGATAAACAAGTCAGAGAAACGACAAAAACAAAACAGATGAAAGCAAAGAAGGAAAAGTAGCAAAAAGGTGAAAGAGAAAGAAAAGAAAAAAAATAATAGGACCGGCCGATTGGCGCATTGGTTAAAAACTGGCTTGGGACGCCAGAGGCCCCGGTACAGATCCCACATATGAGGGCCAGTGACACTGCCCTCTACAGCTAAGAACAGCTCCACCTGGAGCTGGGCTGCAAGCCCCGGCGATGGTGTAGGCTGCAGCCCCTGCTGCAGTGGGCTGCCAGAAGCTACAGTGAGTGGCTGGCAGCCAGTGTGAGCTGCCACTAGCCGGCGCCTGATCTGCCTCATCTGGGAAGAGTGCAATGATATCAACATGGGCCAGTGAAACAACGTCATCCGCAACCAGACTGAACAACAAAAAGAGAGCAACTTGTCTGTTCTCCTTCCCCAATTCCCCAATAAAATCTTAAATAATAATAATAAAGAAAAAAAGTGAGAATTAACAAGAAGAAAAAAAAAGGAGAAAAGAGATAAAAAGAAAGCTCTCCGTCCTCTTTAATCTGGAAACCACTTGCTCAGCAACAGAGAGTCTTTGGGCGACTCAGCACCAGCTAACTTGAGGGAAGGGCTCAGCGCATCATGAACCGGCCTCCCTCTAGGCATGCAGTGAGTTTCCTGAAATTAGCTGCTGTGTGCTCTGAAACTGTACTTACCACCAAAAATCCTCGCAGGTTGTTGTGGGCTGTCTGCTGCTGCAAAAAAAACCAACCCTCTCTGGCCTGTGAAGGTGGGGGCCAGGCACCAGGGGCTCAGGGTGCCCCTGACAACACAGCTCTAGGTGGGCAGGGCAGACCCCCAAGGCACCACGGGGTGGGCCCCAGCAAGTCAGAGCAGCATGCACTCCTGCACCAGCAACCAGCCCACACAAACTCGACAGGAATGCCCCAGCCAGATCACACAGGCACACAACTCTCAGCTCAACAATTCCAGGAAAACTCCCAGTGTCAGCCTATCTAAATCAGCTGCTCACATATCAGGCTGAGTAGCCCGACAGCCAATCACCAGCCTAGCAACTCTGTATGAGCAGTGCGGAGAAGAGGTACCCAAGGTGGCTCACGCACTTCTGTGTCTCAATGAACAGCTTGTAGGAGCTGGAGCGCACCTGCCAGGCGTTTCCCTGGCTACACAGCACAAGCAGGGCAAAGGCCGCATGGATGCACATGTACACATGCATTCCTGTGCCAAATTCACCAGACCAATGCAGCCCCAGACCTGACCCTCTATGGGAGGGCCCAACCCTGACAAAATGGCGCCCTCCTGTACACTACTCGAGTGCAAACTCCACACCAGGGTAACGATGGTCCCCAAACCTCTAGCTCCCACGCCAAAGGTGCTCACTTCAGTCCGTCCCCACAGGCTCCTGGGCCTGGCTCACACAGCTACTCCCTCCAGCAGGAACCAGGTGAGTGCTCACCAGCGAGCGAGTCCATGCGCTGACCCCACTGGTTCTCCAGCCGCCCTCAGCCTCACCGAGCTGAGCAAAGAGAGTCTTCACTAATTTACTGCCAACTATTGTGGAACTCCTCTTCCCGGCAAAGGAACTCTGGGCTGGTGAGCTTGGTGTGGGCCAAAAGGTCTCTCCCCCAACTGGAGAAGCCTCCCCACCACTCAGGTGTCCCTCACAGGGTTCACCCTCTCTCGTCTCTGCCCCTCCTACCAGACTCAACGTGGCCTCCTTTTTAAGTCCTTTGTTTAGAGGTTCTGTTCATCTAGTGTTCCAGGGACTTCCGGGGTTGAATGTTATATAAATTATTTGTAATTTTGGTGTGATCCTGGGAGGCAGTTGGCACAGCGTCTGCCTATTCCGTCATCTTACCAGAAGTCTTCAGTATTTTTTCAAATGTTCCCTAGATGATTCCTATTGTTGAATAGTAGCAGGAAAATTCAATCAAGCGATATTTTTCAGAGAAGGTAAGGTAGGTCAAAGCAAAATTTCAATTAATATAAAACTTCCATAGATTTATGTTTTGTAAAGCGTGTTACTAGATAACAAATAACCACTTTCTATTTAAATAATAGTTCCTAGAAGATAAACCCTGTCTTTTCTTTTTCTCCTTACCTTAGAATCTAGCACAACTGGGAAACAATATATTTTTTAATGTAGCTCCTTTTAGATGTGTTCTGAAAGAGATATACTGTATGTCAAATGCTCAGGAGTGAATACTGTTATATCAACATTACAATTTAACCTAAAGGCTTTTAAATATCCACTGTAATATATGTAATAGACGCTGTGAGGTTCATTTGTTGGCAGCATAAAAATATTCCATGTGCTTTTAAATGCCACATCATAGTTCAAAAGAAAAATACACTCACGATAGACATTTGTGATATTTTTAAACAGTTACAAAGATTTCTGTTCCAGAAAACTGTTACTATTATGACTATTACATAAAGCATATGCTGAAAATTATTTCTGTCTTAATAAATCTACACCTGTGATATGAGAAATTTGAGATCGCTATTTCTTTGCTGTAAGAAGTGCTATTTTCTCATCCTCCTCAGACCACTCTTGCCTGCAGTAGCTAACTATTCACATTCCTTTTTAGTAGTGCCATTAATTCCCTACTGGCATTCCCCATGCAGAGGTAGCAAAAGGGGATCCCAGATTAAACTCAAGTGGTTTTTCTTTCTATTGATGCTCAATAAATATTTGTAGAATGAATGAATGAACAAATGAATGAAATTAATCCATCTTCTTCCTATCCTTTTCTCAACAGGCACTGCCCTTTGTCTACATTCAGAAGAAATAATAAACATATAGATGTTATTTTAATTTAATACACATTTATTCCCCTAAGGGAATTGTGAATAGATATTATTCACATATTTTAGGGTTGAGGCTCACATTACCTTTCTAAATCTAAAAAGCAGATGATTATATCATATTAGGGTTGTTATCATCAATAATAATCATCATCAGGGCCGGCCGAGTGGCTCAGTTGGTTAAGAGCTCGCTCAAGAGTGAGAGCTGAGCTCTGAGCAACAGCTGTTCGAGGCCAGCCCGAGCTGAGTTGCCGTTGAGCTGCCAACAGGTGGCAGGATGGCTCAGCTAAAAAATAAAAAAAAAAAAAAAAAAAAAAAAAAAAAAAAAAAAAAAAAAAAAATCATCATCATTTTAATCCTTATCTTGAGGCAACTAGGCCATTATTTAAGCAAACAACAAAAGATAGAAATCTAGATTTATTTTTTTAAAGATTTTATCGGGGAATTGGGGGAGGGGAACAGCATTGGGGAATCGGGGAAGGAGAACAGACAAGTTGCTGTCCTTTATTCGTCAGCCTAGTTGTGCATGATGTTGCTTCACTGGCCCATGTTGGTATAGTCATTGCCCTCTTCCCGGATGAGGCAGATCGGTCGCAGGTCTCTGGATGGTCGCTCACCGCAGCTATTGGCAGTTCATGCTGGCTGCCAGTTGCTCATGCTGGCTGCCGGCCACTCACTGTAGCCTATGGCATCCCACTGCAGCAGGGGCTGCAGTCTACATCGTCGCAGGGGCTCGCAGCCCAGCTCCAGGTGGAGCTGTTGTTAGTTGTAGAGGGCAGTGTCACTGGCCCTCATATGTGTGATCTGAACCGGGGCCGCTGGCATCCCAAAACCAGCTCTTAACCAATGCGCCACTCGGCTGGCCCTAGCATGTGGTGGTTTTTTGTTGGTTTTTTTTGAGGGCAGAAATCCAGATTTTTTTAAAACTGACAGACTACAGGCAAGTATTCTTACATTTACAATAAGATTCACCACAGGATTCTTCAAATCAGCACTTCTGTAACTTCAGTTTGCATCAGAATTACCTGGGGTGGGCGTGGGGAGGCTTGTAAAACACATATTGCTGCATCTTGCTTCCAAGTTTTTGACTCTGTAGGTTTGTGATGGGGTCCAATAATTTGCATCTCTAACAAATTGTCAGATCATGCTGATGCTGCTGGTCCAGGGACCACACTTTGACTAAAACTCAATTAATATGAAAATTCTTCCATAGATTTATATCTTGTAAAGTATGTTACTAGGTAACAATCACTTTTGTGTTTATTTTTAAGTTTAATGTATTTTAGTAGCAAAGTTACAGGAACAGCACACAAGAAAGACAATATTAAAAACATGCACTTACACATAGGATAACTCAGTTTGAAAAGTATAGAAAATGGATGGAATCTACTGTATGATAAAAATGCCACAAACACCATTTAGTTGCCATCAATAAGAAATGTACTTGTTTTAAAAAAACTCAAATGCTGGTATTATCTAGAAAAATTTAACAGGTTTATTTATAATCATTATAAAGTTGAGCTGCTGAAACATGTTCACTGAAACATTTTGACTTGCATTAATGCTTTATGTGCCCACATTTATTGCGTTGTTGAAAAAGTCATGACATATTTTTTCTATGTTTTTTGTTGCAAAAATCCGTCATCACTTTTCTGACAACCCAATATATTAAAAATTCACTCACAAATGCAAACAGAAAAACTTCCAGCACCTGATTTCTGTCCCCTATTTTTCCACTTGCAATCATATACTTAGGTACCTTTTGACCCCATGGAAAAAAATTCCTAACATTTAGAACTACCAATAACAGGAAGAAGAAAATTATTTTTTTCTTAAAGAACGAAGTTTCCCATTATAGTGGATTCCTGAGCATGTTCTCCACGTATGTGGTGTGCTAGCTGGATGTCTTTTGGCATAACTGTTACATGTTTGGCATGGATAGCACACAGGTTGGTATCTTCAAAAAGGCCAACCAGATGGGCCTCACCTGCCTCCTGTGAAGCACCAATAGCTGCACTCTGGAAGCGCAGATCTGTTTTGAAGTCCTGAGAAATTTCTCACACCAGACACTGGAAGGCAAGTTTGAGAATCAGAATTTCAGTGGACTTCTGATAACATCTAATTTCACAGAGTGCCACGGTCCCAGGCCTGTAACAATGAGGTTTCTTCACCCCTCCAGTAGAGGGCATATTCTTGCTAGCAGCTATTGTAGCCAGCACTTTACCACCAGTAGATTTGCAGGCAGTCTGCTTTGTAAAAGCATGGTATACAGACCTTCTTACTTACCCTCCTTCTCCTTCAGCTGGTGCTCAGTGGCCTAGAGGCGTTAGAAAACGATGGCCAACAATCAATTTTTATTTAAATAATAGTAATATCTGAAGCGCTAAGTACTAAATAGGGATTTGAAGAGCTTCCTTCAATTAAGATGTTAAGAATTATATTATGCTGTAAGAAGTGGATACTTTCTTCCTGTTATAAAAATTTTGGTATTACTTTTGTAATAAATGTTTATTATTGAAAATTGAGAAAATATAGATAAGCAAAAAGAAGACTATAAAAATTGCCATGGCAATCTTATACCATTAATTTCTTTTATATATCTGCCCAGACGTTTTTCATTGCCAATAACTATATAGTATTTTCTAAAGCAATTGCAATATACATGTTTTGTGACTTGCTTTTCTCATTTAACAATATAAAATGAATGTCTTTGCATACATTGATATATTATTCTATAAAATCATTTTAAATGGTTGTATAGTGTTGCACAGGTATGCCACAATGTATCCAGTCCACTTTTAGTGGACACATCATTTTCATTCTTATAAATAACATTGGGATGCAAATGAGATAAAAACTCATCAGAAATTTGACCAGAAGTCCCTGCACTCACTATTCTCCTGCTGATTCCTGTCTAACAAACCTCACTCCTAAATAATTACTCTCCAACTTCAACTTCCAGTGATACTTCCAAACTTTAGAGTGTGTGAGAAACACCTGGTCAGTCTTGTATATTTGTTTGTTTTTAATGAAGATTCATAGGACTTAACTTCACAGAGTCTGATTCAGCAGGACTGATGTGGGGCCTAGGGATCTGCGTTTATAACAAGTTTCCCAGCTGATTCTACTGGTCTCTATTTTGAGAAACACTGCTTTGGTCCTTATGTCACATTTAAAATACATTCAACAGTAGTTTTCATTTACCTGCACACACTGTTGAAGGAAATGCTCTGAAATAAATAAATGCAGAAAATTTATCGCTCTGAACCAAATTTCTACTCCCAATAGCCAAAAGCTATTTTTAAAGTTCCTGTAGTTCTTATTACAACAAACCTAACATTCTAGTGCATAATTTCATCCCTAATGCATTTTTAAAAGAGAAACATTGTTAATGTTTTGCATGTTGCCAACAAAGGTTCCACTCTGCAGATGATATAAAGACCTAATTCCCCCAGACATGAATGACGTTTTCAAAGTTCTGAATAATCTCTCTATCCACTGTCACAGACTGCTCAGTTGGCTGAACTGCCCTCACCAGACAGAGTGTCCATTACTTTTAATGTGCATAACTCAGGGTTGAGGCTTGTAGGATTATGCCTGAAAGGGCTAAGCAGTTTGGGTGAGATTTCTTTCATGTTGCTTAAAATTCTATCCACAAATCCAATGCAGTTAATCAGGCTTTCTAGTGGCAATTGACAGGAAACAGACAACCCAGGGATATAAGCTGCCCAGAACAAACAGAACAGTACATAGACTGTCCAGTTTGTTCAGGGCCTGAAGTGATAAGCCACAAAGAAACAGATATTCTGAAACTCTGATGAAATCTTGTGAAATATTCCACAGTGGCAGGACAACATCCCTGCTCTAATTTCTGAAGGGAGACAAAGGGTACTTGAACACTGTGCTTCGGCCTAGGAAATCAATGGCAACTACCAGACCTTATTATCTTCCAAGAAATATTTTAAAACCTTAGAAAACTCACTTTCCTGTGGTTGATGGCTTTCAGCCTGAATACAAACAAAATAAAGTATTTTAAATCATATATCAACACACTGAGCCTTGCCGCAAAAAGCAGAAAGAAAGGCTACACACAGTCTTGTACCACAAAGTCTGTGTTGCTTATTCAGATGAACCACCTCATAGTGATATTTCTCTTATTCTGAACCGAACCAGCCCGAGGAGATCCAGTCTTACTCTTGCTATCCCTCAGTGCTTATAGAATATGTAGGAATTTTTTTCTAGTTCTTTCAAGAGTGTATACTGTAAGATCTCTGATTAAAAGGATTATGCCTTCCACTTCTTTTGTATCTCCACCAGCACAGTCACAGATGTGTGGTACTTGCATAATGAATTCATACCTCACACATGTATGCATACACACCCTTCTGTGGGTTTATTTTTTTGAACTGTAAATTTACTTTGTATGATGGTAAATAATGGAACTTTAATCTGAGCCAGTGGACTCATGACTTATTTGCGATAAGTTAATGTCATAAGCCCAGCATGCTTGGTCCTAACATGCTTTACGATATTTGCCGATAGACTCACATATAGGAAATAAGTATTTTCCCTGCTTCTAAAAGGATGGCACTCCAGGGCCCGCCGAGTGGCACGGTGGTTAAGTGCTGGCTTGGGAAGCCAGCGGCCCTGGTTCAGGTCCCATATATGAGGGCCAGTGACACTGCCCTAAAAAAATAAAAATAAAAAATAAATAAAAGGATGGCACTCCTGAAATGAAACAGGCACTATTAAAAAACCACCAAGTAATATAGTATCCGTATGTAAGTCTCATTATCATACTCATTTTCCTGTATCATGCATTACTCACATTTTCACAAATTAATACTCACATGAGTCTGCTAGGGAAAAAACAGGATTGTCTTTTTTTTTTTTGAGGGCAGTGTCACTGGCCCTCATATGTGGGACCAAACCGGGGCTGCTGGCTTCCCAAGCCAGCACTTAACCACCGCGCCACTCAGCCAGCCCCAGGATTGTCTTTTAAAGCTGTAATTATGGGGCTAGAGGCATATAGAGATAGGTGGTATAGTAGAAAGTGCACTGGACTGTGACTTAAGAGAAAGGGTTCCATTCCAAGATGGACAAGTGACCTTGAGCAAGTCATATTCCCTTTCTTGGCTTCAGTATTCTCCCCTGTGGAATGAAGAATGCTGGGCTAGATTTAGTCATTCACTATATATTGAATGCCTAGGAGGCCCTCTCCTGGGTGTTAGGAATATAGCAGAGAACCATTAAAATCCCTGTCCTCCTGGAGCTTACATTCTACTAAGGTAGAAATTCAATGAACTTCTAAAAGATTTGAAAATGATAATTTTAGATACTGGCATGTGGTATGAAGACAAATAAAGAAGGTTACGGTTATATAGAGGAAAGATAGGAGGGAGGGAGTGTGAAGCAATCATGACGATGTAGAGTGGGGAAGACCTCTCCGAGTTGATATCTGAATGAGGCCTGAATGATGAGAAAAAGATTGGTGCAAACAGATGGATGAAGAGTATTCCAGGTAGAGGGAACAGAAAATGTAAAATCTCTGAGCTGGAAACAAGCTTGTTTTTTATAAATAATGAGAAGGTCAGTATGTCTACAGTGGAATGAATGCAGAGGAGAGTAGTAGGAGACAGTGTTGAAGAGGTAGGTGGAGACCAGATCATGCAGGAACTTATAGATCATAGTGAGAGGTCTACATTTTATTCTGTACATCATCAAAAGTCTTTAGAGAAGGGGCTGGCCGAGTGGCTCAGTTGGTTAAGAGCTCGCTCAAGAGTGTGAGCTGAGCTCTGAGCAACAGCAGTTCGATGCCCAGCCCTAGCTGAGTTGCCGCTGAGCTGCCAACAGGTAGCAGGAGGGCTCAACTAAAAACAACAAACAAACAAACAAACAAAAAACAAATGGTTGGGCTGGCCAAGTGGCGCGGTGGTTAAGCACTGGCTTGGGAAGCCAGCGGCCCCAGTTCGGGTCCCATATATGAGGGCCAGTGACACTGCCCTCAAAAAAAATTTTAAACAAATAATAAAATAAAAGTCTTTAGAGAGTTTTGATCCAAGAATGACATGACCTGATCTATTATGGTAAGGATAAGAGTGGAAAGATGAGTAAGGAAATCACTGCAGTCAGAGGTGTTTTTGCCTATGATGATGATAGTGGATACAGAGAAAATAAAACAGATTTGGGATATATTTAACAGGCAAAGTAAACAGGACTTGCTAACTGATTCATTAGATGTGGGATATGAGGAAAAAAGGAGGAATTATAGATAACTCTTAGGGTATGAACCTGAGCAGTAACTGTCTAAAGGTTCTTGTTTCAGGCATCTCACCTATATTCACAACTGAGATTCACCTATCCTTTTCTGATTCTTCCCTTTCATGGTTTTATGATCAAGGTTATATTAGTCTCATAAACTAAATTGAGTAGCTTTATTTCTTTTTTTCTGAAATTGATAATGTAATTTGGATTGTTTAATCCTTGAAAGTTAGGGAAAATTTGCCAGCAAAATCACCTAATCGCCTGAAATTGGTGTCTTTTTTTGGAGGAGGGTTAATTTTTCTTACCAATTCAATATGTTTAAGGGTATTTGTTTATGAAAGTTTTCAAGTTTTTGAGACCATTTTGATACATTGTATATTCTCTTAATATGTACATTTATGTTTATTTTGTTGGCATAAAGTGGCTCCATAATATTCTATTTGGATTTTTTTCAAATCTTTATTTTATCTATCATTATATTGCCATTTTCATCATTTTCATTTCTAATATTACTTGCATATGCCTTTCTCGCCCTTTTTTATTCCCTAGTTCAACAAGCCTCATGATTAGCCTTAGAAGTAGGAGGCTGTAAGGAAAACAATTTAGAGAAGATATGAAAATATACGAGTTTAATAGAACAACTCCAATAATTCTCATTCATTTTTGGTATAGAGGGCTCATAAATTAGATGTGTAGGTGGATATGTAGGATGGGATGCTGTGACAATGGGGATATATATATATATATATATATATATATATATATATATATATATATATATATATATATATATATCTCAAAACCCCCAAGACATCACTTTATTCAGGTTCTAAGCTTGCTATGCTTACCACATACAAAGAGGAAATTCAAGTATTAAAAATACATTCAGAGAAGTACTTTTCAATTTAGAGCAGAACTGTCCAAGAGAAAAACAAATTACCCAGTGAATGTCAACAATGGCCATTAGTTGGTTATAGTATACAAATATGAAGAGAAGAATAGTTGCAAATAGAAGGCAAGAATACACAGGCAGGTTTTTTTTCAAGTTTTGTTCCAACATGTAGGAGATTTTCCATTTTACTATATCATTTTCTTAATTAAAGTTTATTGTGGTAAAAATTGTCCTTCGATAGATGGTTGGATAAAGGAGTTGTGGTATATGTACACAATGGAATACTATTCTGCCATAAGAAAAGATGAAATAGTGCCATTTGCAACAACATGGATGGATCTTGAGATTATAACACAGGCAGTTTTGAGTAACTTTCTGATTCAATAATCTTCCCCTTCTTGGACTCAACAGTCCAAACTATAGAGGGAAGTTTAGATCCAGAATGCTCTGAGTTTCAGTTCTGACTTTGACACTCACTAGTTGTATGACTTAGAAGGTCCATTTATCCTTTCTGTGTTTCATTAACATTTTCTGTAAAATAGGGATAATATAACTCACTTTAAAGGTCCAGGGTAATGCTAGAGGATGTACATTATTTGCCCTCTTTTACAAGAAATCTCAACCACCTTCTGAGAGAGTTAGTTCTTTAGATTTTGCTGTGGTGTTTACATTTCTAGCTGTTTCCAGAGTTCATTTCCATAAAAAGTCTAATGGATACTTTCCTTAGAAGAGTGATTTTTTAAAAAAAAAATAACTTCAGATCTTGGGTGGAACCACAAATGTTGGGGAGAGGAGAGAGAATAATACCCAACCAACATATATAAAGTTGACAACTTAGTGTATTGTTTTATTGAGCTGACTACATTTAATGAAAATTTTTTTTCACCACAATTGGTTAGCCTTGCCTAAATAAAAGCCCTTAAAATAGTTCACTTTCTCCCCTTAAAAGATTCACAAGTTAGCAGCAAACCTACAATGGAATAAAAAAATAGGGTATTATATTAAATACCATCAACCTTTAGCTCCTCCACAGCCAAAAAAGCTAAAGCTCTAATAGAACAATGAACTTGCTGAGCAGTATTTAATTTCCTGTTGTGTAATATTTAATTAAATTAATGCAGATCAATTTCAAATTGCATTGAAGATGCTCTTTTGAAGAGTAGCTTTTCAGTTTCCTTTGGGTAGAGTATATCCTTTGTAATCAGCTTATCTACTCCAGAGCATTTCCCACATTTTATAATCTGGTATCCTGTTTAATTTTTTTATTTACTTGTTGCCTTTTTCCTAGAATTTAATTAATGAAATAGATATAAAAGCATTTCAAATATAAAATATTCTACATTTTAACCTGACCTTAATTTCATTTACATTGGCCAAACTTGGAAATGACTGTTATCTATAACATCAGTAACATTTCTAAAATATATGTGTGTTCATATATGTGTACACACACACACACACACACACACACACACACACACACACACACACATAAGAGAATGTATCCTAAGAGTTATTGTTCATTGATTACATATGAGGTGTGATCAAAAGATATATTTGAATTTTAAAAAAGTTACAGTAAAAGACACATTGTCATTAATTCCCCTCAAAATACCTCCCCTCACTTCAAAAACAATTATTCCATCATTTTGCCACTTTCTGAAACAGTTCTGGTTGTCCTCTTTTTTAAAAAAAAATTTTATTGGGGAATTGGGGGAGGGAAACAGTGCTGGGGAATCAGGGAAGGGGAACACACAAGTTGCTGTCCTTTTGTTCTTCAGTCTAGTTGTGGAGGACATTGCTTCACTGACCATGTTGGTATTATCATTGTGCTCTTCCCAGGTGAGGCAGAATGGTCGCCGGCTTCTGGACAGACGCCCACAGCGGCTCTTGGCAGCTCACGCTGGCTGCCGGCCACTCACTGTAGCCTATGGCAGCCCACTGCAGCAGGGGCTGCAGCCTAGCTGTCGCCAGCCACTCTCAGCATCCCAGCTCCAGGTCGAGCTGTTGTCCACCATCTTAGCTGTAGAGGGCAGTGTCACTGGCCCTCATATGTGGGACCCGAACTGGGGCCGCTGGCCTCCAAAGCCAGCGCTTAAACACCGCACCACTCGGCCGGCCCCACTGTAATGTTTTTATTTGACAGAAATTGCCATATACCAGAAGCAATGTGTGACATGGAACATTGTCATGATGTAGGATGATTTATGGCACATTTTATAAGACACCTTCTTTCAACTGTAGCTCATACCCGACTGTCTGCACTGAGCAAATTGAAACTTGTCACACACTGTTACTAAGGTTTGATGCTCTGCTTCCCATATTGAAGATCCCTGCCTTTCCATTAGATGGCACTTGGCAGCAGCATTCACAGTATTTTGTCATCACAACAGAAAGGCTCTGTGTCACACATTGCTTATGGCAATTTCTGTCAAACTAAAACATTACGGTGTGTACTCATCCACCTTATTCACCGGATCTGGCACTGTGTAACTTCTCGCTCCTTCTCAAAATCAAAATGACCATGAAAGGTAAACATTTTGAATCAATTCAGGACATCGAGGCAGCCATGACAGAAGAACTAAAGACACTCACCAAAGAGGACTATCAGAACTGCTTCAGAAGTGACCAAGAAAGATGGTATAATTGTGTTTGAAATGAGGGGAGTATTTAGGGGGATTAATGGTAATGTGTCTTTAACTGTAACAAACTTTAAAAAAATTTAAACATTCACCATATTTTTTGATCATACCTTGTAGCTTCCATTCAGGAACTGCAATGTCTGTCAGTGCTAAATATAAAACCTGTTAGCCTTAAAGCTGAGAGATTTTTTTTAAAGAATATATACTTGGATATTTAAGTAGATCCAGATAGAATTTTCAAAGTTACCAACATTTTTACTGGCTGGAATAGGATTCAAAATAGACCAATTGCTACTAACCTAGAGAAATGTTTTTTTTCTCATTCCCTATAAGGGCTCACCCAATCTGTGTCAGAATTCAAAGAATGACAAAAAAATTCTCTTGGTTGATATAAGTTGGAGGTTAACAGTAGTAATTTGTGAAAAACAGCATCTCAGAACTTTTTCCATTATTATTTCATCTACTGTGCCAAAAAGTACTTCATTTGATAAGAATTATTTTTCACCTCCCCAGTCTCTGTTATGTCAAAAGCTAGAGGTGGCTAGGAAGACAGAGTTCAATTTCCTTCTCGCCTTGGCAGTCCCCTCCCAGAAATCAAGAAGCTATTTCAATTCTATAACATTCACACCAGGAGAGTACAGCTGAAGAGAACTCATAGAAATGCCAACATAAATGTAATTTGATCCTGGGTTCAGATTCTGATGATAGAAGGAAACAGCTAATAACTGTTTTCAACAGTCAAAGCAAAGAAGGAATCAGATTCAGGAATGTCTTCATTAATATCTCACAGGAGATGGGGATGTTATTTATATTATAGAGCAAAGATGACAGTGTCAGTGAAACATAGGCAACAATGGGGATGAGAAGGGCTACCATTTGTTGAATGCCTAACAGGTAACAAGCACTATGTGAGGTGTGATCAGGAAATATGTTGAATGCTACTACTGAGTGCAATCCAATGGAAAGACAGGGATCTTCAATATGGGAAGCAGAGCATCAAACCTTAGTAAAAGTGTGTGACAAGTTTCAACTTGTTCGATACAGTCAGTTGGGTGTGAGCTACTGTTGAGAGAAGGTGTGTTTTAACACGTGCCGCAAATCATCCTCCATCATGACAATGCTCCATGTCCCATATTGCTTCTGGTATATGGCAATTTCTGTCAAATAAAAACATTACAGTGTGTCCTTATCCACCTTATTCCCCAGATCTGGTACTGTGTGAATTCTGGCTCTTCCCCAAAGTCAAAAATACCATGAAGGAAAATGTTTTGAATTGATTCAGGACATAGACTAGGCAGCCACGACACGGCAACTAAAGACACTCATGAAAGAGGACTTCCAGAACTGCTTCAGGAAGGGGCAAGAAAGATGGAATAACTGTGTTCAAAGCAAGGGGAGGTATTTTGAGGGGGATTACTGGCAGTGTGTCTTTTATTGTAATAATTTTTAAAATTTAAACATTCACCATATTTTGTGATCATACCACCTATAATATTGCTGCATATAATCCTAACAATGACCTAGTAGCATGGGAACTGTTACTTCCATTGCACAGACTATAAGGTGCACAAAAGTTTATTTTCTTGCCTGAGATCACACAGGTAGTGAATGACAGGACTGGAATTTGCAACTAGGTCTTTTTGGTTTCAATGGCCCCACTCTGTCTCTGTTACTTTCATAAGGCATTCACTAACATATCACTATGAGAGAGTGTCAGCTATGTTTCGGGCACCAAAAGTTTACCAGGTACTGAATATAGGACTGACAAATCAAATGGCCTCTCAAAATACATTTTCTAATGGACAGCAACCAATTCCCCAATCATCTGAAAATTAGAAAGTACCAATGAGCTTTGGGGATGGTTGTCAATGCAGCATGACTGCAGCAAGAGTTGACTGTTACACCCTTTCACAAAACCTCTCCCTCTCAAGAGTCTATGTATGCTGAGAATGTCTGCTCTAGAATGCTTTACTATGTAAGTCCAGTGTGCTTCTCTATGCCTCACTCATATTTTTGAAGATTACTTTCTGAACTCAATTTTACATAAATCAAATGCTATATTTCCACCAGTTTACATTATAATGTTTGCGGTGCTTTATCTTCGTTTCACCTGACAATTCCTAACACTTTAACTATTTGTTTCTCTGCTCCACAGTTTTCTTCTGATGAGTAGTCAATGATCAAGAAACATATGCTTAAAAGTATGAAGGAAGAACCTCTTAAAGGAACCCTGCAGTGAATCCATTTGTAAATTGAAGAATACTTCTGTAATGAAAACAACATTTTCCTTATTTATCTCTTTGGTAAGCTTGAAATATTGATACCTGGGTCTCTGAAAGCAGGGTAGCCAAATTACCAAGCCTGCCTCTAGAAAAAGTGCAGTATTTATTTTGATGTAAAATAAAAAATAAATTTTTTTAAATAAATTTTTTTAAATTAGTTTCAG
Source organism: Aselliscus stoliczkanus (assembly GCA_033961575.1). Taxonomy (NCBI): domain Eukaryota; kingdom Metazoa; phylum Chordata; class Mammalia; order Chiroptera; family Hipposideridae; genus Aselliscus; species Aselliscus stoliczkanus. The sequence continues at coordinate 55,692,138 of CM066737.1, forward strand.
GAGTACAATGCAGTGCAATAGTTATACTTTTGACCCCTCAAAGTGTCAACACCCCTCTCCCAATTTACTACCCCCCCATATCATACATATCTATTACAATTCCCTTGACTCTACTCCACGCTATACACTATATCCCATGGAGATATATATATATATATATATATATATATATATATATATATATATATATATTCAATTACAGTTGGCATACAATAATATACAACATCAGCTTCAGGTGTATAGTGAAGTGATCAAGCCTTACTCCATCCATGAAGTGGTCTCCCTAACAAGACATGTGACCATCTGACACCCCACAAAATATTTATAATATTATTAATTATATTCCCCAAAGAGTCTTTCATATCCTTGTGGCAATATTGTAGTTACTTATTTATGCTGTCTAATCCCTTCCTCTTCTCCCTTATCCCCACACTCCTCCCAACTAGCAACCATCAGTTTTTCTTCCATAGCTCTAAGACTGTTTCTGTTTCCTTTGCTCGTTCATTCAGTTTTTCAGATTCCACATATATGTGAGATCATATGGCATTTGTCCTTCTCCGACTGACTTATTTCACTTAACATAATGTTCTCTAGGGCCATCCATATCGTTGCAAATGCCTGTTGGCCATCTGTATGTCCTCTTTAGAGAAATGCCTCTTCACAGCCTCTGCCCATTTTTTATTTGGGTTGTTTGGTTTTTTGGTGTTGAGTTTCATGAGTGTTTTATAAATTTTGGATATTAACCACTTATCAGATATATCATTGGCAAATATCTTCTCCCATTCAATAGGCTGCCTTTTTGTTATACTGATAATTTCCTTTGCTGTGAAACAAGTTTTAGGTTTGATGTAATCCCATATGTTCATTTTTTTCTTTTATTTACCTTGCCTGAGGGGATATATCAGCAAAATTATTACTCCGGGTAATGTCTGCAAATTTACTCCCTATGTTTTCTTCTAGGAGTTTTATGGATTCAGGTCTTACATTTAAGTCTTTAATCCATTTTGAGTTTCTTCTCATATATGAGGTAAGTAGGTGGTCCACTTTCACTTTTTTGCACATGTCAGTCCAAATTTCCCAACACCATTCATAAATAGACTATCTTTACTCCAATGTAAATTCTTGCTTCCATTGTCTTTGATTAAATGATCATATGGGTTTATTTCTGGGCCCTCTTTTCTGTTCCATTTGTCTATATGTCTGTTTTTATGCCAGTACCATACTGTTGTGATTACTGTAGCCTTGTATCATGATTTGATTTCAGGTAATGTGATACTTCCCACTTTGTTCTTATTTCTCAAGATTGCCATGGTTATTCAGGGTCTTTTATGGTTCCATATAAATTTTAGGATTCTATGTTCTATTTCTGAGAAAAATGTCCTTGGTAGTTTGGTAGGAATTGCACTGAACCTATATATTGCCTTAGGTAGCATTGACATTTTAACTATATTAATTCTTCCTATCCATGAAAATTATATGTATTTCCATTTATTTGTATCTTCTTTGATTTCTCTTTCAGTGTCTTGTAATTTTCTGAGTACAGGTCTTTTACTTCGTTGGTTAAATTTAATCCTAGATATTTTATTTTTTTAAGCAATTGTAAAATTGATTGATTTCCTGATTTCTTCTTCTGATAGTTTATTATTGGTATAAAGAATGTTACTTATTTCTGAATATTAATTTTATATCCTGCTCCCTTACTAAATTCATTTATAAGTTCTAGCAGTTTTTGATGGAGTTTTTGGTATTCCCTATATACAGTATCATGTCATCTGCATATAAGGACAATTTTCCTTCCTCCTTTCCAATTTGGATGCCTTTTATTTTATTTTCTTGTCTGATTGCTGTAACTAGAACTTCCAGAAATATGTTGAATGGAAGTGGTGAAAGTGGGCACCCTTGTCTTGTTCCTGATCTTAAAGGGAAAGCTTTTAGCCTTTCCCCATTGAGTACAATGTTTGCTGTGGGCTTATCATATATAGCCTTTATTATGTTGAGATATGATCCCTGTATTCCCACTGTGCTAAGAGTTTTTATCATAAATGGCTGCTGGATTTTGTCAAATGCTTTTTCTGCATCTATTGATATGATCACATGATTTTTATTTTTCATTTTGTTAATGTGATGTATTACGTTAATTGATTTGCAGCTATTGAACCAACCTTGCATACCAGGAATGAATCCCACTTGATTGTGGTATATGATATTTTTAGTGTGATGCTGGTTTCGGTTTGCTAGTAGTTTGTTGAGGATTTTTGTATCTATGTTCATTAGGGATATCGGCCTGTAGTTTACTTTTTTGTAATATCTTTGTCTGATTTTTGGATCAGATTAATAGTGGCCTCATAAAATGTGCTTTGGAGACTTCCCTCCTGTATTTTTTGGAATAGTTGGAGGAGAATAGGTATTAATTCTTTTTTGAATGTTTTATAAAATTTACCTGTGAAGCCATCTGGTCCAGTACTGTAGTTTGTTGGAATCTTGTTGATTACTGATTCAATTTCTTTGGTAGTAATCAGTCTGTTCAGAGTTTCTGTTTCTTCTTGGTTCAGAATTAGTAAATTATAGCTACATTTTGGTTGCTGAAAATTTAGTACGATACTTCCATCTCATTTCATGTGAACAGTGTTTATATAAACATCCTTGCAACTGAAGTCAAGGTATATAACTGACAAGCCTCCATTTCTGGTTAACATTTTGTTCTAGCAACGAAAAATACCAAACAGACATGGTAGGGTTTTGCAGATTCCATTGCAGTTAGATGCCCAATTAATATTTATGGAATTTATTTGGCAGAAAACTGAAACGGATTACAGTCTTACATCTGTCACCTACTAACTGTGTGACTTTAGGCAAATCACTTAGCCAGCATAAGTTTTCTTTAATTTGGAAGGTGGGGGAGGATGCTTATGAAAGGAAGAGACCAAATTTTATTTATTTTTACATTTCCAGTTATGCAATATATACAGAAAATAGTTCAGGGTGAAAGAAGACAAAGAGATAGAAAAGAGAAGTAGAGATACAGACACAAACTGGTCTGTTCTTATTTTGTCCAATTCTTGGCTGCCCTGCAGCTACTGTCAGGTAAGGAATCTAAAGAGAAAGAACCAGTTCATCCATTACATCCATAGTTAAGTATAATGATAGTAACTTTAAAACACTGTGCTACCTTAGAATAGTGTGTACCAATTGACTGATTTCTTGCTACTCTTCATAAAATATTCTTGAGTCCACTTAATAAAAAAGCAGCATTACAATATAATATACCCAGCTTTCCTTATTTGCAATACAATTAAAGTTTTTAATTTTTTTGTTGTTTTAAGGAAAACAATAATTCCCAATGTTTTATAGTAGTGACTGTCAATAACAGATGTGGTTTGGGAGGTCACCAGGCTTTAATAGTGCAGCCAGGGAATTCTCAGTAATATTCAGTCTGGGATACAGAAGACATAACAAGAATACCTTTTACCCTATAGAAATGCTTGAGATTTACTTGAGATTTTCTTGGCATGCAATTGATTTCTATAGCTATAAATAAATGTATATGATATCTAACAACCCTGATTTTGAGTGAATTTATATAAATTTAAACCATATACAATCATCTAATATAAGATATTAATTATGCAAAAAGCAAAAAGACTCAATATAACGATTTTCAGGCAACAAACAGTTATATCTAAATATGCTATTGTACCAAGCATATTAGACATTGTAAAGGAGACTATGTTTAAAACAAAAGTGAGGGCCGGCCCAGTGGCACATTGGTTAAGAGCTGGTTTGGGATGCCCCGGTTCAGATCCCACATATGAGGGCCAGTGACAGTGCCCTCTACAGCTAAGAACAGCTCTACCTGGAGCTGCTGCTGTGCGAACCCTGGTGATGGTGTAGGCTGCAGCCCCTGCTGCAGTGGGCTGCCATAGGCTAAAATGAGTGGCCGGCAGCCAGCATGAGCTGCCAATAGCCACGGTGAACGACCATCCAGAAGCTGGCGACCGATCTGCCTCATCCGGGAAGAGCGCAATGACAATACCAACATGGGCCAGTGAAGCAACATCCTCCACAACTAGACTGAAGAACAAAAAGACAGCAACTTGTCTGTTCCCCTTCCCCTATTCCCCAACACTGTTCTCCTCCCCCAATTCCCCAATAAAATCTTAAAAAAACAAACAAACAAAAAATCCAAAAAAACAAGTTAGACAAGTCCTGGGATGGTAAATATATACTGGCATGTATGACAAAGAATTAATATTTGTGTATCACCTGTATTATCATATTTGGCTTCAAATAATGAGGAGAAGTAGGAATTATTGTCTCCATTTTATAGGTAAAGAAAGGATCCAAAATTTTAAGCAATTTGCTCAAGACAATGAAACCAGAAATTGGCATAGGAAGGATTTGATCTCAGGTCTGACTGGTATCACTGGTGAGCTCCAAACACATGACCATGACAAGAAGTTTCCAGAGATTAAAAAACTATTGCAAAATACATTATTTTATTTGATCTCATATGCAAAGTTCACATATTGATATGATAACCAAAACCACAGGTTTAAATAATGATAAAAGAATTCTCTCAATAAATATAAAAACATGAATTCTCAGTGACAGTAAACCCTTGTGACATAGTTTTATGGGCAGCTACTTTTCTTTCTTAGTGGTACCTCTTACAATCAATGGGAACTTAGATGTGATGAAATACAGCAATAATTTCTATGTAACAAATAAGGAAAGTTTTAAATTTTGTTTTGTTTTAAGGAAAAAAACACATGAGGACTTAGAAACCATATTTTCAAGTTAACTAAAAAATGGGGTTAAATGATTATGAAGGTGCTTAGTAATTTTTTAATTTTAATAAAATGTATTGGGGCAACATTGTTTAATAACATTAGATAAGTTTCAAGTGTACAACTTTATAATACAATATCTGTATACTCCATTTTGTGCTCACTACTCAAAGTCTAGTCTCTTTCTGTCACCATATATTTGACCCCCTTCATCCTCTTCATCTTCCCCTACAATGTATTAATAGTAGCTTTGTATTCACCATTTCTGGTGGCCTTTCCCATACTTCTGATTTCTAGAGAAGCAAGGTACCATTACATATGGTTGAACCAACATAGAGGGCTAGAGAAAAAGTGCTAGGAGCATGCACATGACAAGAGGTCATTTGAGCTGGAGTAGTTATGTAATATTCATGGACACAGTAAAACATAAGCTGAACCATTTTATCAAGGGAGGCATGAGGGGATCTGGGTAGGTTTTGAGGAGAATGAAGGACATTCTATGCAGATAAATGCTCTACACAAGGACATTAAAGAAAGGATGAGCATGTGGTATTCAGAGAGCAGGGAGACCAGCCAGGCCAGAGGAAGATTGTAAGGGGAAGAAAGGAAGCTACAAGAACACATTAATTATGTATGGCATAAAATGGTGGGCACATCACCTACAGATTCATGGTCAGTATCTGAAATGTTGGGTCAGTTTTACTCAGAACAGAGAAAGAACCAGGTGAAATCAAAGTGAGACTGTTTTTTGAATTTCCATTCATACTCTTAATTTAAAATATAGAGGTAATTCCATTTTCTATGAATCATGCCCTCAGGGAAGATAACTCTTTGAAGTTAAGAGGAATAAGCAAAATAAAATGTATAATGATATTCAAAATAAAAATGTTATTGAGAATATAGCATGTATGTCACTCAGAAAGACATAGGAAAATATATTCAGGAGCAATAAACTTCAAGTTAAATAAATAGCATTAAAGCTTATAACAAAATTACAGACAAGTAATTCAAGCTCTCTCAAGGGCCTTACATACTTCAAGGAAAACATCTTCCAATTATCATAAAAAGCCTTCTCCAATTTTCACAGTTCATCTATAATAAGCTGATTGCAAATGTAAAACGTATAGCCCAGGTAAAATGCATAGTCAGCTGTAACCATAAACTCCTGTGTAATGACAAGCAATTGAAACAGCAATACTAATACTTAAGCTATTTAATTCAGATTGTTTGGCATTTATACTGATACTCCTGCTGGAAGGAAGAAACACAAAATATTTGTCCTGAACAAGTATATTCTTATTATTAATTGTTTATCACACAAAAACAACTCATCAAAAAAATCAACAGCAGAAAAAAACCCCACCAAAATGATACTTTGACTACAGTGCTAATATAAGAGTATCATTTTCTTAAATGTATTTCCTGGAATTATCATCAATGGAGTGCCCAAAGGGAAAAATAAAAAAGAACAAAAGAAAATGTTGAGCTCAGAGATTAAAACAAAGAATCCAAGAGAAGGTTTGTGAATGTGTAACCATTAAAAGCATTCATGGGGGAAAAAAGTCGATTTTAAAATTTCATTATGTAGTGTCATTGTGCAAAATCGGCACGGGGTAGGAGTTCTGGCTGCGTATCTAGTTTCTTAAGAGTTAAGCAAAATGCAAACTTTTCTGCCTAGACAAGGAGGTAGTACTGAAGGCTGATTTTGGACAGGCCAAGCATTTTTTTGGAGTAAACCTGTAAATTTTACAGGGATGTCCATGTCGTCAAGGGTTTCCAGTGGCCTTCTCATTAACACACACCTTAGTCTTTTGGGACCAATGTCTTTGGTTATTTCATTCATCAACACACCCACTTAGTTGCTAATTCCCTATTATATATCAGCCCCTGCTTGGTCTCTTCCTTCAAAAAACTTACCTTCTAGTGGGGTAAACAGCTGTGGAAGTAAAGGAAAGAGAGATCACATCTACCTAGGAGATGGAGGTGAGGGCAGTTGGAAGAAAGCCAATGTTTTCTTCAAAGAGGAAGTGATTCTTGAGTTGTCTTGAAAGATGAGGAGTTCTCCAAGACAATAAAAAGAAATCCCAAGCAGTGAAATGACATAAATGAAATCCCAGAAGTATGACCAGTCTTGGTGTTTTGGGAATTACAGTTATGCCTAATTAATAGGTCTTGGGTTTAGCCCAGGACCCTCATTTTCCCTGAAAAATTCAACATAACTCAGAAACTCTAGTATCTCACAATTCTCAGTAAAGGAGGTTTACTATATAAGTCATATCTACACAACATTGTTTCGCAGATAAATGACTTGATTTACTAAAGAGCAAGAGAAATAAAAGGATAAAATACCTTCAACCAACTTCAAACAAGCTCTGATGCTATGATGTGAAGACCAGAGGTTATGGTTGTTCTGATTCCCCTCTAAACATATGGCAGCTGAGGGGTTAGAATGGGGAGCTTCCTCGCAGGACTTCTGGCTTATAAATAAGTCCTTCTCATAAGGTTTGAGGAATGCTTCCGAAATCTAATTTCAATGATACCTGTTTCTTGTGTGCATACACTCAAAACCCTATGGGCCATTGTTCCCTGAAGTTCCCTCTCCCTCTCTGATTAAGAAAGTAGCGACATCACTTCTTTCTTCTCCCAGTAGCCCTAGAGCCAGGGCAGGTCAACTTCAGAACAGTACCCTCTTAGCCCAATGCAGTTTTTCCTCTGTATCTAAGAGTCTGTTTCTGTTTACTTTGCTGGTTCATTCAGTTTTTCAGATTCCACATATAAGTGAGATCATATTGTACTTGTCTTTCTCCGACTGATTTATTGCACTTAACATAATAGTCTCTTCACAACATTATCAATTACATTCCCAGAACTGCCCCCCATATCCCTGAGGCAACATTGTAGTCACACACCTATGCTGTCCAAAACCTTCTCCCTCTCCCTCATTCCCACCCCTACCAGCCAGCAATCTGCTTGATACGATTTCAATCTTCTTAAATTTACTGAGACTTGTTTTGTGGCCTAACATGTAGTCTATCTTGCAAAATGTCCCATGTGCACTTGAGAAGAATGTATATTCTGTTGTTTCAGGGTGAAATGCTCTAAAAATATCCACGAAGTCCAGCTAGTCTAAAGTGTCATTTAAGGCCACTCTTTCCATGTTGATTTTCTGTCTAAAGGGTCTGTCCATTGGTGACAATGGGGAGTTGAAGTCCCCTACTATGATAGTGTTACTGTTGATCTCTGTCTTTATGTCTGTCAAAATCTGTTGTATATAATTAGGAGCTCCTATGTTTGGTGCATAGGTGTTTATTAAAGTTATAGTGCCATTCTTTGTCTTTTATTGTAGTCTTCATTTTAAAGTCTATTTTGTCCAAAATAAGTACTGCTACTCCAGCCTTTTTTTCTCATTTCCATTTGTATGAAATATCTTATTCCATCTGTAAACAGCATATACATGTGTCCTATTTTCTTATCCACTCAGCCACTCTCTGTCTTTTGATTGGAGCATTTAGCCCATTCACATATGTATTGACATTTTGTTATTCATATTCCTGGTCTTCCTAGGTTAGCTTGTTTACCCCTTTCTTTTGTTTAAAAAAGCCCTTTTAACATTTCTTGCAATGCTTGCTTGGTGGTAATGAATTCCTTAAGCTTATTCTTTTCTTTATTTCTCCTTCAATTTTAAGTGACAGATGTGCTGGGTTGAGCAATCTTGGTTGTAGGCCTTTATTTTGTGTCACTTTGAATATCTCCTGCCACTCCCTTCTGGCCAGCAGAGTTTCTGTAGGCAAGTGTGCTGTTAGTCTAGCAGTTCCTTTGTATGTAACCTGCTGTCTTTCTCTTGCTGCTTTTAGGTTTCTGTCTTTGTCTTTAACATTTGCCATTTTAACTATGATGTGTCTTGGTATGGACCTGTTTGGGTTCAGCTTGTTTGGAACTCTCTGCACTTCCTGGGCATGTATGTCGATTTCCTTCACCAGGGTAGGGAACTTTTCAGTCATTATTTTTTCAAATACATTCTCGACCTCTTGCTTCTTCTCTTCTCCTTCTGGTATTCCTATGGTTGTTGTGCTTCATATTGTCCCATAGGGCTCTTAAACTATTTTCATTATTTTTTATTCTTTGGTCTTTTTGTTGTTCCAACTGGGTGATTTCTGCTATTTTGTCTTCCAAATCGCTGATCTGCTCTTCTGCTTCATCTACTCTACTGGTGATTCCTTTGAGTGTGTTCTTCATTTCAGTTATTGTATTCTTTAGTTCTAACTGGTTGTTTTTTTATGATTTCTCTATCCTTCCTTATGTCTTCACTAAGTTTGTTAAACATTCTTATCATCAGTGTTCTAAACTCTGTCTCTGAAAGGTTGGATCCCTCTGTTTCATTTAGTTCCATTTCTAGAGGTTTCTTCTGATCTTTTACTTGTGACATGTTTCTTTGTTTCCTCACTCTGGCTGTCGCTGTGGGATTGCTTTGATGTATTTGATAGATTACCAGGAGAGCCCTAGCTGGGTCACACAGGCACACAGCTCATGGCCCAACACTCCCAGGAAAACTCTCAGTCTCAGCCTGTCCCAATCAGCCGCTCGCTGATCAGGCCAAGCAGCCTGACAACCAATCACCAGCCTGACAACTCTGCATGCACAGTGTGGAGAGCCGGGATCAGAGGCAGCTCATGCACTCCTGTATCTCAGTGAGCAGCCTGTTGGAGCCATAGGGCACCCAAACGGCATTTCCCTGGCAACGCAGTATAAGCTGCGGGGAGGATGGGGATCCAAGGCTGCATGCTCGCACGCGCACACACACTCCTGCGCCAATTCCACCAGACCAATGGGATCCTGGAACTGACCCTCTGTGGGAGGGCCCAACCCTGACCAAATGATGCCCTCCTGTACACCAATCACGTGCAAGCTCCACACCAGGGGAACAATAGTCCCAAAACCTCCAGCTTCTGCACCAAAGGTGCTCAGTTCAGTTCCTCCCTGCAGGCTCCTGGGCCCGGCTCACACAGCTACTCCCTCCACCAGGAATTGGATGAGTGCTCACCAGCGAGTCTGTGCGCTGGCCCCACTGATTCTCTAGCCGCCCTTAGCCTCACTGAGCCTGGCAAAGAGAATCCTCACTAATTTCTACTGCCCGCTATCGTGGAACTCCTCTTTCCGGCAAAGGAACTCTGAGCTGGTGAGCTTGGTGTGCAGCCGGAGGGTCTCTCCCCACACTGGAGAAGCCTCCCCACGGCTGAGGTGTCCCTCATGGGGTTCGCCCTCTCTCATCTCCGCCCCTCCTATCAGACTTGACGTGCGTGGCCTCCTCTTTAAGTTCTTTGCTTAGAGGTTCTGTTCATCTAGTGTTCCGGGGACTTCCGGGGTTATATAAATTATTTGTAATTTTGTTCTGATCCTGGGAAGCAGTTAGCACAGCATCTGTCTATTCCACCATTTTACCGGAATTCCTAAGCATTTCTTTTTTAACATATTATGGTTCAAGAAATTTGATGTAACAAATAATCACAAAACATAAGAACAGTTACAAGGTACAAGAAATTTTATGTATGGGTAACAAATTTACGATATTTATGCATCATAGATGGTCAAGAACTCTTTATCATTGCAAGTTCATCATAAGTTCAACAAAACTGATTATCATATTCCAGGGTATTATTTTTGCATACGGATATTATTATTGATTTCGAGAGTTACATTTTTAAATCTTAAGCATAAATAAAAGAATTAAAAACATTTATATAGATGCAGAATTAGTACAACCCATGTATAATGTGTATTCTTTTTTCCCCCTCACATTATCAACAGCAAAATGTGATAAATCCTTTCAGAATGGCTGCAAAAGAACAAAACTGTGTTTCTACTCCTATACACTGAATTCTCTCTGTAGATATTGTACACTAGTAGGTCAATTCTCTCACACTTAATTTTTGATTTTGGTTATACGTATTAGTATGACACCTCATTACAACTCTGATGAAAGTGGATACATCTAGGAATGGGTATATTGGGGAAAACAATGGAAAGTTCTTACAATGGGAATCTATTCAACTTTCTTTCTATTTTTTTGAAAGGCTGCCACTTACAGTCATTAGTTTACCAAGCATATTTGCATTTCCAAGAATGTAATTTTTTTCACAAATTTGCCATTTTATGCCAAGCCACCAAACTTTCATTTGCATTTATCAAAGGAGAATTCATGAATTAGCTTTTTCAAGATAGGGTTAACTGGTTAAAACAACAAAAACCACAATAACAATATAGATATGCTATCTATTCTTCTCTCTAATTCCTTGACATATTCATTTTATCTGGTTATCCATCATGTACTCTAGTATTACATGCTTAAAATTCTATAGGAAAATTTCCCAAATAAATATTCGGTGAAAATCAAGTTGCAAAAGATACATTTGCTTGTCTGACATTAAGTTGAGAATGACCACTCAGAGTAAAGGTGTATCTTAGCCTCTAATCCCTTTTGTTTATTTTCTATTTGTCCCCTTCTCTGCTGTTGCCATAGTACCAAGGCAACAGCAGATCACAAGATCACAAGAATTTAACAAAAACAATGGATAGAAAATCCAGAGTGTGATTAAAATCACTTTGTTTTGGCACTGGCTTTACAGACAAAATGTGATGTCTGAGGTAATTTTTCTATTTATTATGCCACTTTATTAAGGCAATTTTAGTAACTGGATACAGATACATTCAGCCCTCCCCTATTCATATTCCTTTCAATCATGCAAGCATGAACATAAAAAATTATCTTTCTTTTCTTTTGAAAATTTATAAAGGGGTGAGAGAGGGGTGGAGAAGCACATTATTTTAAATCATATTTTTAAATTAATTCAGGACAAAAGACCACAGCTTCAGCCAAAGTATGTGAAAGGCAGTGCAGTAAAAGGTCAATCCCAGAATTTTGTTTTCCTGATTCTTACTTGAAATAAGAATTTAAAAATTATACCTTTCATGTAATTTAAAAAAATCAATTTATTCTCTGCAGCTGAAGGTTGCCAGAGGGGTTAGAGGTTTGGGGGCTGGGTGAAAAAGGTGAAAGGATTAAAAAATACAAATTGGTACAAAATAGTCACAGTTACAAAATAGTAACAGGGATGTGAAGTACAGCATAGGGAATATAGTCAATAATGTTGCAACAACTATATATGGTGCCAAGTGGGTACCAGACTAATTAGGGTGATCACTGCATAGATTATCTAAATGTCAATCTGTTATACTGTGTTTTTGAAACTAATATAAAATAATTAGACTGAAGGTCAACTGTGACAGAAAAAATTAAATAAATTTTTAAAATCAATTTAGTTTGGTGTCATTTGCAACTGTTAATGGAAGCATATCTATACTTGTCTCTCATTCAGCATGCTACATGAAATATATGTAGTTCAGAGTAGTCCTCCTTACATAAAATCAACACAAGTGACCCGAGGGAATCCCTTTTTTACCACAAGACTTGTACTGGTGTTTCCAACTTTTATTAGTGCCAACCCACTATTATTTTACCCTCTCCTAAAGATTTCTGCATGGAGGCACACAAGCACACACCTAGTCAGATTTACCCCCGAAATCAGCTTCCATGGAAACCAAGTAGGTCACTTATTGAAAATTAGGGCCTCTTGTCTCCTGCAGGATTTCCTTTGCAACCTTCACTCCCCACCCCTACACCCCTGACACAACCAATCACTTTCAGATCCCAAGACCAAGCACTGGAACTTACATTCAAGGCTTAAGACTAGCCCAGTTAAGTCTTAAAAGAGGAACTTAATATTCCTTTAAGACAATATTAATGGAACAAGAGAGTGAAAACAACATTTATCATTGTATCTGCTGTATGTTCAATGTCTTTAAAATTTTCTTCACTTCACAAAGGATTCTTCTTAAAATAGCCAGCAACTCTAGTACATACAAATAAAATCTGACTTAACAAAAGTGATGTCCATGGTACTTTTCACGGTGAGGTATTCTAGTATCAAGGTCACAGGCACTGTGATGCTTGGAGTTGGTTTTGAAGCACTTAATATTGACTTTTCCTATGCAGAAGTACATCTACTGGCTTCCCTGCAGTTTTGAATTTTTTTCCCTATTTCAACAATGAAAAAGTAAAAAGTTTCCTGCTAACTTATGCATAACTTTTGTACTAGATTAATAATCACAACAAATTCTTTGACACATCTCCCATTGAGAAGTAGGGGTCCATGTCCTCTGTCCTTGAATTTTAGCAGACACTATTTTGACCAATAGAATATTAGGAAATGACTGTGCCAGATTCTGAGAGCAGGAATTCAGATAGCCATTTTCATTTTCTGTCACTTGGAACACTTGCTCTGAGGGAAACAACTATTACATAAGAAGTCCAACTACCCTGAGACTACCATCACATTGTGATGAAGCCCATACTACCATTATCCTAATCTTGCCTCTGGGTACATGTATGAAGAAGCCATCTTGGCGTCCAGTCTTCAGATGACCTAGGTTTCAGCCATCTGTTAGTAACTGCATGAGATCCCAAGTGACAACTGAACAGCTGAGACTGGTCAAGTGATAGAACCATAAGAGATGATAAATTGCTGTTAAAACCATAGGTTTTGGGATGCTTTGTTTTTCAGCAATAAATAATAAAATAGCTTTCTATAAAAGGCAACTATTTCTCTTTATTAATCATTGAAAATGGGTACTTATTTAGAAGAAAAGTACCACCTCATCAATATTTCTCATACTCCTCCTACCAACTCATATCCCTGCCACACTTCAAATTCTTCTTAAAATGCTTTAAAAGTATGTCTGAAGCCAGGCCTTCTTTTCACCATTTGCCTACACTTGCTCACCATTCGTGTTTTAGATTTGTACATTTCTGTAAACATATTTACATCTTGTAAACAATAATGTTTTATTACAAAATGGGATGTTCATGTCCCTCTTTTTTTAGAAAGCAAGTATTCAAACATGGCAGAATACTTTCCTTTATATTAAGCTTGGAGTTTTTATAAAACTGGAGCATTTTAAAAATAAACTTTTATTGTATCCCCTCTTTTTTTTTTTGACGGCAGTGTCACTGGCCTTCACATGTGGGACTCGAACCTCGGCAGCTGGCTTCCCAAGCCAGTGCTTAACCACCACGCCATTCAGCTGGCCCTGTATCCCCTCTTTTTAAAGGACTACTTATTTATTAGTTTCCATAAGCTTAACAGAAGACTTAGGGAAATGTCCTCAAAAGAATTCTTACCTCCTTCCCTTGTTTATACTACGAGCTTTCCTGAGCATACATTTGTTGTCCACCTTCTCATTCCAGTATCCCTGCAGGGGGAAATAGAGAGCAACAGATACCTTCTCAGGTGGTATTGTGTCTCTAGTTCTGAAATAGGATGGATAATTTAAGTATATGGATTTAGACCCTTAGAGTTTGTATTCAGGAAAACAGGCGCTTTTCAGTAGCTAAGCATTTTCTATACAATCTTTCCAGAGTCTATTTAAATCTTATAATAAATTACCAGCATGATACCTACACCTATATTACCTACCAGAGCATGCATGCAAAAGAAGATCAGATTGCCAAAAAGCAGAGCTTAATCTATGGAAATTATTTTTCTTTTTCCCATGTATTACAACATTAATCCAATAATATTTCTAAAATGGAACTGTGCTTATATAAGCAGATAAATAATTAGAAAGCATATAAATCATTACTTCCTAATGTGACTGCAACAAGATTCAATGCAATTTACAGATAAATATGAGAAATGACTACTTCTTTTTACTGAATTAAATCCAGCGACATTTCAAAGAAGAGAAATGAAGACTCCCATGTTTGTTTGCAAAGAACATAATCATAAAAAAAGATAAATCTCATTTTTCATCCATTTAAAATATTCTGAGTCAGGGGAAAATAACTAAAAAATTAACATTTTTTTACTCTTAATAAAATGCCATCTTAGAATGAAAAGATAACCCTTAATTTCTACTGCAATTTCACTATATGTAGAATAAAGTTCAAGAGACTAGAATGACTGTGTAAAGTCTGAGTTTCAAACTGCTTTTAAAAGGATATAGCATTAAACTATACTACACATTAATGACCATTAGGTAAAATGAGGTCATTATTGAAACACTTAAGATTCAAAATTAGTCTATGTCACCTAATATTGTGAAATATAAATCATTAGTAACTTAAAAAAATCTGTCATGGGACCCAGAAATTGCAGCCCTTTTGAAGGATTGCTTATTTGATTTGGCCTTCTTTTTTTGTTTAAGATTTTATTGGGGAATTGGGGGAGGGGAACAGTGTTGGTGAATTGGGGAAGAGGAACAGCCAAGTTGTTGTCCTTCAGTCTTAGTTGTGGAGGGTGAAGCAAGCTCAGCTCCAAATCCAGTCGCTCTGCTCAGCTCAAGGTGCTGTGTTCAATTAGTTGCGGGTGGACCTAGCCACCATCCTATGCAGGAGTCAAATTGGCAGCCTTGCTGTTAAGAGTGTAAGCTCTATCCTCTGAGCCACCCCGCGGGGCAGCTCAGCTCAAGATGCCGAGTTCAGTTTTTAGCTGCGGGCAGGTGTAGCCCACCATCTCAAACAGGCAACCTTGTTGTTAGGAGGACGTGCTCACACCAGCTGAGCCATCCTGCTACCTGTTGGCAGCTCAGCAGCAGCTCAACTCGGGCACAGCTCACTGGTCTATGTGGGAATTGAACTGGCGACCCTGTTGCTCAGAGCTTGCACTGTTGAGCAAGCTCTTCACCAACTGAGCCACTTGGCCAACCCTGATTGGGCCTTTGATTTGGGAAAAGAAAAAGCCATAATCCTGTGACAATTTTTTTAATTGTAAGATACTACATTTATATAATAATATTTTATTTCTAATTGTATACATAATAAGAATCACATAGACCTACCCAAACTACAGCAAATTTCAATTTTTATGATATAGTAATTAGTTTCCTCTGTGTAAAATGAGTCATGAAATTTTCTCTCCTTGTTTAGGAAAGGGATCTAAGTGGTGAACTTGGATAACAGAAATGAACAGGGAGAAATTTTTTGGAAAAGGCCATCTTCCTGGAAAATAATGGATGTAATGAATAGTCTTAATTTGTCCAGGGCTTCTATAGTTAAATTTGTTTTAAGTTGTTATAAAAAGTGAGTAGGAAAATGAATATCATCTTATTTCTAGAAGGTTTATGGTATGGCAGAGAATCCCAAAGGCTATATTCACAATAGGACCTTGCTTATTTTCTGAAGAAGCCCTATCCCCTCTAACTCCTTAAGGGTTAAGAAGGGTGCCAGTCTCTTGCAAAGATTCCCCACAGAAATTTCACTCAGTAGCTTGCCATGGGAGAATATGACCAGCTAATTTTATTCAGGCCATATGTCCCCAATTCTAAGGTTTTCCTCCATAATTTGTTTCAGGCATTCTTTGAAGGGAAGCCCAATCCTAACTGTCAGCGAAGATAACTTGCATATTTGCTGCTGATCACAATGACCTAAATTAGAGATAAAGACTAACAGAAGGAGAGGAAAATATTGCAGAGAAGATTTCATGAACTCAGCAGGGGAAAATGAAAAGTACTATAGTTTGATTACAAGCAACCAACTTACTCTACACTCTACTGTACTTTTCACATTACCCTAATTATTGATTGCCAACTTCACCACCCTTCTCTGCTACCTGGAAGCCATTTCTTAGGCAATTCAGTCCAGGCTTAGTCTGTCTTGAATAAACCCTTTTGTTACGTTGAGTATGTCTTACTGTAAGTCTCTACTTTCCTCCCATGTCACCTAAAAAAGACCCACACAAATCATGACTATGACCTAGAAAATATATCATGCTGTCATAAAAGAACTCATGATAGCTAACCTCATACCCACTTAGAAGATTAAGTCACGTGGCCACATTTACAAAATACAACATATCGTGCCAACAACTAGTGTCATATTTGTACCAGATTTTGGGAGCTTGAAGTATCTGGAAGAAATTGGCTTCAGACAAGAATGTAACATTGTATATCCTATTGCAAAGGAAATATAAAGTTCACTCAACAAAAAGAGCCCTGGGCCGGCCGAGTGGCACGGTGGTTAAGAGCTGGCTTGAGACGCCAGCGGCCCTGGTTCGGATCCCACATATGAGGGCCAGTGACACTGCCCTCTTAAAAAAAAGAGCCCCAAATTATCCAATAAGAATCAACATACTGCATTTGAAACTGCTGTGTCTTGAACAAGTCGTCAGTTGACACAAATGTGATACTTGACTTTCTCATGAATATTACAAGAAGATGCCATTGCAAAGGAGTCATCCATTGCATGGAGTAAGGTGTATTTTGTTCATCCCTGTATTTTTCCACTAATTCTTCTTGTTATCTTTTACAGATTAATGTGCTTGTTTCTTTTTTCAATTTTGCATTCAAAACAGAAAGAGAAACTGTGGAACAAGGAGAATTTTCAGTTGTCTGGAGCTATACACCCTTAGGACAATGCCCCACTCTAAATTTCAATTAGCAATGGATTGCTACCCAATTATTTACATTGAATATCCACAACTTAGTAAAAATAGAAAATCTAAAATCAAACAAAAACATGAATTACAAAGAATCCCATTCTTTCTATATGAAATATTTCATATAGCTTTGTGAAAACCTCCTAATATATACCACATCATTAAAAAGCATTTATTATCTCTGGGACTGGCTCTATTGGAAATCAGGATTCAGTTCATCTTTCAGTACCCTTAAAACACTATCTCCCTCTGCCATATTTCCCTCGATGTTACCTTTTTCTAATCAATTTCAAGTATGCAGAGCCTTCACATTCTCTGAACTTACTCCCATCAAAATTTGTTTATTTAAAATGAGAGCTGATACAATAGACTTATGTTAATGCCCAGTAATATTCATATTTGTTACAATTAGACTTCCAGAAATATCTGTTCTTCAAATAGAGAACAAGAAGCTTCAAGACAAAAAAAAAAAAGGGTTTCCAAATTTTAAGATTTTAGCTATCAGCAATCCAGTGGAAAAGATATTTGAGAGAACAAAGAGACCTCCCAGGAACCCCTAAAATTACTTGGCACACTAATAAGGTTAACTATGATTAACTGCCTCAATGTATATAACCGTGTATTTGGAACCAAGTTCCAAAGAGAATTCTACACCCTATGACACCCACCTTTGAGGAAATCACAATAAAACTAATAGTATAGTGAGGAAGAACATACATGAAGTTGAGCAAGTTATTTAACATCATTGTGACTCCGTTTCTTTATCTCTGAAATGTGTGTAATAAGAATACCCACCTTGTCAGGTTGTTGTGAAGATTAAAGCAGATACAAACACACACACACACACACACATACACACACAGACACACACACTCGGTGCCAAAAAATGTATACACATTTTAAGAAAGGAAAACTGTATTAAAAATGAAATAATATATACCAATAACAAAAGATGAACACAAGCCACGTTTGACTTCTGCAATTACAAGAGTTGCTCAAAGTGGTTACCATCAACATCCAGACACTTCTGATTATGGCAAACTACTGCTTGAACAACGTTGACAAATGTGTTTGCTTGTATACATTTTTTTTGCCCCCTCACCCAGTATATATCACAGAGCACAGTGCCTGAAGGATGTGAAGTGCTTGACAAATCATGGTTTTTATTAAAAGTTTACCCACATAGGGCCGGCTGAGTGGCGTGGTGGTTAAGAGCTGGCCTGGAACGCCAGCGACCCCAGTTCGGATCCCACATATGAGGGCCAGTGACAATTCCCTCTAAAAAAAAAAAAGTTTACTTACATGTAAGGAATTCAGAAAATCATTGACTTGTCATACCGAGTGATAGTAAAGTATCAGTGGAAAGCTAGGTCAAAATGAAGGTCATTACAACCTGGCACACAGTGCAGTGACACCACACTCCTGACTGACCCAATGTTTTAGGTCCTGTGCTAAGTGGCATCATGGTCCAGATTCAAGGTAACACCCCTCCGTCTACGCATCCTGACCATATACACAAAGGTGTGCGGAAAAAGCAGTAAGGGCAGTATAAAGCCACTTGGCAGAGAGATACCTGTGGAATACAAGCCAAGAGAGTTTTAGTGCACAAAGTTTCCTGTAAGCCAGCCCCCAACACAAGCCAATGATATGCTACATTGTAGAGACACAGATTTTTACTAAATATTTCCCAAATTTCTTTGGAGTTTCACTTGATTTTTTCCTGGTCTTGTACATACCCATTACTTCTCTATGAGTTTGCCAGTACACAATGCTGTTTGTTCACAGACTGTATTTATTTCACCTCCTTTGCCCTGGGGTATATCTCAAGAAAAAACATGCCCTGTATGCATAGATAGCTCAATTGATTAAAGTTGTTGATGGCTCTGTTGCACACATTTGATGTTTGCATTGCAAATCTGACTCAGACATTATTCCCAAGATGGTTTTGAGTTCTCTTAAATAGCTACATGGGTAAATTCTTCAATAATGCTGATTTAAATCTTTTCCAAAAAGCTTCCCAAATATTTTAACAAGAAACTTTACCTGAAGTTAGATGCTGAAAAGGAAAATATATGACAGTGATTCCGTGTGTGTGTGTGAGTGTAAACCAGATTTTTTTTTTCTACTTG
Organism: Aselliscus stoliczkanus; assembly: GCA_033961575.1. NCBI lineage: Eukaryota > Metazoa > Chordata > Mammalia > Chiroptera > Hipposideridae > Aselliscus > Aselliscus stoliczkanus. The sequence goes on from CM066737.1 coordinate 55,711,542, forward strand.
GAAAAAATAATCAAGAACTTGCAAACAGAAAATACTGCTAAATTTTCAACCTTTGCCCAACCATTGCCTAGGAACTAGCCAAATATTTTTTTCCAGTTGCAGTGAGATATAATTGACATATAATATTATCTATGCTTAAGGTATACAACATGTTGACGTGATACCTATAAAACTTACAAAATGATTACCACCATAATATTAGCTACCACCTCCATCCCGTTTATGGTACCATTTCTTTCTCTTTTTTTAACTTTGATGAAACTCTTCTTTTAATTTTTTAAAAGATTTTATTGGGGAATTTGGAGAGGGAAACAGTGTTAGGAGATTGGGGGAGCGGACCAGCCAAGTTGTTCTTCAATCTTCCTTGTGGAGGGCGCCAGTCCCCATCTGGCTTCCTGTCGGCAGCTCTTGGCCTCTAAGCTCAAGGTGCTGTGTTCAATCTTAGTTGCAGGTAGGCGTAGCCACCATCCCATGCGGGAGTCAAACCAACAGTCTTATTGTTAAGAGCACATGCTCTATCCATTGAGCCATACGGGAAGCAGCTCAGCTCAAGGTGCTGAGTTCAGTCTTTAGTTGCAGGTGGGCGTAGCCCTCCATTGAACAGGCAATCTTGTTGTTATACCAGCTGAGCCATCCTGCCGCCTGTTGGCAGCTCAGTGAAAGCTCAGCTAGAACGCAGCATTCACTTGCCCATGTGGGAATCGAACCGGCAGCCCTGTTGCTTAGAGCACGCACTCTAAGCCAACCCTTAACCAACTGAGTCACTCGGCCAGCCACCATTTCTTTCTTTATGCAAGAACATTCAAGACTTATTCTCTTAGCAATATTCAAGTATAGGATACAATATTATTAGCTATACCACCATGCTGAATATTAGATCCCCAAATTTGTTAATCTTATAACTGGGAGTTTTTACCCTTTAAGCAATATCTCCCCATTTCCTCCACTCTCAGGCCTTGGTAATCGCCACTCTACTTTCTGTTTCTTTGAGTTTGTCCTTTTCAGAATCCACATATAAGTGATATCATACAGTACCAAATATTTTTAAAATACATTTTAAGAACTGACATGAGGAAGAAACATATTTTGATTGTTAGTGAAACAATAAGAAATAAAAATCTCTGGTTTCTCAAATATGAAATTCCCCTAGCTTGTGGAAGATTCCAAATAAAAATAAACATATGAGATGAAATTATCATGGACATGAACATATTATACCTATGAAACAAAATTTAAAAAGAGAGTTTTCAAGAGCTATGTCAGTGATTCTCACAGCATGGCCCATGTGCAGAATACCTTCAGAGGCTAGAAGCCAGCTTAGTTAAGGCAGCTGTTTGTGACTTTGCTGATGCAAAGTTATAGGGGCTAAAAGAATGTCAATTCCTCAAAGTCACACAATAGAAGAAAGGCCCTTCAATATCAAAAGTAAAGGTAGTAGTGGTCTAGTACAATTCAAAAAGTAAATAATTCAGCTACTTATAAATAAACTAGTATTTCTCAAGTATCAACTAGTGCTGTGACCATCTATTCATTAATTCAACAAATATTTTTTTAGTTACTATGATGTGCTCTGCAGTTAAGGGACTTTCTAGAGATAAAACAGTGAACAAGACACATGTGATACTTGCCCTCACAGAGCTTAAATTCTAGCAGGCAAAATAGACAATAAACAAAATTAAATAAGTAAATAATTAGTATGTCAATTGGTTATATGTGTGAAGTAGAAAAATAAAGCAAGGAAAGATGTGTACTTCCAGAATGTGACTGGGGGGATAGGCGAGAGATGTAAATTTTAATAACATAGCTGAAGTATCTCTGAGAACTTGATCTTTAAGCAAAGGCTTGAAGAAGTAGAGAGAGCAAAGAATGCAGATATCTGGAGGAAAAGATTCGAGACCTGGGGTCTGCAAACTGCGGCTCACAAGCCACATGCAACTCTTTGGGTACGTTCTGTCTCAAAAGTTTGCTAATCCCTGGAAGAGCCAATCCTTTCCCTCACAATTTAACAATTATTTGAGAGCCATAAATATATTTTTACATAGTCACCATTATGTGAAGGATATCCTTTAAAAATTTTATAAATGAAACTATGAGTTTTATTTTCATTTCATTTTACTTCAGAGTCATATGTAAGTACCCAAAGAGCCGCATGTGACTCACAAGCTGCAGTTTGCTGACCCCTGGTGGCTTTTCTGTCTCAAAAGTTTGCCGACCCCTGTTCCAGACGAAGAGTAGCATAAGCCAGGCACTATGAAGAATGGGATAAAAGTGGAAAACATGAATCTTGGCCTAGAGGAACTTACTATCTGGGTGAGTAGGGAAAAACAGATACAGTTAAATGTTCCCAGCCCAGGGGCCATCCGAATGACATGTTGGTTAAGAGCTGGTTTGGGACGCCAGCAGCCCCGGTTCGGATCCCGCATATGAGGGCCAGTGACACAGCCCTCTACAGCTAAGATGGTGAACAACAGCTCCACCTGGAGCTGGGCTAGGCGAGTCCCCGGGATGGCATAGCTGCAGCCCCTGCTGCAGTGGGCTGCTATAGGCTACAGTGAGTGGCCGGCAGCCAGCATGAGTGGCCGGCAGCCAGCGTGAGCGGCTGGCAGCCAGCGTGAGCTGCCCAGAGCTGCTGTGAGCGGCTGTCCAGAGGCCGGCGACTGATCTGCCTAAGCTGGGAAGAGAGCAATGATAATACCAACATGGGCCAGTGAAGCAATGTCTTCCACAACTAGACTGAAGAACAAAAGGACAGAAACTTGTCTGTGCCCCTCCCCCGATTCCCCAATTTAAAAAAAATAAAAATGTTCCCAGCATAGCCTGTGCTTTTCACATTGTGTTGTAACCTCTTGGTTCTTTTCACTTTGTATTTTAACTGCCCACTTACTTGTCTATCTTCCTTAATAGACTGTGAGCACCTTGGTGTCATGATTTATCCATTTGTGTATGTGTGTGTGTCCTCAATGTTAAATGCAGTATCTGACAGAGTAGGTGCTCAATAAACTAATGAACATCAGTCGATTTAAAAAACAATACTGAACAGTATAGGTCTGTAGTGTTTTTCAAAGTACAAATTTCCCCCAGAAGTTCAGAAAATTAAAATTAAGTGAGAGTTGGAGTCGTTGGGCTAAGTTTCATGGAGGAAAATGTACCGTGGATTAGCGATGGGAATGGTGTGCACTGAGATAGGAGAAGTAATTCTCTCCTGCAGCACCACAAAGCTGAAAAACTGCTTATTTCATAATAGGCTAGAGAGGTCTCAGAAGTGTCCCATTTCTCAGATGTCACACTGAAGAACTAGTGACTGTGAGATTAAATTCACCATGGAAGATGTTGACCCCCAAGAAGAAATATACCTGCCAGAAAGGACTCCTTGTGGTTAACAGAGCCCAAATTCATAATCAGTGTCTGGCACCCATTGTTTACAGAGGTCTCTCATGCACACTGCATATCAAGGAAAAGCCACAGGCCAAGCTGCCAAGCTTCCTGTACTGTGTTCTTGCTGTCTGAGCCAACCCTTGTAAAAAATTTCCTGGAATCATATTTTGACAGTGGGCTGAGACCTGCCCAACTATATCTTCATTTGCATTTTTACGAACCAATCAGAGTGGTTCCATGAAGACTAATCAGGACACGTGATTTCAATCAATCAGGGCAGTTCTATTTGGGCCAAACAAACTGTGCAAATTTGAATTCCTCACTTGCATAAAAATGGTCCAATCAGGGACCAGGGTGAGGATTTTCTCTATATCAGTGGGCCTCCACTTTGTCTTGGGAAAGCACACTTTTGGTTTCCACTGGAGGCTGCATTTCTTCAGTTTGCAAACTGTTTACCTGAATAAAGTCTCTCCTTTTTCTGTATCCCAGACTGGGGACTCCTGTTGGGATTAGACTGCTAGCAATAAACTTTTTTTTGACAAAGATGAACTTTAAGCTTGAAGAACAGAGCCCCCCATAACTAGACCCCACTAGGATCCAGATTTCCTAAATCCTTTTAGCATTAAAGTTATTAGTTAATCACTCCTTCTAGGAAGCTCTATTGCCCTACATTAGTTCTGTGAAATAAGTGAGCCTAGAGCAACCTAATGACAAACTTTAATCAAAACTTTAGTTCCAAAATTTAAACTGAAAGAATCTTGATTCAGTGAATCTGAAAGGCAGACATTCCTCAGTGCACTGAAACATTAGGAAAGAGCCTTGTCAAGTGCCTTCTAGTATCATCATCATTTTATTTAATTATTATCTGGTCAGGGTGCAGATTTATATTTCAGCCCCTTCTATGCTTGAATATAAAAATTCTTCTTGCCAATTTTGCCGATTTCTATTTACCAGACATTGATTTTTCTAGTGTGTTTCTAAATGGAGTTGAAGTTAACATGCTTTTTCTTTTTATTCACTTTCCTCTACCTTGGCAGCATCAATAAACAGTCCAAAAAGTGGAGTGGATTTGTGAGTACAGAATGAGTGTTGCCATTGGAATTATTCTGCTCTGTCATTCATAGAAAGGTTAGTTAAAATCAGATTACCCTGGTAAGGAAAGAAAAACATGTTCCACCCCATTTTCCCTGCTCATAATCCTGTGCATAACGTAAATTTCAGAGAGTTAAAAGAACCAAAACAGGGCCGGCCAAGGAGCACGGTGGTTAAGCGCTGGCTTGGGAAGCCAGCAGCCCCAGTTTGGGTCCCACATATGAGGGCCACTGGCACTACCCTCTTATAAAAAAAAGAACCAAAACATACTTCAGAGGCCTGCATATGGACAAAATAAAGATGAGGTAAGAGCTTTGAATTGGATGTGGAATTGAGGGAATGACATTTATGTCTGTATGTTTAGATACAGCTAATTTGAGAGTAGTGACGATAATCCTTACATCAATAAAGGGTTAAGAGTATCTAAAACTACAGGGGTAAACTACTTAAAATAATGATTTTTCAAGCCATTTTATACATACCAGAAAGACTCGTTTGCTAATATCATTTTTTTTGGTGAAATCAAGTTTTGTATCCTTTGTTCAACATATTCACTGTCCCTACATATAGGAAGATTATACACCTTCACCCTGTTGTCGTCTAGTTTAGACATATGAGTGGCTTTGACCATTACAACATGAGTGGAAGTGATGTATGCTGCTTCCTAGAACTTTTAAGATCAAGGAATCTAACACAAGTGATGTATGCTGCTTCCTAGAACTTTTAAGATCAAGGAATCTAACACCTTGCTCTTTTTCCTTCTGAAATAAAATTTTCAATCTCCCAGACAGGAACTGTTTCTTTAGCCTATATCCTTGAGTGAAGGGAACATGGAGCAGAGCTGCAGTCAACCTTCAGGAAACTCATAAGTGAGAAATCAGTCTTTGTTTTTGTAAGCCACTGAGATCTTAGGGTTGTTTATTACTGCAGCTGAAACTCATATACCTACTAGGAGGCAAAATAGTTTATATGCTTGAAGGTAAGGAGACTTTATAAAAAAACATATATTGATGTACATAAGTGTTTCTACACACATACACATTTTAACATTTCTTACTTTGAAGTCCCATTTATATTGCTCTACTATCTCTAATTGTTTGGTCATGAATTTGCCTGTCTTTTGTTTCTGTGGTATTGAAGTTTCCCATATGTTTCATAATTTTTATTTTTGAGCTCCACTTCCATGGAAATGTGAACATATTTCCTGAAGAGGACACAAATATACCATGGAATATGATGGCCTTCACTGCCATGGTTTCATATATGTTTCTGGCTGAATACTAAAGGAGTCACCATTTCCAAAACAATTTTTATATTCATTTATTAACTCTAGGTCTCTAAAACTCAAGGATAGGGTTCCAGTTTCTGTCACGTGACCTAAAGTTTAGGGGAATTAGTAAATTAATTGCAAGAACCTTGGCCAGCCAGCAGAGAATTTTCTGGTAGCAATTCATAAATGATACATTGCTTTTTTTTGCTCTGGGAAACATGTAGGAATCCTAATCCCTGTTCCTTGCCCTTTAAAGACGTTGTGTTCTTCTTTTTTTTAAGATCTTGTATTCTTGATAATAGGTCAGAAGCAGATTTACAATATAGCTAATGAAGCTTAGGTTTCAGGGCCTCACAATGGCCATAGAATTGTGTCCATATCCTCATGGATTTGGATGAAATTTAAAAGTTAGGTAATTCCTAAGGAAAGCTTTCTAAATTTTATAAGTTTCAGTTTCCAGAAAAATGAAAATTGTGCTCCCAGCCTTTGAATCATTCGATTCCCAGACTCTAAGGTAAAGGGGTGCTCAGAGTCCAAATCCTTCAGATTCTATAGAGTTTCAATTATTATTCATCACTTTAGCTGTGGTTTCTTCTTAATTCCCAACATCTAGAGATAATCCTTTTGTGCTTTCACGATTGGCTATACACATTCAAAATATATATTTTCTCCAGCATTTCATTTGTTTTTAGTGGTAGAGTCTTCCCTTTGTGCTCAGTCCACCATCTTGTCCAGAATTTATACACAACACTAAATTATACAGGGCTTCTCAACTACAGATAAGAATTTAACAATGGTCTTAATGCCCAGTATGATTCCATTTTGATGCTAAGCACTGTGGAGAATACAAAACAAAAGAAAACCAAGATCTTTGACCTTAACAAATTTATAATTGAGACTATAAGGCTAACCTCTACAAAATAGTTAAAATAATTAAAGTATACAAAAACATTCCTTCAAAATGGTAATTACCATAAGAGAGTCAGGAAGTTCTGACATATAATAATGATTAACTAGAAGAGAAGGAATCATCCACACTAATATTTTGTTAAAATCTCAGATGTCTCAGTGTGCATTCTAATCACCTTTGTGTATTTTATTTGGAATCTTTCCAAGGCCTCCCTGTTTCTTTTACACAGGGGAGTTTAGAATTAGGCACATTACACTAGAAGAAAATATGAAAATTTTTTGGAAAAAAGAAACAGAAGGACTATAATCACTTACGATTTTTAAATAATGGTAAATGTTATTTAAAGCCAAATCACCCATGGTAACGATTAAAAAATGATGTCAGAATTGGAAAGCATCTTAAAGTTCAACAAGACAATACTTTTCATGTATAGACGAAGAAATTAAGGACAAGAATACTAAGTGGCAGTACCTGGTTCTATATTCCTACTTTGTGTCCTAGACTTGTATTATGTATAATGTGACAGTAGAAAAATGTGTCATTTGGACAAATGGAAGAGGCTATCTTCAGGTTTCTTTCTGCATTTTAAAACAGTTGTAAAGGCAACCTCATTATAAAAGACAAAAAATAGTAGACAACTTGAGTATAAAATATTTTGAAACAAACTGACTTTGACTCACTAGCCTGATTTAGTGAGATTTATATGAACAGGGACACACATTTTCAAGGGATTTTTACATACTCTAAAACTTTTAAAAATCATATTTGTTTCCATTTTGAGCATATAAGAACTTATAGGAGTAGTTATTTAGTTTGATTCCCTTCTCTCTCTCTCCCCCCAAAATAAGTTTGTCTTTTTGGAAAATCTGAAAATGATGCCCAGAGTCTCAGGATAAAGTTCACAAAGGGATTGGTTACATAGTTAGGATAATTTCACAGAATATTTTCACAAAGCTCAGGACCTTGGTATCATTTATATAGAGAGACATGAAGAGCTCCATAAGGGACACCAATGATTTCCATACTCACAACTTACCATTTAGAAATGACAAAAAATAAAAATAAAAAACAAAACAAAAATAAAAGACTTCAGTTTTGGGCTGGCCGAGTGGCGCCGTGGTTAAGCGCTGGCTTGGGAAGCAAGCAGCCCCGGTTCAGGTCCCACATATGAGGTCCAGTGACACTACCCTCAAAAAAAAAATTTATGATGTGGCCTTTACCTAGTTACTTATCTTCTGTGATTCTCTGTTCCTGTATCTATAAATTTATAGTATCTCCTTTGAAATAATCCAGATAAGATGCTTAATATAGCACATGGCACATAGCAAGCACTTAATGCACAGTAGTCATTGTTATTCGTAGTAAAATATAAATATAAGAATACTTCCAAAGCCATGTAGTGACCCGACCAATGCATCTCTTCACATTAATAAGTAATCATAATTTTATTATATTTTTAAATAAAGTAAGCTTTTTAAGTACTCCCCTCATGGAGTTCTTATAAGGATAAAATGAGATAATGCATATAAAGTGCTTTGTACAGTGCCTGACACATTGTAAGCGCTCAACAAACAGCCACTGTTATTATTCATAAACTGACTGCTGGTTCCAGATTCATTTGATGGAGACTTATTCATGGAAGCAATTGTAAAATGGCTGCAAAGACAATATCTTATTGTAATGTCAGTGGAAAAGACACAATATCCCTCGAGTATCTGTTAACATGGCATCTCAGTGGTGTGCATATAAGAAAGAAATGCTCTATTTAATAATCCTATCTAAACAGATAAATAAAAAGTAGTAGCCACACTACATGCAGTGAAATAGATATATTTCCAACAATTACCAGGAGATGAGCCACAGGACAGCAGAGCTGGAAAAGATCTTAAAGAAGAAATGATATTCGAGGAGTGGGGAACTAAACCTCACAAATACAACCTACTTCCTGTTTTCTGTCTTTGGATGTCTGTATCTGACTGACATTACTGTGGCTTCATTGAGAAAGATTGGCTCTAGCTCCTCCTAGAATCTGGTCACCAATTCAATGATATAGTTTGGCTAGAACTCTCCCAAGAGTGTGAAAGACAAAAAAAAAAGAACACTCTAGGGTACCATGTATTGGCATATAAATTTGAGGTAAAAATTATTATTGTTATTATTATTATTATTTTACTTAAAATTTATTGGGGCAACAATGGTTAGTAAAGTTATATAGCTTTGAAGTGTACAATTCTGTAATACATCATCTATGTATCACATTATGTGAGGTAAAAATTATTTTAAAAGGAAGAAGCTTTAGGGCCGGCCGAGTGGTGCGGTGGTTAAGCACTGGCTTGGGAAGCCAGCGGCCCCAGTTCGTGTCCCATATATGAGGGCCAGTGACACTGCCCACAAAAAAAAAAAAAAAAAGGAAGAAGCTTTTACTAAAATGTACCCATAGTAGGTTCTCAGATCCTTGAGTGAATGATACTAAAGCTATAGAAGATACCTCCCCTTCCAAACCAATAACCTACTTGCCTCCTAATAGTTCTCCCCAACCTCTGACCCTGGCTATTTTCAATTTTTTACACTACAGCAGAGTAATTTTCCATCAGTGGCTCCCTAATACTTTTAAGAATAAAGTCTAAGTTTTTTAATGTGGCATAAATGGCCCTCCATTAGAGGTCCCAACTTAACTTCTAGAGTAATCTCTTAATATTGCTGTACAAATATTTTGTGGTTCTACCTCCTAAATATATTTCAAATCTATACCCATGACTTGATCCATATATTCACTGCACTCACTGTGGGCCTTTAGTACATCTCAACTAGATTGCTAAAATAACCTCCTAACTGATCTCTCTTTGTCCAGTCTCGAAGTCCTCCATTTCATGGGTCATACTGCAATGAGTGCATCTAGAAGGCAAATCTGATTATGTGCCTCTTCTGGTTAATAGCCTCCCAGACTTCTCCATTTCCTACAGAATACAGGCCAAATTCTTCTTAGTGTTGTACACAGGCCCCCTCTCATGCAAGATATGAGCATTATCAACCTCTCCAGTCATCCTATCACGACTACATCCACATTCCTGGTGTTCCAGCCATGCTGGCTGTTATAGCTGCCAACATCCATCACAGTAAATATATATATATATATATATATATATATATATATATATATATATATATATATATATATATAAAGACATACATACATACATGTGTTCACAAGCTTTAAACAAATGAGAATGAGTATAAGAAGCAAACTTTCTGGCTGGTAAGTAATTTAAACAGACAAGATTTGGGGGAAAAAAGAGGCAATTAGATGCTACTTGTTGTGCTTTATTCCTTATGTCTTGGTACCTTCCTTATGTGTGTTACAATTTTTAGCTGTTGTACTCTAAATGGCACTTTTATTCGGGTTTTGGTTGCAAAGCTATACAGACAGTTTTGAAAGCATATATAAAGGCTGTGGGGTGCTCATATCATTGGTTTCTCGAATTTTCTTGAGTAGGGTTTGCAAAATTTACACAGGATAAAGAATCTTTACTAAACCAGACTGCCCCAAATCACCATCCAAAAAATAACCATGTTCAATCAATACACACTATTTTGGGGCCCAAAATTTTATATTATCTGCCATTAGCTCTATTCAAATATACTTACATGTGTTCAAACCCTACTAACATTTGCTCTGAGTTCAAATAAATATGATAAACTCCCAACTAGGTATAAATTGATTATATTAGCTTTTATTCTTTTCTAAACTTGAAAAGTCAGTTTCTGTATGCCTAAAGGTCTCTAGTATCTTCTAATTCAGGGCTTGGCAAATTTTTTGTAAAGGACCAAATAATAAATATTTTAGGTTTTGTGGGTCATAAGATCTTTGTGACAACTACTAACTCTGTCATGGTAATATAAAAGAAGTCCTAGGCAATATGTAAATAAATGAGCATAGCTATTTCCAATAAAATTTTATTTACAAAGAGAGGTTGCTCATAGAGTGAATGCCTGTTTCCCACCAAAATTAATATATTTAAACCAATACCCTCATTGTGATGGTATTTGAAGGTAGGGCTTATGGAAGGCAGGTGATTATGTCATGAGGGTGGAACCTTCATGAGTGGGATTAGTGCCCCTATAAAAGAGACCTCAGAGAGTTCTCTCACTACTTCTGCCGTGTGAGACACAGGAAAAAGACCATCTGTGAACCAGGAAAGGGTCTCTCCCCAGACACTGAATCTGCCAGTGCCTTGATTTTGAACTTCCCAACCTCCAGAATTGTGAGAAATGAATTTCTGTTGTTTACAAGCCACCCAATCATTAGTATTTTGTCATAAAAGCCTGAGCAGACTAAGACAGAGGTGATATGTCAAATTTGGCTCATGGACCATAGTTTGTTGACCTTAAACTATTTTGACTGTTGATTCACATTAATAAATACATTTTACTCATTATCCACACATGATTCATATATATACACACATATATATAACTAAAACAAAAATTCAACACAGAAAAATTATTCTTACTATGTGTAATGTACCCCAATATTTTCTTCCATTATATTTCTTTAAAATTCTATTTGTTACCTATGGTATTGTTTCTACAACTCACTAAATAGTTGTTACCTCTATCTCGTAAAACACTGTTCCCATGAATTTCATTGTTTTATTCATTGTCTGAATCACAGGCCAAAATAACTTTATATTTGTGTCACTAGCAGTAAAATACTCATTCTTTCCTCAATTAATTTATTCAATGCACATTTATTCAGCAGCCCCTATGTATCACATAGAAAAGCACCATTATAACTGATTGTGTGGTCATTGTGGAAGGAAGGATACCTGCCAAGTACAGGTTCTGAATCCAACTGAGTGAACATTCCAGAGGTACTCTGAATAAATGTTCAGATATGTCCCTTTGAATGTTCTGGCTTTGCATCTTTTCCCATCTAAAAGTAGTTTTTCTGCCACTTTCTTCCAGTATTGCTGTCTTAGGATGTTCCAGAAACATGGTGAATCCCCTTGAAGCTTTCAGAGCTCAGGAGAAAAGAATGTGAGACCTAATAATTGTTTCTGAATGAAGACTATCTTTAGCCTGAGGGAATCTCTTTCTGCTTGGCCTCTGAAGTTAATTGATCAATCTAAAAAATTGAAAGCAAAAGAAAGTACAATGTGGGAATCCAAAGGTACCTTATAACACAGCCTAGAGGCTAAGTGAATGTCAGTTAACAGGAGCAACATCAGAATTCAAGGAAAGTAACTGGTTGCTTGGTTTGGTTTACATCCATTCTGCATGATGACCAGAGTTCTTAATGACAGTTCCACATCAAGCTTCTCCCAAGCATAGGAGCCTTTAGAGGCCCAAACACTAAAGAAAGTCATGTACTATTGAAGAAGGATGGCTTCCATGTTATGGCAAATCTTGATACCCAGGGTGAGAAAATGGATGAAAAGACAATAATCAGAAATTTCACAATTCAGAGTTAGAAGTAAAGTGGTCAATGTTTTTCAACTCAAAATATGAACTGTACTCTTCCTCAACTGATGAGTGAAACTACTGAAGAACCAAAGATGCCCCTGAAATAGTATTTAGCTTAAACCATTTTAATCATAAATGTGGTGACAGAAGGTATGTCTCAGTTCTAGAAACCAGTTCTTGATTAGCTGGGCCAAGGCAGCAAAGGGAAACTATTCTTAACTGCTTAGATGGATACTTTGGGAATTAACAACTCTTCCATGAGCTTTTGAACACAGCTGAGTTATTTGGGACAGTAAAACAACTTCAAAGAATACAGGGCCACTGGCCTAAGAAGAATCACTGCATTTACTCTGGTCCTTAACTTATTCCCAAGATTTCACTCTATAATCTATCATTGGAAGCTTTTGAGGTGGAGAAAAATGAAAATGATTTGGGGAGTTGCAAATTCCTAGTTTATAATCTCATTTGAAAAGTCCTATCTTGTATAGCAGAAATAACATAATGGCATTTGCTACCACTCCATATACTGTTACAAATCTAGCTATCCCCCTTTCCATCCTATCCCCCAAGAAAAAAGTACTTACATAAATTCATTGGGTAATTAAATTATCCACATTTCTAAACTGGGTGGAATAGGAAATTTTGTCTCTTTCTCCTTTCCTTCTACCTAGACCTTCTACCTAGGCAGTGATATGAGCAATTGTTCTGTTTCACAGAGTCAACTTTCCCTTGACTGGGCCATGCCAAGTTCCAGCCTGGGGCACAGACGATTAATTTGGTTCTCAGGATGAGCTATATCTTCTAGCCACCTAGCCTTTGTAGTATTCAAGGTGTTTTCTTCATTTCCATCTGCCTGTGTTGTGCTTTATTTCTCAATTGCTTTAAACTGAAGCAGGGAAGAGGTGTGCTATAGGATTTATTAGGTCCCATAAAGACCCCCAACACTTTCCTAACTGGTCTTCTTGTTCCTAGGTATAGTGTCCTCCAAACCTCCGTCCACACTGTTACTAGAATAATCTTCCTAAAGCAAATCTGACCTTGTCACTACCTTGCTCAAAATATTAAGATACCTTCACTGATTTCTCTTACACTCAAGAAAGTACGAGGTCTGACAATTAAGTTCGTGAACTTGTTACAATAATTTTGCTATCCATTTTTTATATCAGAGGGATTATTCATTTATACCAACTGGACAAGCAGTTAACCAGATTTACTATTTGGAAGTGCTGAAAAGGCTGCATGAAAAAATTAGACGGCCTGAACTTTTCGCCAACAATTCATGACTCTTCCATCACAACAATGCACCAGCTCATATGGCACTGTCTGTGAGGGAATTTTTAGCCAGTATACAAATAACTGTTTTGGAACACCCTCCCTACTGACCTGATCTGCTCCTCATGACTTCTTTCTTTATCTGAAGAGAAAGGAAATATTGAAAGGAAGACATTTTGATGACATTCAGGACATCAAGGATAATACAACAGCTCTGATGTCCATTCCAGAAAAAGAGTTCCAAAATTGTTTGAAGGGTGGACTAGGCGCTGGCATTGTTGCATAGCTTCCCAAGGGGAGTACTTCGAAGATGACTGTAGTGATATTTATCAATGAGGTATGTAGCACTTTTTCTAGGATGACTCTGCGAACTTCATTGTACAATCTCATATGTTATATGGTAAGTGAATGGGAATCACACTATTACTGTAGAAATAAAGTTGAATGTATTTTTATGCATTTTAAAAAGTAAACTAGGCTGGCCGAGTGGTGCATTGGTTAAGAGCTGGTTTTGGGATGCCAGCGGCCCCAGTTCGGATCCCACATATGAGGGCCAGTGACACTGCCCTCTACAGCTAAAAACAGCGCCACCTGGAGCTGGGCTGTGTGAGCTCTGGTGACGGTGTAGGCTGCAGCCCCTGCTGCAGTGGGCTGCCATAGGCTACCATGAGGGGCCGGCAGCCAGCGTGAGCGGGTGGCAGCTGGAGTGAGCTGCCAATAGCTGCGGTGAGTGACATCCAGAGGCCGGCGACCTATCTGCCTCATTGGGAAGAGCACAATGACAATACCAACGTTGGGCCAGTGAAGCAACGTCCTCCACAACTAAACTGAAGAACAAAAAAAGACAGCAACTTGTCTGTTCCCCTTCCCCGATTCCCCAATGCTGTTCACCTCCCCCAGTTCCCCAATAAAATCGTTAAAAAAAAGTAAACTATTTAATGTTTAGAAATTTATCAGTAGAAACTGTATTAGTTTTCAAGGACTGCCATAATAAAGTAACACATACTGGTTAGTTTGAACAACAGAAAATTGATTTTTCTCACAGCTCTAGAGGATAGAAGTTTAAGATCACGCTGCTGGGAGAATTCATTTCTTCTAAGGGCCTTTCTCCTTGCCCTTTAGATGGTAGCCCTCTTCACATGGACTTCGCATGGCCTTCCTTCTGTGTTGTTGTCCTAATCTCCCTTTCTTATAAGGACACTGGTCAGATTGAATTAGGGACTTACCCTTAGGGCCTCATCTTACCTTATTACTCTTTAAAGGCCCTGTCCCCAAACATAGTCACAAGCTGAGGTGCTGGGGATTAGAACTTCAAAATATGAATTGGAAGAAGGCATGATTCAGCTCATAACAGGATCTAATGACTTATATAATGCAAGCTGCTCACAAATTGCAGTTCACCAATATGCCTTAAGATAAAGTACTTATTTTCAATATGACACAAAAGAGCCACTGTGTTTAAATCTATGTCAGCCTTTCCAGCAACATCTTTTATTTGTACTTCCTACTCTAAATTTCAGCCTCATCAAATTACCTCCAACTTGTATCTTGCTGTTTCATGCTGCAGAGCTTTTATGTAGGGGATTCCATGCCTGGAATGCCCCCGCTTTATCTGTCTAACAAACTCTTACTCATCATTTAGACCTACCTCAAACTTCATCTCTTTTCTGACCACCCTTTTCCTTGTACATGTGTTTGACAGAACCTACCACATTATATTTTATTTTTAGTATGTCTGTCTCTCCTATTATACAGAGAGCTCTTTGAAAGCACTGATTTACTGCCTCCAGTGCTCACATGTTCATGGCACATAGTAGGTAGTCAATAACATTTGTTAATAAGCAGATAAATAGTTGGGCTATTAAAGAAAAAGTATACTTTTTTAGGGGTTACCCTTAGCCTTGTGAGAATGAGTGATATAAAGGACAACCAAAATGATTTTCCATAAGGCATTTTTAGAACCTTTGTCAGTTAGAATGCCGAACAAAACAAAAGCCACTGATCTGACCTGCATTAGCAGTTTGTCAAGGAGGAGATTGTAGCATCTCTTCCTAGGCCATTCTAGGTCTTTTAGGATTCCAGGTAATATAGTTAAGAATAAGGCCCAGGACCTAAAGGGGGAAAATATTAGGCAAAAGTCAAGGTGAGATTTTGCCAGTTTAAGATTGTATGCGGGCCGGCCGAGTGGTGCAGTGGTTAAGTGCTGGCATGGGAAGCCAGTGGCCTCTGTTTGGTCCCCCATATGAGGGCCAGTAACACTGCCTTCAAAAAAAAAAGATTGTATGCAACAAAGCAAAGTCCAAGGAGAGGGAAAGAAAAGGAGGGGATGAGACAGAAGCCAAGGAGCAAGGCATCTGGGAAGACCACCTCAGGGTCTTCAGTGCTTAAATTCACTTGGTAATAGTCTCACATCATTCTGATCCTGGGTTCCAATGTAACTAACCTCCTTCCACCTGGCCAAACTGGTTCCCCCTGAGATATATATTTTTAAATTTTTCTGGTCATATATCATTTTTCTAGATGCTCCATGAAAGCCAGGATGAAATTTTATACACCTTTGGTGTGTCTATGCCACATAGAGTTCTAATTCAGGTGAAAACATGTAAACATTTGTTGACAGATTATGTTTGAAATTCAGAAGGAATATCATATGACATGCAAAGGACAAAGGTAGATATAAAGAAACAGAGAAAAGTAGAAAAACAAGCCAACTGAGCAAATGAAAATAACAATGGTGGGTTTTTTTTCCCCACAATATCCACTTTTCCTTGAGCTACAGCCAGGAGATAGATAGCGTTTTGTCGCCATGAACTATTTCTTTATATTCATTACAGAATTACAGGAAAAAGGCTGCCTTTCTCCAGTCTCTATCTCTGATGAATGGGTCAGCTCCATTGACTATCCTTAGTGATAGTCCTTGGTCTTGACAGCCTGACTTAATTAATCTGTTTAATTTATTGATCAAGCAGACAGCAAAAGAACATTCTCCATTAAATGTTTTATTATTATTATTATTATTATTATTATTATCTGGAGTTATAAAGCTAAATGTCTTTTTAAAATCTGAAATTTTGTTAGCACATGACAGGCTGTCTGTCTTAGAATCTACTTCAAAGAGGAAAATGCAAAAATTAAATAGAGCTTTGTGGCTTTAAGTAATGACCAAGAGGTCAGACTGTAAATTGAACTCTATTCTGCCTGTCCACTTCACTGAAACTGCAATGCATAGCAATATTACCTCCAAGTAGTTTTAGGCTGATGCCTGAAGTTGTAGTCATTAAACTATATTACACAAGTTGTACCGAGCAGGCAGGTGATAGGCTATAATTTTCTGAGGTCCATTATGTTCATTGTAGAGAATGGTAGGTATTTTTACACCAGTTAGAATACATCCCCTTCCTATGCAGATACAATAATGTATTTTTTAACACAAGTGACAGCTCCATGGCCACCTCATTAATACCAGTCTGTGATAATCAGAACACCTCCCATTAACTGAGATCCAGGGCCTGTGCTAGGCACCTTAATATGTTTCTCATTTGATCTGCACATCAATCCTGTGTATTGATGGAATACAGGAAGGTATCATTATAGAATTATTTTTTAGCAACTGAGGAGACTGAGGCTCAGAGATATTATGTGGTAGGGCTGGAGTTTGAACCCAGGTCTATTTGTTTCCAAAGCCTGTTCTCTTTCCACTATACTTTGTTGTCCCCACTCAGACCTTGCTTTAGCATGTAATTTTGTACTTAATTAAAGGTGCTTTGTGTTAATTTCAGGTTGTTTCATATATTTTTCAGCAAACTTAAAGCCTTTATTTTATCCTCTCCCGTTACCCCTGGCCTTCACATACTCAGATGATTCATAGGTAAATAAATGCCCGGGAGGAAAGATGCCCATGGATATTTCAGTAGAACAGCCAGAAACAATGAACTCTTTAAGTTTGACAAAGCATTCAAGGTGGAGGGAAAAACATATTAGTGATATAGCATACACCCTTGTAGCCTCATTAGAAATAAATTTAAAAACCATTTGAACAAAACCTCAATGGGAAAAGAGCTGAATAGGGTAGGTCAATCAAGCCATTATCTGTATAAATTTAGTACCATATTACTGTTGCTGAGTCTCAGCAATGTGGGAAAGAGATTAATCTCTGGTCTTCCTTGCAACCCCATTTTTATTTATTTCCAGCCAGCTGTCCAGCTAAAGAATGACTCTTCCTATTCAAAGGCTAAATGAAAGGTCATTGACTCTTAAAGATATTTTCAGATCGTTTGGGAGAAAACTTGGCTTTTGTTCTTCTCACTATATGTAATACTACTTCATTCATATTATTCTGATTTTAGCATTTTCTTATAAATTGTTCTTTTTCAAATGAATAGCCTTTTATTTTAAACCAGACACATGCTGCATACTAACTCAAGGCCAAACAGATGAGTGAAGGCGACATGAATGGTGGTTTAAATTATTTTTAAGTTTATGTTTCTGTTGATCTATGAATTCTTTTTTTTTTTTGAAGTCAGTGTCAGTGGCCCCAATATGTGGGACCCAAACCAAGGCCCCTGGCTTCCCAAGCCAGCGCTTAACCACTGCACCACTTGGCCGGCCCAATCTATGAATTCTTGAGAAGTGGTAAGCATTCCTAAAAGCTTTAACCTTTAGGTAAATGCATGTAAGCTTTATTCACTTTTATTTTTTTAACTGAGCCATCCTGCCACCTGTTGGCAGCTCAGCGGCTGCTCATTTCGGACTGGGAATCAAACCAGCAACCCTGTTGCTCAGAGCTTGCACTTTTGAGCGAGCTCTTAACCAACTGAGCCACTCGGCCGGCCCTTAAATTTTATTCTCTTTTAATTGCTAGTTTTAATGAAATACAAAAGTTGGTTTTTTGAAAAAAAATTGTTTACAAGTTGTGTTTAACTTTGACTTGGGTCTATGGTTCACTACGAAAATGAACAGTTGGATCTGAATTAGGAAATTAGTGAAGTTCATGCCAATAGGAACTCTACAGTTGAGGTCAAATCCCTCTCTGACTGCTGAAAATCCGATAAAGGCTGTGCAGTAGGTTCCAAAAAAATGCTTATTTAACATGAGTCACAATCATCCTAAAATTTCTTCTGAGCATCTACCATGTTCAAAACTCTGTTAAACATTAAGCCTACCAAGTAGGTATAGTTTCTACCCTCAAGGAACAAAGGAATCCCAAACCTTGGACACTGTAGTATTTAGCAGCTAAATCAAGGAGGATTTTTGACTTATATTTTCATCATGACACCAACACATGCCTTTTTATCATTGTTAATAACAGTATTAAAGTCTAGATTCTTCCTTCATTCACAGGACATGAATGGGGGCAGGCTATGGGTATTGATTGGCTGAAAAGCTGCAAGAATATTGCCTCCCGAAATATAAAAGTGAGAGTATTCTAAATAAATTACCCTGATTTCCCACTAAAACTGCAGGATTCTAAAATTTAGCTGAAACAATGAAGATCTGTTGAATGTGTATGACTATATGCTACTGTTAGCAGATACTATAGTGACAAAAACATGGATTCAGGGGAAAGTAAGCAATAACATTCCATATTGCAGCCATGACTAATCTGAATAGTGAGAGGACTTAAAGCTATTACCCAGAAAATAGTGTTCTATAAGCCATCCAATTTCCACGTGTTCTCAGTACTCACTTTATGGTCTGAAGATTTCTGGTAGACTACAAGAGTCCCCCATAGACTATCCATGCTGGCCCTTAATTTTAATTTTTTTTTAACATTTTTTTTGAGGGTAGTATCACCGGCCCTCATATGTGGGACCTGAACCCGAGCCGCTGGCTTCCCAAGCCAGTGCTTAACCGCCGCGCCACTCGGCCAGCCCAGGATGCTCATAATGTGGTTCTAGTCTTTCGATTAATTTTGGGGTGGGAATTTTCTTTGTGGAGGATCAGATTTGGGATAGGAATTTGCTGCATCTGTGAACTGAAAAATGTTTGAGATTTACTGTCCTGCTGTGATCTGGTTTATCTTTATAATGCTTTACTGTCTAGCCCTTGGAGCATCAAGAAAAACCAAATAAGTTTATTCACAGAAAGGATACTGTCATTTATCAATAACTTGCCACCCACAGGTCTAATATCTTAAGTCCTAAACCTGTATGTGCCAACCTGTCTGACTTTATCTAACCACTAGGGAGACCTATGACCTTTTAACCACTAAATAAAGAACTCACTTGTCAGATATTTTGGGGTCAAGTTAAGGATGTGAGTTGTAGCCTCCAGAAGTCAAATAAGTGTTTGCTCAGTTCCTTGTAAGATAATCAGTGTGTATTTCAGTTTTTATTTTTTCTCAAGTTGGAGGAGTGCTAAAGTGAACAATAGTGACTTGTCACACATAGAAGCTCTAAAAAGTAATGTGGTGTTATGGGAATTTTCCCAACCTGTCTCTTGTGAATAGTGAAAGACAGTCAACTTCACACTAGTAGAGAAGTTTGAGGGCAAAGGTGAAAAACTGACAGAATTAGGGCCGGCTGAGTGGCACGGTGGTTTAGCACTGGCTTGGGAAGCCAGCGGCCCTGGTTTGGGTCCCACATATGAGGGCCAGTGACACTGCCCTCAAAAAAAAACAAAAAACAAAAACTGACAGAATTATTTGAAACCACTGGAATAGTTAAAAGCCAATGTATACTGACATCCCACTTTCTGATAAGCATAAATTAAATCGCAGATTATGTTTTTATATAGTATTGCAGAATTTATTTCCTCTATATATTTTATCTATCTGTGAATGAAAACTATTAAAATATTTTATTCTTGATAAAATACAAAATACATATATTAATTTAGCTTTTGAAGACAAGTTTTACAATGGCCAAAAAAGAGCTACCAATGACTATGAGCTGGATAGTCAGTTTATGAGTGCCCCCAAGACAGTGGTACTAAGCATGGCAGAAGTAGGGGTAGTTAACAAAGTATATCATTCCAAGAGTAAGTATGCATACACTCTAAACATGTAAGAATTCAAAACAACAAATCTATACCTTTTAAAAGCATTTTAATCCTTAATCACCTTTCAAGGTCATGTGGAACATAATTCTTTATCAAGCCATTCCCTTTTGGTTAGAGACTAATTTCTGTCATCCATTTTTCATATGAGTGCCTGCAGAGTTTGTCCTCATTTCTTTCCTGTTGTGAATGTGAATGTTGTCTTGTTGACACAGCTGTTTCAGCACTGAGAAGGCTTTGGGCTTTGAGATCAATATTTGAATAGGAGGTAACTAAAATTTTATATGCGTCAAATATTTTATGGTCTTTAGTCTAGAGAAAATTCCCACAAGAAAAACGACATTCCAAATAATTTGGTTGCATATTCTTGGAAGACTGCACATTGTTTTCCTGTTCCAAATTGTGTTATGAGCCTGTGGTAGAGGAAGGGAAGCAGCGGCAATAGTAAGTGTAATTCTAGCTTCCTTACATTGAGTGCTCAGTATATGCCAGGCACTGGGGCCGATATTTAACATATGTTATCCTATATTAACACATACCACAAATCTATGTGGCAAAATACTAGGGTTTTCCTCATTTTCAACAACCGAGCCTTAGCATAGGAAATGAATTGACTCAGGATGACACAGCTGGTAGTTGGCAGTGTAGAGAACTGTACTCTGTCTGATTCTAAAACCTGTGCTACTAACCATGAGCCAAAGGATACATGGTCTTTAAAAATGTGAGACACACTGCTAGGAGAAATCTGGGCTGTCTCCCTTAGCTTTGGCTTAATCTCTGCTAAACTGACATTTTGGCTTCTCCCATTTGGAATAAAAATTTTCTCACCATGTATCAAGCCTTGGTTTCTAGCCCAATCTGGTCCAGGCTGCGATCCCCTCATCCCATCCCTTTCCCTTGGATTATACGTTCTTGTTCCCTAACCCATTTGAGTAAATAGTTGCCAATTCCTGCTAAGATTAGTCTGACTCGGTAGCCGCAAGCTCTGTAACCCTGTCCATCACCATGGAATCCCAGGTTCTGTCTTGTTTTATGGAATGTGTCAGACCTCAGTCTAAGAACTTCCATTTGTGAATTAAGAAAATGGGGATTTACTTGCACTCCAGGGCAAAAGTCAATCCCTTAGTAAGTACAGAGTAAATAGACATGCTAGCATGAGGAACAGAGAGGTTCAACACAGTGATAAAAGTCTCCCATATCATATACCTCATTCACAAATGATTTTGACTCTTCTAGAAAGATGTAATGATTTACCATTGGGGAAGCACTTTAATAAATGGATATTTTCAAACTTGATGATATATTCCTCAGCAACTAAAAGTGCTGGCTAGGAAGGAAAACAGTGTTCCCATTTCTTGTTAACACACATTGATTTGAGGGTAGAATGGCCCAAGTCCGAAAATTAGAGTCTTGTGACTCCCTCATGCCTCGACCCCATTTTGTGACTTCTCCTAGTCCTCTGGTATTGACTCTGCTTATTTATCCCATTTGAGATATTGCTTTGCAGTTCTCATATATTTTTCAAACATTCTATTGCCTACTTTACACTATACCACCCACAAAAGCATAATCATTTTCTTTATTTTGTAACCAAGCCCCACCTCTCCTCACTTCTTTCTGCATACAGAGGGTGCTTGACACATGCTGTTTACTGAATGTCCTCCTACTGGAGAGTGTCCTTGAGCTGTTAGTATTCCACATTTATACACAGGAAGTCAACAAAAAAAGCAGACAATTTCTCTGAATGCTTTCCCAAATAGCCTGTGTGGAATTATGTTGTGCTTTTGTGTGTGTGTGTGTGCCTATGTGGTTAAAACCTAGATGGTGACTCATGAAACAATGTCGCGTTTCACATTTAGGCATGATCATAAATAATTATTCCTGGGCTTTGGTTTCAAAAGCAAACTGAAAGTTTTGAATGAGTTTTTTCTTTCTCATCACTTAATGACACCTTTTAAAAGAAAATCAGGATTGCCCGATGACCTACACAGCTGTTTCTGAAAACCTAAATGTAATCAAGTGGAAGATCTGAGTTAGGTAACTGCATTCCAAATACAAGTGAGTAACATAAAGGATTTAAATAATCTCATTCTTCACGAAGTCTATTTACCAGTTTTAAATATAGTGCATAGATTAAAGACAGCTCTAATAACTTCCTTGTGTTGCCAGATGACCCTTCCTAAAAGGCCGTTTAATTAGATCATTCTTATGCTCAAGGACTTTCAGTAGCTAACCATTTCCTAAGATGTGAATTCCCATTCCTCTGCCAGGTTCACCACTTATTTCATAGTTCAGTGCCACCAATCTCACTCTACTCTTTCCACTATCTTGCAGCACAAATCCTCTGGTCCTGCTAAGCCATGCTCCTCAGTTCTCCCTCACAATACTTACAGCATATAATGCCCAGAGACTTTATTCAGGGTTTCATCCTGTAAAGCCCTCCTCCACCATATAACTACCACATCCTTTCTGACCAGGTCTTCTGGGCTCAGTTCAAGCTCCACTTTACTCTCTGATGCATTTCCTTATACCTGCCCACCATAATGGTCTCCCGTCCCTACTAAGGAGTGCCTCAGTACTTTGAATCTTTACTCAAAATCATTCTATTCTGATCACATAAAGATACTGCTTCTGATACCAGTTGTTACTACCATTCATTCATGTAATGCATTACCGTATCATTAGGTTTGATATTTTACATTATTATGTACATAGTATTCATCATTCCAACAAAACTGTAAACTTTTCAAGAACAGGAATAATGATCAATTCTTCTTAATATTTTCCACATTAACTAGTATTGTGCAGCTTGACTAATAGGCACTGAAATATCTGACTTGAATTATATTCAACAACTACCTTTTCCTTAGAATGTATCTGTTAAGTGCCCACATGCAGATGTGAAGCCAAAGGGAAGTTTAATTCCCCACAACTAAGCTGTAACAGACGCTATTGGGGCCATAACCAGATTCCCATTAATGGACAGGTGTACCCATCACCCAGCTTATTTGAGGGTTGGCTGCTAATGGCTTAGAGCTGCACACTTCCCAGGAGCTGATAGGCGCTCCTCACCTGCACATGCCAGGGGGGTACGCTTCTCATCCCAGAGGCAACCCATAGCCAATGAATGACAGATGCAGGTGTACAAAAGTCCATCCTCTTTGCCTCTCATCAGGACAAATTCTGTGATGCAATTCATGTTCCCAAGGCCCCAAAGGGATAAGGCTATGCTTCTCCTGCAGCCACACACTTACTTAACTTCTTCTTCTGTCTTATCTTGCTTCCCTTACTCCTTTACAGGTTTTCTTTGAGCTCACTCCCTCAATAAGCCATTTGTATAAGAATCCTAATCTCAGACTTAGCTTCTAGGAAATACTACTTAAGACACACGTATTTCTAAACTAGATAATAAATTGTAGGTGTTTATAACTGTTTCTAAGTAGCAGAACTTCTTTGACAAACCCTGTTATCAGGGAATATAACATCAAAAAATCATTATTGCCCTTTCCGACACCCATACCAAACTTCGGGGTGAGTGATGTTGGTAATATGCATCACATGTGTAAAATGGAAGTGAGCTCAAAGAGGATCCGGTCCCATGGTTCTGTACCTCTGCTCTCCACCTCAACACAAAGGAACACTATGCTCCCAAGGTAAGGGTAACTGTAAACTTCAATAATGTCAGAGGAGTATGTTAAATCTTGGTTAGGAGCATTGGGAAAGCCTCAGAATTGATTCTGATAAATGATCCCACACCTGACTCTGATCTAGTTCAACTTCATAATGTTTTACAAGTTAAGAAACGCAAGGGGCATAAAGACAACTTTTTCAATGTCACAGAACTACTCTGGCAGAAGAGAAACCAGAGCTCATGTCTCCACATACCTACTACAGGAATTGATCTAATATGGCACTTCCCAAAATATGTTTTTTTGAAACACTACTCACTAGTTCTGTAAGATGTACCATATAAAAAAAAACCTTCCAAATACTAACTAATGTAGATACATACACACACACACACACACACACACACACACACACACGGTGTCAAAAAATATATACACATTTTAAGAAAGGAAAAATCTGCATTAAAATTGTAATACTCAATACATACCAATAAAAATGATAACTACAATTCATGTATACACATTTTTTGGCACCCGCAGTATATATCCTTTTCCTGGATATTCACAAGAAATGGTGGTATATTAAAGACTCTCAGAAAGCATGGATTAAATATATTTTCCCCAAACTTATTTAATCACAGATACTTCTTCTTTTGTCATATACTACCTATTAACCAACATCCTTCAGAAGTAGTAATCCATGGTACTCAGTTTAGAACAAGTTGGCCTAATCAATTATGATAGAGAATTGCTAGGTATTGTGAATGTTTATCTGAGCCAATTAGGAAAATGTATTCTATTCTGTTTAAAGTAAGAGTAAAAATGTTAGCACCTTGGTTTTAATCCCCAGGAAAGAAAAGAAGGAAGAAGGAATCAGAAGGTTCATAAAAGATTAGCAACCACTTGGTATTTTCATTAAAAAAACACATCAATACTTGGGCACCTATGGAAATCACATGTTAAGAATTGCAAAAACATTTGTAGAATGAATAAAAAGTATATGGAAATGTTGGTCACGTCCACATGGTCAAGGCCAGATTATAACTCAAACAAACCAAGCAGGAAAAATGGCCATGTTAAATTTTATATGGAGTTATTACATCCCATACATTCCCTCAGAGAGACCAAAATTAGAAAGAGCTACGACTCAGATGTTATTTTCTTTTATCTGTATATAAATAACACTAATAATTATTAACTATTTAATTACTAACTAGTATATAAGTAATATGCATTACTTATGTTTAAATATAGCTCACAGATCACTATGGTTGGTTTTTTTTTAAGATTTTATTGGGCAATTGTGGGAGGGGAAAGCGTTGGGGAATTGGGGAAGGGGAACAGACAAGTTCCTGTCCTTTTGTTCTTCAGTCTAGTTGCGGAGGACGTTGCTTCACTGGCCCATGTTGGTATCATCATTGTGCTCTTCCTGGATGAGGCAGATGGGTCGCCAGGCTCTGGGTGGCCGCTCATGGTGGCTCTTGGCAGCTCACACTGGCTGCCAGCCACTCACTGTAGCCTATGGCAGCCCACTGCAGCAGGGGCTGCAGCCCACACCGTTGCCGGCGACTCATGGCAGCCCAGCTCCAAGTGAAGCTGTTTTTCACCATCTTAGCTATAGAGGGTGTAGTGTCACTGGCCCTCATATGTGGGATCCAAACCGGGGCCCTGCTGCTCAGAGCTGGCTTCCCAAGCCAGCTCCTAACCAATGCACCACTCGGCTAGCCCACTATGGTTGTTCCTTGATGTGTATAAGAAATACCATCAAGCAGAATGGATCATCCCTTTAGCCTCTTTCAGCTGACCCTTAATGCCAGTGCTTGACAAATAAGAATATTTGATTTAATCACTACCATGAGGAGGCCAAGCATGACTGCTACTGCAATGTTATGTCTGGCTGTGGGAAGTGAGATTGAACTCAATGGAATATAAGGCAAGTCCTTTTATTTTGAAACTGTGACTAAGAGTGTCAGCTACAGAAGGACTTTTTGGAGTGCACTGTTAGCACATCACATATGGCTTCGACTGGGGCAGATGAGGAAGAGAAGAAAAGCATCAGTTTTAATAATACCTTTGTATCAGTCCTATCAGTATTATGGCATAAATTTCTAGTATACACAAGTGGGAAATTTTGGACTTTTAATTTTAATTTTTTGAGCATTTCATGCCTAGTCCTGTACAAAGTGCTGAGGAACTGGGGGTACTAAAAAAATAGAAGACACTCAAAATTTCAAACCTAAATGAAATATGACATTTCAAAAACATCAAACAACTAGAAAGTAACTAATATGACCTATATGGGACATAAAATGAAGGGATAAACTTGGCCATATACAGTGGAGCCAAGTTGTAGAGAACTTAAATACCAAGCTTAACTGTCCTCTTTTGCCTCTAAGATCAGTTTATGGAATCTGTATGTTTTACCGGAAAATATTTTTTTAAAAGATTTTATTGGGGAATTGGGGCAGGGGACCAGCCAAGTTGTTGTTCCTCAATCTCTGCTGTGGAGGGCGCCAGTTGCCATCTGGTTTCCCGTCAGCAGCTTGCGGCCTCCAAGCTCAAGGTGCTGCGTTCACTCCTAGTTGCAGGTGGGCATAGCCACCATCCCATGCAGCAGTTGAACCAGCAGCTTTGCTGTTAAGAGCGTACATCCCATCTACTGAGCCATCGGGGCGGAAGCCCAGCTCAAGGTGCCGAGTTCAGACTTAGTTGTGAGTGGGCATAGCCACCATCCCATGTGGGTATCGAACCCGGCAGCCTTGTTGTTAAAAGTGCATGCCCTATCCACGGAGCCATCCAGGCGTCAGCTCAGCTCAAGATGCCAAGTTCCATTTTTAGTTGCATGTGGGCATAGTCCACCATTGAACAGGCAATCTTGTTGTTACACCAGCTGAGCCATCCTGCCACTTGTTGGCAGCTCAGTGGCAGCTCAGCTAGGATGCAGAATTCACTGTCCCATGTGAGAATTGAACCAGCGGCCCCACTGCTCAGAGCATGCACTGTAAGCCAACTCTTAACCAACGGAGCCACTCGGCTGGCCTCCATGGAAATATTTTTTTTTTTTACAGGGACAGTCAAAATACTCATACCTGTTTCATGACATACTTCAACAGCTTTACGAAATCACTTACCCTCTCTGTGCCTCAGGTTTAGTGGTGAATACACAGATTTTCGAGTCAGTATTCAATAAAAACCCAAAGTCATATTCAGTTCCTCAGTAATGAAAACAACAGGTTTATTAGACGGTGACTTTTAGGCTTTTAAAAAAAGTACGTTTATAGAATGATTAGGCTAATGTGATCTCTGATCAGTCTAACAATATGCTATGTTATTTTTAAAGAACACATAAACATTGACAAGGATTGATTTTCTGCCTAATTTCCCATTTTTCAGAAGCAAACATGAGGGCTCTGTTAGAGGAAGACTGAAGACAGTCTCATCTTTCATGTTATAAAAAGATAAGAAAAGAACCAGAGGATACATGTTTCAAAAGGAGGGAAGGAAAGCA
Source organism: Aselliscus stoliczkanus (assembly GCA_033961575.1). Taxonomy (NCBI): domain Eukaryota; kingdom Metazoa; phylum Chordata; class Mammalia; order Chiroptera; family Hipposideridae; genus Aselliscus; species Aselliscus stoliczkanus. Next base: position 55,739,057 of record CM066737.1, read on the forward strand.
CCAAATGAAGAGGCTTGGTGAGGGGGCAGGGGTGGTAGCAAAAACTCTTTGACCAATTCTGTTTTGATTTCTAGCCCAACCAAGCCCACAAATACAGTCATAGTGAGCAAGAAGGGTCCAGGTTTCATTACTCTGTATGTTGTGGAAACAAGAGTAAAGCTGTTACTAATCAACATAAAATTCGGCCAGTCTTTGTATTCTTTATATTTTTATTCATCAACAAGTCTTTGTAAAGTGTTTGTTTATATCAGAGATTATGAATGAGAATAACAACTCTTAGTAACTACAAGCCATTCATTTGTGTGTAAAATATTTATAAGTGATTTCCTCTCATCTCCCCTACACAGCTTTGGGGCTAGCTTTCTCTGATGTTCAGTGGTGGGTGTTCAGAGAATGCAAATTGACTTTAATATTATTATGTATTATAATACATCCTCCAAAACCTAACAGAAGCTATTTTTTAATTATTTGTTATTATAGATGATTCATCACTATGAAGAGTTAAGAGATAACCAAACAAAACCACTGGCCCTACAAACATCTAAAAACTTTAGAGAGCCAATAACAATGTTGAGAAAGAGTCAAAAGACAAGCTAGATAATAGAATATTAAAATCATTCCAGAGATAAATGACCAGTGGGGGCAAGGATTCTGAACATAATAGGGAATGGACAGAGTAACCATAGGAATTCTTCTGTTTCTCATTCTGTCACCTCAGGAAGACTTTATAAAACAGGTTTTCAGCAGTATATTGAATGACAAGGAGTTGGGGGTGGCATGACAAATAAGCAGAGGAAAATACATGAAAATATTTTTTGCACCAAGATAGGATCAGTACACTTCAAAGTGAACATGTCTGTAACAACTTAAGGGTTGGTCTTGGCATTAGGAAGCAGTTAGGATGCATCCTAAATGAACTATTTAGTTCCACAGGTAATGCCTTTACTTTAGTTGGTGTTATCAAAAATTAAATGGTTCCTTTGTTTGGAGCAGCAAAGCAGACTCTGAAGTTCAAATAAAAAGGCTCATAGATTACAAATGAAGAAAACCAAATATGTCACCAAAACCAACCAATGAACAAAAAACAATTACTTCTAATGTAAATTAAGAGTCAAAGAGAGCCAGCGAGTGGAGCATTGGTTAATAGCTGACTTGGGATGCCAGAGGCCCCGGTTCAGATCCCACATATAAGGGCCAGTGACACTGCCCTCTACAGCTAACAGCTCCACCTGGACCTGGGCTGCGAGCCCTGGTGACGGTGTAGGATGCAGTCCCTGCTGCAGTGGGCTGCCAATAGCCGCGGTGAGTGACCATCTAGAGGCGGGCGACCGATCTGCCTCATCCAGGAAGAGCGCAATGGCGATACCAACATGGGCCAGTGAAGCAATGTCCTCCACAACTAGACTGAAGAACAAAAAGACAGCAACTTGTCTGTTCCCCTTCCTCAATTCCCCAATAAAATCTTTAAAAAAAAAGGAGTCAAAGATAATAGAATTAAAGATTATATTTTCTATAAATAAATTATAATTGCTCATAAGTAAAATGTGTTCTTAATAAACAAATAGCTAAATTAAGAAACTCTAGTATGTCAATGAAAAGTCTGCTTAGAGTAAGTTTTTGTACTATTAAAAATAAGACAAGGGCCAGCCGAGTGGCGCGGTGGTTAAGCACTGGCTTGGGAAGCCAGCGGCCCCGGTTCGGTCCCACATGTGAGGGCCAGTGACACCGCCCTCAAAAAAAAAAAAGACAGTTTGAGATTAAAAAAGACAGTTTTTGAGATTAAAAAAAACCAACCAATATTATATTAACTCGTGTAATAGTAAAGAGGGCAAAGAACAGAGAGGAAAACTATTTTAAAGAAAGTAAGCAGTGTAGATTCTTAACTTCACAGATTTCTTCTCATGTTTGCATTAATTTGGCCCTCCCAATATTAGCTTATCCTCACTAGGTAAGCTAAGCCCCGTTGTTTAAAAACCCAACTTACAAACCTTTATTCCAATAGAAGTTTCTATGCTCCAACCAACTTTGCTGAATTGTGCAACTAATTCTTGCTGTACTCTTGGCACAACTAGTCTCTGCTCAGTCTCTCCTAGGGCAAACCTCCCATATGGGCCTCATTCTCCTATAATAGAGGCTTCTGGTGACACCATATGCACCCCAGCTGTTTCTAATTAACCCAGCCAGTCTGGCTCTGAGTGGATGACTCAGGAGGCTGACTTTTCTTTAAAGAACCAAATGATTTTACACCAGAAAACTTCAGATTTAGTAAACTTAAGCAATTTCATAAAATGATTATAATTTAAACATGAAAAGATTTCTCGTGGTTCCCCCAAAATTACTTCACCGTCCAAAAATGAACAGCACTTAAGTTGTATATTAATATGCAAGCAAGTGGAAGAAGTCAGGTGACAGTGAACAATGTACTGAAATGAAATGATAGAAAAAAATGTGCAGGAGTAATCCTGTACTCATAAAGAATATATCATATACATTTTCTATACAATTATGATTCTTATAATTCTCATTTCATATATTGAAAAACCTTAAGTGTAAAATTTCTATGAGATTCAGAAGAATAGCAATAGAGCAAGACGAAAGTATCTGGGGAGTCAAAATCAACCTTTTCAAGTGATGTTGAGTCCACGGATAGAAAGAGATTCATCTTTAAAGCAATGAAATCCACAGCACAACCAAATTAGCAAAACAGAAATCAGACTGGGGTGAAAATGAATTGCTTCTAGGAAAAAACAGTACTTTGAAAAGTGAACCTCAAGAAGAAATTATTTCATAAGGATTCATTTCAAACTCCAATGTTCCAGTATGAGGTTTCAATATAGTCAGAACTCATTAGGGGCAGGAGCTCTAACTTATTTTGATTAAAGAAGCAATTTGTTTCATGAAAATTTCTATAAAGTAGGGGGAAGAAAACTGTCCATCCTGTACATCAAATTCTCAAAAGAATCTGTGTCACCTCCTTGGAAAATGCTTCCTTTTTTTTACAATCTTCCTGTTTAGAAAGACATACCAAGAACATCACAATGGTTAATATTAGGCAAATAGAATTGGATAGACAAGTTTAATGTTTTAGTTTCTAGAAACCAAAGGAATCACTCAAATGCCATGGTGAAAATATTTTATATTTATCCTAAAAAAACAAAAGCTTTTCTATGGGAGCATTACATATTTGTTTGCTTTAAAATTAGCATGACAAGCGCATTTTTATTTATTTATTTATTTTGAGGGCAGTGTCACTGGCCCTCATATGTGGGACCCGAACCGGGGCCGTTAGCTTCTCAAGCCAGCGCTTAACCACCGCGCCACTCGGCCAGCCCACAAGCGCATTTTTCAAACAATATGTAGCCAAGGCTATAAAAGGTTAGGTCCACTTGTGCTAATGCATTGTATAGAAATTTCAAATAACACTGAACACAAAAGATGGATTCCTATACATCAGACAGGGAAAGAGAGATACTCTTGAAAAAAAAATTAAAAATTTCTCTTTTGACTGCATATCTAATTGCATGCAATGTCATGTTTACATATGACCAATAAACTTATATAAGCTTCAAATACACATAGGCACAATAGTAAGAAGAAATAAAAAAAATGTGGATAAAGTAAAGCCTTTTTTTATATAAAATACAGGAACAGTCAGAGAGGAGATTTTAATTTGATGGCATATGAGGAAAGGTACCTACAATGGATTTTGATGCAAAGTGGTTAAAAGAAAATTGGATTCCCAGCTAAGAAAAGTAGAGTGAATTACAAAAGAAAAATCCTAATGAAGGTCTGTGAATGAGATCAAGAACCAGAATGCATATTTAAGAATCAGTGATGATGATAGCTAGAGTTCATTTCATTTAAAAACCCAACACCAAAATATAGTAAGAAGCAGTAAAATTTTGAAACTAACAGCAGATTCTGTAGTTGGATTACCTATGTGTGAATCTCTGACCAACTATATGTTACCTGTGTGACCCTGGGCAAATTACTGAACCTCTCTGTGCCTTAGTTTCTTTATCTGCAAAATGGGGCACCTACTGGCATTCTACCTCCTAGAGTTATTGTAAGGATTAAATAATTTAATATGTACAAAGGAATTAGATAAAACAAGATACATAATTAGCATTCAATAATTATGAGCTGGTTTTAAAACAGTGTGTTTATTAAGACTCTTTCAATTTAGCTATTTAAATAGGAATTTCCACCTTTGAAAAGATCATCAATAAATTACTCTTACAGAAAAAGGCTACTACTCAAACCACATGGCATAATGAATGTGACATTCCCACCTCTAGCTTTCATTAGTTGCAGACAGAACACCTAAGAAACAGTTTAAAATTTTTAATAATTATCTTCAAACTTAGTTCCAAGATACATAGAAACAAATAAGGATGAAAATACACCCTACCAACGTTTTTGGGATGAAGTGAAAGAAGTTTTAAGAGGGAGATTTATATCATTACAGGCCTATCACAAGAATCAAGAAAAATCCCAGCTAAATAACCTCACATTACACCTTAAAGAACTATAAAAAAAAACAAAGAACAAGGTGAAACCCAACGTCAGCAGAAGGAAGGAAATAATAAAAATCAGAGCAGAACTAAATGAAATAGAAAAGAAAAAGACAATAGAAAAAAATAATGCAACAAAGAGCTGGTTCTTTGAGAGCATTAATAAAATTGACAAACCCTTGGCTAGACTCACAAAGATAAAAAGAAAAAGGCACAAAATCTGAGATGAACGAGGGGAAATTACCACCAATGCCAAAGGAATACAAAGGATCATCCAAAAATACTATGAAAGACTATGCGCCACCAAATTCAATAACCTAGAAGAAATGGACATGTTCTTAGAAACATATAGCCTTCATAGGCTGAAACACAAAGAATTGGAAAATCTAAATAGACTGATCAACAGTAAGGAAATAGAATCAGTCATCGGAAACATTCCCAAAAGCAAAAGCCCAGGATCAGATGGCTTCATTAGTGAATTCTGCCAAACATCCAGAGAGGATCTAATACCTGTCCTATTTAAACTCTTCCAAAAAATTGAAGAAGAGACAATACTCCCCAAATCATTTTATGAGGCCAACATTACCTTGATAACAAAACCTGGTAAGGATAACAAAAAAAAAAAAAGAAAATTACAGACCAATATCTCTGAGGAATACGAATGCAAAAATCCTATACAAAATTCTAGCAAATTGAATACAACAATGCATTAAAAAGATTATACAGGGCCGGCCGAGTGGTGCTGTGGTTAAGCGCTGGCTTGGGAAGCCAGCGGCCCCTGTTCAGGTCCCACATATGAGGGCCAGTGACACTGCCCTCAAAAAAAAAAAAGATTATACATCACGATCAAGTGGGGTTCATCCCAGGGGCCCAAGGGTGGTTCAACATATGCAAATCAATCAATGATACACCACATAAACAAAATAAAGGACAAAAATCATATGATTATATGAATAGATGCAGAAAAACATTTGACAAGATACAATATCCATTTATGATTAAAACACTTCATACAATGGATATAGAGGAAAATATCCTAACATAATAAATGCCATTACACAATTGTATACTTGAAACCCATGTGACTTTACTTAAATTGTCACCCCAATAAACTTTAGTTTAAAAAAATCAGTTACAAGCACTATATAACTTTACTACGATAGTCATTACAAGTAACTACTATGCAAATAAATAGAGAAATTGGGGCCAGCCCGGTGGCTCAGTTGGTTAGAACATGAGCTCTGAGCAACAGGGTCACCAGTTTGATTCCCACATGGGCCAGTGAGCTGCGCCTGAGTTGAGCTGCTGCTGAGCTGCCAACGGGTGGCCGGATGGCTCAGCTGGTAAGAGTGTGTGCTCTTATCAATAAGGTTGCCGGTTTGACTGCTGTATGGGATGGTGGGTTGCACCACACCATTCCCCCCACAGCTAGATTGAAAACAGTGACTAGACTTGGAGCTGAGCTGCGCCCTCCACAACTATGACTGAAGGATAACAAGTTGACTTGGAGCTGATGGGTCCTGTAGAAACACAATGTTCCCTTCCCCAATGCCCCAACAACTGTTCCCTTCCCCAATTCCCCAGTAAAACCTTTAAACAAACAAACAAAGTGAAATAAATAGAGAAATGAAAAGGCCAAAAGAAGCAGAAATACTGCTCGATCTCTGCATCAGCTTTAGTCATTTATGGAATGAATAATGGGTCAAAGACCAGGTGATAAATACATTGCTTTTATAGGCAAAAATCTGTAATTGTTATGAGTAATTGTCATGCATTAAATACTTATGAAAGGCCGTAGAGATATAAAAAAGTTATTAGACATTCTACCTGTCCTCCAAAGAAAAGTAGTCTAGACATGGAGACAAAATATATAACATACACAAATACAGTAATTGCTGCCCTGAACAGTACAGAGCCAGTGGAACTTAAGTTACTATCAAGTGTTGTTGTCATTATCAGCAATGGAACTAACTTCTATTCATTACCATGTGACATTTTAAAGGACATAAGAGAATGTGTACATAAGGAATGAGGAATTCTTCCTCATTTCCTTTTTATTACACAGCTATACGGTAGTCTTAGACCTATTTGACAAATGGGATTGGGATTCAGAGAGATGAAGCAAATTGACCATAAGACCCTAAATAATAAATGGAAGAACTGAAATATGAACTGTATCTGACTCTACACTATAATGTATGGATGTTGTATATGTTACAAACAAGGATGAAACCGATGGCTGAATTTTGCTGGGGAAAGTAATCTATAGGATGAATGATAAATGCATTGAAAACCTATACAATTCTCTTAATAATATAACAAATTTATTTTACAGTGTAAACAAAAGCACACACATATACCTTGAGTAAAAACACGGCTGCTGTCCCCTAGTAAAATAGTGACAGATACCATTCCACATATGATCGTGATACATTTCCTCAACACTGACTTTCCCCTTTCCACTTCCTTTTTCTTGAGGACAGCAGGTGTTCTATCTACCTGCAGGTCTAATGCGATGTGTTCATGAATTAGCTGAATACAGCATACCTTTGAACATGACCTGCTCAGCCTTTGCCCATTCTGTATACCCTTTACCCTGCCTGTCCTTTCACACTCAGCCATATCCATTCACTGCTAGCAGCTGGGTTATCTGTTTAACAGCCTCTAAATATAGAGGTCTCCTCTATCATTCTGGTGTTAGGAGATAGGTCTAGCTTACCTCAGGTAATGAAATGAACACAAGGCACTAGAGTAATGAAGGCTTGAGTTTGAATCCCAGTTCCACACTTAACTAACTGCATGACCATAGACAGGTTATTTAATTTCTCTGAGCTTCAGTTTTCATATCAATAAATCAGGAATAATGATATTTGCCTCACAGGGTTGTCCTGAGAACTGATCAGAATGCTGTATATAAAATACCTCTCTATGTACTAACTACGCTAAATAAAGAGCTGATTCACTTTCCCATCTTCTTTATGGTTAGACCATGTGATGGCAGGTCATTTTAATCATATGGAGTTGTATTTCAAGAGCACGATTTCACCCACTCTTATCCAAAAATCTATACATTAAAATGCCATGTTATGATGCTGTTCTAATAACTGGCACATTGAACAGAAAAAGCAAATCACACCTTATAAATGGAGAAAAGGTTGGATCAAAATATTTCTTAGATAACAAAAAGCTTTACCACCAAATACACAAATAAATATCTGTTCTTATAATCACTGTCATATTTTTGCTCAGTTCTATATATTTAGTTTCTCTGCAAGAAATTTACAAGTTGTCATATTAATTGTTTTCAGAAGATACATAGTGCAATTGTTGATTAGAATACATATGAATTGAAGACAAATTAATTGGGAAACTTGGGACCTTGTTAAAATGAGCTTCTGTAGCAATTTCTTTCTGACTTTTGACCAGGAAACTTTTATCACTAATATTTTTTTTTCTTATGGGCTATTGTTTGATCTGAAAATAAATTAAGTAGTTGCCTATAAAAAGAAACAAACTAATTAATGAAACAGAAATATCTGAGAATATTAGATTTAGCAAACATACACTAGTTATCATGTTAGATGCTTTTAAATATTTATTTAATCTTCACAAAAATAAATGAGGTGGTCCAGCCAAGTGGTGTGGTGGTTGGGAGCTGGCTTCGGATGCCAGCGGCCCGGGTACGGATTCCACATATGAGGGCCAGTGACACTGCCCTCTTTAAAAAAACAATGAGTGAGGTCAACAATATTCCTATTTTACAAAGGAGGAAACTGAAATTCAAAGAAGATATTTAGTGAGTTTCTCAGACACCTAGTGAGTTTCTGTTAGTGCCAGATTGTAAACGTAGATATTCAAATATCAAGCATAGTATCCTTACTATGAGCATTCCATCCCAACTGCTATGAAAAACAAAAATGTTGTATTTGTTCAGACCTGTGATTTATCCAGTTCTCAATGCTGGCGCTGGGGATCACAGTAGAATGTGGAGGCAAGGGTAATTAATTGGAGCCCTAGGACAAGGATTAGTCTAGGACTGAAGGGTCAGAAGGCATAGCTGATTCAGCCAGCATCAGACACAAGTTAGTGATTTACTTTTGTGGGTTTTGTTGTTGTTGTTGTTTTTGAGGGCAGTGTCACTGGCCCTCATATGTGGGACCTGAACCGGGGCCGCTGGCTTCCCAAACCAGCACTTAACCACCGCACCACTCTGCCGGCCCCACAAGTTAGTGATTTAAATCAGGCGGCCACACAAGTATGAAAACACAGGAAAAAGCATGACAGGCCAGACCAAGTAAAGATATGGGAACCCAAAGCACACAAATCCTAGAGACTAAGGCAAATAGTCAACGAACCTGGCTACTCACAGAAACCAGAGAACCCTCAGAAGGCTCAGCAGTTAGGAGAACAGGCATATGGTGCCAATAACAAGGCATGTTCAAAACCAATGTAGCCAATTCCCCAGCCAGGTAACTTCTGATAAACTTTAACCAGGACAAGGGACAGTTGTTGAGAGAGCCTAATAAGTACTTCTCTTTAATACTCAAATAATCAGTCAAAACTTTTAAAGCACATTCCATGTTTCTTATCTAATACTAATCAAACTCTTCTTATCTACAGAACACAGTCAAGGTGAAAAACTGATCAAATATTTAAACTTCTATTGGTTGTATAAAGATCACCTGAGGAAATAATTAAAAAACACACGCTTATACAAAATTTTGATGCATTTTTGAAAAAAATCACAAAGCTTGAATTTATATTGAAAGATGAATAGGTAAAAAGCATTTCAGGATGCTGGGGGAAAAAATCAGCCCTCAACAAAAGGAAAGATAACTTGGTTTTAAAGGAAAAATAACTAAAAGCCTTCAGCTTACTGTATTGAGAGCACAGACAATGACATCATGAAAACAGCAGAAATCACAAAGCACATATCGCTTAATGTCATCATATGGAAACATATTTTGCTGAGGTAAATAAAATGAGCTGGCCCATTTCATCCTCTCCTTAAGTTGGTATGTTATAGGAACATCATGCACTAGCAGAGTGTTGGCTATTCTATCCAAGGAGATGCCGATTAGCCAATTTCAATGGAGCTAAATTCTCACAGTCACTTCTTTGAAGTACATTTGAGAAAATAAAAATATCTTGTCTGTTTTTCCATGTCATAATCGATGATGCCTCCCACCCTCCTCTGACATTAAAAAAAAAATGGCTAGCTTAGGTGGGCCAACATAACCAAATGATTTCATATCTTGAAAGCACAAGATTTTTTTGCCTCTGTTTAGAATAGTGCACTCTAAATGCCAGCTCTTCACCAAGACCTTCATTCAACTAAGGCCTCTGGCTCTGAGAATGCTCAAAATGTCTTTTCCATTTACAAATCAGCATCGCTCTTCAGTTAATAACAATAATCATAACAGATAATGCTTATTGAGCATTTACTATATGTCAGGCATTTTGCTATGTACTTTATCTCATAGAAATAAAGGAAGCATCCCTGCTCCTGTCAAAGGTTAACCCCTCCATCTGAATTATGGATTCCATCACTTCCTTGATTTCTCCTTCTCTAATGGATCATCTCTACTAGCATACAAACATACACAAGAATTGCCCATATTTTAATAAAGAGATCCTTCCTTGATGTCACATCCAGCAACTATCTATGCCTCTTCATAACCAAACTTCTCAAAGGGGTCAAATTCAGTGGATATATCTTTGTCCTCATTTTTTCCCTTCCTTTTTTTTCTTTTTTTTTAAAGATTTTATTAGAGAATTGATGGAGGGGAACAGCACTGGGGAATCGGGGAAGGGGAACAGACAAGTTGCTGTCCTTTTGTTCTTCAGTCTAGTTGTGGAGGGTGTTGCTTCACTGGCCCATGTTGGTATCATCATTGTGCTCTTCCCGGGTGAAGCAGTCGCTCACCAGCCATTGGACAGCTGCTCATGGCAGCTCTTGGCAGCTCACAAAAGTGCACACAAGCTGCCAGCCAACTCCACTGCAGTCTATGCCATTGCCAGCGACTCTTAGCAGCCCAACTCCAGGTCGAGTTGTTGTTCATCATCTTCACTGTAGAGGGCGCAGCATCACTGGCCCTCATGTGGGATCCAAACCGGGGCCCTCTTGCTCAGAGCTTGCATCCCAAGCCAACTCCTAACCAGCGCGCCACTCGGCCGGTGCTCCCTTCCTTTTTGAAACGCTCTCCCTTCTGTCTCAGCTACCATGAAAGGTACATTTTCTTCTTTTCTTTTTGCCATACCTGTTAGTCTCCTTTGTTGCTTTCCTATCTTCTATGCCCCAGAGATTGATCCTGGGCCCTTTTACCTTCTCTTTCTAAATTCTCTCTCTGGGTAACTCATCCCAGTATCATACTGTTATAAATCAGTGTATTGATTATTCCCAAATATATATTCCTGGTCCATAATTCTGTGAACACCAGACTCATAAAAAAACCGCCTAACTTGAATCCGTTATATTTATATTGCACAAGCATCTCACACTTAACACATCAGAAAACAAACTTTACTATTCCTCCGACTTATGCCCAAATTTATTCCTACTCCAGTTTTCTCCATCTCAATAAATGGTGTCACCACAGAACCAATTATTAAAGCTAGAAACCTGGAAGTCATCCTTTGTCTCAATCTCTACATCTATGTATTTATTTATTTAGTAGTAGTAGTAATAACATTTCTATCAATAATACTAAGAGGAGATAGCCCTGCTTGAACACCTAGTATGTGTTGGGCACTGTGCTAAGTGTTGTACATGTATTAATTCATTTAATCCTCATACCAAGCCTTTGAGGCAAGTACTACTATTATACATATTTCATAAAAAAGAAACAAACAAACAAACAAAAATAAACGAAGCAAGTAGCTGAAATAACTTGCCTGAAGCCACACATCTATTAAATGATAATGCTTGGATTTGAACCCAAGACAGCAGTCTCCAGAACCCATGCCATTAGAAACACTAGGCTGTCTTATTTTAGATTGATATATAGTGTATCCCTTTATTTAGATTTTTTTTTGTATGGGCCACTACCTGCTTGCTTAAGGAAAATAGGCTTCAGTGAAAATCTCCTTGTGATTCAGTTAACTTTCTAAGATGTACATTACTACACATGTGGAAAGTTAAGCTCAGAAAGGTTAAGTAATTTGTTTAAGATCATAAAGCTAGTGAATGTTGGAGTTAGAAGCCAAACCAGCTCTTCATGATTCCAGAGAACAAAAATTTAACCACACGCTTTACTGCCACCTTGTTGAATTTGTAATACTAACAGATGCAAACTGCCCATCAGGCATTTCCCCATCACCATACCTCAGACTGTCAAATCACAACTAAGCTCTTATTGTACAAAGAAGCCTTTGCCTTAGGATCATAAAGTCATTAGCAGTTGTTCTCAGTTTTTTGTTTTTGTTTTGTTTTAATTGGGGAATTGGGGGAGGGGAAGAGTGTTGGGGAATTGGGGAGGAGGACCAGCCAAGTTGCTGTTCTTCAGTCTTAGTTGTGGAGGGCACCAGTCGCCATCTGGCTGTTGGAAGCTCGTGGCCTCTAAGCTCAAGGTGCTGTGTTACAATCTTAGTTGCAGGGGGCATAGCCACCATCCCATGCGGGAGTCGAACCAGCAGCCCTGTTGTTAAGAGCGCATGCTCTATCCATTGAGTCATCCGGGTGGCAGCTCAGCTCAAGGTGCCCAGTTCAGTCTTAGTTGCTGGCGTTCTTGGTGTTAGGACCATGTGCCCTCACCAGCTGAGCCATCCTGACACCTGTTGGCAGCTCAGTGGAAGCTCAGCTTGGGCACAGTGTTACTGGCCCATGTGGGAATTGAACTGGCAGCCCTGTTGCTCAGAGCTTGTGCTCATAAGCTAACTCTTAGCCAACTGAGCTACTTGGCCAGCCCTATTCTCAGTTTTAAAGTCATGTTTCTTTGTCTGCCTTTCTGAGAGAGATGAGGCCATTCTGGAGAGAGAAGACTAGTTGAGGACTAAGACCATAGCTAATGAAAGCATTCTATGTCTGCAGGGCTGGCTATGTACCTTCCTTCATGTACAAAGACGAGAGTATTTACCCATTAAAAGTATGGCAGAAATTAATAATTGTTTTTCCAACAACAGAAATGGAAAGCAGGTATATACCTCGATACTTTTTTTCTGGGTTTGTCTGAACTAGTTCTGCAAAATAACCTCCAGGATAAAGAGCACAAACTGTTGTCATGAACTAGAATCTATAATCCACATAAAAATCCATGACTCTGGCCAAAATAAGTTAGAAAAAAAAATGTCAGACAAATTATATAGTACACTCAAAAGACACTATCTTTTTTTTCTAAGCAAGCCACATGTCAAAACAATGAGAAATTGAAAACATAGAGGGGCTTTAGGGAATTGGCTACAGGGAACCATTAAAATATTATCTTTAAACATGAAATCTAACTAGCATGGGACTAAATATTTAAGGGGTTTCATAAACAGACTTTATGCACCCAAAATATATATATATATATATATATATATATATATATACACATGCTGGGCTTCACTATTTATTTTATTAACTTCTCAGTAATATATATATATATATATATATATATATATATATATATATATATAGCTATCAGCAGAGGGACAAAGGGAAGAGGCTAGAAACAAAATACAAAGAGAAAAAGTAAGAAAGCGGGAGGGAGGGAAGTGGCTCAAAATGAACCAGAAGCAGAGGATGAAGGAAACATTAAACAATTAGCTTTGGGAACAGAAGGCTAAACGTAAGAACATTCATAGAATTACACACATGGACTTTATCTTGTAGAACACCTTAAGTCACAGAACTCAGCACTACTGACTTTTACTCTAACAAAACCAACACACTACATGTACAAAACAATATATATTCATATGCATTGGAAATCATAATATTATTTTAAATAGCATGACTAGGCTCTTAAGCTATCTCTCTCTGATAAAATTTATATAATGTATTTTTACATCTTTAGAAGGGCATTAGTTTTCATTCAGTGTTTCCTGGACCATGTCTCCTATGTTCTCTGCATACTTTTCACCCAAGTTTTTCCCCATATCGTTAGCTGATTCTTTGAATATAGAAGGAGATCATGAGCTAAGGGATGCAAGACAGTCTCTGGAAGCTGGAAAAGACAAAGAACTGGATTCTCCCCTAGTGCCTCCAGAAAGGAATGCAGCCCTGTTCACACCTTGTTTTATCCCATTGAGACTCATTTTGAATTTCTGGCTTCCAGAACTGTAAGATAATAAATGTGTATTATTTTAAGTCATCAAGTTTGCTGTAATTTGTTAAAACAGCAATAGAAAATTAATACACCCCCTTTCCTATAGGTTTCTTTGCTCTTTCTCTTTCTTCACTACTAACCTCATATAAGTTTTTGACTGAGAAGATCCACAATTCAATTTCTCATCTTGGTTTCCCAAGAATAGGCTGCCAAGACCAAGGAATGGCTTGATCTTCACACACTGCTCCTCCCTGAGCTCTTGCCATTTAGTCTCAATCCAAAGATCTGATAGAATTAATTTTTAGCCTCAAGTGACATCTGTCCCTTTTATTTATAGCATTTCCCACTTTTTCATATTATTTTCCTCCTATATTAATGTTTTCTCTTCTTCCTGGGCTGCTTCAGTGATTATAAAAACAAAAACGGGATACAGCCACTCATTAAGAACATTACTTGTCTCTGAATTTCCCTGATGTAGAGACAAGGCAAAGGCATCCTTGAATAATGGATACAGCTACACAAAAGGACATGCATTGACATAAAGAAATGGATGTTTCATTTAAATCTATGCCTCCATACTTGTTTACAAATAGAAAGAAAACTGCAGGAGGGATGTGAAGACTGAATTACTATCAAAAAGTCTAATAATCAAAGAAAGGCAGGTAGGAACCCAAAGGTCTTCCTTTATGTTAATCAAGTATCCATTGAATGGCTAAACTGCATGCCTACCATTTTGCTCAACTCTAAGGGTGATGAAAAATAAAGTAGGGTCATAATCCCTTTCCTGAGGGAGTTTGCAATCCTGATAGGGAAACAAATCAACATATATTAAATAGGTAGAAAATAACCCAGTACAGTATATGACCAAGAGTCTCAACCCTATGGTTCTTGTTTGATAAGCCCTACAATTCAGAGGAAGGTGATATCAATGAAAGCCAGAGTAGGTTGAGAAAGCTTCTTAACTAGGAGTCCAGATGAGAAAGCCATTTTTGTGCCATTGACTTAATTCCTTCAGCATAAGTACTATTTGTGAATGGGGATGAAGATGAAGATGCCTGCAAAGTTTCATTCCTGGGTCAGGGCTACCCTATCTGAGTGTACCTCTGCTTTCCCTAATATTGAGAGAATAGTCCTTACCCTGGAACCAAAGGTCAGAGAGCAGCTAGGATAACTGAACAAAAGAGATAGAATAGGGGCCTGCTGTTTAGCTCAGTTGGTTAGAGCATGAGCTCTGAGCAACAGGGTTGCCAGTTCAATTCCCACTTGGGCCAGTGCGTTGCACCCGAGCTGAGCTGCCAACGAGAGGCCAGATGGCTTAGCTGGTAAGAACGCATGCTCTTAACAACCAGGTTGCCGTTTTGATTCCCTTGCACCCTCTACAACTAAGATTGAAAGACAGCAACTTGACTTGGAGCTGATGGGTCCTGGGAAAACACAATGTTCCCCTTCCCCAATTCCCTAATAAAATCTTGAGAGAGAGAGAGAGAGTGAAGAGAGAAGAGAGACGGAAAGGAAAGATGCAGTGGGGCAGGGAACAGGGTCTAAATTAACCAAGGCTAGAAAGAGAGAGGAAGAAGGAAATGGCACCCACCCACTTTCAAAATGACAATTACAGACTCTTTGTCAAAGCTCACAGAAGTGAGGAGAACACAGCTGTGAGAACTAAGCCTAACATCTCCACAAATGCTGCTTCACTAGCATGGAGACACAGCTGTAGTTTCCTTTCTCCCTCATGCTCTTGCCCACTAGGAGCTTAAGGGCATTTTGGGGAGATAGTTTTCAGATTGCTGGCAGCAAAAGTCACTTATATTGGGCCCTGTTCTCCAAGCTAGCAATGTTATACCTAAGATAATAATAATGAAAAGAAGTTGAATCTGACTGTATCATAATCACACGTCTGACAAAGTGACCACATTGTGGGTGGCGGCCTGTAACTTGCAAAGATCTAGAAGGTATACAACTCAGTGACCCAAAATACATGGCATACAATAGATAGTCAATATATGCTGGTTGAATGAATGCTCAAATGAGTGATTGTGGAGTATAACCAAAGCCTGGGACTATGGAAACTTTCTAGTACAATATCTCTAACAATATCATGAACTTGCTTTCAATGAATGCTCAACAGGACCTTGAGTCCCACAAAAAATATTCTTACACTTCTGGTCCTTGCCTATCTCTTTATCCTCCTCTGATACTATTCCTCCACTTACTCACCATGCTCCGTTGACCTCCTTCCAAATCTTCAAACATTCTATGCTTCTTCCTATCTCAGTGCAGTTGCAAATGATGTTTCCTCTATCTACAATAGAACACAATCCCTTCTCCTCACCCCACCACTCTAACTAGCTCCTACTCAGCCTTGAGGGCCCTGTTCAAATACCACTTCTGCAGAAAGGATTTGCCAATCTCTTATCTGAGGCCAGCTATAAAAGTATGAACCAGTATGTCATTTGCTTTCATGTAATTAAGGAATACAGTTAATGTCAGAAAAGATAACCTAGTTTTATAATAGCATGTCCTTAGGTGTCATTGTCACACTTGGAAGAATCAGCTGAACAGACAATGAGTCTTACCCATTGTACTAATTATTAATTTCTGTGCCTAATGTAGCCTGGTGATGAAAACAAAAACAATAAAGGTAAGTTAAACAAGGTAAGTTAAGAACTAATCATTTTCTTTGTATTTTACTCCACAGTCCAAAAATCCTTCTCTGTGCATTTCTTCCTGAGGCAGATTTCCCACCACCACATTACCAATCTCCTCTCTATATCCTGACCTCATTCAATACTCAGAAAAATGAATCTGCTGAAGGAATGTAAAAATAACTAAAACCCCATAAGACTTGGGCAATGATTACAATTTTGTTTCTATTAATATCTTCCAGTCTCTTCCAAAGGCAAATGATCCTATGAGCCACCTACTCATATTCCATGAAAGTACCCTCCCCACCTACATGCCTTCACAAAACAGAGTTTACCAGAGATAGTGGCATAAAAGCTACTTTTATTAAGGCAATGGAAAAAAAAAAACATTATCTTATTGGATTCACTTTCCACTAGGGCCCCACTAGAAATTCCCTGGCAATACTCTCACTGTGGTCATAGTGCAAATGACAGCATGGTCCCCATGAACATCATAATGCACACCAGCTCTCTCTTATTGCAGTGTGACAGGGAAGGTCTATAAGTCAGTCATTATTTTTTATCCAAACCCAAGCATAATAATGAGGTGCTAATATAGCATAATTAAATCCCTGTTTTATGTCACTGACAGAAATATAGATGCTGTCATATTGTAAATATTAACAGTATAAGGGCTCAGTGCACAGACCACCAAGAGGGTCTCCCAGGAGTTTAGGATTACAGGCTAACATCTATTGAATTTAGTACTTTTTGTCATTCTGGATTCATTCTCCAGAGGGTGCTTCCTGATAAGCAGTATGTTTGCCCCTTGAAATGAATTTCAAAGTCCTTAGGTGCACTTCAAGTTTCTCAGTGGCCATTTGCATTGCCCTTCCTGCCATCAGAGTAAACTCTGCATTTTCCCTTCCCAAGCTCATTAACCTATAGGTGATGAGACATTTCTTATTAGAGAGCAATTGAAGAACTGACAAAAAAGGGGGGCCAGAAAAGCACCAAGATTGTTTGTGGGCACATGGCTCAGGTTCCTGCCCCAAATGGCATTCAGTCTCAGTAATCGGAGCTTTCATTGCCTGTCTGCTCCTCATTCAAGTCTATAACCAGAGACAGCAGATCTTCTATAAACTCCTACACAAGGTCATCATTCTTCTCCACCCTGCCATCGGGCTCAGACACTGCTCTCTTATGAGTCATGACTGATGATTTATTAAGACCCCAAATACCATGTGAGTAGACTTAGATGAAAGTCTATTATCCTTTATTTGCAAAACTAACTGCTTCTGTATTCTCCATCCAAGCCTCCCAGCCGCCTTCCAGGCTTTGCTTCTTCAATCTCCTAATTCCCCTTTACTGGCTCTTTTGGCAATGCTTTTGTAAACATGTGTTGCCCCTCGCATCCCCCCAAAAGAGGAGAAACATACTTTTGGCTTGATTCTGCTGCCACTCTAAAAACTAATTACAGTCAGTCCCCGACTTATGAATGAGTTCCGGTCCGGGAGAACATTCGTAAGTGGGATTCGTTCATAAGTCCGACAGAGTGAGTCTTATAAACGTTTGACACAAATATACAATGTAAAACCAATGGTTAAATGATTCATGTTATAAGAACGAGCAACGTCTACCATCTTTTCGCCTCGGTCCAATCTCTCAATTATTTTCACTTTTGTTTCCATGGATATTGCTTTGCGCTTCCTAGCAGTGCCCTCCACATCACCACTGCTTTTCCTCCTGATTCCGGACACCCTAGGCTCTGATTGAGCACTGCACTACTGTACTCTATCACACTGTACAGTAAGCACACAGCAGCACAACTGTGACAATGTCCGGCAGACACGTGAGCTACTTCCGCGATCTGTTCACAATTCGAATGTTCATAAGTCGGGGACTTACTGTATTTTCTCCTTCCTCCAATGCTAAACTTGTGAAAAATTTTATCTCAACACCTCCATTTTCTCAGCAGCCCTTTGCTCCTTAATCTCTTAACTTCTGGCTTCCATGATCACCAAAACACTACAATTATTCTTTCAAAGGTCACATATTATCTGCTTTTTAAATTTTCTTTATTCTTGAATCCTGTAGTTTTCCCTGAGGTTCACCAACCTTCCCTCACTCTTCTTTTCCTTGTTCTTTATTTGTTTGGGTAACTATCCAATTCTGGTTTTCTTCTTACTTTTCTAACCAGTTATTATCTATGTCCCCACTGATTCTTTTTCTGACCTTTGCAGGTGGGTATTACCTAAAGTTTTGTCTTAAGTCCTGTGTTCCTTTTGTCTCTAGAATTTTCTCTCTGAGGAGCAGGAAAAATTGACATAAAGGCAGAGTGGCACATTCAAACGTTTACAAGGGCCAGACAGGTAACGTAAATAAATAAAGAAAAAGATGAGTGGGTGTAAGATACAGTTAGGGAGTATTGGATGCTAGGGGTAAACTACAGAGTCAGCTTATGTATCTAAGGGGGTGACTGGTACTCAGATCCAACCAATACATGCCACGTATATAAGTAGGACAAATTTGCCACCTCTTCTAAGTTTTTATCAGAAAGCTGAAGTATGGGTTTTTCCGTTAACTCTCCAAAATTCTTAAAATTAGCCCCTGATTCAATTTTTAAAAATTATATAGGCTGTATCAGTTAGGATAGGCTAGGTTATGCTACATTTACACATGACCCCGCAATCTTGTAACCAAAGTTTGTGACTTACCCACATTACAGTACCTTCATAGGTTAGCTGTGTCTTCGCTCCACATCATGTTCAGCCTAGGACACATGTTGACAAAACTACTTCTATCTAGAATATTAATGACTTCATGGCAAAAGAAAAAGAAAACCTGATGAATCATGCACTTAGACTCTGCTCTTAAATCATTCCTTAAATTTCCTCTCAAGGGCTGGCTGAGTGGCGCATTGGTTAAGAGCTGGATTGAGACCCCAGCGTCCCCGGTTTGGATATAAGGGCAGTGACACTGCCCTCTACAGCTAAGATGATGAACAACAGCTCGACCTGGAGCTGGGCTGCGTGAGTCCCAGCGACGCTATGGTGTAGTCTGCAGCCCCTGCTTGCAGTGGGCTGCCATAGGCTACAGTGAGTGGCCGGCAGCCAGCGTGAGCTGCCAATAGCCGCGAAGAGCGACCATCCAGAGGCTGGCGACCGATCTGCCTCATCCGGGAAGAGTGCAATGACGATACCAACATGGGCCAGTGAAGCAAAGTCCTCTGCAACTAGACTGAAGAACAAAGGGACAGCAACTTGTCTGTTCCCCTACCCCAATTCCCCAATAAAATATCTTTAAAAAAAATTCCTTTCAAAACTATTGCACATCGCCTCTGCTCACATTTCATTGGCCCAAGTACATGGCCAAAGCTGACTTCAATTAGAAGGGGAAGTATAATCCTCCCCCAAAGAGAAGCAGCAAGTATTTGCAAACACTAATATAAATTTGTTATACTGGTCAAACACAATTCTCAATGGTCCATTACTAGTTTGTAACCTCTAATGTTCAGGAAAGATCAGGGAACTGAGACTCATTCAGGAAATCTGACTTTTCATCACCACCCATGAACTTTGGGGCCCTGAGAAAGTTACTTCACCTATTGGTCTCATCCACAGAATGAGGGAGTTGGAGTAGATGATTTTTCAGGTCTTTACAGACCTACTATCCTGAGTGTGTGAACAACTATGGAGATAGAACATCATTAACAGAGACTGAACATCCAGAACTGCCCTCACCCAAATCTTAGTCTTACATTTTCTAAAGGTTGCTGCATATTTCTACTTAGACACCTAACCACTAGCATGCAACAAGTTCAAATTTAAACCACTCTTCACTCAAAACTTGATTTTCTTATTTGTAAACAGTTCCACTATTAAAACAATCTGGCCAATATGTACCCAGTCATCCTTACCTCTTTCCTTTCTCTAGTGGCCCATCTCCATGGAGTCACCAATCTCTAGCAATATTGTCTTCCTGATATTTCTTTCATTCATCTCCTCCTTTCCAGTCTGATAACTATTAAGATAATCCATGCTCCTTATCTCTTCACACCTGAATGGCTGACCTGACTTACTATCTCTGTTCTTGCCACACCTATTCCTTAAGCTTTAAAGTTATCATGTTACCATCTATTTGCCTTCATTCACCCAACTCCCAACTTCCTTACTCAAAAGCCTGCAATAACCCTTCACTGAGTTTAGGGAAAAGTCACAATTCCTTCACCTGCCATTTAGTTTGCCTTCAGCAACTGACTATATAAATTTAAACTTATTAATTTCCCTGGACCTAAGTGTTCCTATTTGTGAAATGGGCATAATTATAATAGTTAAACCTGTCTACTTCAGAGGATTGTGAATAGCATATGAAAAAATGATGATATAAAATGTAAAGGTTGCAAGATAAATTATTGTTTAAACAACTCAGAGCTTCGACCACTACAAATGCAAGTAAATTTACAGAGTTTTATATTATGAAAAGTAAGTTTCAGGAGTGATCTTTTCCTAAAGAGGAACCACTTAATGATTCATTTGTAAAGTCAGAGGTTCGAATAAATAACCTGTCTCAAAGGTCCCTTCCAACTCTGAGATTTTTACTGATAACCCATAAACTCTGCCTACATTAGAAAATCAGAAATAATTAGGTTATAGAAATAAAGGCAATGTCTAGCAGTTAATACCATGGGTTCTGGGGTCAGCCAACATGAGTCCAAATCTTGACTCTCCCACTTAATAACTGTGTGAACTTAGAGAACTTAATTAACTTATAAGTGGCATTATCATCTAAAATTTGTTTTGTTCATAAAGAAAAAAATAGAAGAAACCCAAAAGTCCATCCATATTATACAGTTGTTAGAAAAAAAGGATAAAGAGTTAGATGTACTGATGCAGAAAGAACCCAAAGATATGCTGTTATGTGAGAGGGGAAACAGATCAATAGTTACAGTGGGATCCTAGTTTTGGACATGTGTATTTATTTATATATGAATGAAGGAAAAACCTAGGATACACAACAAAGAGCTAACAGTGGTTATCTGTGGTGTTGGGAATCAGCATGGTAGGGGTATGAATGAAAGAACAGGGATTTTCACTTTTCTATTTATACACTGCCACAGTAGTGGAATATTTTACAAGTTTGCATTTTTTTTTGAGGGCAGTGTCACTGGCCCTCATATGTGGGACTGAAATGGGGCCGCTGGCTTCCCAAGCCAGCACTTAACCACCGTGCCACTCGGCCAGCCCCACAAGTTTGCATTATTTTATGTTAAGTATTTTCTAAGGAAAAAAACATCCCATCTAGAGATGTTTTGTTCTCATTTGAAACCATGGTCTTATTACTTCAGAATAAGACAAATCCTATTCCAAAGCATCCCCACAGTCCTACAGGCATAGACCTCACACTGGCCTGAGCCCTGTCCTTCTATCTGATGTTTCCAGAAAAATGACCTTCCCCTTATCTAATCTCTCCATAAATACTTAGGAACGTGGAAGTGTTGTGATTATTTATTTGCCCCTGGCGGTTGGATAGGTAATTTGCAGTGAGAGTCTGCAGAACAGTTGGGTGAGACCAGGAGATAATTAAATGAAAACAAAAAAATAAAGTAAGAATGGCAAAAGGATATTTTAAAGCCTGACAAATTCCTTACTCAACGCAGCTGGTGGTGCTAACAGCTGCACATCTTTAGGGGAACTGCAGGAACCTGAGAGCCATACTTTCATCTGGGAACATGATGTCCCATCTACGGCTATCCGTAAATATCCCTCTATGTTTTTGGATCCTTTGCCTTGAAAGAAACACCATCTCAACCTGTGTTTATTAACACCTTTCTGCCAGTCTCATCACTAGCCTGTTTTTTTTTTCAATTAAAGTTTATTGAGGTGACAATGGTTAGTAAAGTTACATAGGTTTCAAGTGTACACACTATCCTGATTTGCCAATACACAGAAACAAGAGCAGTCAACATATATGGATTACTACCATAGACCAGGCACTGTGCTAAATCCTTTATATGAACCCTCTCAGTTAATCCTCTCAACAACCATGTGAAGAAAGTAATGTCATTTTTATTTTACAGTTGAAGGAATAAGCCTCACAGAGGTCACCTCATTGGTAAACAGTGGAGTCAATTGCCATATTAACAGGAAGCATCATCCAAAGGGGTTGAATCAAAAGTGTAAAGTTTTAGGGTAGAAAGAAGGTCTGGATTATGACACTCACTCTCCAGGAGAGGAAGGGCATTGCACAAGGGGCCAATGGACAGCCGTAGAGTCTGAGGTGACACTGAGTATCTGGGATGAAGGTAGCAAAAATACATGGCAGTGATGGAAGTGATAAGAAATCATAGTCTCATAATAATAGCCAATACTTATTGAGTGTTCACTACCTACTAAATATGACATATGCATCATCTCATTAAATTCTCCAAACATAGTCAGGTGAGGAAATGGCTCAGAAAGCTAATGTGGATTATCCAAGTCAGCAAGGGGTAGAGCTAGGATTCAAACTCTGGCTGTGCTTGATTCTAGAACCACTAATCTCTGTGGATATTTCTGCTTTTCATAATTATATTATCCCCTAATATTCAGTATCTTAGCACCACCAAGACCATCTCATCTTTCATTGCACAGGAGAGGTTTTACTATTAATTGATAAGAGTATAAATGTTCTGCTTCTCAGTACCATAAAATTTTCTTCAAAGCCTGCCTTCTTTTCCAGCCAAATGCCTTGTTATCAATGCTATGGGTGCATCACCTCACACTGATTAGAATGGCAAACATCAACAAGACAAATAATAACAAGTGTTGGAGAGGCTGTGGAGAAAAAGGAACCTTCATACACTGTTGGTGGGAATGTACGAGAAGATTGGTGCAGTCACTATGGAAGGCAGTGTGGAGAACAGAAATACCATATGGCCCAGCAAATCACTCTCTTGGGTATATACCCCAAAAATCTGAAAACATTTATCAATAAAGATATATGTACTCTGATGTTGATTGCAGCTTTATTTACAGAGGCCAATACATGGAAACAACCAAAGTGTCCTTCGATGATTGGGTAAAGAAGATGTGGCATATATACACAATGGAATATTCCTCGGCCATAAGAAAAGATGAAATATTGCCATTTGTGACAACATGGATGGGTCTTGAGGTTATCATGCTAAGCAAAATGAGTCAGACAGAAAATTCAAGAACCATATGACTTCACTCATATGTGGGATATAAAACTGAAAGCAACAAAAGAAAAAGATAAACTCATAGACACAGACAACAGTTTAGTGGTTACCAGATGATAAGAAGGGAGGGGGTGACAGAAGAGGGTAAAGGGGGTCAAATACATGGTGATAGAAGGAGAACTGGCTCTGGGTGGTAAACACACAATGTGATATATACATGACGTATCACAGAATTGTATATCTGAAACCTATATAATTTTGCTAATCATTGTCACCTCAATACAGAATAGATTCTAGCAAGTCACACAGAATAACCAAATCCAAACGCCATTTGCCAGTCTATTTTGATGTGAGCAAACTTTCAAAACTGAAAGGGAATAAATTGAGTTCTATGGGTCAGGGTTTGACCCAAGGTAATCTTCTTCCCTTTTCAGCACCATAAACCTCTGCAACTAATACCTTTAGAGGCAACCTAGCCGAGATGCTGCTCACCAACTTATAGAGAACAACAGTCCTCCCCTGGAGCCCATTTCCATAAAACCCCCAAATCACCCTTCCCTGCTGGATAACTGTATTTTTAAGCAGTTAATCTAGTCAAAAGATTGAGTTGTCTGAAGGAAATGTATTGCCAGCAGAGTTTAAGTGGTATGCTTATAAAAGGCAAACAATTTGAGCACTCTGAAATGTCCCTAATCGAGGTGCCCCTTTCCTGGCAATTCTACTGCAATGAGTCTTTAAGAACACTCAAGAGTTAGTCAGCAGCTAGTTTAGTACAAATTTCTTTCCACCTCTCTCAGTCTTTCAGGGATACTGTCCTTAGGAAACCATCCCCAACATCATCATCAGCAGCTGCCAAGACCCCAAATAAGCTGCTTGTTTTAGTGCACTGGCCAGAGAGGAAAGTTTTCAAGAGTCCTGTAAAGCCAGCCGTGTTATAAGTGTTGTACCATAAAGTAAGGAGAGGCAATTCCATGTCTTTTTCAAGATTCTTTTATTCTAGCTTTCTCAAGCAGATAATTTGATTCCAAATTATCACAAATTCCAAATTAAAACTGTTGCTCAGAAATTGGCAGGTTTGTAGTCCAGTGTATGCGGCAAAGAGAATCTACTGTCCCTATCCAAGGAAAGAGTGTGTCCCATTGATCTTTGACAGAAGACTGGTTGGTGGCAGGAGACCCAGCACAAGCCAGTAAAGAAGCCATCTCTTTCAAAAACTGGGAAATTGTATTGAAACTGTTACCAAATGCATTTGAAGCAGGGATGAAATTTGGTCTGGGCACTCAGATCCAAGTAGCTTTGATATAACAAAGGACTTATGCTTCAAAAAAATAAGACACATTCAGATAATTGTGTATCAACTTAATGCTTAAAAAATTCCGATCCAGAATGTGCGCCTTTCTTTTGCCCATCTAAACACTTCCATTTCACAAGGGCCAGCTGCAGTCTGAAAGGCTGAATAATATAATGCAGTAGTTTTCAAACTTAGTGGCACAATAGAATCACTTGGGGGACCTTTCAAAAACTGCCAATGTGGGCCGGCCGAGTGGTGTGGTGGTTAAGCGCTGGCTTGGGAAGCCAGCGGCCCCGGTTCGGGTCCCATGTATGAGGGCCAGTGACACTGCCCTCAAAAAAAAAAAAAAAAAAAAAAAGAAAGAAATGAAAAACTGCCAATGTTCAGTCCCCTCCCAGACAAATTGAATCAGAATCCGAGGAGAGTTGGGCTTGGCCATCACTATATTTAACCCCCACCTAGTGCTTCTAATGTACAGTCAGGGTTGAGAATGACTAGCGCATCTGTTAAGAGCACAGGCCTCCAGGTTCAAAAAGATTTGAACTAAAGTCCACATTTCAACACTCTAGCAGTGTGACTTGGAGCAAATTATTCAATCTCTTGGAGTCCTGGTTTCTTCATCTGGAAAATGAGTGCAATAATAGCATCTACTATGTAATGTTATTTTGAGGATTGAAAGATAGTTTTGAGGGTTGAAAGGAAATAATCCATCTTCTATGCTAAGCACATAGCAGGTTTGCAGTCAAACATTAGCAGCCATTACTATTGTTATTCTTATTATTGTCATCATCATCATCATCATCATCTGTTATGGGAAACATTTCAGAACCACTCCTAGTTTAAGATTGCACAGTCCAGAGAAGTAAAATGACACACATTTCAGGAAAATAAACATTTACTATGGAATTTTAATTCAAACTCCAAATCCAGTGCTGTCTCTACTACATTCATTTAATTTCATTTCAACAAATGTATTAAACACTGATTACACACGTATATCCAACTCTAAGGTAGGTTTTTGGGACAGAAAGATAAATTTATATCAAATTGTCCCTATTCTTGAGATTTTCAACCTAGTAGAGGAGTTTAATGTGTAAACAATTAATTACAGCAATAAAATATGAGTTCTTATATTCGGTGAGTTTCAATTTCTATGAGCTCGTGGAAGGTAATGAAATTAACTCTGTTTGGGTGGGTTGACAAAGATTGCAGTGAGGAGGCTATGACTGAATGGTATCTTGAAAGATAAATGGGAGTGTTACCGATAGGGAGGGATGTATGGATGGATATTTCAGGCAGAGAGAACAGCCAGAGGAAAGGCATTATATCAGCATGCCTCTCAGCTCTTTCTTCTCACAACTCCTAGAACACTTGTCTGTACCATTCATTTGTCAAATAATAATGTTTTGTCTCATGACACCTCTTCCATTATTGCCTTGAACTATTTATCTCCTCTGTTACCTAATTTTTCATGACTTGACACCCCAACTAGAAGTTAAGCTCTAAGGGAGAAGAACCAGTTTAATAGATCACCTCCCACAGTGCTTTGCACATGGTCTTAAATAGAGCAGCTGCTTAGTGTATACTTTTTGACCTGTTGATGTAAAGGGAGAAAAATCGAACAATTTTGAATATATCTTAAATTCACTACTTATCACCAGAATATCCTGTGAAATAATGTTTGTTCACTCTCTCTTCCTGATTGTTTATATCATGAACATCAAAAAGTCTTTGCACTCCTTATGTGTGCCCACTACAATGAAGAATACTGTGGTCATCAGATACCCACACAGTAGCAGCTCTTTTCATATTTCAATACCCTATCATGTTTTTAACTTACCAAATTTACAAGGATCTCAAAGTTAGGCCTAGGTAGTCATTGCTGAAAATTGCTGATCGCAAGGCTAAGCCATCAGTCTGCCTCTTCACACTTTTCAATAAAATATCAGGCATTCTGATGAAATTGCAAAGAATGTATTAGCTATGATACTATTCTGTAGCAGCATCCTAAAGTTGACTCTGGGTGGTGAATACACAATGTGATATATAGATGATGTATTACAGAATTGGGCACCTGAAATCTATGTAACTTTGCTAACAGTTGTTCCCCCAATAAACTTTAATTTAAAAAAATGAAGTCTTCAGGTTGGGGGCTTTGGGAAAAATAGTAACCTAATGCTCAAGTAGGTTGGAAAATGATATTTCTCAGAAATGGTAGGCAGAGTTTGAACTGAATTTAAAATCAGGTTGAGCAAAGGAAACTTCCCCCACTTAGAAACATTTCAAATGTTGACCTCAAGTGTGGGAAAAATATGTTCTTATTTGTACATTTTAGACTCCATTATGCACAACTGAGAGCCCCAAGTAGTAAGAAGCTGGCACCTGTTCAAAAAGGGCATGACAGAGAAGATCGTAAACAAAGGTGTCCTTCATCTCACTGATTCTCCTACATTTTTTCAAGATGACTCACTGCCAACCTGAGTACAACAAGCATGGGTATAGAGGTCTTTCCAGTTATGCAGGAAATAGTTGGAAATTAATACCTTGTGTGCCCAGGGTGGATGGGGCTTTATAGTTCAGGCAGAGGAGTTGGTGAAGACCAAATGTCAAACCTAGGATGGGAAAAATACAGGATATCCTAACACATTTACCCTCCTGCAAGGACAGTTTGTTATGTGCTTAAAAATGCATCGCCTCCATTATTCCCTCCTTTCTTCCTCCCCACCAGCAAACAACCCTTCTTATCCATTCATCATCTTCCTTCATCCTGAGTGTGTGTAAATAATTCAACACCTCCTTATAAACATGTTGAGAAGACTAAATGAGATGATGTAAAATGCCAAACAGGGAATTTTCTGTACTATAGGTGTCCCTTTGCAACCTTATACTATATGTAAAGAGTTTTCACTAGGTTATCATACTTTATATGGCAGAGTTAACACCAATCCAGGTAGATATGAGAGAGATGGAAAGTCAAACAGAAATAGCTAGGGCTTGATAATCTAGAGAACTATGATTGTAAAGTCAAACTTTTGCTTAGCCACTCTAATAGAAAATAAATAATATAACAGATAAGCAAAACACAACAGATAAGGGGAATGGCTAAGTAAATTATGCTACATCAACAAGATGGAATATCAAGCAGCCATTAGAAATTAGAATCATGAACACTATGGGCAAACATGGAAAAATATCAATGTGCTAATTGAAAAAGTAAACCATAAAACTGTGCATACAATGGCTGAAGTGATTTAAAATTGTGTATGCATGCACATAAATGTGTATATGGGTAGATTATAGTCATATAAAATTTATTAATTATAACAATGGTAGAAACATTAACTATAAATAAACAGATAAATTACAAATCAGTTATATCCAGGTTTATACTACATGATGTAACTTTTCTTTGGAAATCAATTTATTTTCCTGATGCTGTTTCCTTAGGCTTATGTTAATGTGAAATTGCATTTTCTGAGCTTTCATTAAGGGATGGTAAGAGGGACAGGTAGGAGGCCAAAGTAATTCAGGAGTGTTCTAGGCTGCAAGGGGGAAGTTATTTGAAAGTAAATATTTGTTCTAAAATCTATTGGGAGGAAAATTTGAAGACACTTTCGAACCGGGGCCACAGGCTTCCTAAGCCAGGGCTTAACCACTGCGCCACTTGGCTGGCCCCTGAAGATACTTTTTTTAATAGTGATAGAGATGCATTTTTACATGGCCTATATATAAGTGAGTGGAAATGAAAATGGAAACATAGAAAACTATAAAGAAAGGGTTGAATAGCTGTCTTTTGAGTACCAATTACATGAAACTGAATTCGGCAATTTCTAGAAGTAAAAACATAAAACAGAATTGTTCCTTCCCTTCTGAATCGACCCTAAAGTGCTACCTACCAAGTCGCATACTATTACCATGACCAAACTGTCAAATAATGAAAGCAAACTTAAACTTGCACTTATCAACCAAGAAAATGCATATAACTCTATCCCAATTTACAAATATTTATGGCACTTATGAAGTTGCAGCAAGATATTATGAGTGCCACTTGTCCCCTTCCTCTTACATAAAAACAAAAAATAACCAAACAAAACCAAAAATCCAAACTGAATGCTCAAGTCAACAAGAAAGCAGACTATTAAGAAGGCATGGAACATTTATCTGAATAATGGATATAATTTAATGATACCAACCACCGTCTTCTTAATGACAACTTGAATTTAATCAGCACCTTATTCAGCAATATTTTCTCACAGTCTAAATAGCCATCAGAGCCTTAATCCCTAAATATAATTATTTTATCAAAGTGACTTTAAATTTTATGAGTGCCACCAATTCTTTCCTATTTCAGGGGCTGTTTGCTGGGCATTCTGGAGGTATTTGACTACATAATGCAATCAGAACAAAGCAGCAATGCATTTTCCTGCATTAGGCACACAAGTCCCATAGGGAGACACTGCCATCGTAATAATTTCCATAGTTCCTCTGGAAGGCTGGATATACCACTGATGTAGATGGTTGTTCACCTGAGAGCCACAGTTACTGAAGGACAATTCAGCTTGTCAGTGGATCATCTGGGCATTTGGGCAAAAGCTGTTGTTGCCCCCCTTCCTCCCTGATTGGTACCCTCACACTGGCCCTTCATGTCTCAGACTGCCTCCACTACCATGGCCCTGCAGGTCATGTCCTCCGTAAGCAATACCCATGCTCTGTAACTTCCTCTGTTTCCTTTGCTTATCGAAACTGACCTGAACTCCCCTCTGTCAGAGGTCTGCTCTTTGCAAGTGAATAGTGGTTTAATAAACTATTTAAATAAAACAGTGCTTCACAACTTTGTAAACTGAGGTGTACTCTTAAATGTCAAAATAAAAGAGCTGATCTTTACATATCTGCTGGTGAATGTAAATACAACATAATGACAGAAAGCTATTCTAAATCCACTAGTATTTATAAATGAATTTGTATTTTATTATGAAATCAGTATCTATTTAGGTTGGAAAATAACTGTACATATATATGTGCTATTCTTACTGATTCCATCTGCACACACTAGTGTCCACAGTGTCATGGAGCCCTTGTACAAACTTTTTGGTGCATCACAGTTGTGAAAAATAAGAGGTTAGCAACCACTAATAAAATCTAGGCACTGTTTATTGAGTTTTTTTTGTTTTGTTTTGTTTTTTGGAGAGCAGTGTCACTGGCCCTCATATGTGGGACCAAACTCGGGCCGCTGGCTTCCTAAGCCAGCGCTTAACCACCGCACCACTCAGCCAGCCCTATTGACTTTGTGTTATGCCTGGCACGGTAGAGTGTACTATGTATACATAATCTTTTCTACAGCATCATGAAGTTGATACTACCATCTTCCATTGTACAGTTAAAGAATAGAGCTCAGAAAGATTGCATCACTTGAGCTCAGTTACACAATTAGTTAAGTGGCAAACTTGAGATTCAAACACAGCTCTAATTACAAAGTCCATACACTTAATCCTCAAGCCATATTGCCTCTCATTAAGTATTCTTATAGTAGATATGCTTCCACTTATCATTTCCTTAATCAAGGTAAATGTCACCTCAAGTATTTAAGGGATGTTGCTAATGGTGAGCTGCAAGCCTCTGGGGTAATTACTTGGAGGTAAATCCTTAAAAGCACACCTGTGTGCCAAACTACTTCTGCTCAAGAATTTGATCAAGGCATAGTATGGTGAAACCACTTGGAAAAAACAACAACAACTTGGAGATGTGCATTTTAGATGATGTTTTAAATGGATCAAAATACAAATATTTTGTTCTGTTTTAATAAACAGTGAAAAAAAGTCTTTCTCAAGAGAAAACCAGCTTACAAAAAAAGGGTTGGTCGAAGTAGTGGTTAATAGTGGTTCTCTGTGTGCTCTTTGGACCAGCAACTGGGAATTTGTCAGAAATGCAAATTCTCAGCTTCCACTCCTATCCCTGTACCGCTCCCTGCCCCACCTCCTAAACAAAAAGCTCTGGGGAAGGGGTCTAGAAATCCATGTTTTCACAAGGCTTCTAGGTGATTTTGATGCACACTGAAGCAAGTTGGAGAACTATTGAACTATCAATAGATAGTTATTGACTAGAGTGGCAGAGCTAGAAAGGTGAGATTACAGTGGGGGAGACTAACCCGACTAGTATAATATAGTGATTAATAGTATATGCTCTGGAGTCATAGAGACCTGGGTTTTAGAATTAGATTACTAGGTGTGTAATCTTGAGCATGTAGTATAACCCCTCTGAAACTCAGTTCTCTCATATGTAAAATGAGAATAAATAATAATACCTCCTTCATAGGGTTGTCATGAGGATTAAATGAGTTCATCCATGTAAAACAGTTAGGACACACCTGATATATAATAACTATGTACTAAAAGTAAGCTATAATAGGTGGATGTCATCTGAGTTGGAGACAGCTTTGTCTAGAGGAATGAAGGTCTTTCCATATGTCCACGAAAGGAGGCTTTATGCTGACTCTCCAGAATGATGACAAAGGAATAGAATGAGTTCTAGTGAGGCTGAGGAGGAACACAAACAATTAAAGGTTCTCATTTGAAGGACATTATATTTATAAACACCCAAGCAAGTGGCTTAATCAGATGGCCTCCAGCAATAGCAGTGAAAAACGGCCTTAAAACTTAGTAGGTGGTCAAAAAGAAGTTTGCAAATATAAAGATACCCATGCTGTGAATCTCAGGGCACTTTAAACTGACCAGCTGTTCTGTAAGTGAGCGATACCTATAATAATACTCACACTGACTCTGGTGATGTAGGCTGAGGACCTCTTAACTGAAAGACAGGTTCCTGACTGTTGTAGTCTTGGCTGATACATTGTTCAGATATAGAATTTTGAAATTTTTGATGCCATTTTCTGTTTAGGCGTCAAGATCTAACGTTAAATATTGTAAATCCAACTCATGGACTTGAATTCATATCCCCATTCTGCCTCTTACTATGTCTGTGATCTTTGGTGATTTACTTAACCTCTATCCCTCAGTTCCCTGGGCTCTGAAACGGGGAACCATTCAAACTAACTTGAGGGTTGTTGTTAGACTTAGAAGTAACCAGAGAAAGGGCTGAGCACATTGGTTGTCCCATAGTGTTTCATTGTTTGACTACCTTATAATGGAGTGATCAAATTACCCTAGTATTTTAATAGTTTATTTGGACAGAAAACATCACTGTCCTGATGTATCATTATCTTATTGTGATTATTTTAATCTTGGAGAAGGCTAACCAGCAAACCTGAGGCTTTCCATCTGGCATAGTAATCAGAATTATAGTTGTATTAGAAAATGAATCTCGGGCCGTCCAAGTGGCGCGGTGGTTAAGCGCTGGCCTGGGATGCCAGCGGCCCCGGTTTGGGTCCCACATATGAGGGCCAGTGACACTGCCTTCACAAAAAAAAAAAAAGAAAATGAATCTCCCTCTCAAATGCCTTCTATTGAACAAGAGAAATTCTGATTAATATTATATGAAAAGGGGGCTTCCAAAAGAAAATAAGTTGACAAAATGCCGGGTTAAGCAAAGTTAAACCAATTCCTTCACTGTTAAATTTCTCAGTGTTTTCACTATTCTAATGTGTGTGGCAAATTTCCTAGAGGGAACCAAACCATGAAGCATTTATCAATTTATTTAACCATGTAACCCCTTTTCTGGAACAAATAACACCTACAGAAATCAGTATTGGACAGAACATACTGTGGGAAATACTGCCCTCATCATTCTAACCCTTCTTTCAGTGGCACGGGGGAAACAAAGGAGACAGTCACAAGTCAGGCTAGCTCCCTTTATCATATAGGTTAAATTGCCTTGTACCAAATCATAGAGAAGTACCAACTCCTCTAGACATTCTGTAATTCTGTTGTAATAAATATTGCTTTGGGGGTTGAAGAGATTATTACAACTTACGTAGCAGGATTTGGTCTTTATGGAGAAATAAGAGATTTAAATATCTGTAGGGGAAAGAAGAAATAGGAAGGACTACCATCTTACCCCAAGCTTTTGCATTCGTGGCCTTACCCTAAACATTGGCCATCTTTGTGAGGATTTCTTCCCCTGCTGTCTCTTTCTGCCTAGGAGGAGAGACTGAGGAGTTGCCATTACTGGGTTCTGATACCAACATTTTTCACTGGAAGCAAGGAAGTACTTTCCTTCCCATAGCTGCACAATGTGTAAACCACGGCCTCAGTAGCCTTCTTTACTCTTTGGGCCAGTCCATGAATGTTTGTGTTTCCCTGTGCTGCTCAACCCTTCCAGAAAGTTTCAGCATCTCTCTAGGCCCTTCGATACTTATTCTCCATAACATCTATGGCAGTGCCTCACATCAGCTGTCTTTCTTTTCTGGGCAAAGGCATCAAAGAGCTTGATCTTCAAGTTATAAAGATATTAAACAATAATAATTTCCTCACAATACCTTTAGTTTGAATAACACTTTTGTTTGCATCTTTTAAAGGATTCTAGAACCCCCATCTTCTTGTTTCATTTTTCCAACGTCCCTGTGAAATAGTTAGAGTAGGTGCTGTTACTCTTATTTCATAGACAGGGAAAATAAAACACAAAAAATGTGAAATTAGTTTCTCAAGGTTATTTGGCCAGTTAATGTCAGGGATGGAATTAGAACTGGGCCTCCTGATTCCCAGCCTAGTGTTCTCCCTGCAAATGTTACAAGGATCAGCATTGCTCTATTGGAAGCAAAATCCCTGGATGAGGTCAGCAGCACAACAGAGAAGTAGGAATTCAATTAAATGCTTTCCCTGGCATGGTTCTCATACAGGGAAGACTTCTTCATTAGTCTTTTTGTTGGGAATATCTGCCTGAATTTTGAAACCACCGTAGGAACTTCAGATTGCCATCTGTTTCAGTGCTACTTGCCCACTTAAGTCAGTGAGGACCCTGAAGATAACATCCTCTTTTTGTTAGGAAGGACAAGTCTCTAGCAGGTTCCATATAGACAGGGGCAATTTGTTCATGCAAATTATTCATACAGACTGCTAAATCCCAGCAGCAGGAGCAAGAGTACATCTGAGTCTCCAGTGTAACCAGAGTAATTTTACAGTAAACAAATTTATGCATACTCCATAACCTAATGGCTTCTAAGGAGGGAATTTAGACTCCTGGAGAAATAGAAATAACAGGACAGGTCCTCTAGATGGGGCCCTAAAAAGGCACAGTTGCTCCCTTATCTACTAACCCAATTCATCATTTTTTATTGCTGTGATCTGTACATTGTGGGGGCAAAAAGTTACATGCAATGATAGCTACATATTTTGTGAAATTAAGATTTACTGGTGAGAAACATTCAGCTGTGAAGTTAAAAAAAAAAAGTTCAGCGGAGAGGTTTTGCTTTAAAGATTTTTTTTCCCCCCTCCATGAAAACAAATGGTTTCTTCTCAGCTCTGCTCATCAATGAGGCTACTGAAACTGTCTCTTTCCTCAGAGCTGACTTGCTCCTAAATCTAATTCTGGGGTCAAAACAAACCTATTTTTACCCAGTGACATCAGGTCTTAATATATGCTATACAGCCCTGATATAAGCCAGGCTGAAAAGGCACAAAGGAGCATATTTTCTCTTCTACCCACCATGCTCCAGGCCAGAATGCTGAAATATTTGACTCCAAATAAAGGAATCTCACTCCCAAATCCCCTCGCACAAACAACTTTATACTTTCCTATGAGGTAGGTTCATTTAGAAGGAAGAGCTAGTGGGAAAATCAAGGCCATGTTTCAATCAAATCCCTGAACTATTCTAACATGCAGCAACATGTAGAGGTCCATAAAGAAATGGTCCTGCAACAGAGCCAGAAAGGCCTTGTATAGGACATACTAAATAACTCAAAGAAAGGAGGAAAGGGAACATGATTACAGAGAAACTACTCTTTAACTCAAGTGAACCCATCTTATTCTAAGTACCCTTTGCCTGTTCTGAACTATAATATACAGGAAAATATGCATTAATTTTTATTACCAGGGAAATCTTTAGCACTATCAACACTTCTAACTACCTATTCCCTCATGGAAGTACTACTTACAAATAGACACATATTTATGAAAACAAACTTTTGATACCAAGCACAGAATAAATCCCTCCACACACATCAAAACATAGCTTGCTTTTTATTTATTTATTTATTTATTTATTTTATGTTTTTATTTTTTATTTTTTTTAGCTGAGCCATCCTGCCACCTATTGGCAGCTCAACGGCAACTCAGCTCAGGCTGGCCTCGAGCCGCTGTTGCTCAGAGCTCAGCTCGCACTCTTGAGCGAGCTCTTAACCAACTGAGCCACTCGGCCAGCCCCCATAGCTTGCTTTTTATTAAAACTGTTCTCAATGTAAGCTTGCCTGTTTCCATAATATTGTGTACAAATATTTCTATCCCCCGGATGTAGGCATCCAAGTATTTATCACATTATGAACCCCATTACCCATCTCCCTCCATGAGAAATCACTGGATAGGAAATCAACAAAATGAGTTCATGGTAGCAATAGGAGTCTTGCTTATGGAATTCACCACCATCAAACTTGTTGAAAAGAGGTGTGAACAGGAAAGGAGGGAGCTGCAGCAAAATGTGAATGCTGAAGTCTGGTCTGAAAATCTACTATGTTTTCATCACAAGAAGTTTTGTTAATGATCCCCACTCCCTTGAACTCCAGCACCACTTACACACAGTGCCTACTTCCAACATTTCTGTATCAGAGAGTGTTGTTCTCTGAAGGTGTCAGACACTTTCATGTTATCTCCAGTATAAAACTGCAAACTCCCAAAAAGCATGGAATGTTTCTCTATATTTTCCAATATTTTCTATTCTTTTTATTATTATTATTATTTTTATTTTTATTATTATTAGTTTCAGGTGTACAAAACAATGCAATAGTTATCTTTTTCACCCCTTACAAAGTGACTCCCCCTTCCCCCTTCCATTGCCCCCCACACCCGATATCATACATATCTACTACAATTCCATTGACTCCATCCCACACTGTATTCCACATCCCATGACTATATATGTGTTAAATTATAATTGACATATAATATTATTCAGCGGCAGCTTCAGATGTACAGTGCAGTTGTAAGGCCACTACACTGTCCATGAAGTGGTCTCCCTAAAAGGAC
The DNA here is from genome assembly GCA_033961575.1 of Aselliscus stoliczkanus. NCBI lineage: Eukaryota > Metazoa > Chordata > Mammalia > Chiroptera > Hipposideridae > Aselliscus > Aselliscus stoliczkanus. The sequence continues at coordinate 55,775,044 of CM066737.1, forward strand.
ATGCATCCTTCTGTTCCCCTAAAAATATATATTTGCAACCTTATTGATTATAGTCCCTAAACTGTCTCTTCTGTCTCTGCAGTAGTATTGTAGTTATCAGTTTATGTTGCCTCGTCCCTTCCATATTTTCTATTCTGTCTGTTACAGTAAGCACCTGGTAATATCATATTCCTCCTCTAATATTTTTTAACTTAGAAACAAAATTAATAAATTCATACTTGGTAGAACTTTCTTGAATACACTGGACACTGGCATACAGGTAAGTTGGCCATTAGCCCATTACAAAGTTTACAGAATCCCTGAGATATTTTCCAGCACTGAAATGGAGTTGTAGCTCTGAGGCAAGTCTTTCCATTGTTGACTAGTGGTAACAGTAAGGCATGGTGACAAGAACATTGAACTGGGAAACAGCAGATTTATCTTAGAGTTTCAGCTATATCATTAACCAGTTGGGTGCTCATGATAAGTCACTGACCCTGGGTTTCCTCATCTGTATAGTGGTGGTAGTGAAGGAGGGTGATTAATATCTGCCGTTGTGAAAATCCAAATGGAAGGTATCATTTTCCCTTGACTCCAATTCAACAGACATTTACTGATCCAATATGTATTGTCACTAAGAGATTCTGGTTAGAAAACAACTATTATTTCTACCATCCAACTGTCCCTCCTACCCAACTAATAGTCATAGAACCCACAGAGCAGATAACTAGCTTCTATACATTAGGTTTGCAAATTAGACCCAATTATCATGACAAACATTATCAACAATCATGACTGTCTACTTTGAGTACACTACAAAGAGGCAAATGATTTCTGCCACTCACCTTTCACTACAGAATATTTACTTATTCAACAGTTATTTACTGAGCACGTATTGTGTTCCAGCCTTCATGCTATACGCTGCTGATATAATGGTCAAGATTACGGACATGGACCTTGCCCTCCTGTCCTCCTGAAGGTCAGAGTCTAGAGGCAGACACTGCTGTGAGTGCTAGCCATGGATATCTGGAGTTCTTACAACATGTCAGACATTGACAACAAAGAACAGTCTGAATTTGATCAATATTTGGATAATGTTGAAGGAGTACAATAAGAAGAAACTGGGGAAGAAACAAAAATCAAAGCACATCAGCTGACTGGTCAGATGGTGCAAAATCCTGAAATTCTTGCAGCCCTCCAAGAAAGCTTTGATAGTCCAGTAGAAACACCAACAGGATACACTGAAAAGTTGCCTAGGGTAGTTAAAAGGCAAGTGAATGCTCTCAAAAACCTTCAAGTTAAATATACATAAATAGAAGCCATGTTCTATGAGGAAGTTCATGCTCTCGAAAGAAAGTATGCTATTCACTATGAGCATTTATTTCATAAGTGATTCGAGATCACTAATGCAATGTATGAACCTACTGAAGAAAGTCAATGGAAACCAAATGAAAAAGGTGAAATTTAGGAGGAGATGAAAGAAAAGTCCAAGATTGAAGGTGAGAAAAAAGATAAAGAAAAACGAAGACCCCAAGGGAATTCCTGAACATTGGTTGACTGTTTTTAACAATGTTGACTTGATCGGTGATATGGTGCAGGCACATGACTAACCTATTCTGAAGCACTTGAAAAATATTAAAGTGAACTTCTCAGATGCTGGCCAGCCTATGAATTTTGTCTTAGAATTTCACTTTGAACCCAGTGAATATTTCACAAATGAAGTGTTGACAAAGATATAGGATGAGGTCAGAACCAGATGATGCTGATCCCTTTTCTTTTGATGAACTGGAATACATGGGTCGTATAGGGTGCCTGTCAGATTGGAAAAGAGGGAAGAATGCCACTGTGAAAACGATTAAAAAGAAGCAAAACTGTGAGGGCCATGGGACAGTTCATATTGTGACCAAAAATTTCCAATAACTCTATTACTATAATTATATTATTATTATTATTATTGCTATTATTTTCTAATGCACCATCTTGGACCTCCTTGTCCATGCCACAATAACTTTTTCTTTAATTTTTTTCCCCTCCCAAAGTTCCTGAGAGTGGAGATCTGGATGCTGCTGCTGAAGCTATCCTTACTGCAGACTTTGAAACTGGTCACTTTTTACATGAGCAGTGTTATAGAGAAGCTCCTGAAGATGACAATGATGATTATGATGAAAAAGGAGAGGAAGAGGATGAGGTAATGTTTACCAAATGAGCAAATAATTCTCTGTTTGACACAGTGAGAAGCAAATTGAGTGACTTATGTATTCCTTTGCTATAATCATTGTTCTGTGATATGGGATAAAAATGTTTCTGGAAAAAATTATGAATTTAGAATTCTACAGCCAAACAATGTATATATAAAGTTTCAATAAATAAATTGCAAAGCTAAAAAAAAAAGTCTGGAGACAGAAAATCAGATTTCCAGCCTCTCAATGGGCCTGTAGAGGGAACATACTATTTAGTTCACTCCCAACCTGAATTATGAACAATGAAAAGCAAACCTAATTATGAAAACGATGGCAATCCATGACCTGAGACAGTCAAGAAGACTACATGTGGCCTTAACAAATGACAGAACTACTCAGTGGACACTCCTACCATGGCCTCTACTCCCCAGTTTGAAAATGTGAAATATGACCTCCAATCATTCTGAATAAAGGACTGAGGTCTTAACAATCCCTACATTTAATTAGGTAATGAGCTTTCAAAATTTTAATGAATTTTGATCAGGAGATATGAGACTGGTTTACTGACAGTTAATTTAAGATCTTACTTCTCTTGGGTATTTATTAAAGTAAATTTTCTTTATTGATGGATGGAATCCAATTTAGAAGGTCCCTGATACTTTTAAAAGTCCCTTAAATATTTTCTCTTTGCAGAAGTTTGGAGGTATCCTTTAAATAAATTAAAATAAAATGAAGATTAACCAAGCTGATTACCATGGCCAGACCCCAAATCACTAATTTTATTCTAATAATTCCAGGACTCTTCTCAACCTCCACAACAATCAGCCACTCTTTTGTTTGTACTGCTATGGTTCTTCCCTCACCAGCCCCATGATCCACTTCACTGTCTAGGTATCTTTGCTCTGCCTCTCCTATCATATCACTAAAAAATGACTATCAAAGTGTTCTATAAGTCATAAAATGCTTTAACAATGTTAGGAACTTATCCCTTTATTCAACAAAAATGTGCTCAGTCCCTACTCTATGCTGGAGACACTAGGAATAAGGTTTTCACATCAATTGTACAATGGCTGCCTTCTTTCCTGGGTACCCAGTTCTTTCTCTGTATTCCATGTCTTATTGTCACCTTCTATAAGCTCAGAGAGTAACAAGGATAATACATGTGGTCCTCAAATTTCCACAGTGAAGAAGCCTGAAAAATCTTTTATCTCATTTTCCAAAGATTTCTAGTAAATAAATACCATTGAATTAGAAATCAGGAGTCTTGGATCCGAGTTTCAGCTGCCATACATCTGGAGCCAGAGATTCTCTCTCCTGGTCTCAGGAGATGGTTTTTAATGTCTATTCCAGCTCTGCTATTCATGAGCTTTTTGATACATTATATAATCCCATTTCTCTGTGCATACTGGAAATAATTCTAGAGCATTATTTCCTAACATGTTGCTATAGTCTCAATGTTTGTGCTCCTTCAAAATTCAGATATTAAAATCCTAATGTCCAATGTGATGGTATTAGAAGGTGGGGTTTTGGGAGTTGAAGGTCATTTGGGAGTTGAAGGTGCAGCCCTCATGAATAAGATTAGTTCCTTTATAAAAGAGGCTCTGGAAAGGTCCCTTACCCCCTCTATCATGTGAGGAGACAGCAAAAAGATGCCAGCTATGAACTAAGGAGAGGGCCCTCACTAAAATGCTCTCATGCTGGTACATTGATCTTGAATGTTCCAGCCTTCAGAACTATGAACAATAAATTTATGTTGTTTATAACCTACCCAGTCTGTGGTATTTTGTAATAGGAGCCCAAACAGATGAAGACATTTGCTCTTAAAGAACACTGGTTCCAGGCCGGCCGAGTGGCGCGGTGGTTTAGCACTGGCCTTGGAAGCCAGTGGCCCCGGTTCGGTCCCACATACGAGGGCCAGTGACACTGCCCTCAAAAAAAAAAAAAAAAGAACACTGGTTCCACAGGACATTAACAGGTTTTCCATATACAGAAGTTTTTGTGGTGAGCTAAGGATACTAATTGAAGAGCCCAGGCTCCGGGACAAAACTGCTTTGGTTGAAATCCCAGCTCTGTCCTCATGTCCTTGCTGTGTGACTGTGAACAAATTACTGTATCTTTCAATGTCTTGATTTTTCTTTTTTTATTATTAGTTTCAGGTGTCTAAAACAACATAATGATTAGACATTTACACCCCTCACAAAGTGATAACCCCAACAAGTCTACTACCCATCTGACACCTTACATAGCTATTATAATTCCATTGACTATATTTCCTACGCTGTTATGTTATACATGTGTGTGTATACATATGTTGTCGAAAAAGTCATGATGTATTTTTGTCTATGTTTTTCATAGCAAAAATGCATCATGACTTTTCCAACAACCCAATATATATCTCATATCATATGTTATATATAACATATAGCATATATATGATATATATATATATATATATATATATATATATATATATATATATATGCCAGGGGTGCCAAAAATGTATATAAGTGGACTCATTGGTCAACACTGCTCAAGCAGTCATTCACTGTAATCAAAAATGTCTGGACACTGATGTAACCACTCTGAGCACTTCTTGTAATTGCAGAAGTCAAACATGACTTGTATTCATCTTTTATATCGGTATACAAAATTCTGATAATTAAGTTCGCTAACTTGTTGCAATGAGGTTGCTAACCTTTTTTGATATCAGAGGGATTATTCATTATGAATTTGTACCAACTGGACAAATAGTTAATCAAATTTACTATTTGGAAATGCTGAAAAGTCTGTGTGAAAAAGTTAAACAACCTAAATTTTTCACCAAGAATTCATGGCTCTTGCTTCACGACAATGCACCAGCTCACACAGCACTGTCTGTGAGGAAGTTTTTAGCCAGTAAACAAATAACTGTATTGGAACACCCTCCCTACTCACCTGATCTGGCCCTCAATGACTTCTTTCTTTACCCAAAGATAAAGGAAATATTGAAAGAAGACATTTTGATGACATCCAGAACATCAAGGGTAATACAATGACAGCTCTGATGGCTATTCCAGAAAAAGAGTTCCAAAATTGCTTTGAAGGGTGGAGTAGGCGCTGGCATCAGTGCATAGCTTCCCAAGGGGGGTACTTCAGAGGTGACCATAGTGATATTCAGCAATGAGTTATGTAGCACTTTTTCTAGGTTGAGTTCACAAACTTGATTTTCTGAACTTGTATATTGAGTATTACAATTTTAATACAGTTTTCCTTTCCTAAAATGTGTATACATTTTTTGGCATCGTGTGTGTGTGTGTGTGTGTGTGTGTGTGTGTGTGTGTGTGTTTATTTGACATTCAATATTATTTTACATTAGTTCCAGGAGTACAGCACTGTGGTTAGGCATTTATATTGGGTTGACGGGAAAGTCATGATGTATTTTTTCTGTTTTTCATTGCCAAAGTGTGTCATGACTTTTCCAACAACCCAATATAATTTATGAAGTGATCCTCCTGATAAGTCTGGTTTCAGTATCTTGGTTTTCTTCTCAAAAAAAAAAAATTGGGAATGATAAAATGTCTCATAGGGTTTTCATGAGGCATATCAATATATATGATGACTTAGAATACAATCAGGCATACACAGGAAGGATATAATAAGTGGAGACTACTATTATTGGTATCATTTCATCATCAGTATTCAATACATTTGAGAAACCTAGAGAGAACAAAGCTTTAAGGATTCTATACTATAGGACTTCTCAGAGCCTTCAGTATGTATGTGGCTTCCCCAGACAAGGCTGCATTTCCCCAAATTATTTGATGTCAGAATCATCCTTCCCATGTCCCCACCCCTATGCAGAATATACTGAGAGACCTGTGCCAAGTCAAATAGACTTCTGTAAAACCTACTCTAGACAAAGAGTTAAGAGATCTGGGTTCTATCCTGTCTCTACTAATTAGGTGTGTATCTAGAAAATAAAAATCACTTACTATATCTGTGTCCCAGTTACTCTTTTAAATATGAGAGACTTGAATAATTGTACTGAAGATCATCCTTTGTTATGTTGAAAATTCAAAAATACTATGATAAGCTCTCTGCTAGAACCATAGGGACTTAATTGTCCCCATTTGATAGACTATAAAGTGACTCATCTTTTTATCAACCAAAGTCTTCATCAGAACAATTTCTAGCACCACTAGACAAGTTATCAGTTAAGTAGCCCTGAGAGGTCATGAAAAATTAAAAATTAGTTACTAATTTATGTTGTCTCGTCCCTTTCCTTTCTCCCTCATGCCCAACCCTGTCCCATCTAGCAATCATCAGGTTTTCCGCTGTGTTTCTAAGACTTTCTGTTTACATTGCTCATTTATTCAGTTATATAGATTCCACATATAAGTGAGATCATATGGTATTTGTCTTTCTCTGACTGATTTATTTCACTTAGCATAATGTTCTCCAGGTCCATCCATATCATTGAAAATGTATGATTTAATCAATGGTGTTGTAAATATTTTGTAGGGGACAGATGGACTCATGTCTTGTCAGGGAGAGCACTTCATGGACGATGTGGAAGCCTGACCTCTGCACTGTACATCTGAAGCTGCCATTGAATAATATTATATGTCAACTGTAATTTTAAGACATATATATTCATGGGATGTGGAATATAGTGTGGGAATGGAGTCAATGGAATTTTAAAAGATATGTATGATATCGGGGGTGAGGCGGCAGGGGATGGGAGAAGAGAGTTGTCACTTTGTAAGGGGTGAAAAGGATAACTATTGCATTGTTTTTGTACACCTGAAACTAATAATAAAAAAAGAAGAAAAGAGAAAAAACATTAGAAAGGTCCAGGAGAAAAACCCAAAGTCAGAACAGTTGAGACCTGATTAAAAGTTAAGAACTGATTGGGCCGTCCGAGTGGCGCATTGGTTAAGAGTTGGCTTGGGATGCCAGCGGTCCAGGTTCAGATTCCACATATGAGGGCCAGTGACACTGCCCTCTACAGCTAAGATGGTGTACAACAACTCCACCTGGAGCTGGGCTGTGCGAGCCCCGGCGACGGTGTAGGCTGCAGCCCCTGCTGCAGTGGGCTCCCATAGGCTACAGTGAGTGGCCGGCAGCCAGCGTGAGCTGCCAATAGCCATGGTGAGCGACCATCCAGAGGCCGGCGACCAATCTGCCTCAACCAGGAAGAGTGCATCGACGATACCAACATGGGCCAGTGAAACAACGTCCTCCGCAACTAGACTGAAGAACAAAAAGACAGCAACGTGTCTGTTCCCCTTCCCTGATTCCCCAACGCTGTTCCCCTCCCCCAATTCCCCAATAAAATCTTTTAAAAAAAAGTTAAGAACTGATAAAAGCAGTTAGGAACTGATTAAAATATAGGATCTTAGAGCTCAAAAGGCCCACAGATTTAATTTAATCCCATAGCCATCTTTTAGAGAGGAAGAAACTGAGGTCCAGAAAAGGGAAGTGAATAACCTAAGGTCACACAGAAAGTTATTCACGTGATCTCTTACTTCATCCAAAGTGCTAGTAGAATATAATGAGAGACCTTCACTTCTCTATCCAGCACTGCACTTATGAACATTCATACACCAACTTCATTTGAATGCTGGAAAATTGCAGGAGTGCCTCATTTGATGAAGACTGGTATTCCTTCTGGTGTTCTGGTCTGAGCTGGATAAGGGGGAACGTAAGAATCAGAGCCAGAATGGGGACACTTTTCCAGGTGTGTATGTGTTTGCACACATGCATAACTGCATATGTATCTATCTCTATTTTTCTTCTTATTGGTTGAGATTCAACTCACAAAGCCCGGCACTGAAGAGAAAGTTATTTTCTTTTTGTTTAGTGAGAACAAGTTAGGACACCTTTGCCTACAAACTCCTAAATTTGAAGATCCACGGCTATTTAGTACTCCCCTGGCTCTTTGCTTACCCACCAGGCTCCTTATTACTTCTTTCATTGGTTGTTTGTCCCTGGGCCCTGCTCTGAGAGAGTAGGGGGAGGAAGAGGGAAAGAGGGCAGGGGGAAGAATTGGAGGAAGGGAGGGAGGGAGAGAGAAGGGAAGAGAAGAGAAGAGAAGAGAAAAGAAGAGATTCCTTTGCTAAAGGAAGATATTCCTATACTAAAAGAAGATATTCCTGTACTAAAGTCAGATTCAACGTTCTGGTTCAACTTCAAGACCAGCCTTGTAACCTTTCTAAACCTCAGTTTCCCCAACTATAAAATAAGGATACTAATAATATCCATCTAATAAGATTATTGTGAGGATTAAATGAGTTAATCAATACAAAAGACTTATAGCAGTGCCTGGCACAGGGTCATTATTGAATAAATGGAGACCATTAGCTTCCTTCTGTACCGTCACACACTGGTGCTACAGTGTAAATTAGCCCTGTCTTGGGAAGGTTCATCTTCCTATAAGAATCACAATTTCTTAAAATGTGAATTACATTTCTAGAAATTTATTCTAATAAAAATAAACAAACCACTGTTTAAAGATCAGAGAGAGAGACAAGGGGATATTATCAAAATGTTAACATATGTTATCTTTGATGTATGGAGAGAGGGATTATAATCAGTGATTCTTCCAGTTTATAGTCTTTGTACCTTTCTGCACTGTTTAAAGTTTTAGATTGAGCACGTTACTTGTGTGACAGAAAACAATAAAACAGTTTTCCTTTTGAAAAAAGTGTTCAAAGAATACTTCCATTGTGCACCTGATCTCTGTTCCAGTGATTTCCTTTTAACCATTCACCATTCTGGGAGCAAATGACAGAACCCATTCCAAAAGGCCAGTTCCTGTTTTTTGCAACAAATTCATGTGATATTTCTGGTCACCCTTTATGTGTTTTGGTCTCTCTTTTAAAAGAAGGGTGAAGGCATAGGGAATAAGGAGAAACTAACTTGAAAAATCACTACATTGAGCCAAATGGCACAGACCAAAGAAGCCCAAACAAATAGCCATGCAAATGAACACTCTACCATGAATAGAGACTCTCCTCCAGCATCCATCCTTTTCTTCCCCTCATCCTACCTGCTCTTTGGGTGAGGTAATATCCCAGTGTCAGCATTAACTCTCATGGCTTTGGTCAGGTTGTGTCACAACCCTAGAATTATTTAAACATAATATTTTATGTTTCTTATTGAATTACATTCTGATAAGGGAAACCACCACATGCATGCAGCCCCATAAAAATTCTGTCGAGCGCCAACTTCCCCAGCCCACTGTATCCTTCAGACAGCAGTGACAAATGGAGCAGTCTGTAGAGAGCTTCTCCTGGTGACATGAATTACCTCACGAAATAGGGCTCATTACAAAACCTGGGACCACTGCATTGGGCTGGAACAGAAGGCGATTTTCAATTCATTTATAACTCATGCCACTCACTTGTTTAACCTCAGCTCTTAAGTGGATGGCATTGCAAACAAGCCCACTTGGCCATATAAATTAGTGACTGTTAAAGATAAAATTACAGCCAAAGCATTTTAGCTATTGTAGTTCCAGTTATTTGTTTGTTTTACAAAAGGTACCTTTAGGACTTAATATTTACATGCAGGTCTTGACAATTAAATTACCAGAGCCACATGCCAAAATCATATTGCAAATCACAAGGCACATTTCTCCTTTCTATACACCATTTAGATATTTAGCAAACAACAAAAAAATGCAGCTAGAGAGGTTATTTTTGTTCACATTTCATTCCAGAAATCAATAGTCTAGCTGTCAATTGATGTTCTCCCTTTCAAATAATTTTTACTGCAGTCAAGTAACAAATGCATCTATGAGCTAGACTAAAATTGTCCCATTGACTGAGGATAAGAATTAGTGAACATATTAACTCAGATTCAATTAAAAAATGATTTTCACTTGCTACAATATGGTGGGGAAGGGCATCTAAACAAGAGCTGAGCAGCAGGAAGTCAACATTTATTGAGCTACCTATTACTTGCCATGTGCATTTACAAATATTGTGTCATTTAACACTAAAATGGTGTAAAGAAACTAGCATTATCCTTATTTTACAGAGGAGGGGGTTGGAACCCAGATGAGTCACCTACCTTGACTAATGGTGCACAACACTAAGTAAGTACCAAGGGCCATAAATGAAAGGCAGGCTTATCTAACATTAAAACCCTAGGCTCTTTCCAAGATTGTAGATGATGATGATGATGATGATGATGATGATGATGATGATATTAATAAAAATCACTGGCCCATATACATTTCTCTTCCATTATTTATACAGGGCCTGTAAGTTTGGTTGGGGTGAGGGGTGTCTCACCAGCTTAGGGAAAAATTCCTGACTGACTGAGTGAAAGCTCCTGGTAATCTTTACCTTAAAACCATGAGTCAATAAACCACAAAATCTGAAATATTCAGAAAGCATTGTCAAATAACTGCTATTTTCCCCACTATCTCCTTTCAGGGGAAAGTAATTTTTCTTTCTCAACAGGTAGGATGGGAACACTTTGCATATAATTGATGCTCCAATCAATTGCTCTTATTTGTTGTTGTGTACATTACTAGGTCCAAACACTCTCAGAAAAATGTATGCCTTAACCACTTATTTTTCCTCCAAAGCAGGCCCATCATACAGAGTTTTGCCCACGCTACTTGCCCAAGGTCTACCTGCAATGTAGAAATGAAGCTAGGGTCTTCATGCCCTAAACACAAGGCTGGTTGTATATCTAGGTAAAGCCGACTAGACTATACCTAACTTTCATGATTTCAAATCTATCAAGCAAGCTATGATGCCCAGGCTTTCCTTCCATGCAAAGCACTCCAAAATGCATGCTAATGTCTAAAATTCTAAATAGACCCTAACTGGTAAAAGACTTTGATCACTCTTTCATCCTTATGTAAAACCCCTCCTTTTCCAAGCTCATCCCATCTGAATCCACCATACTCTCCTCCTCCTTGTCATAGTCATCTGTTGATTTCTGATCATTTCTAAGATTCATTGAGCACCATTACACCTGGTTCATGGACTTCTTTTCTACACAATCCTGGCATAATTTTACATGGCTTCAAAAACTATATGGATCAAATTTCTAACATCCTAGTCCAGGGGCTCTCAAACTTAGCTCTGTGCACCTAAATCACCTGCAGAGCTTATTTGAAAACGTAACTTTTCTGGAGCCTACTCAGACCTCTTGAATCAAAATTTTCAATGGAAGTTCTCTTTGACTCATTTTTACAAGCTCTCTAGTTGATTACAATTTGCAACCAAGTTTGAGAACTGTCTTAGCCTCACCATTTGAGCTATTCAACTCAGTGGCCTTCCCCTCTACTCCACCTGGTAACCCCCACCCAAAAGGACACCATGAAATCATTAGGAATTGTTCAGTCTCTTCAAACTTAAATGTAAATCTCCTATTCTCTGATCACAATCTCCCAGCACCCAAGCTCCCTCACTCCCCTAACTCACCCATCAACTGATCTTCATTCTTAAGAATTCCAGACTCACTGATTTATCACTTTAACCATGCTTTGGCCAGTTCCCTCAACCTTCTGGGTTTATTTGCCTAGGGATACAAAGAAAAGTAAGACATGGCCCATTACCTCCAGAAGTGCATAGTATCAAGGAGGAGCCAGAAGTGCAAACAAATAATCACAGTACTGCATGAGAAGTGTCACTCTCTCACAGAAGTCATCCCTATAAGATAACATCCTCTACCACTCTCCAATTCCTCATTCTGCTTTATTTTCCTTCATATCACTTTTCTACCCCCTGACATTTTAGTCTATATCCACTTATATACAGATGGTGCCAAAAATGTATATACACTTTAAGAAAGGAAAACTGTATTAAAATTGTAGTACTCAATCAATACCAATAACAAAAGATGATTACATGTCATATTTATATATTTTCTGGCACCCCCAGTATCGTTTTCTTGTCTGTCTACATATTATAAGGTGAAATACAAGGCGACAGGACTTTGTTTTATTCACTGCACCATTCCCAGTTTCTAAAACAGTACCTGGCACAGAGTGGGTAATCAATAAACTCTTGTTAAATGAATGGATGAAATGAATAAGTGTTATGACAGAGATATGCAAAGGAAATACAAAGGAAGAAAGAAGACCAGTCTAATCTAGGGATGTAGGAGTGTGTGAGAGAGGGAGAGGGAGAATATTCTTACTCACTCTGTGAGACAACATAGTTTAAATAACCTTCCCTAGACTAGGTTAAGTACCCTACCTCTGAGTTTCCACAGTGCCATTTGTACGCCTTTAATCTTACACTTATTTTTATGATATTCCATTTATCTCTTTGTCTCTCTCCCTCTAGCATATTTGATATCTATCTATCTAAGACGTGACACTATTTTTTACCTATATCCCAAATGACTAGCATATTAGCAGTCACAGAATAGTGCTCAATAATTATTTGTTGCCTGAAAATAATGAATAGATGATTGCTTATTTTAAAAATAGTTGTAGGGTCGGCCAAGTGGCGCAGTGGTTAAGCGCTGGCTTGGGAAACCAACAACCCCGGTTCAGGTCCCACATATGAGGAGGGCCAGTGACACTGCCCTCAAAAAAAATAGTTGTAGTCCAGGAAGGGTTAAAATTTTAAGCTATTATCAGACCTAGATTCTATACTGCCTGGCCATATGAACTTTGGCAAGCTGCTTAGCCTCTCAGAGCCTCAGTTTTGAGCCTGCCTCACAGTAACTCTATAGGTATTAAGTAAAATAATATAATACATGCACAATATCTAAGTTAGCATCTAATATATGATCGGTTTTAACTATACGATCATGCCTATATTAAGAGCCATTTTCATAAATGGGAGAGAAGCACTTTGCAACAGATATTGAAAGGATATGGAGCAAAGGACATGAGATCACTGGGGAGCTTAGTGAGGCAGCTCTGGATGTGGACAGTCCTTTGAGATGAGTATGGTTGGCTCCACACCAATCTTTGCATCGAGTTACTGGTATCTGAGCTGAGAGGCTTTGTGGATTAGAAATAGGCAGGGCATATGGTGACTGTCAAAAGGGAAAAGAAAAAAGAAAAACAGCTTAGGGTTGGCACTGACCTTGAACCAGTGGATAGGAACTAAGGATTGTGGATAAAAGAACTTACTGTGGATAAAAAGAACTAAGAAAAGTATTTCATTAAGACGCTGACACATCAACTGCAGTATTAATGGGATACTTCCAAAGAGCAGATGTCAAACTAAATGCCCCTGCTCCTGGTGGGTTTGAAGTGGACAAATTGGAGTGCATTCTGATGAGTTGCTGAGCCAGTCAGGGCCGCATGTAAAATGCTCAAGAATCCCAAGTGACAAATCATACTAAACAACATGGAGGCATGCATGACATTTGCTTCTGCAAACTAAGCAAAGCTCTCTCAGAGATAACATCAAGCAGTTTTCTTAGTAGTTTGCTTTGCCAGAGTTGCTGCTTAGGCTCATTGTTCCTTTTGAGAGAGATAAGAGGTAAGTGTTACAGGAGCTGCAACTAGGTAGAACTGCTGAGCTACAGGAATGGGTATCTTGTAAAGGCAATGAAATTCAAAATGCTAACAGTGGGGATTGGCTTGGGGAAGAAAAAAAGAGTAAAGACTGTGAAACTAAAGGCAGATACAAGGTCAGACACTGAGGGCAGAAGGAAGAAGAATCTGAATAAGGAGGGAGAAAGACAGCGCTCCCATTCAAAGCCCAACTATTTTACAGTAATTGAAATAATCCAGCCATCCTCCCATCCAAGAAAAAACACCCACATAGGCTAAATCAGTTCAGGGATGCTGTATATGGCTGTTATAATAGAACTGATCTGTCTTAGGACTTGTTTTCATATTACCCAGTTGCTATTATGATTTTTTTAAAAGTCTAAAATAACACTTCAAGAAGGAGATAATCCTTGAAGTTCAGAGTCCCTCTCTACTTATAGCATAGTGCTAGACATAAAAGAGATACTCAATAAATAGGTTGCATTGTCAACATTAGAGCTGATTTTCTATTTTTGGCCTTTTCCCTTTTTCTCACAATTTCTCCTTCTGCCTCTGCTCTGGCTACTGCTTAGCCCTTTTTTTTTAAGGGGGGGGGTGTCCTTCAAGGATAAGAGATTTCTGAGAACAATTCTAAATTTTTAGAGATGTTCACTAGATAAAGATGTCAAAGAAGACATAAAAAGAAGTACTAGATAACTCCAGAATAAAGATGGAAAGACTTAATACCCTGACACAAGTACTGAAAGGGAAAAGACAGTATTGAGAGGACACAGGAGGGAGGGAGAGAGACAAAGAGAGGGGAGATAAGGAGAAAGAGGGTAGGCAGAGTGGGAGTGAGAGGTGGAAAGGAGGCAGAGAGAGGGAGAGAGAGAAGAGCTGAGGTGAGGGAAGAGAGAAAGGGAAAATCAGAAAATACATGAAGGGTGATGTGTGGAGAACCAATAGTTAGCTAGAGTCTACTGGCTTCTCAGAGGCTTTGACTATCATTAATCATATATCAAACATGTTTTACAATCTTTATATTCATTTCTTCATTACCACAGCTATGCAAGGCACGTATTATTATTATTAACTTCTTTGTACAAATGGTGAGACTAGCAACAGTCTCTGTCCCCATATCTTGTTACTTCACATTCATACTGCTTTAGGAGAGAAGTGATGAAAACAATGAACTGGCTTTAATATCAGACATTACCTACTTCAGAATGCAAGCTATAGAAGAAAGCACTGCACCCTTCCCTCTTAATTTCAAATATGTGTCTCTACAGATAAAATCATTCAATAAATTCCGAACAACCCCAATATAAAACAGCCCACTCCTGTGTGAATCTGAGAGTATCACAACTGAAAACACATCCTTTGAAATATAATCAATATAAGATTATGCACTTAAGTTATCCCAAGAAGTACGTTTGTATCTTTTCACCCAATTTCAGCAGGAAATACCATTGTATATAAAATCCACCCTCCAGTAACTAAAACAGGGATTACATTAGGCAGGATTCCTAGGAATTATTGGCAGTTGGTGTATGGGAGCAAATTAGTAAATAAAATATGCTTTGAACTTGGATAGTACAATAATGTAATGTAAAGCCAGAGTTTGGCTTTTACACAGTTAAATTGTAAAAATCTTTTCAAAACTGGCCAGATCTAGTTGGAATGTTTCACAATACAATTGTCTACCCTTGCCAAGAAAGGTTTCCATTAAATGCAAGGGTATAAAATTTGCTGGTTGTAGCATGTTTTTTTCTGGGCAGATTAAGAGCTGTTCAATAGAAGTATAATAGAATGTGTAAATCTAGTATGACTTGGGAGCAGTGTATCTGACATTGAAGATACAGAGCTGTCATAGTGCAGATAACCTGTACACTGAGCAGTAGAAATTCCAGTAGAGATAATGCATCTTCTGACAATAAAAACAGATTTAAGCAAAAATAAAACACCAAAAGCCTCGTAAAAACAGCCACCAGCAGACACCTTTTCAGCATAAGTTAAAAAGTCAGTAGGGATCATTGTCAATTAAACAGGCAGCCTTGACATTTAAGCTGTATTGTGATAAATAAAAATGAATTCTGGGGTTCCAGTAAGATGGCGGAACAGACGGACACTTTCTGAACTGCCTCCCAGGATCAAATCAAAATTACAAATCATTTATACAACATTTAACCTCAGAAGTCCCCTGAACAGTAGATGAACAGAACCTCTAAACGAAGAACTTAAAGAGGAGGCCACATCAAGTCTGGTAGGACAGGCAGAGATGAGAGAGGGCGAACCCCGTGAGGGAAGCCCCAGCAGTGGGGAAGCTTCTCCAGTTGAGGGAGAGACCTCCGGCCACACACCAAGCTCACCAGCCCAGAGTTGCTTTGCCAGGAAGAGGAGTTCCAAGATAGTGGGCAGTAGAAATTGGTGAGGTCTCTCTTTGCTCGACTGGGTGAGGCTGGGGGCAGCTGGAGAATCAGTGGGGATGGCGCACGGGCTTGCTCACCAGTGAGCACTTACCTGGTTCCTGGTGGAGGGAGGGAGTAGATGAGTGAGCTGGGCCCAGGAGCCTGTGGGGACGGACTGAACTGAGCATGTTTGGTGCATAAGGTGGAGGTTTTGGGACCATTGTTCCCCTAATGTGGTGCTTGCACACAAGCGGTGTAGGGAGGACGCCATTTTTTCAGGGTTGGGCCCGCCCACAGACAGTCAGATACGGGATACCATTGGTCTGGTGAAATTGCCACAGGAGTGTGTTCGTGCGTGTGTGTGGATGCAAGCGGCCTTGTTGGATTTCCACCCTTCGCACTGCTTGTGCTGCATTTTCACGGAAACGAAGTGGGGCGGGGGTGGCGCCGTCTGGCTCCACAGGCTGTTCACTGAGACGGAGAAGCGTGCTAGCTGCCTTGGATCCCCAACATCCGCTCCGCTTGTGCTGCGTAGCAAGGGAAATGTAGGGCGTGTGCTCTCCAGCTGCATCAGTCTGTTCACTGAGACTCCAGAGTGTGTGAGCTGCCTTGGGTCCCCAACCTTTGCACTGTTTGTGCAGAGTTACCAGGCTGGGGATTGGCTGTTGGGCTGCTTAGCCAGATCTGCAGGCAATTGACTGGGACAGGCTGAGACGGGAAGTTTTCCTGAGAGTGTTGGGCAGGGAGCTGTGCACCTGTGTGATCCGATCAAGGCTTTCCTGGAGAGTTTGTGAGGACTGATTGCTGTTGCAGAGTGCATGCTGCTGACTTGGTGGGGGCCACTGACCACATCAAGTGGTGCCTTGGGGACCTGCCCCACCCACCTAGAACTGTGTTGCCAGAGGCATCCTGAGCCCCCCGTGCCTGGACCACATCTCCGAAGGCCACAGAGGGGTTTTTTGCAGTAGCAGACGACCTGCAACAACCTGTGAAGATTTTCTTTTGGTAGTGAGAACGGTTCCAGAGCACACAGCAGCTAATTGCAGAAAGATCACTGCAAGCCTGAGAGGGAGGCCGGCACATAAAACGTTAAGCTCTTCCCCCAAATACCTGGTGCTGAATCGCCCAGAGATTCTGTGTTGCTGAGCAAGTGTTCTGCAGATTAAAGAGGACAGACAGCACCCCGAAACTCTTTTTTTTTTCTTCTCTCTTCTTTCTAGGTAATCTATCTAATACATCAAAGCATTCACAGAGAAATAAAGAAACATGTCCCAAGTAAAAGATCAGAAAAAACTCTAGAAATGGAACTAAATGAAACAGAGGTATCCAAACTTTCAGAGACAGAGTTTAGAACACTGATGATAAGAATGTTTAAGGAACTTAGGGCAAAAAGAAGGATAGAGAAATGATAAATAAAAAAAACAGTTAGAACTAAAGAATACAATAACTGAAATGAAGAACACACTCGAAGGAATCACCAGTAGAATAGATGAAGCAGAGGAGCAGATCATCAAATTAGAAGCCAAAATAGCAGAAATCACCCAGTTGGAACAACAAAAAGAAAAAAGAATAAAAAGCAATGAAAATAGTTTAAGAGACCTGTGGGACAAAATGAAACACAACAATATTCACATCATAAAAATACCAGAAGGAGAAGAGAAGAAGCAAGGGATTGAGAATGTATTTAAAGAAATGACTGAAAACTTCCCTACCCTCGTGAACGAAATTGACATACAAGCCCGGGAAGAGCAGAGAGTTCCAAACAGGCTGAATCCAAACAGGGCCACACCAAGTCACATCACAGTTAAAATGGCAAAGGTTAAAGACAGAGACAGAATCCTAGAGGTAGCAAGAGGAAGACAGCAGGTTACATACAAAGGAACTCCTGTTAGACTAACAGCTGACTTGTCTACAGAAACTTTGCAGGCCAGAAGGGAGTAGCAGGAGATATTCAAAGTGACACAAAATAAAGGCCTACAACCAAGATTGCTCTACCCAGCACGGCTGTTACTTAAAATTGAAGGAGAAATAAAGAGCTTCACAGAAAGAATAAGCTTAAGGAGTTCATTACCACCAAGCCAGCATTACAGGAAATGTTAAAAGGGCTTTTTTAAACAGAAGAAATGGGAAAACAAGCTAACCCAGGAAGACAAGAAATACAAATAACAAAATGGCAATAAATATGCACCTATCAGTACTCACTTTAAATGTGAATGTGCTAAATGTTCAAATCAAAAGACACAGAGAGTGGCTGAGTGGATAAGAAAACAGGATCCATGCATATGCTGTCTACAGGAGACTCATCTCAGATCAAAAGACACACACAGACTGAAAGTCAAGGGATGGAATAAGATATTTCACACAAATGGAAATGAGAAAAAAGCTGGAATAGCAATACTTATTTCTGACAAAATAGACTTGAAAATGAAGACTACGATAAAAGACAAAGAAGGGCACTACATAATAATAAAGGGATTGATTCAACAAGAGGATATAACCCTAGTAAATATCTATGCACCCATATAGGAGCTCCTAAATATATAAAACAGATTTTGACACACATAAAGACAGAGATCAACAGTAGCACTATCATAGTAGGGGATTTCAACACCTTGTTGTCACCAATGGACAGATCCTCCAGACAGAAAATCACCACGGACATAGTGGCCTTAAATGACACTTTAGACCAGCTGGATTTAATTGATTTTTTTAGAGCATTTCACCCCAAATCTACAAAATATACATTCTTCTCAAGTGCACATGGAACATTCTCCAAGATAGACCACATGTTAGGCCACAAAACAAGCCTCAACAAACTTAAGAAGATTGAAATCATATCAAGTGTCTTCCCTGACCACAATGCTATGAAACTAGAAAATAATTAGAAGAAGAAATCTGGAAAGCTTACAAATACGTGGAGCCTAAATAACATGCTACTAAATAGTGAGTGGGTCAAAAATGAGATCAAGGAGAAAATCAAAAGATACCTCGAGAAAAACGAAAATGAAAACATGGTGACCCAAAATCTCTGGGATGCAGCGAAAGCATTCCTAAGAGGAAGTTCATAGCAGTGCAGGACTACCTAAAGAACCAAGAAAAATCTCAAATCAACAGACTATCTTTACACATAAGGGAACTCAAGGATAAAAAGCAAAACTAGCCTAAAGGGAGTATAAGGAAGGAAATAATAAAGACCAGAGCAGAAATAAATGAAATAGAGAACAAAAAAAATACAAAGGATCAATGAAATCAAGAGTTGGTTTTCTGAAAAGATAAACAAAATCGACAAACCCTTAGCCAGACTAACCAAGAAAAAGAGAGAGAGGACAAAAATTAATAAAATCAGAAAAGAAAGAGTAGAAGTGACAACAGATAACACAGTAATACAGGAAATTTTAAGAAAATACTATGAGCAACTATATGCTAACAAATTCAACAATCTGGAAGAAATGGATAAATTTCTAGAAGCATACAATCCACGAAGTCTGAACCAAAAAGAAACAGAAACTCTGCACAGACTGATTACTGCCAAAGAAATTGAATCAGTAATCAACAATCTTCCAACAAACAAAAGCCCTGGACCAGATAGCTACACAGGTGAATTTTACCAAACATTCAAAAAAGAATTAGTACCTATTCTCCTCAAACTATTCCAAAAAATACAGAAGGAGGGAAGGCTCCCAAATTCTTTCTATGAAGCCACTATCACCCCGATTCCTATGTGAGACAAAGATATTACAAAAAAGGAAAACTACAGGCCAATATCCCTAATGAACATAGATGCAAAAATTCTCAACAAAATACTAGCAAACTGAATTCAGCATCTCATTAAAAAGATCATACATTACGATCAAGTGGGATTCATTCCTGGTATGCAAGGCTGGTTCAATACCACAAATCAATTAATGTAATACATCACATTAACAAAATGAAACATAAAAATCATATGATCATATCAATAGATACAGAAAAGGCATTTGACAAAAACCAGCAGCCATTTTTGATAAAAACTCTTAGCAAAGTGTGAATAGTGGGATCATATCTCAACATAATAAAGGCCATATATGATAAGCCCACAGCAAACATCGTACTAAATGGGGAAAGGCTAAAAGTTTTCCCCTTAAGATCAGGAACAAGACAAGGCTGCCCACTTTCACCACTTCTATTTAACATATTTCTGGAAGTTCTAGCCACAGTAATCAGACAAGAAACTGAAATAAAAGGCATACAAATTGGAAAGGAGGAAGTGAAATTGTCATTATATGCAGATTACATGATACTATAGAGAGAGAATCCCAAAGGCTCCACCAAAAACTGTTAGCTGATAAACGATTTTGGTAAGGTAGCCGGATACAAAATTAATATTCAGAAATCAGTTGTGTTTGTATACACCAATAATAAACTATCAGAAGAAAAAAATCAGGAAATCAATCCCTTTCACAATTGCTTCAAAAACAATAAAATATCTAGGAATCAATTTAACTAAAGAAGTAAAAGACCTGTACTGAGAAAATTATGACACACTGAAGAGAGAAATCAAAGAAGATACAAATAAATGGAAATACATACCATGCTCATGGATAGGAATAACTAATATAGTTAAAATGTCAATACTACCTAAGGCAATATATAGATTCAATGCAATTCCAATCAAACTACCAAGGACATTTTTCTCAGAAATAGAACATAGAATCCTAAAATTTGTATGGAACCATAAAAGACCCTGAATAGCCACGGCAATCCTGAAAAATAATAACAATGTAGGAGGCATCACACTACCTGACATCAAAACATACTACAAGGCTACAGTAATCAAAGCAGTATGGTACTGGCATAAAAACAGACACATAGAGCAATGGAATAGAATAGAGAGCCCAGGAATAAACCCATCCATATACAATCATTTAATCTATGACAATGGAAGCAAGAATTTACACTGGAGTAAAGATAGTCTATTTAATAAATGGTGCTGGGAAAATTGGACTGACACATACAAAAAAATGAAAATGGACCACCTACTTACACCATATATGAGAACAAACTCAAAATGGATTAAAGACTTAAAAGTAAGACCTGAAACCATAAAACTCCTAGAAGAATACATAGGGAATAAGTTTGCAGACATTACCCTGAGTAATATCTTTACTGATATATCCCCTCAGGCTAGGGAAATAAAAGAAAAAGTGAACATATGGGATTACTTCAAACTTAAAAGTTTTTTCACAGCAAAGGAAATCATCAATAAAACAAAAAGGCAGCCTACTGAATGGGAGCAGATATTTGCCAACGATATATATCATAAGGGGTTAATATCCAAAATTTATGAAACACCCATGAAAATCAACACCAAAAAAACAAACAACCCAATTAAAAAATGGGCAGAGGATATGAGGAGGCATTTCCCTAAAGAGGACATACAGATGGCCAACATGCATATGAAAAAATGTTCAACCTCACTAATTATCAGAGAAATGCAAATAAAAACCACAATGAGTTACCACCTCATTCCGGTCAGAATGGCTATCATCAATAAATCAACAAACATCAAATGCTAGTGAGGTTGTGGAGAAAAGGGAACCCTGGTGCAGTGTTGGTGGAACTGCAGATTGGTGCAGCCATTATGGAAATCAGTATGGGGGTATCTCAAAAATCTGGAAATGGAACAACCATATGATCCAGCAATTCCACTCTTGGGTATCTACCCACATGAATCCAAGACACTAATTCAAAAAAATATATGCACCCTTATGTTTATTGCAGCGTTATTTACAATAGCCAAGACTTGGAAACAACTGAAATGCCCATTGGTAGACAACTGGATAAGAAACTGTGGTACATTTATGCAATGGAGTATTACTCTGCTATAAAGAAGAATGAAATCGTACGATTTGCAATGATATGGATGGACCTAGACACTATTATGTTACGTGAAATAAGTTAGTCAGAGAAAGACAAATACCATATGATCTCACCTCTATGTGGAATTTGAAAAACTGAATGCATGAGCCAAGGAAACAGAAACAGTCTTATAGATATAGAGGAAAACAGGGTTGCTAGTTGAAAGGGGGGTGGGGATGAGGGAGAAGGGGAAGGGATTAGACAGCATAAATAGATAACTACAATATTGCCACAGGGATATGAAAGACAGTTCGGAGAATATAATAATGTTGTAAATATTTTGTGGGGTGTCAGATGGCCATATGTCTTGTTAAGGAGACCACTTCATGGATGGAGAAGAGGCTTGATCACTGCACTGTATACCTGAAACTGATGTTGTATTGTATTGTATGCCAACTGTAATTGAATATATAGATAGTCACGGGATGTGGATTATACGGTGGAAGGGAGTCAAAGGAATTGTAATAGATAGTATGATATGGGGGGGTGAAGAGT
The DNA here is from genome assembly GCA_033961575.1 of Aselliscus stoliczkanus. Lineage (NCBI taxonomy): Eukaryota > Metazoa > Chordata > Mammalia > Chiroptera > Hipposideridae > Aselliscus > Aselliscus stoliczkanus. Next base: position 55,797,444 of record CM066737.1, read on the forward strand.
GGGGGGAGCATTGGGGGAGGGGGCTTGTCACTTTGAGGGGTAAAAGGTATATCTATTGCACTGTGTTGTACACCTGAAACAAAAAATAATAATAAAAAACAAAAAAACAAACAAAAAAATAAAACGAACTAATTTCTGACACATTCTAAAACATGAATGAATCTTGAAGAGATTATGTTAAGTGAAATAAGCCAGATACAAAAGGATACGTCCTGTATGATTCCACTTATGTGAAGTATCTAGAGTAGTCAAATTCATAAAGACAGAAAGTTGAATGGTAGTTATCAGGGTCTACAGGAAGGAGAGTGGAGTGAAGTATGGTGTTTCAGTTTTGCAAGATTAAGGGAGTTCTGCAGATGAATGGTAGTGATGGTTGCATAACAATGAGAATGCAATTAATGCCAATGAACTGTACACTTAAAATGGTTAAGATGTTAAGTTTTATGCTATTTATATTTATTTTATTTACATTTTATTTAACATATATATATTATTTATATTATTATAGTTTTTTTTAAATGTCATGGTCATCAAAAATAAGGAAAGTTTCAGAAGCCAGTACAGCAAAGGGAGCCTAAGTAGACAGGACAACTAACTGTAATGTGATATCCTTGGTGTGATATCTTGGAACAGAAAAAGGGCATTAGGTAAAAACCAAGAAATCAGAATAACATACAGAATTTACTTAATGATAATGCATATATCATTAATATAACTTACAAATATGTCATACTAATTTAAAATTTTACCAATAAGTGAAATTGGGTATGAGATATATGAGGTCTAAAAATTAAGTTTGCAGACTCATCCTAGAAAAAGTGCTACTACATATCTCATTGCTGAATATCACTACAGTCACCTTCGAAGTACTCCCCTTGGGAAGCTATGAACCAATGCCAGCACCTTCAAAGCAATTTTGGAACTCTTTTCCTGGAATGGCCATCAGAGCTGTCATCATATTACCTTGATGTCCTGAATGTCATCAAAATGGTCTTCCTTTCAATATTCCTTTTATGTTCAGGTAAAGAAAGAGATCATTGGGGTCCAGATCAGGTGAATAGGGAGGATGTTACAATACAGTTATTTCTTTACTAGCTAAAAACCCTCACAGACAGTGCCATGTGAGCTGGTGCATTTTCGTGATGCAAGAGCCATGAATTGTTGGTGAAAAGTTCAGGTCATTTTTGTCTAAATTTTTCATGCAACCTTTTCAGCACTTCCAAATAATATACATGGTTAACTGTTTGTCCAGTTGGTACAAATTCCTAATGAATATTTCCTCTGATATCAAAAAAGGTTAGCAACATCATTGTAACAAGTTCAGAAACTTAATTGTCAGATCTCATATGTGAACTCTGTATTATCTTAATTGTCCTGAAAATCTAAAACCATTGTAAAATACATTTTGTTTAAAAACTATATCATTTGCCCTGGTTTTCACAAAGTGACTCATTTAAAATAAACCCCACAGGCCGCCGAGTGGCGCGATGGTTAAGAGCTGGCTTGGGATGCCAGCGGCCCTGGATCGGATCCCACATATGAGGTCCAGTGACACTGCCCTCTAAAAAGAAAAAAGAAAATAAAATAAAAAACAAATAAACCCCATTTACAGCTCTATTGCTGACATTTGAATTGTTATTCATCCTGCTCACTTCGTACCCACCTCTGAGGAACTTTAATGTGCTTCACTGATCATTTCTTTAATCTAATTAATCATGAGCTCATCCATTTGAGGCTAGGACAAGCAGCATTTAGACAAGGAGACTGAGGCACAGAAAGCTTAAGGATTGGCCCAAGGTCAACCCACTAACTTGATGTCAAAGCCAAGAGAGTGACCCTATTGTCCCCATTTCTCAGCTGAGTATACAAAAGCATTGTTCCCTAATGAGCCCTTCAGGATGTACAAGTATAATTGGAATACATGAAAGATGTGGCCAAGGGCCGGTCGAGTGGTGCGGCGGTTAAGCGCTGGCTTGGGAAGCCAGCGGTCCGGGTTCGGGTCCCACATATAAGGGCCAGTGACACTGCCCTCCAAAAAAAAAAAAAAAGATGTGGCCAAAAACTAGCTGTCTCTCTCTAAATAGCACAGATTCAGTCACTACAAAATCACTACTGCAAGGACTCCTCCAACTTTGCACCCTGATGTTTTACTAGCCCCAAATGTTCTCCTTTCTTTCCCAATTATTATATGCCTCCATGTCATAATTGTTCAGAAAATATATATCCACTGAATTAATAAAGGAAAACATGTAAGAATGAATGAATAAATGAATGAGTTGTCAGAGGCAAGGGACATCAGTGAACTCTAGTGTGAGTGACTCCTACTCCAAGTCCACGTGGTAGCTGAATAGTAGCACCTTCTCTCTAAGCATCCAAAACCCATCCCACCATATACCCTTTATTGTAATAGCCAAATCATATACTAGGAAATCTCTTGCTCTCTCCCTCACTCTCTTCATCCCTCTCCCCTCTTTCCTACTCATTCTCCCTCCCTCTATTTCTTCTTTCTGCTTCCCTCTCTTTATAAACTTATGCAACATTTTCCAACTAATTTTGTGTGGGTGATTACACTAGGTTGTTATATCTTTTCCTGTTTCACATACAAGGATTCCCTTCAAAACACGAATGCTTCCTTGTATGAAGATACTTTTCTAATTGTAAATTGAATCATTTCCCCCATTAATACATTATAATTTTAGGGATTGCCCATCTTCATTTTTCAATTGGCAGTTTTAAATACCTGACCTGTTTCCTCACTATCCATCTCATCAGAGATTTCATAATCTATTGAAACCATCACATAAAATCAGCAGATACATTACATATTTTAACAAATATTCCTTAAATAAACCCTTCAGTAATGCAATTAATCATCCCATTTGTTTTATCAAATTTGGATTATTTAAATAGGAGATTTTTCAAAATGTAGGTACACCTATAGTCTGTGAGCCATATATATATATATATATATATATATATATATATATATATATATAAAATGTTATATTTCCCTACTACTATTTTTGTGTTCCCTTTGATTTAAACATTTTAAAATTCAAGCTATAGTTCCCCTGTGTGTTTTAACTGACACATATCATTTGATCACCTACAGCTATAAGCTGTTTTCCTATTCTAAAGCACAATCAACCCTGACTGTAGGCAGTTTGTACTGAGGTAAATGAGAATCTGGGTAGTATTAATACTAAGATTTTAGAAAGTAGCTTAAGCTGGTATGATATCTTAAAAATATAATTTGCAAATCTTCACAATTGAGCACTAAACTTTATGCTTAATTTAGAAATAATACTCAGGCAGAGCTCGTCTTCCTCCAGGGCACCTAGAAGACTGCTGACACTCACTGCACATTAAAAGCTATTTAACTAGCAGTGCAGCGATGAAGCAGGAAAACTGGCAGTTAGGGGTAGTGAATATTTAAGATTTGTAGCATGGCTAGTAAAAGAAATGATATTCCCCCATGAGGAGGAAACACGGCATTCTTTAGTTCCTTAAAAATATAATAGAGCATGGTAAGGGAGAGGGGTAAGTCAACGTATTTTATAAGAAGAGAAAGCTGACTACTGTATCACACACTAGAAAAATTTACAGATACTTGCTCATTCCTTGTTCAAATTGTGTACTTTCATTTGCTTTTCATTCTGCACAACACACTTATCTATGACTTGCAAATGGGGTAAGTATCCAATCACATATCAATGAAATAAGGAAATTTTGCTCAAGAAAATTTGTAAATGTTGCCACCTCAACCCCACTCCTCTAGCTCCTATCAAATTGGAAGATTTTACCCTCTTTTAGGGCAGAGACCACATCTATGGTATATTCTTCGTGCTGTACTGGCACACCACTGTAGGCACAAATACACATTCATATAATTTGGTTTAGATTCTAGGGAAAAGCTAAATTCTCACTATCATTCTGACTCAGGTCTGGGTGCTGGCATCATTTCTAAATAAGAGTATCAGTCCTTTAATTACTGTTTGAGAGGCCCAAGAACTATAAAACTTTCTTCCAATATAAATTCCTATCCCCTTGTCAGTAGCTACATAGGGCATTCAAAACTCAGAAACTCCTAAAAAATATGTCTCATGTTATTTCTTTTGTCTGCAATGGCCTTCTTCACTTGGCAGTCTAGTATTCACACTATAGAGTAGAGTTCAAGTTTCATATCTCAGTTAGATGTCTCTTGAACATGCTCCTATCCCCCTGGCAAGTATTCTTTGTGTTGGTACATACCAATCCCCCCTACTACACTGTAAACTACAGAATTATCTTTCAACTCTGAATGTCCATTGAGTAGCACAGTGCCTGGCATAGTGCATCTCTAAATACATGTGAAATAAATCACCATGTATAGAAAATATACACCTCATTTCAACCTATTCTGCTAATTCAGACTAGAGTACTCAAATGTGTTCTATCTCTCCCTCCCTCCTTTCTCTCCTTCCCTCCCTCTCACCCTCTCTCCTTCCCTCCCTCTCACCCTCTCTCCTTCCCTCCCTCTATCTCTATCTATCTATCTATCTATCTATCTATCTATCTATCTATCTATCTATCTATCTCATCCCATGTTGAAAGATTTGACACTGTGCATGGCTGTATAAAGCCTGGGATTGCCCTGGGATTGGTCAGATAGTCAATTGGACTGTTTTAATTACAAGTGACAGAAAATAGAATTCAAGTGGCTTAAACAAAAAGAAATTTTATTGGATCGTGTAATAAATTTTTTTCAGGTAAATAGATCTGTATTGATGGCTCAAGCAAGTATCCAAGATTTCATGCCTCATTCCTTGAATTTAACCTCTGCCTCGCAGCCATTTGAGTCATATGCCCATCCTTGAAGTAATCACTGATGCTTAGAGGAACACAAAGCTCTAATTGGATTAGGCATAGATCATGTGCCTACAATATGTACATGGGCTGATAGTGGGAAAAGTTTATCTACAAAAAGTAAATAAAGATATAGTTTCCAAAAGAAAGGTTAATCAATTCAGGGTGGCAAAAGAAGAAATTACTAATTAATATACAAAAATTAAAATTACCTAAGAATTCAATCAAGAAAACATGATTGCAAATTAAAATAGCTGAATTAATATAAACTATAACAACATTATTATATGGCTATGGAAAGGGGGAGACACCCACATTAAGTCATTTTCTTCATTCCATAAACCCATATATCTTTCACACCTCAAAGACTGGAAAATTGACTCTTGGGTATCTACCCAGAAGAATCCAAGATGCTAATTCGAAAAAATATATGCACCCCTAAGTTTATTGCAGCACTATTTACAATAGCCAAGATTTGGAAACAACCGAAATACCCATCGGTAGATGACTGGATTAAGAAACTGTGGTACATTTATACAATGGAATATTATTCCGCTATAAAGAAGAATGAAATCGTACCATTTGCAATTATATGGATGGACCCAGAGACTATTATGTTAAGTGAAATAAGTCAGTCGGAGAAAGACAAATACCATATGATGTCACTTATACGTGGAATCTGAAAAACTGAATGAATTAGCAAAGTAAACAAACAGTCTCAGAGATATAAAGGAAAAAACAGCGTTGCTAGTTGGGAGGGGGCTGGGGATGAGGGAGAGGGGAAGGGATTAGACAGCATAAATAGGTAACTACAGTATTTCCACAGGGATATGAAAGACAGTTCAGGGAATATAATAATGTTGTAAATATTTTGTGGGGTGTCAGATGGTCACATGTCTTGTTAGGGAGACCACTTCATGGGTGGAGTAGAGGCTTGATCACTGCCCTGTATACCTGAAACTGATGTTGTATAATATTGTATGCCAACTGTAGCTGAATAGATAGTCATGGGATGTGGAGTATACTGTGGAAGGGAGTCAAAGGAACTGTAATAGATATGTATGATATGGGGGGAGGAGTGGGGGGAGAGAATTGGGGGAGGGGTGTCACTTTGAGGGGTAAGTTATAACTATTGCACTGTGTTGTACATCTGAAGCTAATTTTTTTTAAAAAAATGTTTATTTCACAATAAAAAGAAAAGACTGGAAAATTGTACCTCCTGTGGTACACTGAAGTGTTTTCTACAATGCTTTCATAATGGACATATGAAGGACAGAGATTGGTCTCACAAACTAAAAAGATACCTATAAAATAACCTATTAATTTGCTCAGTAATATCAATGGAATTCACCTGGTTTGACTATTAAAACACACAAGATTGCTGAATTGTCTGTAGTCCAGAGAGTATGGTTTTCATATGACTTTAAAAGGAAACTTTAATATATAAATAGGATTTAATATTTTAGAGATAAAGTAGAAATTCTATTTCTCTGTGCTTTAAACATGTAGAAATTGTAGCAAACACACATTTTACAAACAGGGCTGCAAAAGCCCAGCTAACCTTTTGAAGGCAGTATCTATCTTTATCCATTAACCATTTAACCAAAGAATAGGTACTTTATTATTATTTAAATTTGGTAATGTCTTTAATATAAGGACTTTAGGATAGAACAAAATACATTTCCATTGTTACAAAAACTATCAATTAATATCCCTAAGTGGCATAACAAAGAACAAAGGAAATTGAGTAAAAGTAATGAAAGCACATGGGGGAAACAAGGGTGATGCTACCTTAACTTAAATTATATTTTGGCCATATTAAAATAATCAGGCATACAAATATGAATGTGCAAAATTTGTTGGAGGATTTATAATTGAAACAGACAATTGAATACTATTCTTCCATAAGAAAACATGAAATAGTGCCCTTTGCAACAACATGGATGGATCTTGAGATTATTATGCTAAGCTAAATAAATCAGACAGACAGAGAAAAGTCAAGAACCATATGATTACACAAATATGTGGAATATAAAACTGAAAGCAACAAAGGAATAAGACAAACAAATAAAGAACCAAAACTCATAGACACAGACAATAGTTTAGTGGTTATTAGAGGGTAAGGGGGAGTGAGTGGTAGATAAGGATAAATGGGGTCAAATATATGGTGATGGAAGGAGAACTGACTCTGGGTGGTGAACACACAATGAGATATACAGATGATGTATTACAGAATTATACACTTGAAACCTATGTAACTTTACTAACCACTGTCACCCCAATAAACTTTAATTTAAAAAAAGATTTAAAAAACCCTGAAGGCCGGCCCAGTAGCACGTTGGTTAAGAGTAGGCTTGGGGGCCAGTCAAGTGGCACGGTGGTTAAGCGCTGGCTTGAGAAGCCAGCGGCCCTGGTTCAGGTCCCACATATGAGGGCCAGTGACACTGCCCTCAAAAAAAAAAAAAAAAGAGTAGGCTTGGGACGCCAGCTCTGAGCAGCAGGGCTTCAGTTCAAATCCCACAGTGACACTGCACCCTCTGCAGCTAAGACGGTGAATAACAGCTCAACCTGGAACTGGGCTGCCGTGAGTCACCAGCAATGGGGTAGGCTGCAGTGGAGCTGGCTGGCAGGCAGCTGGTATGGGCTTTCATGAGCTGCCGTGAGCCACCATGAATGGCTGTCCAAATGCCAGCAAGTGATTGACTCACCCAGGAAGAGCACAATGATAATACCAACATGGGCCAGTGAAGCCACGTCCTCCACAGCTAGGCTGAAGAGCAAAAGGACAGCAAATTGTCTGCTCCCCTTCCCCAATTCTCCAATAAAATCTTTAAAAAAAACACCAAACAAACCCTGAGTCCAGCATTAGAACAAAAATTTATTAGGGTATAATAACATTATGGAATATTATGGGATTATTAAAAATTATAATTATGAAAAATATGTAAAATATGGAAAACTTTTATATAAGTGAAAACAACAGAAAAAACAAACTAGTACATACATTATATTTGATACTTTATAAAATACTTTTACATATAGAAGATAATATGCAAAAATGAAAATAGTTACCAAGATAATTGATAAGGATATATATTGAAGAAGAAACAGTATTACAATGCATCTTAGAGGGACTTCTTTAAGATGAAGACAAAAAGATAAAAATATGAATATTAAAATGGCAATAACTCCATATTTATCAAAAATTACTTTAAATGTAAATGGCTTAAATGCTCCAATAAAAAGACATAGGATGGCTGAATGGGTAAGAAAACAAAACCCTGGGTCAGCCTGTTAACTCAGGTGGTTACAGCACAGGCTCATAACACCAAGATTGCTGGTTTGATTCCCACATGTACCAAGAAGCTTTGCCCTCCACAACTAGATTTAAGATGACTACTTGACTTGGAGCTGATGTGTCCTGGAAAAACACACTGTTCCCCAATAAAATTTCAAAAAAAAAATAGTAATAGTTTAAAAAAAAACCTTTCACATCTGTTAAATGGTACTTAAGAGCTGAAAACATTCCATAAAAAAGAAAAAAAGCAAAGAAAACCCTTACATATGCTGGCTAAAACAGACTCACTTCAGATAAAAAAATACACACAGACTGAAAGTAAAGGGATAGGAAAAAGATATTTCATGAAAATAGAAAGAAAGAAAAAAAGCTGGAGTAGCAATCCTTATACCAGACAAAGTAGATTTTAAAACAGGATAAAAAGATGGACTCAGTAATCCCACTTCTGGGTATTTATCCAAAGCCCCAAATGCTACTTCGAGGGCATATATACATACATATGTTCATTTCAGCACTGTATACAGTGGCCAAGATTTGTAGGCAGCCTTGGTGTCCATCAATGGATGAGTGGATTAAGAGTAGGTGGTACATATATTCAATGGATATTGCTCAGCAAGGGAAGGGAATGTGTTCTTGCAATCTGTGGTAGCATGGATGGACCTGGAGAATATTTTGCTTAGTGGAGTATGTCAGACAGATAGACAGATGCAATGTGATTTCACTTATATGTGAAATCTAAAGAACAAAATGAACAAACAAAAGAGAAACAAACTCAGATAAAGAGAACATTTTGATGGTTGCCAGATGGGTTGGGGTTGGTGGATGAAAAAAGGGAAGGGATTGGGAAGTACAAATTGGATGTTACAAAGTAGTCATGGGTATGTACAGTATAGCATAAATAATACAGTCAATAATATTGTAATAACTATGCATGGTGTCAGATGGGTAATAGATTTATTGGGGTGATCAATGGGAGGGGGGTTTGGGGCAGGGGAAAAATGTGAAGGGATTAAGAAGAACAAATTGGTGGTTACAAAATAGTCATGGGGATGTAAAGTACAGCATAGGGAATATAGTCATAATAAGGTAATAACTATGTGTAGTGCCAGGTGGGTACTAGACTAGTCAGAGGGATCATTTTGTAAATTATATAAATGTTTAATAACTATTCACCTTGAAATTAATATAAAATAATATTGAATGTCAATTGTACTTAAAAAATTTAAAAAGGGAAGAAAAAGAGAAGGAGAACAAGAGGTTGTCATTTCCAGGTGTAAGACAAATAAGTCATGGGGATGTGATATACAGCATGGGAAATATAGTCAATAATACTGTGATATTGTGGTACAGTGTCAGATGGTTGCTGGACTTATCATGGTGATCACTTCTCTCTTTTTTTTCTTTTTTTTTTTTGAGGGCAGTGTCACGGGCCCTCATATGTGGAACCCGAACCAGGGCCGCTGGCTTTCCAAACCAGCACTTAACCACCGTGTCACTCGGCCAGCCCGGTGATCACTTCTTTGGGTGTATAAATGTTGAATAACTACGGTGTATACCTGAAACTAATATAATATTCTATGTTAGCTATATTTTCATAAAATTTTTTAAAAAGTGTATAGCTCAGACCTAGACCAGAATTTCCCTTATCACTCACCCTTCTGATCCCTCTTCTATGTGCTACTGAGCATTTGTAGCTCTGCCAATCACCTCAAGGCACACTCTCTCTCTGCTGCAGACCATAAATTGAAATTTTTTCAGCCAGGATTTAAAAATTCTTATTTCCTTATCTGCCTGCTTCAAAATATCATCATTATTTCCGGAATCACACAGATTAAAAAGATGAAAGAAACCCAACTATAAAGGTAACACTGATTCTTCTGCTGAGAATAGGCAAAAAAAAAATAAAAAGTTTTACTAAGATATAAATGAACAAACAAAAAAAACACCTCTCACACCTTATTTAATACAAAATCATCTTTGAGGATTTTTTTGAAAGAGACATGTAGTAAATATCTGACATGCTAATTGAGTTAATTCAGTTATCCGTCCTCAAAGGCTGATGAAGAGTGAATCAATTATCACATATACTTTATTCCACAGCCTATACACTAATAAATAACACTAGACCCCACACACACACACACACTGGGTTTCTGCCCAACATCCCTAGCACTGACAGTTTGCTAGAGGGGAGATATGATTGGTAAAATAGAAGGTGTGTGAGATATGGATTACATCTTGAGTTTAAAAGTTATATTCAAGAGAGCCCACAGCTCAGAGATCCTTAAGGATGAAGCATTTTTTTTTTAGGGCAGTGTCACTGGCCCTCATATGTGGGATCTGAACTGGGGCCGCTGGCTTCCCAGGCAGTGCTTAACCACCGCACCACTCGGTTGGCCCAGGATGAAGCATGTTTGATAAAGAAAAACCTCAAGACATTGTAGAAAGAAGTGGGGATCATGGAGATATTGTATTTTCCCCCTAGGTTTAAAGAAATAATCTCAAAAAATATACATGAGCCTCGACGGAGCTCTTCCCTTGGAATTTATAGTGCAAGACAATTTCTCAATGAGTTAATTGGACATTTAAGTCTACATTCCTTTGAATGGTCATCAAAGTAGTGAGTCTCCTCAATACATTCCTCTCTATAACAGAATGCAGTAAGCATAATAGTTAAGTCTTGAGTTCTGGAGCCAGACTCTTTTTCTTTGTTTTTTTGTTTTGTTTTGTTTTGTTTTGTTTTTTCTTAAGGGCAGTGTCACTGGCCCTCATATGTGGGACCCGAAACAGGGCCGCTGGCTTCCCAAGCCAGCGCTTAACTACCACGCCACTCGGCCGGCCTCAGACTTTTTCTCTTTGAATCATGACTCTGACACTTACTAGTTGTATGACTTTAGGCAAGTTACTTAAATTATCTAAACCTTGGTTTCCCCGTCCGCAAAAAAGGAGATGATAATGGAACCTAACTAATATGCTTGTTGTGATAATTAAGTGATATTATGAATAGCACCTAATAAAGAGTAAGTGCTTAATAAATTATAGTTGCTATAGTGAGAGTGGTGGTGGTTGTGGTAGGAGATGATGAGTGTTACATCAAGCTTCTTGGGGATTTCAGTTTCTATCTAAAATATAGGATAACCAGAAACCTTGATAAACCAAAGCTCTATAACTATAGACAAACAGAAGAAGCCACCTTGAGACTGGGGGGAGGGGCAGAGATGCAGAAAGAGCTGGTCCCACACTAGCATAAGACCATTAAAAATCAGGAGGGATATCTCCGCTGTGGAGATACCCCACAGATTAGCGAGGGAACCCAGCCCCTCCCAAGCCTTGGGTTCCAGTGCTGGGGAGAGAAGTCCCCATAACTTCTGGCTGTGAAAGCCAGTGGAAATTGTGATTTGACTGAGACAGAGAGTGGCTGGAGTCCCAGGATCTCCTCTTAAAGGGACCATGATGGACTAATTCACCAGTGGAATCACTGACCCTGAGCCGCATCGCTGGGGTAGCAGCTGGAGAGGCATCAGGGACATATGGGATAGGGGAAATTGGGTTGTCTGGCTTCAGGATGAGGGCTAGAAAGGCAGCCTTGCCCTGGAAGGAGGAGCTGGTGGAAGCTATTGTTTTTTTGTTGACTCTTCCCCCTTCCCAGTGTGCAGACCCAGGTGACCTTCATATATGAGTCTCAACAAGCTGGTTAATACCATTGCCATTCCTTTGCCATGCTCTGGTGATTCAGAGACCCTGCCCTGCCCAACTTTTGGTCACACCCAACCTGCTTCTAATGGCTTCTTCCTGCAAACCACCTGTCACAGCACATGTTGCAGACTTCCCTATGGTCTCTCAAAGGTTAACAGAACCCAGACAAGCAGCATCTATCCAGAGCATATCCCATATGTCTGGCTGAGCAGCCCTAAGCCCAGCATTAGCAGCCAGCCTTGATTCATGGCTTGGTGTCTTCAGGCACTTTCAAGCACAGCATGGGTGTTGGCAATCTGTGGATTTTTTTGTGGCTCATGCTCGGTGGCCCCTGGTGGTACACAGGCTGTAGCTGGCTTGACCTGCCACAAGTTTCCACCCAGGAGTCCCTGGGGCTATCATGCCCAGTGGCCAGCTGTGAAACAAGCTGAAGCACCATTGAGCCACCTCCTGGGACAACACACCCAAGGGGCTGATTGGGCAGGCACCAGAGCCCTGCTGAAGCATATCCTGTGCTGTAGTGTCAGCCCCTACACCACTACTCCTCCACTTGTAGTCAAAGCCACCCCTCATAACCAATGAGTCCAAGGGTCAATCCTTCCCACTGATGTGTAAACAGCAACCAAGGCTCAACTACAAGAGGAGGGTACACACAACCAACATAAGGGACACACCTGGAGTGCGTAGCTCAGGTGACCAGGAAGACTGCACTACTAAGACCCACCGCACACCTACTACATAAGGCCACTCTACTAAGACTGGGAGATATAGCAGCTCTACCTAATACATAGAAACAAACACAGGGAGGCAGCCAAAATGGGGAGACAAAGAAACACCTCCCCCAAAAAAGAACAGAACACAGCTCCAGAAAAACAACTAAACAAAATGGAAACAAGCAATCTAATAGATGCAGAGTTCTAAATACTTGTTATAAGGATGTGCAGTGTTCTCAGGGAGAATTGAGCATCAAAGAGATAGGATACATAAAAATGGAGATAGATAAACATAAAAAAGAACCAGTCAGAAATAAAGAATACAATAATGTAAATGAAAAATACATTATGGGGAATCAACAGATGATGAACAGTAGATTAGATATAACAGAAGATCACATCAGCAACTTAGAAGATAAGATAGGTAAAAACACCCAATCAGAACAGCAAAAAGAAAAAAGTATCCAAAAAATGAAGAGAGTATAAGGGGCCTCTGGGACATCAAGCATAACAATATTCACATTATAGGGATATCAAAAGAAGAGAGAGAGCAAGGAATTGAAAACATATTTGACAAAATAATGATGGAAAATGTCCCTAACCTAGCAAAGGAAATAGATATACAATCCCAGGAAGTGCAAAGTCCCAAACAAGATGAACCCAAAAAAGGCCCACTCCAAGACACATTATAATTAAAATGCCAAAAGTAAAGACAAAGAGTGAATCTTAAAAGCAGTAAGAGAAAAGCAGTTACCTATAAGAGAGCTCCCATAAGATGGTCAGCATATTTCTCAACAGAAACTTTGCAGGCCAGCAGAGAGTGGCAGGAAATATTCCAAGTGATGAAAAGGAAGGACATATAACCAAGATGACTCTACCCAGCAAAGAAATCATTTAGAATTGAGGGACAGATAAAGAGCTTCCCAGATCAAAAAAAAGCTTAAAAGGTCTATCACCAAAACAGTATTACAAGGAAATTTAGAGGGACTTCTTTAAGACAAAAATAAAAACAAAAAAATATGAATAACGAAATGGCAATAACTACTTATCTATCAATAATTACTTTAAATGTAAATGGCTTAAATTCTCCAATCAAAAGACATAGGGTGGGTGAATGTATAAGAAAACAAAATCCTTACATATGATGCCTAAAAGAGACTCACTTCAAATCAAAAGATACACACAGACTGAAAGTAAATGGATAGGAAAAAGCTATTTCATGAAAATGGAAACAAAGAAACATAATTAAGCTGGGGTTGTAATACTTATACCAGACAAAGTAGATTTTAAAACAAAGACTATAACATGAGACAAAGAAGATCCCAGAAATCCCACTTCTGAGTATTTATCCAAAGAAATCCAAAATGCTACTTCGAGGGGACATACTCATCCATATGTTCATTGCAGCATTATTTATAATAGACAAGATTTGAAAGCAACCTGGGTGTCTCTTAACCCCTCTATCAGGCGCAACTGATCTCACAGATACATTGCACACAAATTTTCAAATATTTAACAGTTAAGTATCGTGACTCATTGCTTCCGTATCTTCCCCCTCTACCATAACCTATCGCCAGTGGTGTTTGTGACTTAGTACAGTAAAGATGTATTTCATAGAGGCATCTTTGTGTGCAATGAATCTGTGAGATAAGTTGCTCCCAATGGAGCATTAATGGATGAATGGATAAAGAAGGAATGGTACATATATACAGTGGAATACTACTCAGCCATATAAAGGAATGAAATCCTGCCATCTGCGACAACATGGATGGATCTAGAGAGCATTGTGCTGAATGTAGTAAGTCAGATAGCGAAAGACAAGTGTCATATGATTTCACTTACAAGTGAAGGTTGCAAATCTAAAGAACAAAATAAACAAATATATGAAACAGTAACAAACTCATAGATACAGAGAACATTTTGATGGTTGCCAGATAGGAGGGGGATTGGTAGTGGGTGAAAAAGGAGAAGGGATTAGGAAGTACGATTGTTTGTTACACATTAGTCATGGGAATGTAGGATATAACAAAAGGATTATAATCAATAATATTGTAATACCTATTATGGTATTAGATGGATACTAGATTTGCTTGGGTGATAGATGGGAGGGGATTTGGGGGCAGGGTGAAAAAGCTGAAGGGATTAAGAAATACAAATGGGTAGTTATAAAATAATCATGGGGATGTAAAGTAAAGCATAGGGAATATAGTCAATAATATTGTGATAGCATGGTACAGGGTTAGATGGTTGCTGGACTTATCACGGTGATCACTTCTTTAGCATAGGGAGTGTATAATCAATAATATGGTAATAGCTGTATAGTGCAGGGTGGGTACATTTGAATAACTATCATGTGTACCTGAAACTAATATAATGTTGTATGTTAGCTACATTTTAGTAAAAAATATTTTTAAAATAATAATAAAATACAGAATAACCAAGTGCTATCATTCTTTTAAGTTATTCTCACTTAGCATTTCCTTATCACTCACTGAGGACAACGTGAAGGGACCTATACACAGATTCATATCAAACTAGATTCTGGCCTTCAAAGAAACAACTATCTTTAGTCTTCTTTATTGCTTATCTATGATTGTGAAATGCAACACTTTCACTTTATATCTTCCACAGTACTGACTGAACATGAAATAATAGGTGTGTGGCACAACTTACTATCAAAAAAATTTAATAATATTTTTCAACTCTCGATATACCACTGACATGTATAGCATTGGTGAGGAGGGCTGTGTTCTACCAGATAAATATGGTAATTCTGTTGAGTCCAAGGACCAGAGATATCATGACAACTCTTCTGGCT
Organism: Aselliscus stoliczkanus; assembly: GCA_033961575.1. Lineage (NCBI taxonomy): Eukaryota > Metazoa > Chordata > Mammalia > Chiroptera > Hipposideridae > Aselliscus > Aselliscus stoliczkanus. The sequence goes on from CM066737.1 coordinate 55,812,814, forward strand.
AGAACAGGGATCCAGCTGCAATGGGGCCTCTTAGAATTTTTGGTTCTACCTTCTTTGCTTCTTGGCAAATGCTGGAGTCAGCATTTTGCATTTCAGCTGTCTTCTCATCATATAACTTCTCAACTTTTGCCCCTCTTATCTTGAAATGGGATGCACCTGTCATCTTGAAATGACATGGTAACAAGACTAATAGAGAGATGAGTAGGGAAAGGAGATCCCATAATGTACATAGGAAGACAACTTATTACAAACAGATGGCAGGTACACAAAACAAAAGGCTTGGCCCTAATTCCAGTTTGAGAGGTAAGCTTCCTTGACCTTTAAGTTTTCTGAAAGTACCCTGTGGTCAATGACATCAACTGACTGGGATGAGGAACCCATGCAGTCCTTTATGGAAGACATTCTGTGCCATTTTCAATACTAGCTTGGACTTTCCTAACCATTCTAGACTCTGTGGCTACTTATCTACCTGCACACGCAGAAGGTTGCAAATAACTGAAAACAATTCAGTACATACATGCATGCTTTCTACAATGTAAATAAATAAAAGATCTAGTTCCAAGAATCAGTTTTTCACAATTAGTCCCCTTCCAGCATGCCTAGATTTAAGGCCTCCCTAAAGCCTGTATCTGTTAATAGTTTTGCACAGTCTGAGTGAAGAAATTCTTTCTTCAATCAACAACTCACATTAAAATCCAATATATACAAGAGGGAAAGGTGGAGGGGTTGTGCTTGAAACAGATTTAGAGGCCCAGAGTCTTGCCTCCTTAGCCACCTGTTTTGTACCCCTACCTGCCAATCTCAGTTACTCCAGGGAAGATTGGTGGTCAAGAGCATAGACTCTGGAGGAAGACTGCCTAGATTTGAATCCTGACTTTACCATTTCCTTTCCAAGACATGGGTCACAATGTGGGGAAGGGCTAAGATTGTTCTGTAAGCAGGAAGAAACAGAGAAATCAGAAACCCCATGAATTCAAAAGGTTACTAATTCAACCTGGGATAGGGAGGAGAGATGCTAAGCCTAACTCACGTTTTTGCCTTAAGGTAGATGATTGGCCTTGGGTTAAAATAATCTTTGATACCACAACAATTAGATAATACATTATATGACTTATTAAAAGAAAAAGAAAGAAAGGAGAAAAGAAAGTGTTTGGCAGCAATGACTCAGCATGTGTCCAAATCTTTCCATGACAGTGGCAACACTAAAGAAATACCAGATGAGGGTCGCCCGAGTGGCACGGTGGTTAAGCGCTGGCTTGGGAAGCCAGCGTTCCCTGTTTGGTCCCACATGTGAGGGCCAGTGACACTGCCCCCACCAAAAAAAAAAAAAAAAAGAAAAGAAATACCAGATGATAACATGATTGGCTTCACCAAATTAACAGCTGAGGCAGTTCTAAGATTCAAACAGAAGCCAAGCCACAATACTCAGGTTTAGTGATAACCTTTTAGATAGGCTTAAGAAAAACTCTGCATCTGGGAAAGATTATGCAAACTAGGTAATTTGAATTTTGCTCATACATCATAATGCAGACTCTCAGCTGTGAAAGCACATCTGGATAGCATGGATTTGATTCCAGCCAATCTCTAAGGGAACTATTATCTCAAAGCAAGTGCTAGTTGAACACGTTTGGAGCCTACAAAACTTCTAATTTTAAAACAGCCTGTTGCAGGTCACAAGATTATAACCCTATGTGATATATCTTTTATAATTATTGTTACTTTGTCAGATTTTTCTACATATTGCAAAAAACAAAATCTCCCACATTCTTTTGCATTCATTAAATGTATGTGATCTTTTCTGTATAGGGTAGCAATGGTAATAATTACCCCCCCCCAAATAATTACCCAGCATGTCTCTTCCATACCTTACTAAGTAACCTCAGAAAACTGGTCCTTGCCTTTTTCTCAGCTCTACATATTTCCACATACATATTTCCTGGATTAAGTACAACAAAGTTACACAGTCAATGGCCCGTGCCATTTTCAACAAAAGGCAAAAAGTATAAAGTCCTCTGGACTTGTCAGGTCAACAATTATGAGGCATATTACATAATATTATGCAAGGTGTGTTATATTTACCTTATGTTGAGTGATCTAAATGTGTCCTGGTTGGTCATTAAAATAAAATTAGATATGTTATACGCTTCCCATAGAGTTAGCAGTATAAAGGGGATCAAATATATGGTGATGGAAAGAGAACTGACTCTGGGTGGTGAATGCACACTGTGATATATAGATGTATTACAGAACTGTACACCTGAAATCTATGTAACTTTCCTAACAATTGTCACCCCAATAAACTTTAATTTAAAAAAATAAAAAAAGAAAGCAGTGGAAGGAACCTTAGGGCATGTCTGTTCAATACTTGCATTTTTTTAACTTCCTCATTCTGCAGATGAATAAAGTAAAGCCCAAAGAAGCTAAATAATTTGCCCCACATCATACACTTAATTGCAGTTAATTGCAATACCAGGGCAAAATTTGGGGTCTCTTGATTCTCATATTAGTACTTTTTCTACTACATCAAAGTATGCTCAGCAACTCTGGGAAGAAGGAAGTATAACTTACTTTTCAGTTGAGATCCACAGAAAAACTACAATGGAAAAGCTACACTCCGAAAATTGTTCAGAATGTGGCAGGCAAAGCTGAGTAAATGGGCAAACATGGAAAGGAGAAGGATGAGCAGAAGCAAATTGGTACTACTGGAAACACATGTCATCTGGAGACCCCAAAACAGCCCACTTTAGCTACAAACGCAGTTCCTTGACAGGGGTGTTATAGGCATTTTCAGTGGGACAATTTTGAAACGGCGAGGGACTATTTCGCTCAATACAAGATGCTTGGCATCCGCTGCTCCATATCACTGAATACCCATCATCTTCACTCATTGTAACAACCCAAAATACCTCAACAGATTTCCAAATGCTACCAATCCCAGTTTAGAACCACTGAGCATAAATACAAGGTGTCTAGGGATAGAAATAGTTTTGAGAAGGCTGAAAGTAGGTTGGGTTCAGATAATGAAAAACCTTAGAGAAGTTCAAACATTTTCAACAGACTACAGGAAACACTAAATGTAAGTAGGGGAGAGGCATCACTTGATATGTTCTTCAGGAAGGATTCTGAAAGTGATGCAGACAATAATTAAGATGGGTAAAAGATGACGGCAGAGAGAGTAGGTTGTTCTAATAATGACACATCCTTTCTTTCTCTCCTTTTTGCTACTATGTCTACCTGGGCTTTGACATCTGTTTTAGATGTCGACTCCTGGCCTCTATTTTGAACCTTGGGATTATAAAATTCCTTCTTTGATTTCATCATATGGTACTCCTTTGTTACTTCTATTCTTATTTAACCATTGCTGGCCACTTTGCTGGCACTTAGCACTGAGGGCAGGCTCTGTACCATTCAAAGGGCATCTTGCTACCATGTTGTTTGAAATGTTTTTTGTAATTTGACCTCTATTTTCAATATGTTTAAAAAATTTTTTTCAAATAAAAAAACCTTGTTTCAAACTTTTTGCCAGTGTTATCTGAAGTTTCATTCATTCCCAGGCATATTCAGCTTAGGTGAAAAGAAAACCAAAAGGTGTTAAATATGCTCATTGCAAGCAGATGTTTTTATTTTACAGGATACAAAAATACTACTTTTTTTTGAATGGCAGGCTGTTCAAAACCATAGCATTAATGAGACTGTGTCAGAATTTTCATTAGAAACCTCTATTTTTCTAGGCACATTTATTTTCCGCTTTGTAGATAAGTTGGAAAACAACAGATTGGTTGTTTCTAAATTAAAGCATAGACATTAGAAAAATATCCATTTTAGTCAAAGGCACTATGCCAAGATGCCATGTCAGAGAAATTTCAATGAGAACATGAATCAACTTCCAGGAACACTCCAACCATAAAAACAGGTTTGGAGTCCTCTCATGCTTTGAAATGGCAAAGCAAAGAGCCTGCCAGTTGGTTACAAATCTGCATCTGATGGTGCACCTAATGGATGGCCCCCAGAAACTCACTGGTTCTAATTATCTGAAATGTATTCGTTTTCAGAAAAAAATGGAAAATATATCTCACACAGATACATCCTGGGGCAGAAAAAAAAAATACCAGGATACATCTGACAAGCAAATATTTTCCATCTAACAATTACCTGACAAGGTCACTGACTTGACATCCAGCCACATCATTTCCAAGGCAACAGACCCCACCCCAAGCACTGGCCAGCCACCTTGCAAATGTGTAACCTGAGTCAACTAAATGCCATTTGAGAGATTGTTGCTTAGTGCAAAATCTACCCCACTACTAAAAGAAATAAATTAATTAATAAAAATGGACCTTGGGGGCCGGCCGAGTGGCGCAGTGATTAAGCGCTGGCTTGGGAAGCCAGCGGCCCTGGTTCGGTCCCACATATGAAGGCCAGGGACACTGCCCACAAAAAACAAGAACAAAAACAAAAACAAAAAATTGACCTTGGCATAATAATGGTTAATTTGTGTCACCTTTATAAAATTTATCTCTTGAGGTTACTATCACATTGGTTAACATGATGGACTCCGGAATCAGATTCTTTAGGTTTGAATCTTAAGTATACCATTTACTAGCTGGGAGGCCTTATTTACATTGTGTCACTGTTCTCAATGAAAAAAACAATAATACCTACCTCACAGGGTTGTGAGAATTAGTCAATACATGCAAAGCACTTAGAACAATGCCTATTACATAATAAGTGTCTGATTATGGTAATCAGGATGATAATGATGTATGCTATGGGAAAGCTATCTAAAATCAATGAAAATATAATCTGGAAGGGACAGATCTACTTTTGATATGAATTCAAAGAAAGGGAGGGAGGGAGGGAAAGAAGGAGGGAGGAAAGAAGACAGATCACATATTATTTTAAGGGGACATTGTAGTATTTCTACAGTTTCCCTAAATGCTTTAAACTTCGAAATGAGGGCTTAATTCTTGATGTCAAAGAAGGGATCCTCTATAACAGGCTTTCCCCATCTCAGCAGGACAAATTGAGACAATTGCTTTCCCTAACCTCTTTCCTCTTAATGAAATGTTGACATAAAATGCTATATAGGTTTGATTTTCAGTTAATTGACCAATAAGTGCGGAGCCAAAATCCCTCCAACCATGCAAATGCAGAGGGTCAGTTCTCATTGTATACCTTCCCCAATTAACATCAGAAAAAAGTCCTGGCTGAAAATCAGTACCTGAATGGCCTCGGTCACTAGGATATTTGGAAAGAGCTTAATAGAGCTTTGAAATAATTCATCAAGATGATATCCCATAAATGGCCAATACTTTTCATGGGGTATCCCTGCCTATATCCAGAAACAGATGACACATATTTTTAGGGAAGCATGGTGGAATGGAGTTCTCCAAGATTAATACCACTGCTGCAAGTACTTTCAATTTTCAGTTCTACTCAAGACCTTGCAAACACTTTACTTTGACTGCAGTTCTAACAATGCACAAAATAAAGTACAGAGTATTGTTCTCAGTATGTCAAGTAAGTGGTCATTCCCAAAATATTTTTCATGGGAGAACCATGTAGTTATCCTACATAGAACAGAGAAAAGTCTAAAGTACAAGTCATAAAGATATACGCAAGGTCACTGTGTGTTTCCTTTGTGTTTGCAGTGATCACATCAGGGGTAATAGGAGACAGTCGCCTTTTTTTACATTTGTTTAGCGTTACAAACTTGAATCTGTACGAAGAAAAGCACAAAGTAGACATTTTGGAAATATTACCATATTAATAATTCCTCAAGCAAAAGCTCAACATGATTTAACAAAAGAAAAATCCAGATCAATTCAGAAGACCCAAAGGTGTTTCAATGGTGTTTTGTTTTTCCCAGTGTGCTCAAAAACCTTATCTATTTTCTACAGGTGTTTATAATGAGAAAATGGATGGGGAATCTAATTTCACACACACACACGTGCACACACACACGCACACACAAATGGCAATCCACTAAATATATAAGCTATCTACAAATTGGTAATTGACTTTAAATGTGAGATATTTGCTAAGTTGATGTGGGGGGCCATAAGGAATAGACTCCTATGTTCTCTGACGTTAAGCAGAGCCTACAAATCAACTCTTTTCAAAAGACCTTTCAATAATTTTATTTGACAGATGTTGGCATAGGACTTGTTGTGTGATAGACACTATTCAGAGTACTTTGCCATAGTTAACTCACTTAAGTGTCACAATTCTATGTAGCAAGCAGTGTTATCATCCACATTTTACAAATGAAGATTAAGTGGCTTTCCTAAGGTCATGTAGCTAGTAGGTAGCAAAGTTAGAATTTGAACCCGGATCATCTGGCTCCAAAGTCCAGGATAACTATTATGCTATCTACCCTTGTCATGGTATATAAGATAAAGACAAAATGAGGAAGTGAGTGTGGGATATTCAGGTTCCTTGCAGAAACAGAATCAAATTACCATTATTTTCATGATGTACAATGTTTTACCTTTTGCCCCAAGACAAATTTTAGCTGTGGCTTCACTCCCATTCTCTCAGTGGCAAAATAATAACCTTTTTCTCTCTTATTCCAAACATTGATTAATTGCTCTACAAATAACAGGGATTCTTCTAGCTCCCTCTCAAATATTATCCTCGTTCATTCATTTAACCCTCCATGGGTCGTAACTGATCTCACAGATTCACTGCACACAAATTTTCAAATATCTAACAGTTAAGTATCATGACTCATCGCTTCCGTATTTTCCCCCCTACCATAACCTATCGCCAGTCATGTTTGTGACTTAATACAGTAAAGACGTATTTCCTAGCGGCATCTTTGTGTGCAATGAATCTGTGAGATCAGTTGAGCCTGGCGAGGGTTAAAAGTAACAACTGTTGTTTAACTGATATCTTGACTTCTAAATCCCATTTTTTTCTCTTGGCTTGACTTAGTGAAAGGCAGTTCTGGTTGTCACAAGTAAGAAAGTACTTTTACTACAAAAAAGCAGGGCAATAACAATAATAGTGGTAATAACAGATTTTATATATATATATATATATATATATATATATATATATATATATATATTATGCCATATGACCTGAACACTAGTCCTACACAAACTGTAAACATTTTCTTGCTTAGTCCTCACAAAATCCTGGAAAAAGCAGGTATCATTCTAACACCACAGGCAAGGAAACAAAGACTAAAACAATAAGTGACTTAATTCAAGTTGGCCAGTTAGTAGATTTGAATCAAGGTCTATGTGAATATAATGCCCATCATACTGGTTACCATCAGAACAACTATTTACTGCTTTAGAGTTAAATAGGTGCTTAAATATCTTCCCAATTGTAGTTTAGCTATAATAGTATGTGGCACATGTGGGATTTACACTCAGGTCTTAAAATCCTGAGACTTGTGCTCATTCTGTAAGATTTGAAGTATGGCTTTAGGCAAAAAAATTGATTATTTGATGCCTTTGATTACATTGTTGATCTAAATTCAACAGTGTGTGGATGGATTCAATCTCTATAATTATTAATAGAAGGTAAAGATAGAAATGTGTGTGTGTGTGTGTGTGTGTGTGTGTGTGTGTGTGTGTGTGTGTGTGATATGCATATTGGAGTAGGAGACTGGGGGTTAATGTAAATTACATTCTCTGTTATTCTAATTTTGATGAAAATCGCCAAAATCAATAGTTTATTGGAGGTAGCCTGGTCTTACTTTTGGAATATAGTAGAAGGAAGTAACATTTCTCATTTGTTCAATGAAACTTTTGGAATTGGTCAGAGTGCCCTTAAAGAGGAATAGAAAGAAATAAAATAGACCATCAGGGAGCTAACAATACTTATACTTAATGGAAAGATAAGCACATGCAAAAATAAATTTCTGTACCAATTTTCCAACTTTCTGCTTAAAAATCATACCATGCATATACACACTTTCAACTAAGTGCTAACACTCACAGTAGCAAATGTTACAGCTAAAAATGCAAATGTCTTTTCCATTGCAATTCTTTTTTCAATCACTCATAACTGCATCAACTGTCCTGCATCTTCGTGAAAAGATTCTTGGTTTGACTTTAGGGCAAACACTGACCTTTTTTCCCTTTTCCAAAAGAAGTATGAAAAGAGTGCCTAGCTGAGTCACCATCAGTAAAGGAGGTTCATATTGTAATAAAATGGGGAGAGGAAGAGAAAGCAAAAGAAAACTGTTAGAGGTTCTGTATCCAAAAGACAAAAAAAAAAAGAAGTATGTGAACTTTAAAACTAAAGATGATAAGATGATATACTTTCCTATGTGTGAAAAATTAACCAAGAATAAGTTATTAACATTTAAGAGTGCCTTGCTGAACTAGTAGTTCCCTGAATGGGAACTGCTAGAGAAAGAAAGCAAAAGGCCTCCAGGTAAAAGAATGTCACAAGAGAGTGGAACAAGATTTCAATTAATTCTCTTTTCCCCAAACGATATTCTTTTGACTCAGCCCCAAGGGTCCCAATCTATTCTGGCCATTAGTCCTTTTGGGTTTAGCTGTCTCCTTTATTGTCTAGGCACATTTGTATCAAGCTCTATTAATTGAACTCTGTGTAAGGATAGAAGCTTTGATGGCAAGCTCCAATCATGTCATATACACTTTGATTCAAATAACCTTTTTTTTCAGCATTCTTTCTCTGTGGGTACATGTGTATGTGAGTGTGTGGAGGGCTTTTATACATATAAAATATTTTACTCTAGACAATGGAAAATAACTCTAGATAAGCATCTTATTTTCTTAATAGTATTTATTTTTCTACCCTGCTTTTAGTTATAAAGGTAATCTATTTTTATTAAACAAAATGTGGGAAATATGGAAAACATAAAAGGACAAAATGAGAATCATTAAAATTTCTAGGACCCAAAGATGACTTTGGTATATAACCTCTCATTTTTCTTTCTATAAACATTTCCTTTCCCAAGAAAAGAGACTGTTCTATGCATGCTATTTTGTCACCTGTTTTCTCATGTCATCAGACCTGTTTCTTTTTTTATGTGTAATAATTCCTTAGGTAAACTTACCCAATCTCATAGCTTTAAATGCAGTCTATTTGCTGATGCCTCCCAAATTTATATATCCAGCCATAGTATGTCCCTCAAATCCAGACTCTTATGTCCATAGTCTACACAACATTTCCCTTAGCTGTTTAATAGGCATCTCAACCCAGCCATACTCAAAACTGAGCTTTGTTAATATTGAATCATCCTTGGACTGCTGGAATGAACCCCACTTGATCATGACATATAACCTTTGTAATGTATTGTTGTATTTGATTTGCTAGTATTTTGTTTAGGATTTTTGCATCTGTATTCATCAGAGATATTAGTCTGTAATTTTGTGTGTGTGTGTGTGTGTGTGTGTGTGTGTGTGTGTGTGTGTGTGTGTGTTACCAGGTTTTGGTAACAGGGTAAGGTTGGCCTCATAAAATGAGTTAGGAAGTATTGCCTCTTCTTCAATTGTTTGGAAGAGTTTGAGGAGGATGCGTATTAAATCATCTTTGAATGCTTGGTAGAATTCTCTAGTGAAGCCATCTGGTCCTGGACTTTTCCTTTTGGGAACGTTTCAGATGAGTGATTCAACTTCCTTACTGTTGATAGGTCTATTTAGATCTTCTAGTTCTTTGTGATTCCATCTAGAAAGGCTAAATGTTTCTAAGAACTTCTACATTTCTGCCGGTTACTAAATTTGGTGGCATACATATAGTTCTTCACAGTATTCTTGTATGATCCTTTGTATTTCTGTGGTATCCATCATAACTTCTCCTCTTTAGTTTCTGATTTTGTGTCTTTTCTCTTTTTTCCTCAGTGAGTCTAGCCAGGTGTTTGTCAATTTTATTTATCTTTTCAAAGAACCAGCTGTTTGTTGGACCAAATACCTAAATATAAGACTTGATACAATAAATTACACAGAAGAAAGCATAGGTATTAAACTTATATACCATGGGTTTAGAGAGGATTTTGTGAATTTGACCTTGAAAGCAAGGGGAATAAAAGAAAGAACAAAGGAACAGGATTACTGGGTTGTCACAAAAGACAAGATGCATTTTTGCAACAAAAAACATAGAAAAAAACACGTCATGACTTTTCCAACAATCCAAAATATCAAACTAAAAGGATTCTGCACAGCAAAAGAAACCATCAACAAAACAAAGAGATGATCAATGAACTCGGAAAAGATGTTTGCAAACAACACCTGTGATAAGGGGCTAATATCCAAACTATACAAAGTACTCATACAACTCAACAACAACAACAAACCAACTAATCCAATTTAAAAAATGGGCAGAGGATCTGAACAGACACTTTACCCAAGACAACATACAAATAGCCAATAGATATATGAAGAAATGGTCAACCTCACTAGCTATTAGGGAAATGCCAATTGAAACCACAATAAGATACAACTTCACACCTGTTAGAATGCCTACTATCAACCAGACAAGTAATAGCAAGTGTTGTGGAGGTTGTGGAGAAAAAGGAAGCATCATATACTGCTGGAGGGAATGTAAATTGGTGCAGCCGCTATGGAAAACAGTATGAAAGTTCCTCAAAAACTTAAGAATAGAATTACCATATGACCCAGCAATCCCTTTTCTGGATATCTCCCAAAAAATCTGAAAACATTTATCCATAAAGATATATGTACCCCTATGTTCATTACAGCATTATTCGTGATGGCCAAGACAAGGAACCAACTGAAGTTGTTAGATATATAATTGCATAGATGGTTAGCTAGAGAAGATATGGTACATATACATTACTTGGCCATTAGAAAAGATGAAATACTGCCATTTGTGACAACATGGATGGATCTTGAGGTTATCATGCTAAGCAAAATAAGTCATATAGAAAAAGTTGAGAACCATATAACTTCACACATATGTGGGATATAAAGCTGAAAACAACAAAGGAATAAGCCAAACAAATAAAGAAACAAAAACTTATAGACACAGACAATAGTTTAGTGGTTACCAGAGGGGAAGGAGGAAGTTAGAAGAGAGTAAAGGGAGTCAAATATATTGTGATAGAAAGAGAACTGACTCTGGGTGGTGAACACACAATGCAATATATAGTTGATGTATTATAGAACTGTACACTCGAAACCTATATAATTTTACTAATCAATGTCACCCCAATAAATTTAATAAAAAAGTAAAAAAAATGAGTTCTGATGTTTGCGATCCTCTCCAACCAGCATCCTGCAGTTTTCCCCATCTCACTAATACATACATGCTATCCTTTCAGTCATTCAACCGCCAGAAAAACCTTGATTCCTTTTATTCTCTTATATCCCATATCCAATCCATCAGAAAACCTTGAGAACTCTATTACCACTGGGAACCCCCATCATTTCCCACTATGATTATTGCAATAGCTTCCTAACTGGTCCCTTGTCCCCTTTTGTCTGTTGCAATCATTGCAGTCATAATGCTCTTGTTAAAATACAGGCAATGATCTTCACATTATCTTCCTTTCTCTTTACTGGATAGAAATCTTTACCAGGATCCACAAGCCCGTCTCCATCTGGACCTCTGTTATCTCTTTGACTTCTTCTTCTCTTTTATTTGTCTATATTCATTCCCCTCTTAACATGCTGGCCTCATTGCTTTCCTCACATACCCCATGCATGTCCCCACCTCAAGGCCTTTGCACTTTCTGTTTCCCATGTTTGGAATAGGCTTGCTCCCTTACTTCCATCAAGTGAGGCATTCTCACTGACACTTTCACTGGATTCTTTCTCTAAAATTTCACCCATATGCTGTATATCACACTTCCTTAAATTTTTCCCTTTAACTTTAACATTCTGTATTATATATTTTACTCATTTACCTTGATAATGGCCTGTCTCCTCCACAGAAATGTAAGGTCTGTGAAGGTATATTTTCCCCCCATTTTAAAAAATTTATATACCAAGAACCTAGAACAGTACCTGGAAGATGATGGGTGCTCAGTAAATATTTGTAGAATAAATAAAGGCTTACATTCTCTTCCAAAACAATTTGCCAAGTGGGAATTTTCTGGGACTAGGTCCAACTCCCTATGACTAATAAAGTGACTCCATATCCTTTGAGATTACTCTACATCCCAACCCCTTGAAAAGGGTCTTTCCATTGTGATGCATGATATATAGAGCTTTATTTGGAGGTGATTTACATAAAAGTTATCCCAAAGGATATATAAGTTGGGCAAAATGCACTAGAAAGCATCTCTTTTTGTTACCTGGCATTTCACATTGCATTCCTTCTAAGCAATATATTTCCCTGTACCCTCTAAATACAAACATACATAAATGAATCTGTTTGATACTCCTTTGATGTAAAAATCCACAATAATTTGTCATCAGGTTGATGCTAAATGTGTCAATGGGAGTTAGGATTTAAGCAGGAGTTAAGATTAAGTTTGAACAACAATCTCATTTGTCACTTTTGTATGAATGTTTGGGTAGTATGGGTGAACTTTTCTTTACATAATAGGTGTGTTTCCCTCAAAGCCTCTAGAGATGAATAATTTGTTTCTGTAACTTGATTTAAAATATAAAAGTGGAGGGCCGGCCGAGTGGTGCTGTGGTTAATCGCTGGCTTGGGAAGCCAGCGGCCCCAGTTCAGGTCCCACATATGAGGGCCAGTGACACTGCCCTCAGAAAAAAAAAGAAAAAAAAAAATATATATATATGGAAAACCTATTTAAAGCAAGTGTTTGGTATCTTGTCTAGGTTGTAAGTTTGGGTTTTGTTATATTGCATTTACTTAAATCAAAGCCTACCTGCTCTGGGTTTGATACAAAGAGATCCTAGCAAAACCCAGTCTAGTAGTTCATCTTTGTAATACTCCTACTAGTTGGGGGTACTAAGGGTGACAGACACCATTTTTCAAACTATGCATCTCTCAGATATTTCAAAAAAGAAATCTAAACAGACTCTAAGTTGAGGTAATAACATAAATTTGACTTGATAATTTTAACTACAACTCTATGATCTATATTATTCACACATGATAAAATGAAAACTAAATTTTGGGGCAGAATATCCAGGTTCCCATTTTGTCTTTGTTGTTTACTCACAACCTCTTGTTGCCTCAGTATCCTGATCTACAAAATGAGGATAACAGTTCTGCCTTCATCCCAGGGCAGCCATATGATCAATAAAAAACAAAACAAAAAACTTCTGGGAAAGTTGTCTGTAATGTTCCCTTGCTATTCCAAATAGAAGAGGTTGTTGTGATACTCCCTGCCCAGACTAGCATCTGTTACAAGATACCCTGAGTGTGATCTTATTGATCAATTCAGAGATTTGGTTAGGTTTGGAATAAACACATAAATTGTGGGAAGATCAAATATTAGGAGAGCTTTTTAGCAATGATATTTTAAATGATTTTTTGCAGGCTCTAGATTGTGTTGTGATTTCCTATCACTTGTGATCATTCAGGCTCGAAAATGCAGTATGCTCAATGCTACTTTAACTCCAAGCATTTCTATATCACAGTCTGGTTTTCGTGTGCTCAAGGGAAGCAAGGGTATTATACTATCCATTAGCTAATGGAACTCATGTTTGACACTCCACAATATTTGACTTGAACGTAATTCTCCTTTGCATTACTTACCCCACTTCTCTACTGGTAAACATTTACAATTCATATAAAGTGCCATTGCACACAGGCATCTTATTAAAAGATCACATTATAAGTGCTAAACTATTTTCACAGCAAAAAGATCTAACTTTCATAATAATATAACCTTATGTAATCATAAATACCATATTATAATATCCATTGACCTACCAATTTCATTGCAATCATTTGTGATACTATACTTCCTAACTGTTCCAGCCCTTTGCTTTTCATTAATGACCTGGCAGAGAAATTGCCACAACTGTCCCCATTCTCTATCCCCAATTTTATAAGTGGCCTCCCTTCACTCAGATCATCATTTAATCAATGTGAATCTTTTTTTTTTTTTGAGGGCAGTGTCATTGGCCCGCATATGTGGGACCCGAACTGGGGCCGCTAGCTTCCCAATCCAGCGCTTAACCACCATGCCACTTGGCCAGCCCTAATCAATGTGAATCTTAAAGCACTATGAACTTCTTAGGAAATAGCACAAATGTTAATAAGCTGTTTGATTACCAATTTTAACAATTATATTTCAATACCCAATAGCCACATTTTCATTTAACATAAGTGGCGCCAATCAGATTTAAATTGTAAAAAACAACTCCTTGATCTACACATTCAAAATACATTTTGGGGAAAATGTGAAAGAGATGGACAGTTTTTAAATCACCATGATGATTCCCTTTATTTGATTAATTACCTGGCTACTTTCAAACATCTGGAAACTGCTTTTTGCAGACTCATTAGTGGAGTAAATCTGAGAGACAATTGACCAAAAGGGTAGAAGTCTTGTCTGAGTCCCACTGCTGACTTTCTTCTAGACCCTACGTGAATCACTTAAATTTCCATTTATCAACTGCTACCAAAGTATCCACGAAGTCTTGAAGTTACTTAATGGTTTTATTCCTTAAGCAAAAATAAAATACAGGGCCGGCCGAGTGGTGCATTGGTTAAGAGCTGGCTTGAGACACCAGCTCTGAGCAGCAGGGCCCCGGTTCGGATCCCATGAAAGAGGGCCAGTGACACTGACATCTACAGCTAAGATGGTGAACAAAAACAGTTCCACTTGGAGCTTGGCTGCCATGAGTCACCAGTGATGGCGTAGGCTGCATCCCCTGCTGCAGTGGACTGCCATAAGCTACAGTAAGTGGCCGGCAGCCAGCATGAGCAGCCGGCAGCTGGCATGTGCTCCGAGAGCCACCGTGAGCGGCTGTCCAGAGACTGGTGACTGATCTGCCTTACCTAGTAAGAGCGCAATGATAATACCAACATGGGCCAGTGAAGTGACGTCCTCCACAACTAGACTGAAAAACAAAATGACAGCAACTTCTCTGTTCTCCTTACCCAATTCCCCAACGCTGTTCCCCTCCCCTAACTCCCCAATAAAAAAATTTAAAAAAATAAAAATAATTAAAATTAAAAAACAAAATAAAATACAACTTGGGGAAATATAGTCTTAAAACCTAAATAAAACAACAAGAGAAGATAAAGGTAAGTCTTAGAAACTGAAAGGAATTGGCTAGATTTGCTAATGGGGAAAGTTCTCTAGAAAATATGTTACAAATACATACATATGAAATATTTCAATATTTCACAGCTGCAAGTGTTTTGTTTCCAAGTTCCTCTAATCTAACAAAGGGAAATTATATTGACAAATTAGAGCTCTTTCTAACAGTTTCAAAATAAACACAATTTATACAGTCATAGTGTTTATGCTCCTAAGACTTTAAGTCAAGTAATGCAGTCTGTAGGAAAACTTACCCTCCAAACTGCCATCCTTAAATTTATGAAAAATAAGTGCACTGGACAACAAAATCAAATCAATTCTGGCCTTCTGATTCATCAGTATACAAGCTATCCCTAAGTTTTGAGGTGTGGTGAACAAATTAAAAGACGCAGATGCTCTAAATACTGTTTGCACCAACCCCATAACCTCAGAGTATCTCAAATCTAGCTGTTTTGAGAGGCCATACTTGGCTTTGACCACAAGAAAGTGACAGCTCTCTATATATGCATAGTAAAAATCTGAAATGTGCTCCTCTTCCTCTCCTCAAATGTACATAATTATGAAGAGATTATGATACAAATGTTCTGTGTGTGTTGTTTTCTCTCATCTTCCTCTGAGTCTGAGTCTTCTCATATTACACTGCTTCAGAGGACAGGATTCAAGTCATTATGTATTTGCTGAGCATCTCCCTGAGGCATAGTTTTATGCTCGCTCTGGAGGGTGAGGGGTTCGCCAAAAAAAAGTAGATGTTATGAGGCTAGAAATACTTGGTAAGGAAAAGGAGAGGGATTTGATTGACGGGATAGTATTACCTAGGCTAGAAGGGTTTGGGAAATTATTTCATGCATGTAAGGGTACATGAGCAAAGCTGTGGATGACATTGAGAGTGACCATGATCCATGAGGAAAGGCCGTGATTTTAGCAAAGGGTATGTGTTGGCAAAGGAGAGACATAAATCAGAAGGACTAGGGCACACTAGTACCAAACTCTGAGTTTCAGAGTGGAAAACAGGACCACATTCAATCAGCACTGAAGAGAAGCATTTTGGTAGCAAAACCAGACACAAAAATGATCATGAGCCTACAAACTACAAGAAAATGCACCATACCTGCTTTGAGGGAGAAAACTCAATTAAAGCCTGTGTCCATTTATTTGTATCTTCTTTAAATTTTCTCTTCAATGTCTAATAATTTTCTGAATACAGGTTTTTTTGCTTCCTTGGTTAAATTTATTCCTAGTTATTTTATGTTTTGATGAAATTGTAAATGGGATTGTTTTCTTAATTTCTTTTTCTGATAGTTCATTATTGGTTTATAAAAATGCAACCAATTTCTGAATATTAATTTTGTATTCTGCTACTTTACTAAATTCATTCCTCAGTTCTAATAGTATTTAATGGAAACTTTGGGGTTCTGTATATATTGTATCATGTCACTTGCAAATAATGACAGTTTTACTTCTTCCTTTCCCATTTGAATGCCTTTTATTTATTTTTTCTTGTCTGGTTCTGTGGCTAGGACTTCAGTACTATGTTGAATAAAAGTGGTAAAAGTGGGAATCTTTGTCTTGTTCGTGATCTTAAGGAGGATGCTTTTAGCTTTTTCCCACTGAGTATGATGTTAGCTGTGGGTTTTTCATATATAGTCTTTGTTATGTTGAGATATGTTCCCTCTACTCCCACTTTGCTGAGAGTTTTTATCATAAGTGGATACTGGATCGTGAAAAAAACCTCTTTCTTTATCTATTAATATGATCATATAATTTTTTAGTTTTCATTTTGTTTATGTGGTATATCATGTTAATTGACTTGCAGATAATGAACCAAACTTGCATCCCAGAAATATATCATGGTTCTTTGGGGTGTATGATATTTTTAATGTATTCCTGAATTCAGTTTGCTAATATTTTGTTGAGGATTTTGGCATCTATGTTCATCAGGGATATCGGCCTATAATTTTCTTTTTTTTATAAACTATTTGTCTGGTTTTAGAATCAGCATAATTGTAGCCTTATAGAATGAGCTTGGGAGCCTCCCCTCCTCTTGAAATTTTTGGAATAGTTTGAGAATAGGTGTTAATTCTTTTTGGAATGTTTGGTAAAATCACCTGTGAATCCATCTCATCCAGAACTTTTGTTTGTTGGGAGCTTGTTGATTATTGATTCAATTTCATTAGTAGTAATCAGTCCATTTCTTAGTAGGAATTCATCCATTTCTTCCAGATTGTCCAATTGTTGGTGTACAGTTCTCATAGTACTTTCACTTTTTTTTCATGTATTTCTATGGTGTCTCTTGTCACTTCTCTTTCATTTATGATTTTATTTGTGTCCTATCCATTTTTTCTTCATGCGTCTGGTTTAAGGTTTGTCAATTTTGTTTTAAGTGTATGAGATGCTGTGGTTCATTTAAAAAAAACCAGCTCTCATTTTCATGTATCTGTTGTACTGTTTTTTAGGGGGTTTTGTTTGTTGGTTTTGTTTCTTGTTTGTTTGCCTCTATTTTGTTTATTTTGGCTGCATAATCTTTATTATTCCCTTCCTTTTACTCACTTTGGGCTTTTTTGCTATATTTTTTCCCAATTCCCTTAGTTATAAAGTTAGATTGTTTATTTGAAATTTTTCTTGTTTTTTAAGGCCTGAGTTGCTATGAATTTCCCTCTGAAGACTGCTTTCACTGTGCCCCATCGATTTTTGGTCATTGCGTTTTCATTTTGTCTCAAGGTATCTTTTCATTTCTGCCTTGATCTCATTATTAACCCATTCCTTGTTTAGTAGCATGCTGCATGTACTTAGCCTCCATCTTTTTGTGTTTATTTTTCAGAGTTTTGATTTTTTTTAGATTTTTTTCGTTGGGGAATTGGGGAGGGTAACAGTGTTGGGGAATTGGGGAAGGGGAACATTGTGCTTTTCCAGGACCCATCAGCTCCAAGTCAAGCTGCTGTCCTTCAATCCTAATCGTGGAGGGTGCAAGCTCAGCCCCAAGTCTAGTGGCTGCTTTCAATCCAGTTGTGGGGGAGGGGGGAGGCACAGTCTACCATAACATGTGGAAGTCGAACCGGCAACTTTGTTGCACACCGGGACATCCGGGCCCACTGTTGGCAGCTCATAAATGCTCAACTCAAGGTGCCATGCTCAACTCAAGGTGCCATGCTCAATCCTAGCTGCGGGGGAGGGGAAAGTGGGGGAGCAGCCTACCGTACACTATGGGTGTTGAACTGGCAACCTTGCTGCTAAGAGCACACGCTCGCACCAGCTCAGGGGCAGCTCAGCTCTGGCGCAGCTCACCGACCCATGTGAGAATCGAACCGGAGATCCTGTTGCTCAGAGCTCACGCTGTTAACCAACTGAGACACTTGGCCATCCCAGGGTTTGTTGGAAGCTTGTTGGTTAGTGATTCAATTTCTTTGGTAGTAATCAGTCTGTTCAAAGTTTCTGTTTCTTTTCGGTTCAGACTTAGTAGATTGTAATCTTCAAGAAATTTATCCATTTCTTCCAAATTGTCGAATTTGTTGGCATATAGTTGCTAATAGTATTTTCTTAAAATTTTCTGTATTTCTGTGGTATCTGTTGTCACTTCTCCTCTTTCATTTCTGATTTTATTAATTTAGGTCCTCTCTCTCTTTTTCTTGGTGAGTCTGGATAAGGATTTCTTGATATTGTTTATCTTTTTGGAAAACCAACTCTTGGTTCCATTGATCTTTTTTATTTTTTCTGGTCTCTATTTCATTTATTTCTGCTCTGATCTGTATTATTTCCTTCCTTGTACTCCCTTTGGGCTTGTTTTGCTGTTCTTATTCCAGTTCCCTGAAGTGTAAAGACAGTCTGTTGATTTGAGATTTTTCTTGCTTCTTTAGGTAGGCCTGCACTGCTATGAACTTCCCTCTAAGGACTGCTTTCACTGCATCCCAGAGATCTGGGTTCGTGATGTTTTCATTTTCGTTTGTCTCGAGGTATCTTTTGATTTCCTCTTTGATCTCACTTTTGACCCATTTGCTATTTAATAGTATGTTATTTAGCCTCCATGTATTTGTAAGCTTTCCAGATTTCCTCAAATAATTGATTTCTGGTTTCATAGCATTGTGGTCTGAGAAGACACTTGATATGATTTAAATCTTCTTAAATTTGTTGAGACTTATTTTGTGGCCTAACATGTGGTCTATCTTGGAAAATGTTCCATGGGCACATGAGAAGAATGTATATTCTGTTGCTTTCGGGTGAAATGCTCTAAAAATATCGATTAAATCCAGCTGGTCTAAAGTGTCATTTAAGGCTACTGTGTCCACGTTGATTTTCTGTCTGGGGGATCTGCCCATTGGTGACAACGGGGTGTTGAGGTCCCCTACTACGATACTGTTACTGTTGATCTCTGTCTTTATGTCTGCCAAAATCTGTTTTACATATTTAGGAGCTCCTATGTTGGATGCATAGATGTTTACTAGGGTTATGTCCTCTTGTTGAATCGATCCCTTTATTATGATGTAGTACCCTTCTTTGTCTTTTATTGTAGTCTTCATTTTAAAGTCTATTTTTTCCGAAATAAGTATTGCTACTCCAGCTTTTTTCTCATTTCTATTTGCGTGAAATATCTTATTCCATCCCTTTACTTTCAGTCTGTGTGTGTCTTTTGATCTGAGATGAGTCTCTTGTAGGCAGCATATGTATGGGTCCTGTTTTTTTATCCACTCAGGTACTCTATGTCTTTTGATTGGAGCATTTAATCTACTTACATTTAAAGTGATTACTGATGGGTACGTAGTTTTTTCCATTTTATTATTCATATTTTTTATCTTCTTTTACTTGTTTTTCCTCTTCTTCTTAAAGAAGTCCTGTTATCATTTCTTGTAATAGTGGTTTGGTGTAATGAATTCTTTAGCTTTCTCTTGCGTGGGAAGATCTTTATCTCTCTTTTAATTTTAAATGATAGCCTTGCTGTGTAGAGTAGTTTTAGTTGTAGACCCTTGTTTTTCTTCACTTTGAATATTTCATGGCAATCCCTCATGGCCTGCAAAGTTTCTGTTGAGAAATCAACTGATAGTCTTATGGGAGCTCCTTTATAAATAAAACTAGTTGTCCTTGTGCTGCTTTTATTATTCACTCTTTGTCTTTAACTTTTGCCACTTTAATTATAATGTGTCTTGGTGTGGCCTTGTTTGGGTCCATTATGTTTGGTACTCCCTGCACTTCCCGAGCTTATATGTCTATTTCCTTCGCTAGGTTAGGGAAGTTTTCAATCATTATTTCTTGAAAAATGTTCTTGATCCCTTGCTCCCTCTCTTCTCCTTCTGGTACTCCTATGATGCAAATGTTGTTGTGCTTGATGCTGTTCCAGAGGTCCATTAAACTGTCTTCACTTTTTTTGTTGTTGTTGGATTCTTTTTTGTTGTTGTTGTTCCAATTGAGTGTTTTATGCTACCTTCTCTTTTTTTCTTTTTAAAGTTTTTATTGGGGAATTGGGGGAGGGGAACAGAAAAGTTGCTGTGCTTTTGTTCTTCAGTCTAGTTGTGGAGGATGTTGCTTCACTGGCCCATGTTGGTATTATCATTGTGCTCTTCCTGGGTGAGGCAGATTGGTCGCCGGCCTCTGGACAGCCACTCACGGTGGCTATTGACTGCTCACTCTGGCTGCCGGCCACTCACTGTAGATTATGGCAGCCCACTGCAGCAGAGGCTGCAGCCCACACTGTCTCTGGGACTCACATGTCCCAGCTCAAGGTCCAGCTGTTGTTCACCATCTTAGCTGTAGAGGGCAGTGTCCCTGGCCCTCATATGTGGGATCCGAACTGGGGCTGCTGGCATCCCAAGCCAGCTCTTAACCAATGCGCCACTTGGCCGGCCTGCTACCTTGTCTTTTAAATCACTGATTTGTCCCTCTGCTTCATCTAATCTTCTATTAGTTCCTTCTAGTGTACTCTTCATTTCAGTTATTGTATTCTTTATTTATTTCTGACTAGTTCATTGTTATGGTTTCTATGTCCATCTTTATGCATACCATCTCTTTATTGAAGTGCTCACTAATTCCTTAATCATTCTTATAATCAGTGTTTTAAACTCTGTCTCTGGGAGGTTGGTTGCCTCCAATTCATTTAGTGCTTTTTCTGGAGGTTTTTCCTGTTCTTTTATTTGGAACATGTTACTTTGTTTCCTCATTCTGGCTTTCTCTCTCTGTTTGCTTCTCTGTATTAGGTAGATTGTCAATGTCTTTCCATCTTAGCCTTATGTAGTAGGTGCCCTGTGTGGTCCATTGGTGCAGACTCCCTGATCACCTGTGAGTGTGTTAGAGAAATGTCCCTTGTGTGTTTTGTGTGTATTCTCCTGTTGTAGTTGAGCATTGATTCATTTTGGCATATCAGTGGGTGGGATTGACTCTCAGACTGACTCGCTGAGAGGATTGTCAATGCCCACACTATATGAGCTGCTGTGTGGCAGCTGACCTTTCAGAAGGGGATCACTCCCACAGGTTCTTGTGCTGGTTGAGACCTCCATTTGGGTGTTTTGAGGTGCTACTCATGTAGTGCTCTGGTGTGATGTGTGTCCAGCCTCTGGGTGTGTTGTTTCTGGTGTCTCTTGGGAAGGTCTTCTATGCAGGCCTATTTCATTCTTGCTTGTGACTGATCTCAGGCTGCCTGCTCAGATCTACAAAGCTATATGCAATTGGTTCCTGCCTGTGTTGGACCTGGAGGCATATAGGGGTGGTCTTACTGTGAACTGAGGCCAGCTGCCAACAGTATCAGGCCTGGGGCAGCCTTGCAAAAGGCTCAGGGTCTCCCAGGCCTATTTTCATCTGCCTGCCACTCGTAAGACTCAGCTGCTGAAATAGCCTCCTTAGATGTGCAGGCTGGGCTGGTTAACCCAGTTTTGAAAGTGTTCCCAGCAACGGCACTGGAATTGAGTGGGGTGGGGGTCCCAGGGAGACACAGGATGTGGCTGGTGGTTTTCACAAAGTTAATGTACATTCAGTTCTTGCACCATTGATGAGCCTATGGCTACTCCTCAAAATGCCCTGAGAACACCAAGGCCAGTCATCATTCACCTTGAGCCTGTAGAACCCTGCGATCTGCCCAAAAAGACAGCTGTGCAGTCTAGGGCTGGCCGCCCACCACCGAAAGTTTCTGGGGCCACTGTGGTCTGTTTGCTGCTGTACAATCCTCCATCAGTTTGTGGGGTGGCATCATGCACACAGGAGCTGAGAATGCCCCCATGATTGCCATGCTAAGCATGGTGGGGTATGGTTCCAAGGAGTCATAGGATGTGGCCTGTGGCTTTTACAGAGTTATTACAGATTGAGTTCTTGCACCAGTTCTGAGCCTGTGGCCACTCTGCAGAATGCCCAGAGAACACAGGGGCCAACTACTGTTCACCTCAGGCCTGCAGATCCCCAAGAGCTGCCAAAGAAGGGTTGAAGTGCAAGGTAGGGTTTACTGCATACCACTACAAGTTTCCCAGGCCACTGCAGGCTATCTGATGCTGTACAAACCTGCTGCAGCTTGCTGGGTTGGTCATGTCACCCAGGAGGTGAGAGTGCTCCAGGAAATGCCACACTAGCTGGATGGGGCAGGGTACAAGGGAGTTACTAAAGTGGTGCATGCCCATGCTGATTTTACCAGATCAATAGGGTCTCAGATTCCCTTTGGTCATGGATTCAACACAGGAAAGATGTTGCCCACATCTTTCCCATCTAGGGACAATGATGACTTTCCCTCTACTCATCCTAAAGCCGTACATCTTAGACTTTCCCTGTATGTCTCTGGTGCCTCTTGAGTGTCACCCCTCTGCTGGTGCCCAAGGTGAGTGCTTGTGAGTGAGTGAGTCTGTCTGTAGGCCCTTTAAGAGGACATCTGGATTTTCCA
Source organism: Aselliscus stoliczkanus (assembly GCA_033961575.1). NCBI lineage: Eukaryota > Metazoa > Chordata > Mammalia > Chiroptera > Hipposideridae > Aselliscus > Aselliscus stoliczkanus. The sequence continues at coordinate 55,835,793 of CM066737.1, forward strand.
GCCACCTTCCATCTCACTGGGATGAACGTATAAAATCCTCCCTGATTTTCACTGCCAGATGTTGTGGGGACTCCTCTTCCTGGCACAGGACCTCTGGGCTGGGGTGTTCTGTGTGGAGCTGGTACCCGTCACTCTTCAGGGGAGACCTCCGCTACTGAAGTGTCCCTCTCAGTGCTCAACTATTACCTGTGGGTTTGGGGTCAGCTCATTTCAGATCTGTGCCCCTCCTACCAGTCTCGAAGTGGACTCTCCTTTATATCTTTAATTATAAGGGTTCTATTCAGCTAATCTTCAGGTGTTTCTTGAGATTGATCATTCTATAATTTAGTTAGAATTTTAATGTGATCATGGGATATGGCAGTCATGACATTTATCTATTCTACCATCTTGGACCTCCTCCCTCAATAATCAAAATTTTAGTGTGGACTTATTTTGTACTAGGTCCTGTAATGCCAAGGAATGTATCATCTTTAGGGAAGCCTTCAATGAACTCACTCTAAGCCCTATTCCTCAATAGGTTATGTTCACCCATTTTAATTCTCCTTGTTAGCAATTAATTTCAGTTATAATTATATAATTACAGTAATTATTATTCATAGATTTTTCAACTAGACCTTTAACTCCCTCAGGCAAAGGGCCACATATGTTTTGCTTACTGTGGTAATTCCAGCACCTAACACAGTGCCTGGTACATAGTTTATAATTAATGAATATTTACTGAGTAAATGTATCTTCAAGCAGTGAAATACATGCAAATTATGACCTCAGAACTCTGTCTTGTAAAAGTGATTATTCTGCCAGTTATTGAAGAGCTCTACATTTCTCCCATTATCATCAGAGATGGAGAGAGAATTTATAAATGCTGGTGTCTCTGACTCATAATTTTATAGCTTGGGTCCAAATAAATCATTGACTCTAGAGTTGGAATACAGCTAACATACCATATGATTTATTTTCTTTCTCTTATATATGAGGAGATGGAGGTTCAAGAGATAAAGACTTATCAAAGGTCATATAACCAGTCATTGATGATAGCAGCTATGAATTTCTAACTATTCAGATTTTTTTAAAAAATGTGTAAGTACAGAAATAAGCATGTTAAAAATAAATAGAAGCCAAACCAAAGCAAACCATTACCACAAAAACAGCAAGTTGTCACTAGATTAGTTACAGTGCCAGACAGAGTTTTCATGCAAAGTTCAAGAGATTAATTAATGACTAAATCTGTCTGAAGTTACTTTAGGGGCTTGGAACTCTTAAATTTGTAAGCTCATTTTTAGGCAATGCATACCCAACTCAGGCTATCTCATATTATTTTCTGAACTAGCTTCCTTTCCAGTCTCTCTCAATGAATGCCCAGGAATAGTTTCCCAAAATGGGCTCCTCTCTGCTAAAACATCTGTTTGTTGTTTCTCCTCCTGCCAACAACACTGCACAGTCTTTGGCAATCTTCTGAAAAATCCACTGAATCTGACTTGTGGGAGTTTTCTGGAGCTCCTCAAAAGGAAACTCATCCAAACAGTGGTAATGTTCAAATTGGCTTCTGTTTTTTTCACAAGATCCCAAAATGGGAACACAGAGGACTTCAAAGAATACGTTATACAAGCTGACCTCATGCCCCACCCCAATTGCCCTTTGGCTTCTTTGCAAATAAAAGGCTCAATAGTGACCACTAACAACATCCCCCCCCAGTGTCATTCTGACATCATAGTTATTAAAAGATCTGGAGTCACAAATAGTACAAAGCCTGGATTATCAATATATCATTCAGCATCTGGATAAAATGAATGTGGCATATGTCTGGAATCTGTAGAGCACTCTATTTAGAATAGCACCCACACTCGTAAGTGAACCTCAGGAAAGCATAAATATCATTCACTTCCCTGGAGCATCAAATATTCCAAAATTCTCTCAAAAATTGTACCTTATATTGCCTTTTCCTATCCAGGCAGCCATTTCACCTATCAGATTAACACTCAGCTTTCCTGAACTAATGACAAATGAAGTGATTGCATTCCTCAAGGCCTAAGTTAATCAAACATGAAAACCCAGCCATCAAACAGGAAACCATTTTTGTTCATAGTTATGCATTTATACATTATCCATTCCTCAGTTGTATTAATGTATTCTATATATTTACCTGTTAAAATGAATAGGTTCATGAAAGGCAGGAACTACTCAGTACCAGACATGGTATAAATTGTTATTTAATCCCTGTTTTTAGTCATGATGATTTGATCCAAAAGCCTTTAAAGGAACATATATTCTACCTTTTTCAAACTAGTAATGACTCTACTCTGGACCTAGTTTACACTTAAATGTGACTCTAAATTGCATCAACTCATTCTCACCTCACAAACAATTCATGGCAAAATTGACATTTCATATAAATAGAGGAGAATTACATGCATGTATAAGTAAACCTCACTTTCAAACTCTAGTCCCATTTTGAAATATATTAACGCTATTCTCCATCGTCTTGTTAATTTTTGTGCTCTGAAAGATGGACTGAAAGGGATATCAACCATTTTGTGCAAACGGAAACCCTGAGTGCCCCAGGGTACTTGGAATAGTATGTGTCAAGACCCTGTAGGGAAGCAGATGGGCTAGGCAGGCAGGGGCTAAACTGGAAGCCAGAGTCAGGTTGAGGAAGAGACATACCAGGGTGCAACCAGATATTCAAGGGCCTCAGAAACTCACATCTCTGTTGGTGACCTGGTCTTTGGCCCTATCCTATTTTACCTATGTTCTTAAACAAGTAATTTGCCTTCTCACAAAGTTCAACTTTACACTCCTGGAATCTGAACATTGCTTTCTAATTTTTCTATATCTTCCACCCACTCAATCAAAATCTAATTTTTACTACTACATTTTCTTGGAACCCCATAATTGCTCCATCTTATTGATGAATTTGTTTGGGTGTCCTTTCAATTTACCAGGTTGGTCTTGGCTTCCCCAATTTGCCTTCAACTTCTAAAATTGAAGAGCCTTTTATGAGAACTGAGATCTTTCTAACTTGTCCAGTGCTCAGCAGGTCTGAATGATCTCCCCAAATGTATCCTTTATCAATTATTAACATACCACAAATTACTTGCTTTAAACAACAATAATCATTCACTTAGCTCATAAATCTGTAATTTTTGTCAGGTCTTGGCAGAAACAGTTTTTCTCCACTCTATAAAGTGTCAGCTGGTGTGGCTCAACTAGGTGTTGTAGAATCTACTTTAAAGATGGTTCATTTACATGGCTGATAAGTGCTGGAAGCTCACCCAGGATTGTGGGCCAGAGGCCTTAATTCTTTTCCATGTGGGCCTTTCCATGAAGTGCTTGGATTCCTCATAGCATGATAGCTAGATTGTAAGAGTGAGCTTCCTAAGAGTGAAGAAGTGGAAGCTGCCAGTTTCTTAAGTCATAGGCCCAGAAACTGGCATAGTGTCACTTTCACTGTATTCTATTGGTCAAGCGATCACAGAGCCCAGATTCAAGGGAAAGACACATAAACCCACACTTGTCAATGGTTAGAATGTCAAAGATTTTTAGAACCATGTTTTAAAACTGTCACGCCAGCCAGTGCAGCCCCAACCAAATTATTATCTTTTTATCTTCCAGTCTCAAGATATTTGTTTGAAACAGAATTAAATCCAAGACTTTTTGAATTCTGATCATTACGATGTCCTTCATCTCTTATTTTGCACAGTTTTTTTTTCTCAAAGATTGAGTTCTTATCTTCTGCCTAGATAGCATGATCCTTCAGAAACATACATTTCATCCCTAGCATGTGCTTCTTTGTCCTGAGCATGGATTATACCTTCCTACTATAAAATTCTTCTTTGTGATGAAGCACCTTTTGATTTTATACCTTCCTGCTCTCCCCTGTTCTACAGATGACCACACAGTTACCACCTGTAAATGGAAGCATTTCTCAACCATCTCCCATAGGTAGAGGCTTATTCCAGAGATGCACTGACAACTTACAAAGTTAAAAAGAATCATATCAATGAAAGAATACTGGATGCATGGAGGGGGTCCACAGGAGACCCATGTCTCTGTGTGCGTTATCTTCAGCAAACCAATGAGCCTTTCAGAGACTTTTGGAGCTTGGACCCAATGATCATTAAAGTCCTTTCAAAGGAAATACATTAAAAAACAAACAAACAAAAAACACAACAAACCATCCCTGTCAAAAAGTATAGAATACGTTTGAGAAAAGAGTGCAAGCCAAAAAATAATGAGTCATATAAGTACATTCTAGCTACGGTGGCCTTCTTTTATTACCTTGAGCTTGCCCCACTCCTCCTCTCATCACAGGACCTTCTCATATGTAATTCCTATGCCTACCATGCTCTTCCCATGATTTACCCCACAACCTGGTTAATAACTAATCAAACTTCAGATTTCAGCATAGTGATCACTTCTTCAGGAGGTGTTCTTCAGGACAGGTGTGCCCCCATCCAGTCTGTTTTCTTAGTTTATGTTGGCCCTTTGTCCTTTACTCCCTCAGAAGCATGTTATTTTACTTCAGAGTAGCTGTAAGTTATTTCTTTGATCAATAGTTTTCTCCTCCATTCAAGTGTGACTTCCATTAGGGCAAGCCCTGTGTATGCTTGAGACAACCATTTTGTTCCCAGAAACAAATATGCACTAGTTTGCAGACACTTACCAAATAATTGTTGAAGTAAGGAAGAAAGGAAACAAGGGAGAAGATGGAGAGTATTGGGGGGTTAGAGGCAAAAGTAGAAAGGAAGAAAGAGGAAAATAGGGTGGGAGATAGAGGCTGGGAAGGAGAAGGCATAGGTAATTATACAGATAGTATTACAGGAATATTAATAAAGGAAGATTGTTCTGAGCTGAAGTTTCAAGCAAGTCTCTGTGAAAATGAGATTTCAGTTGGACAGTGAAAGAAAAGATTCATATCTGGGTGAGGTGAGGAATAAAAGAGTACAGGGAAGGCATTCCAGAAAAGGGTAAAAAAGGTGTGAGCAAAGAAGGAAAGTTTCAGGAGAGTGTAATAACACCAGTCTGTTCAGTTTGTAATGAAGACTTATAAAACCCTGAATTTTTGCTGAAGGGGTCAATTGAAGCCAGATCATTTGAGCTTTGAGCTCCTAGAGAAGGAATTAGGACTAGAAGCCTGTATTTTTGAGATAAAGAAGATATAAATGTGGAAGAGGAAGATTTTTGTCCTCCAACTTACCTGAGTCACAATGGCCTACAGAATTACTTAATCCTGGGGCCCTCAATTTCTTTCCACTTTCAAAGGATTGTTTCTATCAAGGCATGGAAGCCACATTAGACATAATCCCAGAAATTATCCCTTCATCACTCTGTTCTTCCCCTAAAAATGGACAAGGGTGGGGATAGGGGTCCTTGCTTGCTACCTTTCACCAGCATGGAAAACTTGAAGCATTAAACTATTGGGTTGTCGGAAAAGTCATGACACATTTTCTCTATGTTTTTCATTGCAAAAATGAGTCATAGGGCCGGCCAAGTTGCTCAGTTGGTTAAGAGCTCACTCAGGAGTGCGAGCGGAACTCTGAGCAACAGCAGTTTGATGCTCAGCCTGAGCTGACCTGCCGCTGAGCTGCCAACAGGTGGCAGGATGACTCAGCTAAAAAAAAAAATGTGTCATGACTTTTCGGACAACCCAATATGTATCTTTTCATTTTCAGGCCTGCCGTGAATGAAGATGTTATATTCAATTTTAAAGAACATGATTTGGAAATAAGGTTCTGATTCTTTCTACACAACCACAAATTGTGAGAGACAGAGATTTATAAAAACATTTTTTAGCCTCTCTCTTACCTGATGGTGCTCGGATCACTACCCTGAAGACCAGACACAATACATAAAAATATATAATATTAAGAGAAACACGTTGGCACATATCAGTCCTCCACCACAGTATTGTTTCTATATTTGAAAGTTCATACTCTAGTACCAAAGATTTGTGGGGTTGTGATTTAGAATCTCAGCTATAATTTAACACATATATAGTCATGGGATGTGGAATATAGTGTAGGGATGGAGTCAATGGAATTGTAATAGATATGTATGATATCGGGGGGTAGGCGGCGGGGGACGGAGGTGGGGGGAGTCACTTTGTAAGGAGTGAAAAGGAGAACTATTGCATTCTTTTGTACATCTGTAACTAATGATAATAATAATAATAAAAGAATCTTATGTTCTCAGATAAATTTGATACTGGTCTCCAAAAGTAACACAACTGGCCTCCTAAAAGGACTCACACCTTCTTTGAGGCACTGAATGGAGTAATATGGATACTGTGATAGACTCAAGATCAGGACCTTGGAGAAAAATTAGCTGCACAAATTCTGGTCATGCATTCAACTGATTTTAGGCTCACTTTGTTTGTCTCTAAAAGTGGGCTATTGCTTCATGAGTTGTTAGGATAATTAATAAAAGAATGTATGCAAAGTGCTCAGTACAGTTCCTAGCATTCAATAAATATAATTGTTCTTTTTCTTATCATTGTATAGTATAAAACACAGTTTTCATTTACTTGGAAGTTAATACACTATTCATTTTATAACATTTAAAATGATTTGTGCAGTTAATCAACACAAATTAGGAATAATTTTAATAAACATTTATTGAGCATCTACTATGTGCTAGGTATAATCCTATGTACTAGATAGATATCCACTCCATGCCTAGAATTATTCTAGTTGTCCTTCAGAATGCAATAAAATTCTTAAGGGCCGGCTGAGTGGCATGGTGGTTAAGAGCTGGCTTGGGACACCAGTGGCCCTGGTTCGGGTCCCACATATGAGGGCCAGTGACACTGCCCTCAAAAAAAAAAATTCTTAGTAAATACCCGTCCTGGGCTGGCCGAGTGGCGTGGTGGTTAAGTGCTTGACTGGGAAGCCAGCGGCCCCGGTTCAGGTTCCACATATGAGGGCCAGTGACACTGCCCTCCAAAAAATAAATAAATAAATAAATAAATACCCCTCTTTAGTTTATATATTACATATAATTCAGTCCCATATTGATTATTAAACCAACTAAGTCATTTTGCTCAATCTTTGTCTGTATTTCCCTAGTGCCACTAAAGAATTGTTTTGTTTGGTATTTCCTTTTTAAAAAAAAGATTTTGTTTAGTCTAAAAACACCAGAATTATCATTAGTACACTAAAGCTCTCTTTGCAGCATTTTACAAACTTCAAACAGCTGTGACTTTTGTTAAAAGCTTCATTCTTTCCATTAATATTTGTACCTGATTAAACTTCAATACAGGTGCACATGGCTTGGAATCACACTTTTACATATTGCATGCAGATTGGTGGCACGGGAATTTGCATAAATTTGTTATGCACTGCTGCAAAAATGAATGCTCAAGCAACTTTTATTTTTATCTAATCAAATCACTGCCTAATGAAAAAAACAACTGACTGCTTTCAGAGGTGCACTGAGATATGCTCTGGGGATCAGGGCATTTACAATTCAGTGGGGGCTACCTGCAAGCATTTGACTCCAGTACCACTCAAGTACTGTTGAAAACTCATCCCTGTAAAACCAATCTGATATACCTGATTCATGGGGAGAGAGCTAGAGGTGGACCTTTTTAAAAAGTCCCTTTACAGAATAAAACATGTAAAAGAAAGTCAGAGGGGGTCTGTAGCAGCAGCATCAATCGTCACAGTTAAAAGCATACTTGTAACCCACAGGGAGGCTTAACAATCACACGCTGTCCCAAAGCAGATCAGCTTTGGTATAATGGAAGAAGACACTACAGGGAACAGAAACAATTTTTTTGTAAATTTCCATTTTTCACATTCTTTCTGGTCCACCCAGCTAGCTGCTGCCATGCCAGTTTCTGGAGGAGGGAGGAAGTGATCCAGTCACTCCATGCTTCTGTGTGAGCTGTTCATCATTGTCTCATCAAGGGTGATAAGTAACCACTAATAACAGGAACACCACTCTGCATACATACACTGCTTTATACTTTGCAAAGTGATTCCATATTTTTGTCTTTTATTTATTTATGCATACTTAGTAATGCACCTATATCCAAGGAGATTTTGAAATCAATTATAATGATTAAATCTAGATAAAGAAGTACAAAGTAAAGTTTTAAAAGGCAGAGTGAGACCAAGAAATCTGAAAAAGAGTGAGCTACATATTATTTATTGGCTTAACAATACAGAGTAGTGTGCAATACATATTCTCAATGAATAAATTGTACTGCAAAGTACCCGACAGACATAATAGACTCTCAACAAATATTTGTTGAGTGAATGAATAAGTAACTAAACAAATGGATAAACAAACAGCATATACTGTTTAGTCTCATATCTAGTCTGAGAATAATAGATCTGCAGTTGAAAACACACAAGTAATTGATGAAGGTCACATGGGAGAATTCACCTTCTATGCTTTGAGAAGCCTGTTAGAGCTGTCTGTATAACCAGATCCTGCCAAGAGAAATTAGGTAAACAAACAAATAGCTATAGATTAATACAAAAATAAAGTTTGAGGATCATTTCTTTGATTTCCTGAATGAAAATCTAAATAATAATATTTTCACAAATGTGTAAATGCATTCAAAACCAGCAGTAGTTCATAATATTATTCTTCCCTCTCATAGTGAAGTTATTCTTGGTATTTTCTCCCCATAACAATGAAGACTGCTTAAAACATATTCAGCTCACATTTCCCCCATCCACATTTTCCAGTGTCTCACCCTCTCCTGTCTCCTGACTCCATAATCACCACCCAAGCCACTGATCCCTTTGCGTACAGCAAATACATTCACTCATTCAGCATCCTGAATTCTGGTTCTCACCATAGAGCAATCCCCCAATCCAGGAATCATGCATGCACTTGCCCTGTGATCAGGTTAGTTTGTTATCTACATGCAAGTAGCCATAAATGAGGTCAAAGCTGTTTGCTTGCTTTCTGCATAGGCTTGTAATCCTTTGCTCTGTATCTCTGAACTTCTGTCATCAGCCATTTAAAAAATATATGCCCTGGTGTGCATGCTATAATGCACACAGATACCAAATTAAAATGTTGTACACATGAAACTTATTAACCATTGTTACCTCAAGTAAAAATAAAATTTTCCTAACAAAACATTAAAATATGTGTCCTGGATGTAAAGAGGCAGCAGACAAGAGGATACCACTGGTTCAGCACAATTTATCTGACCGCTGATAAAAAAAAAGCACACTTTCTACTGAAAGGAAGTCTGTAAAGATATCTGTATACAAAATACTTCACATACTGTGTTTGCAGACGAATTTCTTTTGCCCACTATTTTCAAGCCCAATGAAGCAAGCAGTAAGGATCCCTTTTGTACCTTAGGCTAAAGAGAAGCTTAGAGGCTATTAAGTTTCCAGAAGGCACAGGGAAATACCAAATGACCATAGGAACTCCTTCAGTCCTAAAATGCTATGCTGTGAGACCAGAGAGCACTTGAAGTTTCTTTGAATTAATTATAATTTTTAAATTTTTAAAGTGGTAATCATTCCTATATAAGCCAAAGTATTTACCTTCCCTCCATTGCTCTACTGTGGTTTTCAGTCAGAGGGAGGTAAACTCTGAGCTTGAAAAGTGTTCCTTAAAAAGCTCTCTAAACCAATATCAAATACCTTTGTATGATAATGAAAACAAAAATGGGGAAAAAAAGAGAGAGAAAAATTTTTGAAACCAAAACCAGAAGAGGAAGAAAAAACTTCTGAAGCAAACAAGAGGCCTCAAAGAGGGAACAGAAGAGCAATCATAACTTTAAAAAATGTATTACTGTATATTTAAGAACACTGAAAAGAGGCAACCAAAGTAAACACAGTCCCTCAAATTCAGAATAAATACACACACACTAAACCACTGAATTTCAAGGTCAATTAAATCCTCTAATGAACCATGCCAGCTACTGTTCAACATTTTAAGCTGGTCTCAAACAGAATTCTAAACAGAAAGTAGTTTATTTATATTTCTATAATATGTACTTAAAAGCAGAATAACTGGCCTCAGTTAAAATGGTATATTCAAAGCAGGTCAGCTAGATTCAAAATGCCCTTAGAATTGGTATTGAAACGTGTTACACTGAAGTCACTTTCTTTCTTTTAATTTTTTAAAATAAATTCCACTGTTAATTTCACATTCCCTACTTGCCTTTGAAATCGAAAAGTGAATCCTCCTGCCAGATTCTGCAGCCATATCAAAAGGACTTTTCCGTTGCTTCATGGATGCTCCTTTGCCATGGGTCAAAGGTCTTTCTTGAGAGTTAGAAAGAGTTAAGCATCAACAATATTGGGTTAAAATGTCAGCTGTACCTTCTGAAGTTATGAGCAGTTAACCTGAATATGTGCCTTTGGAATGTCAATCAAAGTCTCAAAGCACTAAATGACTTGGCATACTATTAAAAAAAATCAACTATGAGTGTTATCTGACTATGGACTTGGCACTGCCCTAGACACGATGAGGCCCATTTTCTGTGTTATTAAATAGACACTTGGTGCCTACTATGAACTAGCCTAGTATTACTGTGAAATCCCAAACAAATCAAAAACTGAGATCCTTGCTCCTGAGGCATTTACAATTGGCCAATGAAACATAATTAAGTTGATGCTTACAAACACACTCAACATTTAGTGAAGTAAAGAGATTGTCTAAGAGGCCTCACAATTTCTTTCCTTCAGGACACTAAAACATCCCACAGTTATTTACTGCAAAATACATCCCAAATGTAAGGTCAGTAAAAGCCCCAAGGAAATAGCAGCAAGTACTTCCAAATGCTTATGAAGCAAGAAAAATGTTCTGTAAAAAAGAGTTGACCCTTCTTTTGTCTCATCGAATAAAATGAACATAACTCACCACTGCCAAGATTATGCTGGCAATAAACAGATTTTGAACTTATCAGGTTCAGGAGTGTTGCTTCAGATTTAATCAAACAAAACTGTCACTAAATTGCTTGGTCTCTTCAACCACCCTGAATATTAGCCTGTGCCTGTAATGTAGTTCAAAGACCTGTATTTAGTGAGAGAAAATGAGGAAACTCAGAACAGGATAAGAAAATTACCTCTTAAAGTTTCTTACGACTGACTCAGTAGATCAAAATAATTAGACAGTGTCATGAATTACAGGTTTACAGGAATCTCACTAATTATCTGCCATAATATTTCATTAGAAAGTGATTTTTTTTCCTGCATGAATTGCAAAATTGATACTCTTAATTATGGTACTTGAAGATTACTCTCATAACTGAATAATTTAGTCTTCAGTCTGTGGTTGTTAAGTCATTTTGCTGAGCTTCAGTGCTGAAACACCAAAAATTAAAAATTCCCCCTGAGGGCCGGCCAAGTGGCACGGTGGTTAAGCGCTGGCTTGGGAAGCCAGCGGCCCCCGTTCGGATCCCACATATGAGGGCCAGTGACACTGCCCTCAAAAAAAAATCCCCTTGATTTTGTTTCTTACTTACTGGTTGACATCTCGTTTAAATAGGTTGACATCACAATGAGAAACATTTATTAATACTACAAATAAAATTTTATAGATATTATTTCAAATGAATGTGGAAGCTAAAGACAGTAGGTTTACCTCATATCTTGCTATACATTCCCTTTAACTGAAATAATTAAATTATTAGATAGATAGCTAAAGGAGGTAGTTTTTCGTTTAAAAATAAAGAGAATATTAATCCAAATGCAAATATTCATCATCCTATGCAATAAATGTGTTCCAGAAACTTTGATTCTAAACTGAGTTTCTGTAAATTGAATCATTTCCCCATAGGTTTATTAGAAATTATTTGTTTCCATTTCTAGACTCTGGTTAGAAATAGCTTATAACACTTTGGCCTACTTTTCTCACCCCCTCAGTTTTCTGTCAATTGCAGACTTAAAAACAGATATTTAAATGCACGAGGGCAACTCCAATGGAAAATTATTTCCAACAAAATGAAGAAGATGAGTAACGTGATCACTTGCACCACAACTAATCTATATGGTAAGTATGGCTCTTATTGCAATGGTTTTCTTAAAGGGAGCTCCCATACTTAAAGGATAGATGTGCATGAAATATGTATAGGCACCCTTCCTTTGCAGTAAAATCTACCTTGATCCACATTAATATCAAAGCAGAAGTAATCTTTTCATGCAGGCCTGCTTTCTAAAAAGTTATGCACTAGGGCACTAAACTGGACATTGCAGCTTAATAACCCTAGATGCACCACTGCAGATATCTACATTAACACAAGATATTTAAAAGAGAAGCAGATGACTAGAAAACCCTTACTGAGATTCTTTAATAAGTGGGGTTTTATAATATCAAAGCCTTTAATTTCTCAAACATTAATCCCAATTCCATTAAAGCTCAGATTATTGCTTGGAACATATACTTAGAAGAGATAAATTTGACACATTTCTAGGCATATTAAAGATAATATAAAACGGACCCTAATATCACAGACAGCATTCTGGTCTAATGTTTTAGGTCCCATAATAGTTGAAAAATCATCATCGTACAACTCCAGTAGATATTTCACATGAAGTAAGTAATGAGTTTTGAAGCCACAGTCACAGATCCTGGCCAGCAAATCAAACACATTGTCTACCCAATGCCATCTCTACTTGACAAGTGACCAAACCACCCAAGTCACTTGTTGCTGATAACCTGCAGCCATATACTAGGATTCTGCAAAGAGGGTGTTTATGTCACTGTTGCAGGCAATAATAGATAAGCAATAGATACTATCAGTAGTGATTGTTCTTACTGACCAAGAGAGGAGAAAAATATAGGTGCCCAGAACAGACTGTTTGCAATGTGGTTGCTGCCATTAGTTTCTAGTAAAATACTGCTTTTACCCATATCCTAAGACACTTCTTTCAAACTTGCAAAACAGGAAAGTACAATGTTTCTCACTACCCCATCTAGTTATGCTTCACAATTAGCCATGACAGGATAATGGTGCATTGCATTACTTGCCCTAGTTAGATATATAATGCTCTAAAACAGCAGGTAGGCTTCAACCTGAAAAAACAAAACAAAACAATAAATACCAAATATGCAAGATGGAAAAAGTTAGGAGTACATTATCATAAGAGGATTATGCATTTATTCAGTTTTTGATTATTTGTGGATTGTAGGGAGTAAAACAAAAGACATGTTACAAGTAGTGCTATAGTTTAAATTCTGGTCCATGGAGCAAAATTCTCATTCTCCCTAGCCTTTCTCTCCTAGAAATGGGAACATTCTCTCTGTACATCTGACACTCTCCTCCACATAGAAGTTCCAGCTTCATTGGGAGCTATCTATATGTTCAAGAGCTTCTTTGAATTGAAGATATATCAACATTTCTAAGGGTAAGATCAGTGGTTCTCAAATTTTAGAATCATATTGGGAGATTTAAAAAATCTTGATGACCAGGCCACATCCCACACCCAATTAAATCAGAATCTCTAGGGCTGGACCCTAGGCACCAGTATTTTGAAAAACTACCCAGATGACTATAGAGTGAAGCCCAGTAAACAAAACCATTGGTGTATATCTTAGGAAAATAAATCCTGGTTTTGAAAAAATAATTAAAATTCACATTTTATTTTCAGAAACACAGCTCCATATAAAGCAAAGAAACAAAGAGAGCCACAATTTCCTGGGGATTGTCCATAAGATGTTTCTACCCTTACCACCTGTTATGCCACTGCAGCTACTGAAGCCAACAAACCAAAAGGTCTGCTTCCTGAGGAAAAGTGCTTCATAGAAACCTGGCCTCTGTGTAGCCTGACTTGGTGCTACAAAAATAGTGCCAGACTGGAGGCTAATGTAATATCTCCTCCTATTTGGTCATTTTCCCTAGTCACATCATTGCTTCCTCCTATTAACCATTTTAAAACGTAATGGCCAAAAGCTTTTATTTCACTGTCAGTTTCAGAAGAATGAAACTTTACTCTTGATATTAAATCCAGGCTCTTAATCCTAGATCTTAAATTCATCTCTCAGTTTATACCATGCTTACCCACTAGGTGTGTTGTTTCTTATTCCCTGATGTTCATGCCTCTACTTACTCATGCTTTTCAGATCAGTTCAGTAACAGCTATGAACTAGCATGACCATGTACTAGATTTTGACATGTATAATGCACATCCACATTTTTGGCCCAAATTTTCAGGGGGAAAAAAATCACTTGTTTTAATTTCTCAATTCAAATTTGTATTTGTTTACATTTAGGTACTTGTTTTTTGTATTACAAAGGAATTTCAGCATTTATTTATAAATAACAAATTTTATGCAACAAATAATTACAAACCACAAGAACAGATACAAGGTACAACAAATTTTATGGGGCTGGCTGTGTGGCACGTTGGTTAAGAGTTGGCTTGGGACGCCAGCTCTGAGCAGCAGGGCCCCAGTTTGGATCCCACATAAGGGCCAGTGACTGCTGCACCCTCTACAGCTAAGATGGTGAACAACAGCTCCACCTGGATCTGGGCTGCAGTGAGTTGCCGGCGATGGCATAGGCTGCAGAGGTGCTGGCCAGCATCTGGCGTGCACTTTCATGAGCTGCCGTGAGCTGCTGTGAGCGGCCGTCCAATGGCCGGTGAGCAACTGCCTCACCTGGGAAGAGCACAATGATAATACCAACATGGGCCAGTGAAGCAACGCCGTCTACAACAAGACTGAAGAACAAAAGGACAGCAACTTGCCTGTTCCCCTTCCTGATTCCCCAAAGCTGTTCCCCTCCCCCAATGACATAATAAAATCTCTAAAAAAAAGAAAGAAATTTTATGTACCGGTAACAAATGTACGATATTTACGCATTATAGAAGGCCAAGAACTCTTCATTATTGCAAGTTCATTGTAAGTTCAACAAAACCAATTATCGTATTCCAGAGTATTATTTTGCATACATTATTGATTTCTAGAGTTATACTTCTAATTCCTAAGCATAAATAAAAGATCAAAAAACACTGATATAGGTACAGAATTAGTACTACCCATGTATAATGCACATTCTTATTTTTCCCTCACCAATTTGGGCAAAAAAGTGCACACTATATATTGCAAAATTCAGTATCTTAGTTTATCCAATTTATCACAGGATAATTATATTTTTTTCAATAGTTTCTTATGAAATCTTTTAAGATCCAGAAAATTTAAATGGATTTTACAATAGCCACCACCTAAAATCTGCCATTAACATTTTACTGCATTTGCTTCATCTATCCTCCTCCTTCTAGCCATCTAGCAGCCCATTCTATTTTTGGATGTATTTCAAAGGAAGCCCAGCATAATTATTAATGGAATCTTCGTTTACTCTCTCAAATGTCCTTGTTGGAAAATAAATTCTACAGTGACTCTATTCCGAAGCAAACATGGTGTGTGTGTGTGTGTGTGTGTGTGTGTGTGTACACTATGTAGCTGTGTATCAAGAGTGGTTGTAGGCACTGTGGAAGCATCACGAAAAATAAATGACTGCATCTCAATATTCAATTTAAAGTCTACTTGAATAAAATAAGTCAAGAAACAAGAATATAATGACTGAATGCTGATGGATATTTTACTACCAAAGAAAACTAGATGATCAGAGGTCAGTAGAACTCTCAGTGAGTACAGGAATAACCAAATGGTGCTTTCTGGGAAGGTAAGACTTGTGTTGAGCCTTGAAGAATGGGTAGAACTGCAGTATTGGACAGGAAGTGAGAAAGCATTTGGAGTGGGAAGGGAGAAAACATGAACAATGGTAGTGGTACAAGAGCAAGAAGAAGACTAGCAAGAGCAAGCCAAAGGTTTCAATAAGCTCACAAACTTTACCTGATATCCAGGAATAATAAGGAACTTCTTATCTTTATTGTGAGTGTCAATAGTCATCTCACTGGCTGAAGAAGACACAAAGAAACGGAAAAACATTCCATGTTCATCGATTGGAAGAACCAATATAGGGGCCAGCCGAGTGGCTCAGTTGGTTAAGAGCTTGCTCAAGAATGCAAGCTCTGAGCAACAGGGTTGCCAGTTCGATTCCCACATGGGTCATTGAGCTGTGCCTGAGCTGAGCTGCCACCAGGAGCCAGGATGGCTCAGTTGGTGAGAGCATTTGCTCCTAACAACAAGGTTGCCTGTTTGATATGATGGGCTATGCCCACCCGCCACTAAAGACTGAACTCGGCACCTTGAGCTGATCTGCCACCTGGGTGGCTCAGGGGATAGAGTGCATGCTGTTACAACAAAGCTGCCTATTTGACTCCCGCATGGAATGGCGGCTACGCCCACCTGAAACTAAGACTGAACTCAGCACCTTGAGCTGAGCTGCCACCCAGATGGCTCAGTGGGCAGAGCATGCACTCTTAACAACAAAGCTGCTGGTTCAACTCCCGCATGGGATGGAGGCTATACCCACCCACAACTAATTGAACACAGTACCTTGAGCTGAGCAGCGCAACTGGATTGGAGATGAGCTTGCTGCACACTCCACAACTAAGATTGAAGGACAACAACTTGGCTCTTCCCCTCCCTCAATTCCCCAACACTGTTCCCCACCACTGATTCCCAAAAAAACTCTTAAAAAGCCCAAAAACAATATATTGGGTTATAGGAAAAGTCATGACATATTTTTTCCATGTTTTTAATTGCAAAAATGCATCATGACTTTTCCGACAAGCCAATAGTTAAAATGGCCATATTACACAAAGCAATATACAGATTTGATGCAATCCACATCTAAACTCCATTGACATTTTTTTAAAGAAATAGAACAAAAAAATCATCAGGTTTGTATGGAATCACAAAAGACTCCGGATAACCAAAGCAATCCTAAGAAAAAGGAATACGGCTGGAGGTATCACACTCCCTGACTTCAATTTGTACTACAAAGTGACAAAAATAAAAATAGCATGACATTGGCAGAAAAACAGACACACAGACCAATAGAATAGAATTGAAAAACCAGAAATAAACCCACATAACTATGGAGAGGTAATTTTCAACAAAGAAGCCAAAAACATACAGTGAAGAAAACAAAGCCTCTTCAATAAACGGTGCCAGGAAAATTGGAAAGCCATGTGCAAAGAAATGAAACTAGACTGCTATCTGTCATCAACTACCAAAATTAACTCAAAATTGATCAAAGACCTAAACATGAGACCTGAAACAATGAATTGCATAGGAGAATGCATAGGTACGAAACTTATGGACCTTGGGTTCAGAGAGGATTTTATGAGTTTGACTTCAAAGGCAAGGGAAGTAAAAGCAAAAATAAAGGAATAGGGGTATATTAACCTAAAAAGTTCCTGCACAGCAAAAGAAACCATCGACAAAACAAAAAGGCAACCAACTGAATGGGAGAAGATATTTCCAAACAACGTTTCCGATAAGGGGCTAATATCCAAAATACAGAGGGTGCCCAAAAAATGCAGGCACATTTTAAGAAAGGAAAAAAGTGTGTGAAAATCATGCTGATGGTAACCACTTTGAGCACCTCTTGTAATTTCAGAAGTCAAACATGACTTGTATTCATCTTCTGTTATCAGTACATATTATTACAACTTTAATACAGTTTTTTTTTCTTAAAATGTGTATACATTTTTGGAACCCTCTGTATATAAAGATCTCTTGCTCAACTCAACAAAAAAATGAACAATCCAATTTTAAAATTGGCAGAGGACATGAACAGAAACTTCTCCCAAGAAGACATACAAATGGCCAACAGATATATGAATAAATGGTCAACTTCACTAGCTATTAGGAAAATGCAAATCAAAACCACAATGAGATATCACCTCATACCTGTTAGAATGGCTATCATCAACAAGATCTATATTAACAAGTGTTGGAGAGGCTGCAGAGACAAAGGAACCCTCATACACTGTTGGTGGGAATGCAGATTGGTGCAGCCACTATGGAAGGCAGTGTGGAGAGGTTCCTGAAAAAATTAAGAATAGAATTGCCATATGACCCAGCAATCCCTCTTCTGGGTATATACCCAAAAAATCTGAAAACATTTATCTGTAAAGATATATGTACTCTGATGTTCATTGCAGCTTTATTTACAGTGGCCACAATATGGAAACAACAAAAGTGTCTCCTTCAATAGTTGATTGGATAAAGAAGATGGAGTATATATACACAGTAGAATAGTATTCTGTCATAAGAAAAGATGAAATACTGCCATTTGTGACAACATGTGTGAATGCTAAGGTTATTATGCTAATATGTCAGACAGAAAGAGTCGAGAACCATATGACTTTACTCATATGTGGGATACAAATCTGAAAGCAACAAAGGAACAGGACAAATAAAGAAACAAAAACTCATAGACACAGACAACAATGTAGTGGTTACCAGAGGATAAGAGGGGAAGGGGTGGTAGATGAGGGTAAAGGGGGTCAAATATATGGTTGTGGAAGAACTGACTCTGGGTGATGAGCACACAATGTGATATACAGATGACGTATTATAGAATTGTATGCTTGAAACCTATGTAATTTCACTAACCATTGTCAGCCCAATAAATTTAATTAAAAAAGAAAGGCCAAACCACTGACAGGCCCTAAATGTCTACCTTGCCGTGAACATCATCTAGCAGAACATCATCTATAGTAATTGTCATTTATTCACCCCTTCTAACATGACTTTAGCCTTCAGATGGCCCACTTTTCTATGTTTGGAGAAATGCAATGACAGATTCAGTCCTCATGTCAAAGTAGTATCTTAATAAGCTATGATGATTCTTGATAATTTACAACAGAGTTTGCCTTCCTCCTTTATTTCTGATTTATTGGAAGCTAATCAATTGGGCTGTGAATTGTAAGAGACAAAACCTATATGCATGAATTATTTATTTCAGCAGTATCAAAATCAATAGTCGCTGGATTTACTACAAAGCAGCACTGCTTTCCAATTTATAATATATTTTACCATACCTCAAATAAATCCTGTATATGCATTTTGCTTGCTTCAGTCTCTTATTATTATTATTAGAATGGTCTTTTGCTAGAATGTAAGGATTATCTTTTTTCTGGCCCAACACTCCTCACTCAGAAGAGATTAAGACACCTAGCATGGTTTTACATAGCCTCGAGCTGGCTTGAACTGTGATTGTCTTTTACCCAAATAAGAAGTAAATGAAATGGTTCTGAATGAAGTAAACACTGATTCATGTTAAAGTCCACCTTATTGTTCTTTTGAGTACATCTATGATTTCTGCTATGCCTGAACGATCATATCATGTGCATTACATGGATCTTGAATGCCTCATTATACTGGCTCAAACCTTTACATGGAACTCTGGGTTCAGCCAAATATCTAATTCTCCTGATCCTGACTTCTTGTCCTATTTCCATCACTAATCACCATCCACTACTTTTGCATGTGACAAAGTTTATGTCCTATGTCTATAGTGACATATTATTCAGAGTAAAATAACTAACATCATAATTACCACCACCACCACCATGATTATTGTGCTATTCCCCAAGAAGCTGCAGGCTCTTGGCAAAAATTTAGTCAGATCATGAACTTATTTGTTTTTTCTTGAGCAGAGTTTCAACTGTATTAGAAGGCAAAAGGCTTTTTTTCATTGCCTTAGGAATGTATCTTTACTTTTGGTATTGTAGTGTTCTTATAAGACAGAGACAGGCACCAGAATAATCAGATAGAGACCTGGAATTATATAATAGCTCCACGGAGATATACTGTTTTGGTCTCATATCACTAAAATATACTTAATGACTGACTGAAGAATAAAAGGCACAGAAGAGAAAAGAAGTTCTGGGAGTAACTAATGATAATAGTGATCAACTTTTGGTTGTTTAAAACAGTGAAAAAATTGAAATGGGTATCATGGTCAGTCAGAACAGTTTACTGAACATCTATCATGTTCTATAAGGAGTAGAAAAAAGAAGTATGAGACATGGGCATTGCCCTGGCCAGAGCCTATATAATCTATCGAGGAAGAGAATAATAATACATATGAAACAACATCCAATAATGGAAAATGTCATTACTGCAAATCTGTAATCACAATTATAAGTGCTGTAGTTCGGAGATTATCTTAGTCAAGGATAATTTGTAGAACAGCAAGAACTAGATTGGGTTTTACAGGGTTTAGATTAGTGTAGAAGATAGGACAGTCATTCCATCTAAGGAAAACAAGAAAGAATTGAGTGTGCTTCTAGGACAATGGGAAAGCTGGCCTAACTACAGCAAATAGCTCACAATGGGAAACAATGGTTAAGTGAGCTTGTATAGATAGAGTGGGCCATAAAATGGAGGGTCTTGGATACCAAGCTAAGGAGGTTTGAATTACTGCAGGGGAACAAATCACTGAAGATGTGGAAAATGACAACTTAACACAATGAATGCACTGTTTAAGAAAGATGCCACAGTTAGCAGTTATGCAAAGTCTTATCCTGCACAACACGCTCACACCCCTTGACTACAATTTAATTATGTTTAAAATTAGAGGCATGTAAAAGTGGTAGTCCTTGCACGTTTGGCAAAAGTGTCCTTTCAGGCACAAGAGATCAGTATATGCAAAAACTATCTATGAGTCATGCTAGCTGGAAGATGTGTACTGCATATTTACTCAAAAGACATAAAAGAAAGAATGAATCTATCTTCAGTAATGAAACACAACATACATGGCATTAAACGGAAGAGAGGAGCAGTGTTAAGGGGTGAGGAGTAAACTATTTAAATGTGACTAGACAGAAGAAGTAAGTTATAGACTTGGATTTTCACCTAACTCCTTCTACTTGAACCCAGTGCCATTTTACTGCCATTGTTACTAAATAATTCCATTTCAGCCACAAAGAATGAAATATCTATAATTAATTCACTCTTGAATCAAAGATGAAAAGATAATGAAAGTGCATTTGTGGTGAAATAAGTAATAGTTGCAATTCAACTCACAAATAAAATAAACTTTAAAATTCATTTTGCTTTTAAAAATTCCCAAATTCATAGATATAGAGAACAGATTGGTGGTTGCCAGAGGTGGGGTGATGGGGGTGAAAAAAAATAGGTGAAGGTAGTCAAAAGATATAAACTTCTAGTTATAAAATCAATAACTCCTGGGGAGGTAATGTACAGTCTGGTGACTATAGTTAACAATACCATATTATGTATTTGAAAGTTGGTAAGAGAATAGATTTTGAAAGTTCTCATCACGAGAAAAAAATTTGTAGCTATGTAAGGTGATGTTAACTAGGTTAATTGTGGTGTTAACTAGATTAATTGTGATGATCATTTTGCAATTCATGAAAATATTGCGTCATTATACTGTACACCTGAAACTAATATGGTATATGTCAATTATATCTTAATAAAATAATTAATATAAAAGTAGAGTTTGTTTCCTATCATATATTTTAAAAGTAGTTTTGCATTTTGATAACAAATGGAACATGACAATGAAACAGAGGTTATTAGCCTGGATTGTTTTATTTATTTAGTTGGTCCAGAATCGAGCATTCCATCCCATTAAGCCAACATTATAAGGGGAGTGAAAAAAAATACTATACTATAGTAACAATGTCTGCATAGGGAATGAAAGAGTAGAAGTGATACAGAGACTACCACATAACTCAACAAAATACTAGCAAGCTGAATCTAAAAACACATGAAAAGAATTTTGTATCATGACCCCATGGAATTTATATGCCGGGGATGAGACATTGGTTTAACATTTAAAAATCATTTACAGGGCCGGCCGAGTGGCATGGTGGTTAAGAGCTGGTTTGGGACGCCAGTGGCCCCGGTTCGGATCCCATATATGAGGGTCAGTGATACTGCCCTCTTAAAAAAAAAATCAATTACAGTAAAACCTTGGATTGCGAGTAACGTCGTTTGCGAGTGTTCCTCAAGAAGAGCAAACATTTCTATTAGTTGGTGCAAAAGTAATTGTGGTTTTTGCCATTCTAATTTTGCCAATGTAATGGCAAAAATCACAATTACTTTTGCACCAACCTAATAATACATTTTAACTTGGTAAATGAGTGATGTCTTGCAATACAGTAGTTTGTTTCCAGAACACATTATGCTCGCAAACCGAGGTACTACTGAATTTTAGTACATTATATCACTAGAACAAAAAACAGAAATCACATGATCATCTCAATAGACTAAGAAAAAGTGACAAAAATTTAACACCTTTCAAGATTAAAAAAAAGTACTCAACAAGGGCCGGCCGAGTGACTAAGTTGGTTAAGAGCTTGCTCAATAGTGTGAGCTGAGCTCTGAGCAACAGCAGTTCAATGCCAGCCAGAGATGAGCTGCCTCTAAGCTCGATGGCAGGATGGCTCAGCAAAAAAAAAAAAAAAAAAAAAAAACCTCAACAAACAACAATAGAAAGGAACTTCATCAATTTGATAAAGGACATCTATGCAAAACCCACAGATAACATCATACATAATGATAAAAGGCTGGACACTTTATCACTAAGATCATGAACAACACAAATACAGCAGTCCACCTTTATCTGCAGTTTTGTTTTCCACAGTTACAGCTATCTGCAGTCAACCGTGGTCTGAAAATATTAACTGTAAAATTCTGGAAATAAACAATTCATGAGCTTTAAATTGCATGCCATTCTGAGTAGCATGATGAAATCTCATACTGTCTCCACTTTGTCCCACCTGGGATATGAATCATCCTTTGCCCAGCATCTCCACACTGTACATGCTCCTCACCCATTGGTGATTAAGTAGCCTTCTCGATTATCAGATCAACTGTGGCATTATCACAGTGCTTGTGTTTAAGTAAACCTTATTTTATTTAATAATGACCTCAAAGGACAATAGCAATGATACAGGAAATTTGGCTATGCCAAAGAGAAGTCATAAAGTGCTTCTTTTAAGGAAAAGGCATGTACGAGTATGTATAGAGAAAAAACATAGTATGTATAGGATTCAGTACAGCCTGCAGTTTTAAGCATCCACTGGGGGTCTTGGAACATATCCCTCATGGATAGGGTAGGACTACTGTATTTCTGTCCTTACCACTCCAATATTGTACTGGAGATTCTAGGCAGGGCAATTAGGAAAGAAAAACTTAAATAAAAGTTACACAGATTGGACAAAAAGAAGTAAAACTATCTCTATTCACAGATGATATTATATATTGAAAATACTGGGCAATTTACTAAAAAATTATTAGTACTAATAAATGAGTTCAGCAAGGATGCAGGATACAAGATCAATATACAAAGATTAATTGTATTTCTATACATTAACAATGAACAATCCAAAACATGAAATTAAGAAAACAATTCCATTTACAGTATCAAAAAGAATAAAAAAACTTTAGAATAAATTTAATAGAAGTGCAAATCTTAAATACTCAAAACTACAAAATATTATTGAAAGAAAATTAAAGAATATCTAAATAAATTTAAAAACATCCCATTTCATGGATTGAAATACAACATTGTTAAGATTGTAACACTCCCCATACAAATCTACAGATTAAGCACAATCACTACTAGAATCCCTTCTGGCTTCTTTGTAGATATTGACAAGCATATTCTAAAATTCATATGGAATTGCAGGGGACACAGAGCAGCCAAAAGCACCCTGGAAAAAAAGAATAAATTGTGGTGGTGGTGCTTATACTTGCCGATTTCAAAACTTACTTCAAAAAAAGGTAATCAAGATAGTGTGGTATGGGCACAAGGACAAGGACAGATACATAGATCAATGGAATATAACACAGAATCCAGTAATTAACCCATATGTATATAGTCAGCTATATACATATAGCTGTGACAAGGGTGCCAAGATCATTCAACAGTCTTTTCAACAAATGGTGCTGGGACAACTGGACACCCACTTGCAAGAGAATGAAGTTGGGCTTTTACCTCACACTATATACAAAAATTAACTCAAAATGGATTAAAGATCTAAATGTAAATACAAAAATGATAAAAATTTTGCAAGATAACATTACTAACTTTGCATAACATTCTGCAAGATAACAAGATAACACATCTAATTGGAAAAAATATTCACAATCTTGTATTTTACAAAAATTCTTAGCTATGACACCAAAAATGTGAGCAATAACAAAAACATAGATAAATTGAGCTTCATCAAAATTTAAAACTTTTGGGATTCAAAGGCCACCATCAACAAAGTGAAAAGACAGCTCATAGAAGGAGAGAACATTTTTACAAATTATATATATATATATATATATATATATATATATATATATATATATATATATATAATAAATAACTTACAACTAGAATACATAAAGAACTTTTGCAAGTCAAAAATAAAAAAAGATAAATAATCCAATTTAAAAACGTGTTGGAGAGGCTGTGGAGAAAAAGGAACTCTTATACACTATTGGTAGGAATGCAGATTGGTGCAGCCACTATGGAAGGCAGTGTGGAGGTTCCTCAAAAAATTAAGAATAAAATTACCTACCGTATGACCCAGTAATCCCATTCCTGGGTATCTACCCCAAAGAATCTGAAAACATTTATCTGTAAAGATATATGTTCTCTGATGTTCATTGCAGCTTTATTTACAGTGGCCAAGACATGGAAACAACCAAAGTTTCCTTTTTTAGATGATTGGATAAAGAAGATGTGGTATATATACACAATGGAATACTATTCTGCCATAAGATGAAATAGTATCATTTGTGACAACATACATGGATCTTGAGATTATTATGCTAAGTGAAATAAGTCAGACAGAAAATGTCAAGAACCATATGATTTCACTGATATGTGGGATATAAAACTGAAAACAACAAAGGAACAAGACAAACAAAGAAACAAAAACGCATAGACACAGACAATAGTTTAGTGGTTACCAGAGGGCAAGGGGGGAAGGGAGTAGTAGATGAGGGTAAACAGGATCATATACATGGTGATGGAAGGAGAACAGACTCTGGGTGGTGAATACACAATGTGATATATAGATGATGTATTATGGAATTGTATACTTCAAACCTATCTAACTTCATTAAACATTGTCACCCCAATAAACTTTAATTTTTTAAAATGTAGAATGGAAGGCCAGCCGAGTGGCGCATTAGTTAGGAGTTGGCTTGGGATGCCAGTTCCGAGCAGCGGGGCCCCGGTTTGGATTTCACATGAGGGCCAGTGATGCTGCACCCTCTATAGCTAAGATGAACAACAGCTCGACCTGTAGCTGCGCTGCCATGAGTCACCGGCTACGGTGTAGGCTGCAGTGGCGCTGGCCGGCAGTGGGCCCGAGCTTTCGTGAACTCGCATGATCCACTTTTAGCCGCCGTCCAATGGCCGGGCGAGCGACTGCCTCTCCCAGGAAAAGCGCAATGATAATACCAACATAGGCCAGTGAAGCAACATCCTTCATAACTAGGCTGAAGAACAAAAAGGCAGCAACTTGTCTGTTCCCCTCCCCCAATTCCCCAATAAAATCTTTAAAATAAATAAATTAAAATAAAATAAAAACAAAATAAAAATGTAGAATAGAATTAAATATACTTTTTCCAGTGAAGATACACAAATGACCAACAAGCACATGAAAAGGTACTCAACATCCCTAATGATCAGGGAAGTGCAAATCAAAACACAATAAGATGCCACTTCAAATCCACTGTGATGGCTAGAATCAAAAAGTCACATAACAACAAATGTTGTTGAGGGTGTGGAAGAATTGGAACGCTCATATGCTACTGGTGGCAATGTAAAATGGTGCAGCTGCTTTCTTTAGAAAATAATCTGGTGATTGCTCAAGAAATTAAGCATAGATTTATCATATGGCCCAGTAATTCCATTCCTAGGCATATACACAAGTAAATTGAATACATATGTCTGCACAGAAACTTGTACATGAATTTTTATAGCAAGATTATTCGTGATTGCCAAAAAATAGAAAAACCCAAATGTTTATCAAGATACAAATTGATAAACTAAATGTATTATATTCATACAATGGAATAGTATTCAACTAAAGAAAGAAATGAAGTACTGATACCTGGATGAACATTGAAAACATGTTAAATGAAAGAGGCGGGCCGGCCGAGTGGCACATTGGTTAAGAGCTGGCTTGGGACACCAGCGGCCCCAGTTTGGATCCCACATATGAGGGCCAGTGACACTGCCCTCCACAGCTAACAACAGCTCCACCTGGAGCTGCGCTGTGCGAGCCCGGCGATGGTGTAGGCTGCAGCCCCTGTTGCAGTGGGCTGCCATAGGCTACAGTTAGTGGCCCGCAGGCCAGCGTGAGTGGCTGGCAGCCAGCGTGAGCTGCCAGTAGTCGCAGTGAGCGACATCTAGAGGCTGGCGACCGATCTGCCTCATCCGGGAAGAGCACAATGATGATACCAACATGGTCCAGTGAAACAATGTCCTTCAGAACTAGACTGAAGAACAAAACAAAAGGACCTGGATGAACAGCAACTTGTCTGTTCCCCTTCCCTGATTCCCCAATGCTGTTCCCCATCACCAATTCCCCAATAAAATCTTCAAAAAAAAAAGAAAGAGGCCATTCATGAGAGCCCCCATACTATATGATCCCATTTATATGCAAGTGCAGAAAAGGAAACTGTAGAGACAGAAGGTAAATTAATGGTTGCTTAGGGCTGGGGTGGGGGATGAGAAGATAGGGGATGACGGCTAAATTATACAAGGTTTCTTTGTAAGGTTATAGAAATATTCTAAAATTGACTGTGGTTGTACATATATATCAATATTCTTAAAACCCTCTGAATTTTAGACTTTTAAGAGTTTCTTTCTTTTTTTTTTTGAGGGCAGTGTCACTGGCCCTCATATGTGGGACCGAACCGGGGCCGCTGGCTTCCAAGTCCAGTGCTTAACCACCATGCCACTCGGCCGACCCTGAATTTTAGACTTTAAACTAGTGAATTGTATGGTATGTGAATTATACCTCAATAAAGGAGTTCTTAGGATGAAAGCAACTGTGAGGTATCATTGTAACACCCAAATGAGAGCCAGCCATGTTTCCTTTTTCAGAGGGAGTGCGTTTTTGCAAGGGATGCTCATGGTCTATGGCAGCATTTTGTTTGTTTGTTTGTTTGTTTTTGTTTTTCTCAACTTTAAAAAAAATTCTTTTATTGTGAAATAAACATTTTTTTTAAATATTAGTTTCAGGTATACATTGCAGTGTAATAGTTATACTTTTTGCCCCTCAAAGTGACAACCCCCTCCCCCCAATTCACCACCCCACTCTTCCCCCCCCATATCATACATGTCTATTACAATTCCCTTGACTCCATTCCACAGTATACTCCATGTCCCGTGACTATATTCATGGATGGAGTAGAGATAGCATTTTTTTTGAGGGCAGTGTCACTGGCCCTCATATGTGGGACCGAACTGGGGCTGCTGGCTTCCCAAGCCAGTGCTTAACCACCGCGCCACTCAGCCGGCCCTGAGATAGCATTTTTAAATAAGGGGAAAAGTCTCCCTTGCATTACCCTGACTGAAGTGGAAACATCAAAACAAATCTTAGTTTGGTGAAAAACAATCTGTCCTTCAAGGAGTTTTGCGAATTGATTGTAGAACAAATTGCATACCTGAAGTTATCAAATAAGAATTGCATTTAATCAGACCCCTTTGTCTTCTTACACTCAAAGGCAAACAGCACTGAGTCATACTTCTAAGGAAAACCCACTGTAGGTTGCACTTGATGCGAATGACATTTTTTTTTACCCATTAAAACAGCGGGTGACAATAATATATTCTAGTCTTCAGGTAACTACTGTGTTTGGAATTTGTCTCTCTGTATTAGGGTAATAGTGGTTCCCTTCCTCAGGATGGGTGTTGTTCATATAATTGCAGTTTCAGTCAGAACAGTCAGAGGATAGCTGACATCAACACCTACCATTTCACTTTTCAACAACTGGAGAGGACTACCAATACTTCCAATCACCCACTTGCCTCAAGAACTGATCATGTTCTAATACAGACATGAGCTGTTAATTAAAAATTACTTTATTCTCTTCTTTCCATTGAGAGTGACCTTGTATTTATTTTTATTTTAGTTTTTAGTTTTAAATTTTGTCATATTTACTAATGACAGCTAAAGTTCTCATTCCTCTCTTCTCCTTAGAGAAAAGTATACGCCATGCAAATTCTGTGCCTCTATATGTGATCAATAAACAAAACCAATATATGTATTTTTAAATATTGCTTGACATACCATAAAATGAAAACAAATGGTGTCATATTTAGAGTGACTATATAACATACCATTCAAGCCAGACATTTTGAGAGTGACACTATTAATAGTTCTATGAATTTTAATACATATATAGATGTAACCAACCACACAATCAGGATACAGAACAGATCTATCATCCCAAAACACTACCTCACACTACCCCTTTGTAGTCACACTATCCCTCTACTCCTAAACACTAGCAACCACTCTGTCACTGCAGTTTTGTCTTTTTGAGAATATCATACAAATGAAATCATAAAGTATGTAACCTTTTAAGACTGGCTTCTTTCATTCAGCATGCTGCCTTTACAATTCATCCAAGTTAAACGCATGTATCAAAGTCCATTTTTTTCCTTATTGCTGAGTAATATTCTATTACGACTATACCATAATATGTTTTATCCTTCCATCTGTTGATGGACATTTGAGTTGTTTCCAGTTTGACTTATTAGAAATAAAGCTCTCTACACTTTAATGTACAGGTTTGTATGGAAACATAAGTTTCCATTTCTCTAAGATTAAAACCAGAAGTGCAACTGCTGGGTTGTATAGAATTACATATTTAGTTTTATAAGCAACTGCCCAACTGTTTTCCAGAGCAGCTGCATCACTTTATATTCTCACTGGCAATGTATGAAAGTCTCAGTTGCTTTGCATACTCACTGTCACTGATACTGTATATTCTAATAAATTACTATTTTAGCCATTCTGTTAGGTTTGTATTGGCATCTCTTTTTGGCCTTAATTTTTATTTCCATAATTTCTAATGGCATTGAGCATCTTTTCATGTATTTATTTGCCATCTGTTAGTCTTCTTTGTAAAGTATCTATTCAAATATTTTGCCTATTTTTACTTAGGTTGTTGTTTTTCTAATTGTTGAGTTTTGAAAGTTCATTACACATTCTGTATACAAGTCCTTCATCAGATATGTGATTTGCAAATATTTTTCCCGCTCTGTGGCCTTCCTTTCTATTTTCTTCACAGTGTCCTTCCCAGAACAGAAGTTTATGATGTTTTCTTAAGATTTTTATTAAAGTATACCTAACATACAATATTATATAGTTTCAGGTACACATCATAGTTATTCAATAGTATCCACTATACACAATTATTACCACATTATTGGGCCAGCCGAGTGGCTCAGTTGGTTAAGAGCTCACTCAAGAGTGCAAGCTGAGCTCTGAGCAACAGCAGTTCAATGCCCAACCCGAGCTGAGCTGCTGTTGAGCTGCCAACAGGTGGCAGGATGGCTCAGCTAAAAAAAAAATGATACCACATTATTGATTATATTCTCTATGCTAAAGAAGTGATCACCATAAGTCCAGCAACCAACTGAAACTGTACTATGCTGTCACAATATTATTGACTATATTTCCTATGATGTATAGTACATCACCAAGACTAATTTGCTTTAATCTGGAACTTTGAACTTCTTATTCTTCTTTATATTCCCTCCCTTAATTTTTCAATTAGACTTTACATTCAGTATTATTTTCTATAAGTTTCAGGTGTACAGCATAGTGGTTAGACATTTATATAATTTAGGAAGTGATCCTGCTGACTAGTACCCACTTGGTAGTATACGTAGTTATCACCATATTATTGATTATATTCCCCTATAATTTAAATCCCCATAACTTTTTTTTTCAGAGGGCAGTGTCACTGGCCCTCATATGTGGGATCCGAACTGGGGCTGCTGGTGTCCCAAGCCAGCTCTTAACCACCGTGCCACTGCCGGCCCCACATGACTATTGTTGTAACTACTAATTTGTACTTCTTAATCCCTTCACCTTCTTTACTCTTCCCCCAACCCCCTTCCCATCTATCTCTAGATAGATCTAATACCCATCTGACATCATACATAGTTATTACAATATTATTGACTATATTCCTTATGCTATACCCTACATACCCAAGACTACTGTGTAACAAACTAAACAAACAAATGAAACAGAAATTCATAATATTGATGAAGAACTCTTTCCCTAACTCCAGGTCATGAAGATAAACTCCTATGTGTTATTCTAGAAGTTTTAAGAAAATATGTTTTGTATTTCATATCCAGAAACTTTGCTGAATTATTTTTATTTCTAACAGTTTGCCTGATTAGATTATTTGAAAATTTCTATAAAGACAATTTGATTGTGAATATATTAAAAATGATTATAAAACAATAATTTTCTTAACAGTTTTGGTTTGTTTTCTTTTCCCATACTTATAACTTTTATTTTTCTTCATATTGCCTGTTACATATAGGTAATGATAGGGGTCAACATTATTTTGTTCCAAATATCCCTTGGTCGATAACATGTGTCCAATTTTGAAAATTTATTATTTTTCAGTTAAAGTTAACATTCAATATTATTTTATATTAGTTTCAGGTGTACAGCAGTACAAATTGGTAGTTACAAAATAGTCATGGTGATGTAAAGTACACCATAGAGAATATAGTCAATAATATTGCAAGAACTATGTGTAGAGTCAGATGGTCAATTTTATTTTTTATTCATTTATTTATTTTTTATTTTTTTGAGGCCAGTGTCACTGGCTCTCATATGTGGGACCAAACCGGGGTAACTCGGCCAGCCCCAGATGGTCAATTTTAAAGGCCCTATTTTATTCCTAGTTTGCTAGTTTTTAAATCATAAAATGATATTCCATTACTTAAATGATTTTTTAAATCTGTTGAAATTTATATGAATTTTCTCCTTTAAAGCAATCAAAGATATTAATAAATTTTTAAAAGTTAAACTATTCTTTAATATTTCTGATATAAATCTAAATTGCCATGAGGTGGTATTTTATTAATCAAATCTGTTAAAGGATTTAATTTGCTGATATGATATTTATGGTTTTTTGTTCCATGTACATAAGTGAGGCCATCCTGTAATTTACCTTCCTCAAAGGATTTCTATCTAGTTTAGCGACAAGATTTTATTATCCTCTAAAAATTACTTGAGGGCAGATTTCTTTCTTTTTCTGTTCTCTGAGTTTAAATATAATAGAGATGGTATATTCTTTCAAAACTTGGTAATTGACATGAAATCCTCTAGATCTGTTGATATTTTTAGTACTAAATTTTTGACTATTGATAGAATTCCTTTAATGGTTATATTTATCCAACTCATTTGTTCCTCCTTAAGACAATTTTAATAAGTTTTATTTTTGCATGAAGTATTCATTTGTGTAATTCTTAGATTTATTTAAAAAGTTATTTAAGGTATTGCTAGTGTGCTTTTAAACTTGACTGTATCTATGACAGTGCCTCTTTTTCCATTTCTAATATTGATCATTTGTCAATTTTCTTTGTAAAATCAATTACGGTAAGATCGTCTGTTTGTTAGTCTTGTCTACTAATCTTCTTAAAGGATAGATTTGCTATTATTGCTCGTCTCTATTGTTTTTCTGCTCATCATTTCATTAATTTCTACCTCTAACTTTACTTCCGTTATGGTTTTTATTGTATTCATTTAATAATTTATTTAGGTCAATTCTTTAGTTTGTTTTCTAACTCCTTAAATTGGACACAGTTCATAAATGTTGGTTTTCTTTCTCTTTTTAAATATTCATCTGAAGCTGAATATTTCTGTCTAAATGTGTCTTTAGGAGCATTCCACAAGTTTTGGTGGGTATTGTCATCATTGTTGTTCAATTCTCAATGAATTATAATTTCCCATTAATAATTCTTCCCCCCCTTTTCTTTTTAAAGATTTTATTGGAGAATCGGGGAAGGGGAACAGACAAGTTGCTGTCTCCTTGTTCTTCAGTCCAGTTGTGGAGGACGTCGCCCCACTGGCCCATTTTGGCACTGTCATTGCACTCTTCCCGGATGAGGGAGATCGGTCGCTGGCCTCTGGATGGTCATCCACCATGGCCATCGGTAGCTCATGCTGGCTGCCAGCTGCCCACCCTGGCTACCAGCCACTCACTGTAGCCTATGGCAGCCCACTGCAGCAGGGGCTGCAGCCCACACCGTCGCCAGGGCTCTCACGTCCAGCTCCAGGTAGAGCCACTGCTAGCTATAGAGGGAAGTGTCACCAGCCCTCACAATTGGGATCTGAACTGGGGTTGCTGGAATTCCAAACCAGCTCTTAACCAATGCACCACTCGGCCGGCCCCTCTCCCTCTTTTTAACAAGTGGATTATATTAATATTTTTTAAATTTCAAAATTCACAAGATTTTTAATGTCATTTTAAATTTATTTATACCTTTCTTGCAGTGTGGTCAGAGAAAGTAGTTTGTATACAAACTTTTGGAATTTTTTGAGATTTTTGTGTAACCTAGTACACAGTGAATTTTTAAAAATATTACAGGAATAACTGAAAATTATTAGATCCAGAGTTCTATTCATTAGATCCAGAGTTCTCTATTCATGTCCATTTCATTAACTGTGTTCTATAACTGCACTATTTTTCCTACTTATTCTATCAGTTACTGAGACAGAGGTGTTAAAATCTTCAAATATGAGTGTGAATATATCAATGCTTCCCTGTATTACTGTCAAATCTTGCTTTATGTATTGGAATCTACATTGTTTCAAAAATATGTCTTCCTAGTAAGTTTTTCTCTTTTTCATTAAAAGCTGACCCTCCTTATCACCAATTTCAGTATGAGCTTTCTTTTAGTTACTATTTGCCTCACCTACTTTTTTATTGGATTCAGGTGTATAAACAATGCAATAGTTATACTTTTCACCCTACACAAAGTGACAGCCCCCTTCCCCCAATCCAGGCCGATATCCCTGATAAACATAGACACAAAAATCCTCAACAAAATATTAGCAAAAAGTTCAGAAACATATTAAGAAGATCATACACTATGATCCAGTGGGGTTCAATATATGCAAATCAATTAATGTGATATACCACATCAACAAAATGAAACATAAAAATCATATGATCATATCAATAGATGCAGAAAAAGCATTTGACAAAATCCAGCATGCATTTATGATAAAAACTCTTAACAAAGTGAGAATAGAGGGATTATCTCAACTTAATAAATGCCATATATGATAAACCCACAGCTAACATCATACCCAATGGGGAAAAGCTAAAACCATTCCCCTTAAGGTCAGGAACAAGACAAGGCTTTCCACTTTTTCCAATTGTATTCAACATAGTTCTGGAAGTTCTAATCACAGCAATCAGACCAAGAAAAAGAAATAAAAGGCATCTAAATTGGTAAGGAGTACAATTGTCATTATATGCAGATGACATGATACTATACATAGAGAACCTCAAAGACTCCACCAAAAAAATATTGGAACCGATAAATGAACTCAGTAAGGAAGCAGGATACAAAATCAATACTAAGAAATCTGTTGCATTTGTTTACACCAATAACAAGCAATCAAAAGGAGAAATTAAGAAAATGTCCCATTTACATTTGCTTCAAAAACTATAAAATACTTAGGAATAAACTTAACCAAAGAAGTAAAAGACCTGTATGCAGAAAATTATAAGACACTGAAGAAAGAAATTTAAAAAGGTACAAATAAATGGAAACACCTACATGCTCATGGAATAGAGAGAATTAATATATTTGAAATATCCATACTGCCTAAAGCAATGTATAAATTAAATGCAATTCCTATCAAACTACCAAGGGCATTTTTCACAGAAATAGGGCATATAACCCTAAAATTTATATGGAACCATAAAAGACCCCAAATAGCCATGGCAATCCTGAGAAATAAGAACGAAATCGGGGTTATCACACTACCTGACATTAAATCATACTTTAAGGCCTCACCTATTTTTCATCCATTTATTTTAAACACTTGTGTTATATTTTACATTTACCCTTTGTTTCACACTCTGTTTTTTTTTTGTTTTTTTTTTTTTAGCTGAGCCATCCTGCCACCTGTTGGCAGCTCAACGGCAACTCAGCTCGGGCTGGCCTCGAACCACTGTTGCTCAGAGCTCAGCTTGCACTCTTGAGCGAGCTCTTAACCAACTGAGCCATTCGGCCGGCCCTTATCCTTTGTTGATAGCATGTACCTAATTACATTTTTTTTCAATATGAGCTTTCATGCTCTTAACAGATAATTTTAGATCTTTTACATTTATTGTACTTAATTATATACTTGCAATTATTTCTACCATTTTATTTTGTTCTATTTACCATGCTTTTTCTTTGTTTCTTTCTCCCCTTCCTCCTTTATATTGAGTTCATTAAATTTTTACAATTCCCTTTTGGCCTCCTCTACTAGTTAGGCTATAAACATTCTATTTAAATTATTTTGTTAATTACTCTCAAATGTTTAACATGCATACTTGACTTATAGTCTAATGTTGATCAGTTTTTCTACTCTTCCTCACAGGCTATAATACAAGAGACTTAGAAAAATGCAACTCTTATTATACTTACCTATTATTATTATTTTCAAGTGTTTCATTCTATTTTATAATTTATATTATTTTGCTAGGGTTGCCATAACAAAATACCACAAACTGAGTGGCTTAACAGAAATTTGTATCAGATATGGACGTAAAAGTCTAATATTAAGATATGAACAACGCCATAGTCCCTCTGAAGTCACCAGGGAAGGATTTGGGTCCAAGCTTTCCTTCTAACTTCTGGTACTTCCTTGGCTATAGCAGCATAACTCCATTCTTCACATGATGAAGACTGTGTGTGTGTGTGTGTGTGTGTGTGTGTGTGTGTGTGTGTGAGAGAGAGAGAGAGAGAGAGAGAGAGAGAGAGAGAGAGAGAGAGCACGTGTGTGTATGCGCTCACGTGGCATATGGGCGCATGTTCAAATTTCTCATTTTTATAAGGAAACAACTCACATTATATTAAGGTTCCTCCCTACTCCAGTATCACCTCAAATTAACTAGTCACATCAGCGACAATACTATATTCATATAATAGGCACTGTGGGTTAGGACCTCAACATAGGAATCTGAAAGGGGGACACAATTCAACACATAATATGCTTATAAAGTCATTTAATCATTAATGTTATTGCCCCATTTTATAGAATCAGTACTTGTTTAGACTTACCTACATTTACCAATTTCACCAGTCACCATTGCTTTGTGCTTCTCACTTCTGTCTGGATTCAGTTTTCTTTCTCCTGGCATATACATTTCTTTTAGTTATTTCACCAAAAATATTTCTTTTAGTTATTTCACCAAGTACCGACAGAAGTAAATTTGCTTACTCTTCAACTAAATTTGCATCTATTTTGCCAATACTCTTTTATGATATTTACTGGGTATAGTAGTTCTAAATAATTATTTTCCTTGGCACTTTAAAGATATTATTCCTTTTTCTTTTGACCTCTCTTATTTTTGTTGTGATGTCTGTAGTTGGTATATTTGCTGTTCCTTTACAGGTAATTTGTCTTTTCTTTTTGGTGGATTTTAACATATTCTAACTTTCTTTGGGGTTCTCCAGTTTCATTATGAGATGACTATCTCTAGAGTTCTTTTTTACTTATCCTGTTTGATACTTGCTCAGTTTCTTCTTTCTTTCTTTCTTTCCTTTTTTTTTGTTTGCGGAGTTTCTTAAATCTGCATCATCTTTCATCGGTTTTGAAAAGTTATCAGCCATTATCTCTTTGAATATCACTTCTCCTCCATGTTCTCTAATTATTCTTTTCAGAATCCCATTTAGATATATGTTGAATCCCCTCATTCTTATATCTCTTAACCTCTTATATTTTGCCATCATTTTATCCCTCTTTGCTGCATTATGGGTAATTGCCTCAGTCCATTTAACAGCTTACTAATTTCCTCAAGCTTAACATTATCTGATGATTAGCACACAAATGATTATTTTAATTTCTAGTTTTTTTCTTCATTTTTTAAAATCCACCAGTCCTGTTTTCATTTTCTCATAGTCAATTCTTAGGGTTTTGAGTTTTGAATTCTTTCTTGTATCTCTACTCTACCACCTCTATTTCTTGAAGTTATAACCCTGCTGTTTGTTGTATCTACTGATGTTCATTATGCTGAACGATTTTCTCATGTATTTGGTAACATTTTATTGTGAATTCATGTTTTACAGGGCTATTTTTTCCTGTAGGAATACCTTATAACCTGTATTGCATGTTCATCAAAAGCCATTCTGACTGCTTCTGCCTAGAATCCCAGGGGAACCACCAGTTCAGACCTAATTTTTATGCTACTTTCTAGGTTTGGGGAGAGTTTTAAACCCATGATTACAAATCTATGTGGGAGATTTTTTTCCCATCTAAATCTCAGGCAAAGTCAAGTTCCTTGTTTCTCTGTAGGTAGGAAATTTTTTTCTTTATTCACCCTCTTACTTAAGGTCAAAAATTCAAGGGTACTAGCCATCATCAGGGGTCTATAACACCAAAACTTTATTTCACAAGGACCCAAGGCCTCATATCCTTTCCTTCACAGCCATTAAAACTCACATTCCTAGTTTATATGGTCTGACTATACCACATCTTACCCCCTAGCAGTTATGGGTTTTCTTGTATTTTTTTCTGGCAAGTTGGAATTTCTTGCTTGATTATGAGATGTTATATTTTATCAGAATTTCTAAGGGTTAGTAACATGATGTTTATATTTATCTTCAATAATTCTGAAAATTGACCATAACTAAATTTTATCCTCCATAGTTCTGGAAATGAACCATATTAATTTTTGATTGCTTCTACAATTGATGACACTTGATAGTTTAGCTTTGTTTGTATGCTCCTTCCAAAGACTCAGTCTAGTAGTTTTAATTAATACATATTTCAGTCCAAGAAATGGTTAATGGGCACTGAACATTCAGAATGCACACAGGTCCAATCAAAATGGATGTCAGCCATAAACAACTGGTATGCTTGTACCTGATCATACTGGCTGAAAACCAACAGAGACAGAGAAGATCTGTGTATTTATCCAAAGAAACCCAAAACGCCACTTCAAAGGGACATGTGCATTCATATGTTCATTTCAGCATTATTTACAATAGCCAAATTGTGCAGGCAGCCTGGGTGACCATCAATGGATGAATGGGTAAAGAAGAGGTGGTATATATATATATATATATATATATATATATATATATATAATGGAGTATTGTTTGGCCATAAGAGAGCAAGAAATCTTACCTTTTGCAACAAGAATAGATTTTCTTTTAAACTTGAATTAAGCAAACCCCATCTTGTCTGTAGGTCACCTGTCTTTGAATATTGAAAAAAAAAAGAACTCCTGGATCCCCACAACTGAGGGCTAAGTGACAACCAAGAATAAGGTGGAAGGGATTACCCTTTAAAACTTTATAAGTAATGTACTTTGAACTTATATCCTTGATGTGTAGGTGGCTTACTAAGGAAGCTGGTCACAAATTGTTGAAATTGGTTTGTATTTTCTCATTTCCAGTGGGGAGGAGGAAATGGGGAAGTATTAGGAGATTTAGGTGACGGAATCACTCAAATGGAAGTGACCTTGGAGTGTCACTCAGTCCATTATTCTTTACCCAGTCCAGGTTAGAGCCATCCTTAAACAGAAGAGTAAAAGAAAATCGCTGAAATATTCTCAAGTCTTCTTGAGTAAGTAATTAGGGTAGTAAAAATGTTCCAGGACCTATCCATTCCATAATTTGCTCTCTAATTGTGACAACAGAAGCAAGTCTGTAAGAAAGTAAGACTTTTGGGTTCTATAACACCAGCATTGAAAGCTTAGGGAACTGGCCCAAATATACCTGAGTTGCATAAGCAAATTGGTATGGAAATTTTGCCAATGAATCTTTTTATCATTGATCTGGAAAAATAAAAACCTCCTCCCAATAAAAATTCTTGAAATAACTATTACTGTACCAAAATTCTCCGTGGAAAATGAAATTAGCTCTCAAAGGGGACTCGGTAGAGATGCCCATGTATCAGGGGCTGCTATAAAGATTAGTAACCTAAAGTCTTGCCAACAAAATTTACAGTTTCTTATGAGTAGTACAAATTTGGGATGGTGGAGTATTACTGCTCTCAGTGATGTAACAAAACACTGATATTTGAAAGATTCATATAGTGAGAATCAAGGAAAAAAATTACTGGTCTACTCCCTACCCCTTATTATGTTGAATCTATATTGTGGTATTTTCTCTCCTCATTTGGTTGCATATTTATTTAAGGGCTAGGGATTTGCAAAGACCATAGGAAGGAAATAAATATCTCAAAAGGCAGGGAGTAATATGCCCATTTTTGTCTCTATAGACATATAGGTCTAAAGGACATGCCAGTCAACGAAAATGAATCATCTGTAGAAGTCTACAAGCTTTGATTTAAATGCAGTCTTAACTCTTCACTTTACTTTTCTCTCTCCTCTATTTCTTTTTTCTAGGCTTGGAGGCAAAAATACATTCGCCATCAATTTATTCCCTGTGGCAAACCGTTGCCCCTCAACCCTATCAATACATTAAATAAACCCCAATTAAATTGGTTACAAAAATGGCAGGATGCCCCAGGTACATAATAGACTTATAACACTGCCAGATACAATCAAACAGTAATGACGTCAGGGAGAAGGGAGGAACTTTCTGGGTTACTCTCCCTTCACTCGTGATCATGCTATCTGATCTGATGAACCCGTCTTTCAGCAATTGATCATTTATAAATTCAAAAAAAAATCTTTCTCAAAATTCAAGCTCTTTTTGTTATAAGACTACAGTCCATGGCCCACGCAGGGGTACCCTGTAAATAAATCTATCAAACATTCAAAGCTGGCAAGATGCTCCCCACTTATTTACCAATCCCATAGATTCCTGTAATAGTCAAACCTGGCATTTTCCCTCTGCTCTTTAGAAAATATTTTTCACAGTGAAGCACTGAAGTAGAAATTTGAATTCTAGAGATTTTATGACTATGTTTACTTTGGAGATTAATTTGAATACAAACACATCCATATTTACTCTTTCTCTGTCTCCTAGCATCTCTCCTCCCTATTAGACATGGTTGACACGCAGAATATTCACCAAAAACCTTTTGTTTTGCTTTGTTTTGTTTTGTTTCCAACAGGCCAGGCCAGTGCTTTCACTCCTACTTATCCACTTTCCTCTTATTCCCATATTTGCTTTTCTGAAGACAGGCGTTATCTCGGGCCACTATGCTCTATCTCATCTTTGAGCAGACAGACAAATACTTTGAACTAAACATAATTTTACCAAATTTGTCTTTCATTATTTTTCTATACATGCGTACATTGATGATTTTACCTTTTCTTATATTGGTAAAGGAGTAAGTGGTTATTACTTTGACTATATTCCTTAGATTCCATAAAGTACCTTGGGGTTGGTTTTTTCTTCCAATTAGATTCTACTAAACTGCTTCTGCCCAACCCCCCTTACAAATGCACATAAAGAGAACTTTAGTGACGATACCATAAAGAAAAAATGCAACTTAATATCAGTAGCTTTAAGGGGTATGTGTGTGTATGTGTGCTGGTAAGTTTGGGAAATATCAGAGTTTAGATATCTGATGGTTTTTTAAAAGATTTTATTGGGGAATTTTGGAGGGGAACAGTGTTGGGGAATTGGGGAGGGGGACCAGCCAAGTTGTTTTTCTACAATCTTCGTTGTGGAGGGCACCAGTCGCCATCTGGCTTCCCGTCAGAAGCTTGTGGCCTCTAAGCTCAAGGTGCTGCTTTCAGTCTTAGTTGCGGGTGGGCATAGCCACCATCCCATGGGGGAGTCAAACCAGCAGCCTTGTTGTTAAGAGCACACACTCTATCCACTGAGCCACCCTGGCGGCAGCTCAGCTCAAGGTGCCAGAGTTCAGTCTTAGTTGCGTACCATCGAACAAGCATTCTTGTTACACCAGCTGAGCCATCCTGCCACCTCTTGGCAGCTCAGCGACAATTCAGATCATGCACAGAGTCCCTGGTCCATATGGGAATTGAACTGGCAGCCCTGTTGCTCAGAGCTCCTGCTCTTAAGCCAACTCTTAAACAACTGAGCCACTTGGCTGGCCTTAGATATCTGATTTTTAAATTAAGAGTCTGAAATATAAATTTAGAAAGTACACCATAAATGTATTGAATTTATATTGAAGCAAAATTCACATAACATAAAATTAACCACTTTAAAGTGAACAATTCAGTCACATTTAGCACATTTACAATGTTGTGCAGCCACAATACCTATCTAGTCCCAAAATGTTTCCATTACTCCCCAAAAAATCCCATTGCAATTAAGCATTTTCTTCCCCATTTTCCATTACCTGAGGCCCTGGCAACTACTAATATGATTTCTCTCTCTATGGATTTGCTTATTCTGGATTTTTCATATAAACAGATCATATACTATGAGGTCTTCTATGTCTGATTTTTTTTACTTAGCATAATGTTTTCAGGATACATCTACATTGAATGGATCAGTACTTCATTCTTTTTATGGCTGGCTAAATAATATTCCACTGTATGGACATACCATACTTTTTATCCATTTATGGACATTTGGGCTATTTCTACCTTTGGCTATTGTGAATAGTGGTGCTATGAACATGCATGTACATGTATTCATTGGAGTCTTTGTTTTTTATTCTTTTCGGTATACATCTAAGAACAGAATTGCTAAGTCATATGGTACTTCTATGTTTATTTTTTTAAGGAACTGCCTACATGTTTTTCCACAGTGACTGAATCAATTTCCATTCCACCAGCAATGTACAATGATTCCAATATCCCCTCATGTATCTTTGCCAATACATGTTATTTTTCATTTCTTTTTACTATAGCCATCCTGCTGGGTATGAAATGGTACCTCATTGTGGTTTTGATTTGAATTTCCCTAATATTTAATAATGTTGAGCATCTTTTCATGTGATTGTTGTCAAGGTGTATATTTTCTTTGAAGAAATTACTAAGTCCATTGCCCATTTTTAATAATTGTGCTGTTCATCTTTATGTTGTTAAATTGCAAGAGTTATTCATATATTCCAGATACTAGACACTTTTCAGATGTGCAATTTGAAAATATTTTCTCCCATTCTGTAGGTGGTGTTTTTTTACTTTCTTGTTTTCTAAAGATTTTTCTTGGGGAATTGGGGAAAAGGAACAGACAAGTTGTTGTCTTTCAATCATAGTTGTGGAGGGTGCAGCTAGCTCAGGTCCAAGTCCAGTAACCATCCGGCCGCCTGTCTGCAGCTCAGGGAAGCTCAGCTCAAGGTGCTGTGTTCAATCTTTTTTGCAGGTGGGCGTAGCCCATGATCCCATGGGAGAGTCTAACAGGCACAATTTTGTTGTTGGGAGCATGTGCTCTCACCAGCTGAGCCATCCTGCCACTTGTTGGCAGCTCAGCAGCAGCTCAGCTCGGGCACAGCTCACTGGCCCATGTGGAATCAAACTGGTGACCCTGTTGCTTAGAGCTTGTGCTCTTAACCAACTGAGCCACTCAGCAGGCTCTATTTTTAATTTCTTGATCACGTCCTTTGATGCACATTTTAAAATTTTGATGAAGTTGACAAATACTTTCATTACACTCTGATTTAATACTACATGTGCCAAATTGAGAAGGATGAGAAGGGATAAAAGAGACACAGTGATATTTGAAGATGGGGCAAAAAGAAAAGGCAAAACACAGAAAAAGTGTATTAAGAGGTGAATGGGAGGGAAGGCACAAAGTACAAGCGACAGAAAAGTCAGGGGGGAGAGATTAAGAGACAGAAA
Source organism: Aselliscus stoliczkanus (assembly GCA_033961575.1). Taxonomy (NCBI): domain Eukaryota; kingdom Metazoa; phylum Chordata; class Mammalia; order Chiroptera; family Hipposideridae; genus Aselliscus; species Aselliscus stoliczkanus. The sequence continues at coordinate 55,877,553 of CM066737.1, forward strand.
AATTACCCATGCATATGACCATTGAAGGTGTGAGGAGAGAGAGACGAGTTTAGTTTGTTCTGAGGTATTAGATAAACTACTGTTTTCTATGCTCTGCTTTTTACTTGGTAATCAATTCGGGAGCCTCAGCAACCTCTTAGCACTGTTACCTGAAACACCATTTACTGATCTTGCTATTATTCAGAACTATTTATGCTTAAAGTTTCAGAGTACCTCCTTTAAATGAGATACCCCCAGCATCCCATCATGGAAAAAAATCATTTTCTGAGCTGCCATAACAGTATTGAAAGCAACAAGTACTTAGCGGTGGTCACACAGCCAAAACGTAGCTGGGGTTTAAATTCAGTCTGACTTTGGAGCTGTACTCCTAAGCATTCTGCTATAAGTCTTCCCTGTAACATGTAAGTTTATTGCATATATTTAACTGGAAAGAGCAGATGAATCAAAATTTATAATGTATTTTAGGATTCTTTTAAAGATTTCAATAGCAGATATCCCATCTCCATTAAATTTGGCAGGCTAGTATTAAGATTAGTTTGTATTTTCCAAGCATATGCCAATAGGGAAGGGAGCAGAAGAGTGTGCTAGAAACTAAAGAGAAAGTAACTTGAGTTTGAAAATCTGCCACTGGTCATCTACAGAGTGAACAATTGAAGTTGATTTTAACATGAAGGTCAATGCTCCCCAATTCCTTGTTCAGATGCTAACAATCTCTGAATCTCTATGTTTTACAGCATTTTCCTTGCTTCCTATATCACTCTACCTCTGAGCCATACCACAACCCAATAGGGTGTGCTATGCAGGGAGCAACTGATGCAGTATTTAGTAAATAAATGTATTTAAAACCCACAAATCAAACTTTGATGTTCCAGTTCTAATTTAAAAATCAAATAAGTACAAATTAATTTTTATTTCTATATTGCCCTCAATTAATTTTCTACTCTGTGGGTCAGTGATCCTTGACAGATAAAAATTCGTCCCATTTCAGTGAAGGCTGGAAAGCAGTGCCTTCAAAGGGCTCTTGTGCAAACAGTAGGAGAAGGCAGGTGTTACCCTAATAAACTTTAATTAAAAAAGAAAAAAGGAAAAAAAGGCAGAACGCAGGTGGCTCAGTTGCCCTCTATAAATAAACAAAAGCCATGAGAAGAGAAATAAGGTGAGTCAGTCCCAAGGGTAAAAGGACTTCAAGACCTAAGGCTAACCAGGACAAGCAGAAAGAAAAAGACCAAATAAAGATATTAGCAATTGTGTGATGATATGAATGCCAACAAATAAAAAGGAATAGAAATGTTAAACTAAATTAAGGAGTTTATGGATGAGGAAGCCACAGTTGAAAGAAGCTTTAACTCAGGATGGCCAAGTGGTGTGGTGGTTAAGAGCTGGCTTGGGATGCCAGTGGCCCCGGTTCGGGTCCCACACATGAGGGCCAGTGACACTGCCCTCAAAAAAGAAGCTGTAACTTTGCCAAAATCACAGCAGGCAAGGATATTTGCACAGCTGAGGGTGGAAAAAACATGAATCCAGACCATTCCTCATCAGTCATTTATTCTTGACTTCTGTCTTACAGTAATGAGACTTGTCATACTCCTTCCCTTTTATGGATAAATGAATATAGCTCCCCAGTAAACATTTGCCTAAATAGTGGGGAGCGTGGCAAGTGATTATAAAGAAACAAAACAACACTGTTAATGTTTGCACTACTGTGGGATGAAATCCAGATAAAACAAAATACATAGCTTTGAAACAGTTCAATTATAGCAAGCCTATGACAAACCTAATTAAAGTCAAGTTATGCATCAAAGAAAGAACATATTTACTTTGAGAGAACATCCCCATGCAATATTTACATTCCCTGGTTTATTCACTCAACATTATAGTAATTCTTCTAAATATCATTCAAAAGTTTAAGAAATATTATTAGCACACTAGAAATCCAATTTTGGAATTAGCAGTATTATAATTGTTTAATGCTATAAACACCTTCATTCATGACAAACAAGATTAATCAATAAAGCATTAACAATGAAGCAGTATTTACTGTACAATACAATGATCTTGTCAGAAATACCTAAACTGGTTGTTAAAATAAACCAAAAATTTAAAGCAAGGCTCTTTCAATCAATTAAAAGAAGGGAGTAAGGAAACACCTTCAGCCTATACCTCAATTAGTCATTCAATACATTTATTTATGTAATGCTTACCACTGGAACTCTTTCACACCAATTTATCTGTCCAAATAGACTTGAAGGGTGGTTAATATTAAAAACCACCTCATAAGGAACTAATAATGCCTTTAATTAGTTGATCGTAGGTATCAAATATCCTTTCCCTTTTGATAGATTACCCCATAGAGTGGGCTAACAACCCAAATGTGCTGACTAATTGAATTTTGATATATTCTCCAAAGCTCTTTTTCCCCCAACTAATTGAATTTATAACCAGTTAAATCTGACAGGTACAGTAATAGCTGCCAAAGTCCCTTCATACTTTGTTAAATTATGAAAACGTAGCCAGTATGTCATGCCCTGAGGAAACCCGGTACTTTTGAAGAGTCATTGGGGGGCAGGGGGGAAATGAAATGGTAAGGGAATACGATTTATCATAATATATGTTAAAACATTCACTAGATTTGATATTCTGTCATTGGGTGTATCAAATAATTTTAATATTCCAAATGGGTGTATGACCAGTTTTCTTTGTTCATGTCATATTCACACTAATATGTATGAATCTACATCAAAGAAACGGCAAGTTGTAAAGAAATTGCTAGGTTTAATAGAGATAGCTCAGTTAGCATATGGATTTCCTTTCTAGATCAGCTATAAAGTACAACCCCTCATAATGTGCAGAAGCTTCCAGCAGGGTAAATGTATTTTCTTCACCAAAAAACAAGGTTTGAGGGCTGGCCAAGTGGCTCAGTTGGTTAAGATCTTGCTCAAGAGTGCGAGCTGAGCTCTGAGCAAAAGCAGTTCGATGCCCAGCCCGAGCTGAGCTGCTGCTAAGCTGCCAACAGGTGGAAGGATGGCTCAGCTAAAACAAAAACAAAAACAAACATAAAAAACAAGGTTTGTTGCAGAATAAAGGAAAGCTTCATTAATGAAGACCTCAAGAATGTGACATTCCTAAAAAGTAAACTTTGGCTGGCTTCAGACTTGGAACCAAGATTCGTGAGTTAATTTTACGCTTAAAAACAATTGGAGGCTGGGCCAGCCGGGTGGCGTGGTGGTTAAGCGCTGGCTTGGGAAGCCAGTGGCCCCGGTTCAGGTCCCATATATGAGGGCCATTGATACTACCCTCAAAAAAATTAAATTAAAAACAACAATTGGGGGATATGAAAGACAGTTTGAGGAATATAATCAATATTATTATAAAGATTTTATAGGGTATCAGATGGGCACATGTCTTATTAGGAAGACCATTTCATGGACGGTATAGGTGCCTGACCACTACACTATACACCTATACACCTGAAGCCGAATAATATTGTATGTCAACAATAATTATATATATATATATATATATACACACACACACACACACACACACATAGTCGTAGGATATGGAGTACAGCATAGGGAATAGTGTCAATGGAATTTTAACAGCTATATATGTCAGAGGGGTAATAGATTGGAGAGGGGTGTTATCACATTGTGAGGGGTGACATGTCTAAATATTACATTGTTTTGTAATCTTTATAAAACATTTACCTGAACATTACAAAATATTAATATTTACCTGAAAGTAATAAAAAATTAAGAAAAAAACAACTGGAGGAGACTTGTCCATGGGCACACAGCTAGTTAATGGCAGAGTTGGAACTATTACCAACATCTGTTAATCATAGCAGTTCCCACCTAGGGCCCGAATTACATTAAAAGATACTATTAACAAAAAGATTTCTCTTGAAGTAGTTTTTTAAGAATTTTACACTTGAATGTTTAATAAACAGTTATTGAGTACCTACTATATGCAAGTCATGGTATTAAGTGCTGGAAACAAACAACAAGACATGATTCCTGCCTTTAAAGAATTCTTATTCTTAGTGGAATTTCCTCTCCTGGTTCCCAAGCACCCATTGCTTTTATTCTGGCCTTAAGCTGCCAAAGGTAGCCCTCACTGTGGCACTCTGCACAGGTTTGAATTTCCCCTAAGCATCCACACCCCCAAAAGACGTCCCTCTGCCCTTCAATCTACCTGGAGCTCCTGGTATCAAGAAACCTGATTAAAGCACTTCATTTCTGGTTCATGGTACACAATTCATTCTGAGCTCAGCCCCAGAAATTATTTCTGGGGTTCCTGCAGCTTGAGAGGAATGAAGGGAAAGGTGAGTATGGGGCATTAGGCAGCATGCAGGGGCAGTGGGAGGGGTGGTGAAAGTGTGGAGAAATAACCTTAAGGCCAATCAACTGGGGAGATGTTCATATTCTACAACAAGGAACGCTAGCTGGTCCCCAGATCATACATATCAGGGCCTTGCTCCTTATTAGGCCCTTATTTCCAAATTGAGAAGCCCCTTTCTAGGGAAAAACTGAGAGGCAAGATAAGCCACCTGTTAAGAAATCCGAGCAATACACAAAGGGCAATCTGGAAGAGGACAACTTTACAGGCAGACAGAATGGCAGAGTATTTTATTTCTGCTCCATAACTTAACCAGCTGTGTGATCTTGGGCAAATCACATAATTTATCTGAGTCTCAGTATCCTCTTCTCTAAAGTGGTCATTGAGAGCACCAATCTCAAATGGTTGTTGTGCCAATTAAATGAGTTAAGGTAAGGTGCCTACATCATGGTAGGCATTCAGTAAATGTTAATCCCCTTCCCTTTGTTGCCAGGTCACCTCCCAGCACACTTTCTCCTCCAATTTCACTGCCTCTGTGGAGAAAACTACAAAATGTGGAGACCTTCCCATCACCCCAGCAGAAAAGTTGGTCTCAGCTACTGGGTGCCTCCTGGGTTTCATGAATTCTAGAGTATTTCAAGCACCATTTTCTTCAAAACTCAGGCTCTGTCATCAGAGTCTAATAAGGGAGTCATATGATTTACCATCAGATGCATAATTTGTGGATCTGAAAGGAAGGGGTTAAGTATGAGAATTAAGTTGTTATTTCATTAAGTTGTAATTATTGACTAAACATTTCATCATACCTACTAATTCTTTTAGAGTATGTTGAATTTAATCTCATTTAATTATCTGTTTTTATATCTACCTCTATAGCTATCTATATGCCTACCTATATAACCTTGACCCAAATTCCCTACTCCTGAATTTTTCATAAATACTATATTCTTTGAGAAGATGGTTGGTGTATAATTGAGGGCTTGACTGCATCCTGAAATTTCCTTAAAACATAATCCATTATAGCAGGGAATCCAATGAAGAGTCCAGCATCAGTATATTCAAAGGGTTTACTTCACTGAAAATAAGAGAGTCTTGAGAGACTTCCAGTAAGATGGCAGAATAGACACATGCTGGGCCAACTGCCTCCCAGGATCACACCAAAATTACAAATAATTTATACAACATTCAAATTCAGACGTCCCCTGAACAATAATAGATGAACGGAACCTCTAAACAAAGGACTTAAAGAAGAGGCCACGTCAAGTCTGGTAGGAGGGGCAAAAACGAGAGAGGGCGAACCCCATGAGGGACACCCCAGCTAAGGGGAGGCTTCTCCGGTTGGGGGAGAGACCCTCCAGCCCCACACTGAGTTCACCAGCCCAGAGTTCCTTTGCCGGAGAAGAGGAGTTCCACGATAGCGGGCAGTAGAAATTAGTGAAGACTCTCTTTGCCCAGCTCGGTGAGGCTGAGGTCAGCTGGAGAACCAGTGGATCTGGTGCATGGACTCACTCACTGGTAAGCACTCATCCTGTTCCTGGTGGAGGGAGTAGCTGTGTGAGCCGGGCCCAGGAGCCTGCGGGGATGGACTGAACTGCGTGCCTTTGGTGCGGAAGCTAGAGGTTTTGGGATCATTTGTACCCCTCTGTGAAACTTGCACATGTAGTGTACAGGAGGGCACCATTTTTTCAGGGTTGGGCCCTCCCACAGAGTCAGGTCTGGGGCCACATTGATCTGGTGGGATTGTCACAGGAGTGCGTACGTGTGTGCACACGCATGTGACCTTGGGTCCCCACTCTCCGCACTGCTTGTGCTGTGTAACCAGGTAGCTTCTGGCAGGGGCACGCCGGCTCCAACAGGCTGCTCATTGAGACGCAGGTATGCCCAAGCTGTCTTGGATCCTCACTCCCGGCTGCATGTGCAAAATTGCCAGGGTGGTGATTGGCTATCGGGCTGCTTTGCCTGATCTGCCAGCGGCTGATTGGGACAGGCTGAGACTGGGGGTTTTCCTGAGAGTGGTAGACCGGGAGCTGTGCACCTGCGTGATCCAATCGAGGCTTTCCTGGCGAGTTTGTGTGGACTGATTGCTGGTGCAGAGTGCATGCTGCTCTGACTGTGTGGGGGCCACTGAACACACCCTGGGGTACCTTGGGAGCCTGCCCTGCCCACCTAGAGCTGCACTTTCTGGGGCATCCTAAGCCCCTGGTACCTGGACCCCACCTCCACAGGCCACAGAGGGTTTTAGCAGCAGCAGACAGCCCATAGCAACCTGCGAGGATTTTTGGCCCCAGAGCACACCACAGGTAATTGGGGAAGCTCACTGCCTGCCTGAGACGGAGGTCAGCATACAACGCGTTGGGCCCTTTCCCCCAACACAGCTGGTGCTGAGTCACCCACAGACTCACTTGCTGAACAAGTGGTCTACAGATTAAAGTGGATGGAGAGCCTGTTCTTTTTTTTTTCTTTTTTTAAATTTTATTTTATTCTTTTTTCTTTCTCGTTCACCTTTTTGTTCCATTTTCTTCTTTTCTTTCATCTGTTTTCTTTTTGTCATTGTTTCTCAGGCTTGTTTATCTAGTTATTGCTTTGGTTGTTGTTTTTCTGTCTTGACCTCCTGTTTCTGTGTGTTTTTGTCTGTTTTATATATTTTTGTTTCTCCTGTCTGATCATTGCTTATCATGTTTGTGGGGGTGTATTTGTTTTTTGGTGTTTTGGGGTTGGCTTGCTTTGTCTTTTTTTTTTTATGAAATGGATGTGGAACTAGCATAAATAGGTAAGTAAAATATTGCCACAGGAATATGAAAGGCAGTTCAGAGATTATAATTAATAATGTTGTAAATATTTTGTAGGGTGTCAGATGTTCACATGTCTTGTTAGGGCGACCACTTCATGGATTGTGTAGAGGCTTGACCACTGCACTGTACACCTGAAGCTGATGTTGTATAATATTGTATGTCAACCACAATTTTATATATATATATATATATATATATATATATATATATATATTCATGAGATGTGGAGTATATTGTGGGGAGTTGAGTTAATAGAATTTTAATTGACATGTATTGGGTTGTTGGAAAAGTCATTATGCACTTTTGCAATGAAAAACATAGAAAAAATACATCATGACTTTTCCAACAATCTAATATGATGTTGGGGGCAAGGAGTGGGGTGCTGGATTTGGGGAAGAGTGTTGTCACTTTGTGAGTGGTAAAAAGTATAACTATTGCACTGTTTTATACACCTGAAACTAATAAAATAATAAGAGCATCTCCACTTATTATCATTTCTTCATTCATAATGCTGTTCCACCATACTCACCCCAAGTTCAGTGGAGGTTCTGAATTAATTAGCCCCACCCAACCTCATCTAGTGCATCTGCCACTCAGTCCCTGTGCTCCAGCCACACTGGCCACCTCTGCACTCCTTGAATATGCCAAGCTCCTTCCCACGTTAAGACATTCATAAATGATATTCTTTCTGCCAGGAACACTTGTGACCAATTCTTAGTGCTTCAGGTCACTGATATCTGGAAAATATACCAGAACACACACATACACACACACATACACACACACACACACACACACACAGAGTGTCTGATGAGGGAAATTTATAAAAGGAACTGTTTGAATGAAATACCATAATGCCACAGAATTCTCTTCCAATACTAGCATCCTCATCCCCAAATAAGAGTATTCTCTGCCTTCTGGAAGAAAATTTGATGTCATTAGTAAATCCCCAGATTTCTGGGATAATTTGGATTAAGTTCTGTTCTATCGTGAAGCTAGCATGGGCCAAGAAAACTGAAGTCACTCTGGGATCCCAACCAGGCAGACCTTGGTTTATTTGGTTCTCACAAGGTTGACATTGTAACAGGCAATGTAGTGCTGAACTTTTGGAGTTTGGCATCCCTAGGTTTGAATCCTTACTCCTATACATACTAGTTGAGTAACTTTGGACAAATAACTCTCGGGGTCTCAGTGTTCTCATTTATAAATATAGATAATAACTCCCCATAAGTTAGCTGTCAAAGTTAAATGACATAATTTATTTTTGTGCTCAATATAATAACTGGTACATAATAAGTGCACAATAAAAGTCAACTATTATTATTTTGATTATGCAATTATCATCCCCCTTGGTCCTCAGTCCTGGGCCACAACTCAGGCTCATTCATTCAGAGAACATTTATAAATGACTTACTTTTTGCTAGGTGCTGGTGATACAGAGGAGGATAAGACATGATCTTGTTCTTAGTTCTGTCTAGTGAGGGAAACAGCCATATAATCAGCTAACTATATTACTAGTTGTGTAAAAAACTATTTTACCAAGTAAAATGGAACACATTCTGTGGTATAGGGAATGCACAAAAAGCTGTGAGCACAGGACCAGGCATAGAGTTGTACTGGTCATAAAGGAGACCAGGTGAGAATGAGAAGATGAAAAAAGTCCAGTTCATACAGATAAAACATACAAACCCCTGTCCTGATAGTGCACTGACTTGTGTACCTAAGTGCTTTAATGGCAGCTCTGGATTCCCTGATTTAAACTAGCCTTAAGAGAGCAGGAATGAGCTACAGCAGAGATAACTGCTTAGGACATTCCTAGACCAGGACAGCTTCTGTAGAGCTAGAAAATAGTTGGGTCAATTTATTGTATGCAGCTGGGACTACGGATGGCATAGGAGATCTACGATCACCAGGACATTCATTCCCTCTAAAGCTTCCAAATTTAGAGAACACTTGCCCACGTTTTCTATTAAATATCTATAAATTTTATGGATCTCTTCAAAAATAATTCTCCATCATACGAAACCCAGGCCTGTCAACCCTCCTTCATAATTTATAAGTTCAAGTAAAAACTGAACTCTTAATTCCTTTGCCTCAATTTTAAAGCATTACTTTTCTCATATACAGATAAACTCTTATGACAGCTTTTTTGCAGATAAATGAGGGGGCCACACAAATCTCAGCAAAAAAAATGGTCAGCATTACTAGAGCAGACCACACACACACACACACACACACACACACACACACACACACACCACTTCCTTGGACACTCCTTCACCTGACCACAGAAGTAACTGGTGGAGCACTAGCACTTTCCATAAAACATTAAGGCAATTTCAAGTAGGAATCAAACAAATCCAAATCTTCATATATTCTTTTCAAGAAACAAGTATAGCATGAATTTATCCTTTATTTACAAAATACTCTTTAACAACTTTAATCAGTCTGAAGCAATCAGAATGGGCCTGAAGAAAATCAGATAGTGAAGGTTTTATTGTTGTTTTTGTTTTAATCTTGTTTTATTTTATGCTTTTTGTTGTAAAAGCTCTAAGTGCTTTCTTTGTCTTCTTCCTGCCATGCCTTTGTGATTAAGGGAATCTGTATTCATTAGGAATTCTGAGTCTTGACCTGCAGTAAAGAGTAAGCAGATGTTTGTGTTCCTTAAAGTCAGTCAGTCAACATCATTTACTGCTCACCTTCTGTTTGCAAAGACCCTTCCTGACATCATGAAGACAATTCCATCTATATAATGTGACAAAACATACATGGGATGACTTAAGACAGTTACAGAAACATGTCAGCAAAAGCAAATGTCTGTATGCACTGTGTCTAGAAGTATTGAGGCTAAATTAGGAGGGAATGTGAATTTGATGTAGCTAATTGGTGCTGGATTCCTAGAGGTGTATTTTCAACCAGGTGTAAAGAAAGAGTCTGAGCATAATTTAATATAGAGAAGTGGAAGAAAGGGAGGGTAAATAGGAAGGAGAAGTACATGCAAATTTTATAGACCAACTGTTATATTTGTAGCCTAAGTTTTCTTTGTTTTTTTTTATTAGTTTCAGGTATACAAAACAACATAGTGATTAGACATTTATATACCTCACAAAGTGACAACCCCAATAAATCTATTATCATCTGACATACAATATTACAATATTTTGTACATACAATACAATATTACCATAGTACATACAATATTACAATATTTTGTCAGCATTCCTATCCCAGGAAAGAACATTCTGACATTGTCTATTGATGTAACATTGCATACCATTGTAAAATGTCATATATTTTAAAGATTTAAAATCTATATTATGCACAAAAAAAGACAATACTAACTGGGATTATTTGTGGCTATATGATTAACCCATACTAAGAAAAACCAACCTTCTGCATTTACCAAAATAATGTGGGCTGTGTATGCTTGACAGTAAATACTTATTTAGACAACTCTAGATGCACATTTATTTATCCAATAGACCTTCACGACTCCATAGGTAATTTTTAAATCCATTATGGAAATGTATCACTAAACACTTGATGGACTCTGTCCATTTTCCCAGAAACATCGGTAGCTGGTAAATATAGAGCTCTTGGAGCATTATGAAAGTAGTTCCTGAGGAAAAATGGCACAGGAAACAGAATTACAGCATCTGTCACTGGACAACTTTGTGTATGGAATACTCAAGTGTTTTACGAACTGTGGGGGTGAAGTACCTTCTGGAATTTAACCACCTGAGCTTGAATCCTGGCTTTGCCACTTGCTAAGGTATGTGACTTGGGGGAAGTCACTTGACGTCAGTGCTTCAGTTTCCTCAACTGCAAAATGGAGCTAATACTGGTACCAAAATTTGCAGCATTGGTGTGAGAATTAAATAAAAACTGATGGTTCCAAAAAAAGTATACACATGACTTTTATTCATCTTTTGTTATCAGTATATGTCGAGTATTACAATTTTTTCTTTTTTTTTTGAGGGCAGTGTCACTGGCCCTCATCTGTGGGACCCGAACTGGGGCCGTTGGCATCCCAAGCCAGTGCTTAACCACTGTGCCACTTGGACGGCCCAAGTATTACAATTTTAATACAGTTTTTTTCCTTTCTTGAATGTGTATACATGTTTTTGGCACCCTCTGTATATGTAGAGCATTAAGCACAGTGCCTGTCACACAGCCAACATTTATTCCTACAGTGGATGAATGTTTTGAGGTGAACATTGCTGTTTGGGAAGAGATAAGATGAAAACAATGAAATAAGAAGATATAAAGCCAACTTCCTTGGAGTTCTAAAAAAGTGATAGTTTTTATACTCAGTCTCTCAACAGGTTGACATTCATCAAATTGTATCTACACAAGGGGATCTTCATAGTTCAAGGTTATTTTTAAGAAATAATGATACACCTGAAAGTAATATAATATTGTATGTTAGCTATATTTTCATAAAATTGTTTTAAAAAATAAATGTTTTTGATTGTTTTGATGCAGGGGCCTTGGTAAATAGGTTTTTTTTTTTGCTTCCTTTTACCCTTTGTATAAAGGTTTATATATTCTTTAAATTTTTATTTTCAGTTACCGTTGACATTCAATATTATTTTATATTTGTTTCAGGAGCACGGCATAGTGGTTAGACATATACATAATTTAAGTAAAAGCAAAAATAAAGGAATGGGACTATATCAAGCTAAAAAGTTTCTACACATCAAAAGAAACCATCAACAAAACAAAGAGGCAACCAATAGAATGGGAGAAGATGTTTGCAAACGACACCTCTGATAAGGGGTTAATATTCAAAATATATAAAGAACTTGTACCACTCAACAACAAAAAAAAACAAACAATCCAATTTAAAAATGGGCAGAGAACCTAACTAAACAGACACTCCTCCCAAGATGACATAGAAAATGCCAACAGATATATGTAAAAATGCTCAACTTAACTAGCTATTAGGGAAATGCAAATCAAAATCACAATAAGATACTACCTCATACTTGTTAGAATGGCTATCATCAACAAGACAAGTGTTGGAGAGGCTGTGGAGAAAAAGGAACCCTCATACACTGCTGGTGGGAACATAAATTGGTGCAGCCACTATGAAAAACAGTGTAGAGATTCCTCATAAATTAAGAATAGAATTATCATATGACCCAGCAATCCCTCTGAGTATCTGCCCCAAAAATCTCAAGACATTTATCCATAAAGATATATGTACCCCTATGTTCATTGCAGCATTATTCATGGTGGCCAAGACATGGAAACAACCAAAATGTCCTTTGATAGATGACTGGATATAGAAGATGTGGTATATATACACAATGGAATACTACTCTGCCATAAGAAAAGATGAAATACTATCATTTGTGACAACATGGATGGATCCTGGGATTATCATGCTAAGAGAAATAAATCAGAGTAAGTCGAGAACCATGTGATTTCAATCATATGTGGGATATAAAACTGAAAGCAACAAACAAACAAGACAAACAAACACTCATAAACACAACCAACAGCTTAGTGGTTACCAGAGCAGGGGAGGAGTAGAAGAGGGAAAAGGGGATCAAACATATGGTGATGGAAGGAGAACTGACTGTGGGTGTTGAACTCACAATGCAATATTTAGATGATGTGTTATAGAAATGTGCATTTGAAACCTAAATAATTTTACCAACCACTATCACCCCAACAAATTTAATAAAAATTTAAAAAGTGATATGCACAATTTCTTCATCACTTTGTTGAAATAAAATTCTTTATTCTGAATTCTTAATCTTTTCTCTTCCCACAGTCTGGAATTAAAACATGGCAGAAAACATGCACAGAATGACAGTGCCCAAGAGTAGGGGCTTGCAACCCTTTTGTGTAAAGGGCCACATGGCAAATAGTTTAGATTTTGCAGTTCACAAGGTCTCTGTGAAAACTACTCAATTCTGCTTTGCTAATGCACATATAGGTTACATGTAATCAAATGCCAGTTATTATGTTCAAATAAAACTTTATTTATAAAAGCAGGCAGCAGGATAGATTGGGGCATAATTTATCAATCTCTGCTCTAGGTGATGCCAGAACAACAAAAGAAGGTACCTGGATTCTTGAACTAACTCATGAAGCACAACTGCACATCTTCTCTACCAGACTAAACCTGCTGGACTGTAATGAGAGAGAGGAGGAGGGATGGAGGAAGGGAAGAGAAGGAGGATAGAGAGGGAGGAAGAAGGAAAGAGAGTGACACAGAGATAAATCAATCAAGAGATTAACTCCCGTCTTACATAAGCCATTACAATTTGGGGTCTTTTACAGTGGCATATCCCTTTTCTTAACTAATATACCTCTCTTCCTGAAACCTGGTTTTCAATCATTTTCTGCATTCCAATGGACAAATATACTTGTTATAAAGTATCCATTACTTAAGGTATCTTGAATGAACCACTTGTAACCAGAAGAACCTAATTAGGACAGGTGCCAGAGAAAACAGACCTATTAGGAATCTTGGATAGATCTCTTAAAAGCTGGCACTAAAATTGCACTTCCTCAAATATTCTTTCTTTCTGAAAATTTCTTCCTGACCCTCATAACCATTATGATTGAGATAATGGAAGAGACAGGGGACTTAACTAAAGTACTTTTCTTGTCAATCCATATAATCTCATGACAACAAACCATGGGCTGGAGGCAGGGGCACATTGTGACAAATTGTGATTTTGAGTAGGAATGAGACCAAGAATAGTTCAACATTGAGCAGCTGCAGCCCACATCTCCTCACGGGAGAATATTTCCGAGGTAGGCATCTTCTAAAATGACTCCCAATAATTCTTGCCTCCTGATATTCACATCCTTATATATAATCTTCTCCTCTTTTCTTTGGGTGTGCGCTTTTCTCCCTTTGAGTGCAGCTGGACCTAGTAACTTGTTTCTAAGGAGCAATATGTGACATAAGTGATAAGATGTTATTTCCAAAATTAGTTTACAAAAAGATTGATTCTGTCTTTCTGTCATTCTCTTTCTCCCTTACTTACTCACTTTGATGAAGTCATTTGCCATGTTGTAAGCTGCCCTATGGAAAGACCCATGTGGCAGTAATTGAAGGTAACTTCTGGCCAACAACCTGTAAGGAACTGATGTCTACAGTCCCAAAACCCATGAGGAACTGAATTCTGCCAACAATCATATGAGTGAGCTTAGATGTGGTTCATTCCCCAGTTAAGCCTTGAGATGACTGCAGCCATGGCCAACATCTGGATTGCAGCCAACGAGAAACCCTAAAGCACACTACCCAGATAAGTCATAACACAGTGCCTGGCCCACAGAAAGTATGGAACAATAAATATGTATTGTTTAAGACTCATAGATACAGAGAAAAAGTGATGGTTGCCAGATGGGAAGGGAGTTGGAAGTCTGGATGAAAACGGTGAGGGAATTAAGAAGTACAAATTAGTAGTTACAAAACAGTCACAGGGAGGTAAAATACAGCATAAAAATATCATCAATAATGTTGCAACAACTCTGTATAGTGCCAGGTGGGTACTAGACTAATCAGAGGATCACTGAATAAATTATATAAATGACCAACCACTGTGCTGTACACCTGAAACTAATATATGATAATATCAAATGTCAACTGTAATTGAAAAAGAAAAAAGAAAAAAATTGGTACAAGAAGAAAGTTTAAAAATCCAGTGGGGGTTGACTATAAATGATTAAGTGCGAAATTTGGGGGATGAGAGAAACATTGTAAAACTAGATTGTGGTGATGTTTGCACACCTATATAAATCTATTAAAATATATCAAACTGTACACTTAAAATGTGGGTAAATTTAATGGTATACAATATACCTCAATAAAGCTGTTAAAATAAATAAGTAAATAAATAAATAAATAAACAAATACATATGTATCATTTAAAACATCATTTTTGGAGTAATTTCTTATGTACCAATAGATAGATTACACAATTTCTGTCTATGAATTGCAGCTGGTTTGGGTCATAAACAGCTTTTCTTTGCTGTCAAGACATCCTAGAGTTCAATTGTCATGGCTGATAATGACACTCTACTAGGAACTGCCTAGTTAACCTGGCTGCACCTTCAACTACACAAGGGTTCGGTACACTTTTGAGACAGAAGTGCCGCCAGCGGTCAGCAAACTGTGTCTCGTGAGCCACGTGCGGCTCTTTGGGTTCCTACATGTGGCACTCAAGTAAAATTGAAAATGAAAATAA
This sequence comes from Aselliscus stoliczkanus, assembly GCA_033961575.1. Taxonomy (NCBI): domain Eukaryota; kingdom Metazoa; phylum Chordata; class Mammalia; order Chiroptera; family Hipposideridae; genus Aselliscus; species Aselliscus stoliczkanus. The sequence continues at coordinate 55,892,896 of CM066737.1, forward strand.
AACTATCATAGTTTCATTTATAAAATTTTTAAAAGATATTATTCACATAATGGTGGTTATGTAAAAATATATTTATGGCTCTCGAATAATTTTTAAATTGTTGTCAGGGACAGGATTGGCTCTTCCAGGGGTCGGCAAACTTTTGAGACGGAACGTACACAAAGAGCCGCATGTGGCACGTACACAAAGAGCCGCATGTGGAACGTACACAAAGAGCCGCATGTGAGCCAGTTTGCCGACCCCTTAACTAGACTATAAACTACCAAAGGACAGGAATTGCATGTGTCTTGTCCACTGTTGCATCCTCCATCCTGACAATGTGATGACTGACGATGCTGGCTGAACAAATGAATATGAATGAGCAGGTGAGTGGATGGATGGATGAGTGAATCCACAGAGGTAAATGACAGCATGTGGTTTGTGAAATGTTGCCTAGGAGGCCTTGCATAAAAATATCAAAACTGCCTTTTAATTTCACTGTTTCCTTCCTCAAATTCCAATAAATCTCAGGTCAGTCAACTACTTTAAGTCACAAGTTCAGTTCAATAGACCATAAAGAATAAAAACTGTGAAACAGCAGAACTGAAGGAATCCTAAAGTCAAAAGTAGTTGTGTTCTCCAGAAAGCACCTCTCTTATCTTTTAAAGGATAGAATGTACCAAAACCTTACTTACCCTGAATTCAGAAGTCATTCAGGTCACTTTATACAGTTGTTTAGGCAAATAAATGATCTTGGCTCAGGCTGGGACACCTCTCTTATATTATCTTTCTACAAGGTTACATTATTAACAGTGCTGAAGATTAAATTCTGGCTTAAATGTGTTAGGGAAGCTCATTATTGAAAGAAAACTTATAATATGTCCTCTAATAATACAAACAATTTAGTTACATGGTCTATAAATCTAGATTTCTTTACCTGTAGCTTTCACTGTTTTATAAATCCAGAGATTTGTATATCACGTTTACTTAAAGCAGTGAAACCTATGATTTCCCCAGGACAGAAAAGCTGACAGATCAACTAGAGGGTATGCCACATCCATCCTTTAATTCTCCCTGCTGGAATCATTGCAAAATCAGGCCCACTTCAGAACGAGCTCTACCCCTGGCAAACAAAAGAAGCTGTAGGAGGCCTAGCTGCTGGTCCTGCCTGCCTACTGTCTCAGTCCCTCTTCTGTGAAGAAGTTAACTGCACACAACTTCAGTTCCTGTACAGAAACTGAACAGTCCCATTTCCTTACCTCTGAACTTCAATGTTTCCAGTGCTGGTCAACTATTCAAACCCATGTGTTTGCTGTTATTTAAAACTCCCAATTTTCTAACCTCACCCTTTCTTATATGGATAATAGGATGCAGTTTCTGCCTTTGGCTAGTAGTACTTGCATCTATCTGTCCCAAAAACAGGTGGCAAGGAAAGCTAGCCCATTGTTTCTCAAATTTTAATGTTCATACAAATGCAGATTCAGAGTCAGCAGATCTGGGAAGGGCCCTGAGAGCCTGCATGTCTAATTAGTTCTCAAATGATGTCAGTGTTGCTGATACTTTTGAGTACCAAGGGTACAATAACAAAACAATATTTTACAGACAGAACATCTGGGATCTTGAACAAGGTAGTTTCACTAGCCATTTAATCTTGGGCAATTTACTAAACCTCTCTGTTTTTAAAAACAGAGATAATAAGGGCCGGCCGAGTGACGCAGTGGTTAAGCGCTGGCTTGGGAAGCCAGCAGCTGTGGTTCTGTCCCACATATGAGGGCCAGTGACACTGCCCTTAAAACAAACAAACAAACAAACAAACAAACAAAACAAAAAAACAGAGATGATAATTCCATTGCTGTCATTACAATTAACTGCTTGGGTTTAAATTCTAGCTCTCCCATTAATTATCTTTGTAATCCTTGCTCCTCAGAGGATAAAATAATACCTACTTCATACGGGTGTTGTGAAGATTAAATGAGTTAATACAGATAAAGTCCTAAGAATAGTGCCTGAAACACAACAACCCCTAATTATTATTATCTCTGCATGCCTGTCATTCAGATACTTCAGCTCAATATTATTCCCTTATTCTTAAAAGGTGTTTTCATCTCATCTGATATTTTACCTGGTCTACCTGGCTGGTACCCACACCATGGTTCTGATGCTAGGCTACATGTCAGATCAATCACAAATCCCTTAGGCCCAAAGTCCATCACTTTTTTTTTATTTCAAAGCCTTCCCTTCATCTTATGTACATTTATTTCTTTTAGACTATTAGCCACACATCAGTACATTCCTGTTATGATAGAAGATTCTGGTTCCTCAGCTGACAGCATTCATAGGAATACTACGAAACACACACAAACATGGGACAAGGGAATTGAGTCTTTACAGAGAAATTATGTTTTCTGCTTTTCTTTTTAATTAATTTAACTCAAGAGAACAGAATATTTTCTTCACATGAGTCTCAAGATTATCTTCCCTCAGGAGCTCCAAAAAGTCCAGAAAGACTCATGCCTATTTGCCAGTTTAGCACTAATAGTTGATCATCACATAAGGTAGTTCCCTGCCATGGCTTCCAAGCAAAAGAATCATCTCACTTCAGACCTTCAAGACCAAATATTACCTCATAACGTATTTCCTGGGGGTGGAGGTAGCATATAATGACAGAAGTAGCAGGTCAAAACCCAATCAATGGATTGCTGGGTGACATTGAGAGCTCAGTTAAGGTTGGACACTATCAGTTTATAATGGCACCAACTCGCATTGTTGTGGTATCAGTGCTGCAGAGACTTGCTCATCAAAGCAGTTTACTATCGAAGCTTTTTCAAGCTTTCAAATATGGTCAATGTGTAGCAGAATCATTTCAGTGCAGCTGGTCTAGCCCTTGCTCATAGAGACAATTAATTTGGCAAAAGGGACTGTGTAAATTATCTATTCCAAATTTTAGCTGTACTTTCTCAAACTCTATTCTTCCATTTCCCCTTCTCTCTCAGCTGTCTAACCTTACCTCCAACTTAATTTACAAAATGGAAGCCACCTCAACTTCCAGTCACCAAAGCTAACCTGTGCCTGGCCTCAACTTTTTGTCCTTCCCTACTATTACAATGAAAGAGATGTCTACTCTTTTTAGCCTGCCCTCCTGGGCTCTGGATCCCATTCCTTTCTGCCATCTCAGGGTACTTACTGCATTCATTATCTCTCTCAATCCTAGATATTCGAAATCTCCCTCCTATCCTCAAAAATTTCTTCAGGCTATGAGCAGAAGTAAAACATGCTGGGCCGGCTGAGTGGCACATTGGTTAAGCGCTGGCTTGGGATGCCAGTGGCCCCGGTTTGGGTCTCACATATGAGGACCAGTGACACTGCCCTCTACAGCTAACAACACTTCCACCTGGAGCTGGGCTGTGCGAGCCCCAGTGACGGTGTAGGCTGCAGCCCCTGCTGCAGTGGGCTGCCATAGGCTACAGTGAGTGGCCGGCAGGCTGCGTGAGCGGCCGGCAGCCAGCGTGAGCTGCCAATAGCCACTGTGAGTGACCATCCATCCAGAGGCTGGTGACCCATCTGCCTCATCCGGAAGAGCGCAATGATGATACCAACATGGGCCAGTGAAGCAATGTCCTCCACAACTAGACTGAAGAACAAAAGGACAGCAACTTGTCTGTTCCCCTTCCCCAATCCCCCAACGCTGTTCTCCTCCCCCAATTCCCCAATAAAATCTTTTTTAAAAAAAGAAGTGAAACATGCCTGGCTAGAAGGAAACTGGACTGAGTGTTTAGCAGGCCAAAAAATGTTCAGAAGGTACCTGAGGTCTAGAAAGGTAAGCAGAGACATCAACTAAAATAGATGATACAGAAGAGTCCAGAATGGGAAAACGCTTAAATTCCAGGTCAGAACATTTAATCAGTCTTAGCCACTAGCAAACAGGACTAGTGAATGCTCAGATTATTGGCCTTGTGCCCTTTTAATACCATCAGCTTGGAATTGGCTCTAAGTCCATAGGTGTTAATCACAATCTAAAGAGATCAAAGCCCTGGAAATTAATTCTGCTCTCAAATAAGTGGGAGGAGAGGCACAAGTTTTCATCATTTTCTCATTCTGAGGATCGAAGGAAGGCTTCCAAGAATCAGATTCTGGCAAGGGTGTGTACAGATATGCCTTTGATATGCATGGTTTGGCTACATATAAAGTTTATAAAATCACAGAGGGTAGTGTTATCTTTTCCACAAGCTGCATATGAGAATCTTCCCAAGTGCAATTACACGTAATATCCCCAAAAGGGTTAGAATGGTGGGGATATAAAAAACGAAAGGCAATTGTAGCTTTGGCAAGATTGGCTAGACAGTTCCTTCAGAGTCACTGTGAGCCATTAGTGCCTGCATTACAGAACCAATCCACAGAAGCCAAGCTTTGGCCACTTAATTAGTACATATGGAGACTGCACTAATATTGAGGGAGCTGAACTAGCAAGGCAAAGCTAAATCAGAAAAAGGGTACTGACATTTCAACCCTAAAAACTAGATGGTTTAATGTTCTATGTCTTAGTTCCCATTTTCAAAAGAATGAAATTTTCCCCGGTAAAAGGATGATGTGGATTCATCTTTTGCCACAAAGTGCTTTTTATAACAAAAGTGAATCCTCTGAATATAGAGAATTTACGTATATGATTAAAGAACAGCTCACCAACAGCGTATGAGGGTTCCTTTTTTTCCAAAGCCTGTTGTACAGGTGTTGTACAAGTGTTGTACACTTATTATTCATCTTATTGATGATAGCCACTCTAACTGGTGTGATTCTGGTTTTTTATTTGCATTTCTCTGATGATTAGTGATGTTGATCATCTTTTCACATGTCTATTGGCCACCTGTATGTCCTCTTTGGAGAAATGTCTATTCATGTCCTCTGCTCATTTTTTAATTGGTTTGTTTGTTTTTTTGTGTTGAGTTGTATAAGCCCTCATACACTGTTGGTGGGAATGCAGATTGGTGCAGCCGCTATGGAAGACAGTGTGGAGATTCCTCAAAAAATTAAGAGTGGAATTACCATATGACCCAGCAATCCCTCTTCTGGGTATCTACCCTAAAAATCTGAAAACATTTATCCATAAAGATATATGTACTCCAATGTTCATTGCAGCTTTATTTAGTGGCCACGACATGAAAACAACCAAAGTGTCCTTTGATGATTGGCTAAAAAAGATGTGGTATATATACACAGTAAAATATTACTTGGCCATAAGAAAAGATGAAATACTGTCATTTGTGACAACATGGATGGATCTTGAGATTATTATACTAAGCAAAATCAGTCAGAGAAAAAAAGTCAAAAACCATATGACCTCACTCATATGTGGGGTACAAAACTGAAAGCAAGAAAGGAACAAGACAAACAAATAAAGAAACAAAAACTCATAGATACACACAACACTTCAGTGGTTACCAGAGGGTGAGTGGGGAGGGGGATAAAACAGGATAAAGGGGGCCAAATACATGGTGATGGAAGGAGAACTGACTCTGGGCGGTGAACACACAATGTGATATACAGATGATGTATTACAGAATTATACACTTGAAACCTATGTAATTTCACTAATCATTGTCACACCAATACATTTTAATTAAAAAAATTGAAAACAGAAAAAAAAGAACAGCTAACACATCTGTGTACTTTATTTCAGTTAGGATATCACCATGTGGACTTTAGAAAAGATGGCAGAACAGACAGACACTGTGCCAACTGCCTCCCAGGATCACACCAAAATTATAAATAATTTATACAACATTCAACCTCAGAAGTCCCTGGAACACTAGATGAACAGAACTTCTAAATGAAGAACTTAAAAAGGAGGCCACGTCAAGTCTGGTAGGATGGGGAAAGACGAGAAAGGGCAAACCCCATGAGGGAAGCCTCAGCCGTGGGAAGCTTCTCCGGTTTGGGGAGAGACCCTCCGGCCCCACACCAAGCTCACCAGCCTCCAGTTCCTTTGCCAGGAAGAGGAGTTCCAAGATAGCTGGCAGTAAATTAGTGAGGACTCTCTTTGCTCAGCTCGGTGAGGCTGAGGGTGGCTAGCCAGTACAGCCAGCACACAAACTTGCTCCCTGGTGAACATTCACATGGTTCCTGGTGGAGGGAGTAGCTGCGGTGAGCGGGGCCCAGGAGCCTGTGGGGATGGACTGAACCAAGCGTCATTGGCATGGGAGCTGGAGGTTTTGGGACTATTGTTCCCCTGGTGTGGAGCTTGCACGCGAGAGGAGTACAGGAGGGCGCCATTTTGTCAGAGTTGGGCCCTCCCACAGAGGGTCAGCTCCTGGACTGCATTGGTTTGGTGGAATTGGCGCAGGAGTGTGTGTGTGCACGCGCACGCATGCAGCCTTGGATCCCCACCCTCCGCCCTGCTTGTGCGGCGTTGCAAGGGAAACGCCTGGCGGGCACGCTCTGGCTCCAAAAGTCTGCCTATTGAGACACAGGAGTGAGCGAGCCGCCTCAGGTCCCTGCTCTCCGCACTGCGCTTGCAGAGTTGGCAGGCTGGTGATTGGTTGTCGGGCTGCTCGGCCTGATCTGCGAGCAGCTGATTGGGACAGGCTGAGACTGGGAGTTTTCCTGGGAGTGTTGGGCCGTGAGCTGTGTGCCTGGGTGATCCAGCCTGGGCTCTCCTGGTGATCTATCTAATACATCAAAGCAATCACAGAGCGACAGCCAGAATGAGGAAACAAAGAAACATGTCACAAGTAAAAGATCAGAACAAACCTCTGGAAATGGAACTAAATGAAACAGAGGGATCCAACCTTTCAGAGACAGAGTTTAGAACACTGATGATAAGAATGTTTAACGAACTTAGTGAGGACATAAGGAAGGATAGAGAAATCATAAAAAACAACCAGTTAGAACTAAAGAATACAACAACTGAGATGAAGAACACACTGAAAGGAATCACCAGTGAAGTACATGAAGCAGAGGAGCAGATCAGCGATTTAGAAGACAAAATAGCAGAAATCAACCAGTTGGAACCACAAAAAGACAAAAGAATATAAAACAATGAAAATAGTTTAAGAGACCTCTTAAAATAGTTTAAAAATTAAACACAACAACTTCTCATGATAGGAATACCAGAAGTAGAAGAGAAGAAACAAGGGGTCAAGAATGTATTTGAAAAAATCATGACTGAAAACTTCCCTACCCTGGTGAAGGAAATCAACATACAAGCCCAGGGAATGCAGAGAATTCCAGACAAGCTGAATCCAAACAGGCCCACACCAAGACACATCATAGTTAAAATGGCAAAGGTTAAAGACAGAGACAGAATCCTAAAAGCCACAAGAGAAAGACAGCAGTTTACATACAAAGGAACTCCTATTAGACTAACAGCTGACTTGTCTACAGAAACTCTGCAGGCCAGAAGGGAGTGGCAGGAGATATTCAAAGTGACACAAAATAAAGGCCTAAACCAAGATTGCTCTACCCAACACAGCTATCATTTAAAATTGAAGGAGAAACAAAAAGCTTCTCAGAAAAGAATAAGCTTAAGGAGTTCATTACCACCAAGCCAGCATTGCAAGAAATCTTAAAAGGGCTTTTTTTAATAGAAGAAAAGCGTAAACAAGCTAACCTAGGAAGACCGGGAATACAAATAACAAAATGGCAATACATAAGCACTTATCAATAATTATTTTAAATGTGAATGGGCTAAATGCTCCAATCAAAAGACAGAGAGTGGCTGAGTGAATAAGAAAATAGGACCCATGTATATGCATTTTACAGATGGAATAAGATATCTCATGCAAATGGAAATGAGAAAAAAAGCTGGAGTAGCAGTACTTATTTTGGACAAAATAGACTTTAAAATGACTACAATAAAAGACAAAGAAGGGCACTATAACAGTAATAAACATCTATGCACCCAACATAATAGCTCCTAATTATATAAAACAGATTTTGACAGATATAAAGACAGAGATCAACAGTAACACTATCATAGTAGGGAACTTCAACACCCCGCTGTCACCAATGGACAGATCCTCTTGACAGAAAATCAACATGGAGAGTGGCCTTAAATGTCACTTTAGACCAGCTGAATTTCATCGATATTTTTAGAGCATTTCATTGCGAAACAATAGAATATACATTCTTCTCAAGTGCACATGGGACATTTTCCAAGATAGACCACATGTTAGGCCACAAAACAAGTCTCAGTAAATTTAAGAAGATTGAAGTCCTATTAAGCAGAAATAATGGAGAAACTGATGGTTGCTGGCTGGGAGGGGTTGGGGATGACGGAGAGGGGGAAGGTTTTGGACAGCGTAGGTGAAGTGACTACAATGTTGCTGCAGGGATATGGGGGGCAGTTCTGGGAATGTAATTGACAATGTTGTGAATTCTTTGTAGGGTGTCAGATTGTCACGTGTCTTGTTGGGGAGACAGCTTTGAGGATGGGGTAGAGGATGATTGAGGGCAGGCCGAGTGACATGGTGGTTAAGCGCTGGCTTGGGAAGCCAGTGGCCCCAGTTCAGGTCCCACATATGAGGGCCAGTGACACTGCCCTCAAAAAAAGATTGTGAAACGTGATTGAACGTATACATATAGTCATGGGATGAGGAGTACAGTGTGGGAGTGGGGTCAGGGGAGTTTTAATAGATGTTATGATATGGGGGGAAATGGGGCTGTGGATTGGGGGAGGGGTGTTGTCACTTTGAGGGAAAAAAAGTGTAACTATTGCACTGTTGTAAAAAATTTAAAAAAAGATATTAACATGTCAGTCCCTTTCAGCAAATGCTCCTCAATAAAGGTGAGCCATCGGGAAATTCTGAGTAATGTCTAGTACTTGACAAGTGGCTTTGGAATGGAGGTTAGTTACTTAATATCTAATGTCCTGTGTGCATTTACGACCTTTTACAGACAGACTAAATGCAAACCTATTGGTCCCTCAAATGGGACCTTTAAAAATAAACCTGATATTTATGGAAGAAGAGAGAGAAGGTTCCAAGTAGAAGTGACAGAATGAGGAAAGGAATAGAGTAATGAGATATTAAAAAGGTCCAGCCAACCTTGCCATTTTTTCATATGGTTCAGTTGTTTCCTATTACATATATAATGGCAGGGACACACTCATGCTCAGCACTGGATAATGATGAAATAGAAATGGAAAAACTGTATGTTTATATACAATCTTCAAAAAATTTTAGGAGCTTATACAGATGCATAAGATACATATTTCTTCAAAGGACTCAGAAGAGTCTGACAAAGTCTGCCTCTGCTTTAACAATACAATCCTTCCACAGCATTTTGTTTTAAACTGTTATAAATCCAACTGAATTTTATTGTAATTACTTACATGTATCTTTCCTATAGCAAAAGACAGTCCACATCTCCAGATATGGACTACATCTTATTTATCTCCATCTTTTTAATGCCTAGACCATTTTTGCTGAATGAATTAGAGAATAAATAATGTCATTTGTCCCATCTTTATAAAGGGGAAACTGAGGCATCATTCATTTAAGAGACTTCCCCTAAAGCATGCAATGAGATAATAGATTTTCAGGATAGTAATGTTTTAACTAGTAAAATACAAGAAAGAGGGCAAGGTTCCACTGTTAACTCGTAAAGTTGCCGTAGCCCAGTTGCTTTGCCTAGCTAGACAGTGATTTCCATTTTTGTAAAATAGGACCATTTGGTACTTGAGAAGACCTAGCCTTTTAGTTCCTTATTCTGTCTGGATGAAAATGTGTCTGGCTACTCGATGTATCATTACCATTCAAACATAGGGGATTCACAAAAAATAGAGGCCAAGACCCAGTCTTATCTATCTTGGAATAAAATTCAGGGTCTCAGAACATAACAGTGATGTCCTTGTTTCAACTCTCACTGGCAAAACTAATTCTTTTCTAAGGACTCAGTACAGATGTTTATAGCTCATTTTGTTTTGGAGAGAAAATAACTCACTTAATGGTGTTTCTCTGTCTATAAAACTAGAATGAAGTGCATAGACTAGTTTATTGTACAAAGGTCCTGTTTTATTAAGGTTAGAACTTAAGGTAGAGAAATGTCACTCAAATTTGTAAGTTTACTCAGAGACTATATTCATTTGTCATTTCTATTATGTAATAATAACCTAGCAAATTCCAACAAATAAACAGACTAAAGCCCTTGGAGTTTAACCAAAATGGCCATATGTCTGTGTTATAAATGAGCTTATTTTTGCCATTGAGGTGACACTGAGTGTCCCACATGGTAGAGCTTGAAACTATGGTTCGTCTGTACTGCTTAGACACTGGTAGAGGATGAAAGAAAATAAAAACAAACAGGGAGAAAATTGGGGGCGGGAAAGGCTTCATGGAGAAGTTAGGCCCGGAGGTGGCAAGAGGCAGCATCTGCTTTAAGAAATGTTATACACATGAAGCCCATTGTAGAGCTCTGTTAAATGGCTAATCTTGTTCTTCAGCCTTATTTATTAAAAGCTAGCGAGTACCCTGGACCACTACTGATTCCAGATCTTATAATATACCAATCTTGGTAGGGGTCATATGCAAAAGAGACAACTTTCATTCTTGTACTTTGCTTTCCATCCTTTTAAATCCTCTACTTCTGGATCTTAAGCAATTACAAATTACAAATACCCAGGGCCATTGTATTGTCACAGTACCAGTCTTCTAAACAAAAGGCATGGGCAGCAGGCTGTCTGGATGTCTTTGTGTCAGTGTTTGGCTCTACTCCAAGGCACATTTTCTAATTCTATCTATCAGGGGCAGAGATCTGTGAGCAAATATTGCACTTCATCAAACAAGATGTAAGGTCTTCCCTTTAGGGAGCTTCTTATCTAAATAAGACTAAAAGGAGCCCTAGGAATTGATAAACATTTCATCTGGCTGCTTTCCCTGAAGATACCAGAACCAGGGCTTTCTGAGGAGGGAAACGAAGAAGAAAAGGATATCTTAAAACATGGGTAAGGTAAGGAAAAGACATGAGAGTATGATGTCATTAAAACTCACTGCAGTCTTCAAGTTGCTTCTTAAGAGAGACAGATTGACTGGGTGAGAGAAAAGCGACATAAGATTTCAAAATGACCTATGCATTACCACTTGGAGCTCTTGCAGTAGCTTGGAAAGTATGGGATAAGAATAGAGCTAGTGAAACAGCTGTCATAGGCATTGTCCTATTTGAAGAATAGTCATGCCATCTCTGCTGTCACTACTGGCTTGCTAATCAGAGGAAGTCAAGCATATTTATGGAACATTTCAGTATGAACATCTTCAGCAAGTCCTTGGAGATATTGGAATAATTTATTAACAGGTCACATTTGAGAAAGCAATTGACAAGAAAGAAAAGGAGGAAATCATCAAATACAATTGCAAATAAACATTTATTGCATTAGGCTTGAAATCCATTTCTCTTTCAAGGCAATTATCCTTGAATAAATGGGTTACTGAATAAATAAAGCCATTATTATAAGTCTATTCTTCCTATAGACTTTTTTCATGAGAGCAAATTATTGTGAATGTTGGTCATAATTCATTATCTACATAGAAATTTGAATACTATAGATATTATCAGGCAAATTTATTCTCATAAATAAATGTATCAAATTACATACAGATAGCTTAGGGAACAAGAGGCAAGTCATGGACAGCTGGAATAAGTTTGCCTTATTAATATAGTTCTTTTCAACATATATTTTAAATACCGTAGAGCACATTGTCATCTGTGTATATTCTACTAAAAAACTGCAGTTTCCATGAATGTCAGTCACTTAGAGTTGCTCAGTTAGTTGGAGACTGCTTAATTTCCAAGCCACTGGTAAGGTACACTCTCTCATTAGGTTGACTCTTCCTTTTGTTGGTGCAAGTATCAATTAATGAACCTTTAGCACATTCTGGTAAAACGTTCTTGCCAATGAAACTGAAACATGGCACAGAAATTCAATACAAGCTGTACGGCAGTGCTATGGCACTGGGATGTAGCTGATAATAAGTTACACACACCAATAACCTACGAGAGAGTGTACTTTGTGCCTTTCCTTGCGTTTTGGGTTAAGGGTTGGGGGATAGGGGTATGGGGAGGTGCACTCTTTAAGGAATGGCTCTTCTCATAGAATTAACACTGGCAGCCTGCCCCATCCAATTACCAGACAGTGAGTGACCTTGGGAGCTGGACACTGTGCCCTGTCCTCCTGCTAGCTTTACCTGCATCAGGCCTCTCCAAGAGGCCCAGCAGACTCAGAGAATTAAGGAATCAAATGCCTCATTTGGCTTAAGAACTCAGTTAATGCACCCAAGTCATGATTTCAATGGTCACAGTATCCAGTCAGCTGTTTTGTGCCAGAAATCACAATTAAACTCATAATCCTCCTTGATAGCAATGACAATGTGTTCCACATGTCACAAGGAGAATCAGATGAAAGAATGTGTATAACAACACCGTCTTCTATGAAAACGTACCAACACATATTTACTGTGTACGCTATGGTTTTTCGATTTGCAGGCTCATCATTCATAAAGGTATTTCCTTCTTTCACGGTCCTCAGGCCTAGTCTGAAAGTCAAATGCTACCAGGCTCACATAGGGCTTGGATTTCATGGCCTAAGGAAGGTTTTCAGACAAGTATGGCTAATTTGAAAAACATGTTGTAGTACATTATTTTGTTTTATTATTTTACTTTGAACTAGAACTTTGAAAATGTTTAAAGCTAAGGATGTGTTTCCCTTTTTTATATTATTATTTTCAGATGCACAAAACAACATAATCATTAGATATTTATATATATCACAAATTGATAACCCAAACAAGTCTACTACCCATTTGATACCATACACAGCTATTACAATATACCTGACTATATTCCTTATGTTATACTTTACATCTTATATAAAAATACATATTTTTTTAATTACAGTTGACATTCAGTATTAATTTATATTAGTTTCAGGTATATAGCACAATGGTTAGGAATTAATATAATTTATGAAATGATCCCCAATAAACTTAGTGCCAAGCTGTCACAATACACTGAGAAGTTTTTAAAACATTCTTGACTATATTCCCCACACTATATTTCACATCCATATTACTATTTTATGACTGTTAATTTATACTTCCTAATCCTTTCACCATTCTCACCCATCAGCCAACCTCCCTACCATCTAGCCACAATCAGTTGTTCTCTGTATCTTTCAGTCTGTTTTGTTTCATTTATTTTGTTCTTTAGATTCCACATGTAAGTGAGATCATATAGTATTTGTCTTTCTCAGCTTGACTTATATCACACAGCATAATGAACTTTAGGCCACACATATTGTTGGAAATGATAAAATTTCATTTTTTTTTAGGGCAGTGTTACTGGCCCTCATATGTGGGACTGGAACCGGGGCTGCTGGCTTCCCAAGCCAGCACTTCACCACCGTGCCACTCGGCTGGCCCTAAAATTTCATTTTTTTTATCGCAGATTAATAATCCATTGTATAAATGCATCACAATTTCTTTATCCAATCATCTATTGATGGGCATTTCAGTTGTTTCCATATCTTGGCTATTGTGAATAGTGCTGCAGTAAACATAGGGGTGCATATATCTTTTCTAATTAGTATTTTAGATTTCTTTGAATAAATACACAGAAATGGAATTGCTGGGTCATAAGGTAATGATATTTTTAATTTTTTGAGGAACCTCCATACTGTTTTCCACAGTGGCTGCATCAATTTGAAATCCCACCAACATTGCACAAGGATTCCCTTTTTTCCACATCCTCACTAACATTTGTTGTTTGTTGATTTATTGATGATAGACATTCTGACAGGAGGGAGGTGTTATCTCATTGCGGTTTCTTTTGCATTTTTCTGATGATTAGTGATGTTGAGCATCTTTTCATATGTCTATTGGCCATCTGTAGGTCCTCATTGGAGAAATGTCTCATCAGGTCCTCTACCAATTTGTAGATCAGATTGTTTCTTTCATGTTGAGATGTATGAGTTTTTTATAAATATTGGATATTAACCTCTTATCTAATATATCATTAACAAGTATCTTCTCTCATTCAGTAGGATGTCTTTTTGTTAAGTTGATGGTTTCTGTTGCTGTGGAAAAAACTTTTTAATTTGTAGTAGTTCCAATCATTTATTTTTTTCCTTTTGTTTCCTTTGCCCAAGGAGATATTTCAATAAAAAACATTACTAAGGGTAATGTTTGAGTGTTTACAGCCTATATTTTCTACTGGGAGGTTTATGGTTTCAGGTCTTACATTTAAGTCTTAAGTTCATTTTTTTTTAAGATTTTATTGGGAAATTGGAGGAGGGGAACAGCGTTGGGGAATTGGGGAAGGGGAACAGACAAGTTGCTGTTTCTTTTTTGTTCTTCATTCTAGTTGCGGAGGACGTTGCTTCACGGGCCCTTGGTGGTATTGTCATTGTGCTCTTCCCAGATGAGTCAGATCGGTCGCCGGCCTCTGGATGATCAGTCACTGTGGCTATTGGCAGCTCACACTGGCTGCCAGCCACTCAGGCTGGCTGCCGGCCACTCACTATAGCCTATGGCAGCCCACTGCAGCAGGGGCTGAAGCCTACACCATCATAGAGGGCAGTGTCACTGGCCCTCATATGGGGGATCTGAACCAGGGCCGCTGGCATACCAAGCCAGCTCTTAACCAATGCACCACTCAGCCGGCCCTTAAATTAATTTTTAATTTATTCTTGTATATGGTGTAAGAAGGCAGTCCAATTTCATTATTTTGCATGTGTCTGTCCAGCACCATAAAGTAGACTGTCTTTACCTTAGTGTAAGTTCTTGCTTGTTTGTTAAGATTAAATGACCAAATAGGCATGAGATTATTTCTGGGATTTTCATTCTGTTCCATTGATCAATGTGTCTGTTTTTATGTCAATACCATGCTGTTTTGATTACTATGGCTTTGTAGTATAATTTGATATCAGGTAGCATGATACCTCCAGCTTTGTTCTTTTTCAGGACTGCTGTGGCTATTCAGGGTCTCTTAGAGTTCCATGAAAATGTTAGGATTATTTGTACTAGTACTGTGAAAAAATGCCATTGGTGTTAAGATAGAGATAGCATTTAATCTATAGATTTCTTTGGGTAATATGGACACTATATCAATTCTTCCTATCTACGAGCATGGTATACCATTCCATTTATTTGTATCTCCTTGAATTTCTATCCTCGGTGACTTATTTTTTGAGTACCTGTCTTTTACTTTCTTGGTTAAATTTATTCCTAAGATTTTGTTGTTGTTGTTTTGTTTTGTTTTTGAGGACAGTGTCATTGGCCCTCATATGTGGGACCTGAACCGGGGCCGCTGGCTTCCCAAGCCAGTGCTTAACCACTGCACCACTCGGCTGGACCTTGTTGTTGTTTTTAGATGCAATTGTAAATGGGATTGTTTTCTTAATTTCTTTTTCAGATAGTTTGTTATTGATATATAAATGTGCAACTAATTTCTGAATATTAATTTTGTAACCTGCTTCTTTTCTTAATTCATTGATCAGTTCTAATAGTATTTTGGGAAATCTTTGAGCTTCTTTATATATAATATCATGTCATCTGAAAATAATGACAGCTTTACTTCTTCGTTTGCCATTTTGATGCCTTTTATTTATTTTCTTATCTGATTGCTGTGCTTTCTATTATCATTACTCTGTTGAATGAAAGTGGTGAAACTGAGCATCCTTGTCTCGTTGCTGAACCTAAGAATGCTTTTAGCTTTTCCCCATTTAGTATATTAGCTGTGGGTTTGTCATATATGACTTTTATTATATGAGACATGTTCCCTCTATTCCCACTTTGCTGAGTGTTTTTATCATAAATAAATGCTGGATTTTTTCAAATGCTTTTTCTGCATCTATTGATATGAGCAAATATTTTTCATTTTGTTATATGGTGTACCACATTAATTGATTTGCAGATACTGAACCAACCTTGCATACCAGGAATGAATCCCACTTGATCATGGCATATGATCTTTTTAATTTATTTTTTAATTTGGTTTGCTAATATGTTGTTCAGTATTTTTGCATCTGTGTTCTTTAGGGATATTGGCACAATTTTATTTTTGGTAATGTCTTTGCTGGTTTTGGAATCATGGTAATGGTGGCCTTGATAAATGAGCTTGGGAGCCTTCTCTCCTTTTGGATTTTTTGGAAAAGTTTGAGAAGAGGTGTTAATTCTTTTTTGGAAGATTGGTAAAATTCACATGTGAAGCCATCTGGTCCAGGAGTTTTGTTTGTTTGGAGCTTGTTGATTACTTATTTGATTTTGTAGGCAGTAATGGGTCTTTTCAGATTTTCTGTTTCTTCTTGTTCAGCCTTAGAAGATTGTATGCACCTAGGAATTTATTCATTTCATCCAGAGTCTCTAATTTGTTGGCATACAGTTGCTCATAGTATTTTTAAAATTTTCTTTGTGTTTCAGTGGTGTCCACTGTCACTTTTCCCTGTTCATTTCTGATTTTATTTATTTGGTTCTTCTCTTTTTTTATTTATAAAACTGATTAAAAGTTTGTCAGTTTTTCTTATCTTAAAAAAAATCTCTTGGGCCGGCAGAGTGGCACATTGGTTAAGAGCTAGCTTGGGACGCCAGTGTTCCCAGTTCAGATCCCACATATGAGGGCTAGTGACACTGCCCTCTATAGCTAAGATGGTGAAAAACAGCTTGACCTGGAGCTGGGCTGCATGAGTCCCGGCGACTGGCGTAGCTGCAGCCCCTGCTGCAGTGGGTTGCCATAGGCTATAGTGAGTGGCCGGCAGCCAGCGTAAATGGCTGGCAGCCAGTGTGAGCTGCCAAGAGCCGCTGTAAGTGGCCGTTCAAAGCCCACTGACTGATCTGCCTCACCTGGGAAGAGTGCAATGATGATACCAACATGGGCCAGTGAAGCAACGTGCTCCACAACTAGACTGAATAACAAAAGGACACCAACTTTTCTGTTCCCCTCCCCTGAATCCGCAACACTGTTCCTGTCCCCCAATTCCCCAATAAAATCTTTTAAAAAATAGCTCTTGATTTCATTGATCTTTTGTATTTTTTTAGTATCTATTTCATTTATTTCTTCTGTGATCTCTATTATTTCCTTCCTTCTACTCATTTTAGGCTTTGTTTACTATTCTTTTTCCAGCCCGTAAGTGTAAGGTTAAACTGTTTATTTGTGATTTTTCTTGTTTCTTTGGGTAGGCCTGCAATGCTACAAAAATCTGTCTTAGTACTGACTCCACAGCTGACTAATTATGAGGATTGACTGCACCCTCCGTGTATAAGCTGCAGTGTGGGGGCTGACCACTTAGGGGATTTGCCCCCATGGGTTCTTGTGCCTGTTGAGACTACCCTTTGGGTGTGCCACTTGTTGAGCTAACCAAGTAGTTCTCTGGTGTGGTCTGAGGCTGGCCTCTGGGTGTGTTGTTTCTGGTGTCTCTTGGGCATTGCTCCTGTGCAGGCCAATTTCAGCTTTTCCTGTTACTGGCCTACAGCTACTGGTAGATGCCTCAAAGCTATATTTGGCTGGCTGCTGACTGTGCTGGATCTGGAGGCATGCAGGGATGGCCTTACTGTGAACTGAGGCTGGCTTCCACCAGTATTGGGCCTGCAATATCTTAGCTATAGTCCCAGGGCCCCCGAGGCCTGTTGCCACCTGCCAGCTGCCCATAAGGTTCTGCAATTGAAAGAGCCTCCTTTGGTGTTTAGGTTGGGCTGGTTGACCGATTGTTGAGAGTGCCTTCAGCAATGCAACACTAACTGGGTGGGGTGGGGTCTCAAGGAATCGTGAGGCATGGCCATTGTTTTTAAAAGGTTAATGCAGATTCAGATCTTGTTCCAGTGCCTGTTCTGTGACCACTTCGCAATATGCCCTGAGAACACTGTAGCCAGCCACTGCTTGCCTTAAGTATGCAACCTGATAGCTAACCTGATAGCTACCCAAGTAAAGCTGTAGCACAGGTTGTGGCTCACTGCCAACCACCCAAAATTCCCCGGGCTGCTGTAAAAGGCTTCTGCATCTATTGGGCTGTGCTGGCATCTCAGTAGCCAAGAGTGGCCCAGGAAATGCAGTACTATTTGGGGTGGGGATCCAGATGTCACCATGGTGGTGCACCCAAACAGATTTTAGCTGACCAATGTACTCAGATTTGGCCCTTTGGGGAGGGTTCAACATAGAAAAGATGGTGACCTCCTATACACTACACATGAGGCAGGCTCCACACAGGGATAATGGCTGCTGTCCCTCTATGCCTTACCTCACAGCCACACAACTTGGTCTTTCCCCATATATCTCTGGCACCTCTTGAGTTGCCACCCCCTCCACTGTGGCAACTCAGGTGAATTTTTTGCGAGTGGGTCTGTGTGGGGACCCTGTAAGAGGGCATCTGGATTTCCAGCCTCCTTCTACCTCACCAGGACAAGCAGAGACTTTTCCTGCCAGATGTTGTAGTAACTCCTCTTTCCAGCACAATACCTCTGGGATGGGCAGATCCTGGTGTTTTCCTGGGACCCCCTCCCTTTTCTGGGAGGACCTCTGCCACTGAGGTGTCCCTCCCAGTGTTCAACACTATTAGCCTATTTGCAGTCAGCCGGTTTCATGTCTCCCCACTACCAGTCTCAATGGGGCCTCCTCTTCTTTATATCCTTAGTTATAGGGGTTCTGTTCAGCTAGTATTCAGATGATTCTTGAGGTTGATTGTTCTATAATTTATTTGTAATTTTGGCATGATCCTGGGATGCAGTAGGTATAGCATTTACCTAATGTGCCATCTTGGACCATTCACCCTCCTAAGGATATGTTTTCAATAATTCTTTTAATTATTAAAATTTATAAATATTAAAGAATTTTATATAAAATGTTAAAAACAGTAAATAAAATAATACATAATTTTAAAGGATTATTCATTTAAAAATATAAAAGCCAGGTATTGCTATCACTAATCTTCAATTGCTAAATCTAATTCTAGCTTTCCCTTCAAAAGTGATCTGGCTTAAATAAAAAGGAAAAATCTTGAGTAGGAAGAGATTATGTCAAAAGTATTAAATCATTCAGCAGAAACCCCAGTATAAAATAGCAGGCCAGTAGCATTAAGAATTATATTCATTTTTTCACCCATTCAGCAAATGTTTACTGAACCCCTATCAAGTGCCAGGCACTGCATTATATATTGGGGGTATAGTACTGGAGGACAGACATGATTTCTGCTCTCATAGAACACAGAGTCCAGTGGGGAGATAGTTATTAGACAAATAACCTTCCTGAAAAGTGATCTAAAGGAAGAGGACACGGTGTTTCATGTCTTTCATGAGGTTCATAACACATGTTAATATATCAAAAGCTCTGAGAAGTCCTCCTATAGAGAAACTTTTTTAAATTTTATCTAACCCAGAAAAACTGGGTTCCCCTAATTTTGGAGGTGATTAGTAACAATCTTTCTGAGAAGGCAGCAATTAATCAAAAAGATTAAGGATAAGTAGGAGTAGTAAAGCCAGCAAAAGGACATTCCAGACAGAGGGAATAGAATATGCCCTGAACAAGAATTAGCCTAGAACACTAGAAGAATTGACAGTTTGTCTGAAGCAGAGGGAACCTGGGAAGAGAATGGTTAGCAATGAAGCTGCAGATATTGGCCATGCAGAGCATTATAAGCCCCAGTAAAATGTTAGAATTTTATTCCAAATAAAATTAGGTATTAAAGGACTTTTGGTAAAATAATAGTATGGTGTTATTTTTTTAAAAGATAACTGGCTGCAGCATGGATAATGATTTAGAGAAAAATAAGAAGGAAACCTGAAAGACGAATTAAGAGGCTACTATAATTGTTTTGGTGAAGAATGATGGCGGCTGGGATATGAGTACATTATGGGCACAGTTTTTCAGAGAACAGATATAAACTCACAAGTTGTTTTAGTATTAGGTCTCATGGGATTTCCAGTCAAGATGACAGAGTAGGTAAATGCTGTGTTTGCATCTTCTCTTGACCACATCAAAATTACAGCTAAACTACAGAACATTCATTATTGAGAATCAACTGAAATCTGGCTGAACCCTCAGTCCTGAAACTAAGGATATACAGAGGAAGACACCTAGTAGAATGGCAGGGATGTGGAACAGGCTGGTCTAACACCCATGAGTGGCATTTAAAATCTGGGAGGAATGTCTTAGCTGCAGAGGTCCCCAAGAGGAGCAAGGGGTCCCAGTCCCAGCTTAGGCTCCCACGCCCAGGGTTCCTGTCCTGGGAAAAGGAGGCCTCACAACTTATGACTGAAAATCAGCTGAGATTATGGCCAGGATAACAGGGCTGCTGGAGTCCCTGGAATTCCTTTTAAAAGGCCCATGCACGGACTTACTCACTGACAGACTCACACACTCTGAGCACCAGCACTGGGGCAACAGGTTGAAAGGCATCAGGGATATCTTGGCAGGAACCAAATTGTGTGGCTGCAGGATGAGGGCTGGTGGGGCAGTTTTCTCCCAGACAAGGGTGTTAGCAGAGGCCATTGTTTCCCCATTGAACCCTCCCTCCTCCCGGCTTGCAGATGCAGACAGGTGCTATATTCCATATCAGAATCTCCATCAGTCAAGCTAATCCCATTCACCATGTCCTGGCAATTCCCTGGGAACCCTCCTCCTGAATGTGTGGGCCCACCCAAGCAGCTTCCAGTGGCTTTTCAACACAAACATCCTGTCTTTGCTTATGGTGTGAACTTTCCTAAAATCTATCAAAGGTTCACAAACTCCAAACAAGAAGCATCTGGCCTCAGCATAATCCATAACCCTTGCTGAGAAGCCCTAATCCCAGCATTGGTGGCATCTGGCTTATGTTCAAGGCTTGACCTCTCCCAGGCACCTCCAAGACCAGCGCAGGTGGCAACCATCTGAAGATTGCTTTGTGGCTCATTCCAGGTTGTCCCAGGCAAGTTAAGGCTGTGAGTGAACTTGGCTTGTGGCAGGGCTCCTCCCAGAAGATTCCAGAGCCATCATGCCCCCATAGTCACCTTCGGAACAAGCCAGTGCACTTCCTGGTGGTTGCTGTTGATGACACACCCAAAGGGCAGATTGGTCAGGCAACAGAGCCCTGCTGAAGCAAATCGTGCTCCATAGGGTCAGTCACTGCACAACAGCTCCTCCACTGTATTCAGTCCTCACAACCAGTCCTCACAACCAGGCAGCCTGAGGGACAATCCCTCCCAATGATGTGTAAACAGGAACCAAGGCTCAACTGCAACAGGAGGGCACACAAAACCCACACAAGGTACACACCTGGAGCACTCAGGTCAGGTGATCAGGGAGGCTGTACCACTGCACCCTACAGGGCAACTACTACATAAGGCCACATTACCAAGATGGGAAGACACAGCAGTTCTACCTAATACATCAAAACAAACACAGGGAGGCAGCCAAAATGTGCAGACAAATAAACATATCCCAAATGAAAGAACAGAACAAAGCTCTAGAAAAAGAACTAAACAAAATGGAGACAATCGATCTACCAGATGCAGAGTTCCAAACAATGGTTATAAGGATGCTCAATGATCTCACAGAGAACTTCAGCAAAGAAATAGGAAATATAAAAATGGACATAGAAAACATAAAAAAAAACCAGTTAAAAAATAAAGAATATAATAACTGAAATTAAGAATACATTAGAGGGAATCAACAGTGGATTAGATGAAGCAGAGGATCAAATCAGCAATTTAGAAGTAAAGGTAGCAGACAACACCCAAACAGAACTGTAAAAAGAAACAAGAATTCAAAACAATGAGGATAGTTTAAGGGACCTCTGGGAAAACATCAAGCATAACAATATTTGCTTCATAGGGGTACCAGAAGGAGAAGAGAGAAGAAAGTAGGAATCAAAAGTCTATTTGAAGAAATAATGATGAAAATTTCCCTAATCTGGGAAAGGAAATAGACATACAATTCCAGGCAGTGCAGAGTCCCAAATGAGATTAACCCAAACAGATCCACACCAAGACACATCATAATAAAAATGCCAAAGGTTAAAGACAAAGAGAGCATCTTCAAAGCAGCAAGAGTAAAGCAGTTAGTTACCTACAAGGGAGCTCCCACAAGACTATCAGCTGATTTCTCAACAGAAACTTTGCAGGCCAAAAGGGAGTGGCACAAAATATTCAAAGTGATGAAAATCAAGGACCTACAACAAAGATGATTCTACCCAGCAAAGCTACCATTTAGAATGAAAGCATAGATAAACAGCTTCCAGAAAAAGAAAAATCTAAAGGAGTCTATCACCACCAAACCAGTATTACAAGAAATGTTAAAGGATTCATTTAAGAAGAAGGGGAAAAAAGCTCAAAGTATGAATAATAAAATGGCAATAACTCCATATATATCAACAATTACTTTAAATGTAATGGACTAAATTATCCAATCAAAATGCATAGGGTGGCTGAATGGATAAGAAAACAAGAACCTTACATAGGCTGCCTACAAGAGACTCACTTCAGATCAAAAGATATACACAGACTGAAAGTAAAGAGGTGGGAAAAGACATTTCATGAAAATGGAAATGAAAAAAACAATGAGGTAGCCAGATAGACTTTATACCAGGCAAATCAGACTTTAAAACAAAGGTTGTAACAAGAGATAAAAAAGGATCCAATAATCCAACTTCTGGGTATTTATCCAAGGAAACCCAAAATAGTACTTGGAAGGGACATGTGCATACATCTGATCATCGCAGCATTATTTACCATATCCAAGATAAGGGGGGGTAACCTGGGTGTCCATCCATGGATGACTGGATAAAGAAGAATTGTATATATATATACAATGGAATATTACTGACCCATAAAAATGATTGAAATCTTGCCATCTGCAAGAACATGGATGGACCTAGACAGTATTATGCTGAGTGGAGTAAGTCAGAAGGAGAAAGACAAATGTCATATGATTTCACTTATTTGTGAAATATAAAAGAAAAAATAAATGAACAGACAAAACAGAAACAAACTCATAATTACAAAGAACATTTTGAGGGTTGCATCTGGGAGGGGTTTGGGGGGATGGGTGAATAAGGGTAAGGGATTAAGAAGTACAAAATGGTAGTTACAAAATGATCATGGGGATGTGAAATGCAGTGTGGGAAATATAGTCAATAACACTATAAAAACTATGTATAGTGTCAGATGGGTACTAGATGTATTGGGGATTATTTCATGAATTATATAAATGCCTGACCACTATGCTATATACCTGAAACTAATATAAAGTAATATTGCATGTTAAATATATATATTCATGGAATGTAAAGTGCAGTATAGGGAATATAGTCAATGGTATTGTAATAGCTACAAGGTGTGATAAAATATTATGGTGAATGTTTAAATAAAAAACTTATTATGGTAAGGACACATTGTCATTATTCCCCTTCAAAATTCTCCCCCCCACACTTATAACACACTTATTCCATCATTCTTGCCACTTTCCGAAGCAGTTCTGGTAGTCCTCTTTCGTGAGCGTCTTTAGTTGTGCTGTCGTGGTTGCCTCGATGGCCAGAATCGATTCAAAACATTTATCATTCATAGTCCTTTTGACTTTGGTGAAGAGCCAGAAGTCACACATGCCAGATGCAGTGAATAAGGAGGATGGGGACACACTGTAATGTTTTTATTTTCAGAAATTGCTGCACCAGAAGCATGTGTGACACGGGGCCTTTCTATTGTGATCAACAAATACAGTGAATGCTGCTGCCCAGTGCCATCCAATGAAAAGGCAATGACCTTCAATATAGTAAGCAGTGTGTCGAACCTTAGTAACAGTATGTGACAATTTTCAACTTGTTCAGTGCAGTCTGTCGGGTGTGAGCTATGGTTGACGGAAGGTGTGTTTTATTTTTTATTTTTTATTTTTTTAATTTAATTTAATTTTTTTTTTGAGGGCAGTGTCACTGGCCCTCATATGTGGGACCCAAACCGGGGCTGCTGGCTTCCCAAGCCAGCGCTTAACCACCATGCCACTCAGCCGGCCCCAGAAGGTGTGTTTTAAAGTGTGCCATAAATCATCCTCCATTATGACAATGCTTCATGTCACACATCGCTTCTGGTATATGGCAATTTCTGTCAAATAAAAACATTACAGTGTGTCCTCATCCACCTGAATCACCGGATCTGGCGCCGTGTGACTTCTGGGTCTTCCCCAAAGTCAAAATGATTCAGAACATTGAGGCAGCCACAATAACGGAACTAAAGACACTCATGAAAGAGGACTTTCAGAACTGCCTCAGAAAGTGGCAAGAACAATGGGATAAGTGTCTTGAAGTGTGGGGGGGGGCTTTTGAGAGGGATTAATAGCAATGTATCTTGTACTGTAATAATTTTTTTAAATTTAAATATTAACCCTACTATTTGATCACATCTCATATATACAGTGTCAGATTAGTAGTAGGCTTGTTGGGGTTATCCTTTCGTGAGGTGTGTAAATGTCTAGTCAGTATGTTGTTTTGTACACCTGAAACTAATAATAAAAATAATAATATTTAATAACTGTTTATGGTATCAGATGGGTACTGGATTTATCAGAGCGATCACCTCATGAGTTATATAAATGTCTAATCACTGTGTTGCACATCTGAAACATATAATATTGTAAGTCAACTCTAATTGAAAAATTAAAGTTATTTAAAAAATAAATTACCAATAAAAGAAAAAAAAGATTAGGTCTTGTGGGTTACTGAAGGACAAGACAAGGTCAGGGCAAAGGCAGAACATAGTTCAATTTCCAAGGATAATAAGCATGGATTCCATAAGAAACCCATAAGACAACATGTCCCAAAGGGTATTCCATATCTTCAGATGTCCTCTAGGACAAAAAAGAGTGTCCATGTTCCCACACACTTGGAAAAGCAGCATACTCTAAATCCCTCTTGGAGTTCATAACATGAATTAGTATATTGAAGGCTCTGATAAATCCTGAAGTAAAGAAAACTTTCTTTAACCCAGTATTTTCAAACTTGTTTTGCCCATAGAATCTTCTGTTTTATGTAACACCTATTTCAGGGTTGTTGTGAGCATTAAAGATGATCCTATGTATTAAGTGCTCAGCAAAGGATCTGGCACATAATAAACACTGATTGAATGTTTGCTGTAGTAGTCGTTAAAATTATTTTTGTTGCTTCCAGGAAAAAGTTATAACATCTAGGAGCATTTAAAAAGCATTGATTGCTCTAAATCTTTGAGAACTTTGAATTTTGCACTGGGATAGTTCAGGCTCAACTGTTCAGTTCTGCCTTGCCTGATCAGCAGCTCTGAGAGTGTGTTTTGTGTCAGCCAGCAGGGCTCCGTCCTCAGTATGAACAGAAAAACTCACAGAAATACAGGATTGAGGAGACCCTTGAAGACCAGCCCACACTTCCCCAAAAACTCCAGGCCATGGATGTTCGAAGCTCAGAGTAAGCCAACATATTCTAAAATGTTCAGCCGAACTTGAAGTTCTTCCTAGATCAATAGGTTTTTAAATGGGATGCCACTCTTGGGGAATCCCTTAGTGCCAAAACAAAAAGTACATTCCCTTAACTCTTTTTACAGCATTAAAAGGATACGAAAGATACAAACTTCCAGTTATAAAATGAATGAATCACGGGGTTGTAACATACAGTATGGTGACTATAGTTAATAATACTGTATTGCATACTTGAAAATTGCTAATAGAGTAAACCTTAAAAGTTCTCATCACAAGAAAAAAATTGTAACTATGTATGGTGACGGATGTTCACTAGACTTATCACTGTGATCATTTTGTAATATATGCAAATATTGAATCATTATGTTGTATGCCTGAAACTAATATAATGTTGTATGTCAGTTATACCTCAATAAAAAATAAATTAAAGAAATAAAACTAAATTTTCCTTTTAAAAAGCATTTCCTAATATCCTACATAAAATGTGATAAGCTTTCAAGTTATGCTTTAAAGACTTCTACTTGCCAAGAGTGAAAAATAAGGTCAGTATTTATATGTATGCTCAGTTACAAATTATTCCTCTGGGTAAATAATCTTTCATGAAATGACATAATTATCTCATGACACCTTTAGCACTGAAGAAAACTACAGATGACCACTGGTTATGGAAAAGGAGAGAAGTGAAATGAGAGAAATAACAGAACTTACTGCCTAGTGCTACCCTTTAAACTTAAATACACAAAATGTTTTCTCTGTCCACAAGAGCAAAACCAAAGGCACCTCCTTGGGGCTGCTGTCACTTTCATTTTGTCTACAATAACTAAGAAAATTTTGTTCTAAGCAATATAACAACAGCAGTAACAACTGCCATCTATTGAGCACAACATACCAAAGCCCTGTGAAGCTGCTCTTTCTACATATTTTTTCCAATTCTTACCGTAACTTTATATAGGTCATTTTATTTAACAGATAAAGCACTAGTGATTTAGTAATGCACTCAAGGTTTCATAGTTACCTATTGCATATATTCGATTTAAACCCAGATGGATATGGCTGCAGAGCAAGACTTTTTTCTATATACCTCTTGCTAAGTGGCAGAACAGGTGCCTACATTAGAGAGAAACAATGCATGTATATTGCAAAGGTGCCAATGGATAAAATCATATCTTAGAGCAAGAAGAGAACAAATTTTAATGACTAAGCTTGAATTGAACAGGAAAAATTTCCAACTGCTCAGTGAGTCATGAAATCTTCTTGAAAGAAGATTGGGGGTAAAATCTGAGTGGATTTTCAAGATTACTTCATTTCTGTCAACTAAAGGAATCAGAAGGAAATGGCCTTTTCCCTCTTGCATGTGTCAGAAAAACAAGTGTTCAATTCATATTTTTAAAATAAATAAACCTTGAAGCTTGAATTCCATACAGTAATTATTAACCCTATATATAATTTCTGTGTTTTTGCCTTTCTTCTTCTCTCTTCTTCTGCTCACTTTTCAATAGTTTTAAATGGTTTTGAGCCAAAGAATGCTGATCTTTGAGATGAAAGGGAAAATAGAAGCTATTTTGGCTGCCCAAGCTGAGAATCTATAACTCCAGACACAGTGCTACCCTAGCTTTTTGAACAAATCAGAGTGTGGAAGCTGTGTTGTCAGGTGAACACTGAATGCAATCCACCCCTATAGGAAGTCCAAGATGCATTTTATTAAAGCAAAACAAAATAATTTTGGTGAGTCTCTCTTCCATGCTTGGAGACCCAACATTTGATGCTTTCTAAATGAACAATGTCACAATTGCTGCTCTGCCGACCACCCCTGTTGGCAAGTTTTCAATAAGAATCCTGAAGCATTTGCTGTTTTGTTCCCATAAGACTAAGCCAAAGAGGGAGCTCTTCAGATAACCCTGAAGATCAAGGAAAAGCACCACTCACACTTTGGTATTTTCTAGTAGACTTCCAACTAACTTAATGGGAGGCTTTATTAGCACTGTACAGTGTTCCTGCAGGAGAAGACTGGAACTAGTAACAGGATATATGTAAGGGCTTGTGGAAAGCTGAGGCTGGTAACCCTCACCTCTGCCATCAATTTACCATGTAAGCTTGGGCCAACTCACAAGTTCCTTCTTGAGCCTCTGGCTCCTCACCTGTGAAGCTGGAATGAAAGCAGTGACCATCCACATGACCCCTAACCACTGGACAAATGCAAAATGCTATGCACATTGTTATTACTAAAATAACTAAATAGTAATAATAAACTCTAAGAAAAAAAGCAGGTCATTTCCAGTCATTTCCACTGATAATCCATCACATTTTTAATCACAGAACAGTGAGTGTTTGAAAATAAAACACACATTTCAGACCAGAGAGTATTTCTCCACTTCCTGGTCCATCTCTAGAGTATGACACGTTTTCCTGGCAGCCTATTAAGAGCCCTAATCATGCTTCTTATAGTGAAGGATCAATCATCTTAGAAAGGATGAGAGATAATAAAATGATAAAATGTATACTTTAGGGGTCACTCTGTTACTTGGATCAATTTAGCTTTCAGTGTATATGCATGCAATCACCTATAGGAAGTTCAGATCTAGGCCTTGGGAGGGACTGTATAGGGGAAGAGGGTGTGTTAACAGAGCTGCATATAGTCCTGCCCAGAACTATTTAACCCCTACCACAATCTCCACAGGAAGGAAAATCAGCTTTTTCTTCTACTACTGGGCTCATAATTTCCACATCTTTAACCTAAAACGACTACTAAGTTGATCCAAGTAGAGGCAGCCAAGTGGCCAACAAGATAGTCCCTTAACAGCAATTGATCAGATTGTCACATGGTCAGTTCAATTCAATCAGCAACAACAAAAGCCAATAATATTGATCTATGAAACGGTAGACAGAATCATTTCTACCACCTTAATGACTAAATTACATCTACTATACACTCTCAGTGAATATAGTTTTCAAACAAAATCTTTCAGGGAAGCACAGCATATCAAACAAATAAAAGTAAAGCTGCTGTGGCTAAAGTGGGGATGAACCCAGGGTCCCCCTTATTCTGCCTCTCTCTGATCCGTGTTAGTCCCTTGGTCACCTCCAATGAAGCCCTAGGAATGCAATGCACAGAACACAATTTGAAAACAATTTGGACATAGCCCAAACCCCTCATTATATTTTAAATAGGAACACGAAGGCCCAGAGAGGGAAAGTGGCAACCACGGTCCCATAGATGGTGAGCAATACTCCCAGGACTAGAATCTAGTTGTCCAGATTCCTTGCCTAGCACTTGACCCTATATGGATTCTTCATGTGTGCTCAGGTAGGTCAGGTCTCTGTCCCCTAGGTATAGCTCTTCTGGGAAGGGAGGAAAGTGGGCAGGATTGTACACTGGGGTAGCACGTGGGAAATGACGATACGACGGAGTGAAGTGCACATCAGGTGAAAGCTGACTATGCAGCAGAGTATTTATTTTCCACAGATCTGATCTCTCCTTACCAAGGCACAGCTAGCTCCTTACAGAAGCAACACCAGGACAAACAACTCCACACTGTGCTTTGCATTTAGCAGTTACAAGAACAAGAAACAGACATATTTGAATTTGGTACAAAATGCAAAGACAGCCTTAAAAACGGAACCTTTTTAAATATTTGAGAAGACAGGACAACCTTTATATATTTATTTATACAAAACTCTCACTTAACTGGAATCCCAACGATCAGAATGCTCGAACAACCAGATTACTTCCACTCCCTACCCACCTAGTTTTGAATACTTATTAGCATTTATCATAATAACTTTGAGATGTTGTAACTTCTGGCAGGGTCTTCTAAACCCCTAAATATATTCATATACTCATTAATTCAATGAATATTTATTGGGTGTCTACTATTTATTTATTAGGCCCTGACCAGGTACTGACCAGGTACTAGGAAAACTAAGCTATTCTTCGGAGTCCAAAGACAATTTTCCTAAAATGATATATGAATAGTCAGCTGAAATATGAATATTAGAATGACAGAAATTGTACTTAGGGCATTAGACAAAAAGGACTCTATGGGATTTCAAGAGATAATATTCCATGATTCTAGGATTCTATTTTGTTAATTGAGTATATATGTATGATATAAAAATGAGACTATTTTGAATTTCAAATTTTGAATGAGAGGAGCCGGCTGAGTGGCTCAGTTGGTTAAGAGCTCGCTCAAGAGTGCAAGCTGAGCTCTGAGCAATGGCGGTTCGATGCCAGCCTGAGCTGACTTGCTGTTGAGCTGCCAACAGGCAGGATGGCTCAGCTAAAAAAAAAAAAAAATTGAATAGTATTTGCCTTTAGTCACCAAAGTAGTAAGCAGCCATTGATTCTACCCACTAGCAGTGTTTTAGGCTCTATTATAGTTTTTTTTAATTTCTCTTTTAATTGTGCCTCTATATCCAGTATGGTTGCAAACCAAAGGAACACCCTATTGCTTTATAGTTGTAACATGATTTTCGCTAAAAATGCACTACCACACTGATCTAGTTAGTTAAGATAACTAGATGTGGATGCAAACGTATGTTGACTATTTTAAAGAAGCAACTTACTCTTATTTTCTTTTGGGGGGTTTCATAGAAGAAGCATTTATTATGAGAGCACTGGTGGTCTGAGAAGGCAGCATAGACAGGGAGACACCAAGAGTCCCATGACCTGCAGGAGAGTCTGTCATTCCTGGTTAACACCTGCAAAAACTGCCTTCGCAACTTACACTTAAAGGTTAGGTGAAAACTGTAGTTATTAATATTATGCCATTGGTTCTGAAGGAAATTCTCAAACAGTAAGTGCAAAAATATTTTGAGTGCTGAAAGCAAAATTGAAATTATTATATAGGCTCATAGGTGATGAAGCTGAAAATTACAATGCCCACTTAGATATTTAAGGATGCCCACTCAAAAAGGGACTTTTTTCCTTCTAGCCTGATTCTTCTCCAAGGGTGACATGTGCCCAAAACATAATTAATAATGATGATGAAAAGCCCAAGATGAAAGGCAAATCAGCAAAATAAAAACAAAAATCCTATCAGCCTTGGTGTACCATAGAATCAGGATTTTAAGCCCAAAGGTAGAAACTTAGAATTTGAAGGAAACACAAGAAATGATTTGGTTGAGGCCACTGCATTAGGTAGTGAATCTCTAACCTACACTGAACATGATTTTCTTAATTTAAAAGAAATTTCGTCAAATGTCAACCTAAATCTTAAACCATCCACTCCTCTTTGAATAAAGAAAACAACTCTTCTTCATCAGAAATACCTCATTTCAGGTAGGCCAAGTAGCACGTTGGTTAGGAGTTGGCTTGGGACACCATCTCTGAGCAGCAGGGTCCTGGTTTGGATCCCACATATGAGGGCCAGTGGCGCTGTATCCTCTACAGCTAAGATGGTGAACAACAGCTCCACTTGGAGCTGGGCTGCCGTGAGTCGCTGGCTACGGGTGTAAGCTGCAGTGGGGCTGGCTGGCAGTGAGCATGAGCTTTCGTGAGCTGCCCTGAGCCACTGTGAGCGGCCGTCCAATGGCTGGCGAGCAACTGCCTCACCTGGGAAGAGCACAATGATAATACCAACATGGGCCAGTGAAGCAACGTTCTCCATAGCTAGAGTGAAGAGCAGGAGGACAGCGACTTGTCTGTTCCCCTTCAACCATTCCCCAACGCTGTTCCCCTCCCCCAATTCCCCAATAAAATCTTTTAAAAAATTACATCATTTCTTTCAAGTCATCCTTTAGACTTCTTTATTCCAAGGTAAAACAGTTACGTTTCACCTTGAGCTTATTTTCTTTTCCTTTCATCATCTTAGAAGACTAGACATACCCTCAGCTGGCCAATATGGATTTGTATCAAATCACATTCAATTTTCCAGTGTGGCTGTGATCTTCCTTCCTCCACAGCTGAAGCCAAGGTCACCAAGAAGCAACAGCACATTTGTCTGGTGAGTTTCAGGGGAACCTATGCTTAGTGTACTTCTCTAATAGAATTGCTAATATGTTATGAGCTTTATTTTAATAATATGCTGAAATAAAATATGCAATTTAAATTTTAAATTAAGTTTTTCTAAGCTTGATGTTGTAAATTCAGCATGTAATTTGGTATAAGAATACATAATACAGTATATTGAATTTATTAAGAGAGCATTATATGTGCGGGGAAAATATCCTGATCAATCAAAAAAGAGAGAGATAAATTTAAATGTTTTCATATAGAGCAAGATAAAACAGAACTTAATAAAATTAAATTGGATATATCTGAACTGCCTACTTTAAGAATATACTTTTTCTCTGACAGGACTCACTGTGCTCAAATTCCAGATACCCAAGGAGAAAAAGATAAGAATTCTCCTAGTGTTAAAGAAAGTTGTTAATTTTCTCCAGTTAGACTCAATCTGCCTTTGTGCTTAAGTTGGTTTCAAGGTTTGAAATATTATATAGATAAATTAGATAAGTTCTAAAATGACAATGAATTATAGGTTAGAATCCTTGGTATATGCCAGGCAAGAAACTGAAGAGAACTTAAAGAGGAAGCAGAGGTTGCTCTCATTTTATTCCAAATTAAGAAAATAAACTGTTCGGCAACACAAAGGCACAGCTATTTGGAAACACAGGGTCAGAAGTGAAACAGCAGAATGATATCGGCCCTCCTAGAAGTAGAGCTACCCAAAGTCTCATTTTCTAGGAATTTTACTAATTTGTTTGAGCTTTATGTACTGGGTAGTTTCCCATAATTTCAGAGGCCCAATAAAAAAATGCAAGTGCAAGGTCACTTATTAAAAAATTATTAAGAATTTCAATATGTTATCCTTAAACAAATAGCCAGATTCTCCAGCAATAAGGGTTTAAATGGAAAAAACAAAGAATTGCAATTCAGGATATGTGGTCTGATGGCAAACCAGGAGCAAGTTCAGAGAAACAGATGAATGCTCTTTTATGGACTTGGGAGGAGCTCTTGTAGAATCCTTCTGAGGAAACTGAAACTTCAAACTATAGTGACTTTTCATTGGCTAAGTTTTGGCAGCCCCCCATTGGCTCAGCTGTTACTGGGCAAACAGGAATCTTTCCTTCTTCCTGCAGAGGTAGTAAATTAGTATCACTTCCTGTTAGAATTACATTGGGGTCAGTAGTGTGCAACGAGTAACATATGCATGAGAGTTCTCTCTTCTAGCCTCCCAACTCCATTTTATTTTTTTTTATTTTTATTTTTTAGCTGAGCCATCCTGCCACCAGTTAGCAGCTCAATGGCAACTCAGCTCGGGCTGGCATCAAACCACCGTTGCTCAGAGCTCAGCTCGCACTCTTGAGTGAGCTCTTAACCAACTGAGCCACTTGACCAGCCCTAAAATGTATTTTTTTTTGAGGGCAGTGTCACTGGTCCTCATATGAGACCCAAACCTGGGCTGCCGGCTTCCCAACTCCATTTTAAATAAGGTTTCTATTTATTAATTTTCACAATGTCAACAGCAAAGCATTAAACCACCTATAGATCCCTTCTAAGTGTGGGGCCCTGTACAACTTCACAATTTGTACTTATGAAGCAGCCCTGGTTGTTGTAAATATTGTGAGAATCATATGCCCCCTTTGAAAATTTAATGGAAGCTATAGATACATGCATACATTCACACACATCCACATACAAAATTTTGCAGCTTCGGCAGGTTTGTGGGCTCATTTAAGTCTTGTATATGGACTCTAAATTAAGATCCACTAGATTAGATTGATTCTGTGAGACCCCAGGAGGCAGAGCTAGGATCCACTGGTGGAAGTTTATAAAAGCACAAATTTTGGCTTCCTAACAAAGGCTTTGCAAAATTAAAAAGACTGCTTTACTAGACACTTGGTTCTGAAAATATAACTGTCAACTGGACCATCATCTGTGTGGTATGCTATAGAAGGGATTCCTACAATGAAAGGAAGCTGAATTAGATAATCTCTCCTTTTCCTTTTGTGAGTGTAATTATAAATAGTTTCTATTCCACAGCTCTGCCCACCCCATTTTCTGATAGCTTGAATATACTTGGTTTCAACCATCTTGATGTATTTCATTTTCCTTGACAAGGTCTTTACCTTCTTGAGTGCCAGGTTTATGTAAATTAACCTGTAACCTATGGGTTTACATAAAATCAACATGTTAATTTTATGCAAATTTATGCAAAAATCCATCCTCCAATTTCTTCCACTGAAAAAATCTGATCATCCTCCCAAATGGACATCCAAAGCAACATAAATAATCAAGAATGTGAAAATGGCAGACAAAGCTCTTAATAAGGTACAACAAAAAGAACACTAAGTAAATGTGAGGGGGAGTGTCCAAAAAAACTGATGATACATGACCCTTCTGATAAAACCTCTGAGAGTTCAGAGGGTATGACAAGCCACATCTTAAAATTCATGGAATAAAAGTATAGATGTAAAATCTTAAGACAATATTAGAAAAGAGGAAGATGAGATTACTACCCAAGACACGAAGCTGCTCATTCTCTTCCCTGTTCTTGAATGCACAAGAGGAAAACCTAACATCCTGGGACTCAAAATGCTGGGGTCAGAGTTCAGGCCTTCTGATGTAATGAAAAGGCCCTCTTCTGACTGAAAACTGCATAGACAAATGTCATTCTGGTAACAAATTGTCAAAGCCTCTAAGGATGGTTTCACTCTAACTTCCTGATCATGACGTTCACTGTAAATAATGTTTCCTGTTCATTTTTCTAATCAGCAGGGTGAGTCAGTGAACCCCATTTTAGTATCATTCAGGGGCTCTATTCCAGAACTTAAAGAAACAACTAGAAAAGGAGGGGGCAAAGGTACATGGCTGGGTAGTGGAGATATATATATATATATATATATATATATATATATACGTCCCAAGGGTCCCTTCACTGTACAGTTTTTATTTTTATGACATTCTAGTTCTAATCAGGATCTATGATAGTTTTCTTAAATTCAAAATAAGATTTTAGATACCTATGCACTAATTGGTCAGCTCTTTAAGAAAACAGAATTAATTCTAAGTAAAAAAGCAAGCTGAAATGAACAGCAACAGCTTTGACCAAGAGGCAGTTAGGTAAAACACAAAGATTTGAGAATGACACCTAAGGATTGAATGAAATACAAAGAGGTAGAAGAGGTCTGGGGTCTGATACCCAAGGAAATATTAGAGATTGAGAAAAGTTCAAAGAGCTGGAAGACTTTGCTTTAAACAAATGTAAAAAGGAAGGATGAGACTCAGGAGGCTCTATACACGGCTCTTAGATTTGGCCAATACAGCTGCGTGCTGATAAAACCACGCTCTCCTACTCCCCTGACAATTGGGGATCTAGTTCCTTTATATTGTCATTTCACAGGGTATGCTGTGTAAGGATTTGGGAAAAAACACTGTCAAAAATGTTTGTACTACAAGAGTTTAAAACACGCTTGTTGCCAGTTCTGTCATTGGTGGTGTTTTGTATACTATTTTGCAGCAAAGGCATAAGTTTAATACAGGATCTCTGACCCATATGGCCGAAAGGGACTTTGGCTATTCATTTACACAGCATTTTATTGAGGCTCTTTGTAAGTTCAGGCCATGTGGATGGTATTTTCTCTTAAAAAAAAAAAAAAAGAAAGCAATTGATCTGCTCCCTCAAAGTCAACAAGTCTAGTTGCTCTCCCATGCTCTGTCTTTAGCTAGTTCACATCACATGAGTCTTAAATATATCAAGTCACTGAGCACTGCAAAGGTTGAGCTGAAGTACGTGGTGCTTATACATTGGAAGCTTATTATAAACTATAAAGTCTATATGAATGTGAGCTCTGCAGATGAGGATAGAGTGCAGAGGGCTCTGTTAACACTTAGCAAATCCTTCTTGTTGAAACAGCAGAAACTGAGGATGGCAGGCTATGCTCTGGCCACAATCCCAAACTGCAAGAGGTAGAATACTTCGTAATTCAAGGTTGCTCAATGACTTCCTATCTCAATCATTCTGTTCAAGTCTGCTAGGGGGGCTGCAATTCATAAGCATTCATTCAGTCCTCCAATAAGCATTTGTAGATCAACTACTATGTGCAAGGCAGTCTGCAAGTTACAGAGAATTCAAAGAAACAATTCTTGCCTTTTGAAAAGTTCACAGGTGTGGTGGAAAAGACAAGCTACAAATAACTAAATCACAATATTACCACTTCCAGTATAGAAGTATAAACAAAATGCTACAAAGGACAGAAGAAGAATAATTATTAATTCTGCCTGGAAGAGATATCTGGGTGGGGTCAATCTAGGGAAAGCTTCAGAGAGAAAATGACATTTGAAATGGGTCTTCAAAGATGAGTAGGATTTTCAAAAGGCAGTGAAGGTGGGAAGTGTTTCACAAGTGATAAAAATTATAAGAGCAAATGCTCAGAGATGGAAAAGTGAACAGTTTTATTTTTCGAGTGATGAATAACCCAGGATGGCTTGTGTGTGGAGGGGTATGTGGCCTATATAATTATTGAATGAATAAATGAATTAAGGAATTAACTAAGAAGTATCTTGAATACCACAGAATGTGTGCCACAAGGCATTTAAACTTTATCTTGCATGCAATAGGGAGCCAAAGGAGTCTTATTCCACAGGAGACAGACATGATCATATCTAGAATTAAAAGCAAACCACCTAGTAAAACAACCATCTGCAAGCATTTTGCAAAATGGGTGAGAGTGTAGAAGGGACTGGAAGCTGAAAGCTGGAAAAGCAGATAGGATGCCTGAGCTATCAGTCTTTAGGAGAGAAATGATAAAAGGCTGAACTAGGTCAATGGCAGGTCAAATGAAGAGGACTTAAGTGTATTTGGAAGACATTTTAGAAGCAAAATTAGTACAACTTGGTGATTAATGGATACAGAAAATTATGAAAGATTTGGAGATCACACCATATATTCTGGTTTAAAAAGAATGAGGGTGCCATTTTAACCAAGATAGGGAACACAAGAGGAAGGGTGGAATTTGAAGGGAAGAAATTAAAAGTTCAGCTTTGAACAAGATGATTCAAAGAACCTGTGGGACAGCCAAGTAAAGATGTCTAGCAGGGAAATAGTAGATGTATCTCATAAGAGACATAAAGACTGGATTGTTAGATCTATTGTAGAAGCCTCAAAAAGGTCAGGGGTTCTTATCCTTGGCTTCAGATTAGAATCACCTCAAAGTTAAAATAAATAAAAACATCTACTGATGCTTGAGCCTCACTGAAATAAATCAGTATTTCTAGCAGCAAGACTTGTACAAGAGTATTTTTTTTTTAAACTCCACATGTGATTCTAATAGGCGATCAGTGCTGAGAAGCACTAACAGCAGATAGCTAAGCAAGGGAATGGAAACTCAGAAAAATCATAGAGTGGTTTATAAAGGGCATATTAAGTAGAAAAAGCCAGCAAAAAATACCTTTTTTAGGGGAAGCAAGAACATTATGAAGATAGATATTTTAAAAGAGTGGCCAGAACAATATGGATTAGATCCAGGATAAAGTGTTATCACTTGAGCAAAAGAAGAGTGTCAAAAATGAAAGAGTATTCTTTTTTTAATTAAAACTTAGAGGGGTGACATTGGTTAGTAAAATTACATAGGTTTCAAGTGTAAAATTCTGTAATACCTCATCTATATATCACATTGTGTGTTCACCACTGAGAGTCAGTTCTCCTTTCATCATCATATATTTGATCCCGTTTACCCCCATCTACCGCTCCCCTCCCTCCCTCTTACCCTCTGGTAACCACCAAACTATATTCTGTGTCTATGAGTTTTGCTTCTTCATTTGTTTTTCTTGTTCTTTTGTTGTTTTCCGTTTTATATACCACATATCAGTGAAATCATATGGTTCTCAACTTTTTCTGTCTGATTTATTTTGCTTAGAATAGCAGCAAATGTTCAGTAGTGTCCCAAAGTACCAGCCTGGAATGGTTTAAAGAACTAGCTGTCACCTGTTAAAGAACAAGAGAGTTCTGAGTAAAAGGGAGAGCGAGAGATGGGCTAAGAAAACTGAATCATTTGGATACTGTTCAGACATGGTAACTGCCAGGTGCCCATGAAAGATGCAAGGATATTAAAGCAGAGTGGCTGGGGGGAGTGCCAAAGGAAAAATGTTCCAGCCTCATAACTTCTCCCTGCCTTCAACCTCAGAATACCTAAATGAATAGCTGCTTGACAAGTAGACTTCTTTAGGAAAAATGGAAAGATCCAGGGGTAGTTCTCTGATCATCTGAACAGAGTAGGTCTCACAAGCCACAAAATCGTGGGGCTGAGTAGGGAGAGTGCATGTGTGCAAAAGATTAGCCCAATCACAATATGGTGACTAGAAAAGCTATTATTCTTTCTCAGGTCAGACTCCTAAGACAGCCATAGTACTGTAAAACGCTACTTCAGAGCTATAGAAGGAATGTAATACAGTGCCACCTGCTGGTACTGCTAAGACCAGAAGCAAGTTCCTTTACTTAAAAAAAAAAATCATTAATTCCCTGAGGTTGAAGATTGGAAAATACAGATAAATAAACTTCATTTTGATTTATAATTGAGGGTGATATCTTACTCAGTAATTTCTTTTATTCAAAATACATTTTCAGAATTGAAAATAAAGCTCTGATTGAACCTTCCTATTATAGCAAATGGAAAGCATGTGAGCAGAAACACTAGAAGATGAAGGCATTTTGTTGTTGTTGTTTTATTTGTATTATTAATTTCAGGTGTACAAAAAAACATACTGATTAGACATCTACACTCCTCACAAAGTGATAACCCCAACAAATCTACTACCCATCTGACACCGTACATAGCTATTACAATACCACTGAATATATTCCCTATGATATACTTTAAATCCTGTAACTATATAAATATTAATTATAGTTGACATTCAATATTATTATATATTAGTTTCAAGTGTACAGTGCAGTAGTTAGGCATTTATATAATTTATGAAGTGATCCCCCCAATCACTAGTGCCCAGCTAACACCATACATAGTTTGGTGCCATAGTTACATTATTGATTACACTCCCCATACTGTATTTCACCTCTCTGTGACTATTTTGTGACTACCAATTTGTAGGTCCTAATCCCTCCACCTTGTTCACCTATCCCCAAACCCCCTCCCATCTAGCAACCATCAGAGTTTGTTCTCTGCATCTAGGGGTCTATTTATTTTTTATTTGTTTATTCTCTTCTTTATAATCCACATGTAAGTGAAATTATATGGCATTTGTCTTTCTCATATGATTCATTTCACTTAGCATAATAACCTCTAGGTCCATCAATGTTGTTGCAAATGACAAGATTTCATTCTTTTTTATGGAAGAATAATACTCCATCGTATAAATGTACCACAATTTCTTTATCCAATTGTCTATTGATGGGCAATTTAGTTGTTTCCATATCTTGGCTATTGAGAATAGCCAAGTAAACATAGAGGTGCATATAACTTTTCTAAAAAGTGTTTTGGATTACTTTGGATAAATATCCAGGAGTGGAATTGCTGGATCATAATGTAGTTCTATTTTTAATTTTTTGAGGAACCTCCATACCATTTTCAATACAGGCTGTACTAATGGGTTGTCAGAAAAGTCATGATGTATTTTTTCTGTTTTTAATCGCAAAAATGCATCATGACTTTTCTGACAACCCAGTAATTTGCAATGCCATCAACACTGAACAAGGGTTCCGTTTCCTCCACATCCTCACCAACACTTGTTGTTTGTTGATTTATTGATGATACACATTCTTACAGGAGGGAGGAGGTATCTCATTGTGGTTTTTATTTGCATTTCTCTGATAACTAGTGACATTGAGCATATTTTCATTTATCTATTTGCCATCTCTATGTCCTCTTTGGAGAAATGTTTATTCAGGTCCTCTGCCCATTTGTTAATTGGATTGTTTTTTGTTGTTGAGTTGTGTGAGCTTTTTATATATTCTGCATATTAACCCCTTATCAGATGTATCATTGGCAAATATCTTCTTCCATTCAGTAGAATGTATTTGTGTTTGGTTGATGGTTTCATTTGCTGTGAAAAAAACTTTACTTTGATGTAGTCCTATTTGTTCATTTTTTCTTTTGTTCCCTTGACCAAGGAGATATATAAGAAAAAATATTACTAAGACAAATATTTGAGAGTTTACAGCCTCCATTTTCTTCTAGGAGTTTTATGGTTTCAGGTCTTACATTTAAGTCTTAAAGCCATTTTGAGAATATTCTTCTATATCACATAAGAAGGTGTTCCACTTTCATTTTATTGTATGCATCTGTCCAGTTTGCCCAGCACCATTCATTAAATAGACTGTCTTTGGCCCAGTTAAATTCTTGTTTCCTTCGTCATAGATTAAATGACATGGATTTATTCCTGGGCTCTCTATTCTGTTCCATTGATCTGTGTGTCTGTTTTTATGCCAATATTATGTATGCTGTTTAGATTACTATGGCCTTGTAGTATAATTTCATATCAGGTAGCGTGATACCTTCAGCATTGTACTTCTTTCTCAGGATTGTCATGGCTATTTGGGGCCTTTTATGGTTCCATATAAATTTCAGGATTATTTGTTCTAGTTCTGTGAAAAATGCCATTTGTGTTTTGATAGGGATTGCTCTGAATCTATACATTTTTTTGAGTAGTATGAACACTTTAACTAT
The DNA here is from genome assembly GCA_033961575.1 of Aselliscus stoliczkanus. Lineage (NCBI taxonomy): Eukaryota > Metazoa > Chordata > Mammalia > Chiroptera > Hipposideridae > Aselliscus > Aselliscus stoliczkanus. The sequence goes on from CM066737.1 coordinate 55,932,880, forward strand.
ACCAAATTTTCCTATCCATGAGCATGGTATACAATTCCATTTATATGTACTTTTTTAGTTTTTCTCTTCGATGTCTTACAATTTTCTAAGTACAGGTCTTTTACTAATTTGGTTAAATTTATTCTTAAGTACATTTTTTGTTTGTTTATTGATACAATTGTAAATGGGGCTATTTTCTTTTTTTTTTTTAACTTTACAGGGAAACTGTGTTTTTCCAGGACCTATCAGCTCCAAGTAAAGTTGTTGTTTACAATCTAGTTGTGGAGGGCATAGCTCACTGGCCCATGTGGGAATCAAACCGGCAACCTTAGTGTTATGAGCCCATGCTCTAACCACCTGAGCCAAGGGGCCCCTGGGACTATTTCCTTAATTTCTCTTTCTGATAATTTGTTATTGGTGTATTAAAATGCAACCAGGGCCGGCCGAGTGGTGCAGTGGTTAAGCGCTGGCTTGGGAAGCCAGTGGCCCCGGTTTGATCCCACATGTGAGAGCCTGAAACACTGCCCTCAAAAAAGAAAAAATATACATTTGCTTTAGGCCGGCCAAGTGGCGCGGTGGTTAAGCGCTGGCTTCGGAAGCCAGCGGCCCTGGTTTGGGTCCCACATATAAGGGCCAGTGACACTGGACTCAAAAAAAAAAATGCAACCAATTTTGGAATACTAATTTTCTATCTTGCTATTTTACTAAATTAATTTATCAGTTCTAATAGTTTTTTGGAGGAGTCTTTGGGGTTCTCTCTATATATAGTATCATGTCATCTGCAAATAATGGCAGTTTTACTTCTTCCTTTCACATTTGGATGCATTTTATTTCTTTTTCTTATCTGATTGCTGTGCCTTGGATTTCCAGTACCATGTTGAAAAAAAGTGGTGAAAGTGCGCATCCTTGTCTTGTTCCTGAACATAAGGAGAATGATTTTACCTTTTCCCTACTGAGTATGATATTAACTGTGGGTTTGTCATATGTGACCTTTATTATGTTGAGATATGGTCCCTCTATTCCCATTTTTCTAGGAATTTTTATCATAAATGGATGCTGGATTTTGTCAAATGTTTTTTCTGCATCTATTGATATGACCATATGATTTTTAGTTTTCATTTTGTTTATGTGGTGTATCACATTAATTGATTTGTGGATATTGAACCAAACTTGCATACCAGGAATGAATCCCACTTGATCCTGGTGTATGATCTTTTTAACACATTTTTGAACTAGGTTTGCTAATATTTTGTTGAAGATTTTTGAATTTATATTCACCAGGGATATCGGCCTATAGTGTTCTTTTTTTGGAATGCCTTTGTTTTTGGAATCAGGGTAATGGTGACCTCATAAAATAAGCTTGGGATCTTTCCCTCCTCTTGGATTTTTTTGAATAGTTTGAGGAGAAGAGGTGTTAATTCTTTTTTTGAATGTTTGGTAAAATTCACCTGTGAAGCCATCTGGTCCAGGACATTTGTTTGTTGGGAGCTTGTTGATTACTGAATTCAATTTCACAGGCAGTAATTGGTCTGTTCAGATTTTCTGTTTCTTCTTGATTCAGCCTTGGAAGACTGTATGCTTCTAGGAATTTATCCATTTCTTCCCAGTTGTCCAATTTTTGGGCATATATTTGTTCATAGTATTTTCTTAAAATTTGTTGTATTTTTGTGGTGTCCATTGTGACTTCTCCTCTTCTGTATCTGATTTTATTTATTTGGGTCCTGTCCCTTTTTTTCTTGATGAGTCTGGTTAAAGGCTTGCCAATTTTGTTTATCTTTTCAAGAAACTAGTTCTCATTTTCATTTATCTTTTGTATTTTTTTTAGCCTCTATTTCATTTATTTCTGCTTTGATTTTTATCATATTCTTTATTTTACTCACTTTAGGCTTTGTTTGCTCTTCTTTTTCCAGTTCCCTTAGGTGTAAAATTAGGCTGTAGATTTCCCGTTTTTCTTGTTTTTAGGTAAGCTTGCCTAGCTATGAATTTCCCTCTTAATATTGCTTTTGCTGTCCCATAGATTTTGAGTCCTTGTGTTTTCATTTTCGCTTGTCTCAAGATATCTTTTGATTTTTTTTCTTTGATCTCACTGTTGACCCATTCATTATTTAGTAGCATGCTATTTAGCCTCCATGTGTTTTTGTATTTTTCATTTTTTTTCTTGTAATTGATTTCCAGTTTCGTACCATGGGTTTGAGGTACCTCAGATTGGAAGGCAAGGAGCAAGGGAGGCAAGAAGACAATGGATATGATTTCAGTCTTCTTAAATTTATTGAGACTTGTTTTGTGGCCTAACATATTGTGTATCTTGGAAAATATTCCATGTGCACTTGAAAAGAATATATGTCCTGCTGCTTTTGGGTGAAATGCTCTAAAAATATCAATTAAATCAATCTGATCTGGTGTGTCATTTGAGGCCACTGTTTCCCTGTTGATTTTCTTTAGAAAACCAAGACATTCTAGTGTCCCACCAACCTTGCTCCTTGTCTCCCAATCTGAGGCACCTCAACCCACATTTCCTTTCTATACTTGTAACAAATTTTCTATAATTTTAAAACTACATATATACTTACTCAAGATACCATCTGTCTAGCAGGTTGTTTCTGTGCAAATATGTCTCTTCAACTAGTTGAGTCATATACTATCCTACAGCCAATCTGGGCTACTTAGTACTCAAAAATAGCCTGCACTTTAGGCATCCTTACATTTGCTCCTGCTGTTCCTTCTAAGAATATCACTCCATCACTATTCCAAATCCAGTCTTTTTAGTCAATGTCAAATGATACCTCTCCCAAAATCCCCCTAATCCGAGATGGAAATAATTTCTCTTTCATCTGAACTTTATCTGTACCTCTTTTATGACACTTAATATTTTCTACCAGTTATAAGAATTGTAAATAAAAATATGTATGAGGTAGTGAAAAGAGCATGAACTTTGGAATCAGTCCATGGTCCAAATTGTAGATTTGCCATTTTATAGTTGGGGACCTTAGATAAATGTACCCTCCCTGAGCTTCAGTTTTCTCATCTGCAGAACGAGGCTAATGATGCCCAAAAGGGCAGTATGGCCGAGTATTTAAGAGAAGGACTGTGGAGTCAGATATACCTGATTCAAATTCTTGTTCTGCCCCCCCTTACTATCTATATAAAAGTGGTCAAATTATTTATCCACTCAAAGTCTCAAATTCCCCATCTGTAAAATGAGACAATAGTGGGACCAACCTACCTCAGTGTCTTTGTATGAGAAAACAATATATATAAAGTGCCTGGCATAGAACAGAACACAATGCTTGTTAGTTTCTTCCTTCCGCTATGATTTACTGAATTCCTTGGGGAGCAAACAGCATACTCTGTCCATTTCTGATCACCTAATGGTGCCCAGCACAGGAGTTTTTATATAATATGCCTGTATGTCTGGTAAATTAATAAATGCCATGTTTTTATGATATTACTTAGCAGAATTTAGTTCCAGGAAACCACTGTCTCATTTCTTCACAAAGCAATGATACCAAATATATGTCATTCATCTCAAGGATCTCACGGGTGCCTCTTAAAATCATGTGTTTCTTGTTTGTAGCCATTTAGGGAGAATACACTTAAATACAGCTCTTCTAAATCACACCCACAAAAAGAAGCAGGGCCTAACTCTTCTTAGCCCAGGGGAAGGTCATTGAATTTCAAGGCATTTTTTTTAGAGAAGAAGAGTTCTGATGCAATCTTCATAATGCATCGTGTCTCTGTGATAGTTTCAAATAAATATATGGAAGCAAAATTAGGGCAAGAATCAGAATATTGACAAAAGTTTAAACCTGTATATTCAATGTTCCTCTCAGGGATTAAGGGTATCATGCACATTTTAAGAAATCTCCAGATGCCAGCTTTCCCCAGAGACCAAACTACAATAAGCAGTAATGGTGTACTTTTGCAGAGCACATAATTCTTTTAGGGCAAATTATACCCATAGAAGTCAACAGAACCACAAGGGATACACTTTAGCCTGACATGCTTACATGAATTGGATTATAATAGAAACTAAATTAGGAATTATATGCATGCATTCAATGCTTCTCTCCTCTCTGGCACATCCAATATCCTTTCATTCCAAAACAACAGAGTAGAAAGAAGCCCATTCACTGTGTTCTTGGCTGTTCTTGTGGATGTGCTCAATCTCAATATCAAAATTAATAGAATGCTCAATTTATCTTTACTTCTTTTTTCTCTCACTCTTCCCCCTTATGGACAGTAATGAATTCAACACAATACGAAGCTTGGCAACTTATGTAATTGGGTGATGCTACAGAGCTGGACAAGATCCCCACATAGAATTGTTTTCAGAATTTCCAGCTTTTAAATTCATTAAATATTTTCATTAGCTTAATTATCCACACATTTTCATTTAAAGAGTACCAGTGTCACATAGGATTTCAATATTTCAATATCAGATGTTGATGTGTACGGCAATCAAAATAATGAACTCAGGTCTTAACTCACATTCTCCTCCTCTGCCACTATTTGTTGCCCAACTTAATGGAATGGCTAGGGATTTTCCTGTCTAGATTGCTTTGTTGCTTTGCTAATCTTTCACTGCCCCAATCTCTCAGTCTCTCTCTCTCTCTCTCTCTCTCTCTCTCTCTCACACACACACACACACACACACACACACACACACACACATTTCCAAGATTCTTTGAATACAAGTAACATACTCATCATAGCTAAGATGGGGATTTTATTTATTTATTTATTTTTATAGTAATATATTTTATTTATTTATTTATTTATTTATTTATTTATTTATTTATTTATTTTAGGGCAGTGTCACTGGCCCTCATATGTGGGACCTGAACTGGGGCCGCTGGCGTCCAAAGCCAGCGCTTAACCAATGCACCACTCAGCCAGCCCAAGATGGGGATTTTAGTAAACACTAAGATTTTTTTTCATTTTGATTTAAATTGGCAAAAATTCTTTAATTCACAATATACAGTTAGTATATGTGTAATGAGAGAGGACTCATATTCTGTTGGTGGAAATATAGGTTTGGTATTGTGACATTATTGGGCAATATGTCAGCATCTTTCAAAAATTCAAATAAATATTTTATCCAATATTTCCATGTCTGGGGACCTATCCTATATAAACATTTGTTCTTCTAGAGCACTAAGATCTATGTAACAGGATGCTGCTTGCAGCATTGTTTTGGAATAGCAAAAACCTACAGATAAAACCCTAACCTCCATAAATAGTGTAGTTTTAAATTTATATTAAATCCACATGATGGAAAACTCCACAGTATTTAAAAGTTTGAGTTAGATAAGTATTACCAAGGATTAGAGGTTATAGGTATTAATATCATATTAAGTGACAAATCAAGTTGGAGAATAGTAAATGCAGTATGATTCTAAGTTTGAAAAATAAATGATGTAGGCTTTATAACATCATATATATATAAATATATCTCCAAAGAAATTATCTGGAAGGACCTATATGAAGTGTAATGATGAATTATCTCTGGGAATAAAATCATAAGACAGGTTTCTATTTTGATAATTTTGAACTTTTATTAAACATAATACACTATATTATAAGAAAAATATTAAAATAATCCCCAATATTTGATTTCCATGATGCAACAAGTAAAAAAACCAAGGAGCCAAAAAGCAAATAGATAGTTATGTTTTGCTACATTTTAATTATGAAACAAGGAGAAATAAAATACATACATTCATTTGCAGGAAAAGAAAGGAAGAAAATACCAGAAACTAAAGAAAGTGATTATAAATAGTGGATATGTGAGACCAAATGAAAGAAATAGGTATGGAAATGAAATTTCTTTGATTTATTTCTTTTTCTATAATTTTGAATTCTCAATAATATAAATGTTTTATGTATTCAAAAATAAAATTTAATCAAAAAGAATAAGAATGCAAATTGAGTACAGACACCAATTAACTTAGTTATATATTGAATTAATAACATAGCCCAGAGAGCATTAATTAATTTAAGTAACTTTTGAGTACAACATTCTGATCATACACATTTGTTGGATGAATTATAAGGACAAAAAGAACTGTAAAATCTCTCTTGTTTTATTTAGTAGTTTTGTTGTTGGTAGCAGTAGTTTTGGTATAGTGGTACTGAAACTATTTTGTATGAATTAAATATATTGATGTTGATGGGAATGAGGGTTCCCACTGTGGGAAAAAGAGATAAAGATATGGACTGGGTTAAGGCGAAGGGGAACCCTGTCATGTTGGATTTGAATTGAAGTGTCAGAATTAAATCACAGTTTTTAAAAATGGTTTCTAAATACCATTTTCCACTGAAAGGAATCAGGAAAAATGAGTAATTTTAGTGCTGGGGCAGACAGAGTATGAAAGTAAGCCTGGTACACCTTTATGACAGAAAGCAAGAAAGTGCTCAAAGGATCATGGGGGATCAAAAGGTAATAGGAAAACTTCCACTTCAGGCAATGATGAGCTCTCCCACAGAAAGCAATGATAAAAATGGACAAAATATATGAAGCAACTGTTTTCAGGCAGTACAAGTCTGTGATCTCAGAGAAAAGGGAAACTCATGCAGTAAGCCCCATAATCAACGCAGCTCTCTACTTGGAGACAAATCACCAACTATGGCACAGTGAATTGGAGTACTAACAGAGTCCAGCTGTCCTGCTGAGCTGAAGCTACAGAGATCAGGGCAGCTAAAACGGCTGAAACCTTCAGTAAAAAGAGAGAGCTTCATTGAGTGGAGCCCATGAAATCTGTATGAGTGTTCTCTGTAAGTCTCCAGCTGAAGATTGAGCTGAACGTGACAGGGCACATCTGCCAAAGGCTTATCATCAAAGAGTGACCACTACAGAGTTATTAATAGAACAGTGATTTTAGAGGACAAACAGTGCTGGGGAACACCTTGTTAACACCTGGGAATTCAGCTAAGCCTCCAGAAAGGCCCAGCTTTAAGAGAAAGAAGTATGCCATAGTATATGGCCTACCCTAGGCCCTCTGTAACAAAGCCTAAAACCAAGCCCTGACAAGATCCACAGGGGAGAAAAGATTCGGGGTTGAGTCCCTCTGAGTTATAGATAATTAGGATCTATTCTAACAAAGTATAAAACTAATCCATGAGTTCAAGATCAGTAATTGTACAGATATTAGAACAAATACCAATACATTTAGAGGAACCTAACAAAGTTTGGTATCTCTATACTGTATTATCAACAAATTCCAGTAATCAGTAAAAAAAAAAATCACTTGGCATGGTCCTGATTGATATTTACAGAATACTTCATAGCACAATACACAAACTCATTAGGAATGTTCATCAATAGAGGCCATAAAATAAATTTCATAAAATAAATTTCATTATATTTCAAAAGATTGAAATATTACAGAGTATATTCTCTGACATACACACAAAGGAATTAAATTAGAAATAAAAATAAGATATCTATACATCCTTAAATATGGGGAAATTAACACATTTTTAAATAACTCTGGTTCAAAGAAGAAATCACAAGGCAAATTAGAAAATATTTTGAACCACATAATAATGAAAATATAACTGATCAAAATTTCTGGTTCACAGCTAAGGCAGTACTTAGAGGGAAATTTGTGGCTTTAAAATGCCATTATTAGAAAAGAAGAAAAGTTTAAGATCCGTGATCTAAGTTTCCATCTTAAGAAACCAGAAAAAGAAGAGTAAATTAAACCGAAAATATGTAGAAAGAAAGAATAAAGAATGGAGATGGAACAATTAAATAAACAAGCAACAAAAAAATTAATGAAGTCCAAACCTGGTTCTTTGAAAAGATTAATGGTTCTTTGAAAAGATTAATGAACTTGATAAACTATTACCAAGTAAGACTAATCAAGAAAAAATAAATAATCAATATCAGGAATGAAAGAGGGGATAACATTCCAGATATTATAGACATTTGAAGGATATTAAGTCAATATTATGAATGACTCCATATCAATACATTTTAAAACTTAACATGAAATGAATAAATCCCTTATAAGAATTCAAACTGACTTAAGAGAAAAATCGGAGTAGCTCTATACCAATTGAAGAAATCAAACAAATCATTAACCAAAAAAAAAAAATCCAAAAAGAGAATTTCAAATCCAGATAATATCTGTGATCAATACTACCAATCTTTTGAGGAATAAATAATGCCATTTCAGAAAATAGAGGAAGCAAGAACACTTCCTAAATCATTTTAAGAGATCAACATAATCCTGACACCAAAATGTAACACAAATATTACCAAAAACACCAGACAATAGCACTCATGAATATAGATTCAAAAATCTTTAACAATCAAAAATTAAAATAAATTTAGCTTGGGCCTGCCGAGTGGCGCATTGGTTAAGCGCTGGTTTTGGGATGCCAGCGGCCCTGGTTCGGATCCCACATGAGGGCCAGTGACACTGCCCTCTACAGCTAACAACAGCTCCACCTGGAGCTGGGCTGTGGGAGCCCCGGTGATGGTGTGGGCTGCAGCCCCTGCTGCAGTGGGCTGCCATAGGCTACAGTGAGTGGCCCGCAGCCAGCATGAGCAGCTGGCAGCCAAGCATGAGCTGCCAATAGCCGCGGTGAGCGACATCCAGAGGCCAGCGACCGATCTGCCTCATCCGGGAAGAGCGCAATGACGATACCAACAGTGAAGCAACATCCTCCACAACTAAACTGAAGAACAAAAAGACAGCAACTTGTCTGTTCCCCTTCCCCGATTCCCCAACGCTGTTCCCCTCCGCCAATTCCCCAATAAAATCTTTAAAAAATAAATAAATAAATAAATTTAGCAATATATAAGATGACTATATCATGGCAAAATGGGGTTTATCTCTTATAGTGGGGGTGGCTCAACATTTGAAAATCTATTTAATTAACCACTTTAACACAATAAAGGAGAAAAATCATCTGATTATCTCAATAGATATAGAATTATGGTACAAATAATTGGTACAAAATTAAGTACCAATTTATAATTTAAAAATCTCAGCAAACTAGGAATAGAAGGCAAGTTCCACAATCTCTTAAAGAATGCTTATAAAAACCCATCACTAACATCATACTCAATGGTGGAAAGGAGTGACAGAGAGCAAGAGAGGGAGAGGGAAAACAAATGAAACAAAATGTTAACAACTGGTACATATAGGTACATATTTGTAACTGGTACATATTGTAACTTTTCTGTAGTTTGGAAATGTTTTAAGATAAAAAGTTGAGAAAACATAAAAAGAAATTAATTTCTGTCTACCCCGTAGTAAAATTCCCAAGTTCTGTTTTTCCCCATGGGAAACATTTTAGACTCCTCTTACACCTGGCTAACTTTTGCACTCAAACCTGTAGATTATAGTAGCAGTTCTCATTCATCACTATTCTACTGAAAAATTCAATCTGCTATTTATTTATCTATACTACTCTAACCAGGACTCAGGAGACTGTCTTTTAGGTTGGCTTAGCTTGCTTAGCCAACTTCAACTGCTTCGCACTTGTAGACTTACACCTCTCCCTAGACACACATACCATACTTGCTGCCATCTCCATCACTTAACACTGTGCTGATCCCTACCTTGAATGTCCTGCTCCCCCATTCCTGTTCACCCTGGCCCTACCTGCTTTAAGGTTTGCCTCAAGCCGCCCATCTTCTATAGAATGTCCAATATTGTCCCTACCCTTCTCTAACCTCGCTAGCTTTGGAGGCCTATACTGTGCAAGTTTAATATTGAATCAAATTCCCTTGTGTTATTCTGTAAGAGATTAATATGGGAAGCATCCTCAGTAAAAAAATTTCCTTCCAGTTAAGTTGATCTCTTATTTTGGATCGTACATTTAAGCAACTTTGTAGGGAAAAAAAATCATTTAACTATAAATGCTAAACATCATTTCTAAATTCTTTTCTAATTTTGATTAGTGTAAATGCATCTTTTTAACATCATTGCATTCTGGGTATTTTTGCTTAATATTATTTATATTCACATATCTGTGTATGGATATGGTCTAAATGCTGGTCATTTTAATAGCTATATAGTGTTCCATCTGGTTAGCATAATTTGCTTAGCCATTTATGCTGATGAGATTAAGTATTATCGAACAAGGGAATTTTTACTTATTTTTCCTCCACACTTCCCTCACCACAGAACTAGTAGAAAGGTACAAATGCAATAAGAGTTCAATAGGACTTCATGACTGGCTATGCCTTTGGCCACATAAACTTCAATGACTAAGAATCCGAAAATTATTGCCCTTCAACTTCTTCAATAAATGTGTTTCATTTAGCTCCATTCTTGCTTAAGTTCTTTCTTACTTATCTCTGTCATCTCTCGTTACTCTTTACTTGCTGTAAACTTTGTCTTATATCGAACTTCTATACCTATAGAAGTTTAATACCACTTCCAATCACCAAGCCAGTCCTTTCAGTATCACTTTTCCCTTCCTTCCATGATTCAGTTTTCTCCATGGAAGTCACCCTAATTAAAGAGATATAAGTATCAGGTCTTAGATTATCTCTTTCAATTAAATAAGAGATCATGAGGTGGTATTTTACTCCTTGATCTTAGCTCATTAAAATAAATTTAGGAGATGAGATTTCAATAGCACCTTGTTGATCTTCTTATTTCTAATCTAGCACTCTTGTACTCCATAGCTAAAGGCACAAAGGAATATCCTCAGAACAGCATTATTTCTAACCACCATTTTAAAACAAAACATTTTGTTTCCTTCTAAGAAGTCAAAGCATATCACATTTTATTTTTAATTATATAACAATCAATTTCACAAAAAAACTTATTTTGTTTACATTTGGAATTTGTTTGAGAGATTCTTTCTAGCTTTTGCCAGAAAAATAAATTCACATAACCTCTATTTCTGCCTTTATGGTCTTCCTTACTCATCAGACTGCAGACTCTAAAATGAAAGAATTTCTAGTAAGAACAAACTGTTATCCTCTCAACAACAATCAGAAAATTCCATAAGTCTATAAACCTATACATCAAAGCCTCATTATATGGAATTGAATGCTTCTATTCAAGTCAATCCAAAATGTATCTATAAGTACCCGCTGTGTGCCAGCAGGCATTTGAAGCCTACTTACCATTAGAGACTACATTTTTTAGTTGATTAAGATGTTTTGGTAACTCTGAAATTTTCCTTCAAACACCACATCATTGAGAAGTTGCATTTTTATGGTCATCCTTTAGATGTACTGGCTAAAAGATGACAAAATTTGGGTTCAGAATTAAACATATCCTCTCATCAAACTGGTTACTTCATTTCTTTCTCTTCTAATATGGAGATCCAGGCTGGCTAAATGCCAACAACTGTGTAACAGGGCTCACATTTTCCAGCAGCAGCAGCAAAAGTCAGAGAAAAGCAAAGGTGACAGTTTAATGCCTACCCCCCCAAATAATGTCCATGTATACTCTGGGGACATAATTTTTAAGGTAAAGAGACATAGGTAAGTGCAAGCCCTTGGGCGATCTCATCTTAAAGAAGAATTCTTTCTCTCACCCATCCTATTAAAAATTAGTTTTAGGGCCGGCCAAGTGGCACAGTGGTTAAGTGCTGGCTTGGGACGCCAGCAGCCCCGGTTCGGGTCCCACATGTGAGGGCCACTGACACTGCCCTCAAAAAAATAGTTTTAGATACATGTGTCCTTTACTGGGAGTTTCTGCCATTAGCCTTTTTCAAGATATTAGCCGATTCCCTACCATAAAGAATGACACCTTTAAGTAAATTAAACCTATTTTTCATAGAGTAGACTGTCTAATGACCTTATCTACTTAGTCCTAGATTTAGAGAATGCCAATGCTGACAGACGTCATGAATATTCTGTGAAGATGAAAAGCCCACATTGGCCAATCAGCTACAGTCCTTAAAATTAGATGCTGTGCATTCTGGTATGTTCTAATGCAGCCAAGCCCTAGAAGAAATCTCAGAGTCATTTTTGCTATTTCTCTAGACAGGATTGATAGTTGGGCTTGCCCAGTGTGAATGGGTATTATCTAGAAACATAACTTGTGTTACAGCTTCTAAAAAATTGTATACTACTAGAAACCAAGAGGTTTGTTTCAATATGTGTCCATACTAGATTTTTTAAATGAGTGTTTTATTCTTTTCTTTGACTGACAGGTACAGAAGAAGAAACCTCCATTCCTTGGTCCTCTATCCCACACATAAGAGAGACCCTTGGCATCAGTAGTTGTAAAGAACTTAGTAAAAGGGATCCTTGTCTATAATGATCTGCACAGAAATCATTATAATTAGCTTCACATCTGTCACTAAACACTTATAAATGTTAATGAGTAAAGGGCACATTCTTCGTTTTTTAACTCGGGGGAAGGGAAAGAGGGAGAAAAGTACAAGTTCTGAGTTCAATGGGTGATTTCAAGAAGAATCACTATGCAAGCTGGAATCTGGATCTCTTTAATTGGTAAAGGCCAAAGGACCTCAGAGATTTCATAAAACAAAATTTTGTACTACAAATCTGCCAATGTGATTTTTAATGCTCTTCAAAAGATAAGGCTGACTCAAATAGGATTATCATAATAAGAGGGCAAGCAATTCTACTTCCTACATGAAAGAATAATATTAATGGGAGTGTAGAGTCTGGGAGGGGGGTGTTATGATGAGAGTGGCTAAGTAAAACAAAGAATAAAACTAACTGCTCCAAAGTATCCCCATTTTCATTAGGATGTCTTTTGTTCATCCCATGCTTGGTTTGTGCTTCTGTATTTTGAAATATAAAAACAAATACCACAAACACAGACACACACAAAACAACATCATGCTATTAGTCTTCCCTGCCTACTCCATAAACATCATAAATAAAAGTAGGAAAGCATAAGAAAAAAGACCAACTGTATTTAAATCATCTCCCCTTCCCAGACCTGTAAGAAAAGTTTTCTTTCAATATTACAGTTGCTATTGTCCCAGTAGGTAGCTGAGGATAAACAGATGGGGGAGGGGAGACAGAAACCACTGACGTGCATTCAGTCTCAGGTGAATATCTTTTTGGGTAAAGTTTCTTCAATAAAGATCATTGCAGATATGACACCAGTTCGTCACACTAAGCAGACAAAGCTAAGAACCCCTAGTAAGCCATAAACAATCTCAGACTTGGTAACTAAAGAATAAAGGAACAAAGCATTAAAAATTGATCTTTTAATTTTCTCTATGTATATATTATACTTTTTAAAAACATCCTCTCACCTCATAAACAATATGCAAATGAAGAAAACAAGACAGAATACATAGATAGCAACTTGTTTTCATTCTTTTAGTTTGGATTTTACCTGAATTAAGCTACCATAATATACATAGTTTTTTAAACTGTCAATTCTTTTTTTTCCCCCTTTCCAATTCTGCTACAGACTTTATGACACAACCAAGTGAAATAAACGGGATCTGGTTCAACAGATTACATTTGCTAGTAAATAATAATATCCTCAAGATTTTATTTAAGCAATAATCAATCTGAACCGAGGTTGAAAGTGAAAATGTGACCTCGAAACTAAGACAAGGAAAGGCAGCTGTGTAAAATATGCCAAATTGGAGATATTGTAGATAAAATGTTACACACAAATACAGCTGAAAGAGACTCACAATACACAAAAATGTGTTAATATATACATAAGTCTTAGAGGAAAGAAAAAGCCAATATATTGCCCTACCTTTACCATTCCAGAATCCTTTGGACTTCAGCAGTGTTGTTCTATTTTATAACCTGTGACCCACTTTTGTGAAAGACTTATTCATATACTATCAACTGAACAACACTACTATTCATTACATATATCAATTAGCAAGTATTCTCACTTCAGAAAACAAACATTAACCAAACTCCAAGCTCAGGCAAAATTTATTGCTTTGAAAAATAGGCATGCACTTCATTGCCTTGGTTTTATACTTAATGAGAAAGTAAAGAGCATACATTTAATTCTAGGAAATGACTGAATTATAAGCTAGCAGGAAGCCTTATCATAGTCTTTTGTTTCCATGTAATAATACATTCCTCAATGTCTTACTGTAATGATTACAGACAGAAAATCAATTCTTAAAATCTCATGCATGGTTTGTAATTATAGCTGGAATGTATAATCAAAACTGAAAGACACATCTATCCAAGTGTTATTAAACAATGATCAAGCTTTGATTGGGATATCTCCTGGCTACAGCTAATCTCTTAGTATAATCATGGCTGCCTGCCAGACCACCATGTTCTAGGAATAGATATTTCTTCTCAAGAAATTCCTCTTCAGGCATTAGCTAATATTTCTGAACTTGGAGGTTTTAAATCTCTGCCTGTTTGGGATTCAATACAAATGTGAAGATGTGAGCAACTAAAGCTCACTGATATTTATTTAAACTGCAACACTGAACACTCCATTAGCAGGTGAAGGATATATATTTTTAAAGGGTTCTTGTCTTCTTGTTTGCAAATGTTTGCTCCCAGGTGTATATTCACTAGGAAATTTAAACAACACTAAGAAGGCCCTTAACATTTCATTGTTCACAGAGAGTATACTGCCATTGAAGTTGAATAAAATTCTACTGGTTTCCCAACATTTTCTCAGTGGTAGGTAAAAATCTCATTTTTATTTTGGCTACTTTCCAATATTGCTAGAATACAAGTCCTTCTGTTTAAATTTATTCACAGATTCTATCTGGATGCTCACAAAGCACATTTCTTTGACCAAATAATGAAAAATTGCCAGCAACTTACCAGAATTTCTCTTTGACACCATCTTCAAATTTGTGCTGACTATAGAGCAGACCAAGAGGATCAAAAGAAATGGTAGCTTCATTGTTCACTCTCCTTGGCAGCTGAGAAGTCAAAAGAAGTATAGAAAGTTTGAATCACAGACCTTGGCGTCAACGAAACGTAGCTATAATTTCAGATATCTCAGACACATAACAGAAACAATGACGTACTGATGACTTCTGGCTTTATTTTTTATGCAAATGGGGAAAAAGTGAATGTTCACAATTGAATTATTCCAGAGTTCCCTGCCTAAAAGTTTTCAATGTCTTCCCACTGGATTTAGAGCAAAATCTGAACTCCTTCTATTAGACTTTCAATGGCCTACAGGTGGGGCCCCAGTTGCCTCTTTGATCTTGTTTCACAACACTTTCCTCCTTGTTACCTATGTTCCAGTCATTATGGACATTTTATTTATCCCTGAAACATGCCAAGTTCTTTTCCTCCTCATGGCATTTGCATTTTGAATTCCTCCTGGGATACTCCTCCCCACTGTTCATGCATTTAGTTCCTCCGCCCTATAGGTTTTAGTCCCACAAAAAGGGTTTTCCTAACCACGCAATCTTAAAGTCTCACACTGTCATTCTGTAGCTCACCTCTTTGTTTATTTTGTTCATAAGACTGATCAGCATCTACAATCAGGAGCTTCCAGTCAAAATGCTGGAGGAGGTAAATTTTGTGCTTGCCTCCTTTCACAACCACATAAAAATTACAACTAAACTATAGAGAAATCAACACAGAATTGCCTGAAGTTTAGCTGAACAGAAGTCCCATTAATTAGGATGTAGAGAAGCCACCTCGAGACTAGTAGGAGGGGCAGAGATGCAGAATGGGCTGGTGCCAAGACCTCATTAGAACATTAAAAATCAGGAGGGATATCGTGGCTTTGGAGGTCCCCCCTTGAGGAACAAGAGGTCCCAGCCCCGCCCCAGCCCAGGGTGCTGGGGAGAGATATCCCCATAATTTCTGGTTGGGAAGACAAGCAGAGATTGTGCATGATTTATATGGAGGGTGGCTGGAGTCCCAGCTCTCCCCTTAAGGGGACCACGCATGCATGGACTTACCCACCAATGGAATCACTGACTCTGAGCTCCAGTGCCAGGACAGCAGTGGAAAAGTTGGCAGGGACATATGTTGGGAAACTTTGGATGGGGACTGGAGGGGCAGCTTTCTCCTGGATGGAGAAACAGTGGTGGAAGCCACTGTTTCTTTGTTGAGCCCTCTCCCTTCCTGGTGAGCAGATGCAGGAGTCAGCCATATCTGAGTCTCCATCAAACTGGCTATGTACTTTCCTTAGCCATACCTTGATGATTCAAGACCATGCCCCACCAAACATTCAGTCAAACCCAAGCCACTTCCAGTGGCTTTTTCTTACAAACCATCTGCCTTAGCTCATGCTGCAGACTTTTCTAGGGTTTCTCAAAAGTTCGTGGAACCCCAACAAACAGCATCTAGGTTGATGGTGTCCTGTACCTCTGTCTGAGCAGCCCTAAACCCAGGACTAGCAAATACTAGCCATGGTTCATCGCTTGGCCTCTCAAGCACAGCACAGGCAGCAGCCACCTGTGGATTTCTTTGCGGCTTCTCTTTGGTTGTCCCTGGTGGGGTATGGGCTGCAGCTGAACTTGACCTGCAGTGGATCTCCTCCAAGGTGTTCCTGGGGCTGGCATCCCCAGTGGCCAACTTCTAAACAACCTGGAACATCATCCAGGTATCTTCAAGGATGACACACTCAAGGCACATATTGGACAGGCACCAGAGCCCTGCTGAGGCAGATCCTGTCTGTAGGGTCAGCCCCTGAACCACAGCTCCTCCACTATAGTCACGGCCAGACCTCACAAACAATGAACCCGGGGGTCAATCCTTTCCATTAATGTGCAAGTAGCAACCAAGGCTCAACTACAAGAGGAGGGCACACACAATCCACACAAGGGAAACACCTGGAGTGCATGGCTCAAGTGACCAGGGAGACTGCACCACTGAGCCCCA
The DNA here is from genome assembly GCA_033961575.1 of Aselliscus stoliczkanus. Lineage (NCBI taxonomy): Eukaryota > Metazoa > Chordata > Mammalia > Chiroptera > Hipposideridae > Aselliscus > Aselliscus stoliczkanus. The sequence continues at coordinate 55,949,609 of CM066737.1, forward strand.
CAGCACACCTACTATACAAGGCCATTATACTAAGACAGAACAACATAGCAGCCTTACCTAATACATAGAAATAAATACAAAGAGGCAAACAAAATGGGGAGACAAAGAAACATGTCCTAAATAAAAGAATAAAACAAAGCTCCAGAAAAAAAAAAACTAAACAAAGTGGAGACAAGCAATCTACCAGACACAGAGTTCAAAACACTGGTTATAAGGATGCTCAATGATCTCAGGCAGAACTTCAGCAAAGAGATAGAAAACATAAAAATGGAGACAGAAAACATGAAAAAGAACAAGTCAGAAATAAAGAATACAATAACAGAAATGAAGAATACATTATAGTGAATCCATAGTAGATATGATAAATCAGAGGATCGAACAAATGATGTAGAAAATAAGGTAGCGGAATACACCAAATCAGAAGAGCAAAAAGAAAAAGGAATCCAAAAAATTGAGAAGAGTTGAAGGGGCATCTGGGACAATGTCAAGTGTACCAATATTCGCAATATAGGGGTACCAGAATGAGAAAATAAAGAGCAAGGAATTGAAAACCTATTTGAAGAAATAATGACAGAAAGCTTCAAAAATATGAATAAAATGGCAATAACTACATATCTATCAACAATTACTTCCAATGTAAATGGTTAAATGCTCCCACCAAAAGATAGGGGGATGAATGGATAAGAAAACAAGACTGCTACATATGATAACTACAAGAGATGCACTTCAGATCTAAAGACACACACACACTGCAAGTAAAGTGATAGAAAATTATATTTCTTGAAAATAGAAACAAACAAAAAAAGCTAGGGTTACAATAATTATACTAGACAAAATAGACTTACTACAAAGGCTATAACAGGAGACAAAGAAGGACCCAGTAATCCTACTTCTGGGTATGTATCCAAACAAACCCAAAATGCTACTTTGAGGAGATATGCTCATCCATATGCTCATTGCAGCATTGTTTACAGTAGCTAAGACATGAAGGCAACCTGGGTGTCCCTGAATGGATGAACGGATAAAGAAAAGGTGGTACACACTTCATGGATTGGGTAGATGCCTGACTACCATGCTGTAAACCTATAGCTGAAGATTTTTTTTTATTAATTAAAGTTTATTTGGGTGACAATTGTTAATAAAATTACATATGTCTCAGGTGTACAATTCTGTATACATCATCTATATGTCACATTGTGTGCTCACCACCCAGAATCAGTTCTCCTTCCATCACCATATATTGAGTTGTCATAAAAGTCATGATGAATTTTTCTATGTTTTTCGTAGCAAAAATGCATCATGACTTTTCCGAGAACCCAATATTTGATTCCCTTTTACCCTCATCTCCCAGCCTTCTCTCCCCTTACCCTCTGGTAACCAACAAACTATTGTCTGTGTCTATGAGTTTTTATTTTTTTATTTATTTGTCTTTTCCTCTGTTGTTTTCAGTTTTATATACCACATATCAGTGAAATTATATGGTCCTCAACTTTTTCTGTCTGATTTATTTCGCTTAGCATAATAATCTCAAGACTATCCATGTTGTCACAAATGGCACTATTTCATCTTTTCTCATGGCAGAATAGTATTCCATTATATATATATATACCACATCTTCTTTAGGCAATCATCTATAGAAGGACATTTTGGTTGTTTCCATGTCTTGGCCACCATAAGTAAAGCTGCAATGAACATAGGAGCACATATATATTTAAGGATAAAGGCTTCATTTTTTTTTTTGGGGGGGGTATATACCCAGGTGAGGTATTGCTCGGTCATATCGTAATTCTATTCTTAATTTTTTCAAGAATCTCCACACTGCCTTCCATAGCAGCTGCACCAATCTGCATGCCCACAAAGAGTGTATGAGGGTTCCTTTTTCTCCCCAGCCTCTCCAACATGTGTTATTATTTGTCTTGTTAATGATAGCCACTCTAACTGGTGTGAGGTGGTATCTCATTATGGTTTTTGTTCATATTTCTCTGGTAATTAGTGATGTTGAGCATATATTCATAGGTCTATTGGCCATCTGTATGTCCTCTTTGGAGAAATGTCTATTCAGGTCCTCTACTCATTTTTTAATTGGATTGTTTGGGTTTTTTGTTGTTGAGTTATATGAGTTCCTTATATATTTTGCACATTAGCCCCTTATTGGAGGCATTGTTTGCCAAAATCTTCTCCCACTCGGTTGGTTGTCTCTTCATTGATGGTTTCTTTTGCTGTGCATACACTTTTTAGTTTGATATAGTCTCATTCATTTATCTTAGCTTTTACTTCCCTTGACTTTGAAGTCAAATTCATAAAATCCTCTTTGAACCCAAGGTCCATAAGTTTGGTCCCTACGTTTTCTTCTATGCAGTTTACTGTTTCAACTCTTATATTTAAGTCTTTGATCCACTGTGAATTAATTTTAGTACACAGTGACAGATGGCAGTCTAGTTTCATATTTTTGCACATTGATTTCCAAATATCCCAGCACCATTTATTGAAGAGGCTGTCTTTTTTGCATTATAGGTTTTTGGCTTCTTTGTTGAAAATTAGCTGTTCATAGTTGCATGGGTTTATTTCTGGGTTTTCAACTCTATTCCATTGGTCTGTGTGTCTGTTTTACTGCCAAAACCATAGTGTTTTGATTATTGTTGCCCTGTAGTAAAACCTGAATTCAGGGAGTGTGATACCTCCAGCATTGTTCTTTTTTTCTTAGGATTGCTTTCGCTATTCAGGGTCTTTCATGGTTACATACAGATCTGAAGATTTTTTTGTTCTATTTATTTAAAATATGCCATTGGGATTTTAATGGGGATTGCATTAAATCTCTATATAGCTTTGAGTAATATGGCCATTTTAACTATGTTGATTCTTCTAATCCATTAACATAGAATGTCTTTCCATTTCTTTGTGTCTTCTTCAATTTCTTTAAAAAAATGTCTGATAGTTTTCAGTGTATAAGTCCTTCACATCCTTGGTTAAGTTTATTCGTAGGTATATTATTATTTTTGTTGCAATTGCGAAATGAATTTTTTTAATCTCCTTTTCTGAAGAATGCAATGGACTTTTGTACATTGATTTTGTAGCTGGCAACTTTACTGTATTCGTTTATTGTTTCCAATAGTTTTTGGTGGTTTTTTTTTTCTATACATAGCATCATGTCATCTGCAAAAACTGACAACTTAACTTCTTCATTCCCAATTCAGATGCCTTTTATTCCTCTCTCTTGCCTGACTGCTCAGGCAAGGACTTCCAATACTATGTTGAATAGCAGTGCTGTTAGGGGACAGCCCTGTCGTGTTCCTGAACTTAGAGTGAAGGGCTTCAGTTTTTAACCATTAATTATATTAGCTGAGGGTTTGTCTTATATGGCCTTTATTATGTTAGGATATTTTCCTTCTATACCCATAGCATTAACTGTTTTAATCATAAATAGATGTTGTATCTTGTCAAATGTTTTCCTGCATCTATTGATATGATCATATGATTTTTGTCCTTTATTTTGTTTATATGGTATATCACATTGATTAATTTACATATGTTGAAACATAGTTTTGACCCTGGGATGAACCCCACTTGGTCGTGGTGTATAATCTTTTTATTGCATTATTGCATTCGATTTTCTAGAATTTTGTTTAGGATTTTTGTATCTGTATTCATCAGAGATAGTGGTCTGTAATTGTCTTTTTTTGTGTTGTTCTTACCAGGTTTTGGTATCAGGGTTATGTTGGTCTCATAATAATGATATAAATATCCCTCTTAAAACTGCTTTCGCTGCATCCCCAAAATTTTGGGAGGATGTATTTTCATTCTCATTTGTTTCTGCGTATCTTTTGATCTCTCTTCTTATTTGTTCTTTGATCCAGTCATTCTTTCAAACTATACTGTTTAATCTCCACATACTTGTGGTTTTTCCTGCTTTCATTTTTCAGTTGATATCCAATTTCAAAGCCTTGTGATCAGAGAATATGTTTGGTATGATTTCAATCTTCTTAAATCTTCCTGGGATAGTTTTTTGTGTTTTTTGTTTGTTTTTTGTTTTTTGTTTTTAGAGGGCAGTGTCACTGGCCCTCATATGTGGGATCCGAACTGGGGCCGCTGGCGTCCTAAGCCAGCTCTTCAGCCAGCGCACCACTCGGCCGGCCCTTCCTGGGCTAGTTTTATGTCCCAGTATATGGTTTACCCTTGAGAATATTCCATGTACACTAGAAAAGAATATATAGTCTGATGTCCTAGGAAGAAGTGCTCTATAAATGTCAATTATGTCCATTTCATCTGATGTGTCATTTAGGGCTGATATTTCTTTCTTTATTTTCTGTTTGGATGACCTATCCATAGGTGTCAATGATGTATTTAGGTCCCCTACTATAATTGTGTTTTGGTCAATTTATCCCTTTAGTTTTTGGTAGTTTCTTGTATATTTCAGTGCTCCCTGATTGTGGGCATAAATATTGATGGCTGTTATGTCTTCTTGTTGTATAGTCTCCTTTATCATTATGAAATGTCCATCTTTGTCTCTTGTTACCTTTTATATGTTGAAGTCTGTTTCATCTGATATCAGTATAGCTACATCTGCTTTCCTCTGAATACCATTTGCTTGGAATGTCGATTTCCACCCTTTCACTTTGAGTCTATATTTGTACTTGTAGCTGATATGTGTCTCTTGGAAGCAGCATATGGTTGGGTTTACTTTTTTGATCCAACCTACTACTCTGTGCCTTTTTACTGATGAGTTAAGTCCATTTACATTTAAGGTGACTATTGATATATGAGGATTTCCTATTATTCCATCTTTGGTTTTCTGGTAGGACTGTGTCTCCATTGTTTCTTTGCCTTTATGATGCTGTCTATTATATCAATGTGGTGGTATTCTATGATTTCCCCCTCTGTTTCTTCTTTTTTAAGTTCTATATTTCAGTTCTTGATTTTTTTGAGTGGTTACCATAAAGTTTATGAAAAATAAAGTTTCATATTTAGAGTATTCCATTTTCTTCAGCATGCTTCCTTTCTCCATTACCTTTTGCCAGTTCAGACCTTTACTCTCTCCCCTTTTATGTTTTTGTTGTCACAAATTATTCCTATTTATGCCGTGAGTTGATTTCCATGTCTATAAGTTCACTTTCTGTAGACTTTTCATTTTCTTTCTGAGCTGCCTTGTTACCTTGGATACTCATGGCAATTAATGAATTATTATTTCTCTTCCTAGGCATCTACAGGAGTGGGTTCTGCAACAGATTGATAGGAAGAGGTCTTTCTTTTGCTTTCCAGTAAGTGTTTGTGGAATGTTTTATTTTATCTCCCACTGCAGCCTTATATTCTCTCTTACACTGTAGTTTTATATTTTCTCTGCACTGTTCTGGCTTCTCACACAATGGGGTGAGGGGGTTTCCCCTATAAGGTGGGTTTCTCCTCTGTAAGCAGGTCACCGGGGTCACAAGGCACCATCTCTATGGGGGGATGTGGAGAGCTTCTGAAGTTCCAAAGTACTTCCTGCACCATAGTCAGAGCCTGTATGTTTCAGCAACTCTGTTTACCCCTGCAGGGATCCACCCAGAGAGGTGGAGGTGGGGGTGAGGTGGGTTGGTTTGTGAGAGGTGGCTCTCAGCAGGCAGACTACCAGCACAGCCAATCCTACACCCATGGCTTTCTCCCCTTCGAGGAACTAGTTGGGCTGAGAGTCCATGGCTGCAGGGCCACAGTTCTCAGAAGTGCAAATATTCTGTTCTTTTGATGTGACACTGCTACACTGCAACCATTCCACTTCTACCACTGCGAAGGTGGGGATGGGGTGAGCTCTGGGAGAGTAGGGAGGGGTCTGCTAGGCTCCATGCCTATACCATCTGTTCTCTGTTTGGCAGTGAGAGCTTAAACCACCATTTTCATCCTTCCTCCCACAGTCTTTGATCCAAGATTTCTGCTGTGAGCATTGTGTTCAGCCATATTATATGCTGATCCCTCAGGTGGGACTGTGGGCCATAAGAAGAGTGCTAGCGTTTGAAGTTTTCCCTCTCCTGTGACTGCTGCAGCTCTAGAATTCAGGTAGCTCAGAGCTCTGGTGTGCATCCTGTGCCCACATGGCCCATGTCTCCGTACTTCCCTCTCCCTCCTCCCCTGCACAACCAATTTGCCCACCTTTACATGATTTTAATTATACATCTCTTAGTCTTGCCTGTCTGCTGGGCAGGGAGTCCTTAGTGGAATTACAGCTGTTCAACTTGTTGTAAATTCCAGGGGGAGATTTCAATAGGCTCACCTCACGCCACCATTCCAATGATGTAATGTTTTACACAGATTTTATTTGTCTCATTTCCAGCTCAGAAGATTATGCAGGCTCTGGACTTTGAAAAGGCGGCTTATCATTCAAAATTTTCCTGAACCACAGGCACACTCTAGCTCTCCTGTCTTGTCTCTCTGTTTAGAACTTTTATCACCTTCAGTGACTTTACAAGAACATTGGGTCATCTCTGATTTACTTTTTCCTGCTCTATTCACTCAGTTACCAACTCACTCTTGCTGGTTAGATATTAATAGTCTACCATGCTCTCCTTACCCTCAACTTATCCTATCCGTGATTGTACACTGTCCCTGTCTGAAAGCTCATAGTATGTAACAAATGTAATTTATCAAGAAACAATATCAGTTTAAGGAGTCTAATGTTTTATGAATGGTAGCAAAATTAAGATTTAAGGAAGCCTTTTAAAAGCTGTGTTTCTCCCAGTAGTTATGTTATCATTTTTCACCCAAGATATGAACTATATTTTATAACTGATATTCAGAGATCTTATGGGTAGAAAATAACTGACCCAAAAATATTTCTACATTGCTATTAAATTAACCCCTTTGTATTCTTTGTAAAATGAAATACTAAAGTTTGATTTTGACCAGTGACATAATCATTGGTATTAAATATGTTAACCTCAAAATTATTTCACATATTCCCTTTCTTGTCAAGTAAAATCAGTGGGGATTAGAAAACTGGACATATCAAATTTTTAAAACTGTATATTGACCAATCCAGTATCCAGAGAAGAGTCAAAAAAGTCTGAAGAATAACTATGATATCATCATACAATAGTTGTCATAATAATAATTTATTGTGTATTTTGTGTGTGCCAAACACTGTGCTAAACTATTATGTGGTAGTTTAGCCTAACGATGACCTAATAAGGAGATATTATCCTCATTTCACTTTTGAAACACTGACATTTGTGACTTACCCAAGGTCATGACAATTCTAAATTAAGGAAAAAAGAAGTTGAATTTAGGTCTGTATGACTAAAGAGTCCTAGCTCTTAATGACTACTAAACATTTTTTGCCATAGAAGTTAGATGCTATGGGAGTCATAAACAAAACCTAAGATTATAAAACATCATTCCTTGCCTTCAAAGAGCTATAATCTACCTTTGGAGATGTATGCATACTAGAGTGCTTAATCAAGTGCAAGACAGTGAAGAACAACTTGTATATGTTAAGTGGTAAGAGAATAGAGTAAGAAAAGGGTTTTGTAGAATGTTCAATAAGTGATTCAGATTTCCTAATGAAAGGAAAAATCTGCCATATTGCCAATTCAAACAGTAAAAGACAAAGGCCAATGCAATCAATCTCCTAGCAGTGTTTAACTGCAACAGCAATCAGCCTGAAATATCATTGATCAAAGATTGTCTCAGAACTGTAACCACTGTTCTCCCAACATACAGTTCCACACATCTGTTTAAATACTAAAAGTGTCAGAAGCAGCTCAGGGTATCCCCTGGAAATATTACACTGAAATTTAGGTTTCATTATAACTTTTTCGTCCTGGTGATTTTTACAACCAACTTACTGTTGTGTTGTGTGAAGGTGTACAGGAGCATGTATAATACTTTATAAGATATCAAATCAGCTGCCATTCAGTTATTTCAAAATTACTTTTTTTCCCAAAAAGTGCCTACCACAGCTATAAATATATAATGGTTCTTGCCCCAGTAGTTCATATTCCCCTGAGGGCTTTGTGTTTACTGCTTCCCTAAGGTCAGTATGTAAAAATCTCAAAATGCCACATGAGGAATTTTGAAGACCAATGAAGCTGGCACAATGGCTAATGAAGCTATTAGTATTCCTCTCCTTAGAGTACCAAATCCTGATATAAGTAGGGCCATCTTGACAACAGTTTTTAAAAATGTAATTGAGGGCCAGCTGAGTGGCGCAGTGGTTAAGCGCTGGCTTGGGAGGCCAGCGTCCACGGTTCGGATCCCACATGTGAGGGCCAGTGACACTGCTCTCAAAAAAAAATGTAATTCAACTAAATCTTTTGTTCAGATAATTCTAATGATAATGTTATGCTCAAATGGTTTTCAAGTATAGTTTGTAAGTTATCTTCCCTACTTTATTATTTTCTTCCCTTAAGGCACTAGCTATTTCCGGTTCCTCATTCATATTAATTTTTCAAAGTATCTGTATGACATCCTCAGACTCTAGAAACCAAAACAAACTTAACTTATGAAAAGAATTTGACACAATTAAAAGACCCAACTAGATATGTCAGCTAGATTACAGAGAATATGCAATTATATTAATATCATTTCCTAATACATTCTTACCATGAGAGAGAATTTTGGTATTTATGATGTTTTCCAATACTTGTACCAACCAGATACACACTCATACTCATACACTTACACACACACAGGAGATCAGACAATTAAGTTCACAAACTCATCCTAGAAAAAGGGCTACATACCTCATTGCTGAATATCACTAGGTTACCTTCGAAGTACTCCCCTTGGGAAGCTATGTACCAGTGCCAGCACCTAGTCCACCCTTCAAAGCAATTTTGGAACTCTTTTTATGGAATAGCCATCAAATCTGTTGTCATATTACCCTTGATGTCCTGAATGTCATCAAAATGTCTTCCTTTCAATGTTTCCTTTATCTTCAGATAAAGAAAGAAGTCATTAGGGGCCAGATCAGGTGAGTAGGGAGGGTGTTCCAATACAGTTATTTGTTTACTTGCTAAAAACTCCCTCACATACAGTGCCGTGTGAGCTGGTGCATTGTCATGATGCAAGAGCCATGAATTGCTGGCAAAAAGTTCAGGTCGTGTAACTTTTTCAAGTGGCCTTTTCAGCACTTTTGAATAGTGAACTTGGTTAACTATTCGTCGAGTTGGTTTAAATTCATAATAAATAATCCCTCTGATATCAAAAAAGGTTAGCAACAGTGTTGCAACAGTTTACGATCTTAATTGTCAAACCTCGTGTGAGTGTGTGTGTGTGTGTGTGTGTGTGTGTAAAATTTCGCAACAAATTGGACATTACAAACACAGACACATGGCCCACACATATGTCACAGATATATTAGAGATAAAGATAATTAACTTTCAGAGGTAGTTCTGTAGTCAACACATACTCATCTCAATCTCTTATATCTTCTAATTCTAGTCATCTACAAAGAAGTATAGTATTCATATAGAGATGGCCCTGAGGTCTTAATAGACATTCAATTGGAAAACAAAGATTCAATAACGTTAAGGATATTCTACTTACTAAAGAGGGAAAGTTGGTTCTCAATTTGACTCAAATTTAGAAATGACCTCAATAGTTATATAGTCCAACAATTGACCAATCAAGAAATCCTTTTTAGACTATCCCTATATCTACCCTATCCCCATGTACTTGCTATCATATGAACACAACTTTATGAAGTGGCATCCAATTCTATTACTGGCTCCAATAATTGGTAACGGAGGCAGAAATAAAGAGATCTGGAAACTGAAACTGAGAGAGCCAGAAATACAAAAGTAAGAAAATAGAGACAGCTGAAGATAGAGAGGCAGATGGATAGGAAGTTGATGGAAAGAGAAAAAACTACATACACAGAGGAGAAATGGGGAGATAGAGAAAACATAGAGAAATGGAGAGACAGAGAAAAACACAGAAATAGAGACAAAAAGTTGACATTTCAAAAGAGAGGGGAAATAAGAGATAAGAGGAATAATAAGGGAGGAATTTCTGAGAGATAGAAGAGACAAAGAAGGTAAAAAGAGAAGCTAACATAGCAGGCAAAAAATGGTTATGAGCATTTCTAGGGGCATGGCAAAAACATACTACCTATCAAACTATTCTTTTTCCTGTAGTGATATAATTTTTGACTGGGTATGTCTTACCCCAAACTAGATAGAGTCTTTGCTTCACAGTCTTCCTTGCAACTGTATATGGACAGGTAATTGAGCTCTACCAATTAAGATGTAATCAGAACTGTCATGTGCAAAAGGGATTATTGTTTTTTCAGAATTATTCCAGTCAGAAAACCTAGAAGTAGTAAGAATAAGATCTTAAAGGCTGTTTAGACAAAATATTTTCAATCATTATTCATTTTTATGTGGTTTCTAAATCTCTCATCATTCAATTCTTTCTACCTTCAGTAAAAATGTTTGTCAAAATTCTTCTCAAAATGTATGTACACTTTTAGATGCTGTTTCTGAGATTATAAATTGGTACAACCTTTTGGAAGTACTTGGCAAAATTTTAAGTGCTCAGGAATTCCTTTTCTATGAATCTATGTTACAGAAATCCAAATACATATGCCCAGAAATATATACATGTACAAGGATGGTGCACCATGTATTGTAATGGTCCAAATCTGGGAATAAAAGAGGCACTTTTCCACAGAGGATTGGTAGAATAAATATGGTATATCCATACTATGAAATACTACACTGCTATTAAAGAGACTGAGATAGAGAGCCATGTATAGATATGAGCATATCTATAAGACGTATGAAAAACAAATAAGATCCCATACGTAATGGGAAAATCTTTGTATGTATGTGTGTATGGAAATTTATTTAAAAGGTTTGGAATTTTTTTTTTTTAAGATTTTATTGGGGAATTGGGGGAGGGTACCAACCAAGTTGTTGATCTTCAGTCTTCATTGTGGAGGGCGCCAGTCGCCATCTGGCTTCCCATCGGCAGCTCATGGCCTCTAAGCTCAAGGTGCTGTGTTCAGTCTTAGTTGCAGGTGGGCGTAGCCACCATCCCATGTGGGAGTCGAACCAACAGTCTTGTTGTTAAGAGCACACACTCTAGCCACTGAGCCATCTGGGTGGCAGCTCAGCCCAAGGTGCTGAGTTCAGTCTTAGTTGTGGGTGTAGCCACCGTTGAACAGGCAATCTTCTTGTTATAACAGCTGAGCCATCCTGCCACCTGTTGGCAGCTCAGTGACAGCTCAGCTAGGGCGCAGCATTCACTGGCCCATGTGGGAATCAAACCGGCGGCCCTGTTGCTCAGAGCACATGCTCTAAGCCAACTCTTAACCACCTGAGCCACTCGGCCATCCCAGGTTTGGAACTTTTAACACTGTAACTATTAGGAAGGGAGTGAGATAAAGTTCAATGCTGAAGGGTAAATTTCACTTTTTATTCTATATAGTCATGGTGGTCATTAATACTGTTTTCCAAATATTTCTATTTCTTTGCCTTCAGGCATATGATAGGACTGCGTTTCCTGGTCCCATTGTGTTTCTTGGGGCATGTGACTGACTCTGCAATTGCTTATAAGAAAAAGTCATTGCTCACACTTGTGCTTCAATTTCAGACCACAGCATTTATTTATCAATGTGGTACCTTCTACAACTATCTTTCCCTCTTCCACAGTGAATGGTAATGTGTAAGATAGTGGCTACTCCATCATTCTGGGTTACAGAATGAAAAGCTGTGGAGCAGAAATTTTGGCCAACATGTTATGTAAGTGAGGAATAAAGCTTTGCTGTTACAAACCACCAAGATTTGGAGATTGTTACAACAGCATAATCTAACTTATCCTGGCTGATACAATTAAAATATTTAAAATTTACATTGAGATAAATATTATATTTTATAGGTATAACATTATTATAAAATTTAATGTGATGCCCAGAACAGCACAAAATGCTCTCTACATAGAGAATACAACATGTAATGAGACTATTATATGCCATGATCCAGATTCAATATACTACTATAATATAACCATTTCAGGGGCAGGGACTATGATTTATTCTTTTTTGCATTCACAGTACCAGTAAGCATATAACATAGTAGGTATACAACCCATTCTTCTTGAATGTTGAATAAATTAAATTATTTTACCCTAACCTATAGTTTTATAATAATCCCTGTGAAATGCCAATACCTTAGTTTTAGTATACAATTCCAAATCATCAAGACCAGTTCAAATCATAAGGCTATTATTCATTTTTATTAACTCTCCCACTTAGTTTGTGTCACTTTAACATTTCATAAGCTTGTTTTCTCTGCCTTCAATTAAATCAGTAATAAAAACTCTGAATAAGCTAGGACATAGAACAGAGACCTGCTGACACCCACTATAGACCTCTCTAAATGTTAGCATTGATCATTAATCTGATTTATCAACTGGGTATGAATCTACTTAACTGTTCTACAATTCATTTAACTAGCCCATATTTGCATATCTCATCATGAGGTCATTCATTTAATAGACTAGGCTTTCATATATCAGTGTAATAACTCTACTAAAGGAAAACAACAGGTATTTTTAGCCTAACTTGATCCTAAAATCCATTAATTTATGTTACTCAATGTTTTTACTGTGTGCCTACAACAGGATACAAATGGGAATATGATCAGTATGGTATCTACCTTCTGTGTGATCACAGTCTAATAGAAGAGAAAAACAAACAAACAGGTAAAACAACAACAACTGTTTTAAATTTAATTAGAGGAAAATTACAAAGTGTTCTGAGAGCAAAGAGGAGAGAAATCAAATCCACATTTAGGAGAAAGAAGACTTTCTGGAGGAAGTGACATCTAAGCTGAAACCTACAACATGATAGGGAAGATTGTTCTGAGAGAGCATGGCACATTCATTGAACTAAAATTAGTTCAATATTGCAGAACCATAGAGTGTTAGGTAGGAGAAAAAGAGAGAGTTTACACTGGAGAGGTGATCAAGGGTCAGGTTATGTAGAGACTGGGTTGACTATTGTACATCTTAGCATGGATGTTCAATGGGAAAGTGGAGATACTGATAGGAGTCAAGGAAACAAATTTGGAGATACATATTTGGTAGTCTTAAGCATACAGATGTTATTTAATGTCACAGGAGTAGCTGAATTACCAACGGATTGAGGCAAGCTATAAAGGTGACCAAGGATTGAGCCCTGAGAAACACCAACAGAGCGCTGAGAAACACCCAGAGATGAGCAGGGTCAGAGAAGTCTACACGAGTGACTAGAAAAAAAATAACAACAGAGGTACCAGGAAAACCAGGAGGGAAGCCAAGAGAATAGTATATTTCAAGAATAACAACTATGTTAAATGCTACTGTGAAATCAAGTGAGTCAAAAAATAAATGTCCTTCTTATGTAGCCAAGGAAAGGCTGTTAGCCAAGAAAAGACGGGCAAAAACAAATCAGTGGAGTAACAAGGTTAAAACCAGACTGTATGTCAACTATAATTTAACACATATATAGTCATGGGATGTGTAGTATAGTGTGGGAATGGAGTCAATGGAATTGTAATGGATATGTATAATATCAGGGGTAGAGGGGCGGGGGAGGGGTTTTATCACTGTGTAAGGGGTGAAAAGGATAACCAGTGCATTGTTTTGTACACCTGAAACTAATAATAATAAAAAATAATACAATAATAAAATAAAATAGCACCAAAAACAAACAAAAAACAAAAATAAACAAACAAAAACAGACTGTAGAAACTGAAGAGCAAATTGAGGGTAAGGAAGTAGAATAGTAAGTGAGTGGAGATAACTCTCAAAAGATTAGCAGTGATAGGAAGACAGAGACAGGGTATGTTTACGGCATGGGGTCAGAGAAGAATTTTTAAAAATAAACTGATATTTTTCTCATGATTAAACTGGGATATTAGGTTTTGGGGAATTATACCAGAATATTTTTTTTCTTTAAAGAGAAGAGAGATTTGAACAAGCTTTCAATGTTGATGGAAAGGAACCAGAAAAAACCTGGCAATAGTTGAAGAAACACAGAATTAATCTACAGAGCAAGAACCATAAAGAAATACATGGATAAGGGATTTTATGAAGCTCATGTGGAAGGATTTGCCACACACAAGAGGATTTTTGATCTTCAATGAGAAATGGAAAAAAGGCAGAAATGATAGATGAAAATATAGGTATGTTTGTAGATCTTGTGGTGGGAAGTTGCCATCTTGTGGCTTCTTCATTCTCTTTGAAACACCTCGCAAGTTTATCTGAAGAGAGGGTATGGTGGCAGGTTTAAGAAAGCAAATAAACATTTTGAAAAGTTAAATAGTTCATCCTAGGATTTTTCTAGCATTATATGTTAAGTATACCAATTAAAGTTTCTAGACCCAAACTTTTGGGTTTTGTTCTGTGTTTAATTAACACATTTGACAATGTCTAACATTTTTAGACTTCCATTGTTTCTATAACTTACTGTAAAAAAATTTCAACAAGAATTGAATAGTAGTAGTTAAAAGGGCACCTTCTCGATTCACTACCATGCCAACTAACTATTCAAATTCTATTAATTCTTATAATTTCCTTATCCCATACTACAGCTAAATGAGGTTTATAGTATTTTAAGAAATAATTTTACCTCATTACCCTTGTGTAAAATATGGGAAAACTGAAGTTCAGTGAGGTAAGCAAATTTCACTATAGTAAGCATCCAATTGAAGGCCGAATGTGCAATCTATATTTTGGAAGATTTCTTTCCTGTCTCTCAGGGACAGCAGTGAGAGTTGATTGTTGAGATAGATAGATAGATAGATAGATAGATAGATAGATAGATAGATAGATAGATAGATAGACAGACAGATGGTAAATGGGGCTAAACTTGAAATGTTCAGTATCAAGAAGGCTGTACATAACTTTAAATGCCAATTAATGAAAAGAATATAAAGAACATGGAGCTGTCAGAAAGAATGTCTTAATTAACTTTCCTTTAATAGTGCAATGCATCTAATTTGGGCTTCTAAGTTTAGATAAATGACACCTAGTCCTACAGTATTCTGTTTCCTATATTTTTAATTATAAAGAATGCTGAAAATAGTGTGCCCCATGAACAATTATAAAATAATGAATATTTTTGTCATATTAAGTGAGTTATAAGACAAAATATTATTTTCTGTAATGTGTTATGCCAGGTTTTTGTGGTTTGTTCTTTTTGTTTTGTTTTGTTTTGTTTTGCATGATGGAAATGTGAATATCATACTTTATCTGGGTTATTAACCACTGTAAAGTAGGGCAGTGTAGGCTTTTGAGCCCATTTCACTTTTTACAAACTGTTTGACCTTGGACAAGTTATCTAAACACTCTGACCTCCCATTTGCTCATCTGAAAATTGTGGTAAGAGTAGCACCTAATTCATTCAGTTGTTGTTTGTATTGTATGTAATATAATACATATAAAATGCCAAACCCATTATCAGACACAGAATCACCCATTAGTACATGTTAGTTATTGTCATTGGTGCTGTTTGTACTATTAATTCTACTTGGGAAAGTCAGAGAAGGTTTTGCAGAACAGGTGACACTTGAAGAAGGAACATAAGTTTGCCAAGTGTGCAAGGTCATAGGGGAGAGCAATACAGACAGAATAACTCGGTGTGTTTGTGAGTGTGCACACATGTCTTGGGCAAAACAAGGATCAAATTTTATATGAGGGCAATTAATTAATGATATAATAATTTCATTCACTGGCCAATAGCTATAAGACTTTGAAGTAACACTTTGGCAACTAAAAGTATAAGTACCTCCTTTTCACTTTCTCATCTCTCCTTGTTTGCAGAATAAAGAAAAATATCCTGCTGTCCTACAAACTCATGTCCACTGCTACCACAAAGCATGAACCCAGTAATTTGCCTACACCCTCCAACCGAGTAAATCTACTCTAATTTTCCTACAGTAATAATTTTTGATGTTTTTCCCTTTGAACACTTCCTATTTCAACCTTTTTAAAAGGTATCTACTGGTTCACCAGACATAATTGTCCTTGAAAATGAGCCAAAGGAGAAAGTTAAAGGCTGATCCTTGGTAAGGTCCATTTTAATTTAGTCTCCTAGAGATTAATTTAATAAATAAGCAATATTTCTTTTTTATAATAATAATTATCATATTTATAAAACTGGAAATCTTGTCTCCAGATTACTGATGTTCCTATACCTTTTCAATATAGCCCAGATCATTCCTGCAAATTCCAAATTATTCTCCAGGATGTGACAATTGTTTCTTAAACACCTTCAAAAAATACACCATTTTTTCCCAACTGATATCCTATTTTTCATCCCCATTTTGCTGATCAACACTTGGTAGCATCTATCAGATTAACAATGATATTTAAAATGACAGCCTACCTCAATGTTAAAAAACTGAAGTAGAAAAAACACTCTCACATACTGGTGGTGACAATATAAACTGGCATTTATATCCTGGAAAGAAATTAGCCACTGTATTTGTATAATAGCCTTTAAAAATTACCTATTCAGATAACGCTGTGAAAAACTCATGAACAAGGATGTTATTGTAGCATTATCCCTAATAACAAAAATATAAGATATCCTAAGATATGGCAAGGTTAGATTGATTACAGCATGTCTCTAAAATGGAATATTATTCTGCCTTAATGTAAAATTTCAGAAAAAAACAAAAATTCACACAGTTTCTCCCAGTATATCTTAAGAAAATAATACAAAACTCAACTAAAGATTTATACACAATCATGTTCATCTCAGCCATAATTATATTACCAAGTTGGAAATTATCCAAATGTCAAATGATAGGACACTTGTTAATTATGGAGGAATACTGTAAGGCCATTTACAGTTAGATGTTCAAAAATTTTACTTATAGGATAAATGTTAATGATGTAATACTAAGGGAAGTCAAGATACAAAAATGTACGTACAGAATGATATGTGCAAGAAATATTATGTGCAAAGACTGAAGTATGATTTATAATATCAAAAGATAAGAATTAAGGGCCGGCCAAGTGGCGCGGTGGTTAAGCACTGGCTTGGGAAGCCAGCTGCCCGGGTTCGGAACATTGGGCCCCGCAGAACATCTACTACATAAGGCCACTCTACTAAGACCAAGAGGCATAGCATCCCTACCTACTACATAGAAACAAACACATGCAAGCCGCCAAAATGGGGAGATAAAAAAAAATACATGCCCCAAATGAAAGAACAGAACAAAGCTCCAGAAAAGGAACTGAATAAAATGGAGACAAGCAATCTATGAGATGCAGAATTCAAAATATGGATGCTCAATGATCTCAGGCAGAATTTCAACAAATAGACAGGAAACATAAAAATGGAGATTAAAAAAAACATAAAAAAGAACTAGTCAGAAATAAAGAATACAATAACTGAAATGAAGAATACACTACAGGGAATCACCAGTAGAGAAGATAAAGCATAGGGTCAAACCAGTGATGTAGACAATGAGGTAGCAGAAGGCACTCAATCAGAACAGCAAAAAGAAAAAAGAATCCAAAAAACTGAGGATAGTTTAAGGGGCCTCTGGGAAAACATTAAGCATACCAATATTTGCATCATAGGGGTACCAGAAAAAGGAGAGAGCGAGCAAGAAATTGAAAACCTATTTGAAGAAATAATACACAAAATTTCCCTAATCTGGCAAAGGAATTAGACATATAAGCCCAGGAAGTGCAGAGTCCCAAACAAGATGAACTTAAAAAGGCCCAAACCAAGACAAATCATATTAAAATGACAAAGGTTAAAGACAAAGAAAAAAATCTCAAAAGCAGCAAAAGAAAAGCAGTTAGTTACCTACAAGGGACTCCCCATAAGACTGTCAGCTAATTCCTCAAAAGAAACTTTGCAGATCAGACAGGAATGGCAGAAAATTTTCACAGTGATGAAAGGGAAGGACCTACAACCAAAATGACTCTACCCTGCAAAGCTATCATTTAGAATCAAAACATAGAAAAAGAGCTTCACAGCCAATAAAAGCTATAGGAGTTAATCAACCTGAAACCAATATCACAAGAAATGTTAGAGGGACTTATTTAACAAAAAGAAAAAAAGATAAAAAATATGAATAATAAAATGGCAATAATTAAATGCTCCAATTAAAAGACATAGGGTGGCTGACTGGATAAGAGAGCAAGACCCTTACATATGCTGTCTACAAGAGACTCACTTCAGATTGAAAAACACACAGACTGAAAGTAAATGAATGGAAAAAGGTATTTCTCAGAAATGCAAACAAACAAAAACAATCAGGTGGGGTAGCAATACTTATACCAAAGAAGATAGACTTTTAAAAAAAGGCAATAACAAGAGACAAAGAGAGACTCAGTAATACCACTTCTGGGTATTTATCTGAAGAAACCCAAAACACTACTGCAAAGGGACATGTATATACATCTGTCATTGCAGCGTTATTTACAATAGCCAAAAGATGGAGGCAACCTAGGTGTCTACCAGTGGATGCATGGATAATTAAGACTTGGTACATATATATATACAATGGAATATTAGCCATAAAAAAGAATGAAATCTCGGGGTGTCAGTTTAGCTCAGTTGGTTAGGGTGCATGCTCTGAACAACAAGGTTGCCGGTTCGATTCCTGCATGGGATGGTGGGCTGCATCCACTGCAACTTGATTGAAAATGGTGACTGGAGGGCCGGCTGAGTGGCTCAGTTGGTTAAAAGCTCACTCAAGAGTGCGAGCTGAGCTCTGAGCAACAGCAGTTCGATGCCCAGCCCAAGCTGAGCAGCCGTTGAGCTGCCAACAGTTGCAGGATGGCTCAGCTAAAAAAAAAAAAAAAAAAAAAAAAGAAAATGGTGACTGCACTTGGAGCTTAGCTGTGCCCTCTACAACTAGATTTTTGAAAGAGAAAACTTTGACTTGGAGATGAAAAAACACACTGTTACTAAAAAAAAAATTTTTTTTAAAAGAATGAAATTTTGCCATCTGCAACAATATGGATCGACCTAAAGGGTATTGTGCAGAGTGGAATAAGTCACACAGAGAAAGACAAATGCCATATGATTTCATTTATACAGAGGGTGCCAAAAAAAGTATACACATTTTAATAAAGGAAAAAAACTGTATTGCAATTGTAATACTCAATGTATACTGATAACAAAAAATGAATACAAGTCATTTGGCACAACAGTATGTGGAATATAAAGAACAAAATAAATGAACAAACAAAAGAGAAACAGACTCACAGATACAGAGAACAAACTGATGGTTGCCAGAGGGGTGGGGGCTTGGGGAGCTGGGTGGAAAAGGTGAGTGGATTAAGAAATACAAATTGGTAGTTACAAAACAGTCACAGGGATGTAAAGTGCAGCATAGGGAACATAGTCAATAATGTGGCAACAACTATGTACAGTGCCAGGTGGGCACTAGACTAAAAAGGCTGGATCACTACATAAGTTATATAACCGTCTAACCACCATGCTGTATACCTGAAACTAATATAAAATAATATTGAATGTCAACTTTAACTGAAAAAAATAAATTCTTAGGAATAAATTTCAAAAAGATTTAAAACCTCATATTCTGAAAAATACAAAATATTATTGAAAGAAATTTTGAAAACACCAAAAGCAAAAGACTCCATGTTTATGGATCAAAGGACTTAATATTGTTAACATGGAAATACTCCCCAAATTGATTTATAGATTTAGTGCAATCGCTAGCAAGATCCCAGCTCCTTTTTTTGGCAGAAAATGACAAGTTTACTTTAAAATTTATATGAAAATTCAATGAAACCAGAATAGCCAAAACAACTTTGAAAAAGAAGAAAATTGGAAGACTTATACTTTTCAATTTCAAAACTTACTACCGTAGCATAAAATATCAGAGTAAATCTTTGTGACTTTGGTTTAGGTAGATATTTTTGATATGATATCAAAAGCACAAGCAACAAAATAAAAATAGATAAATTGAATTCTATGAAAATGTACTGTATATCTGAAGCTGCTGCTGAACAATATTATATGTCAACTATAATTTAACACATATATAGTCATGGGATGTGGAATATAGTGTGGGGATGGAGTCAATGGAATTGTAATAGATATGTATGCTATCAGGTGTGGGGGGCAGGGGAGGGGGGAGGTGGGAGTCACTTTGTAAGGGGTGAAAAAAATAACCATTGCATTGTTTTATACATGTGTAACTAATAATAATAATAATAATAATAATAAATAAAATAAAATATAAAAAAAAGAAAAAACAAAGTTTGTGTTACAAATAATACCATCAAGAAAGTAAAAAGATAATCCACGCAATGGGAGGAAATACTTGTAAGTCATATATCTGGTAAGGGAGTTTTAATTAGTTATTTCTTACAACTCAACAATAAAAACAGAAATAGCCCAAATAAAAATTGGAAAAGTACCTGAATAGACATTCATCCAAAGGGATATACAAATAGACAATAACCACATGAAAATATGCTCAATATCATTAGCCATTAGGAAAAAAATGAAAATTTTAAAAATCACAATAAGATACCACTTCACATCCACTAGATGCCTATAATTAAAGACATAAGTTTTAGTGAGAACATGGAGAAATTGGAACATTCATACATTGCTAATGGTAATGTAAAATGGCGCAGTTCCTTTGGAATACAGTTTGCAGGTCCTTAACTAGAATCACCATATGACCCAGCAATTCCATTTCTAAGTATACACTTAAAATAATTTAAAACGCATGCCCTCCCCACACACACACACACAAATGATACAGTAAGATTTATAGCAACACTACTCATAATAGCCAAAAATTAGAAACAATTCAAATGTCCATCAACCGGTGAATGTATAAATAAAATGTGGTATACAATGGAATCTTATTGGGCAATAAAAAGAAATGAAGTAATGATGAATGTTGGAAACATTCTGCTAGTGAAAGAAGCCAGTTAGAAGAAACCACATATTGAATGATTCCATTTACATGAACTGTTCAGAATAGGCAAATCCATAGGGACAGAAAGCAGTTTATTGGTTGTCAGGAAATTAGATAGTGGTAATTGTTGCACAACTTTGCAAAACTGCTAAATTATACACTTTAAGTCAATGAATTGTATGGTGTATAAACTATATCACAAAAATCTGTTTAAAAATAAGCTATTTGAAAAAACAAAATAGAAAATTAGTTGATGGAATTTATTGTTAATTTCAAACATATGGTTATATATCAAAACAACAGTTCTAGATTATGTGTCAAATGCATCATTCTTAAAGTTAGTCCTTTTAGATATGCCAAGCAGATTGAGGAACTGCTGGTCTCATTCAACCCAGAGTCATTCTGATTTAAATATATACTACCAGGCTCCCTTTTCAGATACTTTAGATGCCATAAGACAGATATCTTGAAATTGCACCTGCTCATCATAGTCTTCACCATGTCAGTCTTATTATGCTCCGTTATTGACACATGAACATATTCTCAGAGTTCTTTTTTGCACAATAGGAATGAATAGTATTAAAGTTCAGTTACCAACATCTTTTTTTTTTTTGAGGGCAGTGTCACTGGCCCTCACATGTGGGACCGAACTGGGGCCACTGGCTTCCCAAGCCAGCGCTTAACCACAGCGCCACTCGGCCGGCCCCCAACATCTTTATACTTAGGGAAATGATTACAGATAAGTAAAAACAAACCAGTATTTGTGGTCTTTGTTGACAGGCTATCTGATGTTAAAATGGACACATGGATTTATGCTTTAAAAGAGTAATTCAAGGGCCGGCCGAGTGGCGCGGTGGTTAAGCGCTGGCTTGGGAAGCCAGCGACCCCGGTTCAGGTCCCTCATATGAGGGTCAGTGACGCTGCCCTCAAAAAAAAATACAATAAAAGAGTAATTCAAGCCAATACTTTCCTCAATAAAATTAAAACCAGCTCTTCATGCCGAAACCAATTCTTGGTGCAACGGGTTGTCCCAAGAGATACCTACAAAACACTGCAATTGGTAGAATCAGGGATTCAGTAAGAGACAATTTTGTCCAATTTAGCTTAGCAAATTGCATTATCTATGTAGCAATAAACTGGCAGGAACTGATAATTCATCTCCAATTAAAAGAGTACTTTTTTACTGAGTTATAGCCTAAAGACACATTTTAGAGATAGAAAAGTTGGCAGGCTTTTTATTGAGCACAGTGATCTCTATACTCCCTAACAAATTGCTCTCTTCCTTAACTAAACGTTAATAAAAGAGCTAGGGCAAGCAGAATGGCTCAGTTGGTTAAGAGTTGGCTTACAGCATGTGCTCTGAGCAACAGGGCCGCCGGTTCGACTCCCACATGAGCCAGTGAACACTGCACCCTAGCTGAGCTGTCGCTGAGCTGCCAACAGGTGGCAGGATGGCTCAGCTGGTGTAAACAACAAGATTGCCTGTTCAGTGGCGGGCTATGCCCACCTGCAACTAAAAATTTAACTTGGCACCTTAAGCTGAGCTGCCACCCACATGGCTCAGTGGCTACAGTGTTTGCTCTTAACAACAAGGCTGCTGGTTTGACTCCCGCATGGGATGATGGCTATGCCCACCCACAACTAAGATTGAACACAGCACCTTGAGCTGAGAGACCATGTACTGCTGATGGGAAACCAGATGGCAACTGGCGCCTTCCACAACGAAGACTGAAGAACAACAACTTGTGTGTTGCCTTTCCCCAATTCCCCAACACTGTTCCCCTCCCCCCAATTCCCTAATAAAATCTTTAAAAAATAAAAAAATAAAAGAGTTGGTTAAGAGTTGGCTTAGAGTGCAAGCTCTGAGCAACAGGGCCACCAGTTCGATTCCCACATGGGTCAGTGAATGCTGCGCCCTAGCTGAGCTGTTGCTGAGCTGCTAACAGGTGGCAGGATGGCTCAGCTTGTGTAACAACAAAATTGCTTTCTCAGTTGCCTGCAACTAAGACTGAACTCGGCACCTGGAGTTGAGCTGCTGACCGGATGGCTCAGTGGATAGGGCGTGTGCTCTTCACAAGGCTGCCAGGTTCGACTTCTACATAGGATGGTGGCTACTCCCACCAGATACACAGACTGAACTTGGTACCTTGAGCTGAGATGCCACCCGGATGACTCAGAGGATAGAGTGTATGCTCTTAACAACAAGGTTGCTGGTTCAACTCCCACATGGGATGGTGGCTATGCCCACCCACAACTAAGATTGAACACAGCACCTTGAGCTTAGAAGCCATGAGGTGCTGATGGGAAGCCAGATGGTGACTGGTGCCCTCCACAACAAAGACTAAAGAACAACAACTTGGCTGGTCCCCTCCCCCAATTCCCCAATACTGTTCCCCTCCCCCAATTCACCAATAAAATCTTTTAAAAAATAAAAAATAAATAAAAGAGCTAAATTCTGGGCACATATTGCTACTCAGCATGCATATACACATGCATTTTCATAGAAAGTTATTAATCCTCCAAATATTTTCAATTCTATATTTCAGATTCCCTGGAGGCTACCAAAGGACTATTTTGAACATTGTTCAAATCATAAATAAAGCATCTAAACATCTAACTTTGAAATGCATGATTAAGCCAAGAATATCGTAAAATCTATTCCCACATATACATTTGCATGTACACACATACATGCATGCATGCACGCACACACATACACACACAAAATGAGACAACCACAACCCAGATATCCCTTAATTTAATTCACTCGATAAATACTAAGAATCAAAAATATGTACTTAGCAAGCACTAAGAATACAGTATTGTGAGGAAGACAAACGTGATCTTTGTCTTCATAAGCTAACATTGAAAACGTTCCAGTTAGAGAGAATAAGATGTGCAAGGAGTGGGTTTGGATGGTCTGATTCAGAAACTGAAGATAGTTCAATGTAGCTGGAGCAGAAAACGTGTATGGAAGAGTGGTAGGGGAGAAAGTTGTAGAAGTAAACTGTAGCCAGAACCTGTGGGGAATCATAGGTCTTGGTGAGGAATTTGGATCTTATCCTAAGTACAGTGGGAAACAAAGGTTTTAAGCAAATAAGTGACATGATTTGACTTACTGTTTTGGAACAGATAACTCAAGTTTCTGTGCTAAGAGTGGATTAAAAGCAGAAGCAGAGCCAGTAGGGCAGCATTCTCAAAAACTGGTACCAATTTTTAAAGGTAATAGGTTGACATGATAGCAATTAAGACCATGATGGTAAGACATTGCAGAAGCAGCATGAAAGAAGAGCTTAAAACATACAGAAATGGTAGAAATACTACAGGAAAGGTGTTCACCAAGTGGTACTCTTGCACTTGCTTGATCTCCCAGAAACCACAGATTCACTTTGCCTTGTTTTTATATCCTGACTACTCTGCTGATTGGAGCGGGCAAAGACTGGATGCAGGGAGACCAGTTTGGTCTCATCTGTAGTGGTCCAGAGGAGAGATGATAGTGGCCCAGACTAGAGTGATAACAGTGAAGAAACAGTAAACAGTATTTATCAAAAGTGTATCTAAGAGGTAACTGATATCTTACATAACTGACAATAACCCTTTGTACAAGTTCACATCCTCTCTCTGACTTCTTCCAACTAAATTCTCTCACTGAGACCTACCATTGTTTCTTTTTTTTTTAACTTCAGGTGTACAAAACAATGTAATAGTTAGACATTTACACCCGTCATAAGATGATAATCCCCTCCCCCAATCTACTACCCCTCTGACATCGTATATTTCTGTTACAATTCCATTGACTCTATTCCCATGTATGCTGTACTCCACATCTTGTGAATATATATATAAAATTACAGTTAACATTCAGTATTATTCAGCTTCAGGTGTACAGCACAGTGGTCAGGCATCTATACAGTCCATGAAGTGGTCTCCCTAATAAGAGAAGCACCCATACGACACTATAAAATCTTTACAGCATTATTGATTATATTCCCCAAACTGTCTTTCATATCCCCATGGCATTATTGTGGCTACTAATTTGTACTTTCTAACCTTTTTACTTTCTCCCCCATCCCCACCCCCAACCCATCTAGCAACCATCAGTTTTTTTTCTCTATATCTCTGAGATTTATTTCTCTTTAGTTTGTTAATTTGTTCTGTTATTTAGGTTCCACATATATGAGATCATATGGAATATATCTTTCTCTGTCTGACTTACCCCTGTTTATTGAAGCGCTATTCACAATAGCCAAGACATGGAAATAACTGATATGCTCATCGGTAGATGACTGAATTAAGAAACTGTGGAACATTTATACAATGGAATATTACACAGCTATAAAGAAAGGAATCGTACCATTTGCAATGATATGGATGGACCTAGAGACTTATGTTAAGTGAAATAAGTCAGTCAGAGAAAGACAAATACCATATGATCTCATTTATATGTGGACTCTAAAGAACAGAATAAATTATAAAACTACACTGAAATAATCTCAGATATATATAGAAAAAAAATTGTTCCTTTGCCTTACTGTTTTTTTATCCTTCTCCAGTGACCATAGATTTCTTGCAAAAAAGGAAAACAACAGATGTATTTCTTATATGAAACAGGGTTGTCACTTGAACTTGACTTGTCTATCCATCTGCTTTGGGGAACTCTGGAAGTCATGGGTGATTTTTGTGGCTCAATTGTACATGTTCCTCTGGACACTATAGAGATATGTGAATATCTAGGAATGTTGTCAAATTTCCTACATAGTCAAGTGCTGCAGGGAGGAAGTGATAGGCTATAGCTCATACCTCTAGGAAGTGTAAGAGTTCACTCTGAGCCAAGTTATTGTTAATGCCTTAAAGAATAATACCGAACACTTAGTATAGCAATTCAGAGTTTAAAGCAAAGCATTTAATGGCTTGTTTCTCTGGAAAAAAAATAGAAAGAGAATGACGCTGAATGAGAATGTCAGACAATTAAGTTTGAGAACTCAACCTAGAAAAATTGCTACATACTTCATTGCTGAATATCTCTATGGTCACCTTTGAAGTACTCCCCTTAGGAAGCTATGCACTGATGCCAGTGCCTAGTCCACCCTTCAAAGCAATTTAGGAACTCTTTTTCTTGAATGGCCATCAGAGCTGTCATCATATTACCCTTGATGTCCTGAATGTCATCAAAATGTCTTCTTTTCAATATTTCCTTGATCTTCAGGTAAAGTAATAAATAATTGGGGGCCAGATCAGGTGAGTAGGGAGTGTGTTCCAATATCTGTCTACTGGCTAAAAACCCCTCACAGACAGTGCTATGTGAGCTGGTGCATTGTCGTGATGCAAAAGCCATGAATTGTTGGTGAAAAGTTCAGGTTGTCTAACTTTTTCATGCAGATTTTTCAGCATTTCCAAATAGTAAACTTGATTAGCTGTTTGTCCAGCTAGTACAAATTCATAATAAATAATCCCTCTGATATCAAAAAAGGTTAGCAACAGCATTGCAAGAAGTTTGCAAACTTAATTGTCAGACCTTGTATAATGTCACACAGTCTCCTTAGGGTTGAAATAACAAAAGCCATCAGTCAATTTAAGGAAAGGAAAAGAATATATATATATATTTCCAAAAATGTATACACTTTTTGTTTTTGTTTTTTTGTTTTTCTGAGGGCAGTGTCACTAGCACTCATATGTGGGACCCGAACCAGGGCCGCTGGCTTCCCAAGCCAGCGCTTAACTACCACGCTACTCGGCAGGCCCCCTACACTTTTTAAAATTTATTATTAGTTTCAGGTGTACAAAACAATGCAATAGTTGTCCTTTTCACCCCTTACAAAGTGACAACCGCCCTCCCCCACCCACTGCCCCCAACCCCGATAATCTATTACAATTCCATTGACTCCATCCCCACACTATACTCCATATCCCATTACTATGTATGTATTATAGTTGACATATAATATTATTCAGCAGCAGCTTCAGATGTACAGTGCAGTGGTCAGGCCTCTACGCCTTCCATGAAGTGGTCTCCCTAACAAGACATGGTCCCCTAAAAAATATTTACAACATTATTGATTATACCCCCCAAACTGTCTTTTCTATCCCTGCAGCAACATTGTAGTAACCAATTTATGTTGTCTCGTCCCTTCCCCTTCTCCCTCATGCCCACACCCGTCCCATTTAGCCGTCATCAGTTTTTCCTTTGTGCTCTAAGAGTATTCCTGTTTACATTGTTCGTTTATTCAGTTCTTTAGATTCCACATATAAGTGAGATCATATGGTATTTGCCTTTCTCTGATTGACTTATTTCACTTAGCATAATATTCTCTAGATCCATCCATGTCATTGCAAATGGTATGATTTCTTTCTTCTTTATAGCGAGTAATACTCCATTGTGTAAATGTACCACAGTTTCTTAATCCAATCATCTACTTCTGGGCATTTCGATTGTTTCCAAGTCTTGGCTATTGTAAATAGTGCTGCAATGAACATAGGGGTGCATATACTTTTTCAAATTAGTGTCTTGGGTTTTTCAGGATAAATACCTAGGAGTGGAATTGCTGGGTCATAAGGTAGTTTGTATACACATTTTAAGAAAGGAAAAAACTGTGTTCAAATTACACTGATGATAACCATTTTGAGCACCTCTTGTAATTACAGAAGTCAAATGTGACTTGCATTTATCTTTTGTTATCGATATATACTGAGTACTACAATTTTAATAGTTTTTTCCTTTCTTAAAATGTGTACACATTTTCTCTTTCTACACACACACACACACACACACACACACACACTAAGCATTACTATGTGTCATATACCACACTAGGTGCTTTACAGTATAACTGTATGAACTGTAGTCAAATTGCCTCAGTATGAGTGCTGGCTATGTCATTTGCTAGCTGTAGGCTTTGGTCAAGTTACTTAACCTGTTTGTATCTGTCTTTTTTCATCTGTAAATGAGATAACGATAGTAACTTTCTCATTCAGGTACTACTATATAAGGAACTTCATAAATAAAAAGAACTTAGAATCACACCTGGCATATAGTAAGCAGTCAATAAATATTAACTGCTATTATCATTGTCGTTGTTGTAATCATCATCATCTGACTCATATCAATAGTAGTGAGTAAAATATTATTGCCAGTATACAGATAAGGAAACTGGGACCCAAAAAAGTTAATCATGTTGCCCCAAGATCACATAGCTAGAAAGGCATGTAGTTAGGATTCAAAATCAAGTCTTTTGGGCCAGCCGAGTGGCATGGTAGTTAAGCGCTGGCTTGGGAAGCCAGCAGACCGGATTCAGTCCCACATATAAGGGCCAGTGACACTGTCCTCAAAAAAAAATCAAGTCTTTTGGACTCCAAAGCCATGTTCTTTGCACTTTATCACACCATTAGGAGACCCAGGAATTCTGGGTAAGAATTTCAGCCACAGCAAAAGCACTAAACCACAAACTAGACTCTCAGGTTCTAGGTAAGCGGCTGGTACAGGGGAGGCCCACATTTCCTGATTGGTTCTCCAGGCTCTAACTATATCCATTTTCCTTCCTGGTTCTGCCCATTCTTTGTAAAGCTGGGTACCCTCTTATTGTGTGCTCTACTTTTACACTTTCCCATCTTGGTCAAATGTCCCAAATTACAATTATCCACGGTTAAGTTTCCTTATATGGATTTCTTCTGAGCCTAGCAAAGAAAGACCAAATAAAGCATAAGGGAGAAGGGGAGGAAAGGAAAAGGAACAATGAAGGGATTCACATGTTATTAATATTATTTTATTAATATTATAATAATATTGATATCAATATTGTTCTAATAAGAAGCATATTATTTAATGGTATAAAAGTAACCACTGGAACAACAACTGTTAACAGTAGTTGCCTCTGGACAATGAGACTAGGCTGTAATTGGTTCTTTTCTTTAGAGCGCTTGTCTAGCTATATCCTTTTTTACTTTTTTTTTTTTGTTTTGTTTGTTGTTTTGTTTTGGCCAAGGCAAGCATTGCTTCTATAATTTGTAATGGGAATGGTTTAAATGAACAAGCAAAAAATAATTTGTTGGATAGGTAGGTGAATAAATATGTGGATGGATAGATGGATGATGACTTATCTATAAGGTGGAATACTGTGCAGCAGTTGGGAAAAGTGAAGTAGAGATAAGTTCAATGATTGTTGTTGGTAAAGGGACACAACCTTATGGAACAGTATAAAAACAAAAGCATTTTCTATATTGTTTAGACAAAAAATATCTGCTTGTTATCAAATATTCAAATGGTAAAGAAGTATGTGTAGTGAAAAGTGTTATCCTCTCTTCTCATACCATCTTTCCACAATCAACAGAGGTATTTAACTACTGTTGACTGCTTGATATGAGACCATCCAGATATTATATATATAATATAAACAATGTTAAAAATGAATATCTATGTGTATATATTTGTGTGGTATGTGCATGTATGTGTATTATGTTAATATGCAGATATTTCCCCAAAATAAATTCTCAGAAGTAAGAATTTTGGGTCTAAAGCTAAATGGATTTTACTTTTTTAAAGTTATAACCAAATTTTCTCCAATAAATGTTAATACCAATTATATTACCATCAGTAGCATATGAGAATGGTATTTATGTCATACTCATAACCAAAATTGATATGTTTTAATTTGCATTTACACTTTCAATTATGAGTGAGATAGAGCATCTTTTCCCATATTTATTGACTACTTATATTTCCTTTTTCTGTAAATAGCTTTGTTCCTATCTTTTGTCCTATTTTCCATTCATGTATTAATTTTTTAAATGATTTGTAGTGAAATTATCCCTATGGCTATTATATGCATAGCAAATATTTTTACCAGTAAAAAAATTTTAAAGTCAAGGACTATTCCAAAAGTATTTTGAAAATCAAAAATATTAACTGCCAACTTGGATGAATGCTCATTTTAAAAAATGAAAGCACTAAAACCCAGGTGTCTGAGGTATTCTTCTGAAAAAACACAGGACGTCCCTTTTTTTGTCAAAAAAGAAAGGAAAAATACAGTTTATGGAAATTGTCATCTTCAATATCACTGACTATTTACACAGTGTTTTGACAATCATTAAGCCAAGAGAATTTGCAGGGAAGGGATGCATATGAAATGCATCAGTGCCTGCCATGGAGCTGAACCACTTAGAGAGTATGCTCAAGTGGAGGACTTCTTTTGTTCCTCTCCTTCCTTTGCCATGAATGGACAGGAAGGCACTTGTTTGGTAAATTGTTCCAGCAACAAAAGATTCCACATTTCTTATTTACAGTAAATGACTAGCACCTGGAATCAGCCTGCTAGACAATATTGCTGTGAATGGAATAAACCGAATGATAATTCAGCCCCACCCTGGCCCTTCATCTTTCAAATGACTTGAGCTTTTTTTCCTCAACAAGTTTTAAAAGTATCAATTTGAACTGGCTTATTCCTCAAAACATGTCCCCTCAAAGGACCTGGGAAGGCTGGGTCAGTCCCAATCCCAGGAACAAAATGGAATGTGTTGAATCTACTGTGAGATAGGCCTAAATGGCACCCAGCCAGTGAGTAGTGTGCTGGTAAATGTTTCACAACTAGCACTCAAAGGGGAAAGGAAGCTCTGCTTGACAGCCTTTCCTGTGGTGTAAACATTCCCACCAGGGCCAATTTCAATCTACCAATGCTATGGCATTCAACACAGCTTTGGGAAGAATTGTACACATTGTACTCTCACTAGTCAGGGCAAACTGGTTCCAGCACACTATTACCCTTCCTCCATTTTATAAGCCTACCAGTGTAGATTTAGGGCTACACCAGGAGCAAACTGTCCTTTGGAACCACTGTATATTCAGACTTGGATGACTTTTGCTAAGCAAATGCCCTGGATGACAGACCATGATGTCAAATGTCTGGAGCTCAAGTTAATATTGTTCCTTGTAACTTAGAAAAGTACAAAATACACAGTTTTCCTGACAGATTACAACATACCTCCATTACTATTTAAAGGTAAAATACCGTCAATAGATTATTGTAGGCCATGGATAAATACAAACAACTTTGCAATACAAAGGTAGTTTCTAGACACTACAAAGACAAAACATTGTTTTAAAAAGATTATGCATCTCGATCAAACTAAAATTTCTGACAAATAATTTGGTGATCATTATTTGAGTTGGAATGCCAAGAAAACAATGAGAGTTTCTAGGTGGAAACAATACAATATTCCAGGATCTAATTTCCTTAAGAGATGTATAAAACAGTTTAAAAAAATGTATGTTCTTATCTCAACAGGAGACATCTGCATACTCATCAGCTATATTTTTGTCCCTTGAGTAAATAGACAAGGCACATTTTTGTAAATGAATTCTGCCTTTGAGATACATTGGTACCCCCAAGAAACCTCACTCAGCTAAACTGAGGAAACCACTGAGGTCAGAATTGCAATTAGTTCCTATAGGCTAGTGAGACTTGCTCTGTGGCACAACCATGGACCAAAAACCTCACTTTGACCACTGTTCCCCAGAGACATTACATTGGTCCTCAGGGAAATAAGGTGAGTGAAAATGCCAAATTCAACCTACCTACTAGTAAAGAAAGTCAGAGCCACCTTATACTGCTGGTGGCTTGGTATCATCGCTATATACAAAAAAACACATGTTAATGACTCTAAGTGGGCAAAACAGTGCTCATTTTTATAACTTTGAAAAGAGACAAGATAAGCTGACAGGGTTTATTTTGCTACATGACTGACAGCCTCTTACAAACACACTCTGGGCAACTGCCCTCAAGTATGAAGTAAAGCTGGAGCAAACATCTTTCTTCTTGTTCACACCTTAAGTCAGGATATATTCACAGTGGTCTCTGCTGTTCTTTAAGAATATTACACCAACACCAGGAGAGAGGAGAAAGTCAATGCATCTGCCATAAGAGACGCATCAAAGACACATACTCAATATTACAATTACAGAAGTGTGAATATTATGAAGCAACCTACTTATTGCCAAGTCCTTATTAAAGGAATTTCTTTCAAATGTGCTTCTTTTCTAAGGAACTGGGGTGCAAATAAGCATAAGATAACAATTGTAATCAAGACTTCTTGCCTGAGTACCTCTCTCTGGAGCTCAAGATATTCTGAATGACATGATTTTATTAAGCAAACCTGTTTGATTCTAGGCTAGAGGGTCTTGATCATACAAGAACTAAGGCATGACTAATTTAAGTGATTGCCTAAGGAAGTTACTATGATAAGTCAAATTAAAAAGAATATAACCAAATCCAAATCTCCTGAATCACACTTCACCCACTGACAATGTATGGCAAAGCTGATGAGGACTGTTCATAATCCATTTTGCTAATGGGTCATATAGTACTTCCTTTTTTCTTTGTTCCCTCCCTTCCTGTATTTCTTCCATTTGGAGAATAAAAATAAATTATCACTCTCCCTCTTGATTGGCCAATACCCACTCCAAATGAAAGCCAAAATCTCCTAATTTATATTTACTTATTAAAATGGAACCATAAAGTCAATACAGCCAGAATCTCTTGAGGTGCTTGTTGTTTGACAATATTAGCTGTTTTAAAAAGTTTAATGGAGGGCCGGCTGAGTGGCACGGTCATTGAGCACTGGCTTGGGAAGCCAGTGGCCCCGGTTCAGATCCCACATGTGGTGGCCAGTGACACTGCCCCCAAGAAAAATAAAAATAAAAAATAAAAAAGTGTAATGGAATACAAATGGATTATTCAAGGTCTGGTAAGCACAGTCCAATTTAGAAGCATGGATACTAAACTGGCTAACAAAAAATAAGCTATTACTATCTTCCAAGTGGACTTCAACATCTCTTTTATCATTTCTTTTAATGCATTTCCTATCAGTTAGTTTATGTTCTTAGAACCTTTTATGGCTCCCAATTGTCTTCAGAATAAAGGCTAATTAATATCTTTAATATGGTCTACAAGGCCCCTCACAATATGTATGACTCCTGCCTTACTCTCCATTCTCACCTCCAGCCAAGTCTCCCATTATTTTCTATGCTTCAGCCACACTGAGCTTCATAAGGTCCCTAGAATATATGACATTCTCTCTCCTCTCCAAGACCCCACACATGCCATCCCCTCTATATAGAATGCTAGTATTTCCTCACCCAGCTAACTTTTCTCATCTTTCAAGTCTCACTTAAATATACAATTCCTCCAGAGTGTTTCCTCTGATTTGCAGGTCTAACAAGATCACCCACTTTAACATTTCTATTGCACCCTGCACCTCTCCATGGTAATACTCGGCACACAGCACATGTGTAACTATTTCTTCAACATCTGTCTTTATTTTTATATCTTCTTCTCTATAGTATTTAATACAGTATTGTGCATAACAGGAAGCGGTCAATAGAAACATGCTTATTGGTAATACTTGGACATCCCAAGTCTTTAATAATCTTTCTTGAATAACAACATAGATAACTGCTCCATGGTTTGTATATTAGATCCAAAGCCTAAGTTAACTAAAATCCTGTAATAAAATAGAATTTTACTCTTGTTCCTACTTTTGAATTGGTACAGTGCATGTGCTTTCATCGTTCTATTTTCACAGCATAAAACTTGATTTACTAATACACTGGAGAGATTTGTAGCTTCTAGTTCTGTATTGTTGCTGTACATACAAGATACTCATTAAAACAAGGCCCAGACTTGGTGACAGTTTTCCATTGTTAGGTTCATGTCAAAAATACCTCTAGGGAACAAATTACTGTTTTCTACATAAAGCATGAACTGGCAACAGTAATCCTTTTGTCTATTAGCCCTGTAGATAATGATTTATGTTGCACTGCCTTTTATACTATTCCCTACTTCTCTGTGGCATTTAATTTTAATGAGAATTTCTATCATCTTGTCCCTCCCTTTGCTCTCAACTAGCTTGTATTGCAGGTCACCAAATGGGTTTTGTTTACATTGTTTTTATTTTCTCTCCTACTGCTGATTTTTTTAACATCAGTTCTCTTTCCCAGATGCTGTTCTAACGGAATTGTGATCACAGCATTTCTATTAACATACACTTGAGACTTGTCAATATTTAGAAAGAAAAAAACATGCAAAATAACCTCACATCTCACACAGAGATGAATGGACAACCTAAAGTCTCCCTCATCAGAACTGCTTATTATGAGTCATAGAACTTTCTTCAATCTGGAATTCATTGAAAAATAAATGTGTTTTCATTTTTGCCCAGTTCATTGGGTATCTCAACAAACCTCTTTAAATTATATATATATATATATATATATATATATATATATATATATATATATATAAAATCTATGCAATCTATGGAATTTTTAAAAATTCTATCTGGGTTTAAGGGATTCTTCAAGGTAAAAATAAACATATAGGTTGTTTTTGGTTTTTTTTTGGTTTTTTTTGAGGGCAGTGTCACTGGCCCTCATATGTGGGACCCGAACTGGGGCTGCTGGTTTCCCAAGCCAGCACTTAACCACCATGCTACTTGGTCA
The DNA here is from genome assembly GCA_033961575.1 of Aselliscus stoliczkanus. Taxonomy (NCBI): domain Eukaryota; kingdom Metazoa; phylum Chordata; class Mammalia; order Chiroptera; family Hipposideridae; genus Aselliscus; species Aselliscus stoliczkanus. Next base: position 55,983,974 of record CM066737.1, read on the forward strand.
GCCCACATATAGGTTTCTTTTATTACAGTTTATTGGGGTGACAATTGTTTGCAAAGTTACATAGATTTAAGGTGTACAATTCTGTAATACATCATCTATATATCACATTGTGTGTTGGCCACCCAGAGTCAGTTCTCTTTCTATTACCATATATTTGATCCCATTTACCCTCATCTTCTCCTACATGGACCTGCTCATTTATTTCAACTAATCATCACTACATACTATGTATAAATCATTCTTCCAGGCTCCATGGAGGACACAAACATAAAGGCCTGGTCCCTATCCTCAAAGAAATTTCAACAAAAATGTGCAACATCTCCTCACCCCACTCCACCCCATTTCTATCATCATCTTCAAAAATAACTCATCTGTTCTCCTTCACTAACACTTCCACTAATGAACTCTAGATATACCCACTTCTACTCACTGTTCCCTCAGCCTTTATAAATACATTTTCTTTTGTACTTGTTGAATGTCTTTCACGTGTGTATGCTGCCAATATTATTTAAGACTTGTTAGGAAAGACCATTGTGCCCCAACTACCATGCTCCCTATCATTAGAGAGATTCCTTTAGGTTAAAGCATTGTTTCAAGACCCCTCTTAAAATGCAACTGCTACTTGGAAGTTATAGCATATTTTGAACTATGAGTCACTATAAATATGCACATTGCGTAGTTTATCAAATACAGGAACAAGAAATTTTATCATGGAAGGAGAAAGATCAAAGCAACAATGACTACTAGAGAGTGCAAGTCTAGGAAACATGCCTCAGTGGGGTCTGTGGCCCAATCAGGACCTAATACAATGTCACCAAGTGCAAGGATTGGAAATAGCCAGGCAGAGGAGAAAAGAACACCAAAGACAAACATGACTTCCCACACAATTGTATTAAAAGTTGATTCTGTATTTCAACATCTCACTTTCACAGTAAAACTCTCCCTTTATCCCACATCCCAAAACCAGAAAGAGCAATGAGCATGGAGATGGCTACAACTAGCCAGTTCCCTTTGTGTCTACACCAGTTTGTTTAGAATAGTTTGCAACCACAGAGCTTTTGTAAAACTGGCTGCACACCACTTTGGCTGCTTCCTGTTCCCATCCTACCTATAGTCCTCCATCTTCCAGCAGTCACGGTAGAAAGGCAAGTGGGAAATACAAAAACTGTCTAAGCCCTTGGTATAGGAAGACAAGCTTACTGATATTCTCCATAGCCAGAATCCATTACCACAAGTGTATGAAGGATTTTAATTTAATCCATAAGAATTAATTGTACAACTATAACTCTTTGGTAGATAGCCATTGGCTGACATTTCATTAAAAGTGACTAAAAGAACAATACGCCTAACCCTATAAATTTCTGAAACCTGTCTCATAATTTCCATGAAGGCAATCTGTCAATTTCTAAACAAAAAGAATGTTTCACATCATTTACCTAAAGGATTACTATGAATAATGGTAAAATGCAAACTCCATTCACCTCTCATTTGATGTTCAATAGGCACTTAAAACTCAGGCTGTGCAAAACAAAACTAAAAATCTTCTCCCAAAAACCTGCTGTGCCTTTCATGATTGGTACTTCCTAGAGGTACCAATTACTATGTTCCTGGGGATTCTATTCACCTGAACTCCAAAGTTAGAATGCTCATAGCTACCCCAAAAACCTCTTCTTCATGGCACATATCCAAAGCAGTCATTAACATCTCTCAAATCTGTTCCCATTATCTCTCATATCTGTTCCCTCTTCTCTGTCCCAGGACCATTGCCTTACTTCAGAAAACCACATTTTTCTCAACTGAGTTCTTACTAAAGACTCAGAAATGGTCTGGCTTCCTCCAATCCATCCTTCATTTTGCCTGCATATTGATTTTCAGAAAAACACTTTACCATGTCTCTCTTCATCACAAAGTTCTCCTCTGGCTTCCTGCTAATTCCATCATAAAATCCAAACTCATAGATGCAGGTGAAAGGCCGTCCACAAACTTAGGTCAACCCACTACTCCAGCTTCACCTTCACTCTCTCTATTCACTTACACTTGGCCTTAGCTACTTTGAACTTATTGTTTTTAAATACCAGAGTGTTTTCTGACTCTGTTGTTACTGTATATGCTGGTCTCTCATCATACAATGTCTCTCTACATCCTGAAAATGATCCTTCTTCAGAGCCACAAAATAGTAACAACCTAAACTCTTCCATAGCTGTCTTCTGGAAGAGCCTGGATGCAAGAGGAGTGGACCATAACAAAAGTGTGCAGATAAGCCTACCCAGATAGACTCAGAGGCAACACAGCTGAACCAAACAAAAGCCAAACAATGGAGGGATGAATATTTTGGTCCCTGACTCCTGTTTTAATTTTTAAATTAATGATACCAAATATTGAGGCTCCCTGCCTGCATCCCTCAATTTTGTTCCTCTATTGGGTTGTCGGAAAAGTCATGACATATTTTTTCTATGTTTTTCGTTTCAAAAATGTGTCATGACTTTTCACACAACCCAGTAGTATCTCAAGCCCAGCTCCTATCTTTATTACACCATCACTAATCTCTGTACTATTTGGTCACAACCTCCAAACCAGGGATTCTAAGCCTGTTGTCTGTGAACTTGGATGGAAAAAAATACAAAACATTGTACTATTCTTTGTACTTACTTCTGAGGGAAATTTAGCATTTCCATTTATTATGAATCTAGGCAACAAACCACAGTAGTATTAGCTGAACCTGTAACTTCGTCACTAACAGAAATCACAGATAATTTCATATCACATTACAATTGTGGCAAATGTCTAAAAATACTATTTACACTCATATACTAGTTAATATTATGGTAGCATAAGACTCGCTGCTAGGTCTCATTAATGTGTTAATGAAAAGCATGCAAAGTACTATACTAAATTTGTTTTTAATATGTTTTGATAACTATTTCAATATAATTGGTTTCTTTTGTGATTCTGTGTACTTTATTTGATGCATGTATAAACAGTTTTCTGAGAATGGATCCATAGGCTTCACCAGACCACCAAGGGACCTAACTACCAAAAATGTCAATAATACCTTCTCTAGAGCAATGCTTTTCAAATAGCCTATAACACAACTGGGATTCTTGGACCCCCACCCCAGGTTAATTTGCTAAACAATGATTCTTGTTTTGAACCAGCACTATGAACCAGCATTCCCAGGGGATATTTATGTCGGAGGTCCTTGGACATTATTTTCATAGACACTAATCTAGGAATATATTACCTAGGTCATATTACCTAGTTTGAGAAGGATACACCATTTTTACAACCTGATGACAAATGAAAATTTGTTACCTTTTGAGAATTACTTATTCTCTATTCTTTATGACTTGAATATTCTGACAGCTTCCTGGATTGTGACAGAGATCTAATTCTTAATAGTACATTTAGAGAAATATAAGGGAGGGAGAGTATACAGGACAAAGATATATTTTCGTAGGTCAAGAATTAAGATGACTTGCAAAGTTGAAATATACAAAATATGTTGGGCTTTCCCACCACAAGCTAAAGAAAATCACTGATAGTTGCCAGATTTTTCCTTTTATCTTTCCTCAAACTATGGCAAATTCACTACTACCACTGCCATCATCATGATCATCATCATTAAAATGAATTTCCCATCCATCCAACTTGTATGCCACACCCTGTGTTGTCCCTCTCTCAGTACATGACATCTCCAGTCACAGCCTAGGCATCACTGCTGATTCCTCCCCTTCCCACTCCTATATTAAATCCAAATGTAAATCTAATTAATGTAATTTTCAAAATATCTCCCAAACCTGACATTTCTCTTCATCTCTCCTGGAATCACACTAGTTGAAGTCATTACCATCTCACTGGACCACTGTCACAGCCCCAACTGCTGTTCATGCAAGTGTTGTCCTCACTTACACCCACTCCATTCCTACACAGCCACAGCCTCCAGAGTGAGATTTTCAACACATAAATCTGATCATGTCACTCTCTAGCTTAAGATATTTCAATGGCTCCTCATTTCCTCTGGTTATATTCTAAGAACCTTAACATAGCAAATAAGACCCTGCATTATCTTGCCCCTGCTACTTCTCTAATTTAATTACCTTCCTCCTCACTCTAAATTCCAGTTACACTGCCCTTCTTTCCATGTATTCTTTGACACCTCAGGAGCTTGGCACATGCTGTTCCTTCTTCCCCTAACGCTTGGTCCCCAACTTTTTGCATGGTTGGCTATTTCTCATCCTATGGGCTTCACCTTAAATATCACCTCTTCAGAGTGCCCTCCTGCAACCATTGTACTTTTCAGTTGGCCACTCCTATCACTCTCTATCATAGCCCCTTGTTCATTGCCTCCATAGCAATTATATGTTGTAATAGTATATTTATTTACCTTTTTACTTTTTGTCTTCATCAATAGACTGTAAGAAGTACATTTGTCTTATTTGACATTTTGTACTCAGTGCCTTTCATGGTGCTTAATAATAACCAGTACTAAATAAACATTATTGATTTAATGAATAAATGAAAGAGTACTTCCCTCAGTGTGTTAGGTCTAAACAAGGCAACCAAGATGGCATAGCATTCTCAAAAGCTGTTTGATAGACAATGGTGATTGATAAACACCACTGATGGAAACAAAGGAATAGAAACTTAGGCAAGTAAGAAACACTGATTAGGTATTAGAACTAAATATAGTCACAAATAGAACATTATATGCATTGTACAGGCAATAAGAGAGAGGAAGATATGAGAGTTTCAAATTTAGCCATAATAGTTTCTTGATGTCAATCCAACAATTATTTCTTGCTTGCATACTAAATGCTAGTCTCGTCTAGGTTCTGGGGATAGAGATGAATAAGACATGGAAGCTCCATGAGGACAGGTATTCTTGTCTGTTTTATTAACTGCTGTATCCCTCTGGGCCTAGAACAGTGCCTGGCAAAAGTTAGTGTTCTATAAGTATTTGTAGAAGAAATGCAGGGGAGAAGGCAGGCATGATCCCTGTCTCAAAGAACTTCAAAGAGGAAACAGATAAGAAACAAATCCATTACAGCAAATTAAGATAAATATGATAAAATGCAGAGGTAGCCTAGAGAAGGGAGTAGCGTCAGTGGTAGACAGAAAAGGCTTCATTAGGAAGCACCCATATGAGCTGGAATTTGAATTCGAGGGGGAATTTATTGGAAATATTGATGTGGGGCATTCTGCTGAAGGGTCATCCATGCAGGGAAATAGCATATGTGCAGATGCATAGAAAGGTAGAAACAGAATGCTATACTCAGAAAATTTTATATTATTTGGTATAGCAGGAGCATAAAATGGGAATGGGGACATAGTAGAAAAAAAGCTGGAGAGAAAAGAACAATGGTTTGAAATTTTTAACCATGATTGGAAGAAATTAAATAGTGAGATTTGTATGTTATTTTTGGCAACAGGGATGAAAAATGGAGGGTGGTGCCAAGTCCAGAAACAGAGACATCAATTAGAAGGTTATCAAAATAGCTCACATAGTTTTAGTTCAACTTCACAAGGTTTGAATTTCTAATTGATTTTCTCAACCTTACTCAGCTACTTATTAATGGAACCCAGGTTTTTTGACTTGCAGTTCACTACTCTTTCTAGCATCAGATTCTTCCCAATATATTGTTTTGTGTTTTTGTTTCTTTTTATTTTTGGGTATTTTTAATTAATTAATTAATTTATTTATTTATTTTATTTAAAATTTTTATTGGGGAGTTGGGGAGGGGAACAGTGTTGAGGAATAGGAGAAGGGGAACACTGTGTTTTTCCGGGACCCATCAGCTCCAAGTCAAGTTCTTGTCCTTCAATCTTAGTTGTGGAGGGGGCAACCTCAGCTCCAAGTCCAGTCACCACTTTCAAACTTAGTTGCAGTTGGGCATAGTCCACCATTCCATATAGGAGTCGAACCAGCAACCTTGTGCACACTGAGCCATCTTGCCTCCCTTCGGCAGCTCGCTGCTACTCAGCTCAAGGTGCCATGTTCAATCTTAGTTGGGGGGGTTGTGGCCCACCATCCCATGTGGGAGTTGAACTGGTAGCCTTGTTGCACACTGAGCTATCCGGCTACCTGTTGTCAGCATGTGGCTGCTCAGCTCAAGGTGTCATATTCAATCTTAGTTGCGGGTGGGCACAGCCCATCATCCCATGTGGGAGTTTAACTGGCAACCTTGCTGCTAAGAGCACGCACTCTCACCATCTCAGTGGCAGTTCTTCTCTGGCACAGCTCACTGGCCCATGTGGGAATCAAACCAGCGTCCCTGTTGCTCAGATCACACGCTCTTAACCAACTGAGCCACTTGGCCAGCCCACACCCCGTTTAAATCATAATATTTCATCATTGAGGGCAAGATAAAAATGCTTTAAAATGTTTCTACAGGCAACCAGATGTGTGAATACTACCAATTCATTTTTTTTTAAGATGTTTTAGTGGGGAATTGGAGGAGGGGAACAGCGTTGGGGTGGGAATCAGGAAAAGGGAACACACAAGTTGCTGTCCTTTTGTTCTTCAGTCTAGTTGCAGAGGATGTTGCTTCACTGACCCATGTTGGTATCGTCATTGCGCTCTTCCCAGATGAGGCAGATTGGTCGCCGGCCTCTCGATGGTCGCTCACCGTGGCTATTGGCAGCTCATGCTGGCTGCCAGCCACTCATGCTGGCTGCCGGCCACTCACTGTAGCATTGGCAGCCCACTACAGCAGGGGCTGCAGCCTACACTGTCTCCGGGGCTCGCACAGCCCAGCTCCAGGTGGAGCTGTTGTTAGCTGTAGAGGGCAGTGTCACTGGCCCTCATATGTGGGATCCGAACCGGGGCTGCTGGCATCCCAAAACCAGCTCTTCACCAATGTGCCACTTGGCCAGACCTACCAATTCATTTTTAAATTGTTATTTCATCAATAGTATTAAGAAGCTCTGAGATTGAGCAGCCCAGGGGCCCAGTGATATAATATTATAGATATATAGTCACCATTATAATTTCCCAAAGTCAACAATCTTGCAGATATTCAAAGAAAATAATTTTGCTTTTTAGGGATTTCAACTAGATATTAAGCACAGCTAATGTTTTTGCATACATTACTATATAATCTTTTTTCTGACCAATGTGGTTCACAGACCCCACCTGAAATTACTGTAATAAGTCTCTGGATCATTTTTAGATATCACAGGGAAACAGGATTTGCTTGATTGCCACAGTATATTTCAGTGGCTAGAGAACATTTAAAATATTCTTTTTTCTCTATATATTGTAGAAATGTTCATGAAAGATTAAATGTTATTTTCCCCAGCATTCCCACTAGTGAAATACGTAGTCACAATGCTTAAGACGACTTCCAAAATGGAATGGGAATGTTTTTTACCTCTAGAAGCATATATAGCTTCATAACGACATGAAGAAAACTGTGAGGGTCAAGGGAAATGCCTTGTGGTTACACTGTAAGAATAGAATAGAATAAAGCTTTCCTAGGTTAAATTCTTGGAAGTGCCACAATTTCTGTGACATCCTGAGAAATTTTTAACTCTTCTTTCACTTTAGCATGCAGCCTAAATGAATGGAACTTCTTAAAATATTGGACCTCAAAGAGTATTACAGAATGTAAAGGGATGTAAGTGTGGGTATGTGGCTGTATGTGAGTGTGTCTGTTGAATTTTCACTGTACATCACCTAGCCCTATACTATGGTCCTAAAGATATTCAGTCAGTAGACTGCATTTGTAACAACAATCAATTCTCCATCACCTGGGAGTGGATAGTCTCAAATTTTCCTTTGCAGGCAACTGATAAGTCCTATGTTGGGGAAGTTGGGAATAGGAAGAAGATATGTGCAGAGAGCAATTGAGGATGTGTGTTTGTATCTACTAAGTAGGTGTCTTGATACATTCCAAATCTAAATAAAATAATTTTTATTATGAATACTTCTGTCCTACTGCATTACTTCAAATCATTCACACACACACACACACACAATGGGACATTTTAAAAAATCATATGGCATCTCCTAAGGCATAAAAGTGTCAATATTGCTTCAGTTTATGAAACAAAACCCCAAAGGCCTAAAATAATTTTCATATCTCCTTTAAAAATCACTTAATTTATACCTCATGACATAATATCATCTGGTCTCATTTTTAGCCAATATCAGAACTTCAGCCCTTGAAAGGAAAAGAATTTCTTGAGTTTATCAGCAGCATAAATAAGATATACTCCCACATTCTATTAAGTCATACATACAATTGTATTGCAGATAAGAGAAACATACTTCATAACTTAAGTGCAGCAATGTTTCTGTTTTGATATTATCATAAAGAAATTACTTTTGTTTGGTGTTATCTGACCTTCCTGCAGAAACTGATTAAAATGCTTTCCCCTATGACAATGACAACTGTAAATGAAAGTTGAAATGAAATATATGGCCTAACATCATTGTACAGGAGCTTTCCTATTTAAAAAAATAACCATCACAGAAGGAAGAAACCCAGGAAAGCTCATTTCTTTTTCAACAATCAATACAATTGGCTTTTACACAAAAGATATTTCATCACTTATGACAGCAAGTTGTCACTTCTGGGGACAGCTTTGGTATAGCTTGGGAGTATTTTATACAGCTTATTCACAAGTATTATTTATATAGAAATGACTTGTGACTTAAACATAGGACAAATATGGAAACAATCTGATAGGCTATGGGATATTATGTATGCATACTAGGGGGGCACAGAAGTTCAAGGTAGTGCTTTTTGTTTTTGTGTTTCTATAGATTTTTGTTGGTGATGGAGTTTGATGGGGGAAAGGAAGATGTAGATGGTCAAGCCCCTTCTTTGCTCTTTAATGCTAATCCAATACTAATACTATTTGTGGTTTCCTGAACAATTACAAAGTCAAAGGGAAGAAAGCAGGTCAACCAGATGATCTCAGCTCATAGAGCAGAGAGAAGATACAAAAATGATTTCTAGATAGGTCAGAATAATTTCAGACATTTGCCTAGCATTCTGTAGAACATACTTATTTTTCTTTCTGTGTATGTATGTGCCTTTCCTGTTAATGGGGTGCAGAAGAGTCCTGTATCCCTAGAAATCAGTGGCATTATAGAGAATTTTCTGGTCTGGGACTTTTTCCAGAATACAAGTCAATGTGTTCCATCACCTACATGTTAAGGATACTCAATGGGATTAGATAAGGTGCATGAACAAATTCAGGGAACAAAACCATCTCATAGATAATGATTTAAAGCCCAAAACTGTGTGCCTTTAGAGCTGTAAGAAAATAAGTTGTCATTTATACAAATCTATCACTTTGAAAACAAGTCAGAAAACATAGGCCAAAAAGGACCTGTGTGAGGCCACATAGGTAGCCGGTGGTAGAGCCCAGCCTAGAACCCAGGCCTCCTGATCCACAGCCCAGCACACTTGACACCCTTGGTCATGCTAGGATTCAGATAACAGATTGTCTCTTCTGATATGTGCTGTATTTTCTAAAACCACAGTAAGTTCATGTACTAGTGTCCCTTTCCTAATCATTGCTGGTACAAATTTTGAGTATATTTAGATGGGGGAAGCAGGAACATAATTTAGAGCTTCCATCATTTTCAGAATATTCTATCTAGAGAAGAACAATAGATTCATTCATTCAAGAAGGGGTGATTTTCAAACAAATATTCACAAAAGCCTTATGGTATAATATTCAAAACTAGTCTGATAAGTGTGTCAAGGATAAAGATCTACTCAGGCTAATATAGGTGGTAGAAAGAGTAACTAGTATATTTATTAGAATTTACTTTCCTTTCTATTGTCAATGCTAAGAATTTGTTTGAAATAAAGCCTCCTGCCTTCATTAATGTCAGTAAGTAAATGATAACTTATTAAATGTCAGTAAGTCTATTATTTCACTCTAGGAATAAAGGCTGGTGTCAAAGTCTTTATTATTAAATAGGTGGCTTGCTTTCATAACACAAAATGTGGCAGGTTCTTTCTATTATTCTTTTCTGCAATCTTTTTGAAAATTTTAAATCTTTTAAGCTATGGGCCAGATTGTGGCTCATGTATTGATAGTAGTTTGTCTTTGCTGAAGATATTAACACTCTGAGATTTTACACGTAACAAATTACTAATAATTATTGAAAAATCCTTATGTGACAAAGTGGAAAAAGTCTTACAATCAAAGAGTATTAAGGGATGAGGTTATGCCTAAATGGCACAAAAATATAAAAGTAAACTTGGAGTGTTTCCTCAGTATCTCCAAGATGCAGACCGTGAACAGCTATATTTCACACCAATAAAATATTGAAGAAATTAAACAACCTTTATTGTCTATTTGTGGAAATCACATCTTGGAAATATTTCCCCCTCTTAAGACTCAAATTGCATGCACAGCTCAAGAAATATGGTTGCCCTAAAGCAAACATTCAGGCATTGAGACAGCACATTTTGCTGCTCTCTCTAAAAGTCACAACTGAAGAATATTTACCACTCAAAACTCCTAGGACTTAAGAAATGCAGAAATAACATTGCTTGATTTCATGAGGCTGTCCCTCATCAATCTAATTTAGTTCACTGAACTTTGCTTAGCATACTCTTCCAAATAGATCCTATTTTAAAAGTAAGTGTTAACTCTCCAAAGCTCCAAACAAATTTTTCTGCAACACCTGAAAAACCTGAGTGTGAACAAAACTTACATGGACCTAAGATAATTTAGGTTTCTAGGCTCCAGAAGTTAGTTTAAGACCAGAGGTTTCTGCTACAGTTCAAAAAAATGGACTTTCAAGGATTTTTTCCCTTTATTTTCAACTCCTAGCACTGACACAAGGGCTTATCTTGGATATGGCCTGGACCACAAGAATGTACAAGTGGAAGATCACTCTAAAAACTGCTGCCTTTTACACATTTGTCAGAAAGTTCTAGGGTGGTATTGTTGAACTGAAAAGAAACAGTGTGTGTGTGTGTGTGTGTGTGTGTGTGTGTGTGTGTGTGTGTGGCATTAAGTCATGTAGAACTTAGTGATTAGTAAGTTTTCAAAATGTTATAGAGACCTAGAAAATCACTATGAATGGACGTTCTATTTCTACAATGAGTGGAGAGCCAGGTGTTGTGCTGCATGTGTTTAAGAATAAATGAGGATTCAAAATTCCTCAAAGCCCTCATTTTGCTCTTTTCAGGTATGATATTAATAGAATGGAAATGTATTTCAATGCAATCAAAGAAAACATTTGTCACTGAAAAAAAAAAAAAAACCCTCCAAGCTCATTAAGCACCAGTCACATAATGAATGCCTGGTAAGAACTCTTAGCAATCCTGTTTGCTTCTTTCTACAGTTTCTTGTGGCTATTTTCTTGTGGCTAAGCTCAGGTGGTTTGAGCACAATGCTAATGACTCAAGGGTCAAAGGTGTGATATCTATTGTCAAAGATTCTCTTCCCACATGATTAATTGGCTTTTCTTAGTTCTATGGCTTGAGACCACACCCCCTGCAGCCATCTTACAATTGCATGCCCTTGGACAGGAGGTAGAGGATGCATATCTGTGCTAATTCCTTACCGTGACTGAAAAAAAACACTTTATAGTTTGTGCCTTTTGTCCCACTCAAAGTGAGTCAGCAGCATTACCCATGTGGTGTAAGCAATTCCAATAGTACCCTGCCAGTCTTAAAAGATTATTGCAGTAGGGCCGGCCAAGTGGTACGGTGGTTAAGCGCTGGCTTCGGAAGCCAGTGGCTCCAGTTCGATCCCACATATGAGGGCCAGTGACACTGCCCTCAAAAAAAATAAAAAATAAATAAAAATTTTAAAAAGATTATTGTAGTAGATAAAGGCGGTGAAGAAGGAGGGGTATGTTTTAGTTGGCTTGGGCTGCTATGACAAAATATCATAGATTCGGTGTGTTAAATAACAGAAATGTATTTCTCAGTACTGGGGATTGGGAAGTCCAAGATCAAGTTGCCAGAAGATTTGGTTCCTGGTGAGGGCCCTCTCCTTGGCTTACATGCTTCTTCCTATATCCTCACATGGCAGAGAAAGAGAGCTCTGCTCTCTCTTCCTCTTCTCATATGGGCACTAATTCCATCATGGGGGCCCTCCCATCAGACCTCATCTAAATCTAATGAACTCCCAAAGGCCCCAACTCCAAATACCACCACAGTAGGGCTTAGAGGGATTCCGCATATAAATTTGGGAGAGGAAGAGGGACAAAAACCTCAAGTCCATAACAAGGTACTAATGTGATTCTTCTGTAGCAGTGTTTCCCCATGGGTGTTCTGCAGACCTCCTGAATTCCTATCACCTGGAGTTCTAGTTAAAATATGCATTTTTGGGACCCACCGCCAGAGTTACAGTAATAGCAAAATTTCGAGGGGTGAAGCTGGGAATTTCATTTTTAATAAGTCTCCTTCCCCAGGTGATTCTGATATAAATTGAAGTTTGAGAGTCACTGCCTACAGCAGCAGTCCTTAACTAAGAGATAACCATTAGAATCCCCATGCCCATGCCATAGCCCCAGGTCTCCTGAGTCAAAAGCTCTCTTGGGGATAGGCCTGGGTATCTGTGGTGGTGACAGTGGAAGATAGCTAATATGATGCTAGCAAACCAGGCACTGTCCTAAAATCTTCTTATGCACTACCTGATTTAATCTCCACAACAACCCTCTGAGGTAGGAACCATTATTACTCATTGTACATAGATAGTAACTGGGGAAAACTCACACAAGTTAAGTGGCTTGCCCAGAATCACTCAGGTGGTAAGTGGTGATCCTGTGGTGGTACATCCCTGGTGGAGTACTGTTGCCCTGGAGATTTATTTTGGGTCCTTTCAGGGCCACCACATTTTATTTTTTTTATTTATTTAACTTTTTAAGCAAAAAAAAAATGTTTTCATTAGATATTCCTTGGATTTAACAGAAGAAAAAGAAATGGAAGTGAAACTGGTGAAGAAATTGGTGAACTTCGGATAAATGTGACATTTGCATGGGATATTGTTTTAATAAAATCCTTCCATGTTTAAGAAAATAGATTATGAAAGTATTGTGAAAAACATTAAAAGATTAGAACCACATTTTAAAAGTGCTGTGATCCTCTTACATGGAAAGGCTTACAGAGCCTGAAAAGATGCTGGCCTTTCCCTCACCGTGTTCAGAGTTGGGGAGCCATTTTTCAACAACCAAGGAAGGATTAACCCATGAATGAAGAGAAGAGCAACTAAAAAGAAGAGGGGTACAAGGTTCTTAGTCCAATAGTTTCAGTACTACTCAGGAGGAAAAAAAACAAAAACAGAAAATTGCTTTTAGAATTCAGAAAGGAAAAAAGTTTAAACTCAGATTCCAGATTTCTCCAAAGCAAAAGAAGTGTGAGGCCCCATCACAAACAACAAAATGCTTTGTGTTAATTTAAGCATCAAAAATTAATGCTCACACAATGATCCAAGACAACAGAGTATATAAATGCTGTGCTTTCCTCATCCCGTGAACAAATCAAAATTACAACTAAATTATAGAATGATCAACCTGGAGAACCATCTGAAATTTAGCTGAACAGAGGTTTTACAACTAAAGATATAAAGAAGAAGCCACATCAAGACGTAGGAGGGGCAGAGACGCTGACCCCAAACCTCCGTGAGATGGGTGAAAATTGGGAGAGATATCTCAACCATAGAGGTTCCCCACAGAGGAGTAAGGGATCCCAGCTTCACACCAGCCTCCTCAGCCCAGAATACTTGAGCTGGGAAGAGGAGCCTCCACAACATCTGACTGTGAAAAGCAGTGGGGATTCCGACCATCTGGGTGCAATGGAAGGCTGTGGGAAATTCAGGCATCCTCTTAAAGGGCACGTGCAGACTTGCTCACAGGCACTCACCCTGGGTTCTGGCGGAGGGACAGTGACGAGGAATGTGGGACATAAAACACATACGGGGGGCAGACTGAGGTGTGTGGCTATGGGTGAGGGCTGGAAGGCAATAGCCATTTTACCTGTGTGGGGTTCTCTGATGGAGCAGCCAGCAGGCAGGCACCATCTTTCCTGTGTTGAGCCCTCCCCCATACCCATGGCCAATTCTGAATATGATTAGTCTGGTGAGCTCTGCTCACTTCACCCAAATGACTCACTGAGACCCCAACACACCCAACTCTGTACCACATGAGGCTTTATCAGCAGCTGAACCTTATGGGAGCCAACAGGGTAAGCAGACCTCAGAATGTCCTGACTTTTTACGGAGTTACCCTAGACCTAGTACTGGTGGCAGCCATCCTCAGTTCATAGTGTGGCCACTTCCAGGTGGCTCCAGGTACAGCACAGGCAGCGACAAACCATGGATCACTTTGTAGCTCTTACCAGGTAGCCTGTGGCTGGTCACAGGCAATAACTGACCTGGCCCTGCACTAGAGCCCCTCCCAAAAGGCTCCAGAACTAACATACTTGGAGGTTGGCTTCAGACCATAGCAAAGCACTACTCAATTAGCCCCACAAGTGGCACACCCAAGAAGCAGTCTCAACAGGCACCAGAGCCTGCTAGGGCAAATCCCACTCCATGGGGTAAGCCCCTCACACAGCAGCCCATAAGCTGTGGATGTGGCCAGACCCTGCAGCCAGTAAGCCTGGGTGTCAATACCACCCACAGACATGCCAACAGAAATCAGGACTCAACTATAACAGGAAGGCACACACAGCCCACACAAGGAACACACCTGGAGCATGCAGCACAGGCGTCCAGGGAGACTGAGCCACGGGGCCCCACAGGACACCTCCTACATAATACCACCCGCAAGACTGGGAGACATAGAAGATCTACCTAAAACCTGGAAACAAACACAGACAGGCAGCCAAAATGAGGAAATAAAGAAATATGTCCCAAGTGAAAGAATAGGAGAAAACTCCAGAAAAAAAAACTAAATTAAATGAAGGCAAGCAACCTACCAGAGACAGAGTTCAAAACACTGGTTATAAGTATGCTGAAGGAACTTAGTGAGAACTTCAACAAAGAGATAGCAAGCATTAAAAGACATAGAACCATCAAAAAGAATCAGTCAGAAGTGAAGAATACAATAACTGAAATGAGGAATGCACTAGCAGGAATCACAGGCAGACTAGATGAAGCAGATGATCAAATAAGGAATTTAGAAGACAAGGTAGCATAAAACACCCAATTGGAACAATAAAAGGAAAAAAGAATTTTTGAAATGAGGATAATTTAAGAGACCTCTGGGACAACATCAAATGTAACAACATTTACATCATAGGGGTACCAGAAGGAGAAGAGAGAAAGCAAGGGGTTAAAAACCTATTTGAAGAAATAATGACTGAAAACTTCCCTAACCTGGCAAAGGAAATAGACATACAAGCCCAGGAAATGCAGCGAGTTCCAAACAAGATGAACCCAAATAGGCCCTCACCAACACACATTACAATTAAAATGGCAAAGGTTAGGGCCGGCCGAGTGGTACCATGGTTGAGCGCTGGCTTGGGAAGCCAGCGGCCCCGGTTCGGATCCCACATGTGGGGGCCAGTGACACTGCCCTCAAAAAAATGGCAAAGGTTAAAGACAAAGAGAAAAATCCTAAAAGCAGCAAGAGAAAGGCAACTAGTAACTTATAACGGAGCTCTCATAAGATTGTCAGCTGATTTCTCAACAGACACTTTGCAGGCCAGAAGGGATTGGCAGGAATTATATAAAGTGATGAAAAGCAAGGATCTACAGCTAAGATTACTCTACCCAGCAAGACTATCATTTAAAATCAAAGGACTGATAAAGTTTTCCAGACAAGAAAAAGCTAAAGGAGCTCATCACCACCAAACCAGTATTACAAGCATGTTACAGGGACTTCTTTAAGATAATAAAAAACAAAAAAATATGAATAAAGGGCCAGCCAAGCGGCACAGTGGTTAAGCACTGGCCTGGGAAGCCAGCAGCTCCGGTTTGGTCCCACATGTGAGGGCCAGTAACACTGCCCTCAAAAAACAAACAAACAACAACAACAACAAAAAAAACACAAAAAAAGCAACAAAAAAATATGAAGAAAATGGCAATAACTACAATCTATCAGCAATTACTTTCAATGTAAATGTATTAAATGCTTCAATCAAAAGATATAGAGTGGCTGAATGGATACAAAAACAAAACCTTTACATATGCTGCCTACAAGAGACTCACTTCAGATTGAAAGACACACACAGACTGAAAGTAAAGGGATGAAAGATGTTATTTCATGAAAATGGAAATGAAAAAATAAAAAATGCTGGGGTAGCAATACTTACACTAGACAAAACAGACGTTAATACAAAGGCTATAACAAGACATAAAGAAGGACCCAGTACTCCCACTTCTGAGTATTTATCTGAAGATATTCAAAATGCTACTTTGAGAGGACAAGTGCATCCATTCCTCTTCATTGCAGCATTATTTACAATGGCCAAGATGTGGAGGCAGCCTGAGTGTCTGTCAATGGATGAATGGATAAAGAGGAGGTGGTACATATATACAATGGAATACTGCTCATCCATGGAAGGGATTGGGTTCTTGAGTTCTTGCCATCTGCAGGGGCATGGAGGGACCTGGAGGGTACTGTGCTGAGTGTAGTATGTTAAACTGAGAAAGACAGATGCAATGTGATTTCACTTATATGTGGAATCTAAAGAACAAAAATAAACAAACAAAACAGAAACAAACTCAAAGACACAGAGGACATTTTGATGGTTGCCAGATGGGAGGGGAGTTGAAGGGGATGGGTGAAAAATAGGATGGTATTAAGAAGTTCAAATTGGTTGTTACAAAGTAGTCAAAGGGTTATAGGGTATAGCACAAGGAGTATAATCAATAATATTGTAATAACTATATATGGTGTCAAATAGGCACTAGATTTATTGCGGTGATATATGTGGAGGGGGTTGGGGGACAGGGCGAAGGGATTAAGAAGTACAAATTGGTAGTTACAAAATAGTCATGGGATGTAAAGCATAGGAAATTTAGTCAGTAATATTGTAATAACTATGTATAGTGCCAGATGAGTACTAGACTAGTCAGGTGGACCACATCTTAAATTACATAAATGCCTAACTACTATGTTGTACACCTGAAATTAATACAATATAATATTGAATGTCAACTCTAATTGAAAATTTTAAAAAGGTGGAAAAAGTGAAGGGGAATAAGAGGTTCAAATTTCCAGGTATAAAACAAATAAGTCATGGGGATATAATGCACAGCATGGGGAATATAGTCAATAATATTTTAATTGCCTAATGCAGTGTCAGATGGTTGCTGGATTTATGGTGATCACTTTTTTAGGTATATAAATTTGGAACTATAGTGTAAACAGATATAATGCCGTATGTTAGCTATGTTTTTTAATTAAAAATCTTTTTAAAAAGATAGGTTGGCAGAGCCTCTCAAAAGTCTTAATTATGGTAACTTATCTACCCTGTGAAACTATTTTTCTAATTTGCAATAATAACATGTTTTAAAAGAAATGGGGATTAAAGCACGCTATCACCAAGAAAATTAATGCTGACATGATAAAAAAAAAAAAGATGCTTGAATTTACAACCCAAAGAAAATTCTTGTGGGTGTTCAGAAAAGTTGCTTGTGACCTGACAGCTGGCTACAGCAAACAGTGAAATTTCACAGTCTTAACAACAGTCTATTGTAGTAGCAATAATTTGAGAGCTGGGAGGAGCCACATATACTGCAAATTTAGATAAATTTAAGCAACATATCTCAAAATACCTGAGAACTTGGTTTATTGAAATTTAGGGTAGTGTGGGGGGAGGAGGGCTATTTTAAAGGGAGTACAATCTACTGGAGAGATTTGGAAGGAGGAGCCAAAAGAGCAAGAGGGAAGAAAAACATGGACACAAATATCTATTCTAGCTACTTTTCTCAAACCAGGGCTCATTCTGTGCTGCTTTTAGCACCATTTGTATCAGAATTTCCCTCCTCTTCCCCACTTACAAATGCCCTCTGATGTGCAGCAATTATAATTAATCTCCCAAGTCACCAAGTTCTACTCTTCTGCCACAGTTTTAGTTATACCTGACAACACAGAGAGCCACAAAACACCAATAGATAAAAAAGCAAAACACATTTACATCCCTTCTAACGGTATTCAGGATTGATGTATTGATTGAACCTCTCCTTAACCTCCATAGTGGAAGGTGGTCCTGCCACTAGTTCATTTTATTATTTTCTTCCCCAGCCTCTCTCTTTACATTTCCTCACTACAATCCTTCTTCCACTGTGTCACCTCCTATATAAACATCTGTGTTTTGTCACAGTTTCTACATTTGAAGAACCATTCATTTTACAGACATTAAAAGTAAAATACATGGTCCTGCAAGGAATATTACAGTTGTACTTCAGGCCTGCATACTTTACAATGTCAACAAGAGAGATCCATTAATTTACTGTTTTGTGTTTGGTAAGGGAGCCATATAATATTCTACATATATTTAGTTCTCCAGAATGTAGTTTAATCAATATGGCACATCAGGCAACCTGAAATACTGATGGCAACATAAAAGTAAGATTGTCAGACCAGGAAATTTTATGTCCACTGGTGGGAGTTTAACTGCTTTGGAGGTTGCAGAAGGTATATATATTTAGAAGATTATAGTAAAGTCAATGATAAGAAAGAGTCAAATTGACATGTATAAAAGGTACTGAGGGACGCAGTGGCGCAGTGGTTAAGCACTGGCTTTGGAAGCCAGTGGCCCCCGTTCGGGTCCCACAGATGAGGACCAGTGACACTGCACTCAAAAAAAAAACAAAAAACAAGGTACTGAGGGGAACAGAAGTCTGTTCTTAGGATCCCAAAGCAGGGACTTCCAGATTCTAATCTGTGCTTGCCAACCTTCAGCACTACAGCGGTTTCAATAACATTGTCTACCTCTGAGTGCCATTAAACATAAAGTGAATGCCTCACATATGAAAACCTGTAGTACCACCTTGAGCGCAGCAGTGACCTTCTCTGTGTCTGTTTTGGCACCTGTCAAGTTGGATAAACAGTTAAACTACTTGTATTTAAATGCCTTTGAGCCCTATGATTTCAGTACCATTCTCTGGTTTATCTCCAAGGGATGTTCTGAGGCACACATGAAATATTCGACATGTAAAGGCTATAAAAGTTTTAAAGTGCTATTCAAATATAAAAGTGTTTTAAATTATGCATCTCCAAATATAACCAACAACTTGCATATGCTCTCCAAAACAAAGCCAATGGGCTTCTGGGCTTCAATTTCTGATTAGTCCCAAGACATAGGGATTTACTTTCTTCCAATTTTCAGAGACAAGAAGAGTGAAAGGTTCAAATTATAATCTTTATTAAGAATATCCTAACCCATTTAAAAATGCTGGGTGCATATGTGGCTAGGCCAATTTTTTTTTGCTGTTGTGTGGGCCCCCTGAATACCTTTTACTGAGAAGACTAATAAAAATGATAGTAAAGTTGAAACTGAGGAAAATTCAATGATTTCCAATCTACATTCTGCAGTGGTTTTCATGGTGGGGGGAATACTTTCTTATATGCTTCTAATCTCTTCACATGGTTTATAGACCAGCTACTAGTTAGCTGTTTTGGAACATGATTAACATTTAGCTATTTGAAAATCCATGTGGTGCATGCCTATGTGTATGTAGAAAAGGGCTGAATATACATATTCACCTCAGGAACACTGGGATCTAAAGGCTAACCCAGAATCCTGTGTGTATGAGGATACTACCTAGGGCCTGTCCAGATCTCCAAAAGAAACAATGCAGGAGACATTCTGTTATTAAATAAACATCCGTTGAGAATTCAGTTGGTGCCATGCCCCATACTAATTGCTGGGAACAGAGATCAAAAAGAGATGCCCCTTTCTTGGGCCAGCTGAGTGGCTTAGTTGGTTAAGAGCTCGCTCAAGAGTGCGAGCTGAGCTCTGAGCAACAGCAGTTCCATGCCAGCCTGAGCTGAGCTGCCACTGAGCTGCCAACAAGTGGCAGGATGGCTCAGCTAAAAAACAAAAAACGAAACAAGAGATGCCCCTTTCTTAATGGCTCATGCATTGTAAAATAGAGAAACAATGGTCAACTCCCATGATACTAAAACTTACATACCAGAATAAAGAATGGCAGGTAAAAAACACCCAACCTTTTCGTAGAGTGGCAGCAAGGGGAGCTCTACCCTGGGAAGGGAGGGAATTTCAACATATGGGACTATATCATACTGAAAAGCTTCTGCACAGCAAAAGCAACCATCGACAAAACAAAGAGGCAACCAACCACATGGGAGAAGGTATTTACAAACAACACCTGTGATAAGGGGCTAATATGCAAAATATATAAAGAATTCATAAAACTCAACAACAAAAACAAACAATCCAATTAAAAAATGGGCAGAGGACCTGAACAGACAGTTGTCCCAAGAAGACATACAAATGGCCAACAGATATATGAAAAGATGCTCAACTTCACTAGCTATTTGGGAAATGCAAATCAAAATCACAATGCATTACCACCACATACCTGTTCGAATGGCTTTCATCAAGAAGACAATAAGTATTGGAGAGGTTGTGGAGAAAAAGAAACCCTCATACACTGCTGGTGAGAATGGAAATTGGTACAGCCACTATGGAAAACAGTATAGAGTTTCCAAAAATTTAAGAATAGAATTACCAAACGACCCAGCAATCCCTCTTCTAGGTGAAAAATCTAAAAACATTTATCCATAAAGATATATGTACCCCTGTGTTCATTGTAGTATTATACATAGTGACTAAGACATGGAAACAACCAAAATGTCCTTCAACAGATGGATGGATCTTGAGACTATCATGCTAAGCAGAATAAGTCAGATGGAAAAAGTCATGAGCCATATGATTTCACTCATATGTGGGATATAAAGCTAAAAGCAACAAAAGAACAAGACAAACAAACAAAAACTCATATACAGACAATAGTATAGTGATTACCAGAGGGAAAGGAGGTGGGGGGATAGAAAAGGGTAAAAGAGATCCATATATTTATATGGTGATGGAAGGAGATTTGAATTTGGGTGGTGAACACACAATGTGATATATAGATGATGTATTACAGAACTGTATATTTGAAACATATATACTTTTATTAGCCAATGTCACCCCAATAAATTTAATAAAACAATAATAAAAATGACATACAGTTACTTGGAAATTTGTATTTAATTTAAAGTACACCATTTTCTAAATAATACTGTATTAGGGGCACTCTATTGTTTTTACTTCTTTTTTATTAAATATAGTTGGCATAAAATATTATACTAGTTTCAGGTGTACAACAGGGATCTGACATTTATATATCTTAATGATCTGAACACCATATTAAGTCCAGTAACCATCTGTCACTGTGCAAATTATTGACTATATTCCTCTTCACCATTTTCACACATCACCCCTATCCCACCCTTCTCTGGCAATCATCAGTTTGTTCTCTGTTTCTATGAGTCTGTTTTTGTTTTATTTATTCATTTTATTTTTAAAAATATTTTTAGTAAAAATATAGATAACATATAATATTGTATTAGTTTCAGGTATACACCATAATTAGTCAACATTTATATACCTAAAGAAGTGATCACCATGTAACAACGATCTGACACAATACCATGTTATCACATTATTATTAACAATACTCCCTATGCTTTACATTATATCCCCATGATTTATTTGTTTCATACCTGGAAATTTGGACCTCTTATTTTCTGTTCACTTCTTCCTACACTTCTTCAAGTTTTCAATTACAGTTGACATTCAATATTATTTTATATGAATTTCAGGTGTACAGCATAGTGGTTAGACATGTATATAATTTAAGAAGTTATCCCCCTGACTAGTCTAGTACTCACCTGGCACTATAAATGGTTATTACCATATTATTGACTGTATTCCCTATGCTTTACCGTACATCCTCCTGACTATTTTATAACTACCAATTTGTACATTTTATTCCTATCACCTTTTTCACCCTCTCCCTCAACCCCCTGTACATCTCTCACCCCGATAAATCTAGTACTCGTCTGACACATACATAGTTATTACAATATTACTAACTATATTTCTTATGCTGTGCCCTACAACCCCATGACTACTGTGTGACAACCAATTTGTACTTCTTAATCCCTTCCCCCTTTATTACCCACACCCCTAACCCTCCTCCCATCTGGCAACCATCAAAATATCCTCTGTATCTATGAGTTTGCTTCTGTTTTGTTTATTTTGTTCTTTCAATTCCACATATAAGTGAAATCACAATGCATCTGTCTTTCTCTGACATACTCCACTCAATACAATGCCCACCAGAGGAGGTGGTACATACATACAATGGAATATTGCTCAGCCATGGAAGGGAATGGGCTCTTGCCATCTGAGGCACTCCATTTATTTTGAATTCTCTTTTCAAAGAATGCACACTGCAGCTATTTACACAACTATATAAGTGCAGACAAGCCTAGAGCCACCATACCAGCTGCTGTGGTTCATGGACAAAAATGCTTTAACATAATTAAAGCAAGCACAAAAGTTTACATACTATTGACCAACTAGCCCACAGGATGGATCCCTAAGACCCATCTGAAATGGGGAGCAGAGAGGCATTTAAAATGTATGTGCATAAAAATAAGACTGAAAAAACTGGCATGAGTTTGATTTTTCCATTTATATTAATGATTGGTATACTTTCTTCCAATTGGTGAACAGGCAACAAGCAAATAATCTTACAGCTTTTTTATATACATCAAGATATAATTCACATACCATAAATTCACCCCTTTACAATCAATTTTAGACATAATTATCACTTAAAAAATAAACCTTCATAACAATTAACAGTTACTCATCATTGACCCAACTCTATGCCTCAAGCCCAGCCCTAGGCAACCTTTAACCTACTTACTATCTCTATTCATTTTCCTATTCTGAGCACTTCATATAAATGGCATCATATGTGGCATTCTGTGTCACTCCCCTCACTTAGCGTGTTTTCTAAGCTCATCCATTTTGTAGCAGGTATCAGTATTTCACTTCTCTTTTTGTCGATGAATATTCCATTATAAGTATATATCTCAATTTGTTTATTCATTCATCGGCTGATGGACTTTGGGTCATTTGTACTTTTTAGCTATTATGAGTAATCTTATAGCTTCTTACATCAGTTTCTAACTTAATGTGCACATCGCTATGCACTGGTCCAGATATTAAAAGATATTATTCTTTATAAGCTGACCACTCCCCGATTCCTTCCCAAGTCACCAAAATCAATAAAACATATAGGGAAAATTGGACAACAGGTCTTCAATGGGCACATAACAGGCACTTAAGAAAATTTGCTGACTCAGAATTAATGAGAGAAATATCTCCTTCAAAACCCTGCTTCTCCTTTTAATTGCATCACAACCAGTGCCACCTGGAGATTGTGCCATGGAATGTTATAGCTAAAAGACCATGGAGTCCAGGATTCATCCAAGTGTGATTCAAGAACCACATGTTTTAGAACCACCAAAGGAACTTGTTAAAAATATCTATTTCTGCCCCCCTCCAACATTCCCAGAGAATCTAATTCAGTAAATCTTGGGGGTGAGGCCACAGGAAACTGCCTTTGTAACAAGAACCCCAGCTAATTGCAACACATAGTAAAGTTTGTGAATTATTGATCCAGTTCAACCTTCCCATTTTATAGAGGAGGAAATTTAGGACTAGCATGAGGAAGTGACATGCTCAAGGTTACAGAGTATGGTAGAGATAGAGTCATGGGGAAGTGAGGTTATGAATCCCAAAGTAGCACCTTCCATTACCTCAGGTACTCTCCTTTTTCACATCTCCATCATTTTCCTGTGAATTATACCTCTCTGACAGACTTCCCAGATAAGTATCAGTGTCTGACACATTTTAAGTGCTCAATAAATAGTAGGTATCATTTTTTTTGTCCTGTGTAAACTATATAACAAAAGGGTCTCCAATTTTGGCAGTGTTTGCTAAAAGTATAAAGTAACAAATATAGGCCCAAGAAGAGAATACCAAACTCAGGAGGAAGGTCTATGGTCTCTGACCCCAATGTTGAAAAAGAGCCGAACCGGAAAACTGTCTTCAACCATGGGCTTTTCGTGGCCAAAGAAGCTGTGTAATGGCATTTCCTATCCAAGATTCTGAAACCGCTCTGTACACCTGCTGTGATCT
The DNA here is from genome assembly GCA_033961575.1 of Aselliscus stoliczkanus. Lineage (NCBI taxonomy): Eukaryota > Metazoa > Chordata > Mammalia > Chiroptera > Hipposideridae > Aselliscus > Aselliscus stoliczkanus. The sequence goes on from CM066737.1 coordinate 56,008,135, forward strand.
ATTTAAAGGAGCCAGGTCTTTTTAAAAAAACAAAACAAAAGCAGTTTCTGCTAAGTTTTCTATCCGAGAGAAATCATAAAGTAGGTGAGCTTCAGCCATGGCTAAAAATAGTGGAAATTTTTATAATTGAAAGTTGATATGCCTATCAAAAAACAGACTCAGTGTAAAGCCATTACCATAAAACAGAAAACAATCACAGGAGCTATTTTTTTAATTTTACTTTAAGTTTTTAAATTACAAAAGTTGTGATTTGTTATAATGAATCAAACAAAACAGAGGTGAATAAAGAAAACGTGCATAATACCTCCAGCCCCCTTCCAACCTTCCCTCCAATACGTATCAATTTGAAATCACTCACATGAGAGCTAGAAAGTCACTGTCTGACAGTTAAGTAAAAGGCAAAAGAATCTGCTTGAATGGGAGAGTTTAGCCTGAGATAAGTGGTGAATATTTGGAATAGCTATTATAGAAATCTGATGGAGGAGAAAGCTGAATAGGTACATGTAAAAAGTCTTCCTCGCAACTCTGAAGGCCCCAGATGAAGTTGTGGACTGTGCATTGGTTGTGGTTCTGGTCCCAACAAAGGTGTGATTTTCTTTACCCGTAGATTGATCCAAGAAAATGGTGGTTAGATTGATCCAAGAATGGGGGATTATCTGGGTAGGTGTCTAGGATTAGATAGGATATTAGCAAAAGAAACATACTACAAGGGTTAGCCTGGATAAGAAGGGACATATTATCACAAATGAGTCACAAGGCTTCTCGCTAGGCTCAACTTGGAAATAACTGTACATTTTAGGTTCCAGAGCAAAAGGTTCAGTGATATTTCCATTACCCCTTTTAATTGCAAAATGCAGTTATCTTTGTATCAACAGACTGCCCGTACCACCTCCAAATAATAAGTGGGCTTTCTGATTAATATGTACCATAGTACTAATGTATTACTTTTTTATTAAAGTATAGTTGACATACATTATATTAGTTTCAGGTGTACACCATAGAAACTCTACATTTATGTACCTTATGATGTGATCACCACAATAAGTCTAGTAACCATCTGTCATCATACAAAGTTATTACAATATCATTGACTAGATTCCCTGTGCTGTACATTACATATCTGTGGCTTATTTATTTTATAACTGGAAGTTTGTACTTATTCCCGTTTACCCTTTTCAAGAAAAATAAAGACAAAATAAAAGAGTTGAAAGGGCTATGATCATGGCTCAATCTGAAGCTTGAATCCAATTTTTAATATATGTATTTTTGTGATTATAGAAGTAACACATCCTAATTATAGAAAATTTGAAAACTACACGAAGGAAATAAAAATGAACAGTTACAACAGCATCCAGGAAAAAATACAAACTATGTTAACATATATATGTATAATACGAGTATATATATATATATATATAGTTTTGTGTCATGTTTAAATACATGGGTTCTGGAGCTAGACTGGCCGTGTTCTTAGCCCAGAGCAGCCATTTCAATAGCTTTGTGACTTTAGGCAAATTACTGAACTTCTCTGTGTCTGTTTGCTCTTCTGAAAATGGTAATAATAATACTACCTACCTACCAATGAGAGAGATTATGATAATAAAATGAGTTAATACATATCCGTAGAATAGTGCCAAGAATATAAGTCCCTAATAGAGATTAGCTATTATGTATAACTAGCTAATTCCCAATAGAAATTATATATATGATTTTTGGTCATAGTCTGTGGTTCAAACTCAGTGTCAGGACGACCCATTAAAAAGGCTATTAAATAAGAACTAGGGAGGGCCGGCCGAGTGGCGTGGTGGTTAAGCGCTGGCTTGGGAAGCCAGCAGCCCTGGTTCAGGTCCCACGTATGAGGGCCAGTGACACTGCCCTCAAAAAATAAAATAAAATAATAATAAGTAGGGAGTGGGCCTCAGGGAAATGGACTTTTCTGTATTCTATAAAACTGAGGGCAAATATTTTGTCCAAAAACATCTGGACACCGATCTGGCTCTCTTTCTCCAGTTGAAGACGTGGCCTTGTTACCGCTGAGTTTGGTTCAATAACTAGAAAAGCCTGTTAGTTCTAAACGTCCCCTTAAATGAAAGTACACAGATTGTTAGTACAAGTTTGTTGTTTTTTTCTAGAATGGTGAGACAGACTCTGAGTATAATAAACTAATGTGGTGGTGATGGTGAGAAATCAGCAATATTTTTTTTTAATCTGTCAGGACTGTTCCCTTTACAGATAGTAGCACTGGCAGCTATAAATCCATAGGGAACAGGGAGAGAACCAGAGTAAGTTCATTCTAAGATATGTCACATCTGTTCCTAACTTATGAGGCTTTCCTCCTTGTCTAATTAAATCAGGAAATTGTAATGAGTAGTCCTTTCTCCAGCAATCCATAAGTCACCAGAAATACTTCAGGTGTTATCAGAAGTGGGATGTAAAATACTGCGATAACTGTATTTATTAATTTATTTATATTTATAATATAAACAATAAGAGTCCAAATACATTATTTGGGGGTAGTTAGATGATAGAAAGTTGTATTTTGTAGTAAATATAGGCCTTTATCTATCATATATTGCAATTATTTGTCTCAATTTATCTTTATCTGTTATTGTTATGTTCTACATATATAGTAATACCTTGGTTTGCGAGCATAATTCATTCCGAAAACAAACTACTCATATTGCAAGACATTGTTCGTTTACCACGTTAAAATGTATTAGAAATGTTTGCTCATCTTGTGGATCACTCGCAAACCATGTTACTCGCAATCTAAGGTTTTAATGTATACGTTTTCTTTTTTTTTTTTTTTTTTTTTTTTTTGAGGGCAGTGTCACTGACCCTCACATGTGGGACCCGAACCGGGGCCGCTGGGGTCCCAAGCCAGTGCTTAACCACCGCGCCACTCGGCCGGCCCTAATGTATACGTTTTCAATGTTAAGTAAAATGATCTATTGATTTTTCTTGATCATTTCTTCCTTTATTTTTATTATTAGAGATCCAGTCCAACATACTTTTATTTTATTCTAGTTATTATATATGTTCATTTTTTTTTACATTTAAGAATTCATTCCTTCTGAAATTTGCATTTAACATTGACTAACTTATCTTATAAATGATATAAGCATAACTACCACCATGCATTAAACATCTGAGTATTGTGTACTGAGATGAGTATACATACATTATATCATATATGCTTTTACCATTCTCATTGTAAATGCAGACAATAAAAGCACATTTTTTAAAAAGAAAATCCAAAATGCCTCCACCTATAAGTATCATTTTGGTGAATAATTTTCAGTAAATTTTCATATACTTACTTGTATGCACATGTAGATATACAGAAATACATAGAAGTATACAGAAATTAAATTATGCTGTTTTGTAACCTACCTTTCCATTAAATTGTATATGGATATCTTCCCATATCAGTAAATGTAGGTCTTCATTATCTTTAACATGTACATAGTAATTGGCTAACTTTACAAATCCTAAATTACATAGTCAATCCACTATTACGGACAGGTTGTTTACAAATATTTGTTACTATAAAAAAATGTTAATGAACAGTCTTGTGTATATATCTTTTAGCACTTCCATTGATTTCTTTAGAATAAATTGTTAGAGAAAGATTATGCTAAGCGAAACAAGTCAGATAGAAAAAATCGAGAACCATATGACTTCACTGATATGTGGTATATAAAACTGAAAACAACAAAGGAAGAAGGCAAACAAAGAAACAAAAACTCATAGACACAGACAATAATTTAGTGGTTACCAGAGTGTAAGGGGGGAGAGGGGATGGTAGAAGAGGTAAAAGGGGTCAAATATATGGTGATGGAAGAACTGACTCTGGGTGGTGAACACACAATGTGATACTCATATATAGATGATGTATTATAGAAATGTACACTTGAAACCTATATAATTCTACTAACCAATGTCACCCCAATAAATTTCAATAAATAAATTCTTTTTTTTTGAGGGCAGTGTCACTGGCCCTCATATGTGGGACCTGAGCCGGGGCCGCTGGCTTCCTAAGCTAGTGCTTAACCACTGCGCCACTAGGCCGGCCCTCAAAAAAAGTCTTAGTAAAATTGCTAGATCATATAAAGTACTTGCATTTTATATTTTCATGTGGATTTCCATGTAAACCTCTGGAAATGGACCAATTTAAACAGTGTATTAGATCATCCATATCTCCACAGCCTCACCAACACCAAATTTCATTAATCTTTTAAACCTTCTCTAATCTGATAGGTAAAAACTATTAATTTTTATTTGCAAAGTGAGTTTGTTGGTATTCTTTCTTTTTTAAACATTTTTTGGGGGAATTGGGGGAGAGGAACAGTGTCGGGGAATTGGGGAAGGGGATCAGCCAAGTTGCTATTCAATTTTTTGTGGGGTGTGTCAGTTGCAAACTGGTTTCCCGTTGACAGCTCATGGCCTCTAAGCTCAAGGTGCTGTGTTCAGTCTTAGTTGCAGGTGGGCGTAGACACCATCCCATGTGTGAGTCGAACTTGGCAGCCTTGTTGTTAAGAGCACATGCCCTATCCACTGAGCCATTCGGGCAGCAGCTCAGCTCAAAGTGCTGAGTTCAATCTTTAGTTGCATGTGGGCATAGTCCACCATTGAACAGTCAATCTTGTTGTTACACCAGTGGAGCCATCCTGCCACCTCTTGGCAGCTCAGGGACAGCTCAGCTCAGGTACAGTGTTCACTGGCCCATGTGGGAATCGAACCAGCAGCCCCGTTGCTCAGAGCATTCTCTCTAAGCCAACTCTTAACCAGCTGAGCCATTTGGCTGGCCTGGTATTCATTCTTTTGTGAATATTCTGTTCATAACTTTTCATCATTTTTCTTTTTTTTTTTGAGGGCAGTGTCACTGGCCCTCACATGTGGGACCCGAACCGGGGCTGCTGGCGTCCCAAGCCAACTCCCAACCACCACGCCACTCAGTCGGCCCTATTTTTCTATTAGGGCATTTAGCTCATGTGTAGAATTTCTTTATATATTATGAATATCTAATATATAACCACTGCTATGCACCTGAAACTAATATAAAATAATATTGAATGTCAAATGTAACTAAAAAAATAATTAAAGTTATTTAAAATTTTAAAAAATTAAAACAAAACAAAAAGAATATCTACCTTTTGTTATGTGTCACAGATATTATTCCTAGTTTGTTTTGTTAATTTTTATTATGGTATTTATTTGCCATACAGATTTTTTTGAAGATCAAATTTATTATACTTTTCCTGTAAGTCATCAGTCACTCTCCATAAAATGACTAGAAAATCCTTCTCAATCTCAAAACTGCAAAAATATTTTAAATATAAAATATGATAAATTATAATTAAATATATAAATTCAAAATATTTTATAATATCTTTGTAGTTTATTTTTTTAGCTGAAACATCCTGCCACCTGTTGGCAGCTCAACAGCAATTCAGCTCGGGCTGGCATCAAACAGCCGTTGCTCAGAGCTCAGCTTGTACTCTTGAGCGAGCTCTTAACCAACTGAGCCACTTGGCTGGCCCTTGTAGTTTAATTTTTTACATTTAAATCTTTGATCCAGCTGAAAGTGACTTTGATTTAAATAGTGAGTACAGGTGTAGTTTATTCAATTTCCCCTGAAATGACTAGCCCTATTGTCCTAACCACATTTATTGAAAAACCCATCCTTTCTCCCCAAACCATGGGTTTGAAATGCCTTTTTATCATATCTTAATATTCATAGTATAGTTGGGTTTATTTCTTTGGACACTGTTCTGTTACACTGATCTTTCTCTTTCTGCACAAGTACCACAATATTTAATTACTGTAATTTCTAGTATAATTTATATATGTAGAAGGGCAACTTACGATTCTTCTTGTTCAGAATTTCATCTGGCATTTATTTTGGTGTTTGATATGATGTAAATATCTAATTTTCCCTCAAATGGAGTCAAAGTGACTCCTATAATATTACTAACTGATTTATGTTCTGAGAGGGAGGAAAAGTGACCTTATGGCTCTGGGGACTTTGAATAACTGCATAAACCTATGAAAATGGTCACCTTTGTGAACGTGTTTGTAGATGAAAATAATTGTGGAGAACCATTATTGCGTAACAGTGCTATCCAATAGAACTTTCTACAGTAATGGGAATGTTCTATAGCTGCACTTTCCAATACAGTAATCATTAGCCATGTGTAGCTATTGAGCACTTGAAATGTGGCTAGTGTTATGCAATTATAATCAATTTAAATTTATACTGTATGTTTATTGGACAGAGCACTTCTAGAACATACCTATTTAAAAAGCACTGCTCCATTATACTGCTTCATAGCATTATTGGATGGTAATAGATTTATCAATTTCTTATTTAACCTGAAAGTATCATTTAGATAGAGACTTTCAGTGAAATGCTGAGACTGACCCTCAGATTTCAATGGGAACTCAATTAAATAAATATGAGTGCCTGCTATATGTATGGCACTCCAGAATAAGAGACAGAAGACAGTCTTCAAGAAGTTTTGGGACCGGCTGAGTGGCTTGGTGGTTAAGAGCTGGCTTGGGATACCAGCGGCCCTGGTTCGGATCCCACATATGAGGGCCAGTGACACTGCCCTCAAAAAAAAAAAAAAAGAAGTTTTAACTTTGGTACCAGAGATAAAGTGATAAAAAAATACTAATAGTTTCAGCACAAGGTAAGTAACATAAAAGAGGAAACGATAAACTGTCAAGAAAGTTCCAAGAAGGGAGAAATTCTTTTGGCTATGGGGCATGAAGAGAGGAATTAGGGAGGGCTGCATGGAAGAGGTGGCACTTAAGCTGGTTCTTTTTTTTTTTTGAGGGCAGTGTCACTGGCCCTCACATGTGGGACCCAACTGGGGCTGCTGGCTTCCCAAGCCAGCGTTTAACCACCACGCCACTCAGCCAGCCCTTTAGCTGGTTCTTGAATATGGTTTATCCTCAACAGGCAGAGAAGTAGAGATGTGAGGGGAAAGAGGAGATCACTCCATTTTAAAAGAATGGCATAAGCAAAGGTACAAAGAATGCATAACAAAGGATAACAAAGGTTATAATGGACAATGATGAGTAGTCCAGTCCGACTAGACCATCAGGTGAGCAGGAAGGTAGTGAAAAATAAGGTAGTAAATGTTAGTGAAAACTAAGGCTGTCTAGGTATGCTGAGGCTAAATTTCATAGAGCCTCGGATTTGTGTCCAAAGAATCTGGTCTCGAAGTTATAGCTATTGGGGAGAGAATGAAGTAACTTTGGTGTCATCTGAGCTCAGGATTTCACGGCAATAATAGATTTATGTTATCAATAAAATAAAGTTTTCCAATTTACTTGTATTAACTTGGGGAAATCACTTAAATATTTGAATCCTTGATTCCCAGGATATGTAATTAAGAAAAATCACTCGGATCACAGGATTATTTTGAACATTAAACAAGATAAGGAAAGGGGGAAAATATTTACCAAAGGTATAAAATAAGTGCAACATAAATGTTAAATTTCATAACACAGAGCAGTGACTTAGATGTTTTCTAGATGAGTGACACACACCAAGTAAGCCAGGACAAAGTAACCTATTCAGGCATAGTAACAGACAATAAAAGAAAAGACTCTCAAACACAACCATAATGACAATTTTTAAAAGGCACAATTTCAGCAGGCAAATAGATAAGAGACAACACTACATTTGGGTCCCTGAATGTTTAAAAGATGATAGAATCTCTGGGTTAATAGTATCAAAGTTCATCTAGTCCAACCTCCCAAATCTAATGTTTGCACTCCCACCAGATGTTTGGCCTGGCTACATGCATACCTAGAGTGGTGAAGAACCTCCTAGGGTTACAATGCAACCTATTTAATGTATCAAGCATCTCTAGTTGTTAGAAATTCTTTCAGATTCAATAGTACTCCACATCATTAAAATGCACTAACTAGGTATCCAACGCTTTTAAGTAAAATACTAAATGGGCTTTAGGAATATTTGTCCTAATATGAAGGATATATTGGTGTACAGACAAAAGGCAACAAGAGGAGGCTTTTATAGCAGGCCAGGTCGAAAATCTAGAGGACCTAAAGAAAAGAAATGAAAAATAGAATCCAGAGGATTTGACAGGGAGTGGTGGCAGTAGGGATGCAAAGCAGAAAACCTATTCCAGAGAAAGAATACAGGGCATTTAATAAAAGACAGGATGCACAAGGCAGGAATGGTTGGGGCATTCAGGAGTCACAGATGAATGACATTGGTGTGTGTGTGTGTGTGTGTGTGTGTGTGTGTGGCGGGGGTGTCAAATTAGTGTTTGAATGCATTTTCCATGCCAATAAAACACCCAGATAGAGGACTAAATCAAGACAAGTAAAAAGCATTTCAGAACTTGGAGGAAAGACGAGGTACAGCTACATGAAGAGATGAGATTTAAGGGAGAAAAATCAAGCAAGTAAGAAGACTAAAGTCAGGCTCCTTGGCACAAAGAATGCATGTATTTAGGTTATTTGATCAAAGATTTGGAGACTTGACCATGGCTGCCAGAGAGAAACTGGCTCACAATGAATTCACACCAGTGCTTCCAATCTCACTGGGAGCTAGCACCAAGTGAACCAGCCCAAGGAGTTTGAATTAGTGATAGCTTTGGCCAAATGGACCTATGAAGTACATCTTTCATCAGGCCTTATATTGGCTAGGCATGTTTTACTTTGGCAAATCCCTTGGCACTGACAGCTCTGAGTCTAAACTTAGTAAAAAGGGTTATTTTCAAGTCCTAGCTCAGGATAATTAAGGCACATATTGTACGTTCAACATTTATCTTCCTCCACCAAGAGGGCCCTGATCACAACTTCCTGATGTAGGCTCAAGAGACAAACCTCAGGGATTAAAGGGTGTGGGCAGCTGGGTACAGCTAGAAACCAGCCATGAGAAGCTCCGTTAGCCCACACCTTGAGGTTTGCTAGTGATTTTCCTTACTTTTTATATCTTATTACAAAACAGCTGAAACTTGGGATTTTTAAAATTTATTCCACTTGGTTACAGTACATTTTAATCAAGGAGCTTAGAGTACTTTTCAATTAGAGAAGGCAATGTGTGCATTCTTCTTCTATGAGCCCTGACTGCCAACATTACTGCCATGGCTATGGAAATATCCAAGTACAAGGCAGAAAATGTATTTTTCTCCTTTAAGTTTCATCAGACTGCAACAACCTGTCACGGAATCCATTCAAGCCATCAAACTGCATACAGTGATGATTTCATTTAAGTAACAGATGTGAACATACAGTTCTGTTTTACCAAAGTATATGATCATTTCAACCATATTCTAACCATTTCACTTTCCCAGCCTTTCTCCTTCTCAAATAGCAAATGTTTTGCCCTGAGCCATTTCAATGAACTGTACAAATCAACATATTTGATAAAGTGAAGACTATTGTTTTAAATGAAAATGGAATAGTCATTTCATAATTCATCTGTTTTCTAAAGTTGGAATCTTTAGTGTATGCCTTCTTAAATGGTTTTGGACCTGTGGAGACATGCCAGGTGGGTAATTTGAGCTCTTCCCCGAGTAGCCACACCTGGTAAGCAGCATATGCTCGTAAGGACTTTATCACCATGTTGGCAAACACAAAAGTTCTGCTCAATTAGAGAATCTTGTCTCAGGAAATGAATGGGTAAATCAAGACTCAGGCTTGATTTTACCTGTAAAAGCCACAGTCCAGGGGTACCTCTATAACCCGCCATGTCTGACCAGTGCCTTTAGCCTCTGCATAAAGAGGTCCTGCCAGTAGAAGCCTCTTAGAAACTGGAAATGTCCTGTATGCTGAGTTGAGACCACTCAGAAATCACTTAGGGCAGCAGAGGCCATACAGCAAAGCTGGCTTAAACCCCCAACCTTACTGCTCTGAATGCCTGTCCTTGGCCTATCTGGCAAAGGCAGAAGCATCCCTGGCTCTCAACTCACAGAGGCCGCTTTGGTTGCCTCTTGTCCTTCCTTCTGACCAGCCTGGGCAAGAGTGGGCGAATGGAGCTTTTTAGTGTCATGCAGTCTTTCACCACATTTAAATGTTTTCTATTTAAATCATCTTCTCCTGCGCCGGGCCGAGTGGCATGGTGGTTAAGCGCTGGCTTGGGAAGCCAGCGGCCCTGGTTCAGTCCCACATATGAGGACCAGTGACACTGCCCTCAAAAAAAAAAAAAGAGAGGCTGCTCATTATTAAATCATCTTCTCCCACTGCAGGTTAATTGCGGGCTGTCTAAACCAAGACAGCCCCAAACTGAAGAGCTCATACATTGAGCAGGAGGCTTAGGGCTGGAGCCAACACATCAGGTCCAGCCACCACACTGTCAGGCCCTATAACTAGGGTGCTAGGCTGAGATGAATAGAAAGGATGGAAAGGATGCCAGTAGGCACTTAGCCCTGAAGCCTGTGCTCCGGTAACCTAAGAATTTCATTCTCCCTAGGCCCCAGGGTAGTTGCCTAATTCCGGTGTGGGGAAGCAAGGAGTGCTGAGAAATATGTTCTCAACAGAAAGACCCGCAGAAACCAAAATGCCTGCGACCCTGCTGGCAAAGAGCCCGGTAGCGCTGCATCGTCTGAGCACCACTTCTCCTAACACCTCAGGGAAAGTCCGTGAGAAAGTGGGCATGGGGGTCTGGTGTGTCGGTGGGGAAACGGTCCCGTCCCCACACCTGTCCTGGACACTTAACTCCTTCTCTCCCAGGGGCCCTGCAACTGTGGTTGCCTTCCTAAAGCAGTGAATGTCTGATGAACTTGCAAGACCTGAGGGTCATGTCCTTTCCTCCCACCCTCCCTCCTTCCATGTTTGGGGGCTGATCCCCTTTGCTGTGTTTAATAATCGACAACTTGACTTCCCCCTGGCCAGGAAAAGAGAAAAGGATTTCTCCTTGGAAGTCTACAGAAGGAGACTGAGTGTAGAAAAGGAGGCTAATTATTCCTGAATAGACCGATCAACCCACCCCTACCCCCACCCACCAAAAAACCCACATGTGGTAGGCTTCGGAGTAGCTTTCAGTGGAGAAATACTTTTCCAGCACTTCAGCCAGCCACAACTTTTGTGGGTGGTCTGGAGGAAACCTTAAATACCTGTTTACTAATGTCTCTCCCCTAAGTCCCTGGGTCGCTGAGATTGGGGTGGTGGTGGCTGCAGGAACCAGGTGAAACCCCTGCAACAGAGAGTTGTTGAAACACAACAAGGCCAGGTCTCTTTGCGAAAGCATTTTTCTTGAATGTCTGATAGTGACAAATCAAGCTGGTTACTCCAATCCAAGGCCCAGAGTAGTCAGGCGCGTGGGTCACACGCAGTAGCTGTCCCTCCTCTCCCTGTCTGGGGTTCCTTCGCACAGTAGTCTGAAGCGCAACTTGGCGCGGGTCAGTCCTCTCCCCTGAGCAATGGTTCAGAAAGGGTCACTCAACTTGAGAAATTCCTGTGGGGAGAGGAGCCAGGGCAACCCAAGGTCTGCGCTGGGGTCCCTTCAGGTTCTAAGGGCAGGTGGACAGATACAGCCTCAAATCGCCGGCGCTAATCCCTTGTCCGGTACTCGCTGGGAATCTCCAGGAGCGGGGGGGGGGGGGGGCATATTGCTGGGGAACCTCTTGCTGCTCTGCTCAGGAGCCCTCTTGAGCCCCATCCCTTCGCCCGTTGCTCTCCTGTCTGCGGGCAAAAGTGTGGGCAGAGTCTGAGGGAAGACCCCAGGGGGAAAAAAGTGCTTTTCAAGCTACAGAGCCCGCGCGCCAACCGCAGTGATCACCAAGATCCTGCCGCGGAAATGCAACACACCGGCTTGTCGTCACCTGGCAGGCGGCCTGCGCTCCTCCTCTGCAAAGAGCCCCTGGCTTTGGGAGCTCTGGTCCCTAAACTTTCTGGGAGAGCTGAAGGGAGAGAAAGGAAATTGGCAAGTATTTCCAGGCGTGGGTCCCAGGGCTGCAGGAGAGGTAGAGCCCCTATGCCCTGCCTGCTCCCTGCTGTCACCTGAGAGCCTAGCAGTTCCCCCCTGGCCCTTGCCAGCCAACTGTCCGGTTCTGCGAACGGGCATTACCTGTCTGAGTCTTGCAAAGCAGCTGGAGACGTCCAGCCGAGCTCACGCTTGCAGTTCCATAGCTGAGGCGCTGGGCCGTGAGGTCCAGGGCGAAATGGTGAGCCAGGTTCCAGAAAGCATGGGCTTGAGCTTCCCCGGTGGCAATAGAGGCTGCCCAAAGACGGGCAGGGCTGGAGGAAGCGTGGGGAAGACGGTTTCTTCTAGAGCAGCAGCCAGAGCAGCCCCGCCCGTTTTCTCCACTCCCTTTCCTAGCCAAAGAGGATGCTAGGAAACTTCTCCCCGCCCAGAAAAGATTTCTAGAGTTCAGCAGAGCTCCTGTGGACTTTAGGGGAAGCTGGACAGGCAGAGCTTAACGAAGATTCCTAAATCTCTTGGGCCCATCTCTAGAACAGCAAGTGCCGCCTCTTGGCTCCGTGACCAGTCTCTCCTATGTCGCCTGCTTCCCAGCCTCTTCTTCGCGACTTTACTTCGGAGCAGCCTTGCTCCAGCCGCACCTTTCCTTGGCCAAATTGTGCACTACTGGACGCAGGCCACTCAGCCTGTGACCCTCGCGCCCCTCATGAGGCAAGCATGCCCCAGAGAGCAGCAGTCCTCTCGCCCTGATGGCAACGCCAGCGGCAGGTGCAAACTCTGTCTGCCTGCCTCTTTCCCCTGCGTTCACTGCTCCAGCCTTTCCCCGGAACTCTCTCCAGCCAGTTCTCTAAAGCCTGCAAGTCTCCCAAGCTCCGAAGAGGGAGAGGCTCCCGGGAAGTGCGCTCCAGGAAAGCCTCACATCCTGCCACCGCTGCTCCCGCCTCCAAAATATGCCTAGAGTGGGGGTAAGTAGGTAGCGGAAATCACCTACAGCTGCATCTCTGTCGCTAACAGTTTGGTGCCTCCGGGCTGAATGATTGCACCGGGGAGGAGGTGGGGATAAGAGAGAACAGCTCTGGCAAGTCACAAAAAAGGTTTGCTCCTGCTCCACCTCCTTCTCCTCTTCTACACTCCTTTGGATTGGGAGTGCGGGAAGGGGAGGGAGAGTGGAAAAGGCTGCCAACCCTGAGTCCCCCATCCCCTGGTTGAAAAAATAATAATAATAAGCGCTTCGCTCTTACTTCTAGGGAAAAAAAGATAGTGTGTCCCGGCAGCGCCGTCTAGCGTCCGTACCAGAGTAGGCCCGCCTACAGGGTTGGGGTGAGCGCGGACCTGAGTGCAGATGTGAAAAGCCAGTAGGCAAAGTTTTTCAGCTAACCTGGTCCCCAATTCCACCTACTAAACAGTTATCTACAATAGTTAAGCCAAGAGTTCCATTGCTTGGATCCCTCCAGACCAGAAATTAACGCTATTAAAAATGAGGCCACCTAATTGTATCCATAATGCTAGCTTACAAGTGACAGACAACAGTCTTCTATCCCTCCCACGTTAGAGATCCTGACGGCTCAGTTCTGCAGCCCTGCCAATCACACAGTGGGCAAGAAGGCTCCTGGGACCCCAGTATAGGGTCTGAAATAGAGTCCGGGCCACAAACCCAGGTAGCAAAGCCGGGCCATGATTGTTCATGCCTGGCGCCTTAGGTTCTCCATCGCTGCTCCTGACCACCCGCTCCCCAAGATCACTCAGCCCGGAGCTCCTCTCTTTAAGAGTGATAGGGGAGACTATGACTCAGGAACTGACAGGGTCTGGATTGCAGAGGATGAGGAGTTCCCTTTCCAACCTTTGTTTCTCCCAGAGCGTTCTGCTGGGCTCACGAGCCCCTTGCTGATTAACACACTTAACATGATTGCTCAGTTAACGGGTCAGCTGAGCGCTGTGCTCCAGCACTTGCTGCTGCGCTGGGCTCCGATTAATTTGTCTTTCTCTGAGCTTTCTCCAGCTCTTCTCCCGAGGCTTCTTCATCTCTCTGCAATAGCTACACAGAGAGGGAAGAGGACCGAGAGGAAGCAACTGAGCGAGCGCTCCGTGCATGCTGTGCAGCCAGGACCGGCTACTTCACATCCTCTTCCTTGGCCCCTTAACCTCGGTCCACCATCCACTTAACTTTTAAAGCCTGAACTTGTGCACAATTAAAGTCACTATCCCTCACTGGCCTCTTATGAAAAGTTCATGCACTCTTCTTTTCCCCCGTGGACCATCTCACCCATCAAATCCCATAAAACCCTACCCTGGAAACTTCCTTCTGCAGTTGAGGTTAAGTCAGGGAATCTGGAGAGGTCAGGTGTAGGACAAAAGTTCCTTTAAGGCATGGACCAATATCAAGTTACCCTCCCAGGTTTTTGTTGTTTATATGGGGCACGAGGATGGGCTGTTTTTGAATCAGAAGATATCCTGCAGTTTCTGCTTGTTTTGTAACAGCTCTTCTTTTCAGATAAAAGCCCATTCTTCTGATAGGGAGTAAACAGTCAAGTACTCCTTCTTTGCTAAAGAGCTCATGTAAACTTCCTCCTGCTTTTGCCTTGCCCTGTGCAACCCTCATCACTTCCAGCCCACCAACCCCACCTACATCAACAGTTACTCTCCCTCAAGGCCATGTGCTTCCAACCAAGCAGGGACTACAGCAGTGCAGCATGGAAGAACACCACATCCTCATTTCTCACTTTCCTGTTTGGGTGCCTGGCAACTCCAGTCTAGCCTTTAGCATAACGCAAAGCCCTCAGGCCCTGGGCCTGAACTGACCAGCTGAGTTATTACAGGTGGGCCATTTGGTAAAACCACTAGGCCCCTCATTTACATTAAGGCATTAAGGAGCCAGCCATCAGGGTGAAAGGAGTTCATTAAGAGCAGCAGTCAATAATATCCCTCAGCAAATCATCAAGTAAACACATTAAAAACAAAATGTAGGGCCGGCCGAGTGGCACAGTGGGTAAGTGCTGGCTTGGGACGCCAGCGGCCCCAGTTCGGGTCCCACATATGAGGGCCAGTGACACTGCCCTCAAAAAAAAAGTAACAAAAATTCCTGCTTCCTATCTTGTTGATTCCTGCTTTCATAATTTCCAGATACTCAGTTTGACCCAACTTTGCTCTAACAGTGCCTTTATGAATTCAAGTTCTGCGCCTTGCACTCCATCATAACTTAGTCTCTTGTGTACCTCCCATTCTTTCAGCACTCTCTCTGCTGTGACAATGGTTGATGTCCCAGTTTGATTAATGTGTAACAAGTCTCTCCTGGGTAACATTACCCTTCACCAGAGACTTTAAGAAGACATTCCAGAATTGGGAATTTAAGGTGCGATGGCAGATCACTGGATTTTCTTTGGATGTGGAAAGGGCTCTTGGTACCCATAAGAGGGCTGCTTGTTTAGCCAATCCTACTGATATAGTTTATGGTTAAATGAAACAATCTCAAAGTAGTTGAGGGATGAAGGAAAAAGGAGTTCAGAAAGAAACAAGGTGCCAAGAAAATGAGAAAGGAACCAGTGACCTCTCAGAAATGATTTAGTGAGTCTTTTTTTTTAAGATTTTATTGGGGAATTGGAGGAGGAGAACAGCGTTGGGGAATTGGGGAAGGGGAACAGACAAGTTGCTGTCTTTTTGTTCTTCAGTCTAGTTGCGGAAGGCGTTGCTTCACTGGCCCATGTTGGCACTGTCACTGCGCTCCTCCCGGATGAGGCAGACGGGCTGCCGGCCTCTGGATGGTCGCTCACCGCGGCTATTGGCAGCTCATGCTGGCTGCCGGCCACTCATTGCAGCCCAGGGCAGCCCACTGCAGCTGGGGCTGTAGCCTACACCGTCGCCGGGGCTCGCACAGTCCAACTCAAGGTGGAGCTGTTGCTAGCTGTAGAGGGCAGTGTCACTTGCCCTCGTATGTAGGATCTGAACTGGGGCCGCTGGCATCCCAAAACCAGCTCCCAACCAATGCGCCACTCAGCCGGCCCGATTTAGTGAGTCTTTATGCTCTAAGGCCTTGCTCCTCAAAGTGTTATTCATGGACCAGCATTATTGGGGTATCATGTGGGAGCTTGTTAGAAATGCAGAGTCTTGGGCCCTTCTCCCAGAACTACTGAATCAGAATCTTCACATTAATAAGGCCCTCAGGTGATTTCTTTTTTTGAGGGTAGTGTCACTGGCCCTTATATGTGGGACCCGAACCGGGGCTGCTGGCTTCCAAAGCCAACGCTTAACCACCACGCCACTCAGCCAGCCACCTTAGGTGATTTCTTATACATATTAACAATTGAGAAGTATTTTCAAGAAGATCTTTCAATGCTGCCTAGCCCAGGAAAGGAATAAAGCGCAGTGAGTGTAATCACCCAAGGAGCTAATAATCTGGCTTCTGGCATCGCCATTATTATGTGATAAGCACCAAAGAACAAGGTCAGAGTCATATCTGTTTATGCCAATTCATCCCAATTTATTTCATAACTATGGATTATACATCAAGTTATGTATCTCTACCAACAGATACCCTTTCTGGAAAATTGCACTTGGTTACATGAACAAAGAGGTGAGAGTGTGGGCATGGCTTAATACATCTCAGTCACTACTGCTGAAGGAACAAATGAATTTCCATGTTCTACTAGGGTAGGGTCAGTATCATCATCTTCCTAATAATATTAAGAACAGGACTTAACAGAGTTCAGCAGATTATAGGCACTCAATATATGCTCATTGATTAATGGTGAAACGAGCTGATAACCATTTAGTGATAATAAAAGTACTTAAGAAATTAACAGTTGGGATAAGTAGCTTTGCAAAAAATAGCTGATAAATATGCTTAACTTTATTCTCTTGGCCCAATGCAAATTTTAAAGTTTCCTGTTAGGATAATAAGGTGAGACCAGAGAACAAATAAGTACTATATACCAGGTGCCTTACATAGTTGATCTTCTTTCATTCATGTTCCTAGTCATGGTTCATGGCCAACATTACTAGTTTAGCTTTCTGTTAAAGATTTCTGGGAACATGCCCAAGATCTATTAAATCAAAATCTCAAGGAGTGGATATCCTCAGGTAGGGAACACCTTTCTAAGTAAAACTGAAACCCCATGAACCACAAGGAAAGAGACTGATAAATTTTTCTACATATATATTATACATTTCTACAAAGAAAAAAACTCCATAAGCAAAGTCAAGAGACAAACTATAAACTGGGAGAAAAAGTGCAACATCTCAAAGGGATTATACACACACACACAGCAGGGGTGTGAAAAAAAATGTATACAAGTGGACACTTTGGTCAGCGTTGCTCAAGCAGTAGTTCACTGTAATCAAAAGTGTCTGGGGCCGGCCAAGTGGCGCGGTGGTTAAGCTCTGGCTTGGGAAGCCAGCGGCCCTGGTTCGGGTCCCACATATGAGGGCCAGTGACACGGCCTTCAAAAAAAAAAAGTGTCTGAATGCTGATGGTAATCACTTTGAGCACGTCTTGTAATTGCAAAAGTAAAACGTGACTTGTATTCATCTTTTGTTATCGGTATATATTGATTATTACAATTTTAATACAGTTTTTTCTTTCTTAAAATGTGTATACATTTCTTTGGCACCCTTTGTATTTATATAACAAATCTAAAATGCATTGTTATAATTATTACTTGATATCATTTTATGTCTTTTTGAAAAGCTGAGAGAAGAAAGAAAAGCAAATGTATTTTTATATATTTTATACTATTAACCTTATTTACCATTTCAGATTCTCACATTTTTTTCCTGTGGTTCTGAGTTACCATCTGGTGCCATTACCTTACTTTATTTATTTATTTTTTTGAGGGCAGTGTCACTGGCCCTCACATGTGGGACCAAACCGGGGCCGCTGGCTTCCCAAGACCTTACTTTAATATAACATTGCTCCCACCCAATGCATGCTGTTGTTGTCAATTATATTACATTTATTTATGTCATAAGCCCAGCAGCATAATTGTTTTATATAATTGCTGTTTAAAATCAGTGAGGAGAATTAAGGAAAATAAATATTTATTTACAATGTCTTTCATAACTATAATTACCTTAATTGGTGCTATTTGAGTTTTTTTGTGTAGATTGAAATTGCTTTATGGGGTCACTTGCTTTCATTCTGAAGAACCTCAATTAGTATTTCTTATAATATGGGTCTTCTTGCAACAAATTCTCTCATTTTTAGTTCATCTGAGAATTTTTTTATTTTGCTTTAATTTCTGAAAGGTAGTTTTGCCGGGTATGAATTCTTCACTGATACTTTTTTTTCTTTTAGCACTTTAAATATGTCATTCCACTGCCTTCTGGCCTCCACTGTTTCTGTGAGAAATAATCTGTCTTATTGGCATTACTTTGTATGTGATGACTCATTTCTCTCTTGCTACTTTTTTTTTTTGAGGGCAGTGTCACTGGCCCTCATATGTGGGACGTGAACCAGGGCCGCTGGCATCCCAAGCCAGCGCTTAACCACCTCGCCACTTGGCCAGTCCTATTTTATTGTTTTTAATAGTTCATTGACCTTGGATATGTAGATTAATGATTTTCATCAAATGAGTGACATTTTCAGCCATTATTTCTATAATTTTTTCCTTCTCCTTTCTCTCTTCTCCTAAAGGTATGACCATTATGCATAATTTAGTGTGCTTTAATGACATCCCACATTTCTCCAAGGCTCTATTCATTTTTGTCATTATTTTTTCTCTCTGTTCTTCAGATTGCATAATGTCTAACAATCTATCTTCAAGTTCATTGATTCTTCCGCCAGTTCAAATCTACTGTTGGGCTTCACTAACAAATTTTTTCATTTTGGTTATTGCAATTTTCAACTCCAGAATTTCCATTTGGTTCTTTACATTTTATTCTTGTTGTTGATATTCTCTGTTTGATTACATTTTCATCATAACTTCTTTTACTTCTTTAAGCATAGTTTACTTTAGTTACTTAAACATATTTATGATAACTTCTTTGAAATCTTTGTTAAGTATGACATCTTGGCCCTCTGACAGGCAGTTTCTGTTCCTTGATTGTTGTTTTGTCCTCCTTCCTGTTTATGGGCACACTTTTCTCATTTGGTTTTTTGTTTGCTTGTTTGTTTGTTTTGCATATCTTATAATTTTAGATTGAAAACTGGAGATTTTATATAATATATTAAAGCAATTCAGGTCACTAATTTCCTTCCAACTCGCTGGGCCTTGTTTTTGCTTTTTCTTGCTTGTATGATTAGTGACTTGGCTAGACAATATTAGTGAAATCTATTTTTGCTACATGTAAACACTTTGGCGCCATTCCTCAGGGAACAAAGCCTTGGCCATGCATGCAATCATCCTTGGATGACAGAGGTTTTAGCAGGACTCTCTTTTACTGTTTCCCTGACATCTCTGTGTGCCTCATTTGGTATCACACCCAGCTGTTATGCTCCACTAATTGGGTGGATTTCTCTATTGTTTCAGAAATGCCCTAATTGCTCCATAGTCAGATCCACTTAAATTTGAGTATTAATAGTTTGGGGGCCCAGTCTTTGAGATTGCTCTGACCCCAGGAGGGTTCTTCTTAGCTCTCTCATTCCCTGAGTATCTCTAGTGAACTAGCTACCGTACCATTTAGCTTGTGTTTCTTAATTAAAAGGAGCTACTAGCCTCCTCTTATTTGTTTACCACCGAAATCTCCATTGTTTTCAAGAGTGCCCTTATGCTTGAACTTCCCTCACATTCTGTTTTAAGTAAGTCAGTTCATTTATTAATGCTTCAAAACTTTATGTTCTTATGGACTGCCTCTCCACCTTGGCAAAATCTCTGAGCCACTATTCCAAGCAGGGGCAGTAACCTCCGATCTTCTTGCCTTGTCCCTCCTAGCATGAACCTCTCTCCTACAAGCGAGCTAGGGTTAATATTGTCAGGTCCCCAGTATTTCCATCCTGCTGTGCCTTGTGTAGAGCCTCCACTCTGCATGGGGTCTGAGTGGAGGAAAAGAGATCTCTATATATCAGCCACTCTCTCAAGGAATTTAGCATATTCAAATTCAAGTTGGATCAGAAATGCTGGTATCCTGTCTCTTCCAGTAAGATGACATATACCTTGACTGGCAGCTGAGGAGAGAAGCCCTATCTTCTTTGCCAAACATACGATGGAATGGAATTTCCATCGAGCTGAGCTGGGTAGAGATGAGTAAAGGAGCAGTCATAATCAAGTGCTACAGGCCCTAACTATTTTACCAAGTTTTAGTATATTTTCTTGAATATATATTTCTTTATTTGCTGTATACCCTTAGGCCAACTTCCAGATTTATTTATTTATTTATTTATTTATTATTTTTTTTAGCAAGTAGTGTCAGTGGCCCTCATATGTGGGATCCAAACCGGGGCCACTGGCATCCCAAGCCAGCTCTTAACCACCGCACCACTCTGCCGGCCCCTCAGATTTATTTATTTTTAGTTTTCATCAATTACGCTTGTTTCACCAGGGAGTATATATGTGGAATTCCTAATGCTACCATCCTAGAGGTAGAACTCTTAAATGAGTGTTTAAATTTAAGTCCTTTGTGAAAGGGGTATGGATAACCACACAAGCTCTGCCATCAGGAAGCAAATATTTACCAGAAAGAAGAAGAAAACTCACAGATCATAATGTCACAGGTGAGAAAATAGTAGCTTCCCTCAACCAAGAAATTGTAGGAAGTCAGAGGAGGGAAAAATAATGTTGGGAGGAATCAAGGAAGGCTTCATGAAGGAGTGGCATCTGAACGTGGTTTAAAAGACAGGTAGATGTGAAGAGGTGGAATTTCAGGCAGAGGTCATAGCTTCAATGCATCTGTTGGTTTAGTTAATAATTATTAAAAACCTACAATATGCCAGACACCATTTC
Organism: Aselliscus stoliczkanus; assembly: GCA_033961575.1. Classification (NCBI taxonomy): domain Eukaryota; kingdom Metazoa; phylum Chordata; class Mammalia; order Chiroptera; family Hipposideridae; genus Aselliscus; species Aselliscus stoliczkanus. The sequence goes on from CM066737.1 coordinate 56,028,910, forward strand.
TTAGTGCTGACTATATAGCAATGAAAAAGATATGAATCTCTGCTTGAATAAAACTTAAATTCTGGTGGTGGGGAGGTGGGGATTGGTAAGGTGGTACAGAAAAGAAATACAGTATATGAACAAGTGGTATAAAACAGCAGAGAATGGCACTATTAAGAAAAAAGTAAAGCAGAGTATGTAATTTGGAGAGGGCCAGGAAGACTGTTATTGAAATAGGGTTGTCAAGGAAGGCCTCACAGGAAATCAAGATCTAAGGAGTGTGTTAGAGGAGATAAGGAGAAAAGCTCATCCTATATCTGGGACAGATGTCCCAGGTAGAAGGAACAGGAAGTGCAAAGGCTCTGAGGTGAAAGCATGCTCAGCAAAGAAGAGTACGGATCAGAGTGGCTAGGACTAAGTAAGGGAGAAAGTGGTAGGATTAAAATTCATTGAAATTGCAGGAATGCCAAAGAATCTGAGCATGAGCAAGTGTGCATGGCAAAACTTTTGGTGAATTTTATGAGGAAGGAGACCACCCAATGTGGTTTGTGGCCCAGTGTCCCTAGAAAGGACCCATAACAATGGCCTGGAGCCAAATTGTGGATGGCCTCAAATGTCAGGGTAATGACTTTATATTTAACTGAGTGGAAAAGACAGAATTTTACCGGTACTAGCCTTTGAAACCCAGAAGCATAAGTAGGTAGTATATGTCACCTTTTCTTCTCTCCTCATCTTCCTCCTTGCTTTATCCCCATCTACCTACTGAAGCCTGAATTGGGCAAGCAGCAAGGTCAAGCATCAAAAGGTAGGTACAGGACAGGGAAAACTATGGCGTTGGCTCTCCCCTCTCCCATCTCAATCAATGATTGACTTCTGGTGTGGAGGAGATCCCTGCATGATATTCTGTAGCTTTTTTTGACAAAACTAGTTCCCGTGTTTTACTACATTGTCAGGAAATTTCTCCGTATATCTCACCTAAATCCCCTTACCTTTGGTTTATTCCTTAAAGATGCATGTAATTCTTCTGTCAGCTTGGGTTTCTGAAGAGAGCGGGAAAAAAATAAGCCTCAGAATAAAAAACCTCTGTCACCATCAAAGAAAGGAAGTCAATATTTATTTATTTTTATAATCACCAAGAGACCCCTTGTCAAAGGAAAGTCAGATATCACTAAGCATCAGCACATTTGCCAGAAAGAGTAAAGTCAGTTATAAATGTCCTTCTAAATCCATTGATTGCAGTTTGTGCTTCTTTTAACACTAAAAGAAGAAAATCCTCTGCATTATAATAAAAGAAAATCCCAATCATAGAACAAAAAAACACAGTAATACAGAATTTAAAGAAGTACCTCTGACACTTAAGGAAATGGTTTTGCCACATCAGGAGCCAATACCGTCTCTATAAAGATGCTTTAAATTGTACTTATAATTCAAATAGCAATGCTGTAGGTTAAGGTTTCTGATTTTGACATGAATACTTTCAAAGCACTGAGTATCTGGGGCCAAACTTAAAGGAAGGAAGCTCCATAAGGCAATTAATTATTGATGTGTGTTTCTAGATAAACACTCTTATACAGTGTTAGCAATTGAAACTCTCAGCTGTCACTTCAGCTTATTTGTGGCACAAGGAAAACTGCTCTTTTTATTAAGATGCCTTGGCAACATCATGTGATTCTTTAGTGTATTCTAGATCATCAGAGAAAATTCAAGTATCCTCCACATCAATTTACTGTTAAGTTTATAGTACTGCTGTCTCAGTATTTGGAAAACTGGCATATGCATGATAACCTTTTATTAACCAGGATGCTGGATTAACCAGAACATCATTTTCCTTAGCCATACCCAATAGCTGACATTTTAACACAAGAAGAATCATGTTTTACTGGAAAGTACTATTACAGAACAAGAACAAACACCAGGAATAGCTTTATCATTGTATGTTATGGACAGATAGCCTTGTAATCTGCTCAAAACTTAAAGACAAAGATCTTTTAACATTCAAAACCCGTCTTAGTCAATTAGGCTGCTATAACAAAAATACCATAGACATATATGTGGAATCTGAAGAACAAAATAAATGGAATTTCAGGAAGATGGTGGAATAAGTGAACACCATGTCTGCTGTGTCCCATGATCACATTAACATTACAACTAAATTATAGAACTATCAACCTCAAAAAACACCTGAAAACTCACTGAACAGAATCCCTTTAACTATGGCTATAAGAAAACACCACATCCAGACAAATAAGACGGGCAGAGACACAAATGGGCTGCTCCCAACCCGACAGGTAGTGGTGGAGCACTGGGAGGAACACCTCAGTGGTGGAAGTACCCCCTGAAAAGTGAGGGGTCCCAGCCCCACACTAGCCTACCCAGCCCAGGGTTCCTGTGCCAAGAGGAGTGCCCACAATATCTGGCAGTTAAAATCAGCAATGATTCCATCCATCTTTTCCTGTGAGATTGAAGGCAGCTGGAACCCCAGAAATTCTCTTAAACAGCCTGCACATAGACTCACTAGCTTGCAAGCATTCACACTGGGCTCTGGTGAAGGGGCAGTAACTCAAGAAGTGCCAGAGATATACAGGGAAAGTCTGAGTTGAGTGGCCTCAGGGTGAAGGCTACAGGGACAACTGCCATTATTCCTGTGTGGAGCCCAGCTCACATGTAACATATAGGAGGGCACCAGATTTATTGTGTTGAACCCACTCCCAAAGGGCCAAATCTGATATCCCATTGGTCTGATCCCAAAAAATCTGCACACACCACCTTGGTAACTCCCTTGGAGCCTGCCCCATGCAGCTAGTGCAGCATCACCTGAAGTGCTCTTGACTCCTGGGTGGCTGGAGACTTGTGCAACAGTAGACAGCCTGCAGCAACCTGGAAAACCGTCAGTGGTAGGCAGTCAGCCCCAGCTTGTGCTGCAGCCCTTCTTAGGTGGTTCTTGGGGTTCTGTGGGCCTGAGGTGAGCAGTGACTGGCTGCAGTGTTCTCAAGTCGTATTTGTGGAGTGGCCACAGGCTCAGCACTGGTTCAAGAAATGAATCTGCATTAACTTTGTAAAACCCACCACCCACACCCTGTGACTCCTTTGGACCCCACCCCATCCAGCTAGCACAGCATTGATGGACACACTCTCAGCTCCTGGGTGGCCACCCTCACCCCACAAGGCTGCTGTAGGCTTATGCAGCACAAAATGCCCAATGGCAGACTATGAAACTTTCAGTGGCAGACAGCCCCAGCTCATGCGGCAGCCTTCTTCAGTGCCTCTCAAGGTTCTGTGGGTAGGAGGTAGACTACAACTGGCTGCGATGTTCTCAGGGCATTTGCAGAGTGGCCACAGGCTCAGCGCTGGCTCAAGAACTGAATCTGCATTAACATTGAAAACCATCAGCCACACCCTGTGACTTCCTAAGACCCTGCCCCACCCAACTTATGTAGCATCTCTGGTGGCACTGTTAACATTGGGTTAACACACCCAAGGAGGCTCTTTTGCAGCTGAGCCTTATGGGCAGCTGACACATGGAAACAGGCCTAGGGTGGCCCAGAGCCATTTTCTAAGCTGCTCCAAGCCAGGCACTGGTGATAGCTGGCCTTGGTTCACAGTGAAACCACCCATACACACCTCCAAGTCCAACACAGGAAGCATCCAATTGCAAGTAGCTTTGTAACTCCCATTAGGTAGGCCCAGGTTGGTCACAGGCAGGACTGAAATTGGCCTTCACAGGAGCTCCTCCTAAGAGGCACGAGAAACAACATACCTGCTGGCCAACCTCAGGCCATACCAGAGCACCACCCGATTCACCTCACAAGTGGCACACCCAAAGAGTAAACTTAACAGACAAAAGAGCCTGCTCAGGTGAATCCATATCTGAAGGGTCAGGCCCCATACAGCAGGTGAAACACAATGAGCATAGCTAATCATCACCGTGAGAGTAGGAAACACTATGCTTGCTTCCTCACACAACCACATCAAAATTACATCTGAACTACAGAACAACCATCATTAATAATTGCCTGTAGTCTAGCAGAACCCAAGCCCTACAGATACAGACATACAAAATAAGCCACCTTGAGACTGGTAAGAGGGTCAAAGACATGGAAGGAGCTGGTATCACACCCATGTGTGACCATTATAAATCAGGAGGGATAGCTCAGCTACAGAGGTTCTCCCTAGAGGAGTGAAGGGTCTAAGCCCCACACGAGATTCCCCAACCCAGGGTTCCAGTCCTGGGGAGAGAAGTCCCCATAACTTCTGGTGGCTGTGGAAACTAGCACAGATTGTGACTGAGTGAGATAGATGGTGGCTGTAGTCCTAGGTGCTCCTCTTTAGGGGCCTGTGCATGGATTTAGTCACTGATGAACTCACCTACACTGAGCTCCAGCACTAGGGCAGCAGCTCAAAAGCTGCCAGGAACATACAGGGAGGAAATTAATTGTCTAGCTTCAGGGTGAGGGCTGGAGGGGCAGTTTTCTCCTAGAAGAGGAGCTGGCAGAAGCCATTGTTTCTTAACACGGGGTACATTGAGCCTTAACCCTGGGTATCACCTTTCATCGTCCCTGCCCTAGTTATTTCCTCAGAACTCACCCCACCTAACTTTCAGGCACACCCAAGCAGATTATGGTCTTTAAAAAGTCCTTCTAACATTTTCTTATCCAAAGAAACCCAAAATGCTCCTTTGAGGGGACAAGTGCATCCATTAAGTTCATTACAGCATTTTTTTACAATGGTCAAGATGTGATGGCAGCCTAGGTGTCCATTGATGGAAGGATGGATAAAGAAGAGGTGGTATATTGGGCTGGCCGAGTGGCGCGGTGGTGAAGCGCTGGCTTGGGAAGCCAGCGGCGCTGGTTTGGTCCCACATATGAGGGCCAGTGACACTGCCCTCAAAAAAAAAAAGAAGAGGTGGTACATATATACAATGGAATAGTACATGGCCAGTGAAGTATGTCAGACAGAGAAAGACACATACAGTGTGATTTCACTTATATTTGGAATCTAAAGAACAAAATAAACAAACAAAACAGAAACAAACTCATAGCTACATAGAACAATTTGATTGTTGCCAGGTGGGAAGGGGGTTGGGAATGGTTGAAAAAGGAGAAGGGATTAAGAAGTACAAATTGTTTTTTACCAAAAAAGTAGTCATGGCGATGTAGGGTATAGCATAAGCAATATAGTTAATAATATTCTAATAACTATGTATGGTGTCAGAAGGGTATTAGATTTATCAGGGTAATAGATGGGAAGGGGGTTAGGAGGTCAAGCAAAAACGGTGAAGGTATTAAGAAGTACAAATTGGTAATTACAAAGTAGTCATGTAGATGTAAAGTAAAGCATAGTGAATATAGACAATAATGTTTTAATAGCTATGCACAGTGCCAAGTGGCTACTAGACTAGTCAGGGAATCACTTCTTAAATTATATAAATGTATAACCATTATGCTGTACATCTGAAATCAAAATATGAATGTCAACTGTAATTGAAAAATCAAAAAAGGGGAAGAAAGGTGAAAGGGAATAAGAGTTTCAAATTTCCAGCTATAAAACAAATAAGTCATGGGGATGTAATGTACAGCATAGGGAATATAGTCAATAATATTGTGATAGCATTGTAGTGTTAGATGGTTGCTGGACTTATCATGGTGATCACTTTCTTTGGTATACAAATTTTGAATAACTATTCTGTACACCTGAAACTAATATAATATTGATTGTATGTTATCTATATTATAATAAAAGTATCATACAAAATGATCAAGTGGGATTTATTCCTGGGATGTAAGCTTGGTTCAATATCCACAAATTAATCAACATGCTGTACCACATAAACAAAAATGAAAAATTACAATCATATCAATAAATTCAGAGAAAGCATTTAATATAATCTAGCATCCATTTTAAAAACTCTCAGCAAAGTGGGGATAGAGGGAACATATCTCACCATAATAAAAGACATTGATGACAAACCCACAGCTAACATCATACTCAATGGGGAAAAGCTAAAAGCATTCTTCTTAAGATAGAAACAAGACAAGGATGTCCACTTCTACCACTTTTATTCAACATAGTACTAGAAGTCCTAGCCACAGCAATCAGACAAGAAAAAGAAATAAAAGGTATCCAAATGGAAAAGGAAGAAGTAAAATTGTCATTTTACTGATGACATGATATTATATAGAGAAAAACCCAAAGATTCTACCAAAAAAATATTAGAACTGGTAAATGAATTTAGTAAAGTAACAGGATACAAAATTAATATTCATAAAACAGTTGCATTTTTATACACCAATAATGAGCTAACAGAAAGGGAAATTAAGAAAACATTCCTATTTAGAATAGCATTTTAAAAAATATGTGTAGGAATAAATTTATCCAAGAAAGTAAAAGACCTGTCTGTACTGAAAAAGTTATAAGACATTAGGGGTTGGCCGGGTGGCACAGTTGATTAAGAGCATGAGCTCTGAGAAACAATGTCGTCAGTTCAATTCCCACATGGGCCAGTGAGCTGCACCTGAGCTGAGCTGCAAACAGACTGCCATGTGGCTCAGCTGGTGAGAGTGTGTGCTCTTAACAACAAGGTTGCCAGTTCGAATCCCACATGGGATGGTGGACTATGGCCCCCTGCAACTAGATTGAAAGTGGCAACTGAACTTGGAGCTGAGCTTGTGTCCTCCACAACTAAGACTGAAGGATAACAACTTGACTTGAAGCTGATGGGTTCTGGAAAAATACAACTTTCCCCTTTCCCAATTCCCCAACAGTGTTCCCTTCTCCAATTCCCCAGTAAAATCTTTAAGAAAAAAAAAGAAAGAAAAGAAAATTATAAGCTATTGAACAGAAAAATCTAAGAAGGTATAAATAAATGAAAGCATATACCATACTCATTGATAAGAAGAATTAATATGGTTAAAATGTCCATACTGCCCAAAGCAATCTATAGATTCAATGTGATATCTATCAGATACCAATGGCATTTTTCACAGAACTAGAACAAATAATCCTAAAATTTACATGGAATCATAAAAGACCCAAAATATCCATGGAAATCTTGAGAGAGAAGAACAAATATAGAGGTATCACGTTACCTGATACCAAACTACACTACAATGCCATAGTAATCAAAACAGCATTCTATTAGCCTAACAACAGACACAGAGATCAATGGAACAGAATAGAGAGGCCAGAACAAAATCCACACCCCTATGTTCATTTAATCTATGACAAAGGAATTAAGAATATACATTGGGGTAAAGACACTCTATTCAATGTTTGGTACTGGGAAAACTGGACAGATGCATGCAAAAAAATGAAACTGGAACATCTTCTAATATCATATACATGAACAAACTTGAAATAGATTAAAGACTTAAATATAAGGCTCCAAACTATAAAACTCCTAGAAGAAAACATAGGCAGTAACTCTCAGGCATTATTCTTAATAATATTTTTACTGATATTTCTCCTCAGGCAAGGGAAACAAAAGAAAAAACAAACAAACAAGTGGGACTACATCAAACTAAAAAGTTTTTTTCACAGCAAAGGAAACCATCAACAAAACCAAAAGACAACCTACTGAAAGGGAGAAAATATTTGCCAATGATACATCTAAGAAGTGGTTAATATCCAAAATTTATAAAGAACTCATACAACTCAACACCAAGAAAAAAAATCAAATTAAACAATGGGCAGAGGCCCTGAATAGACATTTCTACAAAGGGGACATACAGATGGCCAGTAGACACATGAAAACATGCTCAGGGTCAGTAATCATCAGAGAAATATAAATAAAAACCACAATGAGATATCACCTCACACTATCAGAATGGCTATCATCAATAAGTCAACAAACAACAAGTGTTGGCAGGATGTGGAGAAACGGAACCCTTGTGCACCATTGATGGGATTGCAAATTGGTGCAGCCACTATGCAAAACAGTGTGGAAGTTCCTCAAAAAATGTAAAATAGAACTACCTTATGACTCAGCAGTTCCACTCCTGAGTATTTATTCAGTGAAATCCAAAACAATAATTTGAAAAGATACGTATATGCACCCCTATGTTTACTGCAACACTATTCACAATAACCAAAATATGAAAGTAACATAAGTGCCCATCTATAGACAACTGGACAAAGGAAAAGTGGTACATATATACAATGGAATTATTTCATAAGAAAGAATGCAATCTTACCATTTGCAACAACATGGATGTACCTAAAGGGTATTATGCTAAATGAAATAAATCAGCCTGAAAAAGACAAATACCATATTATCTCAGTTAAATGTGTAATCTGAAGAATAAACTAAATGAATAAACAGAACAGAGATGGATGGATAAATGCAGGGAACAGACTGATGGTTGCTAGCTGAGTGGGAGGTTGGAAGGCTGGATGAGAAGGGTGAGGGGATTAAGAAGTACAAATTGGTAGTTATGAGAGAGTTACAGGGGTGAAAAGACTTTATGAGGAATATAGTCAATAATATTGTAAGAAGTATGTATGGTGTTAGATGGGTAGTAGACATATCTGGGGGGATTACTTCATAAGTTATATAAATGCCTAACAACTATGCTGTACACCTGAAACTAATATAAAATAATATTGAATTTTAACTATAATTTTAAAAAATAGTCACAGGGATATATAGCACTGCATAGGGAATATAGTCAATAATATTCTAATAATTATATACAGTGTCAGATAGGCATTATTTTGTGAGGTACATTGTGAGTTATATAAATATCTAACCACTATTTTGTTTTGTACATCTGCAACTAATAAAAAGAGGAAAAGATAAAGAACAAAATAAACAAACAAACAAAACAGAAACAGACTCATAGATACAGAGAACAAACTGATGGTTGCCAGTGGGGAGGGATGTTGGTGAGCTGGGTGGAAAAGATGAAGGGATTAAGAAATATAAATTGGTAGTTACAAAATAGTCATGGGGATGTAAAGTGCAGCATAGAGAATATAGTCAGTAATGTTGCCACAACTACATAGGGTGCCAGGTGTACCAGACTAATCAGGGGAATCACTGCATAAGTTATATACGTGTCTAACCACTATGATGTATGCCTGAAAGTAATATAGAATAATATTGAATGCCAACTGTAACTGAAAAAATAAATATATTTTTAAATGCCATAGACTAAGTAGTTTAAACAACAAACATGCATCTCTCACAATTCTTGAAGCTGGAAGTCTGAGATCAGTTTGCCAGCATGGTCTGATTCTTAATGATGGCTTTATTCCTGGTATCATTGTATCCTCACATAGCTGATAGGGGTGAGGAAGCAATCTCTTTAGTGTCTCTTCTTATAAAGGCATTAATCCATTAAATTGGAGGTTCAAATTTCAACATGTGAATTTGGGGACATGCATGCATTCAGTCCATAAGAAACATCTTCTCTCTAAAATTGTCCACTTTAGGACATCTTCTCTCTAAAATTGTCCACTTTAGGAAACATGCTTGACTTAAAAATGCCAGAAGCCATTGTAAGCCTCCAATAAGATCTGCCTCCAACACCCAGCCCTATACCCTCCACAATAGGAACCTTTATGTCTTAGAATCTATCTGTGTAGGTGTAATTTATTTCGCATGAAGGTATCAAAGAAAACTCTCACTTGTCAAATACATTACTAATTAACTTACAAAAACTAAAATTTCACTTTTTGGACTTTCACTGCATGCTGATTTTTTAGATCATACACACTGAAACAAAGGAGCAAAGTTCCGTGTAGAACATACTAGGATAAGGAATGAGAAAATCTGAGAAATTTTTCTGGTGTTATTGTTGTTTTTGAATTCCTGGTTCTGATAGTCATTTGTTCTTTGTTTGGTATCTCTGCTTTTCTCTCTCTAAATTGCCTTTGGAGGAGGGAGTGGTGAATATTGTCACCTGACAAGAATATGGTACAGAATAACAAAAATGCGCCTGCAAAGCATTTAGAATGCCTTGGAGATAAATACCAGCTAGCTACTATTATAGTATCATCAATAAGCTAAAAATAATAATTGGACACATTTAGTGAAAATGCTGGGCTAACATAAAATACAGTCTTTCGTAGAAGAAAGAATGGATTTGGATATTGATAATTTTCTTTCTCTTCTTCCTAGTATTGCCATTCTATTGGGAATCATTGCAGGCATTCGTTCTCAAGTTCTCTGAGTCAATCTCCTTATGGATGACAAAGACTCAAATTTGTTGCTCTTTTCCTTGTCGTGGTCACAAGTTCTAGACACAACAGTTGAGCTTATGAATTCACTCCAGATCAACAAAACCATTTGTTAATCTTGAATCTTTCTAAATCTTGCAATTATAAAGGGTCAAGATCAGAAATTTCTCTTTTATATGCCAAAACTTCATACAGGAATGCTAATACATTTTCATCAATTTAGAACCTCTGCTACTTTAGATCATACTTCATCTCTCTTGTCAGAATTATGGCATAAAAGTATTATGCTTTAAATTATTTATCATGTCACTCCTTAGAGTCATCTCTTTTTTTTAGCTGAATTAAGAGATTAGGAGCATTGGAATAAAATAACCCATGAACTTTGAAATATACAGTAAGGTGAAATTATTTTTAATGATACCCTTGATTTATATTTTAATTTTAAATGCACAGATAAAGTGGTATCATTAAACATACTTTAACATTTTATAATAAATCAATGGTACCTTAATTATTGTGCTATAAAGTAAGGACACATAAATTATTCATACATATCTCTTGCAAATTGAATTTTTAAAACTAGCTTTATTTTCCATATTCTGGTCTCATCTCAGCCACTAGTGGAAAATAGTCCATTTCACAGCCACTGCTAATATGACACAGTTGGCAGTCTTTACTCAGAATAGACTTAATTTAAGAGTGAATGAGAAAAGAAATGTCAATGTTGTAGAATATAGATCAGATGAGAACAAACTTCCTGGAAAATTGAACATTTGTGCAATGACAGAATAAGTGATGAATTCTCAAAAACGCTACCATTGGTTAAAAGAGAATTTAGACATCCAAATATTTCAGATTTGGGGTTTTATGGGCTTTTATTTTATTTTATGGGTTTTTCTTTTCTTTTTTTTTTTTTGAGGGCAGTGTCATTGGCCCTCATATGTGGGACCCGAACCAGGGCCACTGGCATCCCAAGCCAGCACTTAACCACTGTACCACTCGACGGCCGTGGGTTTTTCTTTTTTAATTCAGTATTTGATAACACCATACTAAGGCTAAGGACATGCCCCTCTCTCCCTATCTGCTCCAGTTAACCTGTGCACTTTGCTCTTATCTCCCAAGGGCTTCAGTGAGCACAGAACTTCACTTTATGCCTAGTTATGTGTGAAGAACCAGCAAGGGTGAAGACCAGGCATCAGTGTTGTGATGGAAGCTATGGATCCAGCCCCTTACAAGGTCATAGGTTTGTCTTTCTGGTATTCTCCTAGGCTGGCACAAAAATGTGAAGATGAGAGAAAGACCCTATTGAACCCCTCTCCGCAGTACCACTTGCCATGCCACAGAAACTCCCTCACTCATTTCACTACGCAGGTGCAGGAATCTTAGCAAAAGAGGTCAATTTGATTCTGCCCCTGGTATACCCAGGCTACTCCTGTGGCTGTCCAAGGGTTTCCATTTAGGTGCCTCACCTGGGCCTTCTCTTTCCCAAGAACATTCCACACTTGAAACCTTTCCCCTTCTTTCACCCTTCAAACTTGACCTTCCCTTTGCTCCAGCCCATTGGATCTTTGCTCTCTATTTGCAAACTGAAAGGTACTCACATGATAATTGGTTGTTGTAATATACATAGTATTGAATGCTAACAGAAGCCCTTTCTTATCCCCAAGAAAGGTCCAGGAATGTCCAGCTCTGTAGCAAGAAGAGAAATTATTTAACGTGGGGAATTGGACCCATTCGATCACATCCTCCACCGTGCTAAATTACCCCAAGGCATACAAAGCTCTACCTAATGCACCAACAAATCAGCTATGCCCATCCACTCCTTTGCCAAGAAGAACACATTCTGAAAGATGCTGGAATTAGATAAGTAAAGGTGAAAGGCATTGATTTAATCATACAGGATAAAATTAGAACTGTAAAAACTTTCAATCATTTTAAGGTTTGGCTTTATTTATGGGGGGGGAGGCATAATCTTAGTGCTTAGGACATCTCAAGTTATTGTCCTTGCCCTGAGTTTAGGTGAGAGAAGGTGGACTGTTACAGCCATTGCCACAACCACTTCTCCTTGTCAAACATGGCTTGGATGCCCGGAGGAGAATGCAAGCAATGTAGCACATAGGACCCAGTGCAGGCACTAACACACAATATCTCTAGCCTCTTTAATGATTTGGAGCACTTAAACTCTTTAAACTCTCATTAAAGAGTTTGAGATGCCTCTACTTTGTGCCTGGGATCTAAATGAATGCCTTAATCTCAAGTCAAAATGATTAGTTTTAACTGTGAAGGAGTAGATTCTTTGGTGACACTCCTAATTCTGATCATTCCCCACAAATATTTGTCCCCTCCAGAGCTTGTCCCTAACTGCTCCACCGAAGTGCATCAGCCAATCAGGTTAATACTTCTCCTATCTGGATTTGACTCTCCCCTCCATGCTTTCTGCCCTCTCCCCAAATTATTGAAGTAAGAATTAATTTGGTAAACTCATTTCTAATAATGAGCTTGAGGGGGTAGACATTTACAGAAATTACACGAGCCTCGAAGTCATATAAACTTGGATTCGAATTCTAGCAGCAACATTATTTATGAGCTGTATAATCTTGGGCAAAGTAATTAGACTCACTGTGCCTCAGCTCCTCATCTGTAAAATGGGTAAAATAATAATCATACATATGTCATTAGAGATTGTTTTGAGAATTAAATAACGTAACATATGAAAAGTAGAAATCCAACCAAGAGATGATGGTGGCTTGTACTAGAATAGTAGCAGTGGAGTGGAGAGAAGTAGACTGGTTATGATATATTTACCCATGTCAAATAGTGGTAAGTGCTTGGGAGAATACTATAATAAATTAGTGTAATGGCTAAAGATAGTTGGGGTCTGAGTATGGTTGTCAGGGAAGTCTGATGCTCATAGAATATATTTCAGGAAAGAAAGGGAACATTGTAAAAAACATGTAGAAAATCTATTTGGGGCTGACATCCTTGCTAGACCCCATTCAAGAGCCTTTAAATCTGAATCTGAGGGTTTCAGCTTGTTGTATAAGAATTTTTTACAGCTCCCCAGATAATCCTAAAGTACATCCAAGGTCAATAAACACTGACCTAGATATAAGTCCTGCCCTATCACTCAACTTCAGAGAGAGCTCCAAATGGGTTCCATTCTAGGAATACTAGCAGCTGACTTGAAGCCATTGTCTTGGTCATGTGATACATAACCTCAGAATGTTGCCATAAATCAGAGACTTCCACATCACTCCAAAATTGCTACCCACTTTTCCCAGTTAGTTCCTTCCCTTCCAATGAAATTTACTTTCTCATAGCCATCCAATTGCAAACGTGGACAGAACTGCCATGTTATCTCTCCTGCTGCTCTACTGTATACTGTTTACCAAGGCTGCTTCCTCTAGGAAGTTCTGGTCACTTAATGCACAGCTGCAGAATGCTCCCCCTATCCTATCTACAAACATCCACACTTAGAGCTTAAAATACACCTCAGAAGTGCTTTACTAGTATGAAAGTGGTACTTCCCAACATTTATTTCACAGAATCACTAGGGAAGCATTTTTTAAAAACCCGGGCTCAGGCCTCATCCCAGACTGATTTAATCAGAATATTTGGTGGTGGGGCCCAGGGATCAGCATGTTTTTAAAGCACCCCAGCTTTTTCTAATGTGCAGCCATGGTGGATAATCACTGTCCAACATCTATGCTTTTAACATCAGTCTTCCAACATTACACCTCACAGTTTTGAATTTGAATCTGTTTTCTTGAGTTTAATTAGGGAGCAAGATGAAAACCTCTTATTCTAAGAAATAATAACCTTAATAACACAAACAGTGATGTAACAAGGATGGGGTAGTGGAGCAACTGCCCAGGTGCAAACAATAGGGGGTGTATTTTCTTCTGCAGGAATTTTAAAACAATAATAAAATTGCCTAAAAGTCAGTTTGCTTTTTATTATCACAACGTGCCATCATTTCTAAACAAGCTAGTGGTAAAATCTCCTCATGAAGTGGATAGTCCCATGGCCCTCTCCTTTTAGTATGCCTCTGCTCACAAATAATCACTTTCATAACCAGGTGGGGGACATGCAATTGCTATCAGTTGGTTTCAACTGTAATTTCACAATGGAGATAACAAAGAATATTCCAGAGTTGTTAAAGCAATTTAGGGAGTGAAGGCATTCTTAAACTACTTGCTTTGCATAATAAGCTCCTCCCTTTCTTGCAACAGAATACTGAAATTTGAAGAAAAGCACATGATACACGGTTAAATGTAATATACATAGACCCTGCCTTGTAAAATTGATGTAGTAGATACGACGAACTAGCACACATCCATTCCCACCACCTTCTAGTGTGCCTAACTGTAATACAGATAGTACAAAACTAAAAACTCCAGGATTCTGAATGCAAATTAGCAAAATTTAAGTGAGGTATGGACTTCCTCCTGTCACCTTTCTCATTGCTAATCACCAAAAGCAAGATCTGGAAAACATGGGTCTTGCTGCAGCAACATTCCAGGGTCCAATCACTAAATTTTGATAGTTGAGAGGTAGGTGTAGTAATTTCTTATTGTTGGACTGCAGATATAGCAATGTTGTCTTAAGGCTAACTTTAAAGTTCTACCCATGGCCTCCATACTGCTGTCACTCTTCACCTTCCTGAATGTAGCAGAGTTAGCAGTGCCCATGTTGGACCAGTTTGACAGAGTTGATTGGGAAGTCTTTCCTAGAAACTTAGCCTAGAAGCCACTTCTCTATATAAATATTTCATAAGCACCTGATTCCCTCTATTAAACCATTTTCTGATTAAAATAGCCAGAGTGGTTCTGTTTTATATAAATGAGTGCTAATGGATACAGTATTCAGTGCCATTCAACCACTCAACAATTATTTATTCAGCAATTATTACAGAGAACATGACAAGTTAAAATCCCTTCCCTCATAGAGCTTACATTCTAATATTTTTTTAAAAAAGTAAATGATATAGTATGCTAAAAAGTGATAGTGCTATTCAAGTAAAAGAAGACAGAGTAAAGGAGTGTCTGAATCTAGAGCAGGACAAAATTTTAAATGAAGCAGCTATAGTATTCTTCATTAAGAGGGTAACATTTGATGTCAGACTTGAAAGTAGTAAGTATCCATACTAATTAATCAGATGTCCATTACAATTGATCAATGCCTCTAACATACCCGTTAGAAAAATTATTGACTATTACACCCAAATATTGGGACACTTTGAAAAATTCATAAAAATATGGGTACTCTAAACCTCCAACATCCACTGAACTTCCTTTGCCAGCCTCTTCTCATAAGTTGATGAAAATGGTTCTACCTTGCTGAAATATCCCATAGTGCTACCAACTCTCAAAATCTGACTTGGAGGGAGAAGGATCACGTGCAAAAAGTATTCTAAGATTCTGTTAATATTTGTCAGCATAAACTTGAGTAATATGTGTAGGAATGGATTTAAGGATGCAAGAGAAGGGAAGAACATACTTTTTTTTAAATTAAAGTTTACTGGGTTGACAGTGGTTAGTAAACTTACATAAGTTTCAGGTATACAATTCTGTAATACATCATCTATATATCACATTACGTGTTCACTACCCAGAGTCCTTTCTCCTTCCATCACCATATATTTGATCCTTTTTACCCTCACGTACCACCCCCCTTTACCCTATAGTAACCATGAAACTATTGTCTGTGTCTATGAGTTTTTGTTTCTTCATTTGTTTGTCTTGTTCCTTTGTTGTTTTCAGTTTTATATCCCACGTATCAGTGAAATCATATACAATAGTTCTCAACTTTTTCTGTCTGACTTATTTAGCTTAGCATAATAATCTCAAGATCCATCCATGTTGTCACAAATGGCACTATTTCACAAGAAAAACATGCTTTTTGATAAGATATGCAGAAATAAGTACACCTAAAATAACCTCTAATTTTAATGTGCTAGCTCAGACAGCTGCAAGTGATTTATTAAGTCCAATCAAGAGTAGAAGCCGTGAGGAGACTTGCGGTAAAATAGCGGAATAGACAGATGCTGTGCTAACTGCCTCCCAGGATCACACCAAAATTACATACAAATTATATAGCATTCAACCCTGGAGTTCCCCGGAACACTGGATGAACAGAATAACTAAACGAAGAACTTAAAGAGGAGGCCACATCAGGTCTGGTAGGAGGCGCGGAGACGAGAGAGGGCGAACCCCGTGAGGGAAGCCCCAGCTGTGGGGAGGCTTCTCCGGTTGGGGGAGAGACCCTCCGGCTGCACACCAAGCTCACCAGCCCAGAGTTCCTTTGCCGGGAAAAGGAATTCCAAGATAGCTGGCAGTAAATTAGTGAGGACTCTCTTTGCCCAGCTCGGTGAGACCAAGAGGGGCTGGAGAATCAGTGAGGCCGGGGCACGGGCTTGCTCCACGGTGAGGACTTACCTGGTTACTGGTGGAGGGAGTGCCTTTGTGAGCCGGACACAGGAGCCTGCGGGGACGGACTGAAATGAGCACCTTTGGTGCAAAGGCTGGAGGTTTTTGGACTGTTGTTCCCGTGGTGTGGAGCCTGCACACGAGTGGTGTAGGGAGGGCACCATTTTGTCGGGCTTGGGCCCTCCCATGGAGGATCAGGTCCAGGACATCATTGGTCTGGTGGAATTGGCGCAGAAGTGTATGTGTGCGTGTGTGAATGTGGCCTTGGATCCCCACCCTCCGCCCGGCTTTTACTGCGTTGCCAGGGAAATGCCTGGTGGGCGTGCTCCAGCTCCAACAGGCTGCTCACTGAGACGTGGGAGTGCGCAAGCTGCCTCGGGTCCCTGCTCTCCGCACTGCGCTTGCAGATTTGCCTGGCTAGTGATTGGTTGTCGGGCGGCTTGGCCTAATCTGCGAGCGGCTGATTGGGACAGGTTGAGAGTGGGAGTTTTCCTGGGAGTGTTCGGCCGTGAGCTGTGTGCCTGCATGATCCAGCCAGGGCTCTCCTGGTGATCTATCTAATACACTAAAGCAATCCCAGAGCGACAGCCAGAATGAGGAAACAAAGAAACATGTCACAAGTAAAAGATCAGAACAAACCTCTAGAAATGGAACTAAATGAAACAGAAGGATCCCACCTTTCAGAGACAGAGTTTAGAACACTGATGATAAGAATGTTTAACAAACTTAGTGAGGACATAAGGAAGGATAACAAAATCATAAAAAACAACCAGTTAGAACTAAAGAATACAATAACTGAAATGAAGAACACACTTGAAGGAATCACCAGTAGAGAAGATGAAGCAGAGGAGTGGATCAGCAACTTGGAAGATAAAATAGCAGAAATCACCCAGTTGGCACAACAAAAAGACGAAAGAATAAAAAACAATGAAAATAGTTTAAGAGCCCTATGGGACAAGGTGAAGCGCAACCACCTTCGAATCATAGGGATACCAGAAGAAGAGAAGAAGCAAGGGATCGAGAATGTATTTGAAAAAATAATGACTGAAAATTTCCCTACCCTGGTGAAGGAAATCAACATACATGCCGAGGAAGTGCAGAGGGTTCCAAACAAGCTGAACCCAAACAGGTCCACACCAAGACACATCATAGTTAAAATGGCAAAGGTTAAAGACAGAGACAGAATCCTAAAAGCAGCAAGAGAAAGACAGCAGGTTACATATAAAGGAACTCCTATTAGACTAATAGCTGACCTGTCTACAGAAACTCTGCAGGCCAGAAGGGAGTGGCAGGAGACATTCAAAGTGACATAAAATAAAGGCCTACAACCAAGATTGCTCTACCTAGCACGGCTATCACTTAAAATTGAAGGAGAAATAAAGAGCTTCCCAGAAAAGAATAAGCTTAAGGAATTCATTACCACCAAGCCAGCATTGCAAGAAATATTAAAAGGGCTTTTTTTAAACAGAAGAAAGGGGTAAACAAGCTAACCCAGGGAGATCAGGAATACAAATAACAAAATGGCAATACATATGCACCTATCAATAATCATTTTAAATGTGAATAGGCTAAATGCTCCAATCAAAAGACAGAGAGTGGCTGAGTGGATAAGAAAATAGGACCCTTGTATATGCTGTTTACAGATGGAATAAGGTATTTCATGCAAATGGAAAAGAAAAACAAAGCTGGAGTAGCAGTACTTACTTTGGACAAAATATACTTTAAAACGACTACAATAGAAGACAAAGAAGGGCACTATAACCCTAATAAACATCTAGGCACCCAACATAGGAACTCCAAATTACATATAACAGATTTTGACAGACATAAAGAGATCAGCAGTAACACTATCATAGTAGGGGACTTCAACACCCCATTGTCACCAATGGACAGACCCTTTAGACAGAAAATCAAAACAGTAAGAGTGGCCTTAAATGATACTTTAGGACAGCTGGACTTCGTCGATATATTTAGAGCATTTCACCCCGAAAAAACAGAATACACATTCTTCTCAAGGACACATGGGACATTTTCCAAGATAGACCACGTTAGGCCACAAAACAAGTCTCAGTACATTTAAGAAGATTTAAATCGTATCAAGCAGATATGAAGGAAAAACTGATGGTTGCTGGCTGGGAGGGAGTGGGGATGAGGGAGAGGGGGTAGGTTTTGGAAAGCGTAGGTGGGTGACTACAATGTTGCCGCAGGGATACAGGGGGCAGTTCTGGGAATGTAATTGATAATGTTGTGAAGATACTATTATGTTAAGTGAAAGAAGTCAGTCGGAGAAAGAGAAGTACCATATATATGATCTCACTTATATGTGGAATCTGAAAAACTGAATGAACGAGCAAAGTAAACAGACTCATAGATATAGAGGAAAAACTGAGGGTTGCTAGTTGGGAGGCGGGTGGGAATAAATAAGGGAAAAGGGGAAGGTATTAGACAGCATAAATAGGCAACTACAATATTGCCACAGAGATATGAAACACAGTTCGGTGAATATAACAATGTTGTAAATATTTTGTGGGGTGTCAGATGGTCACATGTCTTGTTAGGGAGACCACTTCATGGATGGAGTAGAGGCTTGATCACTGCACTGTACACCTGAATCTGATGTTGTATAATATTGTATGCCAACTGTAACTGAATATATAGATAGTCACGGGATGTGGAGTATACTGTGGAAAAGAGTCAGAGGAACTGTAATAGATATGTATGATATGGGGGGCAGGAGTGGGGTGTCGAACTGGGGGAGGGGAGTTGTCAGTTTGAGGGGTAAAAAGTATAACTATTGCATTGTGTTGTACACCTGAAACTATTTTTTTTTAAATGTTTATTTTGCAATAAAAGATTTAAGAAATTCATTGGAAAAAAAAAAGAGGAGAAGCCCTGGTAAAAACCCCTTCACTTTGAGCCAGAACCCTAGAGAATTGTACCATAAGATTAAGGATGAAATGGAAGTAAACAGCTTTTACACAGATTGCAGCTCAGCTATGAGTCTTTTTAGTGACCTAGAAAATTTTGATTGTAATATTGGATTTAGCCATCCTGAACAATATTCTACTCATACCTCTGCTGCTTATTACAGTAATCATGCTCACCTTGCCTGCCATGGTTAAATGCTGCCACTTGATATCTGCCACTCTTTGATACCATCATTCTTATTGAGATAAGGGAACCCATTTCAGTAGTGGATCTCCCACCTTCATCTCCAAACTGCGAAGGACAGACATTATAATTATTATTTTAAACCACTTTTCTGAGTGAAATAACACACTCAGAAAAGTACATAAATACAGATGCAAAACTCCTAACAAAATATTAGCAAATCAAACTCAACAGTGTATAGAAAAGGTGAAATATCATGTCCAAATTGAAATTATCCCAAGTATGCAAGAATTTTTTAATATTAGAAAATCCATGAATGCACCATACTATATTAGTGGATTAACATGAAAAACCACATAGTCATAATAAAAGAAAAGCATCTGCAAAATAATCCTAAAGTTATCATTGCCTGAAATGAGCAAACATTGAAAACATACTCTTTAAAATAAGGAACAGGACAAGGAAACCCATTACTACTACTTTTATTCAATATTGTACTTGAAGTCCTATCCAATGTAATAAGACAATAAGAGATATAAGGATTAGAAATGAAGAAACAAAACTGTGATTATTTGAAGATTATTTGTACATGATAAGTTCTTTAGAAAATACAAATATCTTCACATCATTAGAAATAACAGAAGAGTTTGAAAAAGTGGCTGTATATAAGAATAATATATGAGTACTTTACATTTCTATTCACCAGCAGCAAACCATTAAAAGTATACTTAAAGGAGGGCCCGCTGAGTGGCACGGTTGTTAAGTGCTGGCTTGGGAAGCCAGTGGGCCCGGTTCAGGTCCCACATGAGGGCCAGTGACACTGCCCTCTAGAGCTAAGATGGTGAACAACAGCTCGACCTGGAGCTGGGCTGCGTGAGTCCCGTCAATGGTGTAGGCTGCAGCCCCTGCTGCAGTCGGCTGCCATAGGCTACAGTAAGTGGCCAGCAGCCAGACTGTGCTGCCAATAGCCAACAAGAATTGCTATCCAGAGGCCGGCGATCTATCTGCATCACCCAGGAAGAGCACAATGATAATACCAACATGGGACAGTGAAGCAACGTCCTCCAGAACTAGACTGAAGAACAAAAGGAAAGCAGCTTGTCTGTTCCCGTCCCCCAATTCCCCAATAAAAATCTTAAAAAATATATATACTTAAAGAAAAGACAAAATTTACAATTGTATCAGAAATGTCAAGTATTTGGTTAAAAATCTAATAAAAGATACACAAGATATAATAGTAAAAACTATAAAGTATTATGAAGATATATGTTAAAAGATTGAAATAAATTAAATATGTTTTATTATTCAATAGGAAGACAATATATTAAAGATACTGATTTACCCATTCATTTATGTTTGCTTTAACTTCCCTTGACTTCAGAGTCAAATGCATAAATTCCTCTCTGAGACCAAGGTCCATAAGTTAAGTACCTGTGTTTTCTTCTATTTATTTTAATTGTTTCAGGTCTTATATTCAGGCCTTTGATCCATTGTTTCAGGTCTTATATTTAGGTCTTTGATCCATTTTGAGTCAAATTTTGTATATGGTTTAAACATGCAATCTAGTTTCATTATTTTGGATGTGGCTTTCCAATTTTCCCAACACAATTTATTGAAATGGCTTTCTTTACTCCATTGTATGCTTTTGGCTTCTTTGTAGAAAATTAGTGGCCCATGTACGTGTGGGTTTATTTCTAGGCTCTAAATTCTATTCCATTGATCTGTGTGTCTGTTTTTCTGCCAATACCATACTGTTTTGATTACTATAGCTTTGTAGTATAATATGAAGTCAGGTAGTGTGATACCTCCAGTTTTGTTCATTTTTTCTCAGGATTGCATTGGCTATTCAGGGTTGTGGTTCCATACAAATTTGTTGTTTTTTATTCTATATCTTTGAAAAATGCCATTGAAATTTTTACAGGGATTGCATTAAATTTGTATATTGCTTTAGGTAATATTACCATTTTTACTATGTTTACTCTTCCAATCCAAGAGCATGGAATATTGGTCCATTTCCTGTGTCTTCTTCAATTTCTTTCAATGACGACTTATAATTTTCAGTGTATAGGTCCTTCACATTCTTTGTTAAGTTTATTTCTTTGTTAAGAATATTTTATTCTTTGTGATGCAATTACAAAGGGAACAAACAACACAAATTCATAGACACAAACAACATTATGGTGGTTATAAAAGAGGAAGACAAATGTGGGAAATGTGAAGAGGATAGAGAGTGAAATACATGGTGACAGAAGGAGACTAGACTTTGGGTGGTGAGCACACAATGCAATATATAGATGATGTATTATGGAAGTGTACACTTGAAACATATAATATTGTTAACCAATGCCACCCAAATAAATTTAATAAAAATGAACCAGGATAGTCATGGCATTAGGTTCATATTTCATTTTATTAAGTAAAATATTCTGTTGAAGTTATATATATATATATATATATATATATATATATATATATATATATATATATGTATATCAAGAAAAAAATAACAAATTACAGAGATATTGGTTTTTCCCAAATATATCTAGAGATAAATTCAATTAGATGTTAACCTAAATTCCAACAGTGTTTCCATGTGACTTGATGATTATAAAATTTATTTTGAAAATAAAAAGGTGAATAATAGCCAGAACATAACTGAAGATGAAGAGTAGGTTTATGACATTTACCACACCTGATATTAAAAATTGTTATAAAACTATAATAATTAAAGCAGTGCAATATTGAAGCAAAGATAGATAAAATGATCAGTGAAATGGAAAATATCACAAACACACACATCTATGAATGAAGCTTTAATATAACACACAGACAGCACATCTGCTCAGTAGAGAAAGTAGAGGCTATTCAATAAATGCTGGTGAAATGGCTACCTTGTGGGAAAATATGAAATTGAACACTATCTCACTCCCCATCCAGAAAACAACTTCAGATGGATTAAAGATCTAAAAGTCAAAAATAAAACTTTATTTATTTTAATTTTTTAAATAAATGATTTCAGAGCTGCCAACAGGTGTCAGGATGGCTCAGCTAAAAAAATAAATAAAAAATAAATAAATAAATAAATAAATAAATAAATAAATAAATAAATAAAAATTTGGGCCGGCCGAGTGGCTCAGTTGGTTAAGAGCTCGCTCAAGAGTGCGAGCTGAGCTCTGAGCAACAGCTGTTCGAGGCCAGCCCAAGCTGCGTTGCCGTTGAGCTGCCAACAGGTGGCAGGATGGCTCAGCTAAAAAAAAAAATAATAAATAAATAAATAAATAAATAAATGATTTCAGTAAAGATGCAGGACATAGAATAAATAAATATTCTATCCTACAATAATGAGCCCCAGTTCGGTCCCACATATGAGGGCCAGTGATACTGCCCTCAAAAAAAATAAATAAATAAAAGAGTCTTATACTACAATAATGAATGAGCAGAAAAAGAAATTAAGAAAACCATCCCATTGAGGTTCCTGTCGAGATGGTGTACTAGATGAACACTGTGCTTGCTGCTTCCTATGACCACTTTAAAATTGCAACTAATTATAGAACAATCAACCTGGAGAACATTCCAAAGACTAGCTGAAAAGTAATCCTATGACTACGGATATAAAGATGAAGCCACCTTGAGTCTAGTAGGAGAGGCAGAGACCCAAAATGAGCTGGCCCCACACCCATGTGTGGCGGTCAAGTATCGGGAGTGATATCTCAGCTTCAGATGTACCACCTGAAGTGAGAGGATTCCCACACGACGCTTCCGAGCCCAGAACACCAATGCTGAGAAGAGGAGTTCCCCTGGTATTTTGCTGTGAAAATCAGCAAGGATTTCCACCCCCCAGGTGAGATGGAAAGTAGCTGGAAAACCAGGCATCTTCTTAAAGGGCTGAAGCACGGACACTCTTGCTCCCAGGCACTCACCCTGGGCTCCATTAGAGGTACTGTGGCTCGAGGGGCACTAGAGACACATATGGGAACAGACTGAGTTTTGTGGCTTCAGGGTGGGGGCTGGAAGGAAAGCCACCATTATCCCTGTGTCGAGCCCTCCTCCCACTGGGCCAAATCTGAATTTTCATTGGCCTGGTGAACTCTGCTCACTCCACCCTGGTGACTCCCTAAGACTCTGCCTCATCCAACTTTTACAGTGTCAGAGGATTTTTTGGGACTGGCAGGCAGCCTATGTTTGCCCACACCACAGTGTTTCTTAGACAACTGTACAGGGTCTGCAGGCTCCAGGTGTTTGGCAGCTAGCTTCAGTGTGCTCTGAGGCCTTTAGAGAATGAACGGGGTAGAATCGGAATCTGTGTTAATCAGTTAAACAGTACATGCCCCACTCTGGTGACTCCATGAAACCCTGCCCCATCCAACTCCCATACCACCCAAGGCTCTATCAGCAGTTGAGCTTTATTGAGAGCTGGGAGGTGACTATAGGCCTTGTGGTGCCCTGAGCCTTTTGTTGAGTTGCCCCAGGCCTGGTACTGGTGACAGCCAGACTCAGTTCCCAGTGTTGCCTCACCCATGCACCTACAGGTCAAGCACAGGCAATGACCAACCACGATCGCTCTGTAGCTCATACCAGGTAGCCTCAGACTAATCACAGGCAGTGGCTGACAGTAGCCTGCACAAGAGCTGCTACCAAGAGGCCCCAGGTCAAGCACAACCTATGGCCAGCTTCAAACAACAACAGAGCACTACCCAATTAGCCCATAAGTGGCACACCAAAAGGGTAGTCCCGGAAAGCACCAGAACCCACTGGGGTGAATCACAGTCAGTGAGTTCAACCCCCACACAGTAGTGCTTAAGCTGTGCTTGAGGGCAATTCTCACAGCCAGTAAGCCGGAGGGCCAATACCACCCACTGACATGTCAACAGTAATCAAGGCTCAACTATAACAAAAGGGCATACATGACACATATGAGGGTCACTTCTGTAGCATCAAGCTCTGGTGAACAGGTAGTCTGTGTCACTGGGCCCCACAGGACACCTACTACATAAGGCCACCCAGTCAAGACTGGAAGATGTAGCAGATATACCAAATATATACAAACACAAACAAAAAGCAGCCTAAATGAGGAAATAAAAAAATATGTCCTATATGAAGGAACAGGAGAAAACTTGAGAAAAAGAAATAAATGAAATGGAGGCAATCAACCAAATGCAGAATTCAAAACACTGGTTATAAGGATGCTGAAGGAACTTAGTAAGAACTTCAACAAAGAGACACTAAACATTAAAAAAAAACATAAAAACAAGAGAAAAAGAACCAGTTATAAAAGAAGAATAACTGAAATGAGGAATACACTAGGACTTGACAGCAGAGTAGATGAAGCAGAGGAATGAATCAGTGTTTTAAAAATCAAGGTAGCAGAAAACACACAATTGGAACAGGAAAAAGAAAAAAGAATTTTAAAAAATTAAGATAGTTTAAAGGACTATATCAAGCATAACAACAGTCACATCGTAGGGATACCAGAAAAAGATGACAGAAAACAAGGGATTGAGAAACTATTGAAGAAATAATGATAGAAAACTTCCCTAACCTGGTGAAGGAAATAGATATAAAATCCCAGGAAACACAGAGAGTCCCAAACAAAATGAACCAAGAGAGGCCCTCACCAAGACACATCTTAATTAAAATGCCAAAGTGTAAAGACAAAGAAAGAATCCAAAGAGGAGCAAGAGAAAGGCAACTAGCTACTTTCAAGGGAGCTCCCATAAGACTGTCAGATGATTTTTCAAAAGAAACTTTGCAGGCCAGAAAGGATTGACAAGAAATATTCAATGTGATGCAGAGCAAGGAATTAAAACAAGATGACTCTACACATCAAGGCTATAATTTAAAAGTGAAGGAGAGATAAAGAGCTTCCCAGACAAGGAAAATCTGAAGGAAATCATTATCACCAAGCCAGTATTACAATAAACGTTAAAGGGATTTTTAAGAAGAGGAGGAAATAATCATATATATGAATAAGAACCAGCAATAACTACATACCTATCAATAATCACTTTAAATGTAAATGGATTAAAAGCTCCAGTCAAAAGACATAGGGTAGCTGAATAGATAAGAAGATAAATACATATGTTGTCTACAAGAGACCCACTTCAGATTGAAAGACACACAAAGACTAAAAGTAAAAGGATGGAACAAGGTATTTCATGTAAATGGAAACTAAAAAAAGGCTGGGGTAGCAGTACTTATATCAGAAAAAATACACTTTAAAACAAAGGTTATAGTTGACATACAATATTATACAACATCAGCTTCAGGTGTACAGTGCAGTGATCAAGCCTCTACCCCATCCATGAAGTGGTCTCCCTAACAAGACATGTGACCATTTGACACCCTACAAAATATTTACAACATGCACTGTGTTGTACACCTGAAAATAATTTAAAAAAATAAATAATAATAAATTTTAAAACCCCACAAAGGTTATAATAAGTAACCAACAAGGACATTTCATAATGATGAAAAGATCAATCTAACAAGAGGATATAACCCTTGTAAACATTTATGCATCTAACATAGGAGCAACTAAATAAAGCAAATATTAGCCAACATAAAGGGAGAGATTTACAGTAACATAGTCAAAGTAGGGGACTTTAACATCCCACCGACATCAAGGGATATATCTTCAAGACAGAAAATAAACAATGAAACAGCTACCTTAAATGACACACACCAGATGGTTTTAATTGACATTTTTAGAGCATTTCACCCCAAAACATAAAATATATTCTTTTCAACTGCACATGGAACATTTTCCAAGATAGGCCACATGTTGGGCCAGAAAACAAATCTCAATAAATTTAAGAAGACTAAAATCACACCAAGCATATTCTACAACCACAATGATATGAAACTAGAAATAAATTACAAGAAAAAACAAAAACACACAAAAACATGGAGACTAAATAACATGCTACTAAACAATGAATGGGTTAACAATGAGATTAAGGAAGAAAACCAAAATATACCTTGAGACAAACAAAAATGAAAACACAATGACCCGAAATCTATGGGACACAGAGAAAGCAGTCCTATGTCAGAAATTCCTAGCATTACAACCCTACATCAGGAAACAAGGAAAATCTCAAATAAATAATCTAACCAAACACTTAAAGGAAATAGAAATAGAACAGTAAACAAAGCCCAAAGTGAACAGAAGGAAGGAAATAATAAAGATCAGAGCAGAAATAAATAAAAATGGAGGCTAAGAAAATACAAGAGATCAAAGAAACCAAGAGTTGGTTCTTTGAATAGATAAACAAAATTTATAAACTTTAACCAGACTTACCAAGAAAAAAAGAGAGAACCCAAATAAATTAAAAAAAAGGGCCAGCTGAGTGGCTCAGTTGGTAAGAGAGCAAGCTCTGAACAACGGGGCTGCCGGTTTGATTCCCACATGTCCCAGTAAGCTGTGCCTTCTACAGCTACGATTGTGAACAACCATGTTACCTGGAGCTGGGCTGCCATGAGTGGCCGGCAGCCAGCGTAAGCTGCTGTGAGCCACTGTAAGAGGCTGTTCAATGGCTGGCGACTGACTGCCACGGCCAGGAAGAGTGCAATGATCATAATACCAACATGAGCCCATCAGTGGCATCCTCCACAAATAGACTGAAGAACAAAAGCACAACATCTTGGCTGTTCCCCTGCCCCAACTCCCCAACACTGTTCTCCTTCCCCAATTCCCCAAAAAAATCTTTAAAAAAAAATAGAATCAGAAATGAAAGAGAAGTGACAACAGATACCATGGAAATACAAAGCATTATAAGAAAATACTACGAACATTTATATGTGCCAACAAATTGGAGAAAATGGAAGAAATGGATAAATTCCTAGAAAAATACAATCTTCCAAGATTGAAGCAAGAAGAAACAGAAAATCTGAATAGACCAATTACTACTAACAAAATTGAATCAGTAATCAAAAATCTCCCCACAGACAAAAGCCCTGGATGACATGGTTTCACAGGTAAAGTTTATCAAACATTCAAAGAAGAATTAACACCTATCCTTCTCAAGCTAGTCCAAAAAATTCAAAAGGACGAAAAGCTCTCAACCTCACTTTACAAAGCTACAGTTACCCTGATTCCAAAGCAAAAGACATTATGGGAAAAAAATTGCAGGGATATCCCTGATGAAGATAGATGAAAAAATCCCCAACAAAATCTTAGCAAACCAAATTCAGGAATACATTAAAAAGATCATACAACATGATCAAGTGGGATTAATTCCTGGGATGCAAAGTTGTACCCATATACACAAATCAATTAAAGTGATACACCACATAAACAAAATAAATATCATACAATCATATCTATAGATGTAGAAAAACTTTGACAAAATCCAGCATCCATTTATAATAAAAAAAACTCTCAGCACAGTGGATATAGAGGGAACATATCTCAACATAATAAAGGTCAAATATGACAAATCCACAGCTTATATCATACTAAATGGGGAAAACATAAAAGCATTCTCCTTAAGTTCAGAAACAAGACAAGGATGTCCACTTTCACCACTTATATTCAAAATAGTTCCAGAATTCCTAGCCACAGCAACCAGACAAGAAAAAGAAATAAAAGGTATCCAAATTGGAAAGGAAGAAGTAAAATTTTCATTATTTTCAGATGACATGATACTACAGAAAGATAACCCCAAAGATTCCACCAAGAAACTATTAGAACAGACAAATGAATTTAGTAAAGTAGCAGGATACAAATTACTATTCAGAAATCATTTGCATTTCATACACCAATAACAAAATATCAGAAAGGGAAATTAAGAAAACAGTCCCAATTATGAAAAAATGTTCAACCTCACTGATAATTAGGGAAATGCAAATAAAAACCACAATGAGATACCACCTCACTTCATGGATTGTGTAGTGGCCTGACCACTTCATTGTACATCTGAAGCTGCCGCTGAATAATATTAGATGGACTATAATTTAACACATACATAGTCCTGGGATGTGGAATATAGTGTGGGGATGTAGTCAATGGAGTTGTAATAGATATGTATGATATCAGGGGTGGGGGGGCAGTGAAGGGGGGAGGGGGAGTCACTTTGTAAGGGGTGAAAAAGATAACTATTGCATTGTTTTGTACATCTGTAACTAATAATAATAATAAAAGAAAAAGAAAACAGTTCCATTTACAATTGCATCAAAAAATATGCAGAATAAATTTAACCAAGGACATAAAAGTTATATACTCAGAAAATTATAAGACATTGAAGGGGGAAATTAAAGAAGTTACAAATAAATGGAAGCATATACCATGCTCATGGATAGAGAGAATCAACATTGTTAAAATAGCCATACTACCCAAAGCAATTTATAGATTTAATGCAATCCCTGTCAGAACACCAATGGCATTTTTCACAGAACTGAAACAGATAATCCTAAACTTTATATGTAACAATAAAAGACCCCAAATAGACACAGCAATCCTGAGAAAGAAATAAAAAGCTGGGGGTATCATGCTATCTGATATCAAGCTATATTACAAGGCCAAAGTACTCAAGACACCATGGTATTGGCCTAAAAACAGACACATCGATCAATGGAACAGAGAGTCCAGAAATAAACCCATGCCTGTATGGTTATTTAATCCATGACAAAAGAGGCAGGAATACACAATAAATGGTGCTGGAAAACTTGACAGATACATGCAAAAAAAAATGAAACTGAACCACTTTCTTACTCTAATCAATATATTTAAGAATAAACTCTTAAAGACATAAATGTAAGACCCCAAACAACAGAAACTCCTAAAAGAAAACATAAACAGTAAATTCCCTGATATTTCTCTTAATAATATTTTTTCTGATGTATCTCCTCAGACAAGGGAAACAAAAGAAAAAATAAACAAATAGGATTACATCAAATTAAAAAGCTTTTGCACAGCAAAGGAAACCATCAACAAAACCAATAGACAGCCTACTGAATGAGAGAAGATATTCACCAATGATACATCTGATAACAGGTTAATACCCACTATTTATAAAGAACTCATACAACTGAACAACAACAAAAACAATCCAATTTAAAATTGGGCAGAGGACCTGAAAAGACATATCTTCAGAGGATATACAGATGGCCAATAGACATATGAAAAGATGCTCAATGTCACTAATCATCAGAGAAATGCAAATAAAAACCACCATAAGATATCACCTCACTCCTGTCAGAACGGCTATCAATAAATCAACAAACAAGTGTTGGCAAGGATGTGGAGAAAAGGGAACCCTTGTGTGATGTTGGTGGGACTGCAAATTGGTGAAGCCATTGTGGAAAATATTATGGAGGTTCCTCAAAATATTAAAAGTAGAGGGCCAGCCAAGTGGCTCAGTTGGTTAAGAGCTCACTCAAAAGTGTGAGCTGAGCTCTGAGAAATGGCAGTTCAATGCCCAGCCCGAGCTGAGCTGCCGCTGAGCTGCCAACAGGTGGCAGGATGGCTCAGCTAAAAGAAAAAAAAAATATTAAAAATAGAACTACCTTATGCCCCAGTTATTCCAATCCTGGTTATTTATCCAAAGAAATCCAAAACACTAATTTGAAAAAAAATATATGCACCCTTATGTTTACTATAGTGCTATTCACAATAGAAAAGATATGGAAACAACTGAACTGCCCATCAATAGACGATTAGATAAAGAAATTGTGGTACATTTATAGAATGGAGTATTACTGTGCCATAAAAAAGAATGAAATATTACCATTTGCAACAACATGGTTGGATCTAGAAGATGTAATGCTAAGTGAAATAAGACAGACTGAGAAAGACAAATACCATATGATCTCACATATATGTGGAATCTAAAGAACAGAATAAATAAACAAACAAAACAGAAATAGGTGGGATGTAAAGTACAGCATAGGGAGTATAGTCGATGGTATTGTAACAGCTATACATGGTATCAGATGGGTAGTAGACTTATCAGATGGGTAGTAGACTTATTGGGGTTGTAACTTTGTGCGGTGCATAAATATCTAATCATTATCTTGTTTCATACACCTGAAACAAATAAATAAATAAACAACTTAAATAAGTTGGATTTAAAAAATCCTTTCTATCAAAAAAAGTCATAAATAAAATTAAAAGATAATAAACTCGGGAAAAATAAATTATATAAATGTTTAACCACTACTGTGTACACCTGAAATTAATAAAAAATAATATTAAATGCTAACTATCATTTTAAAAAATTGTCATGGTGATATCAATTACAGCATAAGGAATACAGTCAATAATATTGTAACAACTATGTACACTTTCAGATGGGTAATAGACTTATTGGGGTTATCACTTTGTGAAAAAAAGTTATATATATATATACATATATATAGCAATAAAATATTATTTGCAATAAAAAATAATGAAATCTTCCCATTTGCGACAACATGGATGGAACTAGACAGTTTTATGCTAAGTACAATAAGTCAGACAGAGAAAGACAAAATACTGTATTACCTAACTTAGATGTGAAATCTAAAAAAACAAAATTAATGAATAAACAGAACAGAAACAGACCCACAGATATAAAGAACAAGCTGATGGTTGCCAAAGGGAAGAGGGTGGAGGGATGGGAATAAAAAAAAAAAATGCATGTAGTCGTTGGGGCAGGGAAATATTTTTTAACAAGGGAGTAAATGATTGATAATTTTGACAATAATAGAACTCATTAAAAGACAGTAAAGAAACTGAAAAAGACAAGCTACAAACTGGAAAATTCTACTCATGGTGCATATAATCAAGAAAGAATTAGTATTGGGCAGGCCGAGTGGTACAGTGGTTAAGCACTGGCTTAGGAAGCCAGCAGCCCCGGTTCGGGTCCCACATATGAGGGCCAGTGACACTGCCCTCAAAAAAAAAAAAAAGAAAGAATTAGTATCAGGAATACATAAAGAAAACAAAAGAATACATAAAGATCTTCTTTATCAAATCATCTATTGAAGGACACTTTGGTTGTTTCCATGTCTTGGCCACGGTAAATAAAGCTGCAATGAACATCGGCGACAGATACTTGGATAAAGATGTGGTATACATACACAATGGAATACTATTTGCTATCAGAAAAGATGAAATTGTGCCACTTGCGACAACATCGGGGGATCTTGAGATTATTCCGCTGAGCAAAATAAGTCAGACAGAAAAAGTCAAGAACTATATGGTTTCACTGATATGTGGGATATAAAACTGAAAGCAACAAAGGAACAAGACAAACAATCAAAGAAACAAAAACTGATAGATATGAACAATAGCTTAATTGTTACCAGAGGCTAAGGGGGGACGGGAGTGGTAGTTGAGAGTAAACAGTATCACATATATGTTGATGGAATGAGAACTGACTCTGAGTGGTGAACACACAATATGATATATAGATGATGTATTACAAAATCGTACACTTGAAACCGATGTAATTTTACTAAGCAGTGTCACCCTAATAAACTTTAATTACAAAAAAGAATACATAGGGCTGGCCGAGTGGCTCAGTTGGTTAAGATCTCCCTCAAGAGTGTGAGCTGAGCTCTGAGCAACAACAGTTCGATGCCCAGCCCGAGCTGAGCTGCCGTTGAGCTGCCTGCCAACAGGTGGCAGGATGGCTCAGCTAAAATAAAAAAGAAAAAAGAATACATAAAGAAATAACCATAAGAGAAGCACAAACAACCCAGTAGAAAAAGTGAACAAGGGACATTTCATAATGCTAGACACATAAGGCCAAAAATATATGAAGCAAGTTTAACATCAATTGTAATCGAGGAAATTCAAATCAAGACCTCAATGAGATACCAGTTTATACACATTTCTGAGGAAAAACAACTAAGAAGTCTAACAATACCTAATGTTGGAGATATGGAGCCACCATATGACTTACATGTTGCTTCTGGGAATGAAAATTTCTGAAACCACTTAGAAAACCAGTTTTGTATTACCTCCTCAAGTTGCACATTTACGTAGCCTATGGCTTAGCAATTCCACTCCCAATTATATCCCCAAAATAAACTCTTGCATATATATAAATGTATATATGTATAAAAATGTTCATAGCAGTACTCCTCACAATATTAAAAGCCCAGAAACAACCCTAATGCATGTCAATGATAGGCTAAATAAACTGTGGTATAGACACATAATGGGTTAATATAAACCAGTCAACATGAATGAACTACAGCAACACACAGCAATAGGTATGATTTTTAGAAAAATAATGTGAAGTAAAAAAATCAAAATAAATCCTACACATACATGTTGCATGATAACCATTTTATATAGTAAAACACAACTAAAGGGCCGGCCAAGTGGCGCGGTGGTTAAGGGATGGCTTGGGATGCCAGGGGCACCGGTTCGGGTCCCACATATTAGGGCCAGTGACACTGACATCAAAAAAAAATAAAATACAACTAAAATTTAAAGTATATGCTTTGGGAATATATTTTCATATAATACAACTATGCAAAAATGGAATAAGGAAATCATGAAAAGGAGAAACAGGTTGATGCTATTTAAAATAGAGGAAAATGTGGTACTGAACAAGGTTATTGACAAGGTCATACTTTTGTTTTTTGTTTTTTGTTTTTTGAGGGCAGTGTCACTGGCCCTCATATGTGGGACCGAACCAGGGCCGCTGACTTCCCAAGCCAGCGCTTAAGCACTGTGCCACTCGGTCGGCCCGTCGTACCTTTTGTTTTGAGTGGTTGGGTTGAGAATAGTTATATTATTAAATACAACCATGGTTAATGAAATAGCTAAAATAATAAAAATAGAGGCAGGCAGGCTATATGTGAACCAGTGTTAAGAGTGTGCTCCTAAAGTACAGTAAAAACAAAATTTATAGAAGACTACAGCAATCCAGTAAGAGCAGAACCATAAAAGACCCATGCTCCTCAGGAATAGTTTTAGGTCACATTACAAAGTAGAGCCCTGACTTGCACAGGTGATGTCTGAAGGCCAAAGGACTTGTAAAGCATAGAGGAAGAAGCAATTTATAAATACTTATGAGACCATGGTCTTATAACTAGTTTCAAAATGAGAATTGCAATAGTCATCCTATTTTCTTCCTTGCTTACACACACACACACACATACACACATACAA
The DNA here is from genome assembly GCA_033961575.1 of Aselliscus stoliczkanus. Lineage (NCBI taxonomy): Eukaryota > Metazoa > Chordata > Mammalia > Chiroptera > Hipposideridae > Aselliscus > Aselliscus stoliczkanus. The sequence goes on from CM066737.1 coordinate 56,062,708, forward strand.
ATATACACATAGTTCTCCCACTCCCTTTCCCCAACTATTTTTATGTAAAAATGTGTTGACAGCAATTAAGTTTATTATAGTCTTTAAATTATAATGTCTCCAGGTGGGTTTACAACAAAACTATATGATGAATCAAGTGAAAAGAATGGATACAGTTTTGTTTTTACCAAAAAGAGTTGTATTATGTAAGGGATCACCATATTGTCATTGCTGTTTTTGTTTTGAAGTGTCAGTATGGAAAGACAAACATGTACAACGTTTAGTAGCAAAAGAGGTGGTGAATATGGTGAATTGCATTCAGCACCTATTCTCATCTCGTTCTACTGTGCCTTCCTGTACTGCTTAACCTGGAAAAAATGAAATCTACATTTTTGAGAATCCCTTACAGTTGTTTCTGGATGCAAATTAGGTTCCACCAATTAGATGTACTTTTAGGAGATACAGAGGCACAAGTGATTTGAGGATCATTATCCTGTTACTTTGATGGTTGTTGCTGGCAAGCAATGTCTTGAAGACTGGATTTTTCTGCCACAGCATTCTGTGGTCGATTAGCTTGGCTCATGTTGAGAGGTAGTTGTATTGGGGTGAACGTTGGACTCATCTTTGGATGCCCTGGCACCAGCTTCATGAGGTGAAGATGTAACTGCAGTAGTAGTCACTTCTGGATCTCTCAAGCACAGCCATGGCTGTGTCCTTGAATTCAGTTGTTCCAGTGGAGAGTTCCTGATACCACCTGCCTTCCTGCTGGGAGCAGAGGTAGCCTTTCCTCTGACAGACCAGATCTTCAGTGTTATTCTGAGATTCATTTCTGGAAGTACAGTTCAGAACTCATTCCTCTAGGCTGGCTAGTATTTTGGGAGGCCCCTATTTTATGTATTAAATACCTAGAACGAGAGAGTGGTTTTTGTTTTCTACAACTGAATCCTGACTTATGCAGATGTGCTCTTGAGAAATAATATTTACAACTCATTTTTGTTTGCTTGTTGAAGAACATATTATAAAAGACCATAGTTTCATTTTGACTGAATTTCAGGCGATGTTTGGCTTATAAAATGTTAAGTTTAAATTTCTCTAATTCCTAGCTTATCTATCAAGCTTTTAATTATACATGTAAACATGTTTTCATAAAGTAAATAATTAAACATATGACAAAGAAAAAACTGTGCTCCAAATATTTATAGATTTTTGAATTACTCCCATCATTTAAACTTAGCTTTTAAAATACAGGCATCTTCACTAAAATAAATTGAATTAAACTTAGTCTAATATCAGTTCATATTTATTGAGGGTTTATTCTGAGCTAAACAGTGTTCCAGCTCCTCCTTTCTTGTTTTCCTCTGTACCACAGATCATTTGTTACCCACAAAATAGTCATGTTTTCTGAAAACAAACTAACATGGGATTATATTAATGGTTAAAGCACATACAGGTGTATTTGCAACTTGGAGAGGTGTGGTTTTCTATGGTTTAGTGTTCATTTATAGGCCTAGCCATATCGGCATTAGAATTATCACAAATAATGCAGAGTAAGTAAATTCAGAAATCAGCAAACGCTTGCTTGTATATTGATAGTAGGAAATATAGTCCCTCTCCATAGGGACTGTACAATAATGAGTTTATATAGTGTTGATGCAGTTAAATAATCTAATTTCTAGAAACACATTCCCCACTGACAAATGAGGTATGTCTTGTATTTTAAATCCTTCCACTTCTCTGTATCTCACACTACCATCGTATTACAAGCTTTTATCGTCTCCCATCTTTATTTCCACTGCAGCCTCCTAACTTATCTCTCTATTATACTCTTTCCTTCCAATGTACTCTTTTCACAGCAGCCAGGGTGATCTTTCTTAATAGTTAAATCAAAACATACCCCTGGGGCTGACCGAGTGGCACGGTGGTTAAGCACTGGCTTGGGAAGTCAGTGGCCCCAATTCAGGTCCCACATATGAGGGCCAGTGACACTGCCCTCAAAAACAAAACAAAACAAAAAAACATACCCCTGACCTTATTAAAATTCATTAATTCCTTCTCTCTGCATTGAGGACAAAAATCACAAATCATTAACATAGTCCTCATAATCCTTCATGATCAGGTACCTGCCAACTCTAGCCTAACCCTCTCAATACTTAGACACCTCAATTTCTGCATGTACTATGCTTATATCCGCTTTCTTGCATATCTAGGTTCTGTTCTGCCACAGGTTCATCTCACTTCCTGTATCCTCTTTTTGGAGCACTTTCCACCTTCATATTACTGGCTACTTCTCAGTCTTCAAGCTTTTAAATGTCACTTCCTCAAAACAGCCCATTCTTCCCCATAAGACTTTGTGCTATTCTTCTATAACCTATATCACATTTACATCTATATACTTGTTGAATTTACTTTACTGTCTGTCACTCTCACTAGACTATAAGTTTCATGATGGTAGAAATAGAGGATTCAAATTCCCTTGTCCAGTGATGCTGGGGGGTGGGACAGACTGAGGAGCTAATCTTCCACCTTTTGCCTTGGGGAAGCAGACAGTTTCTGATTGCCCCCACCTACTAGTCAGGCAGTGCTCTGAATCTTCTGCCAGGATTGTGTCATTGGGTTTCACTGGACTTTACCCACAGTTGACATCAATGGGACTGATGGAGGTGCTGCAATTTGGCGCTAGTACGTACTCTCTCCTCTATCCCTGGTACCAGTTATATCCAATGGGGATCTGAACCTATACACACCTGACAGCCGCACTAAGACTATATGAGGTACTGTGAAACAGGGCTAGTTAGCATTTCACTTCCATATTCCCCTGATGTCAGCATAACCCAATGAGGACCTGAGCCTCAAAACTTAACCAGCATTAATAAGATAGAACAAGGTAGTGGTAGGCAAGTTTCACTGGCATTCCACTTCCTCTTCTCCCTCCACTGGTGTCAGTAGAGCGCAGAGGGAGCTAATATTCTGCCCTCCTTACCCTGTAGCAACAAAGAAGTATGTCAGCCTATTTCCCCAAGAGATGGGGTCAGTGGGTCCCAGGGAAGAACTGATTTTATACCCTACCTGGAGGCAATGAGATGGCAAGTCAGTATCCAGCTTTCACTGGAAAGTATCAGCATGACCAAGCAGGGAGCTATTCTTCCACCATAGCCATCTTCAATGAGGCAGTGTGAGTGAGCCAGGGATCCACTTTTTATGGGCAGATACATGAGGCCAAATGGGAAACTGAACATATACCCTCACACAACTGTCATGCCAAACCTCAACAGGGGATTACTTCAAAATTAAGTGGAATCAAGTGTCATAATACCCAAAATGTCCAGGATAGAACAGAAAATTACTTCTCATACCAAACACCAGGAAAACCAAAACATGAATGAGAAAATACAATCAACAGATGCGAACATTGAGATAACTCAGATGTTGCAAATGTCTGAAAAGGATTTTAAAACAACCATCACAATGGCAAACAAGCAATTAAAATTATCTGAAAAAAATAGAGCATCTCAGCAAAGAAATAGAAGTTATAAAAAATGAACCAAATGGAAATTTTTAAAATGAAAAATACAATAACTAAAATTTAGAACTCACTGATGGGCTCAAAAGTAGAGTTGAGATGACAGAGAATAGAATCCGTGAACTTGGGGACAGACCAAAAAGGAAAACAGAATGGAAAATATGAACAGTTTTGAGGACAAAAACAAAACAGCTAACATCCATATCAATGTAGCCCTAGAAGAAGAGGCACTCCAATTTATATTAAATTAGATTATATTTAAAATAATTCCACACTCTCACATATTTTTTAAAAGATCAAAAATTTCCCAGATTTGGCACAAAATAAACCCCATAAAACTACAAATTCAAAAAACTGGGCAAATCCCAAATAGGTTTAATCCAAAAAATCCATGCTCAGAGACACATCAAAACTAAACTTCTGTAAACAAAAGACAAAGAAAGAATCTTGAAAGCAGCCATAAAGAAAAATCATGTTACCTATAGGAGAAGAACAATTCAAATGACAGTGGACTTCTCATCAGAAACCAATGAGAGGAGAAGGAAGTGGTGCAGCATTTTTCAAATACTGAAAGAAAAGAATGGTCAACTGCAAATTCTATATACAGCAAAAATATCTTTCAAGAATGATGGGAAAATACATTCTCAAAGGAAAACTAAGAGAATGTGTCACTAGCAAATATATTGTTAAAGAATGGAGAAATGAAATTCTTTGAACAGAACAGAAATTATAATATAAGACTTGGAAATTCAGAGACTTCTGGTAAAATGGCAGAATAGACAGACGCTGTGCTAACTGCCTCCCAGGATCACACCAAAATTACAAACAAATTATACAACATAAACCCCAGAAGTTGCCAGAACACTAGATGAACAGAACCACTAAATGAAGAACTTAAAGAGGAGGCCACATCGGGTCTGGTAGGAGGCGCAGAGACGAGAAAGGGCGAGCCCCGTGAGGGAAGCCCCAGCCGTGGGAAGCTTGTCTGGTTGGGGGAGAGACCCTCCAGCCACACACGAAGCTCACCAGCCTAGAGTTCCTTTGCCGGGAAGAGGAGTTCCAAGATAGCTGGCAGTACATTAGTGAGGACTCTCTTTGCTCAGCACGGTGAGGCTGAGGGTGGCTAGAGAATCAGTGGGGCCGGCGCACGGGCTTGCTCTCCGGTGAGCACTTACCTGGTTCCTGGTGGAGGGAGTGGCTGTGTGAGTGGGGCCCAGGAGCCTGCAGGCACGGACTGAGCTGAGCAGCTTTGGTGCAGAGGCTGGAGGTTTTCGGACTATTGTTCTTCTGGTGTGGAGCCTGCACGCGCGTGGTGTAGGGAGGGCACCATTTTGTCAGGGTTGGCCCACAGACGGTCAGTTCCGGGACCTCATTGGTCTGGTGGAATTGGCGCAGAAGTGTCTGTGTGCGTGCGCACGCATGCATGCAGCTTTGGATCCCCACCCTCGGCTCGTCTTGTGCTGCGTTGCCAGGAAAACGCATGGTGGGCGCACTCCAGCTACAACAGGCTGCTCACTGAGACGCAGGAGTGCACGAAACAACTCGCGTCCCAGCTCTCTGCACTACGTGTGCAGAGTTGCCAGGCTAGTGATTGGTTGTTGGACTGCTTGGCCTGATCTGCAAGGGGCTGATTGTGACAGGCTGAGACTGGGAGCTTTCCTGGGAGTGTTGGGCTGTAAGCTGTGTGCCTACATTATCCAGCCAGGGCTCTCCTGGTGATCTATCTAATACATCAAAGCAATACCAGAATGACAGTCAGAATAAGGAAACAAAGAAATAGGCCTCAAGTAAAAGATCAGAAGAAACCTCTAGAAATGGAACAAAATGAAACAGAGGGATCCACCCTTTCAGAGACAGACTTTAGAACACTGATGATAAGAATGTTTAACAAACTTAGGACATAAGGAATGATAGAGAGATCATAAAAAACAAACAGTTAAAACTAAGGAATACAATAACTGAAATGAAGAACACACTCGAAGGAATCACCAGTAGAGTAGATGAAGCAGAAAATCAGATCAGCAATTTGGAAGACAAAATAGCAGAAATCACCCAGTTGGAACAACAAAAAGATGAAAGAATAAAAAACAATGAAAATATTTTAAGAGCCCTATGGGACAAGATGAAGCACAACCACTCTCGACTCATAGGAATACCAGAAAGAGAAGAGAAATAACAAGGGGTCGAGAATGTATTTGAAAAAATAATGACTGAAAACTTCCCTACCTTGGTGAAGGAAATCGACATACATGCGCACGAAGTGCAGAGAGTTCCAAACAAGCTGAATCCAAACAGGTCCACACCAAGATACCTCATAGTTAAAATGGCAAAGGTTAAAGAAAGAGACAGAATCCTAAAAACAGCAAGAGAAACACAGCAGGTTACATACAAAGGAACTCCTATTACACTAACAGCTGACTTGTCTACAGAAACTCTGCTGGCCAGAAGGGAGTGGCAGGAGATATTCAAAATGACACAAAATAAAGTCCTACAACCAAGATTGCTCTACCCATCACGGCTATCACTTAAAATTGAAGGAGAAATAAAGAGGTTCTCAGAAAAGAATAAGCTTAAGGAATTCATTACCACCAAGCCAGCATTGCAAGAAATGTTAAAAGGGCTTTTTTAAACAAAAGAAAGGGGTAAACAAGCTAACCTAGGAAGACCAGGAATAAAATAACAAAATGGCAATACATATGCACCTATCAAAAATCATTTTAAATGTGATTGGGCTAAATACTCCAATCAAAAGACAGAGATTGGGGGCTGGCTGAGTTGCGCGGTGGTTAAGCGCTGGCTTGGGAAGCCAGCGGCCCCGGTTTGGATTCCACATATGAGGGCCAGTGACACTGCTGTCAAAAAAAACAGACAGAGATTGGCTGAGTGGATAAGAAAATAGAACTCATGTATATGCAATTTATAGATGGAATAAGATCTTTCGTACAAATGGAAATGAGAAAAAAAAGCTGGAGTAGCAGTACTTATTTTGGACAAAATAGACTTTAAAATGAAGACTACAATAAAAGACAAAGAAGGGCACTATAACCCTAATAAACGTCTATGCACCCAACATAGGAACTCCTAATTATATGCAACAGATTTTGACAGACATAAAGACAGAGATCAACAGTAACACTATCATAGTAGGAGACTTCAACATCCTGTTGTCACCAATGGACTGATCCTCTAGACAGAAAATCAACATGGAAAGAGTGGCCTTAAATGATACTTTAGAACAGCTGGACTTCATCGGTATTTTTAGAGCATTTCACCCTGAAACAACAGAATATACATTCTTCTGATGTTCACATGGGACATTTTCCAAGATAGACCACATGTTAGGCTACAAAACAAGTTTCAATAAATTTAAGAATATTGATATCATATCAAGCAGATATAAAGGAAAAACTGATGGTTGCTGGCTGGGAGGGAGTGGGGATGAGGGAGAGGGGGTAGGTTTTGGACAGTGTAGGTGGGTGACTACAATGTCGCCACAGGAATATGGGGGGGCAGTTCTGGGAATGTAATTGATAATGTTGTGAAGAGACTCTTATGTTAAGTGAAATAAGTCATTCGTAGAAAGACAAATGCCATATGATCTCACTTATATATGGAATCTGAAAAACTGAATGAATGAGCAAAGTAAACAGAAACAGACTCATAGACATAGAGAAAAAACTGAGGGTTTCTAGTTGGGAGCAGGGTGGTGATAAGGGAGAAGAGGAAGGGATTAGACAGCATAAATAGGGAACTACAATATTGCCACAGGGATATGAAAGACAGTTTGTGGAATATAATCATGTTGTAAAATTTTGTGGGATGTCAGATGGTCACGTGTCTTGTTAGGGAGACCACTTCATGGATGGAGTAGAGGCTTGATCACTGCACCGTACACCTGAAGCTGATGTTGTATAATATTGTATGCCAACTGTAATTGAATATATAGATAGTCACGTGATGTGGAGTATACTGTGGGAGTCAAAGGAATTGTAACACATATATATGATATGGGGAGGAGGAGCAGGGTGGTGAATTGGGAGGGGGGGGTTATGAATTTGAGGGGTAAAAAGGATTACTATTGCAATGTGTTGTATACCTGAAAATAATTTTTTAAAAAATGTTTATTTAACAATAAAAGAATTAAAAAAAAAATACTTGGAACTTCAGAAAGGAAAGAACCCTGGAATGAGTAAAAATAAGTATAAATATAATACTTTATTCTATTTCTCATGAATTTATTAAATCATATTTGATGATTGAAGCAAAAATTATATCACCATCTGATGTGGTGTTCAATGTATAAATATATATATATATATATATATATATATATATATATATATATATATGAGAGAGAGAGAGAAGTTAAAGAAACCTAAATAGAAGTAAGTTTTCTATATCTCACTTAAAGTGGTAATATGTCAATATCAGTAAACTACTATGTCATGTATATATATTGTAATACATAGAAGTAACCACTAAGAAAATTACACAAATCAATGTGCTTTGAAAACTATAAAAAATATCAAGATGGATTGCTAAAAAAATTTAATGCACTCGAAGGTAAGAAAAGATAAATAGAGGAATAAGAATCAACAAATGAATAATAAAGTATCATTCATTATAAGGATAATGAGGGAATTCTATGAATAACTCTATGCCTGAAAATTTGATAACAGTTGAAACGGAGCAATTCCTTGAAAGACACGAACTAACAAAACTCAGCCCAGAAGAAACAGACAATCCAATTTTAATTGGACCTACTTAAAATTAAAAACATTTACTCTGAAAATACTATGTTAAAATGATACAAAAACAAGCTGAAGAACTAGAAGAAATATTTGTAAGCCATATATACAGGAAAGGACTAGTGTCTAGAAAATTTAAAGAACTCTCAAAACTCAACAATAAAAAACCAAACTATTTATTTAAAAAATGGACAAAAGACATGAGCAGACACTTCACCAAAGAGGTTACAGAAATGGCAAATACACACATTAAAACATCTACAATATCATTAACCAACATGGAAATGCAAATTAAAGCTACAATGAGATATCATTACACATATATCAGAAAATTTTAAAAAGGGCCAGTCGAGTGGCACGTTGGTTTAGAATTGGCTTGGGACGCCAGCTCTAAGGAGCAGGGCCCCGGTTCAGATCCCACATGAGGGCCAGTGATGCTGCACCCTCTACAGCTAACATGGTGAACAACATCTCAACCTGGAGCTGGGTTGCTGAGTTGCCAGCAATGACATAGGCTGCAGCCCCTGCTGCAGCGGACTGCCATGAGCTGCTGTGAGTGGCCATTCAGGGGCCAGCTAGCAACTGTCTCACCCAGGAAGAGTGCAATGATCATAATACCGACATGGGCCAGTGAAGCGGTGTCCTCCACAACTAGACTGAAAAACAAAAGGACAGCAACTTGTCTGTTCCCCTTACCTGATTCCCCAATAAAATCTTTTAAAAAAAAAAAAAAGAAAGAAAAAAAATTAGAAAAAAATAGTGACAATATCAAATCCTGGTGAGAATACTGAGAAATTGCATCACTCATACCATACATTGCTAGTGGGCATGTAAAACAGCAAGCCACTCTAGAAAACAGTTCTATAGTTTCTAATAAAACTAAATATGTGAGTGACATCAGAAACATGATGACATGAGGGGTTCCCCTTGATCTCTCCCCTTGAAGTTACAACAAGTTGAACAGCTATAATTCAACAAAGGATTCCCTATGCGATACACCTTAGAAAGCCACACATTGAAACATCTGAAAGTGGGCAAATTAGAGCAAACAAGAAAGAAGTGCAGAAATGGGGGCCCGGGATGCAGCCCAGATCCCACTGTGGTCCTGGGAGAGGGGAGGATTGAGACTGCAGGTGCAATCTCTGTAGCCCCAGCAATCCTGCCTGAGGATTCAGCATATAATTTGGATGAACCCAGTGAGTGTGACAGAGAAATGAGGCAAAGAACGAATACAGAAGTGTGACAACTGCAGCCTAACAGCCCTCGCTGCCAGGCATAAAACAAAACTATGGAGCCTGACCTCCTCCTCCCAACCTTGCAGAGCTTTCGTCCCCCACACCCTCCCAGTGCCAGAAGCAGGACCCACAAAAAAACTGTAGTAGTGTTGGATTATAGAGCAGAATATCTACAGCCCAGAGAACTGGAGAGAGTTCCTGAGTGGCAGATGCACACTGCAGATAATTCCAGTGACAAGCGAGAAGGTATAGGGTGAGGCAGCTGTGATCTGGGAATTGGCATAACTTAGAGGAGAACAAAGACACAAACACACCAGTAGCCTCTCCCAGCCCACTCCACCTTTCCCAGCTGATCCCAGTGGGGGAACCCAGGGCTGCTCAGGTGCTCAGCTCTGTATCTGGCTGCAGGAGCAGCACTAGGATTTCAGGGGCTCAGAACCCCATTATGTACCACATCCGTCCATAGGGGTGGTACCCTGCAACCTAGGCGACCTGGTCACAGATGAGAGGTACACATCCTCAGGAAATATTCTACCATGGGAAGCCAGGATATGTCAAGAGAAAAGAAAATGCTCCAGTGTTACCTACTAGAAAACAAAAGAAAGACCTCTTCATATCAACTTGTTGCAGAATTCATTCCCATAGATACACAGGAAGAGAAATAATCCATCAACCACATTGAATAACCAGGTAACAAGTCAGCTCAGAAATAAAATGAAGAAACTCCAAAAAATAAACTTAAAAATATGGATATATGTGACTTATACAACAGAGAATTCAGGATTGCAGTTCTTAAAAACTCAATGAGATGCAAAAAAACTCAGATAGACAGATTAATGAACTCACAAATAAAATCAATGATCAAAATAAATACTTAAACAAAGAGATTGAAATTTTAAAAAGAAATCAAATAGAAATCCTGGAGCTGAAGAACTCAGTAAAAGAGATGAAGAATGAAATAGCAAGCTTAGGAAATACAGCTGCCCAGATGTAGGAAAGAATTAGTGATATCAAAGACAGAAATCTGGAAATGATTCAGATGGAAGAGAGTGAAAGTTAAAAGAAGTGAAAGAACTCTACAAGAATTATCTGACTCCATCAAAAAGAGCAATATAAAAATAATGGGTATACCAAAAGGAAAAGAGAGGGAGAAGAGCACAGAGAGACTATTCAAACAAATATTTTATGAAAACTTCCCAAACCTATGGAAAAACTGGATCCTCAAATCCAAGAAGAAAATAGAACACCTAATTATCTCAATTCCAACAGGCCTTCTCCAAGGTACATTATAGTGAAGCTATCAAAAATTAATGACAAAGAAAGAATTCTCAAGGCATCCAGGGAAAAGAACATGATAACCTAAAAGAAAATCCCATTATAAAGTGCTGGCTTGGGAAGCCAGCGGCCCAGGTTCGGTCCCACATATGAGGGCCACTGACACTGACCTCAAAAAAAAAAAAGAAAGAAATTCCCTTTAGATTATCATTAGATTTTTCATCAAAATCTCTATAAGCCAGAAGGAAGTGGAATCAAATATTCAAACTATTGAAAGAGAGACATTACCAGCCAAGAATAATATATCTAGCAAAGGTATCCTTTAGCTATAAAGGACAAATAAAGACATTTCCAGATATAGAGAAGCTGAGGTTACTTTCCACCACAAGGCCTACATTACAGGAAATAATGAAGTAGGCTTTCTGACCTGAAACAAAAAGTCAAAAGAATATAAACCCATGAGCAAGATTACTATCAGACAGAAAGAAGCAGGAAATGGCAACCCATACACACAATAGGGTACTATACACTTAAACATAACATAAAAGATAAAGAAGATAAAACAAAGAAAAAAGAAGAAAACAATTTGCTACTGCAATTCATAAATGAACTCCAGAATAAATATGGATAATTTGTGACAATAGAAACATAAAAGGGGAGGGGATAAAGGTCTGAATTTGCAAAGGGGAATGGAGACAAGATGCATGTTAAAGAAAAAGGATATATAAATTATATCCTTTTACATATATATATATATATATACACACATATATATTTTATATTTATATATATATATATATATATATATATATATATATATATATATATATAGAGAGAGAGAGAGAGAGAGAGAGAGAGAGTGAGAGAGAGCGAGAGAGAAACTCATCCTATAAAAAGTGCTACAGGGCCGGCCGAGTGGTGTGGTGGTTAAGCTCTGGCTTGGGAAGCCAGTGGCCCCGGTTCGGGTCCCACATATGAGGGCCTGTGATACTACCCTCAAAAAAAAAGTGCTACATACATCATTGTTGAATAGCACTATATTCACCTTTGAAGTACTCCCCTTGGGAAGCTATGCACTGATGCAAACGCCTAGTCCACCCTTTAAAGCAATTTTGGAACTTTTTTTCTGTAATGGCCATCAGAGCTGTTGTCTTATTACACTTCATGTCCTGAATGTCATCAAAATGTCTTCCTTTCAATATTCCCTTTATCTTTTGATAAAATAAAAAAAAAGTCATCAGGAGCTACATCAGGTGAAGGTGTTCCAACACAGTTGTTTACTGGCTAAAAACTCCCTCACATACAGTGCCATGTGAGCTGGTTCATTACTGTGTTGTGAGAGCCACGAATTGTTGGCAAAAAGTTCAGGTTATTTTCGTCTAACTTTTTCATGCAGCCTTTTCAGCACTTCCAAATAGTAAACTTGGTTTACTGTTTGTCCATTTGGTACAAATTCATAATGAATAATCCCTCTGATATCAAAAAAGTTTAGCAACATCATTTTGACTCTTGATTTGAACTCATGGAACTTTTTTGGTAGTGGAGAATTGGCTGACTTCCATTGTGCACTTTGATTGATGCTTTGTTTCAGGGTTGTATTGGTACACCCATGTTTCTTCACAAGCAATAACATGGCCCAAAACATCGTCTTGGCTCGCCAAAAGGTCTTGGCAAACTTCAACTCTCCTTTGCTTTTTCTTCTTGAGTGAGATCCTTCGGGACCATTTTTGCACACACCTTTCTCATGCCAAGATTTTCAGTTAAGATTTTCCTAACTGTTTTTCTATCAATGTTTACTTTGTCTGCTATGCTTCTCGCAGTCAGCCAATGATTTGGACACACAATTCAACTAATTTTTGCAATGTTTTCATCAGTTCTGCTCATTGCTGGCAGCCCTGACCTCTCTTCATCAGTGACACGGTCTCTCCCCTCAGAAAAATGTTTAATGCACTTGTACACTGTTTTTTTTCATGGCATTATCCCCATAAACTTGGACTAACATGCCCCTGATTTAACTTCCACTCTTCCCAAGTTTAACAAGAAATTTAATGTTTATTCTTTTCTCTAATTCAAACTCAGTCATTCTCACAACAGCAAACAAAAACATACAATAATGAACTCCACTCAGCAAGATACCGCCACACATCCAAAAGAACACAGCTGTGAGACACTGATATACCAGGTTATGAAACCTTACTGAGCTGTTTGTACAGTGCTGCCAAAGTAAGTGCACGGTGGCAAATTCACAAACTTAATTATCAGAACTTGTAGTTAAAATGGCCATATTACCCAAAGCAATATACAACTTTAATGCAATCCCCATCGAAATCTATATTGTGTTGTTTTGCTTTTAAATGTTCAGGTTCTTGTATAAAAATCACATTATTCAGAAGCTCTTATGATGCTTTTGACATCTCAGTTTTGAATATAAGAAATGTAGGGTTAAAAAAAAAAGTATGCTGGGCCGGCCGAGTGGCACAGTAGTTAAGCGCTGGCTTGGGAAGCCAGCGGCCCCAGTTTGGTCCCACATATGAGAGCCAGTGACACTGCCCTCAAAAAAAAAAAAAGAAATGTAGGGTTTTCCACGTAAATGCGGACAGATAATGGAGAAAAGAAATCCTCTTCAATAAATGGTGTTGGAAAAATTGGAAAGCCACATGCAAAAGAATGAAACTAGACTGCTATCTGTCACTGTGTATCAAAATTAACACAAAATGGATCAAAGACCTAAATATGGGACCTGAAATAATAAACTGCATAGAAGAAAACATAGGTACTAACATATGGACTTGGAGTTCAAAGAGGATTTTATGAATTTGACCTCAAAGGCAAGCAAAGTAAAACAAAGAATAAATTAATGGGACCTTATCAAACTCAAAAGTTTCTGCATAGCAAAACAAACCATCGACACAATAAGGAGGCAAGCATCCAAATGAGAGAAGATTTTTACAAACGACACCTGTAATAAGTGGCTATTATCCAAAATACATAGAGAACTTGTGCAACTCAACAACAAAAACACAAACAATCTTATTTAAAAATGGGAAGAGGACATGAACAGAAATTTCTTGCAAGAAGACATGCAAACAGATAACAGGTATATGAAAAAATGCTCAACATCACTAATCATCAGAGAAATGCAAATAAAAACCACAAAGAGCTATCACCTCATATCAATTAGAATGGCTATCATCAACAAGACAAGTAATAACAAGTGTTGGAGAGGCTTTGGAGAAAAAGGAACCCTCATACACTGCTGATGGGAATGTAAATTGGTACAGCCATTTCTTTTCTTTTTTTTTTGAGGGCAGTGTCACTGGCCCTCATATGTGGGACCCAAACCGGGCCACTAGCTTACCAAGCCAGCACTTAACTACCACACCACTCGGCCGGCCCAAGGTACAGCCATTTCTTGAATTGACAAAATTGCAAAGATAGGGAAGAAATTTGTAGTTTTGAGGGTTCAATGACAAGGGGTTGTGTGACTATAAAAGGGACACACATCTCCATAGGGAGATAAGAATGACTATGAAAGGGCAACAACTTTAGGGATCCTGGTGGTAATGAAACTGCTCTGGATCTTGACAAAATCAATGTCAAGAATCGGGCTGTGGGCCAGCCGAGTGGCACATTGGTTAAGAGCTGGTTTGGGGATGCCAGCGGCCCCAGTTCGGATCCCACATATGAGGGCCAGTGACACTGCCCTCCACAGCTAACAACAGCTCCACCTTTAGCTGGGCTGTGTGAGCCCCGGCGATGGTGTGGGCGGCAGCTGCAGTGGGCTGCCATAATTCACAGTGAGTGGCCTGCAGCCAGCAGCGTGAGCAGCTGGCAGTCAGCATGAGCTGCCAATAGCCGCGGTGAGCAACCATCCAGAGGCCGGCGACCGATCTGCCTCATTCGGGAAGAGCACAATGACGATACCAACATGGGCCAGTGAAGCAACGTTCTCTGCAACTAGACTAAAGACCAAAAAGACAACAACTTGTCTGTTCCCCTTCCCCGATTCCCCAATAAAATCTTAAAAAAATAAATAAATAAATAAAAAAGAATCTGGCTGTAAGATTGTACTAAAATTAATTTCTCAAGACATTACCACTGGGGAAAACTAGGTAAGGGGAACTATCTGAGTGTTATTACTTATAACTGCACCTGAATCTACAATTAACTTAAAATACAAACTACAAAAATCACCTGATTGATTTTGAAATAAGCGGTCATAAAAATCAAGATAAAAACTGTAGTTCTCTAGGGCCGGCTGAGTGGCGTGGTGGTTAAGCGCTGGCTTGGGAAGCCAGCTGCCCCGGTTTGGGTCCCACATATGAGGGCCAGTGAAAATGCCCTCAAAAAAAAATTTTTAGTTCTCTAGAAAAGGTATTTGTTCGGTGAATGAATGAATGAATGGTTTAACTGTACAGCCTGATTTCCTAACCACTAACCATATTGTTTACCCAGATGTGACCCTCTGCCTGGACATGTATTACTTTATTCTAAAAAGGATGGTGATGCAAAAAAGCCATGTGAGAGCTATAAGATGGTAAAGGAGAGAAAGGATAAGAAAATGAGTGAACAGATATTACAAATGGTTACGGGAAACTACCTTTGGCACTGCTGTGAGAAGCTAGGGCAGGAGCAGAAGAAAGACAGTTAACTGGGCAACATATGCATAGAAATAAGGGCCTATTAGGGAAGCACCCTGGGAGTAAGATACTAAGGAAGCTTTACCCAGCTGGAGTTTGGATGGCTGTACAGAGAGCAGGTTTGATCTTGCACCAAGAGATGGAGCAAAAGGGAGCTTGCTTCATCAGAGTCGATGGCAGCTGAGAGCAAAACAGCTGTAAGCTTGGCCTGGGATAAAAGTAAGAGAGAAGTTACCAGGGGAGGTCTGGGAGAGCTATATTGCTGAGCCAACTTGACTATGCTCACTAGTGAGTTTGAGTGACATCAGAATTGTTTAAGTAGTGAGAGCTATGTATATGCCCTGCAACTGATTGATATGATGTAAAGTACACTTTGAAAACACTATAAGCTGCAGTACAGTAATATTGTGCTTTAACTGACTAAATGACCACAGGCCTTCCTGAGGAATGTGGCGGAAAAAGAAGGGTTCCTAGGAAAAGTAACAGGAGAAGTTGAGTTTGAAGAGCAGCCTCTTTGGAAACCAACTCGCTTCACTAGGTTCTTCCCTCAGTAGTAGCAGGTCATTAGTGTCATCAGACGCTCAATTTCTTTTCAAGGTTGTCTTCTGTTTGGTTTATAATCCCCCTCTCCCCATAATTGCTTTATTTTACGAAGTATGTTTTCAATACGTTAAATTTCCTTAAACAGAGATAAGCCTGTACTTCCAGTCGAGAGATGGGTTTTTTGGTTTTTGTTTTTTTTTGAAGGCAGTGTCACTGGCCCTCTTATGTAGGACCCAAACCAGGGCTGCTAGCTTCTCAGGCCAGAGCTTAACCACCGTGCCACTCGGCTGGCACCGAGAGATGGATTTTAATGCAAGATTCATTAGTTTTCTTTCAATTGAATAGATGGAGTAGGACCTCCACATTCTGATTTTGAGATCTTTAAAATGAAAGTTTCCTTCCCTACAAGCTAAATGGGACATTGATTTCAAAATTGTAACATGGGGGGCCAGCCGAGTGGCGCATTGGTTAAGAGCTGGTTTTGGGATGCCAGCGGCCCCAGTTCGGATCCCATGTATGAGGGCCAGTGACACTGCCCTCCACAGCTAACAACAGCTCCACCTGGAGCTGGGCTGTGCGAGCCCCGGCTATGGTGTAGGCTGCAGCCCCTGCTGCAGTGGGCTGCCATAGTCTACTGTGAGTGGCCAGCAGCCAGCGTGAGCTGCCAATAGCCACGGTGAGCGACCATCCAGAGGCCGGCAGCCGATCTGCCTCATCCGGGAAGAGCACAATGATGATACCAACATGGGACAGTGAAGCTACATCCTCCACAACTAGACTGAAGAACAAAAAGACAGAAACCTGTCTGTTCCCCTTCCCCGATTCCCCAACGCTGTTCCCCTCCCCTCAATTCCCCAATAAAATCTTTTTAAAAAAATTGTAACATGGATATTTTCCCCTGGAAAACAATGGCCTCAAGTCACGTACATTTTGATGTAAGAAGACCTTAAGAAATGTATAATTCTCAATTCCATAAGAAAGGCTATCTTCAAATGGTTAATGCCTGCTTATTGAAGGAACTTTGGGTTTGGATTTAATACCTTTAATGCCAGACCACAAGCAGTGCCAAAATATAAGTGAGGATGGCCACTGCTGCAATTGGCCATCTTGAAGAGTCTGAAACTCTCATGCTTGAAGGAACTCAACATCCATTTTTGTTCACCCTAATCCTGGACCTCTGAACCTGACTAGCTCACTCAGGAAGCCAGAGTCAATGCAAACTAAGTGAAGTTCTTCAACCCCATTCACAGAAATGCTTTTGAATCTCCCTCTGGCTCGGTGTCCCTTCTTGGGTTCTTGCTCTTAGCTGCTTTCTTGTTTCAACTAGCTCCATATACTTTTGGCTTTGATTTTTATTTATGGGCCTGTACTTGCCCCTTAGAAGATAGAATTGTGCTTCCCAAGTTTTGACTTAAAACATTCATCTCCAGCTATTCCTACTTCCTACCACCCTAGATGTCTTGGTCCTTTCAGTATACTATAACAAAATACCACTGACAGGGTGGCTTATAAACAACATAAATTTATTACCTACACTTCTGGAGGCTAGAAGTCCAAGATCAATGTGCCAGAATGGTTGAATGTGACACCATTTTTGCAGTTCTCAGACTTTTTGCTGTGTCCTCATGTGTTGGAATGGATAAGCCAGTGCTCTAGAGCTTTTTATAAAAGTAATAATCCCATTTGTAGTGTCTCTGACCTCATGA
This sequence comes from Aselliscus stoliczkanus, assembly GCA_033961575.1. Classification (NCBI taxonomy): domain Eukaryota; kingdom Metazoa; phylum Chordata; class Mammalia; order Chiroptera; family Hipposideridae; genus Aselliscus; species Aselliscus stoliczkanus. The sequence goes on from CM066737.1 coordinate 56,080,354, forward strand.
CCTGATCACCTCCCAAAGCCCCCCTTCCTAATACCATCATACTGGGCATTAAGCTTTCAACATATCAATTGGGGGGCTATATACATTTAGATCATAGCACTAGGAGACCCCCAACACTCCATGAGACAAATTCCAGACTCTGCAATCCCTTCAGGACCCTTGTTGACTTCATTGGAACCCCAACCAGGCCTACACGGCCCTCCCTGCAAGGAAGATATGAATTCCATTTCAATCTCACCTGATCAGTTAAGATTTTGGGAGTGGGAGAAAATGGATGACCTCATACTTGTAACCTTTGAGTCAACAACAGAACCAGAATCAATGTGACATTAGAATAGAGACCAAATTAACAATTGCAATGGTTATTATTAGTAAGAACAGTAATTATTGAGCAATTACTATGGGCCAGACATTGTTCTAAGAAATTCATATGTTTATCTCATTTCATACCCAAAATGACCTGTAAGATAAGTGCTATTATTACACCCACTTTACACATGAAGGAACTGAGGCACAAATATACTGAGTAATTTGTCTAAACATTCACAATCAGGGGCCAGCAGAGTGGCGTGGTGGTTAAGCACTGTCTTGGGAAGCCAGCGTCTCCGGTTCTGTCCTACATATGAGGGCCAGTGACACTGCCCTCAAAAAAAAAATTCACAGTCAGGAAGTGTAACCAAGGTAATTTGGCTTCCACAGTCTTTATTCTTAACAACAATAAAATGTGAGGAAACACTGAGAAGGTGGCTGTCTAGAAGCCAGGAAGAGAGCTCTAGCCAAAATATGACCATGATGGCACCCTAATCTTGGACTTCCAGCATCCACAACTGTGAGAAATAAATGTCTGTTGTTCAAACCACCCAGACTATGGTATTTGTTATGGCAGCTTGAGCTAATATAGGACTTTATAAGTATGCCTCATCCCTCTGCCCTCTTAAAGAACTGGCTCTAGATAAGATGCTCATAGGGAAAACAGAAAGGATATTTCTGTGTATTAACCTAGCTCCTAGGTGGCTATAGGAGAAGTTATTTAGAAATTAGTTTAAATGAGACATAAAAGATTCACAACACAGCAAGTAATTTCACTCTGATATCAAATTTGGGGCTGTTTTAAAAGGTAGCCAGATGCCAAGTTGGCTAAAACCCAGAGCAATATAGTGACCTGAAAGGGAGAAACAAAAGCCACAAAAAGGGGCAAAACCAGGCTAGGTCCCTAAGGAGTAATAAAAAGAAATACTATGAGACATACAAGGTAACAGGGAAACTTTCCCAGATCACACAAGGTCAAAAAGAAGGACCAAAGAACATGATGGCCCTCAGATAGATGAGGAGAGAAAGCTGAAAGAAGATGACTGAACAATGCTGTTTTCCTGGTCTTCTGAAAATGTCCAGGCGTGATCAGTTACCCAGAGTAAAAGCCACCAGTAAAGGGAGGATGGTATGTCAGACCATTGGAAGGAAGAGGCTAGCTGAAAAGAGCATTAATATGCTGAACAGGCCATTTTAGAAAACTGGCGATGTGGAGCCTTAGAGATCTCCTTTAGAAGTTCCCAAGCCCAGAATACACAGCGTAGACCACCAAGTTTTCAAAAGATTAGTTTACATTACCTGTGGCCCATTAACTCATTCAATGTGAAAGGCGAACTCCTCCTTCTTTCATGGTCTTCCTTGTCTTTCCACTAGCACCTGGAACAAAGTGTGGTACATGGTCGATGCTTAGTAGATGCTTGCTGATGTCATCACTTAGATGAGCTTCAGATTCTAGGTAACAACCAACATGTTTCTGCACAGAGCAACTTATAAGAAATCATAACAATCCCCCTATGAGTTGACCTATGGAAAAATATGGGGAGGGCCGGCTGAGTGGCACGGTTGTTAAGAGCTGGCTTGAGAAGCCAACGGCCCTGGTTTGGGTCCCACAGATATGGGCCAGTGACACTGCCCTCAAAAAAAGAAAAGAAAAGAAAAGAAAAGAAAAGAAAAGAAAAGAAAAGAAAAGAAAAGAAAAGAAAAGAAATGGGGAAGTAGTAGGTGAAATGTCATTGGATGTAATTAAGGAGCTTTATATTGTAACATTTGGCACTCTCCCTAATGAGACAGGGTAATAGCTTAAGTGAGAGTAAGAAGGAAAATTTACCAGTATCATTTATGAAGGACTATGGTGAATCTAAATCTTATAAACAAGGAATAATTTAAATTACTTCACTATTGTCATGAAAATATTGTTCTAACTGGTGATTTAAAAGTTTGCCATGGGTTGCTATTTTGCTACATAATTTTATGTATTAAAAAGTTCACAGTGGGCCAGCCAAGTGGTGCAGTGGTTAGGAGCTGGCTTGGGACGCCAGCGGCCCCGGTTCGGATCCCACATATGAGGGCCAGTGACACTGCCCTCTAAAAAATAAATAAATAAATAAATAAGTACATAGGTACACAGTTACAATTCTAATCACAAAATCATTCAGTTCCAGGTGGTATTTTTCTCTTCACATTTGCTTCTTGATCATATCCAAAGCTTTGAAGAGCTATACAAAGCCATAAAGTAGTGGTTTGAGCACTCCCAGTTCACCAATATGACTAGAAGCATCCAACCAGTAATCAAATATCAATTAACAAATATCAATTATATTTCTTGTCTGCCAAGTAATATTCTAGGCAGTGGAGATGTAGTGGTGAATGAGAAGTCCTTGTCTTCAATGAGCTTCTCTTCTAGCGAAGGCATACAGGTAATAAACAAGAAAATATAAATAAAAAGGTAGCTTCAGATACTGATAAATATAGTGAAGAATGTGATAAAGTGATAGAAAGACATGGCCAAGGTGGTCAAGAATGGCCTTGCTATGGAGTTGATATTGGAGGTGGGTTCTGAATAGTGAAAAGGAGGTAGTCACATGACAGAGATGCACAATGAGAGCTGGAAGGATAATTACTATTCTCAGGTCATGTATTAGTAGATCTCTCTCTGTCTACTCTTTGCCTTACTCCACTCTAGCCACACTGCACTTTTTACATCTATTGTGTACCTTTGAACAAGCCATTTCCTCAGCCTGCAACATTCTTTTCCCATTCCCTTTGGTCATCATCTCCTATCATTCAGGGTTCAGGTTAGAGATGGCTTACTCAAGCGGGCCTTCCCCAATATTCCTCAAATGAGATTAGGATCCCATGCTAGACTTCTCATAGCACTCTGTACTTTGCTTTCATAACCCTCATCATACATGCTATTCATGTAATGTCTACATTCCTTGTTTTGCTGTAAACCCCATGGAGGTAGAAGCCATGTATTTAACTATTGTTGTCATTTATTGGTATCATCATCATCATCATCATCTGTCTTTTGATGATTTAAACATGCACTGCTGGAATCAGGAATCTGAGCTCAATAACCTTTTCATGGTACTGTGATTCATTTAATATGCAGATAAAACGTGTTTCCTCAGATGCTTTAAGGTTTAAACATATATCTTTTCCATTTAGTAAATTACATTCATTCCTAACTATGTTTACTATTTTCATTATTACACAAAATAAATTCACTGAAGTGACTTTTTAAAGATTTTGAAAACATCTGCCATAATTAGGGGTTCTCAAACATAGAGTGCATCAGAATCACTAGGGTTACTGGTTAAAAATATATTATACTCATTTGTAAGTATTATTTGAACATCTTAAACTGCCCATTGCTATCCAATTTTAGAGTGGCAAGTAAGTAAAATGTACTCTGATATCCCTAAATTAAGGAGAGGTAGTTTTGAGCTCTGATAACATTTTAGCTATCCATATAGCAAATAAATATTGTGATAGAACATGTGAATGTTTCTTATGTGAACCTAGCAAAGAATACACAATAGGAGGAATGAAAATTCCTTCAAAGCCACATTGCATTTCCCAAGCTTTCTGGCACAACATAAAATTTTAATATAGAAAATTGGCTTAAAGTTCTGTAGAAAGTACTGGGTGCAGTTCAACTTTGAGCATGTTCCCTAATTTAAAAAGTCAATAATTGGAAGGTGAAAAATAATGAGTTCTATTACAGTACTAATAGCTTAATGAGAGGTTTGGGGTTTGTTTATGTATTTAGTATTGGTTTTTCTAGACTGGCCTCCTGTCAGAAATTGCTTTAAAGTAATAGTACAAAGGGGATTACAAAAGCAAATTTATATCTACATAAAATTCCTACATTTTAGCATAAATTTGGGGAGCATCACATTTAGTATCTGACCATAGAGCCCAGGTGTCCATGGAATTTCTGTTCATACCTGGTAGAGACTGCCTTACTGTGCTGTAATGGAGATGGGGATTTCCTCAACACCTGATGCCTCTGACCCTGAAAGCCAAGGTTGTACTAAACAGAGTCTAAAAGAAGTCATGCAGACGTGCAAGAATGATATGAAAACCCCTTGTTCTTATTAAGAAAAGGAATCATTTCAGATCCCACCACACTCTTTGCTCCCAGTGAAAATGCTTTTGGAGGGTACATACAACTACTCATATCGAAGGTACAATAGTTGGGCATTTGGGGAAATGCCCACTTGGTACTCACCACCAACTAAAGAAACAAATATCTTTGTAAATCATAAGCAGGAAATGCCCAGCATTTAGCTGCAAGAAACATCCATGCTTTGAGGTTGAAGGGGAAATCTTTTCCAATATTATTTTCTAAATGAGGCACTTTGCAAGGTATTATGCAGCAAGGAAGAGTAAAAGGCTTTCTTTTTCAATGAAAACACACACACACACACACACACACACACACACACTCACTCACCAGGCCCTCAGAAAATTTGTACAATGGATTAGGTTGTCTTTGTCTCTCATTTAACCTCTCTGTACTCACTACTTTTTTCCTATTTGGCATCTTCCACCCTCCAGCACCTGCTGCTTGCCTCCCCCATTTCTCTCATGCTGACTCCTAAAGTGAAATCCCTATAGGAAGTATCCCAGGTACCAAGTCATTCTTGCCCTGTCTCCCAAATCACATGTTATTCATCCTCTATTCCACTTTATCAGAACCCTGTTCCACTATCTTCTCTCTCTCTCTCTCTCTCTCTCTCTCTCTCTCTCTCTCTCTCATATTAGTTTCTGATTATAAAAGTAATATTTGTTCACCATAGAAAATTTGGAAAATACAATACCAATCCAGGAGTTACCACTTTGATTTTCAACCTATCAGACTCAACATTCCTTTTTTTAAAACAAATATTTGCCATGTTCTGTTTAATATTCCAAAATAAAATTCATAGATAATATAACTCTCTTATATACATAATTTGAAAAAAATAGCATGCCTTAACTTAAATAAAAATAGAAAGAAAGGAACAGTAATTAATATAATTGTATTTAATATGTAAATACTTTGCTATTACTAAACTAGGAGACATAATGAAGGCCTCAGATGCCTACTGTGAATGTTACAGCTATATATGCAGATTAATTCAGGAGTGTTGTATTGCTGTTTCAAACACAACAAGCACTATGCAAACCAGAAGAACGTGGAGTGACATCTTTAAAGTACTGAATGAAAAAAGATGTAAAACCATAAGTTTATACCCAGCAAAAAATATCTTTCAAAAATGAAAGAGAAACAAAGACATCTTTAGACAAGAGCTGAGAGAATTCATGGCCAGCAGACCTGCAGTACAAAAAATGTTAAAAGGAGTTCTTCAAGCATAAAGAGAATGATACCAGACAGATACTTGAATATACCAAACAAGTGGGGAATGAATATAAGAAATAGTAAAAACTGAATATAATTACCATGGCAAGCATTACCATCAGTAGCACAATTTTCCAAAACGGTGAATGCAACTTGCTGAGGCTGTGTAACCTTGAGTCAGTTATTTAATTTCTCTGTGCTTCAGTTTCTTCATCTGTAAAATGAGAATAATAATACTATATATTTCATAAGGTCTTGTGAGGATTAAATAAGTTAACGCCTATAACATGCTTGTAACAGTGCCTGACATATAGTAAGCTAGATAAATGTTAGCTATTATTATTATTATTACCAAAGTTCTAAACAAAACAAATAAAATATTTGTTCAATAAACAATTTCAGGGCTGGCCAAGTGGCTCAGTTAGTTAAGAGCTCGCTCAAGAGTGTGAGCTCTTGGTCCCACTGAGTGGCACGGTGGTTAAGCGCTGGCTTAGAAAGCCAGCAGCCCTGGTTCGGGTCCCACATATCAGGGCCAGTGACACTACCCTCAAAAAAAAAAAAAAAAAAAAGAGTGTGAGCTCTGAGAAACAGGGTCGCCCGTTCAATTCCCAGCCCAAGCTGAGCTGCCAACAGGTGTCAGGATGGCTCTGCTAAAAATAAATAAATAAATAAATAAACAATTTCATTCCCAAAAAATTTAGCATATATTAAAACTGTGCAGGGCTGGCCGAGTAGCGCATTGGTTAAGAGCTGGTTTGGGGATGCCAGCGGCCCCAGTTGTGATCCCACATATGAGGGCCAGTGACACTGCCCTCTACAGCTAACAACAGCTCCACCTGGAGCTGGGCTGTGCAAGCCCCAGCGATGGTGTATGCTGCAGTGGGCTGCCATAGGCTACAGTGAGTGGCCGGCAGCCATCGTGAGTGGCTGCAGCCAGAATGAGCTGCCAATAGCCGCGGTTAGCCACCATCCAGAGGCCGGCGACCTATCTGCCTCATCCGGGAAGAGCACAATGATGATACCAACATGGGCCAGTGAAGCAACGACCTCCACAACTAGACTGAAGAGCAAAAGGCCAGCAACTTGTCTGTTCCCCTCCCCCAATTCCCCAATAAAATCTTTAAAAAGCAAAAACAAAACTGTGCAAAACACACTTTGTGTATACAAGTGAAATAGACTTAGGTTCTAGGCTTGGATAATTTGAAATATATCTTACATGTACCTGACCACCTTGACTGACATTCAAAAGTCTTGGGGGACAAGAATAGGACAATTCTTCCTTATGTGAGAATGTCTTCCTCATTTCAGAACATCAAACATCCCTGACCCTTCCTAATTACCTGGTTGTACCCTCTGACATATTATAAGCAAAAGCATCCCGACAAAATTCCAAAACAAGCCCTTCTGGCAGCATAATCCTATTGGTAATCCCAATCTAGGAGCAGACTTAGGTAACACATACCATTACCTAAAGGCCATAGGATAAACAGCTGATCTCCTGGAAAAAGAGCTTTGCAACACTCCAAAGGTAGTTAGTTATATCTCAACCTGGGTTCAAATACATGTTAACTATGTGATCTTGGGCCAGTCTCTTAATCTTTCTGTGCCTTAGTTTCTCATTTGTAAAATGTGATAATTAGGATTAAATGAGATAACATATGTACAATAATTAGCAAAGTATCTGGCTCAAAATAAATAATAATAGAAGTAGTAGTAGTTTTTGTTGATGTTAACATCACCTATATACTATTAGAGGAAAAGAGATATCCCCTGTGGCAGAGACTATTAGTGCCCACCAAATATTCCATGTACTCCCTTACATTTCCCAGAGTCCTTTGTAGTTAGGGTAGGGCCTGTGACTGGCTCCGGTCAATAAACTATGTGTAGAAGTGATGTGTCATTTAGAGACTGAAGTAAGTAAGAGCTGGTGTGCTGTCTACTTGTCTCTCTTCTCCACATTACCCTTGCATGAAACAGAAATAAGCCTGTGACCAGTGCATCCCTATATAACAGATAATGAAACCAAGGTACAAAAAATAAATGTAAGGTCAAATTGGCTTTCATATGCAGTGACTTTCAGTCTGATGTATACTGTATAATAGACCCTTCACGTAAACAAGGATTATGCTTCCAAATTCATCACTGCATGTAATTTCCATTATAAAACTGTATCTAATAAGTAGACAAAAATAGAAAACTGTTGAGACAAAGATGCTAAGGATTGGTTAGGCTCACTCACTACCTACACAACTCTTTCCCACACTCCAGCCTCAATGAGAAAATGCAATTTCATATCTTAGTAAAATGATAAACTTATCTACCTTAGATCTGAAGTGTTCTTCTTAGAGTCAAGATAACAAATAACAAAATCATATATGTTAGGGATATACTATGCACAAGTCACAAAATGTTAGAGATGGAAGGGGATATTAAAGGTCTTGCAGTCCAATACGTATACTTCATGAATAAGGAAACTGAGGCCAAAGAAGGGAAAAAGGATGACCTCAAGATAATCAAGCTAGATAATGATCATCCTGGAATAATAAACAAGGCCCCCTACCTCTTAGATCAATAATCTTTATGCTAATATCCACTACTTCTGACATATGACAATTTAAATATACATGGCTTTGTTTCCCCCTTCTTTGGAATGGGAACATGAAGTTATATAAGAGGTTAAAACAGCACATCAAAATGAGCTGAAATAGGGCCTGCCTAGTGGCACGGTGGTTCAGCGCTGGCTTGGGAAGGCAGCGGCCCCAGTTCAGGTCCCACATATGAGGGCCAGTGACACTACCCTCAAAAAAAAATGAGCTGAAATGTGAGAAACACTAGCAAAGAGTGTGTAAATATATCCAGGAAAAGAACATTAACACACCAAATCTGTATCCCAAATCCCCTAGAATCATTCATCACCGCAAAACATCTGTGCTGTCCATAAAGAAAATGCATTTGAAGTTCATTTTCCCCAGAATGAAACTGCACAAAAGCATCTACCCTTGCTCCCAGTAACTTCTGAAGTGACTGGCTGACAATAAGGATACAGCATAAGGTTAGGGTCAGCAGTGTGGCCTGTTAATGTATTGTGGGGACAGTAGCAGGTTTGTAGAAGGAATGGTCCCAACTTGTGCCTAAGCTTCCAAAGCCTTAGGGCTGACCAAGTGACCAACCTAGCCTGACCCTTTGGTCTCCAGAAGCAGTGTGAACCAAAGGCTTTCAATCATCCCTGAGGAGCTTGCACCCCCAGCCAAATATAACTGTTCAGTCTCATCAGTCTCTCCGTCTTTGGTCTCAGGACCACGTCAGAGAAGAAAATATCATTGGAATGGAATTTGCCTTGATATCAGACTTCTTTCTGTGAAAAGTTCCTAGCTTGCTCTCTGCAGTCCCACTACCAGATAGTAAACCAGTAAATCTCAGCATGCAGCTGAAGGCCACATAGGCCCAGCTGCCCTGTGTAGTCCTTGGGAGCAACATTTGTCATGTGTTACACACCAGGGGCTTGAACTAAAACGTGCAGTGCTGGGCCGGCTGAGTGGTGCAGTGGTTAAGCGCTGGCTTGGGAAGCCAGCGGCCCCGGTTCGGTCCCACATATGAGGGCCGGTGACACTGCCCTCAAAAAAAAAAAAACAAAAACATGCAGTGCTAAAGAGGATCTATTTACATTTTTGAAAAGACTTTTAAAAAATATTATGTTAACTCTGATATCATCTTTACCTAGAAGTGAAATCTTTGCTTTCCTTGGTGTGTGTGCTGGGGGGGATTTGGCGGGGAGACAGAGCCAAGTGAATGCACCTGCCAGAATGCCACCATTATGCAAGTGCTGACAAGGCAAAACATGGTGCAACACCAAGTGAATTTTTTCAGGTTTTCCAATTGTCAGTGGCATAGTGAAATCATTAGTGAATTCCCTCAAGATGCAGGATGCACATCACCTGGACTTGCTGATCGTTATATATTTCAAGTTTGTTCACTTACCTGCATTTCTTTTATCAGTTGTTATTGCTCAGATTTGTATTACTGCCTAAATGTCTCTACTCTTTTTCTTTTCTTCTAAAGATGATTTTAATTACATATATATAATTATGTATGTGTGCACATATATACATATATGCATATACATATATAGATACATACACATGCATATGCTTGAGAGTTGTAATTGTGTTTGTGTGAATAGTACTTATAGCCACTTTCAGAAGAGTTGCTATTTAAAGATCTGATCTCCCTCAAGCACAAATACCCCAACAAGAACTTTACAAGTAATAAATTTGTTTCACATTGTCAAGCCTCTATTCTACTGCTCAAATGAACTCCCCCTTTTACTTGTCCAGTTGCCTCAAGGTTTAAAGAGAACATGTTTTGGGGTTAGTGAATGCTTTAGGGTAGTGATTCTCAAACTTCAGCATGTGTCAGAATCCCCTGGTGGGCTTGTTAAAACAGATTGCTAAGCACACTTCAGTTTGATTCCATAGGTATAGCTGGGAGGTGGCTGCTAAGAGTTTGCATTTCTAACAAATTCCCAAGTGATGTTGATGCTGCTGGTCCCAGGGACCACACTCCAAGAAGCATTGCTTTGGGAGCTGTGGTGCAGAGGCTTGGAAGCTGGTTAATGTAAACCTGCCTAACTCTGGCTCTGACTCCATAGATCCAAAAAGGCTCCTAGGATATAAAGAAAGGGGGAAAAATAAGACTTCTTTTTGCACACACCAAGCTGAGGAAAAAGACTATACAGTTTTATTCTACCTCTCTCTGACAACTATGCAAGTTTGCACAAAATAGGGTAACCCACACATTATGGAAAATAAGGGGGGAAATATGGAATAATATATACTAGTTAGCCTGTCCATGCTTGCTGGACACTGATCTTTAGACTATGACAGATAAAGGGGGGAAATGATGACCTTACCAATCCACCTCAGACTTAGTCAAGCTTAATGCTGTACATTTCAAACTTTAGTGTGAAGATTTAGATTGCAGGGGTCCTCATCAGACTTTCTTGATGTGAATATTGGGGGCACTGGCTAAGGAAATCACACTTTAACAAGTGATTCTGGTTCAGGTGGTATAAGGAGCACATTTTTAAGAAGCATTGTTCTAATGGTAAAAAGGCAAAACACAAAGGAAAGAGACCAGAATAATGCTTATATGAAAGTCTAGGGGCAAGTGTCACTTCATACAGTGCAGGCAACATATCAGGGCTAGCAAATGAATAGAGTGATCAGAGTGATATTTGTTCCTGCAAATGGCATTTAGGATTTTTAGAAACATAAACAGGTGGTTGTTTAGTAAGAAAAAAAAACTAACTGCAGTGCTCAATGAGACACTGAAAAATGACTGAGTTATACAATGCTTTTGTATAAAGATTTACACTTCTTGGGCCGGCCAAGTGGCGCATTGGTTGAGAGCTGGTTGTGGGATGCCAGCGGCCCTGATTCGGATCCCACATGTGAGGGCCAGTGACACCGCCCTCCACAGCTAACAACAGCTCCACCTGGAGCTGGGCTGTGCAAGCCCAGGCAACGGTGTAGGCTGCAGCCCCTGCTGCAGGGGGCTGCCATAGGCTACAGTGAGTGGCTGGCAGCCAGCGTGAGCTGTCAATAGCCATGGTGAGTGATCATCCAGAGGCCAGCAACCGATCTGCCTCAGCGGGGAAGAGCGTAATGATGATACCAACATGGGCCAGTGAAACAATGTCCTCCACAACTAGACTGAAGAACAAAAAGATGGCAACTTGTCTGTTCCCCTTCCCCGACTCCCCAACGCTGTTCCCCTCCCCCAAGTCCCCATTAAAATCTTTAAAAAATATATATGAAAATAAAATGGCAATAACTAAGTACCTAAGAATAATCACTTTAAATGTAAATGAATTAAGTGCTACAATCAGAAGATATAGGGTAGCTAAACAGCTAAGAAAACAAGACCCATAAGTATGCTGTCTACAAGAGACCCACTAAAAACTGAAAGACACATATAGAATGAAAGTAAAGGGACTGAAAAAGGTATTTTATGTGAATGGAAATGGGAAAAAAAGCTGGGTAGCAATATTTATATTAGATAAAATAGATTTTGAAACAAAGTCTAATAAAAGACAAAGAAGGACATTACATTATAATAAAGGGATCGATCCAATAAGAAGATATAACTCTGGTAAACATCTACGCACCCAAAATAGAAGCACCTAAATATACAAAGCAAATATTGACTGACATGGAAAGAGAGATCAACAATAATTGTTATAGTAGGAGGGTTTAACACCATATTGACACCAAGAGACAAATATTACAGAGAGAAAAACAACTCAGAAATAATGGACTTAAATTATGGTTTTAATTGATTTTGGTAGAGCATTCCATCACAAAGCAGCAGACTACAAATTCTTTGCAAGTGCACATGAAACATTTTTCAAGATAGACCACATGTTAGGCCACAAAACAAGTCCCAATAAATTTAAGAAAATTGAAATTATATGAAACATCTTCTCCAGCTACAATAATATGAAACTAGAAATCAATTACAAGAAAAAAACTGAAAAACACAGAAACACATGGAGACTAAATAACACGCTACTAAACAAACAATGGATTAACAATGACATCAAGGAAAATAATCAAAAGATACCTTGAAACAAATGAAAATGAAAGCACAACGACCAAAATCTATGGGACACAGCAACAGCAGTTCTAAAAGGAAAATCATAGCATTACAGGCCTATCTCAAGAAACAAGAAAAATCTTAAATAAACAATCCAACCTTACACTTAAAGGAACAAGAAGAGAACAGCAAACAAAAAGCCCAAAGTAAGTTGAAGGAAGGAAATAACAAAGAACACAACTGAAATAAAAGAAATAAAGTCTAAAATAAAAAATACATAAGGTCAATGAAACCAAGATTTCATTCTCTGAAAACATAAACAAAATTGATAAACCTTTAAGCAGACTCATTAAGAAAAAGAGAGAGTAAACTCAAATAAATAAAATCAGCAAAGAAAAGAAAAAATGACAATTGACACCAAAGGAATACAAAGAATTATAAGAACACATTACTAGCAATTATATACCAACAACTTGGACAATCTGGAAGGAATAGATAAATTCCTAGAAACGTGCGATTTTCTAACATTAAATAAAGGGGGGAAAAAAGAAGAAACAGAAAATCTGAACTGAAGCATGATTGCTAATGAAATCTGAACAGTAATCAAAACAACACCAAACAAACAAAACACCTGAAATGGACTGCTTCACTGGCAAATTCAACCACAAATAAAAAGAAAAAAATATTGGGGGGCTGGCTGAGTGGCGCGGTGGTTAAGCGCTGGCTTGGGAAGCCAGTGGCCCCGGTTCAGATCCCACATGTGAGGGCCAGTGACACTGCCCTCAAAAAAAAACAAAAAAGAAAAGAAAAAAAAAATTTTGTTAGGATTGCTTTGGCTATTCAGGGTCTTTTTTGATTCCATAAACTTGATGATTTTTTGTTCTATTTCTTTAAAAAGTACCATTGGGATTTTGAAGGGGATTGCAATAAATCTGTGTATTGCTTTGGGTAATATAGCCATTTTGACTATGTTGATTCTTACAACCCATGGCCACAGAATGTCTTTCTATTACTTTGTGTCTTCTTCAATTTCTTTTTAAAATGTCTTATAGTTTTCAGTGTGTAGGTCCTTCACATCCTTTGTTAAGTTTATTCCTAGGTATTTTATGTTTTTTCTTGCAATCGCAAAAGGAAATTTTTTTCATTTCTTTTTCTGATATTTCATTGTAATATAGGAATGCAATAGAATTTTGTACACTGATTTTGTAGCCAGCTACTTTAGTGTATTATTTCTAATAGATTTTTGGTGTAGTCTTTAGGGTTTTCTAAATAAAGAATCATATCATCTACAAAAATCGAAAATTTAACTTCCTCATTCCAAATTTGGATGTCTTTATTTCTTTCTCTTGTCTGATTGCTCTGGCTAAGAATTTCAATACTATGTTGAATAACAATGGTGATCGGGGCATCCCTGTCTTGTTCCTGAATATAGAGCGAAAGCCTTCAGTTTTTCACCATTAATTATGATATTAGCTGAAGGGTTGTCAAATATGGCCTCTATTATGTTAAGGTATTTTCCTTCTACACCCATTTTTCTAAGAGTTTTAATCATAAATGGATGTTGTATCTTGTTTTTTCTGCATCTATTGATATAATCATGTGATTTTTATCTTTTATTTTGTTTATGTGGTGTATCATATTGATTGATTTGCATATGCTGGACCATCCTTGTGCCCCTGTAATGAACCCTACTTAATCGTGATGTATAATCTCTTTAATGTATTGTTGTATTTGATTTGCAAGGTGGAGGTATCGCACTCCCAGATTTCAATTCATACTATAAAGCAACAATAATCAAAACACCATAGTATTGGCAGAAAAACAGACACACACCAATGGAATATAATTGAAAACCCAGAAATAAACCCACATATATAATGACAGAGAACTTTCAACAAAGGAGCGAAAAACATACAATGGAGGAAAGAAAGCCTCTTCAATAAATGCTGCTGTGAGAATTGGAAAGCCACATGCAAAAGAATAAAACTAGACTGCTATCTGTTACCATGTACCAAAACTAACTCAAAATGGATCAAAGACCTAAACATAAGACATGAAATAATAAACTGTATAAAGGACAATATAGGTACTAAAGATATGGACCTTGGGTTCAAAGAGGATTTTATGAATTTGACTTTAAGGCAAGGGAAGTAAAATCTAAAATAAATGAATGGTACTATATCAATCTAAAAAGCTTCTGCACAGCAAAAGAAACCATTGGCAAAATAAAGAGGCAACCAACCAAATAGGAGACTTTTGCAAACAATGCTTCTGATAGGGGCTAAATATGCAAAATATATAAGGAACTCAATTAACTCAACAACAACAACAAAAAAAAAACAATCGAATTTAAAAATGGGCAGAGGACCTAAATAAACATTTCTCCAAAGAGGACATACAGATGGCAAATAGACATGTGAAAAGATGCTCAACACCACTAATCATCAGAGAAATGCAAATAAAAAACACAATGACATATCACTTCACACCTGTTAGAATGACTATCATCAACAAGACAAATAATAACAAGTGTTGGAGAGGCTGTGGAGAAAAAGGAACCTTCATACACTGTTGGTGGGAATACAGATTGGTGCAGTCACTATGTAAGGCAGTGTGGAGGATCCTAAAAATATTAAGAATAGAATTACCAAATGACCCAGCAATTCCTTGCCTGGATATCTACCCCCCAATTCAGAAAACATTTATCTGTAAAGATACCTCTATGCTCACTGCAGCACTATTCACAGTGGCCAAGACATGGAAACAACGAAAGTGCCCTTCAATAAATGGTTGGATAAAGAAGATGTGGTACATATACACAATGGAATATTCTTTGATCACAAGAAAAGATGAAATACTGCCATTTGCGACAACATGGATGAATCTTGAAATTATCATTCTAAGAGAATAAGTCAGACAGAAAAAATTGAGAACCATATAACTTAATTTATATGTGGGATATGAAACTAAAAGTGAATAAGGAACAAGACAAACAATGAAACAAAAACTCATAGACACAGACAACAGTTTAGTGGTTACCAGAGGGTAAAGGGGGAGGAGGTAGTAGAAGAGGGAAAAGGGAGTGGAATGTATGGTGATGGAAGGAGAACTGACTCAGGGTGATGAACACACAATGTTATACATAGATGATGTTTTATAGAAATGTACACTTGAAACCTATATAATTTTACTAACCATTGTCACCCCAATAAATTTAATTTTAAACAAATTAAAAGAAAAACATTAACACCCACTCTCAAAATATTTCAAAAATTTCAGGAGCAGTGGAAACTTACAAACTAATTTTACAAGGTCACCATTACCCTGATTTGAAAGCCAAAGACATTATCAAAAAAGAACATTATAGGTCAACATCCATGATGAACATTGATGCAAAAATCCTCAAGAAAATATTAGCAAACCAAATTTAGCAATACATAAAAAGATCATACACCACAATCAAATGGAATTAAGTCCTGGTATACAAAGTTGTTTCAATATCTGCAAATCAATCCATGTGATATACCACATAAACAAAATGAAAGATTCAAATTATATGATCATATCAACAGATGCAGAAAAAGCATTTGAAAAAAATCCAGCATCTATTTATGATAAACCTCTCAGCAAAATGGGAATAAAAGGAACGTATCTCTACATAATAAAGTCTACATATTAGAAACTTACAGCCAACATCATATTCAATGGGGAAAAGCTAAATGCATTTTCCTTAAGATCAGATACAAGACAAGAATATGCACTTTCAGCACTTTCATTCAACATAGTACTGGAAGTTATAACCATAACAATGAGACAACAAAGAGAAATAAAAGGCACCCAAATTGGAAAAGAAAAAGTAAAACTGTCATTATTTGCAGATGACATGATAGTATGTATAAAGAACTCCAAATATTCTAATAAAAAACTATTAGAACTGATAAATGAATTTAGTAAAGTAACAGGATTCAAAATTAATATTCATAAATCGGTTGCATTTATATACACCAATAATGAACTCTCAGAAAGAGAAATTAAGAAAACAATCCCATTTGCAATGCAATAAAAAAAAAGCCTAGGAATAAATTTTACAAAGGAGGTAAAATACCTGTACTTGAAAAACTATCAGACATTGAAGTAATTGAAGAAGATACAAATAAATGGAAGCACATACCATGATCATGGATAGAAAAAATTAATATAGTTAAAATGCCCATACTGCCAAAAGCAATCTGTATATTCAACGCAATCCCTGTCAAAATACCAATAGCGTTTTCAACAGCACAAGAACAAATAACCCTAAAATTTATATAGAACCACAAAAGACCCCTAATAGCCATTGTAATCTTGAGGAAAAAAGTTCGGGGTATCACACTATGTGATATTAAACTATACTACAAGGCCATAGTAGTAAAAATAGCCCAGTATTGGCCTAAAAATAGAAACATATATCAATGGAACAGAATAGAGAGCCCAGAAATAAATCCATGCCTATATGGTCATTTAATCTATGGCAAAGTAAACAAAAAATATACAATGGGGTAAAGACTGTCTATTCAAGAAATCATGTTAGGAAAACTAGACAGGTATATGCAGAAAAATTAAACTGGACCATCTTCTTACACCATGTTCAAGAAAAATTCAAAATGGATTAATCCTCCATCGGGCACAACTGATCTCACAGATTCATTGCACACAAATTTTCAAATATCTTACAGTTAACTTAAGTATCATGACTCATCGCTTCCGTATCTTCCCCCTCTACCCTAACCTATCACCAGTTGTCTTTGTGACTTAGTACAGTAAGGACGTATTTCATAGTGTCATCTTTAATCTCACAGATTCATTGTGCCTATTTGAGATATTTTTATATTTTATTAACAGATTTTTTTGTATAGTATTATCCTTTCAGACATTTCAGAAGAGACTGTAAGTATAGTTTTATTATTGAAACTTAGTAATTAGGTATTTTATTTTCTAATTAATCTGACAGATTCATTGCGCCTGTTTAGGTAATATTTTTCCTCTGTAGGTTTTACCTTCTAAAATGGCTCAACCTCAAAGACGATTTTATAATCCAGATGACCTGAAAAACACTGAGATATTGCTACAGATGTTTATGGAGTCTAATAATGATGAAAATGAACTTGAATTTGAAGAAGAAAGTGGCAGAGATGGTGAAGATCAAGTTGAAGAACGAGATCAAAATTCTGACACTGAGCAAGAAAGTTCTCCTTCAGAAAGTGATCAAGAAAGTAGTAATGAAGAAATAAATGAATATTTTACTGGAAAAAATAAAATATAAGTGGCATTAATGCACAAGTGCTGTACCTAGAGAATGGAAATGAAATTTAAAAAATATTTATTTTTGAAACAGTTGAGTAGGGAATTGGTAGCTGAACATATGAACAAAAGAGTTGCAAAAAATAGGGCAATTCCTTCACTTCTCCAACAAAAATTAGAGAAGTTTACTACACCTGCTGTCAAAGTTCAAGCAGAACCTGAGGCCACCACTTCGTCAATCAAATTAAAGGAAACAGTGTGCACCTTGCGTAGGAAACAAAAGACAAAGGTATTTCAATTATGTAAACTTAGCAAACAATTTTTGTGCTTAGAACATGCGACAATGATTTGTGAACACTGTTTCAATTTGAAATTCAATGGCAATGAATCTGATGAAGAGCAATCAGATTAGTTTTTGTTATTTTGTTAAATGGCTAATTTTGTTTTAGTTCTATGTTTTGAATTTCGGTTGATTTCTATACTGATTTTATGTAATAAACATATATTGTTTTTACCTTGTAGCAGATTAAAATTTCATTCTGAATAAATAACAAGCATGCTTACACGTTATTTTCATTCCTTTTTTTTAAAAGATTTTATTGGGGAATTGGGGAGGGGAACAGACAAGTTGTCCATTTGTTCTTCAGTCTAGTTGTGGAGGACGCTGCTTCACTGACCCGTATTGGTATTGTGGTCATTGTGCTCTTCTGGCTGAGGCAGTTGGTCAGTGGCCATTGGATGGCAACTCATGGTGGTTCATGGAGGCTCAAGGCAGCTCATGGCAGCTCTCGCCAGCTGCCGGTCGCTCACGCTGGCTGCTGGCCATTCATAGTAGCTCACAGCAGCCCACTGCAGCCTACACAGTTGCAGGCAACTCATGGCCACCCAGGTCTAGGTCGAGCTGTTGTTCACACTCTTAGCTGTAGAGGGCACAGCTTACTGGCACAGATGGGAATGGAACGGGCAGCCCTGCTGTTCAGAGCTTGCGTTCTTACCAACTGAGCCACTTGGCCATATTTTCATTCATTTTCAATTTAAATAAATAAATGTCATACACGCATCTAGTAGATGCATTGTGCCTGAACTTGTAACTTTTGTACTGTACCCGATGGAGGGTTAAAAACTTAAACGTAACACCCAAAACCATAAAACTCCTGGAAGGAAACATAGGCAGTAAACTCTCAGACACTGCTCTTAGTAATATATTTTCTGATATATCTCTTCAGGCAAGGGAAACACAAGAAAAAATAAACAAATGGGACTACATCAAACTAAAAAGTTTTTGCACAGCAAAGGAAACCATCAACAAAACCACTCATGAATTGGAGAAGATATTCACCAATGATACATCTGATAAGGGGTACACATCCAAAATTTATTTTAAAATCATATAACTCAGCACCCAAAAATAAATAATCCAATTAAAAAATGGGCAGAGGACCTGAATAGACATTTCTCCAAAGAGGACATACAGATGGCCAATAGACATGTGAAAAGATGCTCAACATCACTAATCATTAGAGAAATGCACATAAAAAACCACAACGAGATATCATCTTCCACCTTTCAAAATTGCCATTATCAATAAATTAACAAACAACAAGTGCTGGCAAGGATGTGGAGGAAAGGGAACCCTTATGCACTGTTCGTGGGATTATAAATTGGTGCAGCCACTATAGAAAACAGTATGGAGGTTCTTCAAAAATTAAAAATAGAACTACCTTATGACCCAGCAATTCCTCTTTGGGGTATATTCAAAGATATCCAAAACTAATTCGAAAAGATATATGCACCCCTATGTTTGCTGCAGCAGTATTTACAATGGCCAAAATATGTAAGCACCATAAGTGTCCATTAGTAGATGATTGGATAAGGAAAAATTGGTACATATATACAATGGAATATTAGCTATAAAAAAATGAAATCTTACTATTTGTGGCCCCATGGATGGTATTATGCTAAGTGAATTAAGTCAGACTGAGAAAGACAATTCCATATGACCTCACTTATATATGGAATCTAAAGAATAAAATAAACAATGACAACCAAAAAAAAAAAAAAAAAAACCAAACAAACCAGAAACAGACTCACAAATACAGAGAACAAAGAAATGGTTACCAGGTGGGAAGACAGTTGCGGGGCTGGGTGAAAAAGGTGAAGGGATTAAGAAGTACAAATTGGTAGCTACAAAATAGTCACAGGGATGTAAAGTACAGCATAGGGATTATATTCACTAAATTTGTAATAACTATGTATAGAGCCAGGCAGGTATGAGACTTACAGGGGTTCACTTCATAAGTTACATAAATGTCTAACCACTATGCTGTACATCCAAAACTAATATAAAATAATACTGAATTTCAACTATAATAGAATTTTTTTAATGCAAAGTAAAAATTCTGAAATGCATACACATCAACACTGAAGGCAACCAAAAACAAAAATCATTGAGGAACTATAGACCAATAAGGCCATGTTTAAAGAGGACACAGCAGCTTTGCAGTTGGTTAAAACATGTAGCACCTGCTAAACTTAAAGACCATCATACAGAGAACTGGTCTTGAAGACTATCCAATGACAGGAATTAGAGGGCCCAACGGCACTGACCAGAAGAATAGATTTGTATAAATATTAAGTGTTTTCTGAAGCCTCTAAACCTATCTGAAACCTTCCTAACCTACTGATCAAGTCAAAAACATATATTTCACCCCTAAATCTCATTACAGGTGTATAGGAGCCCCTATTCTCCCATTTCCTACATAATTATTGGGGAAAGACAGACATTTTGGAATGGATTTTTACTGATTTGTTTTTTATGTAATCTATTAGCATTGCAACTGTCAGAATACTTGTTCTGTAGCATTTGGTTCGGGGTGGGGGGGTGAGCTATAAATAAATAGAGCTGTGAGAGTACAGCCTGCTGTTAGCATGGCTTGCAAGCCATCCCTTTATAAAAACACACACTGGAGTTTGCATTATTAGTTTCTGTGTTCAGTAGCTGGCTTCTGACCAAGGTTAGACTGAAATTAGACTGCCCAAGACCTTGGGTACTTGGCATTTCACCTTCTATTTCTTCCAGGTCTTGTTTTTTTCCTCTAATGCAGGGAGGAGAGATAAACCTCACTTCACAGGATACAGAAACAGCTTTAATGAAAATAAGGATGTAGGATACAAAAAAAAATGCAGACACAACTTTTTTGCCTATTGTAAAACAGTGCACACTATCAAATACAGAAGCAAAGCAATATGTAAGCAACAAACTTTCATCAGAGCCTGATCTTTTAAAACCAATTATTTCTTTACCTTAGAAAATACACAAGTAACACAAAAATTCAAAACAATATGATTTTCTTCTTCCCTGATATGCCTCAAACCTCTTAGCAGGCAAACGGTTCTTTGCAAAACAACATCAAACAATTCCTTCACTTGCATGTCCCCCCCACCGTGTAATTCCATGGACTAGCCAAGTGCAACTATCTTACCTGGACTGCAGGTGGTCTATGGCTGCCAGTTTGCTTTGATTCTGAACACCAGGATACAAGGAAGGCATGGAAAAAGTGTATAACGGTGTCCTGGATCGATATCTGCAGGAAAGCCACTCTATGCTACCTCTTCTTCCTTTCTTTTTTACCTACACTTTGCCCTTTCTACCCTGGAAGATAGTATGAGTTTCTGAAAGAAGTGAAAAACATGAAAAAACACTTTTTTACTGTTTTCCTCCTACTTCCTCAAGTCTCACATGAAAATCGAAACTTGCAAACTTCTACATTTCTCCTAGAAGTAATGAATTTTGGTTGACATGCCAAGAACAGATCTTGAAATAGCTACCCAGATACATCTAGCTCATTTGTTCAATGGGTGTACCATTGTTGCAAACAGTAAACTAAATAGATACCATTTATTGATTACTGACTGTTGCAAAACACTTTACATGTTCCCTCTCATTTAATCTTCACTGCTTACTATTGTTATCTGCTTTTTACAGTTTTGGAAACTAAGGCATTAAGAAGTTGTTTAAGGGCCGGCCGAGTGGTGCATTGGTTAAGAGTTGGCTTGGGATGCCAGTGGACCAAGTTCGGATCCCACATATGAGGGCCAGTGACACTGCCCTCTACAGCTAACAACAGCTCCACCTAGAGCTGGGCTGCTGTGAGTCCCCGGGACGGCATAGCTGCAGCCCCTGCTGCAGTGGGCTGCCATAGGCTACAATGAGTGGCCAGCTGCCAGCATGAGCGGCTGGCAGCCGGTGTAAGATGCCAAGAGCCTCTGTGAGTGGCCGTCCAGAGGCCGGTGACTGATCTGCCTCACCCGAGAAGAGCCCAATGACAATACCAACATGGGCCAGTGAAGCAACATCCTTCACAACTAGACTGAAAGACAAAAGGACAGCAACTTGTGTGTTCCCCTTCCCTGGTTGCCCAATGCTGTTCCCCACCCCCTCCAAAAAACGTTGTTTAACTTCTAGTACTGGACTTGAGACTTAAAGCCAGATATGTATAACACCAAAGCCTGTGCTTTTGTTTGTTTGTTTGTTTGTTTGTTTTGTTTTACTTATTTTATTTTTTTTTTGCGATTCTAATTCACTTTTTTTATTTTTTTATTTTTTACAACAGTGCAATAGTTATACTTTTTACCCCTTAAAGTGCCAATGCCCCTCCCGCAATGCACTGCCCCATGCTCCCCATATCATAACATCTATTACAACTCCCCTGATCCCACTTCCACCCTGTACTCCTCAGCCTGTGACTATATGTATACATTCAATCACAGTTATAATTCAATATTATACAACATCAGCTTCAGGTGTACAGTGAGGTGATCAACCCTCTACCCCATCCTCAAAGTGGTCTCCCCAACAAGACACGTGACCATCTGACACCCCACAAAGCATTCACAACATTATCAATTACATTCCCAGAACTGCCCCACGTATCCCTGTGGCAACATTGTAGTCACCCACCTACGCTGTCCAAAACTTTCCCCCTCTCCCTCATCCCCACCCCCTCACAGCCAGCAACCATCTGTTTTTCCATTATATCTGATTGATATGATTTCAATCTTCTTAAATTTACTGAGGCTTGTTTTGTGGCCTAACATGTGGTCTATCTTGGAAAATGTCCCATGTGCACTTGAGAAGAATGTATATTCTGTTGATATGGGGTGAGATGCTCCAAAAATATCAATGAAATCCAGCTGGTCTATCGTGTCATTTCCATGTTGATTTTCTGTCTAGAGGATCTGTCCATTGGTGACAATGGGGTGTTGAAGTCCCCTACTATGATAGTGTTACTGTTGATCTCTGTCTTTATGTCTGTCAATGTCTGTTTTATATATTTAGGAGCTCCTATGTTGGGTGCATAGATGTTTACTAGAGTTATAGTGCCCTTCTTTTTCTTTTATTGTAGACTTCATTTCAAAGTCTATTTTGTCCAAAATAAGTACTGCTACTCCAGCTTTTTTTTCTCATTTCCATTTGTACAAAAGATCTTATTCCATCTATAAACTGCATATACATGGGTTCTATTTTCTTATCCACTCAGCCAATCTATCTCTTTTTTTTTGATGGCAGTGTCACTGGCCCTCATATGTGGAACCTGAACCAGGGCCGCTGACTTCCCAAGCCAGTGCTTAACCACCGCGCAACTCGGCCAGCCCCCAATCTCTGCCTTTTGATTGGAGCATTTAGCCCAATCACATTTAAAATGATTACTGATAGGTGCATATGTATTGCCATTTTGTTATTTTATTCCTGGTCTTCCTAGGTTAGCTTGTTTACCCCTTTTTTCTGTTTATAAAAGCCCTTTTAACATTTCTTGCAATACTGGCTTGGTGCTAATGAACTCCTTAAGCTTATTCTTTTCTGAGAAACTCTTTATTTCTCCTTCAATTTTAAGTGATAGCCATGCTGGGTAGAGCAATCTTGGTTGTAGACCTTTATTTTGCATCACTTTGAATATCTCCTGCCACTCCCTTCTGGCCTGCAGAGTTTTTGTAAACAAGTCAGCTGTTAGTCTTATAGGAGTTCCTTTGTATGTAACCTGCTGTCTTTCTCTTGCTGCTTTTAGGATTCTGTATCTGTCTTTAACCTTTGCCATTTAAACTATGATGTGTCTAGATATGGACTTGTTTGGGTTCAGTTTGTTTGGGCCTCTCTGTACTTCCTGGGCTTGCATGTCGATTTCCTTCACCAGGGTAGGGAAGTTTTCAGTCATTATTTTTTCAAATACATTCTCGACCCCTTGCTTCTCTCCTCCTTCTGGTATTCCTATGATGGTATGTTGTTGCACTTAATCTTGTCCCACAGGTCTCTTAAACTATTTTTATTGTTTTTTATTCTTTGGTCTTTTCGTTGTTCCAACTGGTTGATTTCTGCTATTTTTGTCTTCCAAATCGCTGATCCGATTCTCTGCTTCACCTACTCTACTGGTGATTGCTTCGAGTGTGTTCTTCATTTCAATTATTGTATACTTTAGTTCTAACTGGTTGCTTTTTATGATTTCCCTATGCTTCCTTGTGTCCTCACTAAGTATGTTAAGCATTCTTATCATCAGTGTTCTAAACTCTGTCTCTGAAAAGTTGGATCCCTCTGTTTCATTTAATTCCATTTCTAGAGGTTTCTTCTGATCTTTTACTTGTGACATGTTTCTTTGTTTCCTCATTCTGGCTGTCGCTCTGGGATTTCTTTGATGCATTAGATAGATCACCAGGGGAGCCCTGGCTTGATCATGCAGGCGCACAGCTTATGGCCAAATACTCAGTCCCAGGAAAACTCCTAGTCTCAGCCTGGGCCAATCAGCCTCTTGTAAATCAGGCTGCACAGCCCCACAACCAATCACCAGCCTGGCAACTGTGCACTCACAGTGCAGAAAGCAGGGACCCAAGGCGGCTTGCACACTCCAGATTTTCAACGAGCTGCCTGTTGGAGCCTGAGCGCACCTGCCCGGCTTTTCCCTGGCAGCATAGCACAAGCAGGACAGAGGATGGGGATCCAAGGCAGCATGAGCACGCATGCACACATGTACACCTGCACCAATTCCACTAGACCAATGCAGTGCAGGACCTGAACCTCTGTGGGAGGGCCCAACCCTGACAAAATGGCACCCTCCTGTATACCACTCGTGTGCAAGCTCCACACCAATAGTCCCAATAGTCCCAAAACCTCCAGTTTCTGCACCAAAGGTGTTCAGTTTAGTCCGTCCCCGCAGGCTCCTGGGCCCAGCTCACACAGCTACTCCTTCCACCAGGAACCAGGTTAATGTTCACCAGTGAGCAAGTCTGTGTGCTGGCTCCACTGGTTCTCTAGCCGCCCTTAGCCTCACCAAGCTGAGCAGAGAGTCCTCACTATTTTCTACTGCCAGCTATTGTGGAACTCCTCTTCCAGGAAAAGTAACTCTGGGCTAGTGAGCTCAGTTTGGGGCCAGAGGGTCTCTTCCCCAACTGGAGAAGCTTCCCCATGGCTGAGGTGTACCTCACGGGCGTTGCCCTCTCTCGTCTCCACCATTCCTACCAGACTCGATGTGGCCTCCTCTTTAGGTCATTTGTTTAGAGGTTCTATTCATCTAGTGTTCCGGGGACTTCTGGGGTTGAATGTTGTATCAATTATTTGTAATTTTGTGAGGTAGTTGGCACAGCGTCTGTCTATTCTGCCATCTTACCGGAAGTTCCAAAGCCTGTGCTTTTGATCACTATATTTTACTGCCATTCATAGTCAGATCAACTCTGCAAAGAGGTAAAAAATCATTTAAAAGGGGAAGTAATTTGAAAATTATTATTGTGCTTTCTTCTTTTTCCTTTTTGAGTACTTATACCCTAGTCTACCTGAGGTGATCATTTGTTGATGGGGTGGGAGTGCATGGCAGAGACATTAGCATTTATGACAGAAGGAGAATAAATGAAAAGAAAAAGACAGGGCAATATTTGTTTCTGACATACAAACAGGATCATGCAGTAGGGCAACAGCCTTACAAGCCAGGCTGTCTTATGATAATAACGATAGTATAACTGATAACAATAGTGTAACTTTTATTACTGCCTGAATGTCTCTACTCTTTTTCATTTCTTGTTAAGAATTATGTATACATATTCACACATATAAATGATATGGAATTCTATGTAAATATGCATATGTATGTATGTGTGTATCTATGGTGTATATATATATATATATATATATATATATATATTCAAATTCCTTTATGTCCTACTTTAGCAAATCAAAGTTAACTTTTAATGATCCAGATCATATAGTGCCCCATAAAAATAATCCATTTCCCTGTGACAGCTAGGCCAACTCTGTGGTAAAAGAAGGATATAATCTAGTAGAAGTAAGAGAACATTTCCATCTTTCCAGCCTTGGGGAATTGTGAGGAGAAGAAGGGAGAATGGCAGGAAAGAGAGAGGGTTCTACAGAGAAATCACAGTAAGATAAGTAAGGGTAACACTACTCCCCAACTGATTCTATAAAAGGAGGCTACCTCACAGATTCCCCTATAGCTTCCAGCCTAGGCCAGCTACATCAAAGTCTCTTAGATCAGTCAGAAAGACCCCTGAAGTTTAGTTTTCCCCAATTGCCCTCAGTTTCCATGAGGAATGGACACTGAGTATGAGACATTTGGTCTGTCCTGAGAACTACTGTGACAGAGAAATGAACCCACTCCAGAGACTGGCCAGTGGGCTAGGTGGAAGACCTGGCAGAGACTCAGAGACTGTAAACAATGGGGGCTGAGAGGACGCAGAGGCAACCAGGGCACATTTCTAGGCTCTGGCGAAACCAAGGAAAAGAAGTCAAATCACAATTGGTGAAACTAACCTTCAGCTGTAAGCACCAGTAGAGCAAGCCATAAACAGGAGACAAGGGACATCAGTCAACCACCGGAACCAGAGCATAGTACAAAGTCTACATGGATACAAGAACTTCCATCTTCTCCTTAACACCAAGAGGTTCCACAAGCTCTCACCTAATATACATAAGACATCTTCTTATGGAAATAAGCAGGGAAGGGTTATCTGACAGCATTTTTATCAGAGAGAAACTGAACTCTATCTAAAGGGATTATTCAAATTGTAACTTTGCAAACTATGGTCCATGGGCCTAATCTGCCACCTATTTTGTAAATATAGTTTTATTGGTACTTAGTCATTCCTAATCATTTGCATACAGTCTATGGCTGCTTTTGTTCCCAGACTTGACTACGTGCAACAGAGATCATAAGGCCACAAAGCCTAAAATATTTATTATCTAGCCCCCTACAGAAAAGTTTGCCAATCCCTGGTTTAAATTACCAGATCAGACTAAGTTTTAAACCAAATTGGTATTTATGGTTTTGGTACCCACCCTTCCCAAGTGGGCATGTAGGTGTGCTTAAGGGAAATTCCTGATTAGATAGAGGCACAATAGTGCAAGTTGATTTTCTCTGCACATCAGAGCAGTTCTGCATATTACATCTGCAATCCTACTACAATCATTTCAGAAAATAACAGTAGTAACTCTTTAAAATTATATAGTGTTTTAGAGCTTATAATGTGCATTCACATCCATTCCATTGGCTCATCTAATCTTCACAAAAATCCCTGTGAGAAAGGAGTGTTAATTCCATTTTATAGATGAGGGCATAGCTGAGTCTCAGTGAGGTTAAATGATTTGCTCAAGGTCATACATCTGTAAGAAATCCAGAATGTGAGCCTCAGGTGTTCTGATTATATGTCTCCTGTGCTTCCCCACCCTACTACAGCCAAACCACTAGGAGTATCAATTCCAACTCAACCAATGCAGAATCAACACATTTTTACAAACTTATGAACTTGTTCTCCAGCTTTTCACTGAGTCATCAAAATACAGTTTTTAAGACTGAATGTCGAACAAATACCTTCTAAGAACTATTTTGTATTATTTATTTGCTGTATGACAAACTGAAGAACTTGCTATTGGCTTTCCTTGGAGCTTTTTTCCAAAAAAGTAGGTAGGATAGTGTCATTGTTAAGAATCCATATAGGCTCTAGAATCAGATTGCTCTGGGTTCAAGTCTACCTCTACCACTTTCCAGCTGTATGACCCTGAAAATACTATTTAACCTCTCTGGGTCTCAATTTCCTCATATGGTAAAATGGATGGATGGTGAGGATTGAGATGATGTGTGTTAAGTATTTAGCACAAGACCTGAGACATGGTTAGCATAAAATAAATGACCACTCAATATAAGACTTAATGCAACGAGTACAACCACCCTACAAAAGAGTATGACAAAGTCTTACGAAATTAAACATACTAGTACCATATGACCAAGAATTTGCACTCCTGGGCATTAATCTGAGAGAAATGAAGACATACCTTCACATATAACCTGTACATGAATGTTTATAGTAGCTTTAATGCAATTCCCCAAAACTGGAAACAACCCAGAAATCTTTAAATAGATATGTGGTTTTTAAAAACTGTTGACGCATACCATGGAATTGTATGAGTTGGTAAGGGGCTAATATACCATTTTGAATATTAGCCCCTTACCAGAGCTTTTTAGCTTGATATAGTCCCATTCATTGATGTTTGCTTTTACTTCTCTTGCCTTTGAGGTCAAATCATAAAATCCTCTCTGAACCCAAGGTCCATAAGTTTAATACCTATGCTTTCATCTATGCACTTTGTTTCAGTTCTTATGTTTAGGTCTTTGATCTATTTTGAGTTAATTTTAGTACATGGTTACAGCAGTCGCTTCATTCTTTTGCATGTGGCTTTCCAATTTTTTCAGCACCGTTTATTGTAGAGGCTTTCTTTACTCTATTGTATGTTTTTGCTCCTTTGTCCAAAATTTTCTGTATATATATGGGGTATTTCTGGGTTCTCAATTCTATTCCATTGGTCTCTGTGTGTGTTTTTCTGCTAATACCATGCAGTTTAGATTATTGTCTCTTTTTAGTATAAATTGAAGTCAGGGATGTGTGATACCCTTAGATTTGTTCTTTATTCTTAGCATTGCTTTGGCTATTAGGGGTCTTTTGTGATTCCATAAAAATCTGTTGACTTTTTTGTTCTATTTCTTTAAAAATACCATTGGGATTTTGACGGAGATTGCATTAAATCTGCCTATTGCTTTGGGTAATATAGTCATTTCAACTTTATTGATTCTTCCAATCCATGAGCACAGAATATCTTTTTCTATTTCTTTTAGTCTTCTTCTTTTAATAATGTCTTCTTCTTTTAATAATGTCTGGCATTTCTTTAAGTCTGTGTTACTTCTTTTATTTTTAAGATTTTATTGGGGAACTGGGGAAGGGAACAGCATTGGGAAACTGGGGAAGGGAACATTGTGTTTTTCCAGGCTCCATAACCTCCAAGTCAAGTTGTTTTTCTTCAGTCTTAGTTGTGGATAGAGCAGCTCAGCTCCAAGTCTAGTCACCGTTTCTCAATCTAGTTGTGGAGGGACGCAGCCCACCATCCCACACAGGAGTCTAACTGGCAAACTTATTGTTAAGAGCTCTCACTCCTATCAACTGAGCCACCTGGCCATCCCTGTGTTGCATTTCTCAGTGTACAGGTCCTTCACATCCTTTAAGTTTATTCCTAGGTATTTCCTTTTTGTTGCAATTGCAAAATAAATTGTTTTGTTTTGTTTTCATTTATTTTTCTGAAATTGCAATGTTAGTATACAGAATTACCTTACCACCCAGCAATTCCTCTCTGATTATCTACCAAAAAAATCTGAAAAGATTTATCCATAAAGATATATGTACCCCTATGTTTATTTGCAGTATTATTCATGGTGGCCAAGACATGGAAAAAACCAAAGTGTCCTTCAACAAATGATCAGATAAAGAAGTTGTGATACATATTCACAATGGAATATTACTCAACCATAAGAAAAGATGAAATACTGCTATTTGTGACAACATGGATAGATCTTGAGATTATCATGCCAAGAGAAATAAGTCCAATAGAACCAGTCAAGAACCATATGAATTAACTTATACGTAGG
Source organism: Aselliscus stoliczkanus (assembly GCA_033961575.1). Taxonomy (NCBI): domain Eukaryota; kingdom Metazoa; phylum Chordata; class Mammalia; order Chiroptera; family Hipposideridae; genus Aselliscus; species Aselliscus stoliczkanus. The sequence goes on from CM066737.1 coordinate 56,109,853, forward strand.
ATATAAAATTGAAAGCAATAAACAAACAATACAAACAAACAAAAAAATCATAGATACAGACAATATTTGAGTGGTTACCAGAGGGTAAGAAAAGGGAAAAGGGAATCAAATATATGGTGATGGAAGGAGAACTGACTCTGAGTGGTGAAAATACAATATGGTATATGATGATGTATTACAGAAATGTACTCTTGAAACCTATGTAATTTTGATAACCAATGTCACCCCAATAAATTTAATGAAACTTTTTTAAGAACTAAACATGCAGCTATCAAATAACCCAGCAATTGCACTCTTGGAAAATTTATCCCAGAGATTTAAGGCTATGTTCACACAAAAACCTGTATTTGAATGTGCACAGAAGCTGTATTTATTTGCTCAGGCTGCCATAACAAAATACCACAGACTAGGTGGCTTAAACAACAAGCATTTATATTTTCACAGTTCTTGGGGACAGAAGTCTAATATCAAGGTGTTGACAGGGTTGGTTTCCTCTGAGGCTTCTCCCCATGGCTTACAATGGCTGCCCTTTTGGTGCCTCTTCACATGGTCATCCCACATCCTTCTATGCACATGTGCCCAAGGTGTCTGCCTTTTCTTACAAGGTCACCATGCATATTGGATTAGAGCCCCACCCTAACAGCCTCATTTTGACATAATTACTGACCATGCATATTGGATTAGAGCTCCACCCTAACAGACTCATTTTGACATAATTACTTACTAAGTATATTATCTCCAAATACACTTACATTTTGAGTTACTCAGAGTTGAGACTTCAATGCATGAAGTTTTGGGGAATATGATCCAGCCCACAACAGCAGCTTTATTTGTAATAACCATAAATTGGAAACAACCCAAATGTCCTTCAACAGGGGAATGGTTAAACAAGCTGTAGTACATTCCTACCATGGAATGCTACGCAGCAATAATAAGGAACACATTGTTGATACACACAGCAACCAGGATGAATTTCCAGGGAATTATGCTCAATGAAAAAGTCAATTCCAAAAGGTTATACACTGTATGAATCCCATTATATATAATATGCTTGAAATGAAAAAAAATGTAGAGATAGGGAAGAAATTTGTAGTTTTGAGGGGTCAGTGACAAGGGGTTGTGTGGCTATAAAAGGGACACACATCTCCATAGGAAGATGAGAGTGACTATGAAAAGCCAACAACTTTAGGGATCCTGGTGGTAATGAAACTGCTCTGTATCTTGACAAAATCAATGTCAAGAATCTGGCTGTAAGATTACACTAAAATTTCTCAAGACGTTACCACTGGACTAAACTAGGTAAGGGGAACTATCTGTGTGTTATTTCTTACAACCGCACCTGAATCTACAATTAACTCAAAATACAAACTACAAAAATCACCCGATTATGAAATAAGCTGTCATAAAAATAAAGATAAAGGGCCGGCCAAGTGGCGCAGTGGTTAAGAGCTGGCTTGGGACACTGGTGGCCCCGGTTCGGATCCCACATATGAGGGCCAGTGACACTGCCCTCCACAGCTAACAACAGCTCCACCTGGAGTTCGGCTGTGTGAGCCCCGGCTATGGTGTAGGCTGCAGCCCCTGCTGCAGTGGGCTGCCGTCGGCTGCAGTGAGTGGATGGCAGCCAGCATGAGTGGCTGGTAGCCAGCGTGAGCTGCCAATCGCCAGGGTGAGCAACCATCCAGAGGCCGGCGACCAATCTGCCTCATCCAGGAAGAACGTAATGACGATACCAACATGGGCCACTGAGGCAACGTCCTCCACAACTAGACTAAAGAACTAAAAGATAGCAACTTGTCTGTTCCCCTTCCCCAATTTCCCAATGCTGTTCCCTTCCCCCAATTCCCCAATAAAAATCTTTAAAAAAATAAAAATAAAGATAAAAACTATAGTTCTCTAGAAAATGTATTTCTTCCGTGAATGAATGAATGAATGAATGGTTTAACTATACAGCCTGATCTCCTAACCACTAACCATATTGTTTACCCAGATGTGACCCTCTGCCTGGACATGTATCACTCTACTCTAAAGAGGATGGTGATGCAAAAAAGCCATGTGAGAGCTATAAGATGGTAAAGGAGAGAAAGGATAAGAAAATGAGTGAACAGATATTACAAATGGTTACGGGAAACTACCTTTGGCACTGCTGTGAGAAGCTAGGGCAGGAGCAGAAGAAAGACAGTTAACTGGGCAACATATGCATAGAAATAAGGGCCTATTAGGGAAGCACCCTGGGAGTAAGATACTAAGGAAGCTTTACCCAGCTGGAGTTTGGATGGCTGTACAGAGAGCAGGTTTGATCTTGCACTAAGAGATGGAGCAAAAGGGAGCTTGCTTCATCAGAGTCGATGGCAGCTAAGAGCAAAACAGCTGTAAGCTTGGCCTGGGATAAAAGTAAGGGAGAAGTTACCAGGGGAGGTCTGGGAGAGCTGTATGGCTGAGCCAACTTAACTATGCTCACTAGTGAGTTTGAGTGACATCAGAATTGTTTAAGTAGTGAGATCTATGTATATGCCCTGCAACTGATTGATATGATGTAAAGTACACTTTGAAAACACTATAAGCTGCAGTACAGTAATATTGTGCTTTAACTGACTAAATGACCACAGGCCTTCCTGAGGAATGTGGCGGAAAAAGAAGGGTTCCTAGGAAAAGTAACAGGAGAAGTTGAGTTTGAAGAGCAGCCTCTTTGGAAACCAACTCGCTTCACTAGGTTCTTCCCTCAGTAGTAGCAGGTCATTAGTGTCATCAGATGCTCAATTTCTTTTCAAGGTTGTCTTCTGTTTGGTTTATAATCCCCCTCTCCCCATAATTGCTTTATTTTACGAAGTATGTTTTCAATACGTTAAATTTCCTTAAACAGAGATAAGCCTGTACTTCCAGTCGAGAGATGGGTTTTTTGTTTTTTGGGTTTTTTTGAGGGCAGTGTCACTGGCCCTCATATGTGGTACCCGAACCAGGGCTGCTAGCTTCTCAAGCCAGAGCTTAACCACCGCACCACTCGGCTGGCCCCAAGAGATGGGTTTTAATTCAATATTCATTACTTTTCTTTCAATTGAATAGATGGAGTAGGACCTCCACATTCTGATTTTGAGATCTTTAAAATGAAAGTTTCCTTCCCTACAAGCTAAATGGGACATTGATTTCAAAATTGTAACATGGGGGGCCAGCCAAGTGGCGCATTGGTTAAGAGCTGGTTTTGGGAGGCCAGCGGCCCCGGTTCGGATCCCATGTATGAGGGCCAGTGACACTGCCCTCCACAGCTAACAACAGCTCCACCTGGAGCTGGGCTGTGCGAGCCCCGGCTGTGGTGTAGGCTGCAGCCTCTGCTGCAGTGGGCTGCCATAGGCTACAGTGAGTGGCCAGCAGCCAGCGTGAGCTGCCAATAGCCACGGTGAGCGACCATCCAGAGGCTGGCAACCGATCTGCCTCATCTGGGAAGAGCGCAATGATGATACCAACATGGGCCAGTGAAGCAAAATCCTCCACAACTAGACTGAAGAACAAAAAGACAGAAACCTATCTGTTCCCCTTCCCTGATTCCCCAACGCTGTTCCCCTCCCCTCAATTCCCCAATAAAATCTTTAAAAAAAAATTGCAACATGGATATTTTCCCCTGGAAAACAATGGCCTCAAATCAAGTACATTTTGATGTAAGAAGACCTTAAGAAATGTATAATTCTATGGGCCGGCCGAGTGGCGCTGTGGTTAAGCTCTGGCTTGGGAAGCCAGCGGCCCCGGTTCGGTCCCACATATAAGGGCCAGTGACACTGCCCTCAAAAAAAAAAAAAAAAGAAATGTATAATTCTCAATTCCATAAGAAAGGCTATCTTCAAATGGTTAATGCCTGCTTATTGAAGGAACTTTGGGTTTGGATTTAATACCTTTAATGCCAGACCACAAGCAGCGCCAAAATATAAGTGAGGATGGCCACTGCTGCAACTGGCCATCTTGAAGAGTCTGAAACTCTCATCCTTGAAGGAACTCAACATCCATTTCTGTTCACCCTGATCCTGAACCTTTGAACATTACAAACAGCCAAAAGATATGAAAAAATGCTCAACCTTACTAGCTATAAGGGAAATGCAAATCAAAACCACCATAAGGTATCACCTCACACCTGTTAGAATGGCTATTAACCAGGAGACAAGCAATAACAAATGCTAGAGAGGCTGTGAAGAAAAGGGAATGCTCCTGCCCTGCTGGTGGGAATGTAAACTATTGAAAATAGTATAGAGTTTCCTCAAAAATGTTTTGAAAATGGGAAAATGTGTCATGATTTTGAGGTTCTTGAACATTTCACATTCATCCTCTCTTAAAATTTTTTAAAAATTTGATTCCTTCCTTCCAAACAAATACTTTGAATTATTATTTTAAAAAATCTCAGATTTGAGTGGGACCTTAGTAGTTATCCAGATTATCTGATACAGAAATCACTTGCACAATTTCCCTAACATACTATTATTCATTATTAATGTCACAACCGATAGGAAACTCACTGCCTACCACAAAAAGTGCTATCTATACAGAAGCAGATATACTACTTTAAAAACTTTTCTGTATTTTTCCCTGAAATCTGCCTCCCTCCAATTTCCATTTCTGTTTCATATTTTTCCCAGATCCTCATTCCCAAGGAAGTATGCAAGCATTTTTTTTGGTGGGCTTTCAGTATATTAAAATAAATCATTCTTTCTCCAGGTGAACTTGAAAGTAAGACCAATGGCTGATACCTCTCTCTTTCATCCTTAGAGGTAGATAACTGCTATCATTTTCTGTAGTAACATCATACCAACTATTGGCACAATTGAACAAATCAACAATATATAATGACTATAATAGGAAATAACAAGACTTTGCCTTGGATTTACATAAAACCTTTTCTCAAAACAGCAGGTAATAATAACAAGGCTGGAGTCCGTGCCTCTTATGTCTTAGAAGCAAGGAGTTTCTTGCGAACACCTTGTCTTTATTTTAACTTATGTCATTTGGATGGGCAATTTCCAAATTTGTGCTTTTTATTATCCATCGCATTATGACAAATGGGGGGGGTAGGATTTCTCAGAGTACCATCCAGGTGTAAAGAATTAACACTCCTTTGGATTTGCCAGAAATTTACATGCAAAATCCTCATTAATGCTTATGTGAGTTCTGGAACAATGCAAATCTCCCATATCAATGAAAAAAACACGCTATCTGTAGGACTTGGATTGAAATATTCTATTAACTCTCTGACATTCCTAACTAATTGATTTTTTTTTAATCACTGCCCTGTTCCAACTACTGCCCCCACAATGAAAAAAAAAATGCATTTTTCATTATGAAAATGAATGCAGTTCTCTTTCTCCTTGACAAAGCTCAGAACTGTAAGTGTGACATGACCCTTTAAAACCTTCTTTTGCAGCCAAATCTTCTGCTCTCTCTGGTTCCCATGTGATGGCAAGGGCTTCTGGCCCCTGGGGCACTAAGCACTCATAAAAATTCCCTTTTTAGTAATTATTGTTATTATTTCCCATTTGGTACGTGGCAATATTGTACATCTAAGCTAAAAGGCCACATCCTGTGTCCTCCTCCCACCAGCTCACACAAAGATGCTGACACAACTTCAAAATATAAACCTCTGTCCTTGGTTGTTTTGAGAGGTGGTGGGGTGGGGGGGACTAGGGGAATTTTACTACATTGTCCCTTTGGGGGAATATATATGGCAGTGGATAATGGGCGCAAAGTGGGAGCCAGAATCAGGAGAGCTGAGGTAAGTCTAAAGACAGAAGAAAGGGAATTTTCACGAGGGTGAAGCAGTCCTGAGGAAAGACCTGGGACCCAGTGCCCAAGGTGGAAGTGCTGTGAGCATTCCAGAATTGGAGTGAGGATGGGAAGCCAGAAACAAAAATTGAAAGCAATACAGGAAGTCATAAGCAATCAAGCAGAATGGAATCAGGGCTCAAAGACAATATAAGGCACAGAGTGTTCAGGAAGTCAGAAGTCTAGTAGGGGGCAGGATGAGTGGCACGGTGGTTAAGAGCTGGCTTGGGATACCAGTGGCCCCGGTTCGGATCTCACATATGAGGGTCAGTGACACTGCCCTCTAAAATAAAAAAAATAGAAATCCCCATCCCAAATACCTTTCCTACCTGTCCCCTGATACTTGAAAAAAATAAAATAAAAGAAGAAGTCTAGTAGGTAGATTAGCACCAGGATGTCATAAACATCAGGAGAAGAGCAAGGTGAAAAAATGAAAATTCAGGCCAATAGTTTGACTCCAGGAGGACTCCAGGAAGAGAACAAGGTAGGAGTATGGCAACAGCCATGAAAAGAACCTGGAAAACTTATATATATATATATATATATATATATATATATATATATATATATATATATATATATACCACAAGGTCAGACAATTAAGTTTGTGAACGCATCCTAGAAAAAGTGCTACATACCCTATTGCTGATTATTACTATGGTTACCTTTGAAGTACTCCCTTTGGGAAACTATGCACTGATGCCAGTGCCTGGTCCACCCTTCAAATCAATTTTGGAACTCTTTTTCTGGAATGGCCATCAGAGCTGTCATCATATTACCCTCAATGTCCTGAATGTCATCATGTCTTCCTTTCAATATTTCCTTTATCTTTGGGTAAGGAAAGAAGTCTTTGGGGTCCAGATCAGGTGAATATAGAGGGTGTTCCAACACAGTTCCTTGTTACTGGCTAAAATCTCCCTCATAGACAGTGCTGTGTGAGCGGGTGCATTGTTGTGATGCAAGAGCCATGAATTGTTGGTGAAAAATTCAGGTTGACTTTTTCCTGCAGCCTTTTCAGCACTTCCAAATAGTAAACTTGGTTAACTCTTTGTCCAGTTGTACAAATTCATAATGAATAAACACTCTGATAGCAAAAAATAATGTTAGCAACATTATTGCAAAAAGTTCATGAACTTAATTGTCAGACATCATATGCAAAAGGTTTATATGATTCTTGTGACAGCAGAAACCAACTCTTGTATAGCCAACTCTAGCTGAGCACATCACTGAGAATTTATGACTGAGACAAGTACCAACGTCTAGCTAGCAAACAGATCTTAGCTTCAATATAAACAGATGCATTGAAAAAATCCAAAGAAAATTGAATCAGTAATCAACAAGCTTCCAACAAACAAAAGTCCTGAACCAGATGGCTTCACAGGTGAATTTTACAAAACATTCAAAAAAGAACTAATACCTATTCTCCTCAAACTATTCCAAAATTTACAGAAGTAGGGAAGGCTCCCAACCCCTTTCTATGAAGCCACTATCATCCTGATTCCAAAGTCAGACAAAAAAAGAAAACTACAGGCCAATATCCCTAATGAACATTGATGCAAAAATCCTCAACAAAATACTAGCAAAGTGAATTCAGAATCATAGTACAAAGATCATACACCACGATCAAGAGGGATTCATTCCTGGTATGCAACATTGTTTCAATATCCACAAATCAATTAACATAATACATCACATTAACAAAATGAAAAATAAAAATCATATGATCATATCAATAGATGCAAAAAAAGCATTTGACAAAATCCAGCAGCTATTTATGATAAAAACTCTTAGCAAAGTTGGAATAGTGTCATCATATCTCAACATAATAAAGGCCATATATGATAAGCGCACAGCAAACATTTTACTCAATGGGGAAAGGCTAAAATCTTTCCCCTTAAGATCAGGAACAAGACAAGTCTGCCCACTTTCAACACTTCTATTTAATGTAGATCTGAAAGTTCTAGCCACAGCAATCAGACAAGAAAATGAAATAAAAGGCATCCAAATTGGAAAGGAGGAAGTAAAATTTCATTATATGCAGCTGACATCATACTATATATAGAGAATCCCAAAGACTCCACCAAAAAACTGTTAGAACTGATAAACGAATTTGGTAGGATAGCAGGATACAAAATAAATATTCAGAAATCAGTTGCACTTATACACACCAATAATAAACTATCAGAAGAAATCAGGAAATCAATGCCTTTTACAATTGCTTACAAAATAATAAAATATCTATAGGAATACATTTAACTAAAGAAGTAAAAGATCTGTACTCAGAAAATTATGAGACACTAAAGAGAGAAATCAAAGAATATACAAATAAATGGAAATACATACCATGTTCATGGATAGGAAGAATTAATATAGTTAAAATGTCAATACTACCTAAGGCAATATATAGATTCAATGCAATTCTAATCAAACTACCAAGAATATTTTTCTCAGAAATAGAACATAGAATCCTAAAATTTAAATGGAACCACAAAAGACCCCGAATAGCCACGGCAATCTTGAGAAATAAGGACAAAGTGGGACGCATCACACTACCTGACATCAAAACATACTACAAGGCTACAGTAATCAAAACAGTATGGTACTGGCATAAAAACAGACACACAGACCAATTGAACAGAATAGAGAGCCCAGGAATAAACCCATCCATATATGGTCATTTAATCTATGACAATGGAAGCAAGAATATACACTGGAGTAAAGATAGTCTATTTAATAAATGGTGCTGGGAAAATTGGACTGATACATGCAAAAAAAATGAAAATGGACCACCTACTTACACCATATATGAGAACAAACTCAAAATGGATTAAAGACTTAAATGTAAGACCTGAAACCATAAAACTCCTGGAAGAAAACATAGGGAGTAAATTTTCAGACATTACCCTGAGCAATATTTTTACTGATATATCCCCTCAGGCAAGGGAAATTTAAAAAAAAAAAAAAAAGAACGTATGGGATTACATCAAACTTAAAGGTTTTGGGGCCGGCCGAGGGGCGCATTGGTTACGAGCTGGTTTGGGGATGCCAGCGACCCCGGTTCGGATCCCACGTATGAGGGCCAGTGACACTGCCCTCCACAGCTAACAACAGGTCCACCTGGAGCTGGGCTATGCGAGCCCGGGCAATGGTGTGGGCTGCAGCCCTTGCTGCAATGGGCTGCCATAGGCTACAGTGAGTGGCTGGCAGCCAGCGTGAGTGGCTGGCAGCCAGAGTGAGCTGCCAATATCTGCGGTGAGCGACATCTAGAGGCCAGCGACTGATCTGACTCATCCAGGAAGAGCGCAATGAGGATACCAACATGGTCCAGTGAAGCAACATCCTCCGCAACTAGACTGAAGAACAAAAGACAGCAACTTGTCTGTTCCCCTTCCCCGATTCCCCAACGCTGTTCCCCTCCCCCAAGTCCCCAATTAAAAAAAAAAAAGATTTTTCACAGCAAAGGAAATCATCAATAAAACAAAAAGGCAGCCTACTGAATGGGAGAAGATATTTGCCAACAATATATCTGATAAGGGGTTGATATCCAAAATTTATAAATCACTTGTGAAAGTCAACACCAAAAAAACCAAACAACCCAATTAAAAAATGGGCAGAGGATATGAAGAGACATTTCTCTAAAGAAGTCATACAGATGGACAACAGGCATATGAAAAATTGTTCAACCTCACTAATCATTAGAGAAATGCAAATAAAACCCATAATGAGATACCACCTCACTCAGGTCAGAATGGCTATCATCAATAAATAAACAAACAACAAGTGCTGGCAAGGTTGTGGAGAAAAGGGAACCCTGGTGCAATGTTGTAGGACTGCAGATTGGTGCAGCCATTATGGAAATCAGTATGGAGGTATCTCAAAACACTGGAAATGGAACTACCCTATGAACCAGCAATTTCATTCTTGGGTATCTATCTACCCAGAAGAATCCAAGACACTAATTCGAAAAAATATATGCATCCCTATATTTATTGCAGCACTATTTACAATAGCCAAGACTTGGAAACAACCACAATGCCTATTGGTAGACGACTGGATTAAGAAACTGTGGTTCATTTATACAATGGAGTATTACTCCGCTATTAGGAAGAATGAAATTGTACCATTTGCAACGATATGGATGGACCTAGAGACTATTATGTTAAGTGAAATAAGTCAGTCGGAGAAAGACAAATACCATATGATCTCACTTATATTGGAATCTGAAAACCTGAATGAACGAGCAAAGTAAACAGAAACAGACTCATAGACATAGAGGAAAAACAGGGTTGCTAGTTGGGAGGGTATTGGGGATGAGGGAGAAGGGGAAGGGATTAGACAGCATAAATAGGTAACTACAGTATTGCCACAGGGATATGAAAGACAGTTCAGGGAATATAATTAATAATGTTGTAAATATTTTGTGGGGTGTCAGATAGTCACATGTCTTGTTAGGGAGACTGCTTCATGGATGGAGTACAGGCTTGATCACTGCACTGTACACCTGAAACTGATGTTGTATAATATTGTATGCCAACTGTATTTGAATATATAAATAGTCACAGGATGTAGAGTATACTGTGGAATGGAGTCAAAGGAATTGTAATAGATATGTATGATATCGGTAGGGACTGGGGTGGCAAAATGTGGGAAGGGTGTTGTCACTTTGAGGGGTAAAAAGTATAACTATTGCACTGTGTTGTACACCTGAAACTAATTTTTTTAAGGTTTTATTGGAGAATTGGTGGAGGGGAACAGCATTGGGGAATCGGTGTAGGGGAACAGATAAGTTGCTCTCCTTTTGTTCTTCAGTCTAGTTGCGGAGGATGTTGCTTCACTGGCCCATGTTGGTATCGTCATTGCGCTCTTCCCAGATGAGGCAGATCAGTCGCCGGCCTCTGGATGTCGTTCACCGCGGCTATTGGCAGTTCACAGTGGCTGCCAGCCACTCACTGTAGCCTATGGCAGCCCACTGCAGCAGGGGCTGCAGCCTACACCGTCGCTGGGGCTCGCGCTGCCCAGCTCCAGGTGGACCTGTTGTTAGCTGTAGAGGGCAGTGTCACTGGCCCTCATATGTGGGATCCGAACCGGGTCCAATGGCATCCCAAGCCAGCTCTTAACCCATGCGCCACTCAGCTGGCCCTGAAATTAATTTTTTTAAATGTTTATTTCACAATAAAGGAATTAAAGAAAAACAAAAACAAAGAAAAAACATCCAAGGAGACAGATAATGCTGTCGTATGAAAGGCAAATGTCATATGCTATTATTTTGGATTCTCCTGGGGGCAAGATGACCTTAAGTTAAGCTATCTTTAGCCCAAGAAATTTACAGATCTCTGAAGTGGCTACTAGTCATACAGTAAAGAATCCATGTTGCTCTGAAGTAATGTTGGGCAACCAAAAGTAGATGTGGATGTTTGCAATTCAAAACATGTGGATTAAATTTTGGGGAAATAGGCATTTGGAATCCTACTAGGCATGGGATTTTCACAAAGGCATAAAACCCTACATTTCTTATACTCAAAACTGAGATGTCAAGGGGTCGGCCAAGTGGCACGGTGGTTAAGAGCTGGCTTGGGACGCCAGCGGCCCCGGTTCGGATCCCACATATGAGGGCCAGTGACACTGCCCTTATAAAAAAAAAAACCCCAAAAAAAACTGGTATGTCAAAAGCATCACAAGAGCTTCTGAATAATGTGACTTTTAAATAACACCCTGAGCATTTAAAAGCAAAACAGTACAATATAGATAACACAAATCCATATGGTAATCTACTGCCTATGCTGTGCAGCCAAAAAATTAATCTTTCTTCCTCTCTAGAAAATGCTCTTGATGTCATTAGCAGATAATACGTTTCAAAAACAGTGATTTTACATGGTTGACAAATTCCAACTGGATAGCAAGCAATTGTATATCAAAGTTTCTAAAATGGAATTAAAGGTTAAAAAAATGATAGGAGGGCCGCCCGAGTGGCGTGGTGGTTGAATGCTGGCTTGGAAGGCCAGCGGCCCCAGTTCGGGATTATATATATATATATATAAATTGATAGGAGTTCTTCTCTTGTCAGAGCAGATATTTAGACTAGCTTTCCCCAGAAGCTTCCTCAATACATTATCCATGATAGAAAAATGGAATTTTACCTCATCTGTTATGCCAGTCTGGTTCAAAGGGATTTTAGGAGACAGCAAAAACCTAAAGTCCCTATTCTTCATGGTTTAAGTTATTTTCCTAACAGCATCTACAATTCTTAGATTTTGGCATTTGAAATAGGAATGTTACATCATATTATTTTCTGGGTCTTTAGTTTTTGCAAGACACCCCACCACAGACTTACTAAATGGTCAGACTTACCGACTAAATGGTAAGTGTTCATGGGATCCCTAAAGATGATGGATCTCCAGGAAAAGACTAAATTAGGTTGAGACCTAACTACCCCTGGAGCTATTTCTTACACTTTGAATTTTGTAAGATCTATGGAAAAAAAATGTTCCTCTTAGAAATTAATATTTAAAAGAACAACCCCATTCGAGGATTAGAAGTCTGAAAGGAGGGGGTGTAGGACTCTTACTTGAAACAATCAGAAAATACCATTGAAGCCAATGGTTCCCAAGTGCTTGTTTGTGAACTCATGCCAGTCCATGATGATTTTATTTGACTGTGGTGAAATGAGAAAAACATAGGCAATGTGTGGTTTTCATAACGCTAAAATCATTTAATATTCTTGTTGTAAAATTATATCCCATTTTATTCTTTTTAAATATTGATTCTTTTATAAAATGATAATGTAAGCAGATGGTAAGTATTCTGTTTTTGTTTTTTTTATGTCCTTATTTGGCAAGATAAAATGTTGGCAGTCCTATAGCAGATACTCTATTTGCCGGGGTGAGAGAGATTTTATTAATTTCTGAAATCAAATTTTTTTAGCACTGTGCTAGCTGATTTTTCAGATTTACAAAATACTGAATGAATCGAGGTCCAGGATGCACATCACACTCTCCTTCCTCTGAGCTCTCATATTATGTTACCTTGACCAACATCATGGGACTGACAGCCTTTGCTCTTCCTTTATCTTTTGTTAACGCAAAGTGAAAGGCATAATGAGCACTCTCCTTAGCTTTTCCAGTATGGCTCTGTATCTGATCTTACCCATGTACTGCCCATGAATGCAACTCAAAGCTCCCCACCATAGAAGTGACATCTATATCTATCCAGTGTGAAGGAAAAATGGCTGTCTGTGAACCCAGCCAAACTACTCTGCAAGGCCACTCATTCATTCCACTGTTGGGCAGCCCAGGTGGTTAGAAAGTGTTTCTTTATATTAAGCTCAAATATTCCACCTTGTAATTTTCATCTATTGGTTTTAGCTCTGTACACTGGGCAACATAGATTAAGGCTAATCCTTCCCTTCAATCAGAGGACAGCAAGTATATCCACCTCCCTCAAAGTATTTTTTCAGCCAGCTGCTATCCTTGCTTCCTAGCACACAATTTTTAGGCTTCTCTGAATTCTGAAATTAGCTTTATTCAAGGAAGACTTCTCGAAACCCTTTTCATGCCTCGATCTGAACCCAGATGGGGTCTGGCCAATTCCTAATCATCCACTGCCTCTTTTGATAGAGACATTTGCTTGCATTTTTCCTTGATTATAAATATATTTCTGAACATATAAGCTATATTGGGGTCATAATAGACATACACCTGGAATTATTATAATGATCCATTCATTTGTTCATTATTTCAGGAAGCACTATTGATTTCCTGTATGCATGGCACTATGGGCACAGAAGGTGTGTATTAGTCAGTTCTCCAGTGAAACAGAACCAATAGGATATAAATGGAGTTTTATTATGAAGAATTGGCTCACACAATTATGGAGGCTGGGAAGTCTCATGATCTGCCGTCTGCAAGCTGGAGACCCAGAAAAGTCAGTGGTGTAATTCAGTCAAGTCTGAAGGCCTGAGATCCAGGAGAGCTAAACATTTAAGTCCTAGTTTAAGGGCAGGAGACAATAAGATGAGATGTCCCTTGGGGTGGCCTGTTAACTCAGTTGGTTAGAGCACAGAGCTCCTAACACCAAGGTTGCTGGTTTGATCTCCACCTGAGCCACTGTGTTGGCCCTCCACAACTAGATTGAAACAACTAATTGACTTGGAGATGACGGGTCCTGGAAAAAATGCCCTCTAAAACTAGATTGAAACAACTACATGACTTGAAGCTGATGGGTCCTGGAAAAACACAATGTTCCCAAATAAAAAACTAAAACTAAAACTAAAAAAAATAAATTAAAAATAAACTAAAAAAAGCTATAAATGTCTAACCACTATACTGTACATCTAAAATTAATATAATAATAATAATAATAATAGTAATAATAATAATAAAGATGAGATGTCCCAGCTCAAGCAATGAGGTAGAAAAATGAGGCGAATTCCTCTTTTCTGTTCTATTTGTTATATGCAGGCCTTCAATGAAGGATGATGCCTATCCACATTGAGGAGGACTATCTATCTTAATGAGCCCACCAGTTCAAATGATAATCTCATTGGAAACCCTCTCACAGACATACCCAAAAATAATGTTTAACCAGATATCTGAATATCCTCTGATCCAGTCAAGTTGACACATGAAATTAACTATCACAAGAGGCATGTAAATATTGAAAACATACTTCTTGCCCTCAAAATGCTTTAAAACTGGGCCAGCTGAGTGGCGCATTGGTTAAGAGCTGGCTTGGGATGCCAGCATCCCAGGTTCGGATCCCACATATGAGGGCCAGTGAAACTGCCCTCAGCAGCTAAGAGGGTAAGCAATAGCTCCACCTGGAGCTGGGCTGCTGGAAGTCCCCTGGACGGTATAGCTGCAGCCCCTGCTGCAGTGGGCTGCCATAGGCTACAGTGAGTGGCTGGCAGCCGGTGTGAGCTGCCAAGAGCCACTGTGAGCGGCCGTCCAGAGGCCGGCAACCGATCTGCCTCACCTGAGAAGAGCGCAATGACGATACCAACATGGGCCAGTGAAGCAATGTCCTCCACAACTAGACTGAAGAACAAAAGGACAGCAACTTGCCTGTTCCCCTTCCGTGGTTCCCCCATGCTGTACCCCTCCCCCATTTCCCCAATAAAATCTTTTTTTAAAAAAGCTTTAAAACTAATTCAGAAATGAGAAACATCCAAAAATGTAATAACAAGATAGCTAACATTTATATAACACTAATGGCCAAGTACATGCTAAATGCTATACATACTTAAATTTTAATCCTCACAACCCTATGAGGGTGGTCCTATTATTATCATCTCCATTTTGAATATAAGGAAACTGAGGCATGAACAGGTTAGGTAAATTGCTCCATGTCACACTGCTATTACATGGCAGAGATAACACCAAATCCTGACAGTCTGACTCTACAGCTCAAGACATTAACTACTGTGCTATAAAGCAGAATATATGCATTTAAAACATATTATTCAAGTTAGAACTGTACGTAAATGCAAAGGAATACAAATAAAGGTAGAATAATATTAAGAGATGTGGGGGGCTATGAGTGGGGGGAGGGTTGTGGTTGTGTTTGCAGAGGTAGCTGGTCGGAGAAGTCTTCTTAGAATTAATGAGTATTAAGCCAGACCTTGAATGAAAAGGAACACAGTTGATTGTCAGACTTGCTATTCCTAACCTCAGTGATTTTAATGCAGAAAAGACATTAATGATATTTAAAACAATTATCCCATGATAAGGTTGTCTGGTTCTTGGCTTCACAGATAAATCTGAAGCAGTGCTGGCACATGCATTCTGCAGGAAGACATAATTAAAAGGAAGTAAAGGCTGATTTACAAGGGTTTATGAAATGGACCATAAACTTCAGAAATTGGCCATAGCTGTTGGAGATGTAGTTAATCTTGTAGGATTGAAGAACGAGTTAGCTATTCAGAAGAAATCACTGATAGAGAAATCAATGCATCTTGGAAAAGATCCTGGGGTGAGAACAGTGGGAAAGTTGGAGAGGGGGAGAGGTTGGGTATAAAGTAAGTTTCTTACAATAATAGCGAATGCACTGGGAATTTTTCACCCCCAAATGTTATGTGCAAATAGCAATAAAATTGCTAGGGTTTTAACTCCCTTCAAAAAAGATGATTCACTTAAAGTTGATAAAGCTCATCTAGTTTTATCATCATTTTGATGCCCTTTATCCCAGTTTATATTTTTTAATCATTAACTGGCATTACCCTTACTTTCTATCTTCTATTTGCAAATTTCTAGACTACATATGGAAATCTTTTTTAATGAAAACAAAACGGGAATGACTGCTATCTTGAAACTACAGTACCATTTGCTTTCAGAACCATGATCGTTCTGTAAGTAGTTTATACAAATAATCCAACAATTGCTTTTCATCAGACCACGGTTTTGATCTTGGAGCTTTTCACTTCTTTTCATCCAGCTTAGGCTAAAATTAACTATGAAAACTAAAATCACAATCACTTTTTGAAGCTATTCACGGTATGTTCTTTTACCTATTATTAGCACATGAAAAAAATAACTGATTCAGCAAAGAATTCCTTTTAAAAAAACCATTAGGTTTTTAGTCTCTTCAGGGCTAATTTATGCATTGAAGATATTTAAGGGAGGTGAGCATTCAGAACCTAGCACAGCATGGCTATGTTTCTACAACAACAAAAATTCCAATAAAAGTGAAATTTTGTTATTATCCAGGGTGTTTCAAATAACCAGATTGCTTATAGCCTTTAGCAGAACATCTTGGCTTTAGTTTCTACTGTTACCTGAGTTTTTCCTATTCATCCTTATTCACTGGGTATTTTCTTTAGCCATGTCCTGTAAATAGCACTGAATCAGAAACATGTAACCAGAATGTTTAAAGTCCAACAAGGTTCCCATTACTGTGCAAGCTTCAGAGCAATACAACCAAACATGCAAGGAACAAACTTTTATTGAGCACCTATTATATCCCAAGTCCTGTGCTGAGTACTGAGGATAGGAAAAGGAATCAAAACATGATCCACTTTTTCAAAGTATGTTCAAACCAGTGAAGAGACAGACAAGTAAAGGAGCAACCAGTGACCGTCTCTTGTGAAGCCAATCACATGACTCTATTACAGAAGAACACCAAAGTGTACAACCCTAATAGTATTCAACCCCTATCCCAGTCTGCTTTGACCTAAAAACATCTGCACCTGCACTACCTGAACACCCTCCACAAAAAGAGGAAATCCCCATGGGGAAAGAATGCTCCAGTTTAGCCACATGCATGGGGTAAGCCAGCTAAGCAATCTTGTAAAAGGTAGGGTAGAGAATAGAGATTCAAAAGCAGACTTAGAACGCCCAGGATATCACATTTATGCTGCATATGATCAAGATAAAATTGTGTAAGTCATATCAGACTCCTCAAAATGGTTACCAGAGTTGATGGATCCAAATGTTAGAAATTCTCCTACACAGACATTATGTTCAACAGATGGTGTTTTTCAATCTATATTTCAATTAGAAGTTAACTATACTCCATGAACCTAACCATGAACTTAAGAACTTTGGCTTTTAAAATTTTCTTTTATCAGCATCTGGAACCAGGCTTGCTAGATTCGGGGTTCTGTTGATCTCCGGTCTAAGAAAAGTGCTGCCACCTGCTGATAAGAATGAAAAATGCATCCCTTCCCCAACCAACACAAATAACAACAGATAAAATCGCCCAAACAGTTTGAATTTCCCATATTTCAGATTATAGTCAATCCTGGGGTTTTGTTTGTTTGTTTGTTTTTTTGTTTTGTTTTTTTTAGCATAGCTAAAAAAAGTCATCTTGTTGCCAGAGGCATTAGCTGAATTGTGCCTGTTATAGCTTGTTTTTAAATTATTTATTTTTTTCAGTAACAGTTCAATATTATTTTTATTAGTTTCAGGTTGTACATCATAGTGGCTAAACACCTATATAATTTATGCAGTGACTCCCCCCTGATTAGTCTAAAGAAATTGTGGTACATATATACAATGGAATATTACTTGGTCTTAAAAAAGAATGAACTCTTACCATTTGTGACAACATGGATGTACCTAGAGGGTATTACGCTAACTGAAATAAGTCAGACTGAGAAAGATAAATACCATATGATCTCACTTATATGTGGAATCTAAAGAACAAAATAAATGAATAAACAAAACAGAAACAGACTCATAGATACAGTCAATTCTTTATCTTTTACTTATTACATCCCCATTTCCTTCTCAGAGAAATTTTTCTTATGGGAAACAGGGTTTCATTCTGGTTTGGTTTTTTGGGTTATATTAAGTGAAAAAAAATGCCTCAGGCAATTATTTGCTATTTCTGTCACTGCTGAGTTGACAGTAAGCACAGGTAAAAACAGAGAACTATAACTTTCCATTTTTAGCCTTGTTAAATAGAAAAAATAAGTTTGGAGGGAAAGCACCAATATGGAGCAGTCAAAAGACCCGAGACTTTGGAGGTGTTAGATATGGGATTGAGTTTCACCTCTGCCACTGTGTCATTTATTCAACAACTATGAACAACGTATGCCTACTATATGCCTGGGCCTGCTTTGGATGTGAGGCATATATTGATAAATTTAACAAAATCTCTGCGGTCATGGCATTTTCATTCTAGTGTGAGATAAAGGCAATAAACAAGTAAACAAACACATAAACAAAAATAATTTCAGACACATAGCTGTAATGGCTATGAATAGAAATAGATGGAAAGCCTCTGAGAAAGTCTGTGACGAGCTACATGACAAGTGGCAAGTCACTAATTAAGTAGCAAGTCACTGATCTCTGAAGGTCATTTTACTCATCTAGAAAATGGGGATAATAATAGTTCTTACCTCATAAAATTGTTGTGAAAATGAGAATATATATAAATATATGTATATATTTTAAAATGTATTTGTAACATGACAGCATATCCCCTGTCATATTATAGATATGAAATGAATGGTAAACATTATTACTCTTTTGTTATAATAAAACTATAATGAGCATAGTGGATACCAAATGTCCCATTGCGTCAAAGAGCTTTTTTTTTCTGTAATGTATATCGAGCCTTTTGTCTTTTAAGAACACTGTTTGGATATAATATGATTTTTTTTGCAGGACAAAATATTCTTAATATAGTTCATTCCCCTAATTCCGTGATGATCCTCGGAGGTCCTGGGTGACTCTATTCTTTTCGCGTAGTGGCCAAATGCCACAATTATTTTCTCAGCTGGAAAATTCTGGCATGAAGTCGTGATTTCATCTGCGTATATAGTCTTGGAATGGGAGCTCCTCTACATGTCTGTAGCTCTCTGCAGTGAGTGTTGCATGCTTTCACAGCTTCATGCATGATGCACTCTAATTTCTACCTTTATTCTTTCTCTCTTGAGATAATTCTATTCTGTCAGGAAATGGCAAACCACTACAAGAAAAGAGCCTGCTCATTCTCAAACCTGCCTTACCTCTTTGTTCCTCTGACCTTGATCGGCCAATATGCTTTTTAGTTTAAGTGCCCTTTGTGCGTGTGGAGGTCAGTTTCCTTCCTCCTTTCCCTAATCTGAACTTGTATTAATCTTCACTTTGTTTTAATCTGGAGATCGTGCTGTGTCTTACCTCTACTGCTATATAATATTTGAGATTTACTGAGGTTCCGACAGAGAAATTCAACAGAAACAAGTTTTAAATGATGAACTGCTTTAAAAGAACATTTACTGCGCATCTTCTCACAACAACTTAGGCAGGTGGGTGTGGCAAATATTATTAGTCACGTGAGCTGCAAAGGTCACACAGCAAGGCCATGGTGGAAACTAACTATTACTGCTTCTAAACTGGTTGAAGAACTTAACCCAGGCATGTTTCAATATGGGCAAGATAAAATATGAGTCAAAAATCCTCATGTAAAAAATTATTTCTACTTTCCTCTCTGATAGTAACAAAGAGGCAATACAGGGGTTGGTTAAGAACTTTGATGCCAGAGCCATGTTCCCAAGATGTTGAAATCATATATCATAGCACTGCAGCTTCACTAGGTGTGTGACCTGGAGGGAGTGATTTCACCTCTCTGGGCATCAGTTTTCTCTTTATAAAATGAGGGAAATAACAGTAACACCTCACTGCATTGTGGTGAGGGCTGCATGAGTAATACCTACTTCCTTATACCAATGCCTGGTACATAGTAAGAGCTCAATAAATGCAAGTTGTTTTATTATTATTATTATTATTATTATTATTGCAGGGGTCTAATGCTCTAATATTTTCACTGTTGATTCAATTGTATCAAAGCAGATTTTATATTAAATTAATAATTTCTTGTCCTTGGTTCAGGTCACCTTAGACCACCAGGCTGTAACTATAGCTGTGGGTCTTTGTTCACTGATGAACACTCCACTAGTTGTTCTGTCCATATCAATAAATCTATATGAAAATACTGTCAGCTTACAACGACATCAGCTGTGCACAACATAGCAAAACACAACAAAGAGGGAATGCTGGTGACCTAGCAATAATTCTCTAGTGAGTGCTGAATTGGGAAAGTCTCTGAGCTGATAATCACTATGGCAGCATTTCATAGCATGGCTCTTATAAGCAATGATGAGCAGGTGCCAATCTGGCTACCAGTTGGAAAATCTCCCCACGTGCACCAGTACATTTGCTTGGATACTGTCTCTGCCTGAGATCTTATAATAGATTCTGGGTACTTGCAGGCAGGGTAACATTACTCCATTTTAGACATATCACAGGTTAAATCCTATTACTCAAAATATAACACCTCCTGTCAAAGCTTTCTATTACAGGCTTAGAGTCCAATAAGAATGCTAATCCTACCCCTAGTGTTATGAAGGTGCCCCATGGCAAACGGAAGATCAAAACTCTCCAAATCAAATTCCAACACTTCACATCACTTCAAACACTCTTTCCCTGTAGGAAAACATTCTACATTCATTTCAGGGGAAAATATTTGCAAAACTTTACTGTGATGGGAATTTGCCTCCCTAGTGCATTTATGCCAGGTAAACTTCCAAAGGAAATTGCAGCTGCAGTAACTACAGAGGTACATCTGCAAGAAATTTACTAGGCAGGAAGAAAAAAATCTTCATGACATTCTCTCCTCAAAGGGAAATTTCTGTAACCTTTTTCTGATAAGCAACTAACAAATATTCACACAAGAACATATTGCTTATATTCCCCTGACAGGCAAGAACGTTTTTTCACCCTTGCAAAAACTATGGAGGATAAACTATGGGTATATTTCTTGTGCTAATCCAGGTGCAAGATTTCACTGCTTGAGTGAAGCCAAGACAAACCCAATGAAGTACTCAAAGGCTATAACAGAAGAAAAAAGTAGACCTTGAGGTGAGGACAACAGACAGGTCTTCAGGATTCCTGAGTACTTAAGCTAGGTAGCTCAGACACTAGGGGAAAAAATGAACTTTTTGGGTACCTCTCTGCTTATCTCTAAACTAGGAAAATGTGCCTATTAAGAATAATATTATCTTACAGGTCATGGCTAATATCCATCAATGAGCAGCATTATATTGGCCTCCTCTTCTTGTAATGATATTCTATCTTTTCCTATTAAAATAGATACAGATAGATAAAGAGATGTAACAGCAGCAATAATACTCATAATTGCTTGAAAACCAAAAAGGAAACACAGTCCCAATTTAGTGGCTCGTCTCAGTGAATCTTATTCTGAGTTGCTAATACTCCCTAACAATGGTAAACACCAGTTAACAGAAGGAATTCTACAGAGCAATGTCAGCAGAAATTTCATGGTGACTGACAGGCATTAGTCAGAAATGTATGACATGTGATAGTTCCTATAATCTTAGATGTTCACTGAAAAGATGCACTGGATGTATCTAAACTGCTTATCTAGGCACTGCCATGTCCTGTTTTGTGAGGATAGTGGTATGAGCTTTAACGGCAGTTCAGATGGTTGTAGGATCAAGCTTCAGCAGGTTCAAGACAGATATTAAGAATCAATGGCTAACATTATCTTTGCATCATATATGAATCAAAGGAAAACTGGGTTAGTGAAGCAGTGAGTGTAAGAACTGCCTGGTCTGATGTGAAGGAGCAGTGATTATGCCTTTATTATCTCAGGGATGTGGCTTGTTCTATTGTTCTGTTCTTCTCTCCAAGAATGTGATTTGATCTAAGTTTTCAAATCTTTGCTCTACTTTACATTTGAAGCTTTTCATTCCTTCTCCATTTTCTATGCTTTCCTGTCCCTTTCCAAATTTCATTTCTTACTGTAATGCCTGCGGCTGTCCACTATTTCTGATTCTATGAAAAATATACCCTCTCAGAGACTCCTTGAAGTAGGGTCCAAGGCACATTTGCTTCAAGTTTTCCGAGGTCTCACTTGGCCCCAGAGATTCCAGGGAATCCTTTCCCTTAGCCCAGGATACTCCACTGAAAAACACAGTGCTCCATTTGTTCAGCTTTTTCCACCCTGAATACCATTATGTTGATATCCTATTTTTTATGCAATGCTAATAAGCTCACTTTTGTTAGTGGATAATGTCATACACTACCTCTTGTAATTTATTGCCTTTTAACTGGAAAATTTCTGGAGATAATGTCATGGACCCCAAATAGTTACTTCAATAACAAAATACTAGACACTTTGTCAGGCCAGGGAGAGATCCGTTTGATCAGGGCAAAAACTTAGGGTAGGACAGTGGCATCCAGATCATACTTTCAACAGCATCCAATAGCAAAATTGGTCAAGATGACAAGCCCACTGCACACTAGCAATCAGCAGTGTTCTGCTGAATCCATCTCTGAAGTGAAGAGGACAGTGTGATAAGGTGCCAGGGGCAAGATGAACTCCGAATTTCACAGTACTAGGTAACACCCACCCCACTAAAAGAAGGCCCATATTTTCTACAGAAAAATTATTAATACATATAAAAGTGACAAATTCTGTATAAAATTTACACAACACACTCATTACCAGGAACAATTAAGTAGCCCACTAGTTATGTGAATTCAAATGATAAGACCTTCACAAGTTTCTAAATCAATTGCTAATATCTTTTCAGTTCCCTTCTATGGAGTAGGAGCAGAAAGATCATTATGCCAAAGCTGTTTTTCGCCAAGAGCTTGAAGAGGTGCTTGAGTTTAACTGCAGCCAGCCAACTTACTTCCCAGGAGCTGTTAGGCAGGTGAGGAGCAGGGGAAAGGCAGGTTGTGGGTGGGAGATAAATTACGTCCTTCCCAGTGCATGCTAATGTGCTTTCAGCTACCTTTGCTTGATCCAAGAAGTTCAAATAAATTGAACTCTTTTTTTTTTTTTGAGGGCAGTGTCACTGGCCCTCATATGTAATTGAACTCTTTTATTACACTGCAATGTATGTTTTCAGATCCTTTTCTTCTGGGCAAAGGGATTTAGGGGTAAAAGAATAAGCAGCTAGGAGCCCGGATCGTAAAAGATAATAGAAATATACACAAAGCCTTTTGAAAATATCAATATGTTTCATGAGACAATTTTCCTGGAACACTGTATATAGGTCTAGTGTCCATGCATTCATTCTGGATAATGGTGAGTCTGAAAAAATCCTAAAGACAACAATAATTATCCAAATTATCTGTCTCAGTCAGTCTAGTCCCCTCATTGTTAATATTATACTAGAAGCTCTAAAAGATAAACCCTGAAATCTCAGTAGCTTAACATAGCAGAAATCTTACTTAAGCAAATTCCAAAATGGATGTTTCTTATGGGTGAGGAATAGTCACAGTTATTTAGGCACCCACACTGGAGCCTTGGACAGCTTCACCACATTGATTCCACAGTCACCTAGGCATCAGCATCTAGTCAGTAGATGGGAAATGAGAAACAAAAAGATCACATGGTAGGATTTTATGGGCCAGGACTAAATGTGATACACAACTTCTACCCATGTTCCATTGCCCAGAGCTCAGTTAAATAGCCACATGTCACTGTATAGAGGCTATAAAATGTAGTCTGTGTGCCTAGGAAGAAAATAGATTTGGTGAATAAGTAGCCAGTCCCCACAACATATCCCATTCTCATCCCCACCTCCGGAACTCATTTTCTGAATCTTTTCCCATCACCTCTTCTCCAAATTCAGCCCACTCTTACACTCTCCAATGAATCCTTTCCTGGTCACCTCCAGTCCTATGAGTCTCCCCATTTTCACAGATATATTAACCCACTACTTCCCAAAGTATGCTTTAAAGAGACCTGGCAGCAGAATAACCTAGGAATCTCGATAAAATGCAGATTCCTGGTCACCGCCCACACCTTGCAGAATCAGGCTCTCTGGAGTTCAGGAATCTGTGTTTAACAAGGATCTCAGATGATTCTGAAGCACACCAATATATGAGATCACTGACCTAGAAAGATTGCAGTCTGTGCTCTTGGTTATACAAACTTTATAATAATTCTCTATTTTTTTTCCATTTCCAAGTAATCTCCAAGAAAATCTTAGGCTTTCTATAGACTGAGGTGATGTTTTTCCTTCTATTATTTCCCTTGCAGTGTCTAATGCCACATTAGGCACATAATAGAAGCTCAAAATGCAGTGCCAAGTTGATTGTGGATTGATCAAAAGGATGGGTAGCTGCCAAATAAAAAGCACCAGATACAGAGGATTTTTCAAAATGGAAAGATAAATACTGAGAAGCAACATGAGGAGAGCCCAGAAAATCATGAAAGGCAGAGATAGAGGGAATAAGAACTGGGTAATTTCTTCCTGGTAATACCAGAAATGTCTCCCATTTTTCCAACAACAACAAAAACAGCCAATCACGTTCAAACAAAGGGTGATGGAGCAAAAAGAAGAACTACTTTGCACCCTGATTAATAACTCAAAGAATTTGTTGCCCTCAGAACAGGATATGTATATGTGATATTATATGGTATATATATATATAAAATATAATATATGGTGTGTGTGTGTGTGTGTGTGTGTGTGTGTATATATGGTGTATATTATATGATATATATATATATATATATATGGTGTATATTATATGATATATATATATATATATATATATATATATGCGCCATGGTATATATATTATGGGGTGCCAAAAAATGTATACAGGTGGACACTTTGGCCAATGTTGCTCAAGCAATAGTTCACTACAATCAGAAGTGTCTGGATGCCGATGGTAACCACGGAGTATGTCTTGTAATTGCAGAGCTCAAATGTGATGTATTCATCTTGTTATCAGTATATATTGAGCATTACAATTTTAATACAGTTTTCCTTTCTTAAATGTATATATGTTTTTTGGCACCCTCTGTATATATAAGGAGGACATCCCTAACCTATGTGTGTTTTGGTGTCAATGACAAAAGTCACAACTGCCCTTCAATTATCCCCTTGTACCCTTTGGAAAATGAAATCTTTGTCTGCACAATCGGGAAGACACGTGCTCTTGCAGGGACAGAGTTGTAGCAAAAAGAGGAAATGTTGTGCAACCAACCATGTACATTTAGACCAAGTCACTAACGCATGTACTATGTGGCCATGAGCTCAAAAAATGTCATGGGTACTCTGGCCCTATTTCAATGTTCAACTCTGCTACCTTGCCTTCTTTCTATTCTTGCCCTTGCTCTCCTGCTCCTTGCTCCAAATTCTGCCCTGCTTTGATATTTCCAGTAAAGATGCTGGTCATATGTAAACACTGGCCTGGTGTCCTCTCATGACCATATCAAAATTACAACTAAAGTACAGAACAACCATCATTGATAATTGTCTGAAGACTAGCTGAACAGAAGTCCTACAAATAAGGACTTACAGAAGGAGCTGCCTCGAGACTCGTAGGAGAGGAAAAGACACAGAAAGGACTGGTCCCACACCCACATGTGGCAGTTACAAATCAGGAGGGATATCTCAGCTGCAGAGGTCCCCCCTGAGCAAGGGGTCCCAGCCCCATTGCAGGTTCCCCAGCCCAGGGTTCCACTGTCATGGAGAGAAGTCCCTATAACTTCTAGCTGGGAAAACCAGCAGAGATTGTAGCTGAGTGAGACAAGGGCTGCTGGAATCCTAAACACTCCTATTAAAGGGTCCATGTACGGACTTAATCACTGATGGACTCACTTATTCTGGGGTCCAGTGCTGGAGCAGCAGCTCAAAAGGTGCCAGGGCCATACTGGGAGGAACTGAATTATCTGGTTTTAGGGCAAGTGCTGGAGGGGCATCTTTCTCCCAGACAGAAGTGCTGACATAATCCATTTTTTGTCTCTTGAGCCTTCCCTCTTCCCAGTGTGCAGATGCAGGCAGTCACAATATCTGAGTCTCCATCAACCTGGCTAACACTCTTTGCCTCACACTGGTGATTCCATGAGATTCCGCCCAACTTGGAGACTGGCTTAAGCCACCCCCCAGTGGCTTTTTGATATAAACAGCCTGTCTTGGCTCATGCTGCAGACCTTCACAAAATCTCTCAAAGGTTCACAAACCCCAAACAAGCAGTGTTTTGTCTCAGTGTGCCCTGTACCTCTTACCGAGCAGCTCCAAGCCTGCCACTAGTGACAATCTGCCTCAGATTGTGCCTTGGCCTCTCAAAGCACCTCACAACACAACATGGGTGGATGCCATCTACAGATTGCTTTCTGGCACATTACATGTGATCCCAGTCAGGGCACAGGCTGCAGCTGAACTAGGCCAAAGGAAGGGCACTTTCCAGGAGGCCCCAGGCCCATTATGCCTGGTGGCCAGTTTCTGACCAACCCAGAAGACTACCCATCTGCCTCTGCAGGTGACACACCCAAATGACAAACTGGGCAGGCACCAGAGCACTGCCAAATCAAATCCAGCTCTGCAGAATCAGCACTGGTACAACTGCCTCCTCCACTATAGCTATGGCCAGTCCTCACAACCAACCATCCCAAGGGTCAAACAGCAACCAAGGCTCAGCTACAACAGGAGGGCACACACAACGGACACACCTGGAGCACTCAGCTCAGGTGGCCAGGGAGACTGTGGCACTAGGTCCCACAGGACACCTACTACATAAGGCCACTCTACTAAGACTGGGAGACATAGCAGCCCTGCCTAATACATAGAAACAAACACAATGATGCAGCCAAAATGGAGAGTCAAAGAAACATGTTCCAAATAAAAGAACAAAACAAAGGACCAGAAAAAACGACTAAACAAAATAAAGACAAGCAATCTACTCGATGCAGAGTTCAAAACACTAGTTATAAGAATGCTCAATGAATTTAGGAGAAGTAGATGAACTCAGAGAGAACTTTAACAAAGAGATGGGAAACATAAACATGGAGATAGAAAACATAAAAAGAACCAGTCAGAAAAAAAGACAACAATAATTCAAATAAAGAATACATAAGAGGGAATCAACAGTACATGAGACAAAGCAGAGGATTAAATCAGCAATTTAGAAGTTAAGGTAGCAGAAAACACCCAGTCAGAACAACAAAAAGAAAAGAAAGAATCCAAGAAGACTAACAGAAATGAAAACACAATGACCCAAAATCCATGGAACACAGCAAACGCAGTCTCAAGAGGGAAATTCATAGCAATGCAGGCCTACCTAAAGAAACGAGAAAAACCTCAAATAAATGATCTAACTTTACATCTAAGGGAACTGGAAAAAAAACAGCAAACAAAGCCCAAAATGAGTGGAAAGAAAGAAATAATATACATCAGAGAAGAAATAAATAAAATAAAGGCTAAAACAATACAAAAGATCAATGAAACCAAGAACTGGTTTAGAGAAAAGATAAAAAAAAATAATCAGACTCATCAAGAAAAAGAGAGAGAGGACACCAGAAAATAAAATGAGAAATGAAAGAGGAGAAGTGATGAACAGACATGACAGAAATACAAAAAAAATTAAGAAACTGCTAGAAGCAATTATATGTCAACAAACTGGACAATCTGGGAGAAATGGATAGATTCCTAGAAGCATACAATCTTTCAAGGCTGAATCAAGTGAAACAGAAAATCTGAATTGACTGATTACTGTTAATGAAATTGAAATCATAATCAACAATCTTCCAACTAACAAAAGTCCTAGACCAGATGACTTCACATGTGATGTTACTAAACATTCAAAGAAGAATTAACACCTAATCTTCTCAAACTATTCCAATAAATTCAAGAGGAGGGGAGGCTCCCAAGCTCATTCTATGAGGTCACCATTACCCTAATTCCAAAACCAGACAAACATATTACAAAAAAAAAAAATTCCAGACCAATATCCCTGATGAACAAAGATGCAAAAAAGCTCAAAATATTACCAAAGTTAATTCAGCAATACAGAAAACAGTTCATATACCATGAGCAATTGGGATTTATTCCTGGGATGCAAGCTTGATTTGACATTTGCAAATCAATTAATGTGATACACCACAGAAACAAAATGAAAATTAAAAATCATATGATCCTATCAATTGATGCAGAAAAACAATTTGAGAAAATCCAGCATTCTTTTATGATAAATACTCTTAGCAAAGTGAAAATAGGGGAACATATCTCAAAATAATAAAGTTCACAGGTAACAAACCCACAGCTAACTTCATACTCAATGGGGAAAACTGAAAAGCATTCTCCTTAAGATCAAGAACAAGACAACAATGTCCACTTTCACCACTTTTATTTAACATAGTACTGGAAGGCCTAGACACAGCTATCATATAAGAAAAAAAAGGCATCCAAATTGGAAAGGAAGAAGTAAAACTGTCATTATATTCAGATGACACGATACTATATATAGAGAACCCCAAATATCCCACCAAAAACTTTTAGAACTCATAAATTAATTTAGTAAAGTAGTAGGATACAAAATTAATAATCATAATTTGTTGCATTTTTATATATCAGTAATGAATTAACAGAAAGAAAAATTAAGAAAACAATCCCATTTACAACTGCATCAAAAAAAATATCTAGGAAGAAATTTAACCAAAGAAGCAAAAGACCTGTACTCAGAAAATTATAAGACATTGAAGAGAGAAATTAAAGAAGACACAAATAAGTGGAAACATATACCATGTTCATGGACAGGAAGAATTAACATCATTAAAATATCCATACTACCCAAAGAAAACTATAGACTCAATGCAATCCCTATCAAAATACCAATGTCATATTTCACAAAACTAGAACAAAGAATTCTACAGTTTATATGGAACCATAAAAGACCCCGAATAGCCATGGCAATCCTGAGAAAGAAAACAAAGATGGAGGTATCATACTACCTGATATCAAATTATACTACAAGTCCAGAGTAACTAAAACAGCATGGCATTGGCATAAAAAGAGATACATTGAGGGCCGGCCAAGTAGCACAGTGGTTAAGCGCTGGCTTGGGAAGTCAGTGGCCCCGGTTCGGGTCCTACATATGAGGGCCAGTGACACTGCCCTGAAAAAAAAAAAAAAGGAAGAAGCTTTTACTAAAATGTACTCAACGTAGGTTCTCAGATCCTTGAGTGAATGATACTAAAGCTATAGAAGATACTTCCCCTTCCAAACCAATAAACTACTTGCCTCCTAATAGGTCTCCCCAAACCTGTAAGTCCGGACCCGCCAAGGGGCGTGTTGGTTAAGAGTTGGCTTGGGACGCCAGCAGAGCAGCAGGGCCCTGGTTCAGATCCCACATATGAGGGCCAATAACACTGCGCCCTCTACAGCTAAGATGGTGACCAACAGCTCCATCTGGTTGCCTCTATAGCTAAGATAGCCTGCGATGGTATGTGCTGCAGCCCCTGCTGCAGTGGGCTGCCATAGGCTACAGTGAATGGCTGGCAGCCAACGTGAGCAGCTGGCAGCCAGCGTGAGCTGCTGCAGAGCCGCCATGAGTGGCCGTCCAGAGGCCAGCAAGCGATCTGCCTCACCTGGGAAGAGAGCAATGACGATACCAACATGGGCCAGTGAAGCAACGTCCTCCGCAACTAGACTGAAGAACAAAAAAGGACCACAACTTGTCTGTTCCCCTTCCCTGATTTCCCAATGCTGTTCCCCTCCCCCAATTCCCCAATAAAAATCATAAAAAATAAAAAACCTGTAAGTCCCAAATCAAGCTCTGATGCCCAGGTCCTGGCACCCAGGCTGGACCCACATCAGACCCTGGGAAATAGGAATAAATCAATGCCTTTGACACCAGAACACTGGGCAATTTCAAGAGACGATCCCTGCAATTCTCTCCCATTCTAAAATTACAGAATGATGGTAGTTATAAGGCAATATATAATTGTCTCCTGAACTCATCTGAAGCAAAGGGGGAAGAAGGAAGGGAAAAAATATTTTTAGCTATTTATCATGGAAAATTTGTTCTATTTCTCAGGTTCCTGTTCAAGGGCTAGTATGATCAGGGATTTCACAAGTACCATCTGAGATAACAGTATCTTACATTTATGGGGTGTATTTTGTTCCAGGCATTGAGCTACCTTGCATTTATTATCTAATTTCATTTGCAGAATGACACACGAGGTAGGCACTATCATCATTCTTTACAAAAGAAAAAAAACTGAGGTTCAAAGAAATTATATAATTTACCCAAAATCACACAGCTGGGGACTGGCTGGTCTGGATTTAAACACAGACAAGTCTGACTCCAGAGTCCACATGACGACCACACTATAACTCTTAAAAGACACATCACTGGTATCACTGGAGGGTGTTCACATTAAAAAATTCCAAAGAATCATTTTCAATAAGCCTGTTTAGCTATTACGCTGTCTGCCAATGAATATAATAAGCATCCTGAAGGCAGAGGCCACAAGTAATTTGTGCACAAAAATTGAGAAATCAATATTACAAAGTTTCTGCTGGTGTAAGATACTGGAAGATGTATTGCTGCCTAAAATAACTTAAGTTTCAGATACTGATTGAAGGGTGGAGTGGAGAGCAGAGTTTTTGGGTAGAATGAGGTGAAAAAGAAAAAGATTTGAACACTATGTTCAGAATAAGCTTAGCCTGGAGATTCAGAGAAAACAGATCTCCACATGCACTGAAATCAGACATAACAAAGTAGGATGAAATTTTTCATAGCCTTGTCTTTTAATACGTGGAAAGGGGGAAAGCAAGATAATAGAATAGAGCTGACATATCAGGAAGGCTCTTAATTGGGAAGATATAGAGTCTACATTATCAAAGCATAGGGCAACATTTCAAAATCTTCCTTAACAACTCCACTGAGTCAAGCTCGTAAAATTTCACCAGCTCAACAACAGTAGTATTACAGTATTTGCTCCTGAAAAAATGTGTCTCCAATTGCTTTAAGAAATTCTTTCAGTCCTAAAGTGACTGGTTAATAGTCATCACTGTATCTGTATATTATAACATTGGTACCAGGAAAAGAAATATTCCTAGCCCCTAGCAAGGAGAGTTTAAAGGTCACAGCTAATTTCTTGAGAGTGAAATAAAATGCCATTTAAATGAATTCAACTGGTTAAAAATAAAGACATAAATAAAGCATATAAGGGCCCGCTGAGTGGCGCAGTGGTCAAGCGCTGGCTTGGGAAGCCAGCGGCCCCAGTTTGGGTCCCACATATGAGGGCCAGTGACACCGCCCTCAAAAAAAAATTAAAAAGATAAAGCATATAAAGTTATTTTACTTTTATTAAGATTCTCAGTATCCTATTAAATTGATAAAGAAGCAAAGGGACAGAGACATTTGTTAATTTACCATCATGGCCCAAGCAAAATAGAACAGATTCTTATATAAAACCTGGATAAGTCACCAGTTTACATTTTTTAAATGTCCTTGATCCTCACTCATCAAATGAAAATGAGATTTCGCTAGATATACATGTTCTAGTTTCACATATCTTAGTGAATGTAAAATGTTAGAAGATAATGTGGCTTTAAAACAACTTAAGCCACCAATTCCTTATTAGAACTTAATGATCAAATATTTAAATAACTGCTTCAGTGGCAAATACTAAAACTATGATCACAGCAGTTCTCAACAGAAAGCCCAATTGAATTAAAGGGGAAAATGCCCAAGAAAGATTCTCATTGATTTTTCTGTCATCCTTATCATCATCATTACCATTGTGCATGAGAGAGAGAGAGAGAGAGAGAGAGAGAGAGAGAGAGAGAGAGAGAGAGAGAGAGAAAGAGAACATTCTGTATGGCATAAATGTATTCATTCTGTCATTACCAAGGATTTGGACAAGAGTTTGGACACATGACATTTGACATGTAACTGAAAGACAATGAAATAAAAGTGATGCCCAATTTAACACATCAACCAGTTTTCCAACTATATATCTTTATTCCAGAAAGCCCCATTTGAAATGAAAATACCAAAGGAGGACTAAGCCACTAACCCTTTATGTACTGCAAATTTAACTGATTTTCTTTAGTCATCAAGAGTGGCAGGGACTAACTAGCTATCCATCAAACCCATTTTCTCTCCATCCTAAACACACAGCTAGAGTATACTTCCCAGCCTCCTTTGAATTAAGTGTGGCCATAGACTTTTAGCACAAGCTACACTTCCAGTTCTGGCTCATAAGCTAGTTGGGAGGGAGGTGGGGATGAGGGAGAAGGGGAAGGGATTAGACAGCATAAATAGGGAACTACAATATTGCCACAGGGATATGAAACACAGTTCAGGGAATATAATAATGTTGTAAAAATTTTGTGGTGTGTCAGATAGTCACATGTCTTGTCAGGGAGACCACTTCATGGATGGAGTAAAGGCTTGATCACTGCACTGTACACCTGAAGCTGATGTGGTATAATATTGTATGCCAACAGTAACTGAATATATAGATAGTCATGGGATGTGGAGTATACTGTGGAAGGGAGTCAAAGGAATTGTAATAGATATGTATGATATGGGGGGAGGAGTGGGGTGGCAAACTGCGGACAGGGGGTTGTCACTTTGAGGGGTAAAAAGTATAACTATTGCACTGTGTAAAAAGTATAACTATTGCACGGGTGTTGTATACCTGAAACTAATTTTTAAAAATGTTTATTTCACAAAAAATAATTTAAAAACAAAACAAAACCTCAAACATATGATTCTCCATACCCTTTCTTCTTCTGCCAACTTGACGCAGAAGAGCATGGCAACCTTGGGATAGACATATTGAAGATGATAGAGCCACAAGATGAAAGCAGCATGAGTCCCTAGAGAGGGAACTCCAGCTACTCAGGAACACTCATTTTGGACATTTTGTGCATGAAAAAGCAACTATTATGTCCAGCCACTGAGAGTTGGGTGTTTAACTGTTACTATAACTCCGTTACCATAATTAATACATTCAGCAAAGCCTTTAGGGAATGAAATATAGGACACGTAAAACTTTGATGTCAAAGGGAAGAAGTAGCATTGGATGTCTCCTACAGTAGGAAGTACTGGGCAGGTATAGGACAGCTCAGGGGGTCTGGAATGCTGAGAGATGAAGAGGCAGCTAAGACAAACTTCTCCACTTTTCTCTTTTCTCTTGGGGCAGCCTTCATTACAGTAATAAACCCGAAGCCACAAGATAAATCACCTCAGCATAATACTATTTATACCTCTCATCCCTACTCACATTCCTGTTCAAAAAACCAAAGATTTATAATTTTAATTATCTAAAACTTGTAGAGACTTAAACATCTGTTTTAACTGTTCAGTAAGTATTAGAAAAGCAATCCATTTTTCTTTAAGCCAAGTCATGATTTACAGTTTTCTGAGACTTGCACAACTCATTGCAACCAATGCCCAAAGCAGAACTTGAGAGAGAAGAAGGGAGCACTTTAATTAGCCCACAATTAATTCCATTTAGGCTGCCTCCATGAAATGCAACCACCCTAAGGAACAGCAAATCATTCAATTATTGATTTTGATGTGTTATTCAGCCCCAAAGCAATAGTATTGATATTGAGTGTTCTCAGCATTAAATTTAGTGGTATTCCATTGGCAACCTGTTTAGTCTGAGGAATACTTAGGAGGCAGTTTAGTCATTCATAAGCTGTTACCCAGTCCATAGAATGAGGGCTTGATCTAAGAACCTTTGTAATTTGATCCAGGAGACTTGATGTGTCATCAAGTTCAACAAAAGTTGTTTTAAAAGTGTGGGGACATGATCCCAACCAAAAAACAAGAGATTTAAAGAGACCCATTTTCAGAATCAAATAACTGTCTCTTGGATTGCCCTTAATTAGTAATTCACAGACAATTAAGTTCATGAATTCATCCTAGAAAAAGTGCTACATACTTCACTGATGAATATCACTATGGTCACCTTCGAAGTACCCCCCTTGGGAAGGCAATTACATCTGTGCCTAGTCCACCCTTCACAGCAATTTTAGAACTCTTTTTCTAGAGTGTCCATCAGAGCTGTCATCATAGTACCCTTGATGTCCTGAATGTCATCAAAATGTCTTCCTTTCAATATTTCCTTTATCTCCAGGTAAAGAAAGAAGTCACTGGGGGTCAGATCAGGTGAGTAGGGAGGGTGTTCCAATACAGTTATTTGTTGACTACCTAAAAACTCCCTCACAGACAGTGCCATGTGAACTGGTGCATTATAGTGAAGCAAGAGCCATGAATTGTTGGCAAAAAGTTCAGGTCGTCTAACTTTTTCACACAGCCTTTACAGCACTTCCAAATAGTAAACTTGGTTAACTGTTTGTCCAGCTGGTACAAATACATAATGAATAATCCCTTTGATATCAAAAGAGGTAAAAAACATCATTGAAAACAAGTTTGTGAACTTAATTGTCCAACTTTGTACCATCTCTCCTTTTATGGAGTAGAACTATATTCAAATGGAAAGAAAACGTTGTCAAGGTCAGGTAACTGAGACCAGCTTTGGCTGAACCAGAGAAAGGGATAGTTTTCCATTCAAAACACAAATCTGATCACATTACTGCTCGAAACATTTAATGGCTTCTGATTAAGGATGAAATCCAAAATCCTATCATGGCCTATAAGGCCCAAATCATCTGGCCCCTCTCTATACCCCCAGCCTCATACACATGTTCCATTCACACTGGCCCTCTTTAAGTTGTTCATAAGTGTCAAGTTTGTTCCCACCTCTGAGCCTTTGAATAGGCTCTCTGCCTGGAATGCCCTTCAACCTTACCCTCTTCATCCAAATAACTCCTACTCATCCTTCAGGTTTCTGTTCAAAATGTCACTTCCTCTGTCACTTCAAAATGTGCCCTCATATCGGGTTAAGTCCACTCAGTATATGCTTTCATAGAACTTCTATTCTTGCATTCCTAAACTTCTACAATGTGATAATCTTATTTTAGAAATAAAAAATAATAAAATTTAAAAATTATTGCTACCAACACAATATGCATTACTATATCACATCAGCCAGCTAATGGACAGAACTGTTTTGGGTTTGTTTGTTTGTTTGTTTGTTTGTTTGTGGTGGCGGAGGGGAATAAAGGACAAAGTTAGACTACAAGGCATTTTTTGGAAGTGCAACACAGAGGGAGCACCACTGGGGAGAAATGGGGATGAAGGCCCTGAATAAGTGTCTAGGATAAAAGGGGCAGTAGAGAAGGAAGGGAAAGGAGACTGAAGAGTAACTTCACAGTTTTGCTACTTATCTGTTCTGGTCCTCAACTCAGAGCGCAAAATAGGAACACAGATGAGAAGAAATGAGGGAGTACTTAGGGGCTAGATTGGATGGGGTTCTCAGACACATCTTGTAGTTGCTCCACAATTAACCAAGATTCCCATACTTACCAGACATGCTCACCTGAAAAAGGGTCATTGATCATTCTGAGCAGAGTGACTGGGAATTCACTTGCTCTCTGAAAGCTCTGCTTCTCAAATTCTTCTAGTGTTCCTTCAGAGTTACAGTTTGCTTTTAAGGATAAATTTAACTGCTTGATAATGAAAATGTTTTCAAAGATTTGATTGGGGAATTGGGGAAGTGGAACAGTGTTGGGGAAGTGGGAAAGGGGAACAGCCAAGTTGCTGTACTCCAATTTAGTTGTGGAGGGCGCAGCTAGCTCTGGTCCAAGTCCAGTCGCCATCCGGCCACCTGTCAGATGAGCAGCTTGCACCTGCTCAGCTCAAGGTGCCGTGTTAAATCTTTAAGTTGCAGGTGGGTGTAGCCTACCATCCCATGTGGGAGTAGAATCAGCAACCTCGTTGCTAAGAGCACGCGCTCTAACCTCTGAGACATCCGGCCATCCTTGATAATTAAATTTATAGTTTTCCATTAAAACATCTAGAATATAGGCACTTGTGATATTATAAGCTTCCTAATTACACAAATTTTATCTGATCAAGTATCTATTTGACAGTGTTATGGAAAAAAAGGATTAACCACAACA
Organism: Aselliscus stoliczkanus; assembly: GCA_033961575.1. Taxonomy (NCBI): domain Eukaryota; kingdom Metazoa; phylum Chordata; class Mammalia; order Chiroptera; family Hipposideridae; genus Aselliscus; species Aselliscus stoliczkanus. The sequence goes on from CM066737.1 coordinate 56,145,887, forward strand.
TGATCCTTTATTTTCATTTCCAGACTGAATAGCTCTTGCAGAACTCTTACTAAATATACAGATATTTAATATGAATACATCTCTTTATAGTGATTTGTAAAACCAGGAGTAGAGGCTAACTGAACTGTAATTTCTAGGCCTTTAAAAAATCTTTACGGGCCGGCCTAGTGGCGCAGTGGTTAAGAGCTGCTTTGGGAAGCCAGCGGCCCCGGTTCGGTCCCACATGTGAGGGCCAGTGACACTGCCCTCAAAAAAAAAAATCTTTACTGGCTTCACTGATGATTACATTAATATGTACTCATAAAATTAAAAATCTATAAAGTGGGCTGGCTGAGTGGCTCAGTTGGTTAAGAGTTGGCTTAGAGAGTGAGCTCTGAACAACAGGGCTGCCAGTTCGATTCCCACATTGGCCACTGAATGTTGCACCTGAGCTGAGCTGTTGCTGAGCTGCCAACAGGTGGCAGGATGGCTCAGCTGGTGTAACAACAAGATTGCCTGTTCAATGGTGGGCTACGCCCACCCACAACTAAGATTGAACTTGGCATCTTGAGCTGAGCTGCCGCCCGGATGACTCAGTGGATAGGGCCTACACTCTTAATAAGGCTGCTGGTTTGACTCTCACATGGGATGGTGGCTACACCCACCTGCAACTAAGACTGAACTCAGCTCCTTAAGCTTAGAGGCCACGAGCTGCCGATGGGAAGCCAGATGGCGACTGGCGCCCTCCACAACAAAGACTGAAGAACAACAAGTTGGCTGGTCTTCCCCAATTCTCCAGCACTGTTCCCCTCCCTCAATTCCCCAATAAAATCTTTTTTTAAAAATCTATAAAGTAATAATAAGAGCTTATACTGACTAATAATTTACTAAGGTACTTTGCTAACTACTGTACATCCATAGAATTATTAGTATCATTACCATTTACAGAAGAGGTCATTGAAGCTTAGAGAGTACCATGTATCCTTCCTGAGTTACATGGCTATTAAGTGACAGAGCCAGAACTTAGATGCCAGCACTCTATGTTAACCTGGTTCAACTATTGTTCATATTGTTAAGTAGTAAACTATCCAGTGAAAGTCTCTCAGCATGGGGTATATGTTAGGCTGGCTCAAGACTCAAGGATGTCTCTTGTGAACATTACTGATAATTAAAAATAAACAATGCTTTTATAGTTTGACAGGACTCTCTTGATGCCATCTGTTTCAAAATGACTGCAAGAATGCCCTGCTTCTGAATTCAACCCAAAAGTACTTAGAGCGAAGGGTCCTGAGAAAAGATAAAAGAATGGCCAGCCAGTGCCTGGCTCACTGCTAGAGCTGGGTTTAGCACAGTGATTATTCCCTTGGTTTCTGAGGAAAGATTTTTACTACACTGACCAAATGTCCAGGACTGACCAGAACTAATTCACTAATTAATCCAGGAAAGCCCAGAGGACTGAATTGAAGGACATGAAATTTAGCTACAATCCAAGACCTTGTGCTTGTTCAAGGTGAGGAAGTGATAGGGATGTTGCTTAAACAGCATATAAGTTATCTCACCCTTATTCATGTTCTTCTCTCTCTCTCTCTCTCTCTCTCTCTCTCTCTCTCTCTCTCTCTCTCTCTCTCTCTCTCTCTCTCTCCTCTCCTCTCCTCTCCTCTCCTCTCCTCTCCTCTCTTCTCTCTCCTCTCCTCTCCTTCCCTCCTTCCTTCCCTCTGATCCATCACACCCAAAAAGGAATAATAATGGCCTTTCCAAAGATAAGAGAATTTCATTTCCCACCATCAACCCAGGAAACATTCTCAGGCATTTAAATCTTCAACAACTTATTTGAAGCAACTATGTTTATTTGAAGGCAGCAGCTGACTGGGCCCCTTAAGGCACTGCTTTGTGTGAAACACACAGCAGGCCCACTTCTGCTCCTAGACATTAACAGAGCTCTCACTACAGTGTTCTGACATCTCCAGGCTGGTAGAGGAGAGCTGCAGGACCTCCAGGCCTTTTAGAGGGGATTACTTTCAAAAACTTTCTTCATCTAACCCTGTAACTAGAGTTCCAAAGAGAGCTGTTGGACAGCATCTAAAAAGACTTTTTAATTGTGTGTCAATCTATCATATGAACTGGAATTTTCCTTAAAAATTATCAATGATTGTTCTTATTTGTCTTGTTTAGGACACACACACACATACTCATACACACACAAACACACCCTGATCAATATATGAAAATGATCAAGAGAGAAAAGTACAGAAGAACACTTAAGTATATGAGAACTGAAATAAATCGTGGAATGTGGACAGTGCTTCCCATACAGCACTCTGAAGTGATGGCTGATGATTTTCTCACACCACAACTACCTCAGGGCCAGAAGCTTGATAGGTGTCATCATTGCTCCCCATTCCTATTTCTAGTGCTCTTTACTCTTGTGAACCCCTCTTTTGGCTTACATCATCTAACTATACCAAACTCTCCCTCTTTCTGTAGCTATCAACAATTCTTTCATTTATCAGAACTTGGCATCATCCTCCCCAGCCCAAGCCTTGTCATCATTCTTAGTGATATCAATGTCCCTATCCAAACCCCTGGATTAGTTCCTTGACTTCTGATTTTCAATTGACCTGCCCCTGTACCCCAGCTTAACCACCTATCCCTAAACTCCCCGAATCTTTTTCACCTTCCATATCACTAACTCCAGCATCCTGTTCTCTGTACATAACCTCTTCTTTTTCAACTTTGTGTGTTTAAGTACTTCCACTATGCCCATTCTTAGACTTCATTAAGCTTTCTAATTGATTGACTTCTTTCTCTCAACAGCTAGTTTTCCGTAACTTCGCTTTTTATCCAGTTTAGATCCCTCAGTCTATCTTTTCAATAATTCTTGTCAAAATCCTAAATTCTCTTGCCTCTCTGTCATTTCATTGCATCCATCTGGCAAAACCTTAAACTTGGATGAACACTTGTCCACTATTACCATGTCTGCATTAGAGTGATCAATAACTACTAGACAAAGTCACACGAGAAAGACTGGGACCACGATACGTTCATGTTCATGACCACCACCATCATACATCTTCTGAACACTACCTGCGATTCTAATATATGTCTTTGGCCAAATCCATTTCCCACTCTCCACAGACTACTAAACATTTTCTCCATCCTCCTCAAACTTCTATCCCTTGCCTCCATCCTCCCCATTCCCTCTCAGCAAACTACAGAAAAAATTGAAGTCATTAGACATAAATGTTCTCCTCTTCTTAATGACAAACATAAAGGCCTACTTACATCTGTGTGCATTCTTCTACAGTTCAGAGCCAGTTCTACTTGTTAGCTGAGTGAATTTTATTAAATCACATGGCCTTTCAGTGCTTTTTGTTTTCTAAAAAATATGAATAGTAATACCTAGTTAATACGATTGTAAAATTTAATGAGTTAATATGTGGAAAGTGCTTGGAGTAGTGTATGGCACATGGTAAGCCCTGTTAACTATCTGCTATTTTGGTTATTGTTATTGTATTATTATCTTCCTTTCTTCTTGTTATGCTAAAGGAACTAGCATTCCTTCTAACCAAGGTAAATTCCTCCACTTGTGTCCAATATCCCATCTCTTCCATTTATACCAGGAATCTTTTATTATTCAATAAATATTTTTTAAGTGCTCATTACGTGCCCAAAACTTTCCTAGGTATTAGGCATATAGGCAGGCATAAATTTATAGTATTCAAAGTACAGCAAGAAATCCATCAGGCCTACAAAATAATAAGAAAGACAGTAATATATGAGATGGGAGAGGTTGCTGGACCCCATAACACAGAGGGACTTGTAGGATTAATGTTTGCTGAAACCTCATTGGCTGCCATTTTGTTTCAAGATTATGGACAAAACCATAAATTGAACTTTCCAAAAGACCTGATAGTAGATATTAGTGAACCATCCAAATGAGTCAAGTATGGAGGTGCTATGGAATATTAGGATCCACCTTAAAAGACTGTTAGATAATAGAGCTCATTCAGTGATTAAAAGAGGCTAAATCAGGAAAGTAGGTGTGGTCTTATCAAACCCATATACTGCCACCCATCCCTGTTAGTTGTAAGTTACAATTTGGTTTCTCAATGATCCATTACTCACCTTCATATTTTATACCATCTAGTTGCTTTGGAATTTTCTTGTTTGCCTCATGTTGTGTGGCTTGTGTCCATGGCATAGTGAATAAGAGTGCTGGCTCTGCCATTTATTGAGCAGACAAACTTCGTAACTTCTATGTGTCTCTGTTTCCTCATCTGTAAAGTTAGGATAATAATAGAAGCTATGCCATATAATTCTTGTAAGTCTTATATGGTATAATACATGTCAAGTGCTTAGAACAGTGCCTGGCCTGTAGTAAATGGTTGAAGTGTGATCTCTGAAGACAAGTTTGGCCTGAGTATCATGTCCAGCTCTACATTTTACAAGCTATGTGACCTCAGGCAAATTAATTTTCTTCTCTAAGCTTCCATTATTTCATCTGTAAAACAGGGATAATACCAGTACCTGCTTACAAGTTGTTGTGAGGGTAAAATGAGATACTGTGTACATGAGTTACTCTTGTTATTATGATTAAAGTCTCAAACTTTGCATTTAAAGAAACAGATTTCCTGTGCCTCCCCTTGCCATGTAAAACTATATTATCTGCTGCTGCCACATATTTCCTTCCTCACTCATTGGCCACTTTCCAAATTCTAATTATCTTTCCTCTCATTATAGGATCCCTCCAAAACTAATGTTCCCACCAACAATCTGACAGACTGCCTAACATTAGATACACCTACTATAATCCAAAGCAAGGACCTCAGACAGGAGTAAACACATTCCAACTGTCACTTATTCCATCTTTACCTCATTGGCTTTCACTAGTGCTTATCACATTTTGGAATTCATCCTCAAATCAGAGTTGTTTCCTGGCAGCAACATAGAGTAGGCCTGAGAAGGGGCCAGAGGATGACCATGGGAAACTTATTACACATAAGATGACAAAAAAGATACAGTCAAGCATACGATGCATGCAGTCCAAAGCCACACCATATCAATTACCCAAAAGGCTAGTGCCTGGGGTTTGATGGATAGGAAATGCTGGGTAGCAGGGGTTCTATCAGGGATAAGGAAAACCAGGAAGAGTAAGGCAGCAATAGTCTGGGGTGAAGTAATAGGAAATGATCTCATCTCGTCCTCAGTATGAATTTAGGCAAATCAATTATGATTTTGAGTTTTTGTTTTTCCTTTTGTAAAACAGTTAAGTATTCTCTCTACAAGGCACTTCTCCCTATGCCATGTAACTAGAAAATTCCACCACCAGAGAGTCATTCCTTAGGTTGAATGAATATCCTTAAGATCACCCTTAAAAATCTCTGTATTCAGCCGGCCGAGTGGTGCGGTGGTTAAGCGCTGACTTCGGAAGCCAGCGGCCCCGGTTCAGATCCCACGTATGAGGGCCAGTGACACTGCCCTCAAAAAAAAATCCCTGTATTCATGGGAGATATATATAGCTATAGATAGATATAGATAGATATATAGATATAGATAGATATTATCCCATTACTATGAACCAGGTGAGTAACTGTTGTATCACCTAAGGGCATCCTAAGGGAATGGAACCCAGGGGTGAGTTTCTACTTGGAGAGAGTTGGCTTCATGAAATATCAGAGCAAGAAGGCAAGCTCAGGCTGTAACACTTCCATGAGGGCCAAGAGCATGCAAGGTAAACATAAAGGAAGAGTGTGAGCCAGGAATGGATGGACCTTTGGAAACAAAGCACCAAAGGCCCAATGGCTTCCTAATTGTCCCATTCAGTGGATATTTCTTACTTCACCCCATCATGGTAATGGCTTGTTTGACCTCTTCTCATACCCACAAAACTTTTCCCTGAAGAGTCACCTTTGACCTCTCCTCCTTTATCTTCTGTATCAAAATAAATGTGATATCCTATTGAATCTGTCTGTGAAGCATTTTATAAATCCTTCTGCTCTATTCCATCCCTAAGGTCTATCACTGCCTTAGCTTAGTCTCTCATCATTTAGCATCAGAACACTACTGTAATCCCTTCCTAAAAAGCTCCTCTCTCATTTCTACACTAATACCCCAATGTTCAAAGTCACAAATCTAACCATGTCTTTCCGCTACTTAAAATCCTTCTGGAAAACAAACATCTTGACCCTTGCTAACCAGTGAAATGAAGTGAGGTCACATTAACACTATCACCACAATCACAATAGCTCTGAGCACCCAACCTGTTTGAATGCAAGATGTTCAGCCTTTTACAGAATATTTCTAGAAATTCTCAGGAATGTTTACAGGTGTCCGTAAATCCTTCCCAGCTATCCCTTACTGATGCAGCTATCTGAGCCAGAGTTCTGCAACCTCAGATCTGAAAAGTGCATAGAAGGAACCACTCCAAACTGAAAGTTTGTTCTGGATGAAGTCACTACTGCCTAGGGGCTCTGAACCTTAGAAATTCTATGTGGTCTAAGTGGTACATTTGAATATACATTATTTGAATGTGGCTACTACCAGAACTTCTGAAAAGCTAATTCCCAAGGCACCCAGGTCAATAACAACAGACATCAGAAAAAGAGAACCACTGTTGTCCATTGCATAATCTTCAGGCTATAATGGAGCAAGTGACTACCCAACCTTCCAAGCAGATACAGCTACTCTCTGCGGGACTTCCACTACAAACACTTGTCCCAGAGGATCATCATCCAGGCCTTCCTTCTACCCTATAAGGGAAAACATGAGTGAGAATACCTCTTGGTCCAACTCCTCTCCACCCATCCTACAGAAAAGCCCATTTCAGGAATACTTCTTTTCACTCTGATCATCTTCTAGGGTTCTCATTATTCTGGGAACTAGAAAAAGAGCCAGATGAACAGTGATGCCCTTGCTGAGAATTCCCCCAGGACATACTGTTACCGGCCATCTGAGCAGCACCAACCCCCACCACTGCAAAAGTTTAATGTTTTCTTTTCTATAGAAATGTTAAGTCTCCTCCCTAGTTCTTTAGTTTCTTAGCTCTTGGGCTTTGATTGCTCTTCTAACCAAGCTTGTGAATCTTGGACGGAAGATCCCCCTTGCTTCTTAATTGCTTTGTAAATCAGTTTCTGAATCCTAAACAATAGAAGTCTTCTACCCCTGCTTCAAATAACTATTTGAAAGCCTGAGACTTCCTAATATCCCCCAGGCCAGGAAGCTAAATGTAAAACCCATTCTGTGTCCAGACAACTGACGCTACCTGAGTGATGGACTGAATAGTCACCAGTTTCATAAGAACTGACAGATTTATATTTTTGTCCTCATTCAGGAGCCTTGAGGATGCAGGGGATACCCCAACAAGCAAAGAAGCCAACATGGTCTTCCAGGTGGAGCTTCAGACCCCTTCCTCTCATCTGAGACGAGCTAGGGTGAGAGTCCCCAATAGGCAGGGACAGCTCTACGCCCCTGCCCAGCAGGAAGCAGATACAGAAGAAGAGACCTCCTGTCCCCCAGCTTCCCATAGAGATTTTATGGGGATCACGTCTCTCAAGGAAAACTAGGCAGGCAGTTAGAGGCAGGCATTGGGTCTCTGCATTCCTGCACATCCCACAGAGTGTGACCGCCTGGGAGACATCCCCTCTCCACCCAAAACTCCCCTTTGTATTGTAATTACCTACCCCTGCGGGAAGAGCAAATGGGCACAAAATATCCAACTAGAGCAGACCAGTCACTTGCACCTGCGCAGTACCTCTTGTCAATCACAGGTGCCAATCAAGTGGTCCTACGCCCAGAGAAGAACAGTCCATTCTAGAGAAAAAAGATAGAAACCCCAAGGCCTGGGAAGCCCGCGCTGCTGCTTCTGCTGCTGCTGCTGCTTCTTCCCTGCTCCTTTTTACCGCTTCTTCCCTTTGAGCCTCACCTTTGCATGTGCCCCCTCCACACTCTTTGGTAATGGGCCCTTGAGCCATCCTCCAGTATTCAGGTCTACTTTTACTTCTAAATGTACTATCTTTTCTAATAAACTACTTATTCTACTGCTTTACTCTGGTATCTCATTCAATTCTTTGCTCGAGTTGCCAAAGACCTGGATTTGCGCCAAGAAAGGCCCACTCTCTGACAATAATACCGCATCCAGCTAGCCTAAAATGGAAATAATTTTAAAAGCTAACACTTACATGGCACATACTATGTGCCAAGCAATGCTTTAAGCATTTTAGTACCATATAAAATAGATTAATATTTTTCAGATGAGAAAACTGACCAACATAGGGGTTAAGTGACTTACCCGAAGTTATACAGCTAACAAGTCGTAGAGCTAGGATGAAAGCCCAGAGATGACAGTTCAAGAAGTTATGTACTAAAACACATATTTTACTGGAAGTGTGCAAATGTATCTCTGAGGAACAGTGATGATTTAGCCCCAGCCAGATATGTGTCCTCCTTCACTTCTTATCCACCCCAACGAATCACTGCCACCCTACCACACTGGGAACCTTTTCATACATTCTAGCTACACCTTTGTACCCAGCCTTAAACAACCCTAACATGGTGGGGGACTGGAGCAAGTATAAAAATGGAGATCCGTATGCCATGTGTCCAAATAAGTTTAACGAACTGTTAATGAAATAGGTTCTGTCCTCCTTCCTTGATAAACATACCTTCATAACAACTTTGAAGTCTGTTTGCAGAATTCTTGGAATCCACAGAGCTCTTCATAAAAATCTGGCAGCACAGGGAAAGCCTCCCACCTCCTTTCTCTTCTCATTCTCGGCTCCACATTGCACCATCCTGTCTTGTATGTATATGGGTCGAAACCCCAGTATGAGTGTGAAAAATCCACCCACACATCCCACAAACAGTCATTCTTGGGCCTAGATGTATGTATACTAGTGTCACAGTCTGCCTTTGGAAAAAGAGATTGTAGAAAGAGGCTTATGAAAGCTCTGGAAGTGGGGTCCAAGCCATTGACAGAGAGAGAGAGACAGACAGACAGACAGACAGACAGACATTACATTACTACCTAGTACATAGTAGGCACTATAGAAATCTTAGCTATGATTAATACTCTCATGAACATAAAACGTCATATGTGTAAATGAGACAGATATCCATCCCTTAAAAAGGCATAGCAGCTCTGATTGCTCATGCACAGAATCCAACATATTTGGGTGAGAAAAGGTTTCTGAGCTGTAGAAACACAATCTTCTAGTCCAATCATCCTTGGTTTTGATGTGAATTCCAACACATCGGGAAAACAAGAAGTAGCACAGCATCATTACATTGTAAGCAAATTCTCAATCTGTTAGTAAAGAACATTAAGCAAAGAAAATTAAGTAAAAACATGTCCTCGAGCTCATTCTGATGAACCCAACCATTCCTCGATACAAATGCAGGGATTTACTAGTGGCATGGAGAGAGAAAACCAAAAGTTGCTCTACTCAAAGTTAATTTCCCCTAGGTGCCAGAAATTCCACCAACTAAAACTTATTCCCTGGGTTTAGGCATTGTTTTTTTTAAGGAATCTCACTTTGAAATGCAATTATAGACTAGGGCGTCATTTATTACCCCATTATTAGCCTTAAATTATCATTGTGAAATTCATCACCAGATGACCAAGAGTTGAGAGCAAAGTCTTCGGACCTAAGTTTTCCAAAGTCTTCACTGGAGTCCAGAAAAGAGCAGTGTTGAGAAAAGTAGTGAGCTCCAGAACTCCTGGGACAGAGCCAGCAAAGCACAGCAGGCCCAGAATGTTTTTTGCATCAAGAGTTGTGTCTTTACAATTCAACAGCAGAAAAACCCATGCAACCTAATTAAAAAGTGAGTAAAGGACTTGAATAGACATTTCTCTAAAGAAGATATACTGATAACCAATAATCACACGAAAAGATGCTCAACATCAACAAATCATTAGGAAAATGCAAATTTAAAAAAACAAAAAACATTTAGGGCCGGCTGAGTGGCACATTAGTTAAGAGCTGGCTTGGGACGCCAGTGGCACATTGTTTAAGAGCTGGCTTGGGACGCCAGTGGCCCCAGTTTGGATCCCACATATGAGGGCCAGTGACACTGCCCTCTACAGCTAAGATGGTGAACAAGAGCTCCACCTGGAGCTGGGCTGCTGTGAGTCCCCGGGACAGCATAGCTGTAGCCCCTGCTGCAGTGGGCTGCCATAGGCTACAGTGTGTGGCCGGCAGCCAGTTTGAGCGGCCAGCAGCTGGTGTGAGCTGCCAAGAGTGGCCATCCAGAGGCCGACAACTGATTTGCATCACTGAGAAAAGCGCAATGATGATGCCAACATGGGCCAACAAAGCAATGTCCTCCACAACTAAACTGAAGAACAAAAGGACAGCAACTTGTCTGTTCCCCTTCCCCAGTTCCCCAACACTGTTGCCCTCCCCAAATTCCCCAATAAAATCTTTAAAAAAAATTTAGAAGGATATTATTAAAAAAAAAAAAAAAACAAGTAATGGAGACAATATGGAGAACTTAAAGTTCTTGTGCACTATTGGTAGTACTGTAAAATGGTAGTCCTACTGTGGAAAACAATACAGTGGTTCCTCAAAAACTAAATATAGAATAAGTATATAATCCAGCAGTTCTACTTGTGGGAACATGCCCAAAAGAGTTGAAAACAGAAGCTCAAACAGATATCTGTACACCCATGTTCATACCAGCATTATTCACAAAGCCCAAAAGGCGAAAATAATCCAAATGTCCATCAACAGATTAATGAATAACAAAATTACAGAATGGAATATTATCAACCTTTAAAAGGAAGGGAATTCTGATACATGCTACAACGTGGATGACCCTTGAAGACATTATATTAAGTGCAATAAGCCAGTCACATAAGGGTAAATATTGTATGATTCCACTTCTATGAGATACCTATAATAGACAAATTCATGAAGACAGAAAGTAAAATGGTAGTTTCAAGGGCCTGGGAACCAAGGGGTATTGGGGAGTTAGTGTTTAATGGGCACAGATTTTCAGTTTGGGTAGATGAAAAAGTTCTGGAGAAGGATAATGATAATGGTTGCTTATCAATGTGAATGTACATAATACCACTGAACTGTACACTTAAAATGGTTAAATTGTGGTTGGAAACCCAATATGGCAGAGTAGATAAACATTGTGCCTGTTTCCTTGCATGAACACATTAAAATTACAACTAAATTACAGAACAACCAATCTGGACAACCATCTGAAGTCTGGCTGAATAGAAGTTTTATAACTAAGAATATGAGGTGTGATCACAAAATACAGTGAATGCTGTTGGTGAGTGCCATCCAATGGAAAGGCAAGGATCTTCAATATGGGAAGTGGCTCACTGAACCTTAGTAAAAGTAAGTATCATCTTGTTCAGTGCAGTCAGTCAGGTGTGAGCTATGGTTGAGAGAAGGTGTGTTTTAAAGTATGTCATAAGGGCCAGCCGAGGGGCGCAGTGGTTAAGTGCTGGCTTGGGAAGTCAGCGGCCCCAGTTCGGTCCCACATATGAGGGCCAGTGACACTGCCCTCAAAAAAAAAAAAGTAAAGTGTGCCATAATTCATGGATCTCTAACAAGACATTAATATGAAATGGGAAAATGGTTTAATCCTCCATGATCAAAGCACTCCATGTCACACATCACTTTTGTTATGGCAATTTCTGTCAAATAAAACATTACGGTGTGTCCTCATCCACCCTATTCACCAGATCTGACACTGTGTGACTTCTGGCTCTTCCCTAAAGTCAAGATGACCATGAAAGAAATGTTTTGAATCACTTCAGGACATCAAGGTAGCCACAACAGCACAATTAAAGATACTAACAAAAGAGGACTTCCAGGACTGCTTCAGAAAGTGGGAATATGATGGAAAAAGTGTGTTCGAAGTGAGGGGGGCTATTTTGGGAGGGATTAAAGGCAATATGTCGTTACTGTAATAAATTTTTTTAACTTAAATATTCACTGTATTTTTTTTATCACACCTCACATAAAGAAGAAGCCACACTGAGACTGGTAGGAGGGGTGGACACGCAAAACAGGCTGGCCCCAAACATCCATGTGGCAGTTGAGAACCAAGAGTGATATCTCAGCCACAGAGGTTCCCCCTCAGAGTAGCAAGGAACCTCAGCTCCATACCAGGCTCCCCAGCACAGAGTACTGGTATCAAGGAGAGGATCTCTAGCTGTGAAAAACTGGTGATTCCGACCATCTTATAGGACAGAAGGCTGCAGAAAACCCAGATGTTCTCTTAAAGGGCCTGCACACAGCCTGACTCACTTGCAGGCACAAACTCTGGGCACCAGTGGGGAGACAGTGACTTAGGGGGCATCAGAGGCATATGGGAGTGGGCAGACTGAGGTGTGTGGCTTCAGTGCAAGGTCTGGCAGACTGTCACCATTTTCCCTGTGTGTGGGGTCCTCCTCCCATGCAGCTGGCAGGTGGGCACCATCTTTCCTGTGTTGAGCCCTCCCCCACATGGCCAAATCTGAATCTGAATTGGTCCAGTGAGCTCTGCTGAGACCCCACCCTACCTAATTCCCAAAATGCCAGAGGAACTTTCTTGGCCAACTGTCAGCCCCACCCACATTGTACTTTTTCTTGGAAAACTATTAGTCTGTGGGCCCCAGGTGAACAGCAAATTGCCTCAGTGTGCTGTGAGATTTTGCTGAGCAGCTCCAGGCTCAGCACTGTCACCAAACCAGAATTTACATTAATCTGGTGAACACAACTTTTCCCACTCTAGTGACTCCCTGAGGCCCTGACTCACCCAACTTCCATACCGCATGAGGCTTTATCAGTGGCTGAACATTAAGGGATTTAGCAGGTTGCAGCAGGTCTTGGTTTGCAGCATGGAATCTCCTCCACACCTCCAGGTTTAGCACAGGCAGCAAACAATCAAGAATCACTTTGTAGCTCCTACCATATAGTCCCAGCCCCGTCACAGGCAGTGGGTGACCTGGACCTGCACTGGAGCTCCTCCCAAAACTTCCCAGAACAAACGTTGGAGGATGGCTTCAGAACACAACTGAGAACCACCCAATTAGCCCCATAAGCACCACACACAAAGGGAAATCTCAACAGGCACCAGGACCCACTGGGGCAAATCCCACTCAGTAGAGTAAGACAGCCGCCCCCTTCGACATCAGCCTGTAAACTCTGGACATAGCCAAACTCCACAGACAATCAGCCTGAAAGTCAATCCCACTCATTGACATGCCAATAGCAATCAAGGTTGAACTATAACAGGAGGGCACACATAATATAACAAGGGAAACTCCATGAGCACCCTGAACAAGTGACCAGGAATTCTTCCAGGGCCCCAAAGAGCACCCACTACATAAGGTAACCAGGCCAAGACTGAGAGACATAGCAGATCTATCTAATACATAGAAACAAACACAGAGAGGCAGCCAAAATGAGGAAACAAATAAATCCATCCCAAATGAAATGATAGGGGAAAACTCCAGGAAAAGAACTAAATAAGATGGAGGCAAGCAACTTACCAGAGACAGAGTTCAAAACACTGATTATAAGGATGCTCAAGGAACTTAGTGAGAACTTCAACAAAGAGATAGCAAGCATTAAAAAGGACATAGAAGGCCGGCCGAGTGGCGCAGTGGTTAAGCGCTGGCTTGGGAAGCCAGCGGCCCGGTTCAGTCCCACATATGAGGGCCAGTGACACTGCCCTCCAAAAAAAAAAAAGGACATAGAAACCACAAGAAAGAACCAGTCAGAAGTGAACAATACAATAACTTCAATGAAGAATGCACCAGAAGGAATCACCAGTAGAGTATCAAATCAGTGATTTGGAAGAGAGGGGGAGGGGGTTTTCTCTTTGAGGTGTAAAAAGTATAACTATTGCACTTTGTTGTACACCTGAAGCTAATTAAAATAAATAAATGAATAAATAATTTTTAAAAAAAAGAGTTTAAAAGATCTCTGGGGCAACATCAAGCATAACATTTGTATTATAGAGATACCAGAAGGAGAAGAGAAAAAGCAAGGGATTGAGAACCTATTTGAAGATATACTGACCGAAAGTTTTCCTCCTGGCAATGGAAATAGACACACAAATCCAGGAAGCACAGAGAGTTCCAAATAAGATGAAGCCAAACATGCCCAAACCAAGACAAATTATAATTAGAATGGCAAAGGTTAAAGACAAAGAGCGAATTGTGAAAGCAGCAAGAGAAAGACAACTAGTAACTTATAAGGGAGCTAATATAAGATTTTCAGCTGATTTCTCAACAGAAACTTTGCAGGTCAGAAGGTTTTGGCAGGAAATATTCAAAGTGATAAAAAACAAACAAACAAACAAGGGCCTACGACCAAGATGACTCCACCCAGCAAATTTATCATTTAAAATTGAAGGACAGATAAAGAGCTTCTCAGACAAGAAAAAGCTAAAGAAATTAATTGCCATCAGATCAGTATTACAAGGAAACTTTAAGAAGGCAAAAAAGATAGAAATTATGAATAATAAAATGGCAACAGCTACATATCTAACAATCACTTTCAAGTAAATGGATCAAATTCTCCAATCAAAAGACATAGGGGTCTGGGGCCGGCCGAGTGGCGCAGGTGGATAAGTACTGGTTTGGGAAGCCAGCAGCCCCGGTTTGGGTCCCACATATGAGGGCCAGTGACACTGCCCTCAAAAAAAAAGAGACATAGGGGTCTGAATGGAACAGAAAACAAAACCCTTTCATATGCTGCCTACAAAGGATTCACTTCAGACTGAAAGACACACATAGACAGAAAGGAAAGATATGGGAAAAGTTATTTCATGGAAATGGAAACAAAAAATAAACAAACAAAAAAGTTGGGGTAGCAATACTTATACCACAAAAAATAGACTTTAGAACAAAGGCTATCACAAGAGACAAAGGACCAGTAATCCCACTTCTGGATATTTCTCCAAAGAAACGCAAAACACTACTTCAAGGGGACATGTGCATCCATGTATTCATTGCAGCATTGTTTACAATGGCCAAGACTCAGAGGCAGACTGAGTGTCCCTCAATGGGAGAGTGGGTAAAGAGGATGTGGTACATATATACAATGGAATATTGCTTGGCCATGGATGGGCATGGATTGTTGACATCTGCAGCAGCATGGATGGCCCTGGAGGGTATTGTGCAGAGTGGAGTGCCAGACAGACAGATGAAACATGATTTTGCTTATATGTAAAATATAAAGAACAAAATACACAAACAAAACAGAAAAAAACTCATAGATACAGAAAGCATTTTTATGATTGCCAGATGGGAGGGATTTTGGTGGAGGTGGATAAAAGAGGGAAGGAATTAAGAAATACAAATTGGTTGTTACAAAGCAGTAATGGGATGTAGGGTATAGCATAAGGAATATAGTCGATAATATTGTAATAACTATGTCTGGTGTCAGATGAGCATTAGATTTGTTGGGGTGATAGATGGGAGGGGTTCAGAGGGAAGGGTGAAAAAGCCAAAGGGATTAAGAAGTACAAAATGGTAGTTACAAAATAGTCATGGGGATGTAAAGTAAAGCATAGGGAATATAGTCAATAATATAGTAATAACTATGTGTAGTTCTAGGTGGGTACTAGACTAGTCAGGGGGATCATTTCTTAAATTATATAAATGTATAACCACTATGTTGTACATCTGAAATTAATATAAAATTATATTGAATGCCAACTGCAACTGAAAAATTTTAAAACGGGTGTAAAAGGTGAAGGGGACTAAGAGGTACAAATTTCCATTATAAAACAAATAATCCATGAGGATGTAATATGCAACACAGAGAATATAGTTAATAATATTGTGATATGCTAGTACAGTGTCAGATGGTTGCTGGAGTTATCATGGTGATCACTTCTTTAGGTATATAAATGTTGAAAAACTATGGTATACCCTTGAAACTAATATTATATGTTAGCTATATTTTTAATAAAAATCTTTTTAAATGGTTAAATTGTTATGTATATTTTACCACAATTTTAAAACTTATTAACTGCCTACCATAATACTTCTAGCCCTCATGAGAATACAACATAAATGATATTTATAAAATAAAAGAGTTTTATCTTTAAATATTTTGTATTCCAGGCCATAGTTATTTTGATGCTTCAAGAGTAGTTCCAAAATCTTGGAACAAACTAGATACTCTAGGAAGGTGTTTGCTCTGAGGCTGAAAAGCAGGACACTTTTTCCCCTAGCAGCAATTCTAGAAGTGAAATCATAGAGCACAGATTTTTAAATGTGGAACTATTGACATTTTGGGTCAGATAATTCTTTGTTGTCAGAGGGCTGTCCCAAGCATTTTTGGATGCCTAGCAGCATCCCTGGGCAGTATTCACTAGTTGCCAGTATTAAGAGAGACAGATAGACTGATCCCTGAGAAAGGTGGAAAGGTGATCTCGGAAAAACAGAAAAGTGGGGTATTCTGGGCACATGGAGAGAGCCTAAACATGTTAGATGCCCCTGAGGATGAGACAACACATTTTGCCTACTTATAAACATAGGTTGGGGTGGCTAGGTGAGTGTAGGGGGATCTGTTAACTTAAAATGTTTAAAATGATTCTTAACTCATTAATGCTGCTTACTCTCCAGATAGGGAGAGCGGTTATGGCTCTTTGAATTTTTACTTCTGAAACATAATTAGTTTCTTTGAGATCTCTTGTGCTTTCACTGGGTTGTTTAAACCACACAACAAAGTCAAAGTACCTCATATCAGTTATTTGCAACTCTTTGGGGTTAGAGGCAAACTTTCTATTTTAGTATTTTTGCTGTGATTCCACATCATCCAATAATGGGCTTTAGACCTCAAGACTTTTTATGACTGTAGCTTCCACTTATTTTGTTCCTACTATGTGCCAGTTACCATACATATGACAATTCATACTGTGGACCCTGAGAAAGACGATACCTACCAAGAAGGGCTTCTGGTAGCTATAGCTACCTGGGTTCAAATTTAAAAGCAGTCTATCAATCATTTCTAAACAGAGGTCTCTCATACAAACCACTCTTAAGGGAGATGCCTGCACTAAACTGCCTGCTACCTGCACTGCACTGTCTGCCTGCATTGTTTCTGCCAACTGAGCCGGGCCTTATAAAGGAGTTCCTGGAATCATATTTCAACCAAAGAACTGAGGCTTTCCCCATCCAATCAGAGCTGCACAACTATATCCCCATCAGCATCTTCAATGACCAATCAGAGCAGATCCATTCTGACCAATCAGGACAGTGCCTTTTGGACCAATCAAACTTCGAGGATTTGAAGTCCTAATTTGGAAGATGAGAGACCATCAGGGCTGAGGCATGGTAACTTCTATCTATATATGCCAGCTACTCTCTGGCTCAAAGAGCACAACTTTCTGTTCCACTGAAGACATTTGGAGCTGAAACACTGAAGATGAAACACTGAAGAAATCTCACCAGACCGGAGTGGAGAAGAGTGGAGGAGAGCAGACTGGCGTGGAGCAGAGCACAACTGTCTAACCAGAGAGGGGCCTGGCCCCAGGGCCTCCTCACAGCCATGCACACACTGTTTAAAATTAAATTTGTTAGGGTTACATTGGTTAGTAAAATTATATAGGTTTCAATTGTACAATGCTATAATACATCATCTATATATTGCATTTTGAGTTCACCACCCAGAGACAGTTCTCCTTCCATCACCATACATTTGACACCATTTTCCCTCCTTTATCACCCCTTCACCGTCCTTACCCTCTGGTAACCACTAAACTGTTGTCTGTATCTATGAATTTTTGTTTCTTTGTCTGTTTCTCTTGTTTGTTTGTTGCTTTCAGTTTTATATCCTACATATGAGTGAAGTCATATAGTTTTTTTTTTAATTAAAATTTATTAGGGTGACAATTGTTAGTAAAGTTACATAGGTATCGGGTGTACAATTTTATAATGCATCATCTATATATCACATTACGTGTTCACCACTCAGAATCAGTTCTCCTTCCATCACCATATATTTGATCCCATTTACCCTCATCTGCCACCCTCCTCTCACCTTACCCTCTGGTAACCGCTAAACTATTGTCTGTGTCTATGAGTTTTTGTTTCTTCATTTTTTTGTTTTGTTCCTTTGTTTTCAGTTTTATATACCACATATCAGTAAAATCATATGTTGCTCAATTTTTTCTGTCTGACTTATTTCACTTAGCATTATAATCTCAAGATCCTTCCATGTTATCACAAATGGCAGTACTTCATCTATTTTTAAGGCTCAGTAATATACCATTGTATGTATGTACCACTTCTTTATCCAGTAATGTATCAAAGAACACATTTGTTGTTTCCATGTCTTTGCCACTGTGAATAATGCTGCAATGAACATAGGGGTACATACATCTTTATGAATAAATGTTTCCAGTTTTGTGGGTAGACACTCAGAAGAGGGATTGCTGGGTCATATGGTAATTCTTTTAATTTTTGAGGAGCCTCCATATTGTTTTCCATAGTGGCTGTACCGATTTACATTCCCACCAATAGTATATGAAGGTTCCTTTTCCTCCACAGCCTCTCCAACACTTGTCTTATTGATAATTGCCATTTTAACAGGTATGAGGTAGTATTTCTTCTTTTATTTTTTGAGGGCAGTGTCACTGGCCCTCATATGTGGGACCCAAACTGGGGCCGCTGGCTTCCCAAGCCAGCTCTTACACACTGCGCCACTCCGCCGGCCTGAGTATTTCCTTGTGGTTTTGATTTGCATTTCCCTAATAGCTAGTGAAATTGAGCATCTTTTCATATATCTGTTGGCCATTCGTATGTTTTCTTGGGAGAAGTGTCTGTTCAGGTCCTCAGCCCATTTTTTAATTGTTTATTTTGTTGTTGTTGAGTTGTATGAGTTCTTTATATATTTTAGATCTTAGCCCCTTATCACAGGTGTTGCTTGTATCTTCTCCCATTCAGTTGGTTGCCTCTTTGCTTTGTTAATGGTGTCCTTTCCTTTCTTTTGCAGAAGCTTTTTAGTTTGATATATTCCCATTCATTCATTTTTGCTTTTACTTCCCTTGCCAGTGAGATCAAATCCATAAAATCCTCTTTGAACCCAAGGTGCATAAATTTAGTAGCTATGCTTTCTTCAATGCAGTTCATTGTTTCAAGTCTTATGTTTAGGTCTTTGATTAATTTTGAGTTAATTTTGGTATATGGTGACAGCTGTATAGTTTCATTCTTTTGCTTGTGGCTTTCCAATTTTCGCAGCACCAATTATTGAAGAGACTCTCTTTCCTCTATCATATGTTTTTGGCTCCTTTGTCAAATGTTATCTTCCCATATACTGGGTGTGCCAAAAAAAATGTAGACACATGACTTGTATTCGTTTTTGTTATTGGTATATATTGAGTATTACAATTTTAATACAGTTTTTTCCTTTCTTTTTTTTTTTTTCAGGGCAGTGTCACTGGCCCTCATATGCGGGACCTGAACCGGGGCTGCTGGCTTTCCAAGCCAGCACTTAACCACTGCGCCACTGGACCGGCCCAGTTTTTTCGTTTCTTAAAATGTGTATACTTTTTTTGGCACCCTCTGTATATTTGGGTTTATTTCTGAGTTCTCAATTCTATTCCATTGGTTTGAGTGTCTGTTTTTCTGCTAATAGCATGCTATTTTGATTATTATTGCTTTGTAGTACAAATTGAAATCAGGGAATGTGATATCTGCAGCCTTGGTCTTTTCTCTTAGTATTGCTTTTGCTATTCAGGGCCTTTTGTGACTCCATACAAATCAGATGATTTTTTTTGTTCTATTTTTTTTAAATGCCATTGGGATTTTGATGGGAATTAATTTCTCTTTAATGAAAGTGAATGAAGAATAGAAATGGTTTAAAGCAACATACTTGATTCTATTCCACATTTCAATTATATATTAAATTATGCTGTAAGTTGGGCTGATTAGCAATTCATTAGCTCATTAACATTTTTTTTGAGGGTAGTGTCACTGGCCCTCATATGTGGGACCTGAACCGAGGTGGCTGGCTTCCCAAGCCAGCGCTTAACCACCGCACCACTTGGCCGTCCCTAGCTCATTAACTTTGACAGTCTAACCACCTTGTGCTCTCTAAGGGGCTCATCTAAGTGCCCTCAGCTATATGTAATATATTCACTCATGGAGGCTTCCCTAGGAGAAAAAATAAAACTTATAATAAAAAATAACCAATAGGAAGACAATACAATAATTCTGAAGAATAACATCATAATTTTGCCTTCAAATTCTATCAGCATAAAGGCAACCTTACTTCAGGCAGGAACTTGTAAAAGTAATAGGCAGATGGTGTGTGGAAATTCACACAGCTTTAGAAAACTGCAACAATATTGTGCTTTGTGTCCACAGAGCTCCTTCTTTGAAAGGAGGTATAATCCCCAGATCTCTTCAGCACAGCCCTGTGAGTCTGGGTATAGGTACATACGCTGTTGAAGGGCTGGCAAGATAACACACTGCACATCCTTCCAGGGCCTGCAAAAAGCTGGACATTCAGATAAACTGACACTGCCTGCTTTACTCCACACACTATGGCTGCCTGTGCTTCACAGCCAGGCAACAGAAGCAAGGCTGACCTCCATCATCCACCCATTCATTGATTCATTTAATCAGAGTTTATGTAAACTACAGCCATTCATTTCCTGAGTGAAGAGCGTCTCAACCATGGCAGCATATTAGAATCACCTGGGGAGCTTTTAAAATTACTGAAGCTTGGGCCCCACCAGCAGAATTTCTGATTTTCTTCATTGGAAGAATAAATAAAATATCATTCATTAAGCATGGACTTCGGGGTTCGGGTTTTTCTTTTTGCTAACAGACTTGAGATATAGTTCATAAAGCATACTATTCACTCATTTAAAGTGTATAATTCAATGGCTTTTAGTATACCCACAGAGTTGTACAGCCACCATCACTATCCATTTTGGAACATTTTCATCAACCCATAAAGAAACCCTGACCTGAGACAATCCCAGTTCTGACTCAAGTAACCTTAAGTAACCTTGGGCAAGTGACTTAATGTTCAGTGTTTTGATTCCATAACTGTAGGATGTGAACAATAATAACCCCTTCTTACTTGGTATTTGTGAAAATTAAATAAAATGATGTAAGTAAAAATAAAAGAAGAAAACCGGTACACTTTAGCTACCAACCCCCAAGCTCCTATCACCACCCAAGCCCTAGGTAAATGTGATCTACTTTCTGTCTCTATAGATTTACTTATTCTGGATATTTCATATAAATGAAATCATATAATATGTGGCATTTCATGTCTGGCTTCTTCAAGATTCATCCATAGGGCCGGCCGAGTGGCGCAGTGGTTAAGCGCTGGCTTGGGAAGCCAGCGGCCCCAGTTCGGTCCCACATATGAAGGCCAGTGACACTGCCCTCCAAAAAAAAAAGATTCATCTATATTATAGCATGAATCAGTACTTCAGTAATTTTTATGGCCAAATAATATACCATTGTATAAATATACAACATTTTGTTTATCCATTCATCAGTTGATGAAATTCATATTGTTTTCCCATTGTGGCTATTATAAATAAAGCTGATATTAACATTTGTGAACAAATTTTTGCATAGACATATATCTTCAACTTTCTTGGATATATACCTACGAGTATAATTGCAGGGTCAAATGGTAACCCTATATTTAATTTTTTGAAGAACTCCCAGAATATTTTCCAGTATGGCTACACTAATTTACATTCCCACCAGTAATGTGTGAGGTTTCCAATTTCTCCACATCCTGACCAACACTTGTTACTATCTGTCTCTTTGATTATACCTATTCTAGTGGTTGTGAAGTGGTATATCATTATGGTTGTTAGCATTTCTTTTATGAGTAATGAGTTGAGCATCTTTTCCTGCACTTACTGGCCACTTTTTTTGAGGAATGTCTTTCTGATCTTTTTCCCATTTTAATTGAGTTATTTGTCTTTTTATAATTGCGTCATAAATATTCTTTATAAATTCTAGATAAAAGTCCTTTATCAGATATATTATTTACAAACATTTTCTCCCATTCTGTTGGGTATTTTTTTACTTTCTTGATAATCCCTTTATTCAAAAAAGTTTAAAATTTTGAAGTTCTATTTATTTTTTCTTTTGTCACTCGTGCTTTCAGTATCATGTCAAATAATTTATTGCCAAGTTAAAAGTCATAAAGATTTATTTTCATGGTTTCTTCTAAGAATTTTTTAGTTTTGGTACTTATATTTATGTATTTGATCCTTTTTTTTTTTGAGGGCAGTATCACTGGCCCTCCTATGTGGGACCTGAACTGGGGCCAGTGGCTTCCCAAGCCACTTGGCCAGCCCTATTTGATCCATTTTGAGTTAATTTTTATGTACGGTATAAAGTAAGGGTCCACTTTTTCCTTTGCATGTGGATATCCAGTTGTCTTGGCATGATTTGTTGGAGAGAATATACTTTCTCCGTATTGAAAAGCCTTGTTGAAAATGAATTGACCATAGATGTATGGGTTTATCTCTGAATTCTCTTCCACTGATCTCTATGTCTATCCTTATGCTGGTTTTGATTACTGTAGCTTTTTAGTAAGTTTTGAAATTAGGGTAGTGGGATCCTCTATTTTGTTCTTCTTTTTCAAGATAGTTTTGGGTATTTGGGGTTCCTCGCAATTCCATATGAATTTCAGAATCAGCAAGTCTATTTCTACTAAGAAGCCAGCTGAAATTCTGATAGGGCAGAGCTTCTTATTTAATTGATAATTCTAAAAGATTTACTGAACTAATTACTGTGGATAAGGGACTGTGCCAGGTACTGGGGATATAAGACTAAACACAACACAGTGCCCACCTTTGGGTTATTTATAGTCCAGAAGTCACTCAAGGATACTTACAGAAAACCTAAGTATGATGCCAGACACATTATTAAGGTCGAAATTAGCCCAAGACATGGCTCTAATTTGGGTGTTGCTTAGTTTCCTCCCCAGAGTCAGCAAGGGAAGAAAGGAATCACATTGTACGGAATGAACATCAGGCATTTTACCAATAGGGACCACTAGTTTTGAAAGAGGAAAGGGTCCCGGTCAGTCTTCACCTCACATAAAATACACTCAATTTACAACCACAGCTATTTATTTAGCATTTCTAGGGACTTCAGCACTGCACTAGGTGCTTTGGTGGATATGAAAGATGGAGAGAAGAATGAGAAAAAGAAGGACAGAAAAAGAGAAAGGCAAGGAAGAATGGAAAGAAAATTATATTTTAAGTCCTTACTACATGCCGGACACTATACTAAGCTTATTTATATTCCTCATATTCTTTTTTTTTTTTTGAGGTCAGTATCCCTGGCCCTCATATGTGGGACCAGAACCAGGGCTGCTGGCTCCCCAAGCCAGAGCTTAACCACCACGCCACTCGGCCAGCACCCTCATATTCTTTTTTCTTTTTCTTTTTCCAGATTTATTAAGATATAATTAACATATAACATTGTGTAATTTTATGGAGCAAAATGTGACAATTTGATACATGCATATGTGGCAAAAATGATGACCACAATAAGGTTACTTAACACCTCCATCTCCATCACCTCACATAATTATCTTTCTTTGTGGTGAGAACATCTAAGTACTTTTTTAGCAATTTTCTAGTATATAATACAGTATTGTTAACAATAGTCAGCAGGCTTCATATCTCATATTATTTTTTTTTTTTAGCTGAGCCATCCTGCCACCTGTTGGCAGCTCAGCGGCAGTTCAGCTCGGGTTGGGCATCGAACTGCTGTTGCTCAGAGCTCAGCTCACACTCTTGAGCGAGCTCTTAACCAACTGAGCCACTCGGGTGGCCCTTCATGTTATTTTAAAGAAATAGGAGATAAGCTTCCTATTCCCAAAGAATCCAGTTATATTCTAGTTGAACATAAATACCACAGAATGATACATACCATTGATTAAGCAATCATATGAAATTCTGTGCTACAGGCTATAAGTGTAAGAGTCCAGAGAAGAAATAGCATTGGGCCAACTGCTTTGGTTACCTTAAATTCACATTTGAGAAGGTGTGGGCTTCAATTAGCAGAGGAATAGGGCTTGTAGGAAGCAGAGAAAGAAAAAAAATATGAAGGGCAGGCACTCTCTTAAGCACTTTATACCCCATTACATTCTTGACCCAACCCTGTGAGGTAATGAGGTATATGCTATTATACCCATTCTACAGATGAGAAAACTGGTGCTTAGAAAGGTAAATTGTCCAAAGTCACACAGCCCAGAAGTGGTAGAGCTAAAATTGAAACACAAAGGTGCTTAACTCTGCCAAATTGCCTCCACGATTGATAGAATGAAGAAGCCTTTGGAGGGCAGAGGCAAAACAAGAGCAGTAGAGCTTGTAGTTAGTTTGTTACATGACTCTGGGTGGAACTATACAATTTATGGCTATCACTATCCTTGAAATCTGACCTTTATAGTCCCTAGTGGCCTCAAAATGACTCCCTTTTTGACAGGGTCAGATTCATTCAAAAAGCACACACCCACAGATCATGTTTGTCTAGAAACAGAAATGAGCAACCATGGCAGGAACTCCAAAAACACTGCATCATGGGACTTGGCCCAGTGTTAGAACAGACCATTCTTCGCTAATCCCAGTTTCCAGAAAAGTGTTGTCCTAACATCCTGATCTCTCTATACCTTCATTCAATTACTGTTCCTTGTCCAAAAAGATCTTAACTGGATGGTAAAAATGAGGGGGATTAAATGAATCAGGCTTAACTTGATTCTTCTTCCTTCCTCTTTGAAGACCAGCCTTCCACCTCAGAGCACTTTTGGGGCCAGACTCCAAGTTCAGCATTGAAGGTGCTGCCCTTGCAGGATACATCGGTGGTAGTACAGTGCTTGTTGTAGCTGGATGGGTACATCTCTCTAACCCTGAAGTTCATTCAGTTAGCAAGCCTGTTGGGTCCTCACACTTAGCTATCTCTCCCAAGATAGACTTTATCAGGAATAAAGGCCATGTTTTGTACTCCATCTGCTTTACAATTCAATTGCTTCAGAACTTGGGTAAGGGAGATGGTGCTATTTATTCTCCCTCCTCAAGATCTGAACTCCCAAGTTGCTTGGGCTCTCACATTCTGAAAGTAACAAGCAAATTAGAGGGCTCTTCTTTTGAAATCCACAGGTCAGGCTCTAGGGCAGAAAGAACATTAACAAACAGAGTCCACATATCCTGAAAGCCCAGACTCTACTAATATCTGGGACAGCAGGCAAGTCTAATTAATAAGGCATTCAGCAAAATCCTCTTTAGCCTGTGTTTTGGTAAGACAACATAGTATAGTATCTTAAGAGCACCAACTTTGGAACCAGAATGCATGGGTTTGAAGCCAGATCATTATTAGCTGTGTGGTTTTGAGCAAGTTACTTTACTTCTCATTGCCTCAGTTTCCTCTTGTGGAAAATTAAATGGGTTGTTGTGAAAATTAAATGTGGTAATGAATATAAATTGTTTAGGACAGTGCTTGGCATGTAGCAAGTACTGTTTCCGTGTTTGTTGGCATTGCCGGTAGATGGATTCTGCACATGAAATCTATACAATAAGAATTGGCCCCTGCTGCAAAGAGTGACAATCATTCATTCTTGCAGAAATTCAAAAACAAGCTTGTTCATTGACAGTATTAATAACAGCAGTGAAAGCAGGAGAGCTTAGGTCAAATGAGTGATTACTATTCACCACAGAAGTATATTCAAGAGTCATGGAGATGTGATGTATAGCATAGAAGATATAGTTAATACTGTGACAGTGTGGGACAGTGTCAGATGGTTGTTGGACTTATGGTGATCAATTCTTTAGGTATATAAATGTTGAATAACTGTGGTGTACCCCTGAAACTAATATAATGTTGTATGTTATCTATATTTTAATAAAAATATTGAATTAATAAATAAGAAAAAAAACTCTAATGAATGAATTGGTTCATTACTCTTCTCAATTTAGGTAGTAGATCCAGACGGTCCATCCTTTACTGAGATAGAATCTAAGTTCCGGGACCTAACCTCAAATCTTGTTGAATTGTTTTTTGAGGAGTGTGGCCTCACAGCAGCCTTGCCATCTGCCTCCCTGTATTCGCCCATAACAGTAGGGTCTCATGGGACAGGATTTTCACTATGTTTATGGCAAAACCCCATGGGACCCTAAGAGAGAGGGCAGGTCAGTCAATGACGGGCAAGACCCTAGATATGCGCAGGATTATAAAATAGGTGTAAGATCCCGTGAGGGGCACAGCCAGACGAGCATCAGAGTGACGAAGCATGAATGCATATCCTGCTATCCTTTTCATAAAAAACTAACATGGGAAACATCCATAGTCAGAGTAAATATCAGCCGTATATATTAGCCTACTACAATTGTTGAAGGCAGGAGGGGTACGAGTCCTGGAGAAAAAGTTATTGGAACTTTTAACCGTCATTGAGGCACATTGTGCTTGGTTCTCTAATATAGGAACTTTGAATTTAAAGATCTGAAAGAGAGTAGGTTCTGATCTCCAGGTTTTACATAAGAATGGAGTCTCTATTCCTTTTTCAATCTGAGATACTTGGAGACTTGTTAAATCAATCTTAGAACCTTTACAGATTCAGAAGATAATAGTAAAGAGAAAGAATTAAATTTACTAGAAAAACAGGATGAGAAAGCTGTAAGGAATCCACTGAGATTCAACACCCTGAACCTGTAAGTCAGGCTTCAGGCTCATTATATCCATCTTTGGGAAAGTTAAAACACCACTCACCTCCTCCCCCTTTCCCTATACATAAAACTCAGTGTAAATCCACTAACCCTTTTCTTAATGAGCAAAGCTCAGTTACTGGCAACGCCCAGCCAGCTCTTTGCATGGTGGAAAGTAGCATTAAACAAGCCTTCCTTGCAAGAGATATGGAGGCTTTATTGTTTCCTGTGGTTATTTATCAACAAGTCGCCCCAGGGGCTGATCCTCAAAATCCGCAGGGAATGTTTACATGTCAATATGAGTCTATACCTTTCACAATTTTTAAGGAACTAAAAACAGCTGTTACCCAGTATGGGCCCAATTCTCCTGACACTAGAGGCATGGTTAAAAATCTGGCTGAGGGCCACCGCTTGGTTCCACTAATTGGCAAACTATGGCTCAGACTTGCCTTTCTCTGGCTCAATTTTTACATTTTAAATCTTGGTGGATTGAAGGAGCTGAAGCTCAAGGCCGTGGTAATAACCATGCAAATATTAATATTAATCAGGATCAATTATTAGGCAGAGGAGTTTGGGAAGGAACTGAACAACAGATTGGAATGACTAATCAGGCTATAGAACAGTTAAGGAGGGTCTGCTTAAATGCATGGGAACAACTTAAACCTGAAGGAAAATTAACAGGTTCCTTTAGTAAAATCTTAAAAGGACCTAGGGAATCATATACTGAGTTTGTAACTCGTCTTCAGGACGCGATTAAATGACAAGTGTCAAATGAACAAGCTCCTGAGGTTATTCAGTTAATTTTAGCATATGATAATGCTAACAGAGATTGTCAAAAAGCAATTGGAAATCAAAAAGGAAAAACAGATCTTAATGGCTACATAAGATCATGCCAAGAGGTTGGTTCAGAATAATACCGATCCACTACGTTAGCAAATGCAATTACAGGAGTAAATATTGGACAAAAAAAGATTCCTTGACACTTGCTTTAATTGTGAAAAGCCCAGACATGTTAAAAAAGGATTGTAGACGGCCACCTATTAACTCTAATTCTAAACCCCAACCTATTCCCACTGTAACTTCTGAAAGAAAACCTGCAATCTGCCATAGCTGTGAAAGAGGTAGACATTGGGTCAAAGAATGTAAATCAAAATTTCATAAAAATAGCACTTCATTGCAGGGAAATGGATGGCAAGGCCAGCCGCAGGCCCAGACAATAACCAGGGCCTCTATGGATCAAACAGTTCAACAGAATTATCAGGCTGTATCCCCACCTCCAAGCTTTCAGTACAACAATTAACTCCTGCTACAAAAGGCAGTACAGCTGTAAATCTTTGCTCCACACAGAATATTCTGTTAATTCCTAATGAAACACCATTGAACAGTGGCCCCTTTTCTCAAGAAAAATTGGAGGCTTTAATACATCTAGTTCAGATTCAATTAGAACAAAATCATATAGAACCTTCTACTAGTCCTTGGAATTTCCCTGGGTTTGTAATTAAGAAAAAATCAGGAAAATGGCGAATGCTAACTGATTTGCGGGCTGTTAATCCTATAATTGAACCTATGGGGACACTTCAGCCTGGACTTCCACAATCATCTATGATTCTGAAAAATTGGCCTTTAATAGTAATTGACTTACAGGATTGTTTTTATAACATTCCTTCACATCCTCAGGATTGCCCCAGATTTGCATTTTCTATTCCATCTACTACTAATAAGGAACCAATTAAAAGATATCAGTGTAAGGTCCTTCCTCAGGGAATGTTAAATAGTCCAACCATTTGTCAACTTTTTGTAGCCAGAGCTATTCAGCCAGTTAGAGACAGTTTTTCAGCTTGCTACATAATTCATTATATGGATGACATCCTTTGTGCTGCTTCATCTACGAAAGAATTAACAGAGTGCTTTAAATTGTTAAAAGAATAACTTGACTCTGCAGGACACTGTATAGCTCCAGATAAACTTCAAACTACTACACCAAATCAATATTTGTAGATTATTGTAGATAGGCAGACTATTAGGCCTCAAAAAGTTCAGATAAGAAGAGATCAGATTTCCACCTTAAATGACTTACAAAAATTGTTAGGAGATGTTAATTGGCTACACCCTACTTTGGGCATTCCTACATATGATCTCAGTAATCTATTTAGTCTTTTAGGAGGGCCTCCTCAATTGGATAGTCCTCACAGTTTAACCCCTCAGGCTAATCAAGAGTTGGAATTAGTAGAACAAAAATTACAGGAAACTCAAATTCAACACATAGATCCAACACAGCCCTTACAAATTTTAATTTTTCCAACTCCACATTCGCCCAAGGCAGTGATTGTTCAACAAAATGATTTAGTAGAGTGGCTCTTTGCCTAACAAGTTTGTGATGTCACACCCGAGTTATATAGAGTTAATTTCAGAACTTGTGTCATGAGCTGAAACCAGAGTTTTACATCTTAATGGTCAAGAGCCTAATAAAATTGTAGTTCCGTTCAAAAAAAAACAAATAATACATTTAAATAGTCATTCTGATTTGTGACAAATTGCTATTAGTAATTTTTATGAAATAGTTGATAATCATTTTCCTAAAAATAAATTGTTTCAATTTTTACAAAAATCCAGTTGGATATTACCTAAAGAAAATTAAACAAACTCCAATTCCATAGATTGATATGTTAGATTAAAAAAAAACGACGTTTTAAAATCAAGAGACAAAGAGGAGAAAGTAGAGGATGGATCTCTAAAAGTCACCACAGTTACTCCCAAATTTTTATATCCACTTTCAAAAATAAATAAATAAATAAATAGCTCCATAAGGTCTGTCTCTGCTGAAGCTTGCTTTATTATATGCAGATGACATGATACTGTATATAGAGAACCCCAAAGACTCCATCAAAAAACTATTGGAACTGATAGACGAATTCAGTAAAGTAGCAGGATATAAAATCAATGTTCAGAAATCAATGGCATTTGCATATACCAATAATAAACTAATGGAAGGAGAAATTAAGAAAACTGTCCCATTTACAATTGCTTCAAGAACTATAAAACACCTAGGAATAAATTTAACCAAAGAAGTAAAAGATCTGTACTCAGAAAATAATAAGACACTGAAGAAAGTAATCAAAGAAGATACAAATAAATGGAAACACCTACCATGCTCATGGATAGGAAGAATTAATATAGTTGAAATGTCCATACTGCCGAAAGCAATATATAGATTCAATGCAATTCCTATCAAACTACCAAGGGCATTTTTCACAGAAATAGAAAATATATTCCTAAAATTTATATGGATCCACCACTATTTTAAAACAATTCAGATACTCACCTGTCATGGAAATACCACAGTCACAAAGGTGATTTTCCCAGGATGAGGCTCATCTATTGTGTTCCAGGTTGCCTGACTTCTGCAGTTTCCCCAAATGCAGGAAACTCTGTTGCATAATTTGTTGGTAGTGATGGACTGCATTCATGCTCTCCCCTGTTTAAAAAAAGTGATTCAGAAACTTGTATTGGATATCATGTTTCTTCCATGGAGTATGTTGTTTCCCCTAAAAATTTGCAGTTACATGTTTTAGAAAAGATCTGGGCTAAATCTGGAGCCAGAAAACACAACTCTAGACCAATAGTTGTTATAAAACCATGGCTGCACAGTAGAATCACCTGAGGAGCTTTAAATAAGAACCCATGCCAAGCATGACCATAGACCAACTGAATCAGAACCACAAGAGACAGAGCCCAGCATGAACAGTTCTTAGAGGCTCCCCCAGGTGACCCGGATGAGCAGCCACAGCTGAAATCTGCAGGGGTTGGCAAACTATGGCCCTTGGGCCAAATCCAGCTGGCCACCCATTTTCCTACTACCCACAAATGGAGAATGGTGTGACATTTTTAAATGGTTGGGAAAAGGTCAAAAGAACAATAATATTTTGTAACACATAAAATATATAAAATTCAAATTTGTGTCCATACGTAAAATTTTATTGGAACACAGCCATGCCCATTCATTTCTGTATTATCTATGGCTTATAAAACCTAAAATATAATACTATCTGGCCCTTTGCTGATAAAAGAATGCTGACTCCTGGTTTAGGTCATCACCTTCCTAAGATATCGACCTTCACAGACTCTATAATCTCAAAAGGAACAAGTACACCACTGTCTGATTGAGAGGTTCTAAACCTCAGTCATGGTCTTCCTTAGTATCACTCTATGAATGGAATTATAAACAAAATTTGAATGGGTTTGTATTTTTCTGGACAAAAGATCCATAGGAGAAATTTCTTCACAAATTTTCCTAGGTATGTTTAATTGCGTATGTAGAAGACAGAAAACAGTCGGGGTGGGTTGAAAATGAGTGGCAACTGGGATGAGACATTAAAAGAAAGTTGCACCAGATTCAAGTTATTAATGTCTGCTAAGCCTAAATATCACCAAATTTCCTCATCTGGGCAAAGAGGATGATCAATCCCAATTTCAGAAGTGTTATAAGAACCAGGTCAGACTATGGATGGTAAAATGCTTAGAAAAAGAATAAAGCGGGGCAACCCCATCAGGATGCCCTCTCGTTTTGAGAGTTGTTACTTTCTACTCTAATAAACTGTCCTCTGCTGTAAACTCTAAAAAAAAAAAGAATAAAGCATGATGATTAATTATTTCTGTTTAAGGGTTCATTTCCTTTCATTAAAAAGAGAGGGCCGGCCGAGTGGCACGGTGGTTAAGCGCTTGCTTGGGAAGCCCGTGGCCCCGGTTCGGGTCCCACCTATGAAGGCCAGTGACACTGCCCTCAAAAAACAACAAAAATAAATAAATAAATAAATAAATAAATAAATAAGAAAGAATGAAAAATAGGGAAAACAGAATATCCAGAGGAGTTTTAGGAAATAGTTCATTTGGGATGTGGCAGTAAGAGTGTGGATTGGATTTTTCAATTATTTATAAAGTTGTCTAAAAACATACAGATATCATGGTTCCAGGGCCCCTAATGACCACATTCAACCTGTTTCTGGAATTCCCCAAAGGTAATAACAGCAAAAGTTTCTTTTAGGCCCTCATCAGTAGGTATGGGGAAGGGTTAAATGAACAAGTTCTTCTTCAAATCTTTTTCATATAGCTTGGAAAACATCCTACTCCCTACCCACCAAAATCTTAGCAAAAAAATAAACAAACAGAAAAGAAGATTCTTCATCTCAGAAAAGACAGCATACTGATCTCAGGAAAAAGTATTCTAATGTGGTTGGCATATCCAATTTTTTCAAAATGTTTGCTGTGCTTAGATTTTTTAATAGAAAGAGCTAAATTTTTTATTGATTTCACAGACAGTGTGTGTCTAGGGAAAGACTTGTGAATATCAATTAAGACTCATCATGGCAGGATGCTCCTTACAGATAAGTACTGTCGTGGGCATGGAATACAACATGGCTGCTTTACTTAACCCCATGCACTGCAACTGTGACCCTCCAGTCACAAAAATTCAAGAGACATGACAACCCCAGCTCAAGAAGGGAGAGTTGCGGGCCAGTCTCCCTGCGCATAAGACTAGGGGATGCTTACATTAGAGTTTCAGGTTCCTTGACCCCCACTGTGATTCTCAGATGCAGTTCACCTAAGGGGACCTTCACAACTTCCATTAAACTATCTTTCCCCCAGTAACTCACTCATGCCCATAAATATATCCCTAATGAAACTATGACTCAAGTAAAATTTTTTGAAAGCTCATTCCTTTGGTTCCTGGAAAATTTATGGTATGTGTGTGCTAAACTTGGTTATTACTGAAGTAACACAAGCAAAATCAGCACATGGCTCATTAAGAAAAACCAAATGGTATAGATGTTAGCATTTTAATTGTAGGCGGGTTTTCAGATTTCACAGAATGGCTTATTTTAAATCAGTTATATGCAATACAAAGTGAATTTACAAGGGGTCCCCTTTAATTGGGTCGCCCCCTTCTTGGTCCGTACCTGGGGAAGGGAACAATTAAGGACCAAGGCTTCATTTCACAAGTGGTTTTGGAAGGCAATCTTGTTACTTTATAGTCATAACTCACAAATCCGGTCATTGAGGAGAAATATAAGAGCAAGGAGCTTTTCTGAAGCCCATACCATTTTCTATTCTGATCCACTGCAAATGTTCTCTCTCCAAGGCACAGGAAGGACACATGGAATGCCTCTTGGCTACAACATATGGTGCTGAAACAGCAAGCTGATAAGTCTTAAGCAGTACTTGACAGTGGTAAGAGATCAATTATTGTCACATAAATATTAAAAAGATCCCCTATTACTCTGTTGGAATGAGAGTATATTTAACCATGATAACTACCGCCCTGTTAATAGCAACCGAATTTGCCTGAGAAATAAAATGTCACCCCATCAAGTGAAGTTCAATTAAATGCTCAGTTGGTCCAAGTTTGTGTTGCTGCTGTTGATGCTGCTGCTTCCATCTGTAATGAAAGCCAAAAAAATGAAATAAATACCTGGGGACCATGATTCTTCCATCCTGCAGGTGATAGGAACTTTCTGGAGACTGCCCAATGTAGATTTTGAATAGGAAACTAGATCTCCTAATGCCTATGAAAAGACTGAACCTGGCCCTGCCATCTGAAGAACAATTTCTTTTGCTCTTGAGGTTCCAAAAGGTCTTCTGTAGCAGATTCCAGCTATCAATTCACCACCAAGCACTGACTGATTGCAACCTGATAATTAGCTCCAAAAATCTTTAATCCCCAAGGCCTAGCCTTCTCCCAGGAAGGACTGGGGGAGATAATGAAGAAAACAGAATTTACCAGGAGGTTGAAAATTCCAAGATTCCGATGCTTACCTAATCTTAGGACTCCCAGAGAATCACGTGGCCTAGAAACCTCAGGTGCAGAATTTCTAGGTCAGGTGACTGGCAAACACTTTCCCATTTCTCCAAAGCTAGAATGGCAAGACGTTCCCTAAAAACTGAGTGCATTTCCCTTGATTTTTGTTGTTATTCAGATTACAGACATACCAGCTTCAAAGAACAATTTCTGCCTACCAAACCAAGAAGAAAAATATTTTAATTATTTGACAGTGTGTGCAGTTGCCCACAGAACAGGTGGGATGACATTCAAAGCATCAAGAGATTCTTGAGCAAAGAGAAATAAATTCCAACATACACAGTTGTAAAAAGAATGTTTATATGCTAAAATAACAACCTTTGGCTATAGGGTCACGAGAAGGAAGCCCTTCCTCTGAAGAGAACAGGTGATAGCAAAACAGAGTGTGTAATGATTGAGGGCATATGCGCTGGAGCTGGATTGCCTGCATTCAGATTCTGGCTCTGCTACTTACTTGAGCAAATCACTTAGCCTCCCTGTGCCTCACTCAGTTTCTTCATTGAAAAATGGGAATAATAGTGCATACCTCATAGGGTTGTTATGAAGATTATTGAATTAATTTTTAAATTTTCAATCCAATTTTGATTTAAAATAAAAATGTTTTTTTTAATTTTCTACTCTCAAATTCATCTTTATTTCTAATTTATCTTCAAAGAACAGCAGCTCCCATCATTTTAGTCCCCTGTCTATCTCTGCATTTGTCTGGGCAGAAAAGCACAAACT
This sequence comes from Aselliscus stoliczkanus, assembly GCA_033961575.1. Classification (NCBI taxonomy): domain Eukaryota; kingdom Metazoa; phylum Chordata; class Mammalia; order Chiroptera; family Hipposideridae; genus Aselliscus; species Aselliscus stoliczkanus. The sequence continues at coordinate 56,180,091 of CM066737.1, forward strand.
TACAAGCAAAGCTTTAGCTTTGTGGGAGTGCCAGGTACTGCAAGGAAGGCTGAGGGTGAGTCCTTTGAAAAGACAAACCTATACCCCCATTTTCAAAGGTCTATGCAGTGTGGCTGCAGATCAGTATCAAATGTTCTCAGAGTGGACCCACCCCATTGCTCTGGCTGGGAGCTCAGGTTCCCAAGGAGCTTTCCCAAGGAGAAGGCTCCCGTAGGCTGTCAGTTACAGAGTTACTACTCATTTCCAGGAGCGTTATTGTTTTGACACCTGGCTCTGCAATCTGTTCTTTTTGGTGTAAATATATGATTGGCAAGGGCCGGAGTGTTGCCTGCAAGGAGATGATTAGAAGAAGCGGTGCCTTAGTGAAACCGCCCACGCAGCTCTTCCCAACAGACCCCCCACATAAAGAACACAGTTTTCTTCCTGTCCAACTACTATATACTTTTTTTCTAATGATCAAAAAAAGAAACCTGTCTTTTTTTCATATTATCATCACAGCTGTTGTTTATCCTGTCTTCCTTTCTTTTCCCCCCTAACCCCACTTAGGGGAAAAACGGAAGCAAAAGTAGTTGGTTTCTAAGCAGTTAAAAGAATGCCTGGTTCTTTGATAAGGTCAACAATTTGGGTGGAAGGGAGGAAGAAAGAAAGGAGAATTCAGTGAAGCCACCAGAAGTAATAGCCATTGGACTTAATGCAATCTCCCTGGCCCTTCTGCCCACATTTGGGTTGTTTCTATATTTTATCTTACTTTGATTACAAGTCCTCAGAGGTCAGGGATGTGGCTTCCTTTACACTGTGACCAGCTCCTAGCATAATCATAGTAATAACGATTAACAGTTGCTGACTATATGTCAGGCACAGAGATAAATGTACATAGGTTACCTTCTTCAACCTTCACATCAGGCCTACAGGATCAGTACTCATGAACTGTCTTTGACAGATGCAGAAATTGAATCAAAGAGAGATGACGTGAGCTGCGTAAGGTCACAGAGTGGGTAAGAAAAGGAGTCTTCAGAGCCTGCATGGGTAACCAAGCCTCAGGCTGACAGTTTAGTTGTCTTTATGATGACATTTGAGTTCATTATGACTGCAAGTCTTCGGAGGACAGGCTGCAGCTATTCTTCTACTATTAAAGGGCTTATTGGAGGCACCCAAACCACATAGAACAACCCATCTCATGCCTAGGAATAGCAGAATTATTCTTCAGAGTTCCTACGATGGGTTTAGAAAAGGCCATTAATTCTGAGTAAGTTACTCTCCTGCTGTATGCTTGACAATGATAGGTGAGCTATGGAGCCTGACATGATTATTCTCAAGTAAGGAACAGCCCTTTGTACAGGAGTATTCTTAAATCCCTCTCAACACAAAGTTAAGAGAAACATAATAAGTGAATTAATGGGAAGAGTAAATTTAGTCATGAGAGTGAGGAACTCAACAGGATGATGATCTGGAGCAGACCACTGAGTTTCACAACTCAGGATCTGCCAATCTTCTCCGTAAATACCCAAGCTATTCCAGGCCTGCTTCCTCTTAGGAGCAGATGCCACCAGTCTCAGAACATCGTGGGAGGAGATATGGAATCAGCAAAAGAGGCAAAAGACCATGTGGTAACACCACTGCACATTCATTTAGGGCTTTATAGTTTGCAAAGAGCCACAGCCTACATGATCTCATTTTCTCCCCTTATGTTGTAGGTCAGTTAGTATCAACCCCATTTTCCACAACAGGATCAGGAAACTCCATATGGTGACTGGACATGCCCCAGATCCCACAGCTACTGAAGTAAAATAACTGGGATTCAAAACCAGGTCAGCTGAGTCCAAATCCCCACATTTTTAAAAAAAGATTTTATTGGAGAATTGGGGGAGGGGAACAGTGTTGGGGAATCGGGGAAGGGGACCAGCCAAGTTGTTGTTCTTCAATCTTCGTTGTGGAGGGCTCCAGTCACTGCCTGGCTTCCCGTTGACAGCTCATGGCCTCTAAGCTCAAGGTACTGTGTTCAATATTAGTTGCGGGTGGGTGTAGCCACCATCCCATGCAGAAGTCAAACCAGCAGCCTTGTTGTTAAGAGCACACGCCATCTGGGCAGCAGCTCAGTTAATGGTGCTGAGTTCAGTCTTAGTTGCAGGTGGGCGTAGCCACCATCCCATGTGGGAGTCAAACTCGGCAGCCTTGTTGTTAAGAGCGCATGCCCTATCCACTGAGCCATCCGGGCGGCAGCTCAGCTCAAGGTGCCAAGTTCAATCTTAGTTGTGGGTGGGCGTAGCTCACCATTGAACAGGCAATATTGTTGTTACACCAGCTGAGCCATCCTACCACATGTTGGCAGCTCAACAACAGCTCAGCTCAGGCACAGCATTCACTCGCCCATGTGGGAATCATACCGGCAGACCTATTGCTCAGAGCTTGCGCTCTAAGCCAACTCTTTACCAACTGAGCCACTCGGCCGGCCCCCCACATTTTCTGATAGTGCTGTTTAAGAACCAGGAAGTTGGTTTCTGTTTGTTAAAGTGCACCAGAGTGTTCCTGGACACCAGGGAACATCCCATTTCCGATGTATATATGAAAAGCCTGACACACACCCTACAGGCTCCCTGAGAAAGCACACGCTCTTACAGTTGTGGTTAAGACATTCCTGGGACATATATCTCCCAGCCAAACCTCCTTCAATCTCTGGTTCTGGCCTTCCTCTTCTCTAAAGTCCTAGAGAACACAAATACAGAGGTATCTCACTCCGTGCAGTGTTGCACATATATTCTATTCAATTTAGTAGTTATACTCCATCTTAACAGGTTTACTGTTTCACATGTGAGTCCTGCCTCTCCAAACAGATTGAAAGTTCTTGTGTGTCTTGTGACTGTGCCCAGGACTGTGATGATCACATGAATGACAAATAATGCATGTGTTTTTATGTGTATGTCCACATTAGAGCTAAGGAGGAGGTTAGCTATAGACCCTCTGTAAATCCAGAGCAAAGTAGAAGATCAATAATGACATTGAAAATTGAGCACCTACTTACTATATACCAGGCATTGGGCTAGGAGCTTTGTGTGCATTATCTCATGTAATCTCCTAACAATGTTATAAAGCTGATACTGTTATCATTCCTAATCTGCAGAAGAAACTAAAGTTTAAAGCAGTGGCCCTCAAATTTTATGATCTCAATACCACTTTACATTCATAAAAATCATGAAGTAACACAATGAGCTTTTGTTTATGTGGGATATATATATCCCAATATTTTGCATGCTGGGAACTAAAACTGAGAATTTTAAAATCAACAGCACACAAGGACATATCCCATTAGCCATCAGAATGATGAGATCATCACTCATAGTAAAGGCTCTGGAAAACTTCACTGTATGTCGATGAAAGAATGGAAGTGAAACAGACAAATATCTTACTATTATTAGGAAAATAGTTCTGACCTCATGGACTTCCAGGGACCACACTGCGAAAGCTATTGGCCTAGAGAGTTGAATAAGAGTTCAAGATCACTTAAAAAGTGATCGGATTTTGGGCCGGCCGAGTGGCGTGGTGGTTAAGCGCTGGTTTGGGAAGCCAGCGACCCCGGTTCGGGTCCCACATATGAGGGCTAGCGACACTGCTCTCAAAAAAAAAAAGTCATCCAATTTGAAGCACAGCAAGGGAGGCCCTCTGAGTCCAGAGGCCCTGCTTTAATCACTGAGTTATATTGTCTCTCTAAAAGAGATTTCTTTGGTTTGCTCTCAAGTGAAGGAGGAAAAGGGGTAGCTACATTGCATAGGAAGCAATTATCATGGTGGCAATGAGTATAAAGGTTAGAGATGCCCAGTGGCATGCTGCATTCTTTGCTCAGCTGGAGGTAGCTGATTGTCCAGGATTTGTGGGCTTCCCTTTTCAGTCTATCCTGAGAACAAAGTAAGCATCTTGCCTGGACCCTTGATAGCCCTCCGTCTTCTCCACAACTTCCTCCCTTGTTCCCCCATGTGGTGGTGGACAAAGGAGGTTCTACTAAATACTGGTTGTATCACTCTGGACAAGTGACTTAATTTCTCACAGTCTCAGTTTTCTCATTTATACATACAACAGAGATAAGAATAATATCTATCTCACAGCCATGATTGTGAGAACTAAATAAGATAAGGTATGTAATGCTTTTAGTATAGAGGTGGCCATGTAGTTAATAAATTATTTAAAAGAATATCAAAAACAGGAAACAAATACTACTAATAATTTGTTTACTATTTACTCTATGTAAAGCAGTGTCATAAAGCTTTATAAGTATAACTCAATCTTCACAACAACCTTTAAGATTGGAACAGAGAGGTTAGGTGGCATTGTCAAGGTCATAGAACTCATAAGTGATAGTACTAGAACTCAAACCCACAGTGTCTCATTTCAGAACCTGAACTTAGAACCATGGAGCTCTCCTCAAACAAAAGCCAAAGCTGCTATTATACCGATTGGAAGCATAAAATCAAATCTTTATCCTAACATCGCTGGACCCAACATGAGCGTAAGGTAACAAATAGGAGCACAAAGTATTAATGAGATGGGGATTTGCAATGCTCGTGGATTGGCTATGGGTGGCAGGGTTAAAATAGGAGGCACAATGTCCTTATTATCCTTATTATCGTGTATTTGCTTCAAAGCCTGGAAACCTCATGCATAATATCTATACACTGAAAGAATGGAAACCCCATGCTCCATTCAATTCCTCTTCATTTACTAATGATTTTTTTTCCTTTTTTTTCAGCTGAGCCATCCTGCCACCTGTTGGCCACTCAACGGCAATTCAGCTCAGGCTGGCATCGAAACCACCATTGCTCAGAGCTCAGCTCGCACTCTTGAGTGAGCTCTTAACCAACTGAGGCCCTCGGCCGGCCCTTCATTGACTAATGAAATAGCCAATGTACTGAACCACAAGCACCTAGCTGGCTCTAAGGCAATCTTGCGGAAGCCAGAGTCCCTCATCGGTGGTCTGTCAAATAATTAATGGCTGCTGGAATGACTTATTTTCTTGTCATTTTAAAGTGACACAAGACAAAAAATGCACAAGACACTTATTTCATTTTACCACTTTGCAACCTAAGCAGCCTAGGCAGCTGCTGGATTTATGCTTTGCATTCATGTTTATCCCTCCCCTAGAAACATTAGCGACATTTGCAAGGACCCCTGTACTAACTGCTTCAGTGACATCAAATCAAGTAATGGAATGAAGCAGAGAATGGGTGTTTGTGGGGGGAGGGCAAGGGAGTGATAAGGAGTGGACTCATGAAGTATGAATCAAAATGCAGTACAATATCTCTGCCACTGGTGTCAGAAGGCAGAATTTGTGTAAAGAGCAGCTGCATGCACTTGCTTAGTGTGGTCTGAAGCAAGGGCTTTAATAAACTACTAGCTCACATTTATTGAATGTAATAAGTATTCCAAGCATGTGCTTTACATGCATTAACTCATTTAGTCCTTACTACAGCACTATGACCAAGGTGCAATTATTCCCCCCATTTTACAGATGAGGAAATGGAGGCAGAGACCTTAAGCGATTTACTAGTTGTTTAACCAAAGTTAAACAACTAGTAAATGAGAAAACTGAGACTTGAACCCAAGTATTCTGACTCCAGAGCTGCATTCATATGCTATACTGCCTCTCTTGACAGAGGAAATAGTGAAAAATATTCTGCTTCCCTATACTGGGTCTTGTTTGATGAGTCATTCATTTATTCAGCAAACCATTGCTGAGCATCTATGCTGACACTGAGGAGACTGAAGATCAGGAGGAAAGTCCCTGCCCTTGTGAAACTTCCTGTCTAATATGGGAGACAGATATTCATCCCAAAACATCACACTAGTACAAGTAAAATCACAATGGTGACAGGTGACACCGAGAGGAACTATATAGTTCTCTGAAAACAGGTAACCGGGGACTGTGACCTTGAAGGAGGGGGTGGTTTGCCACTGGGAATGCTTCCCTGAAGAGGTGAAAACTGAGTTGCAATCTCAAGAGATGGGGAAAGAGCATTCCAGACAGAATGAACAGGATGTGAAAACTATTTTTTCTCATTTTTTCCAAGCTTCTTTGACAGCTGCACTGGGCTCATTCTCTGGACTCACTTTGAGTTAGATGGGTTCACTTTATCATGGTGAGACAAACATGACAAACCTAAAAAAAACGACTTCCTTTTTTTTTAAGCAGACTGATTGCATAAAAACGTTTTCAGCTCAGGGCTCACCATTTTTCTCTTTTCTCTAAATGCCCAAAGATGAGCATGGGTGTCAATGAAGGCTAATTGTTCCAGTTGCAGCTTAATTTGCCCTCTCTTTATGAGCTGGTTCTGAAAGCTCCCTGTGACAAAGAAAGAAGGGTGAGTAAGAGTTGGAAGGTAGGGGCTCTGAGGGATGGTGTGGGATAAGGAGGAAGCTCAGGGGAGGTGCTTCTTGCTGGACTGCATCATGGTCCTGCTCTTATTCTTCTCTCCACTCATGCAAGCACATTGCCCTTCTCCATCTTCCTGCTCCCATTACCCCATTGGAGCCTGAGCAAGAAAGTACCTCTTAGAATCTATTCAAACCTGAGCTGCCAGCCTCGACTGGGTCTTGGAATCAGGCTGCCTTCCAATCAGACAGAGAAAGACAAATGCCATATGATTTCATTTATAGGTGGAATCTAAAAAACAAACAAATGAAAAATAAAACAAACCATAAAAACACTCATAGAAACAGAACAAACTGATTGCCAGAGGGGAGGGGAGGGGATGGGGGATGGGAGAAAAAGTCGAAGAAGAATATAGTCAATAATATTGTGATAACTTTGCATGGTGACAGATGATTAATAGTGTGGTGATCACATCATAAGGTATTTAACTATCAAATTGCTATATTGTACACATGAAACTACTATAATATTATATACCAACTATACTTAAAAATTTTTAAGAAACAAAGGATTAATACAGCTCAGGAACAGAGACAGGTCAGCAAGCACTTTCCCATCCTCAGAGGCCCCACACTTGCTGTGTCCCTCTGATGTGAAGGCAATGCCACTTGCTAACCACAGAGCCCCCAAAATACCCTGCATACAGGTCATTTAACCTAGTGCCACAGGACACTACCCAAGCAGCCATGAGCTGTTTATTTTTGTGTTTATTTACATACTTGCTGTGGCAATAAATACAGACTTAGATACACTTCCTATGTTGGACCATGATAAGCTTAGCAATTCTTATCCCAGCAGCAGCCACAGTCTTTAGACTATTGATCTCTCCACTCTCAGCCTCAGATTCACTATCCCCACAATAAGGATATGGAGGAGTCGGACGGACTTAGTGTTAATTATCTATAAGTTTCCCTCCAGTAGAGTAGGATGAGCAGCATCCCCTATTCCTATGTAGTGGTGATAAATGCAGAATTAGACAGCCTAGATTTGAATCCCAGCTGCATCTCTTGCCAATTGTATGTAATACTGGGAAAGTCTTTTATGAGCCTTAGTTACCTCTTCTGTAAAATGGGGGTAATAATGTAAAATGGGAATTATATCAGTACATACTCATAACATAAAGTTGTTGTGAGGCTTGAATGAGGTAATGCATGTAGGAGAGTACCTGACACCCATTAAGCCCTCAATATTTCTTAACTATTATTATTTATGAACCCATTTACTTCAATGTCATGAGGATAATTAAACAATTTAATGAAGACTATACAAATACACATCTAGTGTTACTGGTGATTTTCTTTGCCTCAGTGACACCAGGTAAGTATTAAATAATTAACCTTGCCTCATTTGAAATTTTTGACAATTTTTGCTTTTTTGGTTTTTGAGTTTAGGCTCTGCAAAGGATTTTGTCCTTTCTTAATTTTGAACCTCTTAAGCACATGTCAAACCATTTTTTCTCCAATACAGTTATACAATAGGTTTCTCTTTTATAATCTCATGTTTGGAATTGGAGTTAAAATATAAAAACCCTAAAAGGGCTTTTTTCTTCCTTTTAAAGGAGTCATATTGCATGCATATATTTAAGCACCAAAGTTGAAGTTTTCCCCATTTTCTCTCGACACCTGCACATCAGCGAGAACAGTCTGTGAAGATTCATTGTTTTTTTCCCTGAATCAACAGTGACACTGATTTATAACTTAATAGTGATTCCCTGAGTACTTAGTAACATAGATTACACCCTAATAAATGCATTTCCTGTAGGTTTCATTGACTAAGACGCTGATATATTAGACTGGTATAATATAGGAACTTTCTTCTTGGTTACTGAGAAAAAGAATCGGTACCTTCTAAAATAGGAGTATTAAATAAATGTTTTTCTACTGGTGGATTCATTCTACAAATTAATTCTTACCTGGAAAACAGAAATAAATGATTTCATATTCTCATAATATACTCACCATGTGTATATTGAAGAACAGGCCCTTTTATTTTAGTTAACTTTAATTACCCTTAAAACATTCAGGCCCATTAAGAGAATTAAGACATTTAGTACTCCTCAAATGTAGTTAATAATGTCAAGATCCCCATTTTGCATTTTATTTTCTGGTTCCTGAATCTGGGTCAAATCTGCATGCACCACACATCTACAAATGCGCTTTATCCTTTTATCCCCCCAGTCCTCGGGCCCTGTTATGTGTTGATCAGTAAAAGAAAAATCTTAATATACAGATTCTTGTACTTAGCATCTGTCAGTAACCCCATGATTAATTATGCTGATGTTGCCTAACATATCCAAACATCATAAGGCTTGGCTAAGGTTTTGATCAGGCCTGAACAGCATGTTTATGAGCTTGTCTTATGGAGAGCTAGGGGGTAGGAAATAATCACATTGAACCAAGAGTCCAAGTTCTTGCAACTTGTGGTGAAATCTTCCTGAATATTGATTTCCTTTGCTAATAAGCTCAGAAGTTCAAAGCAATGACCAGAGGCCATGGCTCTCCCTTCCCTCCTTCAGACAAACTGCACTCCTCCTTTTAAATGGACAGGATCACAAAACAATTTTTTAAAGCTATGTTACCCCTTGACCTCTTTTCAAGAGGCTCTGCAACACTAACTTAAATTCCCTCTGCCAGAATCGAGTTTTCAAATAAATTACACTCAGATCATTCTTCCCACCTCATCCTAGTGGTATTTAAAAACTGATGCAATGTGGAAATTTTGTGTCGTGGGTGAGGCTTTTAAAATTCATCCTAACAGAAGTAAGCATTGTTCTTAATAAGTAGCAGGCAGATATGGCAACTGATTGCTGAGCCTACCGTGGATCTGTCACTGGTAACTCAGATATTAAGACATATCCAGGGTCTGCCCATCTCTTGGTACTTATAGGAGCAGAAAGAAGCCTCAGCACATCCCAGACAGTTGGGGGCTGCTATCCTGCCACATGGTAGATATATTATACAAAAGTATATGTCAAATAAATCAATAAAAGAATGAATGCATATTTGATTTTTAATCACAGCAAGTAAAGAAAGCCCATAGCTCCTCCCTACCTCCACCTCCCCCATGACCTGGTGTCATTCCAGGAATAAGCCCCATCATCATGAGTTCTCTTTTATTCCTCAGAAATAGAGACTAGGTCTTTTGTATTTGACCAGTAACTGAGAACATCAATGTACCTAGGAAACCTGCCTTAATTAAACTAAAAGCTTAAAAAGAAGCCACTAGATTGAACATGCAGTAAGCCATTGGTGGATTTTTAAAGAGCATTTCCAGTGGAGTGGTGAAGGCAGAAGCCACCCTGCAGTGGGCTGAGGTGAGTGGGTGGGAAAGAAATAGAGGCAGGAAATGTAGGCCACTCTTTTAAGAAATGTGTCAGCAAAAGGAAGGATGGAGGGGGAGAATAGCAGTTTTGGGAATAGCAATTCCCTGTATTCTCCCTAACAGGGGAAGGTATTTTTAGGGACGGCATCTATTTTATTTGGACTAAGAATCCTTGAGCCTCCTTTTAAGCCAAGGAAAAATAACTTATGGAATCAAAAATGTTGAGGGTATAGGAAAAAGGAGGAATAAAATCAGGAGAATGTTCCAAAGAATAATTGGTGGTTAATCTTGTCCAAGAGGGCAAAAGTGGGGCTTACTTCTTCCTTTGCATGGATACAGAGTGAGAAGAGAATACAAAGAGAAATATTGAGAAGAGGCAGAAGTAGTGATAGAGATGTATTAAAAACACTGTGAAGATGGGCTGGCCGAGTGGCGCGTTGGTTAAGAGCTGGCTTGGGATGCCAGTGGCCCCAATTCAGATACCACATATGAGGGCCAGTGACACTGCCCTCTACAGCTAAGATGGTGAACAACAGCTCCATCTGGAGCTGGGCTGCTGTGAGTCCCCTGGGATGGCATAGCTGCAGCCCCTGCTGCAGTGGGCTGCCATAGGCTTCAGTGAGTGGCCGGCAGCTAGCATGAGCAGCCAGCAGCCGGTGTGAGCTGCTAAGAGCCGCTGCGAATGGCTGTCCAGAGGCCGGCAACCGATCTGCCTCACCCGAGAAGAGCGCAATGATGATACCAACATGGGCCAGTGAAGCAATGTCCTCCACAACTAGATTGAAGAACAAAAGGACAGCAACTTGTCTGTTCCCCTTCCCCAATTCCCCAATAAAATCTTTAAAAAGAAAACACTGTGAAGAGATTCAAAAGGGGAGACAAGAATTATGAGGCTCAAAGGGGCTTTGGGGATTTGGGGATGGTGGTGACTATGAGACAACAGAAGGCATTCTGTTCTGGTGAAGGGCAGTCAAAGGGACACTTGAAGCATTTTCTGAACCACTGGTCCCAGTAAGATTAAGGCTCTGACCTCAATAAAATCAAATGCAGGCCGGCCAAGTGGCTCAATTGCTTAAGAGTTGGCTCTGAGCACGCACTCTGAGCAACAGGGCTGCTGGTTCGATTCCCACATGGGCCAGTGAATGCTGCACCTGAGCTGAGCTGGCAGGGTGGCTCAGCTGGTGTAACAACAAGATTGCCTGTTCAATGGTGGGCTATGCCTACCCACAAGTAAGACTGAACTTGGCACCTTGAGCTGAGCTGCCGCCCATATCACTCAGTGGATAGGATGTGCACTCTTTTTTTTTTGAGGGCAGTGTCACTGGCCCTCATATGTGGTACCAAACCGGGGCCGCTGGCTTCTTAAGCCAGCGCTTAACCACTGTGCCACTTGGCCGGCCCTATAGGGTGTGCACTCTTAACAAGGCTCCCACGTGGGATGGTGGCTATGCCTACCCGCAACTAAGATTGAACACAGCACCGTGAGTTTACAGGCTACAAGCTGCCAACAGGAAGCTAGATGGCGACTGGCACTCCCCACAATGAATATTGAAGAACAACAACTTAGCTGGTCCTCTTTCCCAATTCCCCAACATTGTTCCCTTCCATTAATTCCCCAATAAAAATCTTTAAAAAAAATAGTACAATTAAATTTTTAAAAAATAATAAAAATTAAATAAATAAATAAATAAAATAAAGTAAAATGCTATCTGACCAGACCCAACTCTCCAGGTTTCTGTTTCAAGAGCCTCTATAGAAAAAAATAACCTAGTGGAACAATCAGCTTAGCTGCCATTTTTTCACAGAAAAACCAAGAGAGTGATATTTTTCAGCTTGTAGGGATCATCACTTCTAGAACTGTCTTTCTGCCAGTGGAGGAGAAAGGTCTAGAGCAGTGTGAATTAAAGAGCAATTCCTGGTCAATAAGTGGGGAGTTATTACAAGTCACTCATGCCTCCTGGGAAGTTTTAATACCAGGCTAAGCACATTCTAAATCCCATGTCTCTTACCCCATATCTTAAAACTTTATCACTGTGTTTAGACTGTGTTATTTCCCTGCCTGTTTATCTAGAACAGGGGTTGGCAAACTGCAGATCACGAGCCACATGTGGCTCTTTGTGTACTTTCTGTCTCAAAAGTTTGCCGACCCCTGGAAGAGCAAATCCTGTCCCTCACAACAGTTTAAAATTTATTTGAGAGTCATAAATGTTTTTATATAATCACCATTTTGTGAATAATATCCTTTAAAAATTTTATAAATGAAACTATAATAGTTTTATTTTCATTTTCAATTTTACCTCAGAGCCATATGTACGCACCCAAAGAGCTGCATGTGGCTCACGAGCTGCAGTTTGCCGACCCCTGTCAGCTCTTCCTTCTCAAAAGTGTCCTGAGCCGGCCGAGTGGCGCGGTGTTTAAGTGCTGGCTTGGGAAGCCAGTGGCCCTGGTTTGGGTCCCACATATGAGGGCCAGTGACACTGCCCTCAAAAAAAAAAAAGTATACTGACCCCTGATCTAGATTCTAGAACATTGTCCCCTACAGCCAGCCATTGTGCCTGAATTCCCAACTATTAGAGTCACTTACTAGAGTTAATGCTATTACATATTTTATGAAGATATGTTGAAATGAGAGAGATCACCCAGCAATATATGGGTACCCAGTGAACCCCACATTTGCATGGAGTTTGGTGTCAGATTATTTTGTTATCACCTTGGGAGTGTGGGGACTGGAGGAAATAAGGCTGCAGCGAAGTCTGGAAGATTGTAGGACACAGCGTGTTGCCAGGAATACAGACCAGAATGTGACAATACACTGGAAAAAATCCAGGGCACTGGACACAGCTGTCACTTAGGTTGGCTGAAAAAGGGTTTAGAGGCCTTCCAAAAGACAACTCTAGCCGCTTTGTACTTTTCTAGGTCCAATATGGGATTCTGCAAGATGTTATTTCTATGAGAGTACATGGACAAAGAACTCATCTTCCTGCTAACATGTTACAGATTATTGTTTTAACAGAACTAAAGCAATGCTGTGATAATTCCCATAGAGAGAGAGATCAGTTAGTTAAAAAGTCTCAACCCATAAAACAGCCTCAATTCAGGCCCAGGCCCAAAGAGTTATTCAGAAGGTCAGGGAAGGTCTTACCCTGACCCAAGGTGAAAAAAAGATCCTTTTCTCCCTGTATAAGACCTGTCACTTTGTAATGAGGTAGATGCCGTAGGATGCATATACACCTGGGAGGGGTATACATACACTGAGGTTTTGATGACTGAAAATAAAGCATATTCTGGGAGTAAGATTTTTCTATTTTAAAAGTATAAATATCTTTATTGTCTTTGTGATTATAGAAGTAATACATGTAATTTATAAGCATTCAAACAACACAAATGTATAAAAAGTAAATAATAAAAGTCCTTCATAATGCCACTTTTCTCTAAATAAGAAGTTGTGTATATCCTTCCAGATTTTATTAAACTATAGAATCATTGCATTTATGCTATTTTGTACCTTAATTTTTTTCACTCAAAAATATGTTATGGCCAATATAAAGAAGTAAGCTCCTGGGCTGGCTGAGTGGCGTGGTGGTTAAGCGCTGGCTTGGGAAGCCAGTGGACCCGGTTCGGGTCCCACATATGAGGGCCAGTGACACTGCCCTCAAAAAAAAAAATTAAAAGAAATAGTTTTAAAAAAAAAGGAAGTGAACTCCTGGGGCCGCCTGAGTGGCACATTGGTTAAGAGCTGGCTTGGGACTCCAGAGGCCCCGGTTAGGATCCCAGATATGAGGGCCAGTGACACTGCCCTCTACAGCTAACAACAGCTCCACCTGGAGCTGGGCTACGAGAAGTAAGGTCCTGACACACTGACTCTGCTGCAGATAATAATGATAAACTCTGGAGAAACCCTCCGAAAAAACAGCTACCTGAAAGCTCTGGACAGTAAACACGGTGGTCAGGGGAAAAAAAGCATTCCCCTGAGAATTTGTAACCACAAGCTGGCCTCCATGTGAGTTTCTGGTTGGGATTCATGCTACATGTCCAAAATTCTTAAGTGTAAATTTCAACTTCAAGTGTTTCAAGGTTGATAGTATCCTCCAGGCTACTGAAAAAAGAAAATGTAAATCATTCCTGGAAGAATTCTAACTGAACCCAGGTTGAATATGTATATATTATGTAGCCCACCCAGAATTTCTTTCTCAGCTGTATACCTAAAGAAACTCTTACACATGTGCAATGGCAAACATGCATAAGAATGTCTATAGCACCAGTACTTTTTCTAAAAAAAAGATTTTATTGGGGAATTTGGGGAGGGAACTAGCCAAGTTGTTGTTCTTCAGTCTTCGTTGTGGAGGGTGCCAATCGCCATCTGGCTTCCCAACAGCAGCTTGTGGCCTCTAAGCTCAAGGTGCTATGTTCAGTCTTAGTTGTGAGTGGGTGTAGCCACCATTCCATGCAGAAGTCAAATGAGCAGCCTTGTTGTTAAGAGCACACACTCTATTCTCTGAGCCATCTGGGTGGCAGCTCAGCTAAAGGTGCCAAGATCAGTCTTATTTGCCGGTGTGCATAGCCACCATCCCATGCAGGATTCGAACCGAACCAGCAGCCTTGTTGTTAAGAGAGCACATCCTGTCCACTGAGTCATCCAGGCAGCAGCTCAGCTCAAGTTGCCGAGTTCAATCTTTAGTTGCGGGTCGGTGTAGACCACCATTGAACAGGCAATCTTGTTGTTACACCAGCTGAGCCATCCTGCCACCTGTTGGCAGCTCAGTGACAGCTCAGCTCGGGCGCAGCCTTCACTAGCTCATGTGGGAATTCAACTGACAGCCCCGTTGCTCAGAGCTCACACTCTAAGCCAACTCTTAACCAACTGAGCCACTCAGCCGGCCCTCACACCAATACTTTTAATATAAAAAAAAACTGTTAATAACCCATACATCAATTAACAGAATAGATAAATCCTAATACACTTGACTATCACACAGTAGTTAAAAGGAACTGCAGCCACTCACATCAATATGAATGAATCTGAAAAACATAATATTGAACAAAAGAACAAGATACACTATGATTTAATTTATATGAATTTCAAAATCACAATGAAACAATATTTAGGAATACACACATGTGTAATAAACATCAAGAAAATGATTTATCCAAATTCTGGCTAGCAATTATCTCTGGGTGGGAGGAAAGGGGATGCAATCAAAAGCAGACAGGTAACCAAATAATTACTGGCAATTTTTACTTTCATAAGCTGGGTGGTGATGACTTAAGTGCTCATTTTACTTCACTCTGTTTTCATTCTTCAAAATGTATGTACAGAAACTGATGAATACACAAATAAATGGAAAGATATCCCATGTTCATGGATTAGAAGAATTAATATTATTAAAACATCAAATTACCCAAAGAGATCTATAGAGCTAGTACAATTCCTATCAAAGTATCTTTGGTAATTTTCACAGAAATATGGAGAAAAAATCCTCACATTTGTATGGAAATACCAAAGACCCCAAAAAGCAAAAACAATCTTGAGAAATAACAACAAAGCTGGAGGCATCACATTTTTTAATTTTAAACTATATTACAAAGTTATAGCAATCTAAAAAGTGTGGTGCTGACAGAAAAACAGATAGACCAATGGAACAGAATAGAAAGCTCAGAAATACTACCACACAAACATGGTCAACTAAATTTTGACAAAATTGCCAAAAACAAACAATGGGATAAGGATAGTCTCTTCCATAAATGGTGTTAGGAAAACTGATAGACACATGCAAAAGAAATTAAACTGGACAGCTATCTTACATCACTCCCCAAAATTAACTTGAAATGGATTAAAAACTTAAATGTAAGAAGAGAAAATATAAAAATCTTACAAGAAAACTGAGGGTAAAATCTCTCTGACAGTGGTCTTGGCAATATTATAGATATGACAACAAAAGCATAAGAAACAGAAGCAAAAATCAACAAGTGGGATCACATCAAACTAAAGAGCTTCTATGCAGCAAATAAAATGAGCCAAAAAATGAAAAGGCAACTTACAAAATGGGATAAAATATTTGCAAACCATATAGCTGTAAGGGGTTAATATTCAAAATATATAGGTAGCCGGCCGAGTGGTGCCATGGTAAGAGCTGGCTTGGGACACCAGCAGCCCCAGTTCAGCTCCCACATGTGAGGGCCAGTGACACTGCTCTCTAAAAAAAAATATATATATATATATAGGGAACTTGCATAACTTAATAGCAAAGAAAACCAAATAATCCAATTTAAAAATGGATAAAGGAGGAGAGAGATCCAAGGTGGCAGATTAAACACTGTGACTGCTTCCTTCCGTGAACACATTAAAATCACTACTAAATTATAAAACAATTAACCTGGAGAACAATCTGAATACTAGGTGAACAAAAATTTTAATTCTAAGGATATGTAGAAGAAGCCACATCGAGACTGGTAGGATGGGTGAAAATGCGAAACGGGCTGACCCCAAACCTGCATGCGGTGGTTGAGAACAGGGAGGGATATCTCAACAATTGAGGTTCCCCAGACTAGCGAGAGACCCTAGGCCTACACCGACATCTCCAGCCCAGAATATAAATGCTGGAAAGAGAAATCCCCACAACATCTGGTGGCAAAAAACAGTGGGTGTTCTAACCAAATTGGTGGGATAGAATGCTGCAGGAAACCCAGATGTCCTCTTAAACAGCCCCCACACAGCCTAACTTGCTCATAGGCACTCACCCTGGGCTCCAGCAGAGGGACAGTAACTCGAGGGGTGGCAGGGGCACATAAGGGAGAGACTGAGGTGTGTGGCTTTGCAGCAAGGGCAGGAGGACAGTCACTATTTTCCCTGTGTGAGGGTCCTTTTCTTACGCAGCCAGCAGGCAGATGCCATCTTTCCTGTGTTGAGCCCTCCCCTAGAAGCCAAATCTAAATCTGATTGGCCTGGTGAGTTCCACTGCTCCACCCTGCTGACTCCCTGATACCAACTCTACCCAACTCACCCAACAACAGAGACACTTTTCCCAACAGGGCCTACCCCATCCACATTGCACTCTTTCTTGAAAAACTATCAGAGACCACAGGACCCAGGCAGGTGGCAGCTGGCCTCTGTGTGCTCTGAGACTTTTGCTGAGAAGCTCCAGGCTCAGTACTAGCACCAAACCAGAGTCTACATTAAGCCGGTAACCACAACTCTTTTCATTCTACTGCCTCCCTGAGACCCTGCTTCACCCAACTCGTGTACCACATAACGTTTTATCAGTAGCTGAACCTTAAGGGAGCCAGCAGGTGGCAGCAGGCCTTGGGGTGTCCTGGCTTTGTGCGGAGCTACCCCAGACCTGGTACTGGTGGGAGTGTGGCCTCTCCCATGTACCTCCAGGGTTAGCACAGGCAGGGAGCAACCATGGATCACTTTGTAGCTCATACCAGGTAGTCCCTGGCTGGTCACAGGCAGTGGGTGACCTGGGCCTTCACTGGAGCACCTCGCAAGAGGTCCCAAAATCAACGTACTTGGAGGTTGGCTTCAGGCAACAGCAGAGCACCACCAAATTAGCCCCACAAGTGGTACAGCCAAAGGGTGGTCTCAATATGTACCAGAACCTGCTGGGGTGAATACCAGTCAGTGCGGTATTCAGCCTGCAGAGCAGCCTGTAAGCTGTGGATGTAGCAAAATCCCACGGCCAATCAGCCTGAGGGTCAAATCTACCCAAGCCAGCATTTAACTACCGCGCTACTTGGCTGGCTCCAAGAACAGTACTTTTTAATAGAAACAACTTAACCAAAAATATGTCACAGAATTTTGAGACTCATTAAAACAGAATTTAATGAGAAATCTGTGTATTCTTTTGGTCAACACTGTTACTTCCTATAGTACTACTTACTCAAGAGACTTAAAGGGTTGCCCATAACCTGTTGTATACAGAATGTGCCAAAAAAGTATACACATTTTACGAAAGGAAAAAAAACACAGCATTAAAATTGTAATACTTAATATACACTGATAACAAAAGATGAATACAAGTCATGTGTATACATTTTTTGGCACCCTGGGGCATAGGTACCACCTACTCTATACATTTGTCCATCAACAGACATCCAGGATGCCTCCACATCTTGGCTATTGTAAATGATGCTGCAATGAACATATGGATGTACACATCCCCTGAAAGCAGTATTTTGGTTTCTTTGGATAAATTCCCTGAAGTTAGATTACAGGGTCCTTCTATGTCTCCTGTTATAGCCTTTGTTTTATAGTCTATTTTGTCTGGTATAAGTATTGCTATTTCTGGTGTTACACGTGCTGAAACTTCAGAATTTGATAATTTTCAGTTAACGTTTTTTCTGGGTGGGAGCTTTAGGTTTTTTCAGCTTGTCTTAAGGGAAGGAATCATCTGTTTACATAGCAAAAATCTATGGGATGGAGACTGTTAGTGCAGCACTTCATAGGTTAGGACAGAGAAGCAAAGAATAACTTTGTTGATATGTAAGCTAGTTTACAAAGGCCAAATTCTGTAATATTAAAGTCCACATGTTTCATATAAAATTTTGTATAGTTACATTAATAATGATTAAATTTGTTGGTATGTCAGGGCCGGCCGAGTGGCGCAGTGGTTAAGCGCTGGCTTGGGAAGCCAGTGGCCCCGGTTCAGGTCCCACATATGAGGGCCAGTGACACTGCCCTCAAAGAAATAATAAATAAATAAATAAATAAATAAATAAATAAATAAATTTGTTGGTATGTCAAATTTTAGTTTTCCAGTTACTGGAATGTGAATTCTCACTTTTACAAATAATGAGGAAGTTCAAAGAACTTAAAATGAGTCTTAAATAGTATTGAGCACTGTCCTGCTATAGTTAATTGTATCCATATTCTAGGAAAAATAAGTAATACTGTAAGTTGAATGAATAAATAATAAAACGAAAAATGCCCTAAATGTTACATCTGTAAGAATTCAGGTTTTCTTACCGTAGGTTTGCATACAGATACCTGTCCCTAGAGTACCATGGAATAGTAATATCAGAGTAGACCTTCAAAGGTCATCTCATCCCTCCCCTAGTCATTTTGACAGACCTAAATTTAATCTCCTCAGAGAATAGAATATCTGACTATACATTAAAAATTATCTCCAGGGGGCCAGCCGAGTGGCGCATTAGTTAAGAGTTGGCTTGGGATGCCAGCTCTGAGCAGCAGGGCCCCAGTTCAGATCCCACATGAGGGCCAGTGACACTGCACCCTCGACAGTTAAGATGGTGAACAACAGCTCAGCCTGGAGCTGGACTCCCGTGAGTTGCCACAATGATATAGGCTGCAGCCCCTGCTATAGTGGGCTGCCATGAGTTACCGTGAGGGGCTGGCAGCCAGCATGAGCAGCCGGCAGCCAGCGTGAGTGGCCATCCAATGACCAACAAGCAACTGCCTCATCCGGGAAGAGCGCATGATCACAATACTAACATGGGCTAGTGAAGCGGCATCCTCCACAACTAGACTGAAGAACAACAACAACAAAAAAAAAAAAATGACAGCAACTTGTCTGTTCCCCTTCCCCAATTCCCCAAAGCTGTTCCCCTCCCCCAATTCCCCAATAAAATCTTTAAAAAAAATTACCTCAAGTGATGGATCTATAGTGTTTTGTAAGTTGCTTTGAATGTGCCTTTTCTCCAAATATCATGCTTACTTTGTAACCATGCATTATGAGCACTTTCAAACATATAAAATTGTAGAGAATAATATAATGAATCCCACATAGATCTATTACCCAAAACAACAAGCAACGAAATGTTGCAATCCTCACTTTAGCTATACCTTTTTCTTTATTTTTTAAATAATTTAAAAACAAACCTCAAACATGTCCTTTAGCCTCTACATACTTCAGTATGCACCTCTAAATAGTATAGATGTTTTTATTACGCATTTCCAATGGCATTATCACACCACACACCAAAAATTAACAATTCCTTGGTATCATCTAAAATCTAGCACATATGCACATTTCCAAGATTGCCTCAAATTTTAATTTTATAATTAGTTTAGTTGAACTGCATTTATTTATTTATTTATTTATTTATTTATTTATTTATTTGAGGGCAGTGTCACTGGCCTTCATATGTGGGATCCGAACCGAGGCTGCTGGGTTCCCAAGCCAGCGCTTAACCACTGCGCCACTCGGCCGGCCCTGAACTGCATTTATTTTTAAACCTCTGCAGAATGTTCAGTGTTATGGGCCATCCTTTGTACTCCAAGGTGGCTTGCCATCCCACTGACAGAAAGGTTAGGCTTTTTCCCAAGTGCAGAGAAATGTGTCCCAAAACCTTGTGAACACATTCACTAATGTCCTAACAGGCTAGCAACACCTGTTTGCCAGTGGCTTTCTGGAGCACTGAATGGAGAAATCAGACCATCATGATAGCACAGTCCACAAGAAGTTTCTTTGGGTAGCGGCCCCACCTTTCCTGCTACTGCCATAGCTGCTATGTTGTTTTACAACCCCAAAAGCCACTCTGAATTCCACCTAGGGCTGTACTATGACAGTGAAATCACACCATTTAGAAGTTTCCAAACAACATCCATAAAGCTCAGGAAATGACTTGTATACATTTTTTACTATCTCCTTGTTGACAAGAAATTTTTTTTTAAATAACCCCATTGGGCCCAGCAGAGTGGCGCATTGGTTAAGAGTTAGCTTGGGACACCAGCTCTGAGCATCAGGGCTGCTGGTTCGGATCCCATATGAGGGTCAGTGACACTGTGCACTCTACAGCTAAGATGATGAACAAAATCTCGACTTGGACTGGGCGCTGTGAATCCCCCCTGGTGATGGTGTAGGCTGCAGTTCACTTTTGTGAGCTGCTGTGAGCCGCCGTGAGTGGCCATCCAATTACCGGCCAGTGACTGCCTCAGCCGGGAAGAGTGCAATGATAATACCAACATGGGCCAATGAAGCAACATCCTCCACAACTAGACTGAAGAACAAAAGGACAGCAACTTGTCTGGTCCCCTTCCCTGATTCCCCAACGCTGTTCCCCTCCCCAATTACCCAATAAAATCTTTTAAAAAAGTAAAATAAAATAACCCCATTGATGCTGTAAGTACTGTGTCAAAAACAAAAACACATGCACCCTGTGGCCCAGTGATTCCCCTGTTAATATTTTCTCTAGAGAAACACTCAGATGTGTGCTCAAGAAGCTGTGTATAGAGATTTTTTTATACTTCTGTTTGCAATAGTTAAGGCCAACATTAAAAAAAAACGAAATGCACATTTATAGGGAATCAATATATTCATTTTATGAAATACATTGCATCAGTTTAAAAGAATGAAGTAAATCTGTATGACCAACCTAAAAAGATCCCCAAGATATGTCATTAAACTTAAAAAGCAAGCTGTGAAATAATATGGTATGACACCCATTTGCATGAAAACACACACAAATCTATTTATCTCCATGTATGTGAATGCAGAGGAAAATGTTTGGAGGATACCCACCAAACTTGAACTGTGATTATCTCTAGAAAGAGAACTAAGATGTGGAGGGTGGTCAAGGTCAAAAGGAATTCAACCCCATCTGCATCATTTGAAATTTTGCAATGACAATGTTGTCATATGTTGTGTGTTTATTTATAATAAGTATAAATATTTTAAAAAAAGGAAAGCCCTGTGTGTATTTTCAGAGGTAAAGGTGAAACTGCAGATTTGCCTATACAACATCTCAAGCATCTACTGAGAGCCAGGTCTGATAGATGCTTTGGGGCCAGAAACATGAATGAGCAATAGGCCCTGTCCTTCAAGGGCTTCTTCTACAAGCAGAGAAACAAGACATGAATAGCTGAAAAGATTCTCTACAATCAAATACCCATCTACACTCAGTATGGAGTTCACGGGGGACAGAGCACTATAGATGGGGTGGACAGGAAAGGTCTCAAGGAAGAGGCAGTTGCTAAGCTGTACCATGAAGACAAGGCAAGATCTGAGTAGGAGGGGAAGAGAGTTCTGTTCTGTTTGGAGTTCAGTTCAAGAGCAGACAGACGCAGGGAATCCCAGGCACTTCTTTTTTTGTTTTTTAAAAGGGCAGTGTCACTGGCCCTCATATGTGGGATCCAAACCCGGGCTGCTGGCATCCCAAACCCAGCTCTTAACCACCGCACCATTCGGCCGGCCCTCCCAAGCACTTCTTACAGTAGTTATTAGCTCCTTGTGCAGCTCTGCTCAGTGATAGACTCCACTTCCTCGGCTCACAACCAAAGAAGGCACAGCCAATGTACAGCTCATCTAAAACTGTGAAGAATCCAAGAATTATTTCAATTTATCTTTGGAAGGTATCATGGTTTGTTTTTTTTTCTTTTTTACCCCAGCAGATTTAATGTCCCTAATTATGTTCTGTTCATCAGACGCTAAAATAAGTTTCCATTTCCTAAGCCCACATTGTCAAAACTGTCCCTGCCTAATTCTCCCTACCTTCCTTCTCCCCACTCTGCATCAGACCTTATCTATCTCAGGTCCAACTTAAGTATGGGTCTCACAGATCCCTCTTCTCTGCTCGTGAGTCAGTGGATGCTAATGAATTAGTCACTAAATGATCCCTATTTATGTGTTATCACTCCCAAATAATATACTGGCTTAATCAGGCTAAAATGAGTTAAGTATCCCAAAACCCCCTAAGAAATAATTAATGCTGGGAATTTTAGACAATAGCTTTCAGACTGAAGCAGAAGCTATTTGGAGACTTTAACTCATCCCAAAACTGTAGGCCTCTGTGCTAGGACATCTTTGCCTGGGCAAGCAGGACTTCCAGACAACATATGGGGAAAGACTACCAGTGGGCTGGCCTCTGGCATATAATTTTACCTAGAGCCCAGGAGCACTCCAGAAGGAATCCACAAGCTGGACTATTAGCAGGTTTCTGGGCCAGTTGGTTCCATGGTGAAAGCCTTCTGTTAATGAAGCCTATGAATAAGCTCTGCTTCCTGAGCTTCTCTTGCACTTACTGTTGACACTAAACCAGGTGCTTTTTTCATCCCATTTGCCCTAGTACCCAAAATAGTCTCTACCAAGTACCCAGTGAAGAATTTATAGGTCTTCCCCCTCCCTCTGCCTTATTACTGAAATTCAAAAGATGTCCGGGGGGTGGTGCAAAATGAGATCTTTCTTTCTTGTTCCTTCTAGAGAAGTAATTCCAATTTTCAGAAGAAGTAGGCTTTGCTCTTCCCAAATTGAGGAGAAAAGTCACTTGGCCCAGAATCACAGCTTTTCCAGGTGCTCACAACCAAGCAGAGGCTAGGTTAGACCTTTTTCCTTTCATTTATTCTCTAGTCCTTTGAGCAAGAAAGAAAGGGGTAGCCTTGTCCAGTAACAGTGACAGAATTAGGTGCATCAGTTGAGAGAATTGGGAAAAACACCTGAGCATAAGAGGTGCTCCAGGAAGTTCCCAGTGTAATAGCCAATGTTTACTGAGTACTCAAAAAGAATACGCCAGATACTCTGATATGTACTTTTCACAACAGCCTCATAAGGTAGGTACCGTTACTATTATTTAAAGATAAGGGGTAGAGCCAGCCAAGTGGCGTTGTGGTTAAGCGCTGGCTTGGGAAGCCAGCAGCCCTGGTTTGGGTCCCACATGTGAGGGCCACACTGCCCTCAAAAAAATAAAAAAATAAAAAATAAAGATAAGGGGTAAAAATGAGGTTCAGAAGTGTTCAGTAAATTGCCAAGAGTCACATAGCAACTTAGTAGCAGATCCAAATCTAGAGAATCTGACACTAGAGCCAGTACCCTTTACTGCTATATCATGCTGCTGTAGTTGCAAGGAGAATGTCTGGGCCTCCAGGTGAAGAATCAGCAGAAAATTGGCAGAGGTACAGTTAAGCAATAGGTCATTGACATCAGGGAAGCCTGGGAGTGGCTGGGGAATAGGAGGAGGGCAGGCAGGGCAGTGTGTAGGAGAAGTAAAGCAGAACCTAGCAAGGATTCTATCTATCACCAGGCCTAGAATCAAGACGCAAGCGCAAGACAAGAGCACAACTATATCAAGATAGGCATTTAGACATGGGAGGAATCCATCAGGAAGCAGAAGACAAAGCTGACTCAATGCTGAGCTGTATGCTATGGGTCAAGGGCTCCATAAATCTACCCTGACTCAAGAGAGTACATGAGATAGGACTGGACCTCTAAGAATGCAAAAACTAAGCAATCTCAGCTGTGGGGCCGAGAATCCAACTAGGATTAGAACTGAAGGAGGGAGGGTTATTTTATTATTTTTTTTATTATTTTTTTTTGAGGGCAGTGTCACTGGCCCTCACATGTGGGACCTGAACCAGGGCCGCTGGCTTCCCAACCCAGCGCTTAACCACCGCGCCACTCGGCCAGCCCAGGGAGGGTTATTTTAGAGATTTTAAGACCTCACAATTCAGGGCGTGGCAAGGGGGAAATAGAATTACTTAAACTTTTCATTATGTACTACATCTTGTCTGAATGTATTTTAAAACCATGCTACTTTGGCTTTGTTTTCTTTTTGTTGAAATTAAAATGATGTCTTCATGTAGGAAATGCCCCTTTTACTCATTGGCAGCAGTGGATACAAGCTGGTGAAGGGTGTCCTCTCAAAATATTCTCTACCACTTTCAAATTTAGAACTATAATATGCAATATGTTTTTTTCTGCTCCTCTTTAGACCACAAAATGGAAATGTAAGTCACTAGCCTCTATGCAAGAAGTGGAGAAAAGAGTCCGTTGCCTAAAAACACTATATCCAAGAGCTCACAGCAAGACAGGACCCAGAAAATGGTACAGAGGCAGTTCTGTTTATTTCCAGAGACCTCTATTTCCCTGATATCCCCACCCAGACTGAAACCCTCTAGCAACACCAGGACCTTGGTCCCAATCCCGTGAAAATGAAACTGCACTATGTCCCATAGCTTCAAGGCCCTGATGATAAGTTCTGTTAATGGTTGGATCACATTAACTGTAATTAGGGGGAAGATTGTTGTACCCCAGGTTTGACTACTCTGGGGACCAGAATCTTGACTGCAATACAGTTGGGCTTATGCTGAAATTACTCTTGCAAAATATATGCCAAGTTTCTCATAAATACAGGTAATTAAGTGTCCATATAATGCTATGAAATGTATTAGAGTGTATTAAACAGTGCAATAGATGTTATGGTATGACTTTCACACCCACCATTCAGGACTGAAACACTCATTCCACCTGCTGAAAGTATTAATGGCCTGACATCTTTGAGCTAAGCCCTCTCCAAGACTTGCACAACTCTGTGAGGGAGTGCCCCTTTGCCTCACCCTACTCCTGGTCCTGATGTGAATAGTCTCATACCTATTAAAGAAGTTCAATTTGTCATTTAAAAAATTTTCCATAAAGGAAACTCAATTTCCAGATAGCTTCACTGGTGATTTCTACCAAATATTTAAAGAAGAAATAATGCCAATTCTATCCAAACTCTTGCAAAAAAAATGGAAGAGGGAGGAATACTTTCCACGTCATTCTGAAAGGCCAGTATTATTCTGATAACAAAACTGGAAAAGATACTATAAGTAGCAAACCAAAGACCAATATTCTTCATGAACATAGATACAAAATTCAAAATAAAATTTTAGCAAATAGAATTCAACAATATAAAAAAGGTTGATACATCATGACCAAGTAGGGATTATCCAAGAAATGCAAGATTGATGAAACCAATGTAATTCACCATTTTAATAAAATTCTTTAAAAATGATAATTTCATCAGAGGTAGAAAAAGCATTTGATTAAAATGTAACATCTAGGGCCTGCCGAGTGGCGCAGTGGTTAAGAGCTGGCTTGGGACACCAGTGGCCCTGGTTCAGGTCCCACATATGAGGGCCAGTGACACTGCCCTCAAAAAAAAAAATGTAACATCTATTCCTGAAGGAAAATTCTCATGATGCTAAGAACAGAAGGAAATTTCCTCAACCTGATAAAGGACATCTATGGGAATAAACTACAGTTAACATCATAATTAATGGTGGAAAACTGAAAGATATTTTCCTTAAAGCAGAATCATGATAAGAATTTCTATTCTCATTATTTCTATTCAATATTATACTGCAAATCCAAGTCAGTACAATAAGACAAGAAAAAGACATCCAAATTGGAAAGAAATCAGTAAAACTGTCTTTGAGGATGACATGATTGTCTATGTAAATAATCCTATGCAATCTACATAAAATCTACTATAATGAATAAATAAATTTATCAAAGTTGGAGGATACAAGGCTAATGTATAAAAATCAAACACATATCTGTATACTATTGGGTTGTCGGAAAAGTCATGAAGAACTTTTGCAACAAAAAATATAGAAAAATACATCATGACTTTTCCGACAACCCAATAGCAATAAAGAATTAGAAACTGAAATTTTAAAATATACAGTTTTCAACAGAATAAAATTTATGAAACACTCATGGATAAACTTGATAAAATATGCACAGGAGCTGTACGCTAAAAACTACAAAAAAATGATGAAAAATATCAAGAAGACCTAAATAAATGGTGGAAATATACTGTGTTCATGGATCAGAAGCCTCATATTAACATGTCAATTCTCCCCAATTTGATCTATAGAGTCAACACAATCCCAAATCTAAATTCCAGCAGGCCCTGTTTTAGATATGAATAAAGTGGCTCTAAAATCCATCTGGAAATGCATAGAACCTAGAATAGCCAAAACAGCTTTGAAATACAGAACAATGTTGGAGGACTTCCAGAATCTGATTTCAAGACATAAAACTACTGTAACACAAACACTGTGATATTAACATAAATATTGACAAATATATAAGTGAAACGAAACAGAAAGTTCAGAAATAGACCCACATATACATAGACAATGATTTTTGACTATCTATAAAGGCAATTTAGGGAAAATAGGATTGTTTTGTTTTGTTTTGTTTTGTTTTGTTTTGTTTTGTTTTGTTTTAACAAAAGGTGCTGGCAAATGGAGGGGGCCACATAGTAAGGAATGTGGGTGGCCTCTATGGACTGAGAGTGGCTCCTGAATAACAGCCAACAAGGAAATGGGGACCTCAGTCCTACAACCACAAGCAACTGAATTCTGCACCAACAAGAATGATCTGGGAAGCAGAATTGTCCCAAGAGCCTGCAAACAAGAACTCAGCCCAAACACCACCTTAACTTCAGCTTTGTGAAACCCTGAGCAGAGAACCTAGCCACAATGGGTTTTTATTTACACAGGAGAAATGAAAACATATACATACAGAGATTTGTACACAAATGTTCATAAACCCTTTATTTGTAATGACCAAAAACTTGAAACAACCCAAATGTCCATCAACAAATGAGTGAATAAACAAATTGTGGTCTATCCATGAAACAATATTACTCAGCAATTAAAAAGCATGATCTATAGATACACTCAACAATATAGGTAAATCTCAAAATAATCATACTGAAAGAAGTCAGACAAAAAAAACTATACATACTGTATGATTTAATTTATATAAAACTCTAGAAAATGCAAAATAATCTATAAAAACAAAACAGATGAATATTTGCCATGGAAAGGGCAGGGAGGATAAAGAGGAGTGTTTATAAAGGGAAGGTTTATAAAGGGACACAAGGAAAGTTTTATAGTGATGAATATATTTATTATAGTGATTGTGTTGATGGTAAACATGTGTTAAACACCAAATTGTGTAAGTTTAGTCACTTAACATTCATGTATGTATAGACTGCATATTGCATCAAGAAATATCTTGAGTGATGAATAAGTTTAAAACAGATGGTAGATACTGGCTAACAGTGTTCACCTTCCCAGGTGTTTGTATTTTTAGCAGTAATTTCAATGCCTTCACTCAAAGGAGAGACTAAATGTCAGGTTGTGATATGGGACAACAGGGTGCTTAAATCCATTAGTGCTTGAGCAAGACTACAAAAGTTTGAATTTCAGCTTTTTCAATTCACTAGCTGTGTGGCCTCAGGCATGTTACTTGACTTCTCTGTATCTCAGTTTCTTCCTCTGCCAAGGTTCATAGTAATTATCAACAGAAGTAAGCTGTTACTGCTAAACATATATTTCTTGAACATCTATGTGCCTGATCCTTTCGCAGAAAATGGGAGAGTTCTGTCAGGAATATTTATGGACCATTCAGGGATCCCACCACCTTTACCAGTAGCACAAACAAATCCAGGGCTCACCTGCTTTCTTCTGACTGCATTGAACTATAATAAACATCTAGAAGAGCATATAACACATTTCTGTCCCAGATGAGAACTTAACTCGATGACTCCTTTGGCTGGTGCTGCTACCTTATGCTAAATTCCCAGCCTCTACATTGAGCACTGAGTAAAATTGCAGTATCTCCATGGCCCTTTCTTTCTTAGAATAAACTTCTATAATCTAATCTCTTGATCTCTCAGACATACAGTTTCCATGCATTCATTTGACTGATATTTAATAATCGCTATGACCTGGACAAGGTGTGAGGAATGGCAAATACAACGGTGAAGCTATATTACTGCCCTCAATAAGTTCATAGGTTCATGGGAGAGACAGGGAACCCTTCAAATATCAGAACCCATCTACAAAATCTCTACTGGCACTCCTCTCATGGAACGCGTGTGTCTGCAAAACCAAATTTTCCCTGATTACCAGATAAACTCCATAGAGAAAGAGTTGGGGAACACAGCAGGTGAAACAATGAGAAGGATAGGGTGATTTTTTATTCCCTTTCATGTGAAACTGCTTGAGTCCCTGAGAAACTATGAAGAGAGCAAAATCTTATTCCAAAAGGAATGGGCCAGACGAGTGCCACCATCCTTTCTTGAATACTTCCTTGCCCCAGTGAAAATTTCCTTGACTGTCTCCTTCCCCTCCTCCCCAAAGCCCCACCCATTACAGATTTTCTTTCTTTCATAGAGTGCTCTTTGTCTAGCAATTGTCACAGTGTGCACTTTCTTCTGAATTCTGTCTCTGCTGCCTTGTAATTTGCAGCTCTGTAAAGATTATTGGGAAATAACACAAGTGATACCAACCCTGTCAACACTCCTGAGGGAGCAAAAACACGATGTTGTCCAAAAACAACAACATAGGAATCCAAGTTCAAATCTAATCTCTCCCCAGCACACTTTGGAAAACCCCATGCTATATTTACTCTAAAGCAAATCTCACTGGGGAAGACCTTTTTCTTACCATGGCTCCGGAACCTTTCACAAGACCAGCTCCTAGGTAGTCTTGTTCTTTTGAAAACACACACACACCATTCAGATGGAGAGACAGAGAGTATTGAACATTCCCCACAGCTGCTAGTGCCAGGTTTGGGATTAGAACTCTGCCCTTTAAGCTCCAATTAGCTACTGAGCCTACAAAGCCATAATTCAGCCCTAAGCACAGCCACCCTAGTGAATAAAGGTCAGAAAAAAGATCTGAGGTGGGACTTGGAGTAGCAATATAATTTGGAGAGGTTAAGAAGTACATTCCAGGGCCATCCGAGTGGCGCGGTGATTAAGAGCTGGCTTGGGACACCAGTGACCCCAGTTCGGGTCCCACATATGAGGGCCAGTGACACTGCCCTCAGAAAAAAAAAAGTACATTCCAGACATATCACTGGGGTAAAGAACAATGGAAAGTTCCTTAGTAAGAAAGGCATAAAAGATATATGGAAGGCAGAGAGAAGCTCAATTTGACCACAGCACTGGGTGCATGAGAAGTAGTGATGGGAACAAAGGCTGGTGTACTTCATGAAAAACAGCATAGTGCAGTGGTTTAGAACATGGGCTTTGTGATGGAACAATTCAAGATGACAGAGGAGATACATGCTGTGCTTGCCTCATCCCATGAACACATCAAAATCACAACTAGATTATAGAGAAATCAACTTAGATAGCCATCTTAAGTCTAGCTGAACAGAAGTTTTATAACTAAGGATATAAAGAAGAAGCCACGTTGAGATTGGTAGGAGGGGCAGAGACGCAAAACAGACTGGCTCCAAACATCCGTGTGATGGATGAAAATTGGGAGGGATACATCAGCTCTGGAGAAGCAAGGGGCCCCAGCCTCATGCCAGGCTTCCCATCCAGGAGTACTGGTGCCAGGAAGAAAGCACCCACAACATCTGGCTGTGAAAAACAGTTGGGATTCTGACCATCCAGGTGGAATAGAAGACTGCACGAAACCCATAGTGAGGTGTGTGGCCTGAGGGTGTGAGGGAGGGCAGTCTGGAGGACAGTCGGCAATGTTCCTGTTTGGTTCCTCCTGCCATACAGCTGGCAAGCTGGCACCATCTTTCCTGTATTGAGCCCACCCCCTATGCTTACAGCCAAATCTGAATCTGATTGGCCAGGTGACCTCCACATCTCTGCTCTGCTGAATCACTGAGACCCTGACACCGCAACTCCATACCACAGGAGGTTTTATCTGCCACTGAACCTTCCCAGAGCCAGCATCTGGCAGCAGGTGGCAGTAGGCCTTGGGGTGTTCTGGCTTTTTGCAGAGCTACCCCAGACTTGGTACTGGTGGCAGCCATCCTCAGTTCACAGCGTGGCCTCTCCCACATGCCTTCAGGTCCAGCACAGGCAGCGACCAACTGTAGATCTCTTTGTAGCTCCTACCAGGTAGTCCCCAACCAGTCACAGGCAGTGGCTGACTGGGCCTGCACTAAAGCCCTTCCCCAAAGACCCCAGAACCAACATACTCATAGGAAGGCTTCAGACCACAGCAGAGCACCACCCAATTATCCCCATAAGCGGCACACATAAAGGGTGGTCTCAACAGGTACCAGAGCCTGCTAGGGTGAGTCCCGCTCCATATGGTAAGCTCCCCAGCACAGCAGCCTATAAGCTGTGGATGTGGTCAAACACCACATCTAGTCAGCCTAAGGATCAATCCCACCCATTGACATGCCAAAAGCAATCAAGGCTCAAATATAACAGGAGGGCACACACAACCCACAAAGGGAAACGCCAAGAGCACCCAAAGCAGGTGACCAGGGAGACTGTGCCAGGGCCCCACAGCAACTACTACATAAGGCCATCCAGCAAAGACTAGGAGATATAGCAGATCTACCTAACATATGGAAACAAACAGAGAGGCAGCCAAAAGGAAGAAACAAAGAAATACATCCCAAATGAAAGAATAGGGGAAAACTCCAGAAAAAGAACTAACTAAAATGGAGGCAATCAAACTACCAGAGACAGAGTTCAAAACACTGGTTATAAGGATGCTCAAGGAATGTAGTCAGGATTTCAACAAAGAGATAGCAAGCATAAAAAAAAGGCATAGAAACTATAAAAAAGAATCAGTCAGAAGTGAAGAATACAACAACTGAAATAAAGAATGCACTAGAAGGAACCGCCAGCAGACTAGATAAAGCAGAGAATTAAATCAACGATTTGGAAGAAAAGCTAGCAGAAAACACCCAATCAGAACAGCAGAAGGAAAAAGGAATTTTAAAAAATGAACACAGTTGGGGTGGCCGAGTGGCGTGGTGGTTGGTTAAGCGCTGGGGGCCCCGGTTCGGGTCCCTGATATGAGGGCCAGTGACACTGCCCTCAAAAAAAAATGAACACAGTTTAAGAGATCTCTGGGACAACATGAAGCACAACGAATTTCTCATCTTAGGGGTACCAGAAGGAGAAGAGAGAAAGCAAAGAATTGAGAACCTATTTGAAGAAATAATGACTAAAACTTTTCCTAACCTGGCAAAGGAAATAGACATACAATCCCAGGAAATGCAGAGAATCCCAAACAAGGTGTACCTGAACAGACCCACACCAAGACACATTATGATTTAAATGGCAAAGGTTAAAGACAAAGAGAGGGGCCAGCCGAGTGGCTCAGTTGGTTAAGAGTTAGCTTAAGAGTGAGAGCTCTGAGCAACAAGACTGCTTGCTGGTTCGATTCCCACATGGGCTGGTGATGCTGTGCCCGACTGAGCTGCTGCTGAGATAGCACAGCTGGTGAGAACACGTGCTGGTAACAACAAGACTGCCTGTTCGATGGTGGACTACACCCACCTGCAAATAAGACTGAACTCAGTACCTTGAGCTGAGTGCCACCCGGATAGCACAGTGGATAGAGCATGCGCTCTTAACAACAAAGTTGCTGGGTTCAACTCCCTCATGGGATGGTGGCTATGCCCACCCGCAAATAAGATTGCAACACAGCACCTTGAGGTTAGAGGCCACAGGCTGCCAACAGACAGCCAGATGGCAACTGGCACCCTCCATAACTAAGATTGAAAAACAACAACTTGGCTGGTCCCCTTCCCCAATTCTCCAACACTATTCCCCTCCCCCAATTCCCCAATTAAAAAATAAAAGACCAAGAAAGAAACCTAAGGGCTGGCCGAGTGGCTCATTGGTTAAGAGCTGGTTTGGGGATGCCTACAAGCAAGATTACTCTACCCAGCAAAGCTACCATTTAGACTTGAAGGATGCATAAGGAGCTTCCCAGACAAGAAAATGCTAAAGAAATTCATCATCACCAAACCAGTACTACAAGAAATTTTAGAGGAACTTCTTTAAGATGGAAGGGGGTTAGGGATGGGTGAAAAGGGGAAGGGATTAAGATGTGCAAATTGGTGGTTACACAGTAGTCATGGGGATGTAGGGCATAGCATAAGGAATATAGGCAATAATATTGTAATAACTATGTATGGTGCCAGATAGGTATTATATCTATCAAGGTGATAGATAGGGAAGGGGTTGGGGGCAGGATGAAAAAGGTAAAGGGACTAAGAAATACAAATTGGTAGTTACAAAATTGTCATGGGAATGTAAAGTAAAGCATAGAGAATATAGTCATATTATGGTAATAACTAAATGCCAGGTGAGTACTAGTAGACTAGTCAGGAAGATCATTTCTTAAATTATACAAATGTCTAACCACTATGCTGTACATCTGAAATTAATACAAAATAATATCGAATGTTAACTGTAATTCAAAAATTAAAAAGGGAGGGGGAACGTGAAGGGGAGTAAGAGGTTCTCCAGATACATTTCCAGGTATAAAACTTGTTTTATATTTCCAGGTACAAAACAAGTAAGTCATAGGGATGTAACATACAGCACGGGGAATATAGTCAATAATATTGTGATAGCATAGTATGGTGTCAGTTGGTTGCTGGACTTATGGTGATCACTTCTATATAAATGTGGAACATCTATGGTGTACACCTGAAACTGATATAACATTGTATGTTAGATATATTTTTAATGAAAATCTTTTCTAAAATAAAATACATTAACTACGTTTATCAAAAAAATGAAATTTAATGTTGATCTTTGAAAGAAGTAAATAAAAAGAAATAAAGAACATATCCTTTGGTCCCAGACTCACTGCCCAGGTGTGAATTTTAGCTCCTGTGTAATCCTGGCTACATTGCTAAATTTCTGTGCCTTAGTCTCCTCACCTTGAGAATTGGGACAATAACAGAATGGTCCTAATGATATTTTGACGATTCAATCGAGTTAATTCATACAAACTTGGAGTAGTGCCTGGCACATAGGAAGTGCTCACCAGCTATTAGCTGTTTTCGTTACTGTGGAGACAGATTGTGAACTGCTTTAAATGGAAGTCTAAGAGAACAATGGGGGGTCAGGTTCTGTGTCATCCTAAGTTTTTGCTCCTTCCTTCCTCCTGACTGGAGCTATTTTCTGGAAGCCATGAACTCCAAGCTGCAGATTCAGATGTGCTTTAGGCTCTAGAATTCACCCTGAGCATAAGACAGAGGAATATCAGCCATACATGTCCAGCATACTTGCTTGGAACTTTTCCTCAGGTCACCATTGCGGCTGGGCCAGCCCTGACTTCATGTCCCAGCTCCAAAAACTAGCTATTCATTTTGCTCATTGTTGAGGCCCTGTTACCCCCATGATTTTTCTTCAGTTCTTGCTACTGCTTTTTCCATTTGTATAAGTCCCAGTGCAGGTAACCTTCACAGTCCTCCCACACCTCAAGGCCTAGAACACTGCCTTGCTCTTGGCATTTCTGTCCTTCCCCGAGACTGTAGTCCTTGTCCCAAGTCCCAGCCCAGTCTAAGCAGGGCTTTCCTACCTCCTGACAGATTTCTTTGAGGCTGGCCAACTGCCAGCCCGTCTGTATCTCTAGCATCTGCACCTGGATTCTTGTCACCATGCTCCCACCATGCTCCACCCACCTGTCAAGACATCTGTACTACTTTGCACTGAAGCCCCTGACACAGAGGACATGCCAGGATTACCACCTGCCAAGCACTGTTGCACTGTGTTCTGTCTGCTGGATCATAATTATTTCTATCACCTCGCAAGGATTTGCTCCTGCCCTTGGTGAGAGAAGAGGCAGGAACAGATCGTGCAGGGCCTCCAATGCCATGCTAAAGAGCTTGTCCTTGATCCAAGAGACCAGTTGCTTCTACCAATTTTGGTATTTCATTCTTGTGACAGAAAAGAATTTGAGCATGGATCTCTGATTTACAGAGATGCTAATTAATTTATATATTATATAATTATTCCTGCATTAATATATTATGGCTTTGTGTGATAGCACACACAAATATAAAAAATAAACAATGAATAAAAACACATATAAATGGAAGCTCTGATATTTTTTTATCACAGAAGTTGTATATTTTAGAAATGTCCCTGTGGAAAGCAGAGTGTAAAATATGGCTTGAAGAAGGCAAACATGGAAACCACGGGGAAGACTGATCCAGGTAAGACATAATAATGGCCTAAACTCTGGGCTGTGGTGTAAAGGGATAAAATAGGGACACTGAATAAATTATGAATAAACATCTTAAGAAGCTCACAGTCTAGTGGGGGAGATAAATCGGCAAAGCAACATTATCTATGACAAATGTTATAATCAGTTCCACTGTTAGTTCTAGACAAGAGGGCACCTGCCCTGGACCCAGAGCTTTAGAAGATTATGCATATCACTAACACACACACACACACACTAAATTTATTAAAGAATACATAGCTGCTTCTGTCACTCCAGATCCAGGATTCAGCACTGTCACAGTTGGATCCATAATCCTAAATATCCACTCTCGTGACTAATACTGTTCAGTCAATGACCTATATCTCTTGCCCTATTTTCTCAAAACAAAACACAACCAAGTCTGAATACCGTTGAGGTTTGGAGGTTGCACCTCTGCCAATTTTAAAGATTGACAATGTCTTAGCATATGGAGAGAATTTGGGCGAGAGAACCATGTTGGAAAAAGAAAAGACACATTAATTGTCAAATTAATTTTCCATACAAATACAGAAGATTTTTGCATAAGGAAGTGTAATTTCCAAGTAATGCCAATCATCCATTTTCTTGTTTCCCTTTGTATTCCAGTTCATAGTTCCAGAGGTATTCATTAATTAACACAGTATTTGTGACAATTGCACATGGCCACTAAGGATTATTTTGCAATATTAAACAATATTTATTATACTTAATATATACACAACATCAAGATATAACATGCACCAAGCATGATGCCAATTCCCATATTGACAGCTAAATGGGCAATGAACATTAGAATTGATAATAATTTTATTTTTCTAAAGATATTTAATATTTAATTAAATATTAAAAGAATTAAACTAAAATCTCTAGTCATTTAAGTAACATTAAAATTTAATCATCTGAGCTCTGAGCAATGGCAGTTCGATGCCAGCCCGAGTAGAGTTGCCATAGAGCTGCCAACAGATGACAGGATGGCTCAGCTAAAAAAAAAAAAAAAAAGAATTAATCATAATTAATTATAATTTTGCCTTGAATTTTAAAGGATAATCTTGAATATTTTTAAAGAAAAATTACTTTTTGAAAACATATGAAAAATAATTTTAACTTTGTTAACTTCTACATTCTTTATTTTCCATTTTGATGAATATGTACTCAATTTTTGTACTTTGAATACAATTATATTTTATTTAAGTTTAGATAATTACTATCCATAGGATAATTTATGTAGAAGTCTTGATTAGAACAATATAATCAATGATTTCACTGACAAAAGTCAAGAAAATAAATTTTATGTAATAAATATTCAATAATGTATTAATTGTATTATTTTATTATTCATTCTAACATTACCAGCCTACCACAGAATACTTAGATATGTACCATGATAATTAAATCCAGTTACCTTGATATTTTGCTGACTTTCAGTCATATGAAAACATTTTATATATTTTTTTCAGTTCTGCCATTATGAAGGTATATTTGTGAAAGTAGAAAGCTAGAACAAATTTCATTTGTTAACTTGATTAATAACTATTAAATATTTAGACATAAGGTTCATGGGCTTTCATTTGTATACTTGTTCTGATTTCAGTATTTATAAAACAGTACTGATGTGCTGGCATAAGGGGGCTATGGTAAGAATATGCCCTTTTGTGATTGAAGTCCCATTTTATAAAGGAATTGAGGCTCAAAAGTGTTATTTAACTTCCCCAAAGTCACCCAACTGTGAGTGGCAGAAGTATCTGGTAATATGCAAGACAAAATAGGGTGGAAAGAAATCAGAGACAAATAGACCCCCTAGGAAGACATCGCAATAGTTAAGTAAGAAGTGTTGAGGAACTCAGTCATTCCCTCTTATATCATTAATTTCTCTTTCTTCTGAGTTTTCTCCATAACACATGTCAAGTACCTGCCATTTTTAAAAAGAACAATCCTCCCTTGATCTCTCTAACCACTGTCCCATGTCTCCATTCCCTTTAACTGAAATCTTGAAAGAATCATTTACAGTCACTGTTTCTACTTTACTTCCCATTCTCTCTATCCTCTCCATTTGGGCATCCATCTCTATACTCCATTGAATCAGCTATTGCTTAAGTCATGAATGATCTCCATGTTGCCAAATCCAACAGACATTATTTTCTCTTCATCCATATTTCTGGACAAAAAAATTACCCCAAACTTAGTGACTTAACACAATGATCATTTATTATCTCTACCAATTTCTGAGGGTCAGGTATTTGAAAACAGTTCAGTTAGGTAGCTTTCGTGTCTTATACACATTTGCATTCAGATAATGGTTAGAGCTGGAATCATCTAAAGGCTTATTCATTCACATGCCTTCTCTGTGGATGCTCAAACAGCTGGAGACTGGAACACCTGTGGTTTCTTGAGCATCTCTCCCTATCTCTATGTGGTCTCTTTACCTGGTTTCTTCTGATATGATGGCTCAGGGCTCCAAAGGCTTATGTCCTCAGAAAGTCAAAGACAGAGAACCAATTAGAATCTGAATTACATTTTATTAGCTAGTCTCAGAAGTCATATAATGCCACTTCTATCATACTCAGTTGGTGAGGGCAATCACAAATGTCCACCCAGGTTCAGAGGGAGGGTGTCTAGATTCCACTTCTTAATGGGGTAGATGCGAAGTCACATTGTAATAAAAACACATGGGATGGTAGTTACCACTATGGCCATCTTTGGAAAATACAATCTCTTCTTGAAATATGCTTTTCTCCTGGTATCTAGGATACCATCCTGGTTTTCTTCCTACCACAGTAACTGCCTTTTCTCAGTCTCCTTCGCTTGTTACTGTCTTTTGCTCAGCCTCTAAATGAAGGCACTGCCCAGGGCTTGGTTCCAGTCAACTCTCTTCTATATTTACTTTCTGACCCTTGGCAACCTTATCCATCTATTTCGCTTTCAATGACAACTGCCAAATTTATATCCCCAGACCTGACATCTTCACTGAATCTTGAATTTATATACCAAATTGTCCAACTGACATTTCTCATTGATACACATCTCATCCTTAACATGTTCAAAATATACTCTTGGTCCCAACCCCCACCCAAAACCAAATACCCACTACTGAGATGGGTGATTTTCCTACCTCTGTAAATGTACCACAAGTTAACCAGTTGCATAGGTTCATCATTGACTCTTTATTTTTCCTCATATCTAATGTGTAATTCATCTGCAAGTCCTGACAATTGTACATTCACCATATATTCTATATCCTTCCATATCCATCTCTAACTACCATCAACTTAATTCAAGTCAACTTAATCTTTTGCCTGGACTTTTCCAGTAGCTTACAATTGGTCTTTTTGTCTCTGGTCTTGCCCTCTTACAATTCAAGTAAATGAAGCATTATTAAAATAAATGTATACTGAATCATGTAACACCACTTCTTAAAATTCACCAATGGCTTCCCATTGATCTCAGCATAAAATGTAAATTAGTTCCTGAGCTTACAGAGTTCTAGTGTATCTCAGTGCCTACAAGTCCTTAGCTCTTGTCTCTGTCCACATCTCTGACCTCATCTCCTGCCACTCTCCCCTTTATTTAACATACTGTAGCTACACTGGCCTTCCTGCTGTTTATCAAACACAAAGAGCTTGTTTCTGCCTCAGAGACTTTGCACTTGCTCTTCCCTATAGAGAAATGTTCTTCTGCCAAGTCTTTGATTGGTTGGCTCTTTCTTGTCATTCAAGTCTCTACTAAAATGTCACCTCTTTGATGATGCCATCTCTTACCATCCAGACTGAATTAGTACAAGTATTTGCACATACACATGCATTGTGTCAGTTTACCACATACTCCTATTTTCCTTTTCTTCAATTTACCATTACTTGAAATTATCTTATGTTATGTATTAATTATCTTTCTTCCTCTCCAGAATATAAAGTCCACTAGAAGAGGGTTTTTTTTTTGAGGGCAGCGTCACCGGCCCTCATATGTGGGACCGAACCGGGGCCGCTGGCTTCCCAAGCCAGCGCTTAACCACCGCGCCACTTGGCCGGCCCTAGAAGAGGGATTTTTATCTGTTTTGTTCATTGACATGCACCTCACAAATCTGTTGAATGCATGAACAAACCAAGCTGGGGTGCTGGGGGTGGGGGTGGGGCAGTGGCAGTAGTGGTGGTCTAAAGTGGCAGATGGCAGATTCTATCAACATTTAGAGAATATTAAGTTCCCGGCCAACTTACAAGCTCCAAATGCCTCCAAAATTGTAAAACAAAGAAACAAAATCTAACTTGTAGGCATTTTGGGTGGTCCTTGACCCATTTGCACTGCTTTCTCACTGCCACTTCTCTGTGTCTCTCTCTGCATCCCTATTTTGTTGCTCTCATCCCCTTGCTTTATCCTTCTCTAATTATGCCTCCAGTTTGCCTGCAGCTTCACACCCAGACATCTTTGTTAATTCTTCTTGGAGCCCTTGGAGCTAAAGGGGTTGCTGGAACCTTCCTAGAATCCATTCCCAAAAGATTCTTTTCTTCTTTGGAATCTTACTGATAAATACCCTTTCTTAAACAGAACATATCACTCAGGGGTTTGGCCAAGATGATTGCTATTATTAATTTAAAGATGTCAGATATTCCAAAAGTCAGGAAAGCATTCCCCTCTCACTCTTCAAGCTACTTAAAAACTCTTTTTAAAAATTTACTTTTACTTCTTTTTTTTTACATTTCTAATAGGTTGCTGGGTCCACTGTAATCTCATTAATTTCAAATTCTATCAGAGGTTTTCTTTTTGTTTTTTTTTAAATTACTTTCAGATGTACAAAACAATGTAATAGATCTTTCACCCCTGACAAAGTGATAACCCTCCCTCCCCCAATCTTTTGCCCATTCTGACATCGTGTATATCTATTACAATTCTATTGACTCTATTCCCCATGCTGTACTCCATATCCCATAACTATATTTTATATAGTATAATATATATGATTATAGTTGACATACAACAATATTCAGCTTCAGCTTCAGATGTACAGAGCAGTGGTCAGACATCTAAGAAATTTTTAAATAGAATAAAACTAATAGATGGGCCCGGGTGTAAATCAACTATTCCATGCTCACTTCCTGCTGAGTTGACACTAATCATTTCAGTAAAGCAAGTCACAAAAAAAGAAGGAGGGGAGAGAGGGTAAGAGGGAGGGAAGAAGGAAGGAAGGAAGGAAAGGAGGAAGGGAGGAAGAAAGAAAGGTTGAAACCATACTTTAAACAAGGTGCCTAGTTTCATGGACACACACAACCAATTTCAGGTCTTGGCAGCTTAAGGTTGAGCCTAGCACAGACAACTCTCTGAACTGGGTATTAGCCCTAGTTCAGATTCACTCTCAAGTCTATAGGCTTTATTATGATTTTAAACTCATGAATGTTTGATTCACTGTTATTCACAGTTTAGGGCAACTGCTCAGCACCTTTTCTGCTTCATCTGTTCCAAAATCTCAGAAAGTTTGGGTGTGCTTCTAAATAAATTTTGTTTCATGCTGACTTCAAAAAACCACCTCTAGGCTCTTCTATATATTTCTATATCTAGCCCTAGTTGCTGAGAGCTATGTCACTCCCCCATCTGTTCTACCCTGGTGGCAGCACTCACGGCATTCCACATAAAATATGATACTGCAAATAAGAATCTTGTGCAAAAAGACAGA
This sequence comes from Aselliscus stoliczkanus, assembly GCA_033961575.1. Taxonomy (NCBI): domain Eukaryota; kingdom Metazoa; phylum Chordata; class Mammalia; order Chiroptera; family Hipposideridae; genus Aselliscus; species Aselliscus stoliczkanus. The sequence continues at coordinate 56,220,195 of CM066737.1, forward strand.
TTTTGCTACAACGCTGTTCCCATATTTTCCCTTCCTTACCCAGCCTTACTTGACTTTGTTCATCAGCTGAGTTACAAGAGGAAGTGTGCTACTCTATCCAGTCAAGGAAGCCTTTGTTTCACTCCTGAAGGATTCCTATACCAGACATTCTAGGACAATGTGTGGATGAATATGACTGAGATTGCTAAGGAAGGGCCATCCTGATCCTTCCCCCTCCCTGGCAACCAGTTTGCTGCTCTCTGTGCTTCCACAAAGAGAGGGGTATGAGAAGCTCAGCCTCAGTGTCATTTAGTGGATTTGAAATGGACCCAGTGAGTACAAGGTCCTAACACACCTTATTAACTAGAGTGCAGGGGGTCAAAGGGACATGTTCCTATGTGTTCATTGCAGAGAGCTGGACATTCAGAGGTTGTCTGCACTCTCACAGCTGTGACTAGATGCTGTAGGAAGAACAATGAGTAAGAGATGCATAAGCAGAGAAATGGGGGAGCATTAGGGTAGATACCTTACATATTTCCTGGGCAGTATCTGCACCAAAGTTTTAGAAGTCTTCTAATGTCTTTATCCATCACTATAAACTTCTCTGTTCAAAAAAAAAAAACAATCACACCTGAGACACCCTGTGCTGCCTCCCTATCTCTACCACACTCTCCTTGAACCAGAAGGGCAGAGGAGAGATTAGGGTTCTCCTAAACTAGCCCGCTCCTCAAAAGTGATGGAAATTAGACTCAAGCTGGGGAGCACCCAATAGACTATACAGATATTGAATTATAATATTGTACTCCTTAAATATATAAAATGTTATTAACTAATATTACCCAGATAAATTTAATATTTTGTGTTAAAGTGACAGAAACAGACCCCAGCTGCTGCTCTACTGCAGCAAGCAATTTAAATTGTATGAGATGGCTTGGTCTGCTTGGAACCCACTATATGATGTGAAGACTTCTGAAATGTATCAAATGGAAATTCCTGATATTTGACCTGCTTAAGGAACTGTGAAATGGGTCTCTCAGATACCCATATGTATTATGTATCTTTGTCCACATGGTCTGGCCAGACTCAAAAGGAAGTCTTCCCCAAAACTCCCTTCCTAAGCCCAAGCCAACAACACTTACTTAGAAGACTTTGAAAAGGCAGTCTAACCATGACTTTCAATTCAGGCCTCTTGCACCTCCTTTCTCCTTTTTATGGGCACATCGTTGATCCAGCTGCCAGGCATGACCCATTCACCTCAGTTCCTTACTTTACTCTGTCCTGGCTGTTAGCATGCATTCTTGTGACAATTTGTTCTAGAGTCCAACAGGAACATCACACACACACACACACACACACACACACACACACACACCCCTTTCTTGTACCTCTTCTACTTGTGAAAAATATTAAAGATCTCATGTCAACTTTTAGCAGAGACAGTGGTAGAAAATCAGAGCAGCCAAATAAAAGTAACTCTCATCTGCTTGGAACAACAGACACAGAGTCTAGACCTTACCCAGGGTAATACTTGGAAAATCACTTTCCTCCTCTGGGTCTCAGTTTCTTCAGCGTAAAATTAATATGTTTGGCTTACATTACAAGAGCTAGTTCATGACATAAAGTCATCTTGTGGACTCTGGCTGAGAATTTTCTGTTTTATTGTTTGTTATTTGATGGCCTACAGAGGTGTGATGAACACAATGTTTGAAGGCACTAGGAAAGCCACTCTCCCCCCTCTAAAGGAAAAAATTAGATTCTTCCCTATTTGCTTGTCTCATTGACAGAATTTCCAGCTGGTGTGCTGCCTCTGAGCAACTTTTTTTAAAAATGTGCATCGCTCTTGAAGGAGTGGCATATTAAGCTGCCACCAGCCAAGAAACTTTAAGCTTATTAGAGGGAAGCAGAAATTAAGAAGGAAAAGTTAGCATCTCACTTTGGGATGCCACTAAGCAGGGCAGGCCCTAGCCAGAGGGCTTGTGAGCATCAGAGGACCAGCAGGGACTTTGGGCATGGCATAGCAAGATAGGATCACCATCATCAGTTTGCCATCTTCTCCAACAGTTTGCTACCAGGTAGAAGAGCATGGGCCTTTCCTATTTCTCCTAAAAAGAAACTTCTCTCCTTGCTCATGTCAGCACAGTTGCATGCTCATGGAACAATCTGATCAATACTTGACAAAACAATGGTAGATCAAACAGCAATAAGTCTTGCTCAGATCATTAAACACGGGCTAGAATTAGATAAGGACAATGAAGATGTCCTGATAGAGGGGCAGCAAGCCAGGCACCTTCACCATCTCTGGAACCCAAACTTTCTCCAATGTCATAAGTTTACAGGTCTGTAAATCAAACCCTCCACACTTACTGAGTTACTACTAGGTGTCAAATTTTGTTATGGGTGCTAGAAGGGAAAATCGGGCAGCAAAAGCCTGAGCTCTGCCTTCAAGTAACTTATAATAGAGGTTAGATGATTAGATATATTTGTGCCAAACACAGAAGACTTGTTTTAACACCCCAGCTGAGCAAGGGTAAGATCCAGCGATCTAGAGAACAACCTAGGATGCTGAAGCCATCCCAAATCATGGAGTTTTCAAGTCCAAAATTTGAGCTACTGGGAGGAAGTAGGGCAAAGGACTGGATCTGCATGACATGGCAGGGTCAGAAGCCCAACAATGGAATCAGATCCAGGTGAAGGCAGCTATGGGAGCTGGCAAGATCATAGCTAAACCCTAGAGTCAGAGAAGGAGCCTGATTCAAAGAGAGAATGGCAGACATGGTGACAGGAACCTGAAAGTCAAGGCAGATCAAACCAGGCAATTATGGGATGGCCTGTCAGACAGGGCAAAGGCACAGCAGCAGACAGAATACCAAAGGAAGTCAAAGATAATGTCAAGGTGATTGTAAAAATTCATGCAAGGGGCTAACGAACAAAAGAACAATTCTGGCAGCTTAGCTGCTTTTCCAACTTACTTGATTTTCTATTCCCCTAAGAGCCATTAAGACAAAAGCCCTGCCTTCACATTGACTGACCATTAAAATTAGCTCATACCAGGGCCAGCCGAGTGGCGCAGTGGTTAAGCGCTGGCTTGGGAAGCCAGCGGCCCTGGTTCGGGTCCCACATTGAGGGCCAGTGACACTGCCCTCCAAAAATAAAAAAAAATAATTAAAAAATAAAATAAAATTAGCTCATACCAAAGCCCAAGCTCCAACACAGACCAACTAAATTAGAATCTCTAGGGTAGAACATAGGCAGCCATATTTTAAAAGTTCCCTGGGTGATTACAATGATTAGTGAGAATCTGAGCACCACTGCTTTAAGGTGCAGAACAGATTTAGGAGATTACCAAAAAATATGCTTAGTCAGAAAGGCTTCTGAGAGAAAGTAAATGCTTATCAGGGACTTAAAGGATAAGTGTATTAGTCAGGGTTCTCCAGAAAAAAAAAATGAACCAATAAAAGATCAGACTGACAGACAGAGAGATAGATAATTTTTAAAAGAGATTTATTATGAGGAATTGACTCATGCAATTATGGAGGCTGAGAAGACCTACAATGTGTTCTCTAAAAGCTGGAACCCAGGAAAACCTGTGGTATAATTCAGTCTGAGACCAAAGACCTGAGAACCTGGGAAACCAATGGTTTAAATCTCAGTGTGAGGGCCAGAGAAGAAGAGATGAGATGTCAAGCAATGTGGCAGGAAGCAAAAAGGGATGAATTCCCCCTCCTTCTACCTTTTGTTCTATTCAACTTTCAAAAGATTGGATGAGGCTCATCCACACTGGAGGACAATCTACTTTACTGAGGCTACTAATTCAAATATTAATCTCATCCATAAACACCCTCACACACACACTCAGCAATAATGTTTAATCTGGGCATCCATTAAATATAATAATGTTTAGTACTGACTGACACCTAAAATTAACCATCACAATAAGCAATATTTAGGCTAGATGGAAGGAAGTGGGTCTTCCACATTGGAGGAACAAGCTCCAATTTAGCTCATACCAAAGCCCAAGCTCCAACACAGACCAACTAAATTAGAATCTCTAGGGTAGAACATAGGCAGCCATATTTTAAAAGTTCCCTGGATGATTACAATGATTAGTGAGAATCGAGCACCACTGTTTGTTGAAGGCAACAAACGATATGATGGAGATTATATATCTCACCATGCAGAAGAGACTATCTGATATGATCCGACTCAGTGGAGGTGAGAGCCACTGAAAGTCTATGAAAGTTAGCCAAGGAGAGGAAAAGGAACCTGATGGGGACCCTGAAATTTGGGCCAACCAAGTTGATCTTTTGCACCATGTCAGAGGTAGTTCTAATAAGGAATCTATCAGGCTGACTGAGTGGCTCAGTTGTTTAAGAGCTTGCTCAAGAGTGTGAGCTGCGAGCAACAGTGTTGCCAGTTTAATTCCCACATGGACCAGGGAGCTGCACCTGAGATGAGCTGCTGCCGAGCTGCCAACAGCTGGCAGGATGGCTCAGCTGGTGAGAGCACGTGCTCTCAACAATAAGGTTGCCTGTTCGAGATGCAACGAAAGACTGAACTTGGCACCTTGAGCTGAGCTGCCACCTGGGTGGCTCAGGGGATAGAGCGTGCACCCTTAACAACAAGGCTGCCTGTTTGACTCCCATATGGGATGGTGGCTAAACCCACCCACAACTAATTGAACACAGAACCTTGAGCTGAGCAGCATGACTGGATTTGGAGCTGAGTTTGCTGTGCCCTCCACAACTAAGATTGAAGGACAACTTGGCTGTTCCCCTTCCCCAATTCTCCAACACTGTTCTACTCCCTCAATTCCCCAATAAAATCTTTAAAAAATAATAATAAGGAATCTATCTATATTCTTGAAGACTATTCACATCTGTGTTCTTTGCCCCTTCCCACAAAAATCTTTCTATTAAGGGTTCCTTTTGAAGAAGACCAAACTTCTTTCTGATTAACTAAGGTAAAAGCCATTTCATTTAGGTGCAGGCTGAGTGGCTCAGTTGGTTAAGAGCTCGCTCAAGAGTGCAAGCTGAGCTCTGAGCAACAGCAGTTCAATGCCCAGCCCGAGCTGAGCTGCTGCTAAGCTGCCAACAGGTGGCAGGATGGCTCAGCTAAAAAAAAAAAAAAAAAAAAAAACATTTCATCTCAGTTGGAGAAGATAGAGAGGTAATGTTGATTGATACTCTGTTCTCAAAGCTTATAGGCTATGGCCTTCTTCAGAGATTAGGAAATGATGTTTCTTGATCAACACTGGCCAGATGGGCCACATACATACTGCATATTTGCTGAGGCCTCCCTGCTCAGCTGCTCAGCTGCTAGGTAAACATTGATCCTAAACTGATTATTGAATATTTGCAGCACAAAGTGCCCCCAATTATCTCCCAATATGTTTCTCTCAGCAGATGGTCTATTTCCTGGCCCAGAGGGGGAAAAAAAAAACATTGGCTATTAACTCACAACTTCCTGGATCCCTCCCCACACACTTTTCTATATCTGTACTAGTGCCTACCTTCTTGTCTCTCTTACAGGGAAACAGGGGTCCTGCTCATAACTCTGGCCAAGCCCCCACCTGAACATTTAATCCCACCTCTGTCTCCCTAGGAATCCTGCTCCAATAATTATCCTTTATCATTCCCATATCTTTAACATTTAACTGGCTCCTTCCCCTCCACAAATAAAAATCTGAAAAATCTCACTCAATGTAAATAAACACACAAACTCTTACCTCCCTTGGTACTCTGTCCCTTCTTGATACTATCCATCATCTCTCCTTATATGACCAAGCTTCTAAAGCAAGTAATCTCTACTTCTTATCTCTACCTCCTCATCACAGGCTCTCTTCAACCTATAGCCTGGCTTTCACTCTCACTGTTCTCTTGAAATTGTTCTCACTCAAGTCACCAATGTCCTCCTTATTTCCTAAATACATGGACCTTTCTCAGTTCTTATCTTCACCTCTCAGAATCATATGATGCTTGACAACTCTCTCCATATTTATATTTCCTCTTCCTTTGGCTTTTATTATGCCACACTCTCCTGGCTTTTTTTTCCACTTCTCTGATTGTCTTTTTCAGTCGTTTTTCCTGGTTTCCTTACTTTAGCCATATTTAAATACTTCTTTTCAAAAATATATATATACATGGATTTTCTTCAGGATTCCACCGAAGACTCTTGTTTTATTCGCCCTGGGAGATCTCATTGATTCCCAAAGTGTTTACTGACAACTATATGCTTATGACTCCCAAATCTAGATCTCAAGCCCAGGTATTTCCTATAAACTTCATATTCGTGCATGTAAATACTTGCTAGATACCATCACTTGTAATATTCCATATTGAAGGGTAGTGTAACCTACTATTTTATAGTGTGGACTCTGATTCAAGTTTTAGCTCTGTCATTTACAACCATAAGCAAGCAATATGACCTCTTGATTCCTCGGCTGTAAAATGGGAATGACAATAGTACCTACCTGTGAGAATCAAATGTGATACTGAACATAATATGCTCACCACAGAGCCTGACATATAGTCAGCATTCAGTGCAAGCAAGTTATTATTGCTAATTATTATTATTACTGCTGATTCAACATAACAAAACTGAAAATATAATTCCACCCCCTCTGAGCTTGTTCCTCCTCCTGAATTCCTTAAAGCAGTGCTACCACCATCCTCCCAGTCTAAATACAGAAACCCAAGAGTCATCTTAGTCTCTTCTTTCCTCTGTTCTCCTCTTCTCTGCCCTCCCCTCTCTTCCCCTCTGCCTTCACAACAAACATATTGGATAGGTCCATACCACTTTTATCCTGTTCTTTAAATAGTCCAGAACCCTTTAAGATTGAAAAAGAGTAACCTAACACCTTAGGCCTCAGACTCCCCACAAAAAGTATCTCTTGATTATAAACTTGTTGATTCAATTCACCTTTCCAGGAAAAACTTTTCGTGTTGCACCTGGTCTCAGTTCAACTCTTGGGTATATGCCATGGCTTCTTCCTCACCAATCCCCACCACTTCCTACTCAAATTTCTTACATTCCTGACTAAGGCTCCACAGCCCTCTACACTGTTGAGCCTACCTGCATATCTGACCAAGAACATCTGTTGGCACAGGCTCACATAGCCTGGACCAAAAGGGAGCATTCTCTAGAGGCCACTTAAATTTAAACTAATTAAAACTAAGTAAAGGGGACTTCCAGTAAAATGGCAGAATAGACAGATGCTGCACTAACTACCTCCCAGGATCACACCAAAATTATAAACAAATTATACAGCATTCAACCCTGGAAGTCCCCGGAACACTAGATGAACAGAACCACTAAACAAAGAACTTAAAAAAAGAGGCCACGTCGGGTCTGGTAGGACGGGCGGAGATGAGAGAGGGTGAACCCCGTGAGGGAAGCCACAGCCGTGGGAAGCTTGTCTGGTTGGGGGAGAGACCCTCCGGCCGCACACCAAGCTCACCAGCCCAGAGTTCCTTTGCCGGGAAGAGGAGTTCCAAGATAGCCGGCAGTAAACTAGTGAGGACTCTCTTTGCTCAGCTCAGTGAGGCTAAGAGCGGCTGGAGAATCAGTGGGGCCAGCGCACGGGCTTGCTCGCCGGTGAGCACTTACCTGGTTCCTGGTGGAGGGAGTGGCTGTGTGAGCCGGGAGTCTGTGGGGACGGACTGAACTGAGCGCCTTTGGTACAGAAGCTGGAGGTTTTTGGAAAATTGTTCCACTGGTATGGAGTCTGCACGCGAGTGGTGTAGGGAGGGCGCCATTTTGTCTGGATTGGGCCCTCCCACGGAGGATCAGGTCTGAGACCTCATTGGTCTGGTGGAATTCGCGCAGAAGTGCGAGAGCGCGCACATGCGGCCTTGGATCCTCACCCTCCACCCGGCTTATACTGTGTTGCCAGGGAAACGCTGGATGGGTGCCCTCGGCTCCAACAGGCTGCTCACTGAGACGCAGGAGTGCGCAAGCCGCCTCGGGTCCCCGCTCTCCACACTGTGCTTGCAGAGTTGCCAGGCTGGTGATTGGTTGTCGGGCTGCTCGGCCTGATCTGCAAGCGGCTGATTGGGACAGGCTGAGACTGGGAGTTTTGCTGGCAGTGTTGGGCCGTGAGCTGTGTGCCTGCGTGACCCAGCCAGGGCTCTCCTGGTGATCTATCTAATACACCAAAGCAATCCCAGAGCGACAGCCATAATGAGGAAACAAAGAAACATGTCACAAGTAAAAGATCAGAAGAAACCTCTAGAAATGGAAACAAATGAAACAGAGGGATCCAACCTTTCAGAGACAGAGTTTAGAACACTGATAAGAATGTTTAACAAACTTAGTGAGGACATAAGGAAGGATAGAGAAATCATAAAAACAACCAGTTAGAACTAAAAAATACAATAACTGAAATGAAGAACTCACTTGAAGGAATCACCAATAGAGTAGATGAAGCAGAGGAGCGGATCAGCGATTTGGAACACAAAATGGCAGAAATCAACCTGTTGGAACAACAAAAAGACAAAAGAATATAAAACAATGAAAATAGTTTAAGAGCCCTATGGGACAGGATGCAGCACAACCACCTTCGACTCATAGGAATACCAGAAGGAGAAGAGAAGAAGCAAAGAGTTGAGAATGTATTTGAAAAAATAATGACTGAAAATTTCTCTACCCTGTTGAAGGAAATTGACATACAAGCCCAGGAAGTGTACAGAGTTCCAAACAAGCTGAACCCAAACAGGCCCACACCAAGACACATCACAGTTTAAATGGCAAAGGTTAAAGACAGAGACAGAATTCTAAAAGCAAGAGAAAGACAGCAGGTTACATACAAAGGAACTCCTATAAGACTAACAGCTGACTTGTCTACAGAAACTCTGCAGGTCAGAAGGGAGTAGCAGGAGATAGTCAAAGCGACACAAAATAAAGTCCTACAACCAAGATTGCTCTACACAGCACGGATATCACTTAAAATTTAAGGAGACATGAAGAGCTTCTCAGAAAAGAATAAGCTTAAGGAATTCATTACCACCAAGCCAGCATTGCAAGAAATGTTAAAAGGGCTTTTTTAAGCAGAAGAGAGGGGTAAACAAGCTAAGCCAGGAAGATCAGGAATACAAATAACAAAATGGCAATACATATGCACCTATCAATAATCATTTTAAATGTGATTGGGCTAAATGCTCCAATCAAAAGACGGAGAGTGGCTGAGTGGATAAGAAAATAGGACACATGTATATGCTGTTTACAGATGGAACAGGATATTTCATGCAAATGGAAATAAGAAAAAAAGCTGGAGTAGCAGTACTTACTATGGACAAAATAGGCTTTAAAATGAACACTACAATAAAAGACAAAGAAGGGCACTATAACCCTAATAAACATCTATGCACCCAACATAGGAGCTCCTAATTATATAAAACAGATTTTGACAGACATAAAGACAGAGATCAACAGTAACACTACCGTATTAGGGTACTTCAACACCCCGTTGTCACCAATGGACAGATCCTCTAGACAGAAAATCAACATGACACTTTAGACCAGCTGGATTTCATCGATATTTTTAGAGCATTTCACCCAGAAACAACAGAATATAGATTCTCAAATGCACATGGGACATTTTCCAAGATAGACCACATGTTAGGCCACAAAACAAGTCTCAGTAAATTTAAGAAGACTGAAATCATATCAAGTAGTTATAAAGGAAAAACTGATGGTTGCTGGCTGTGAGGGGGTGGGGATGAGGGAGAGGGGGAAGGTTTTTGACAGCGTAGGTGGGTGACTACAATGTTGCCACAGAGATATGGGGGGCAGTTCTGGGAATGTAACTGATAATGTTGTGAATGCTTTGTGGGGTATCAGATGGTCACATGTCTTGTTGGGGAGACCACTTCGGGGATGGGGTAGAGGCTTGATGACTGCACTGTACACTGGAAGCTGATGTATAATATTGAATGTATACATATAGTCATGGGATGAGGAGTAAAATATGGGAGTGGAGTCAGGGGAGTTGTAATAGATATGTATGATATGGGGGGGAGTGGGGCAGCGGATTGGGGGAGGGGAGTTCTCACTTTGAGGAGTAAAATGTATAACTATTGCACTGTTGTAAAAAATAAATTTAAAAAAAAATCATCGAAGGCAATGGTAGTTGTTTGGAGGTAGTTACACTGTAAAGCTCACTAGAAGACAAGAACTGAGAATGATGCAGCCAACGTTTGTAATATTTATGGCTTTGCAAAAATTCAAGTAGTAAGAGAAAGATCCAGTACAGGCAATTTGTGACACATTGAAATCAGGTCCTCAAATCTTTATAAACAAAGCCCCACAAAGAGTTCCTTTAGAGTCTGAGGCTTTGGCAATTTTAAGCTGTTACAAGGACTTCTGTAAGATTTGAAGGTCATATGTTGAAAAAGAAGCAGGTATAGCATTTGGTCTTATCTTTTTCCCCAAGCTCCACCTTTCTTCCAATATCCAGTTCTTTTCATAGGCCTGGCCATCTTCCTTGGACACATCTCCATCATTGGAGGAAAAAGGCAGTGCCTCCATCCAACCAGAAGGACAATTAGCTGGCGTGAATGCTAATGACAGGAGATAAAGGCTGAGCAGGGACAAAAGACAATGAAGCTTGCAGAAGTGAAGAGCAAGGCCAGAAAGCCTCACTGGGACCCCTGTTTCTTTTGCTGAAGATGATGACATTGGTAGAAAACAATGAGCTGGGACCATTACAGCCTTTGAAATCCCTGGGCAGCCAAAACTCTGCAGATCTATTATGGCAGCCTTCTAAGTGAGAACCTCTGCCAAACTAGGCTAAGTGGGTATCTGCCACACTTCTTTCTCAGCAAAAGCTATTAAATGCTAGGTTGATTTTGTTGGGTTGTTTGTTTTTTGAAAGGGCATGAAGAATAAAGGCTATATATGAAAAGGCTGATGCTTTGAAGAAGGAAGAAATACCTCCTTACAGACATGAAAACATATAAGTTCACAGACTTTCAGTCATTCTCAGCACCTCCTGTACATCCTGAGCCACATTTCATTTTCTTATCTCTGGGTACAAAATGCTGGCACCATATTTCTTCAGCATGTTTGCTATCTCTCTGATCTCTGTCACACAGAAACATAAATATCATGTATGGTACATGTGTTCAATTTCTAGGCAACACTCTTACATTCTCCTCTGCTACTTGACTTAGCACTTTGTACCTATGAAACTTCGTATTTTCACATCAAATGGGAGAGTTGAGCCATTATTCTTAGCAAGGTGGGGCGTTAGCTTTAGCTAGTGCCCATCTAAGCAAGGGTTTCCCAATCCTGGCCTTGATCACGCTCCACAGTATCTACCCATAACTGAAGATGGTGTTGCAAAGACTCAGTAGAAAATTCACCCTAAGTTTTGAAAGTCTTTATAGGACCTTAAGTAAACTGGACAGGTGGTTATAACTTCAGCTAAAATATCAGTTTTCAGGGTCAAAAAACCCAAAAATATTGGAAAGTACTTCATTTGCTCTTTCATTAGGCATATATATACTAAGCTCCTGCTATGCAGCAAGTATACTGCTAAGTGCAGTCTACGCAAAATAAAATCCAGTACTTGCCCTCAAGGGATTAAAACCTCAGAAAAGGAGATAAATATGCAAACAGATGAATACAGCAGAGTGTAATGATGGAAGTCTGTCCAGGTTACAGTGGAGATTGTGGAAGCAGGAGATGACCTTTAAGAAATAGATAGGAGTTGTTGTGGAACTGCCATTTCCTCTATTTTCAGTCTCTGTGCCCTTCGCAGGCCTCCCAGCCATGCTATATTGGGACAGAGCATTCGAAGGTTCACAGTCTCTGTGGTTCATAGGAGCCACTGTGAGGAGGGCCCAGGGAAGAATTTGCCATTTTCAGTGGAAAACAAGTGGTGGTTGCTAGTTATGATGATTCTGTATTTTGGATCTGGATTTGCTGCACCTTTCTTTATAGTAAGACACCAACTGCTTAAGAAATAAGGATGTTGGGGCCGGCCGAGTGGCACAGTGGTTAAGCGCTGGCTTGGGACGCCAGCGGCCCCCGGATCGGGTCCCACATATGAGGGCCAGTGACACTGCCCTCAAAAAAAAAGAAAGAAGGATGTTTTACTTAATCCATGAAACAAATATGACGAGGAGCATTTTAAGAGGTGCAGTCACTTTGAAAAATGGATCAAACTGTTGAACTCAACATACTAGATACGTTTGAAAATAAACTTGTGGCATGAGTTCTTAATGCCTCTTCTCTGAAATACAAAATGTGATAATTGGGGAAAAAAAGAAATAAATAGGTATTGCTGTTTTGCAATGGGTTTGCCACCAGAACATAGGTGTAGTGAAAACTACCGCTATATCTAACCCAAAATGTAAAGGAAAAGACACAACATTGTTGTCATTGGACACATAGATTCCAGCAAGTCTACCACCATTGGTCATCTGATCTACAATGTGGTGGGATCCACAAAATAACCATTGAGGGGGCCGGCCGAGTGGCGTGGTGGTTAAGCGCTGGCTTGGGAAGCCAGAGGCCCCGGTTCGGTCCCACATATGAGGGCCAGTGACACTGCCCTCAAAAAAAAAAAAAGAACCATTGAAAATTTGAAAAGGGGGCCAGCTAAGTGGCGCGGTGCTTGGGAGCTGGCTTGGGACACCAGGGGCCCCAGTTCGGATCCTACATATGAGGGCCAGTGACACTGCCCTCTAAAATGAAAAAAAAAAAAGAAAATTTGAAAATGAATCTGCTGACATAGGAAAGAGCTCCTTCAAGTATGCCTGGGTCTTGGGTAAACTGAAAGCTGAAAGTGAGCATGGTATCACCATTGATATCTCCCTGTGGAAATTCGAGATCAGCAAGTGTTATGTGACCATCACTGATGTCCCAGGACACACAGACTTTATCAAAAACATGACTACAGGCACATCTCAGGCTGACTGCTGTCTTGATTGTTGCTGCTGTTGGTGTTGAATTTGAAGCAGGTCTCTCCAAGAATGGCCAGATCCGGGGCCGGCCGAGTGGCGCATTGGTTAAGCGCTGGTTTTGGGATGCCAGCGGCCCCGGTTCGGATCCCACATGAGGGCCAGTGACACTACCCTCTACAGCTAACAACAGCTCCACCTGGAGCTGGGCTGTGCGAGCCCTGGTGATGGTGTGGGCTGCAGCCCCTGCTGCAGTGGGCTGCCATAGGCTACAGTGAGTAGCCCGCAGCCAGCGTGAGCGGCTGGCACCCAAGAGTGAGCTGCCAATAGCTGCGGTGAGCGACATCCAGACGCCAGCGACCGATCTGCCTCATCCGGGAAGAGCGCAATGACGATACCAACAGTGAAGCAACATCCTCCGCAACTAGACTGAAGAACAAAAAGACAGCCACTTGTCTGTTCCCCTTCCCCGATTCCCCAACACTGTTCCCCTCCACCAATTCCCCAATAAAATCTTAAAAAAAAAAAAAAAAAAAATGGGCAGATCCGTGATCATGCCCTTCTGGTTTACACACTGCATGTGAAACAACTAATTGTTGGTGTCAATAAAATGGATTCCACTGAGCCGCCTGACATCCAGAAGAGATACAAGAAAATTTAGGAAGTCAGCACCTACATTAAGAAAACTGGCTACAACCCTGACACAATAGTATTTGTGCCAATTTCTGGTTGGAATGGTGACAACATGCTGGAGCCAAATGCTGACATGCCTTGGTTCAAGGGATGGAAAGTCACCTGTAAAGATGGCAATGCCAGTGGAACCACACTGCTTGAAGCTCTGGGGGCATCCTGCCCCCAATTCACCCAACTAACAAGCCTTCACATCTGCCCCTCCAGGATGTCAATTAATCCAAATTGGTGGTATTAGTACTATCCCTGTGGGCCGAGTGGAGACTGGCATTCTCAAGTCCAGCATGGTGTTCACCTTTGCTCAGTCATCGTTACAACTGAACTAAAATCTGTTGAAATGCACCATGAAGCTTAAAGTGAAGCTCTTCCTGGCGACAATGTGGGCTTCAATGTCAAGAATGTGTCTGTCAAAGATGTTCATTGTGGAGCCGGCCAAGTGGTGCGGTGGTTAAGCACTGGCTTGGGAAGCCAGCGGCCCTGGTTCAGTTCCCACATATGAGGGCCAGTGACATTGCCCTGAAAAAAAAAAAAAGATGTTCATTGTGGCATTGTGGCTGGTGACAGCAAAAATGACCCACCAATGGCAACAGCTGGCTTCATGTCTCAGGTGATTATCCTGAACCATCCAGGCCTAATCAATGCCAGATATGCACTTGTGCTCAATTGTCACACAGGTCACATTGCTTGCAAATTTGCTGAGCTGAAGGTGAAGATTGATCACCATTCTGGGAAACAGCTAGAAGATGACCCAAAGTTTTTAAAATTTGGTGATGCTGCCATCATTGACATGGATCCTGGCAAGCCCATGTGTGTTAAGAGTTTCTCTGACTACCCTGCTCTGGGCCGTTTTGCTGTTCTTGATATGAGACAGACAGTTGCTGTGGGTGTCATCAAAGTAGTGGACAAGAAGGCAGCTGGAGCTGGCAAGGTCACTATGTCTTCCCAGAAAGCTCAGAAGGCTAAATAAATATTATCCCCAATACCTGCCACCCCAATCATAATCAGTGGTGGAAGAACAGTCTCAGAACTGTTTGTCTCAATTGGCCACTTAAGTTTAATAATAGAAGACTGGTTAATGATTATAGTGCATCGTTAAAACTTCAGAAGGAAAGGAGAATGTTTTGAGGACCATTTGCTTTTTGTGAATGTGGCAATTTTTAAGATATTAGTTTCTAAAATCAGTACTTTAATAAATAAATAAATAAATAAATAAATAAATAAATAAATAAATAAGTAAATAAATAAAATCAGTATATTTTAATGGAAACAACTTAACCAAGAATCTGTCACAGAGTTCTGAGGACCATTAAAACAAAGTTTAAGGATCCCATTTACCCTAATATACCACCACCATTCCCCCTTACCCTCTGGTAACCACTAAAGTATTGTCTCTGTCTATGATTTTTTGTTTTCTTGTTTGTCTTGTTCCTTTATTTTCAGTTTTATATCCCACATATCAGTGAAATCATGATTCTTGACTTTTTCTGTCTGACTTCTTTTGCTTAGCATAATAACTCAAGATACATCCATGTTGTCTCAAGTGGCACTATTTCATCTTTTCTTATGGCAGAATAGTATTCCATTGTGTATATATACCACATCTTCTTTATCCAATCATCTATCGAAGGACACTTTGGTTGTTTCCATGTTTTGGCCACCATATATAAAGCTGCAATGTATTACAGAATTGTACACCTGAAGCCTATGTAACTTTACTAATCATTGTCACCCCAACAAACTTTAATTTTAAAAAAAAAGTTTAATGAAAAAAAAGAACTAAATGGGTATTAACCAACTAGATAGTGCTGGAGTGAGGGGACATATGTAGTGGAATGTATTTCAAGTATACGTATTGTCGAGAATGACACAAGCTACAGCACAAAAACATAAAACAGGGACTAGGATGCAATTCTTTATTCTTTTTTCTCCCCACCCCTCCCCTAGGAAGAAATTCGTTATAGCTAAAGAAGAAACTTTAAAACCAAGTGAGACATGAACTAAAAGATATGGATGATTGTTTTAGTAATGGCTCGCAATTTGTCCACAGATCCCTATATGCACAGCCTTTAGCAACTTTGCCATCCCTACCATCAAAAGCTTAGCCATTTGTCTTCTTTTGGCCAGTGTGACAATAGCAATTGTGAAGCTTCAAAAGTGCTTGTACATTGAGGCTTGCCCTCTTTTGTTGTTGGGTGATCTAGCTACCACCACCATGTGAATGAGGAGTGATACAAATATCCATGAATATTCTCAGTTAACCAGAAAAAGCAACTCAGAAAACTCATTTTGTTAGTATTATGGGTAAATGAAAAGGTGCTCTTCCCTTACATCATCTAAGCAAACTATACTTCATATAAGTAAACTGTTTGGTAAGCCCTTGTTTGCTTCTGGGAAAGTCATTTCCCCATGTAAAGAAGCAGTGCAGTTTTGTGGTTAAAGATACAGGCTCCAGAATCTGACTGGCCCAGATTCTAATCTTGGCTCTATCACTTAGATGGTGTGTGATTTGGGGCAAGTTACCTAATATCCTTGAGTCATGATTTCCTCGTCTGTATAATGAAGATAATAATGATACCTCATAGGGTTTTGTGAGGGCTAAGTGAAATTTGTTATTATTCAGCTTTCTCCCTCCACAAAAACATAAGTAGCATTTACTATAAGGAAGGAATTCAACTGTAAATCTTGCTGCTCAGATTTTACATCTCTCTGACCTTAATAAAGGAGATTAGTGCCCCACTCCACACACAACAAGTGTGATGAATGAATCACTGGACAGTTAAGCCACCAGAGAAGCTAGGTCAGGGACTGAGACACACTTGCATGGTTTCTTCTTCCATTTAGCCACCTGGTCTCCTGAAGTGAGAGGAGAATGACTATTCACTTCCTCCAAGGCATTCACCTGTTTAAAGAATTCATTACCAAAGTGTGTCACCTCAACTGAAATATTCCCAGCAGCATTTACAAGTGTCATACTCATCTTCTTCTATTGAGAACAAGTTGAATCCCTAGGGTGCTATTGGGCACCAACTTCTAGAATGCCTTTCTCTTCCCCCTACCACTATGTCTAACCAAATTTGCTTTAGTATCATGTAGAACACTTCCCCGATCTTCCCAAGGATTGATTTCCCTTTATAGAACTCTGAAGAACTTTCTGCTTCGATGCATTTCACTGGAAGAATGTCTCCAATTCATTCTAAGAAGCCAAGATGTCATCATCAAAACTGCCATATAAAATTGCAAAACTGTCATAGCACATCTCAGGAACAGTACTTATTAATCAGTCAAGAAGACTGACAGATTTCAGCATTCCTGTGAAAATAGTTAACATATCTATAACTTTTCCTAAAAATATCCCAAAAGTCCTGACTCATTTTATCCCAACAAAGATAAAGTGTGGCAGCATAGATTCCACAGAGGATAATTTTTGGGGCCTAGAGGTCAACCTTCTCCTAAGCACCACTGTGGGCATGGTGAAAGTGATTTACAAAACTTTTCTGACTAGCAGGCTTCTTGTCTCCAACTGGAAAAGCTT
The DNA here is from genome assembly GCA_033961575.1 of Aselliscus stoliczkanus. Lineage (NCBI taxonomy): Eukaryota > Metazoa > Chordata > Mammalia > Chiroptera > Hipposideridae > Aselliscus > Aselliscus stoliczkanus. The sequence continues at coordinate 56,237,298 of CM066737.1, forward strand.
GAACTCCACCTGCCTCCCATTTCCCCACCAGCTGTGATATGATCCTTCATGGGAAAGGCTCTGAGGTGCTACTATCTCTGGTGGTAACACTCAGTCCACCAGTTATGCTTCTTCTTCCAACACTGAAGTTTAATTGGTTTCAATATTCCTTCTCACTTTTACCAAACCTCAGTGGAGCCATCCTGAAGAACCTCATTAAGTTAACTGGCAAAGGAGAGCTACGTTGGCTTCAGACAAGTGCTCAAGGACAAATGTTCAATGATGCTCCAATTCCCTCAGACGACCTAGCAGAGGCTAACCAAACAAGCAGTTGTGATTAGAAAACCAACTGGGTAGATCAGATGGTTCCAAGAATGGGGACAATGGGCAAATACTTTCCATTTCTAGGAGGGGCAAAGGGATGACTGATAGATGAGAATTGATTTCCCTACCAGCCATGGGAAAACATAGTCCCAAGCCAACTCTGAGCTCAGAAATAGTAACTTTTTTACTTAATTTTATGAAAATTCAAAGCTTCTTAATTTGGTGACAATGAGAAGAAAAGATATATGGTAGATGCTACGTTTTTCTATCTGATGGGAAAGTTAGCTGAAAAACCAGGACTTTTGTATAAAATAACACTAGTATCTTTTCCACAGTTGTTATATAAGGGCAAACTCACCTGTAGGCCCTTTTCTCTAATTAAAATCACTATCTGATGGTTCCCTAAAGGTTAACCAACTCAGAAAGCAGTATAAAAACAGGAAAACACAAAAGATACTTATTCTAGGGATTGGTGGGCACCAACCCTCATGTGTGATTTTTCTGCTGACTCTGACTTCCGGAACCTTAATCTTGATTGCCACTTGAATCTACGGTAACTACTTTTTCTCCTCCTTAGCAACTGGTAGCTTGGAACTTGATCTCTTTATTGATGGCCAACAAAGCTACTATATGCCAATGGAGTTAAGTGCTTTAAAGTTTCCTCATTTAATTATCAAAACAACTCTCTGATGTTGATATTACTCTTATTTGTATAGATGAAGAAATTAAGGCCCAGAAGAGTTGGGTACTTATTCAGGTCTCTCATGATATCAGCTGAATCACTCCTGCTCTGCTAAATTCTTTTTTTTTTTAATTAGTTTCAGGTGTCCAACACAGTGCACTAGTTATACTTTTTACCTCTCAAAGTAACAAGCCCCATTCCCATTTTCCCCGACACTGCCCCAAACCTAGGCAACCATTTAATTATTAGAACAAATGTGAGGTAATTAGTAGTCTGCTTCCTGTTTCTATCAATTTTAAGATTCTGGAAATTTAATACAAATGGAATCATATAATATGCAGTCTTTTGTGACTGGTTTCTTTCACTTAGCATAATGTTTTCAAGGTACAACCAGATTTATGGAGGTTCTTACTCCAACATTACAAAAGTCTTGATTGTCCCTTCTTAACCAGCCCTACCCTTGTCGACACCTATACAATGGTATCACAGAGCTCAAACAAGAATCTTATACTTATTTACATAAAATGAAACCTATTATAAACTCTATGTTGCAGATTAATCTTGTCTCATCAGGCTATTACTATACAGAGTCCTTAATGAGCTTAATTATGCCCCCCCAAACATATCCAAGTCAATCTAGCCAATGGAATTCTAGACTTAGAGTAACCATTAATATTTCCTGTACCACTGATGACTATTTACTTCAGATTTGAGTTTTCTCACTTTCAACTTATCTCCAAAGTCTATCAGCCCAATAAACGTCATATTTCCTTAATTGCTAAGGAAACGTTTTTAAGATCTCCAATTTTCAAATAAGATGAAGTGATATAGTAATGTAAGTTACATTTTTTTTCTTCTGAACAATGAAAATATTCCTTCAACAACTCAAACAGCAAATCGTGTGTGTGTGTGTGTGTGTGTGTGTGTGTGTGTGTGTGTGTGTCTGACACTGAGTCGGTGTGTCTTGGAATGCATACAACTACGTCAAAAAATCTTACCACTTATGAGTTTCTCTGGATACATTTTGTGCTTTAAAATTAAGTCTCTGCTTGAGATCACAGCCCTTCCCTGGCTCTTTTTAGTTGTAAGGTCTCTTCTAATTAGTGAAGTGTTGATATATTGCTATTCACAAAAGAGTCTCCAGTTTCTTCCGTAACAGTAAGAAAACTCAAGCAGAGTGCTTCTGTCAGGATAAAAACCCAAAGCAACTGTGAACATCTGAAGAACACTGGGGGCTAAATATTGAAAGGGCCTTACCGATTTTCTTGTGCTGTTGCCTTTCCCTGTGTTTGCAGTTGTCAAATTGCCCAATCATGTCACATGATGAACCAACTAATCCTCAACGTGAAGATGCAGGTTCTACATGCCTGTCTACTCTACAGGGCATTTTCAACACTGAGTTCTGAGGGTATATATATTTTTTAATTCATATAAATGGAGAGCTATATGATGTTTTAGATAGTAAAACCAAATATTATAAAGATATCATTTCCTCTCTCTTTAACCTATAAATGTACCTAATTCCAATCAAAATCACAATTGGATGTTCCTTTGGGAAGTGGACAAAATACATTTAAAGGTCATATGTGATAATAAACAGAAATAATAGCTAAAATTTTAAAATGAGGTTTTTAAGGAAAAATATGCAGTCAGATATTAAACATATTATAAAACTACAATAATTGTAAAGGGCACTGGTGCCAGAACACACAGTTCAGAGCAAGGGAATAAGAAGTCCATAAAGAGATATGGATTTATATGAGTGTTCAATACACAACAAATATATCATTTTGGTACGGGAGAGTTATGGATTGATTATTCAATGTTATTATCAATAAATAATACTGGACTAATTGACATAGTACTTGAAAACACATTTAGACCCCTTTTATATATATATATATATATATATATATATATATATATATATATATATCAACTAAATTCCATATAGAATAGAGAGTTAAATATTTTTAATAAAAAATTATCAGAAAATATCTAAACATAGAGTGGAGAAATTTTTTTTATTCTAAGGATAAAAGTAAAAAGAAACCATAATGAAATGTTAAAGATTTGACTACATCAAAATATATATTAAAAATACCATAAACAAAAAATAAAGAAAGATAACTGGGAAAATGCAACATAAAGGACACATATATAATAATATATCATTACAAAAAACCACTTTTGAAATCAATAAGGAAAAAAGAGCACACCCGATAAATATTTAGAAAAAGGAACCCTCGTACACTATTGGTGGGAATGTAAATTGGTATAGCCACTATGGAAAACAGTATGGAGGTTCCTCACAAAATTAAGAATAGAATTACCATATGACCCAGGAATCCCTCTTCTTGGTATCTACCCAAAAAAATTTGAAAACATTTATCCATAAAGATATATGTACCCAATATTCATTGCAGCTTTATTTAGGGTGGCCAAGACATGGAAACAACCAGTGTCCTTCAATAGATGATTAGATAAAGAAGGTGTGGGAGATATATATATATATATATATATATATATATATATATATATATATATATATATGATGGAATACTATTCTGCCATTAGAAAAGATGAAATACTGCCATTTGGGACACCATGGATGGATTTTGAAATTATTATGCTACGCAAAATAATTCAGACAAAGACAAGGGCCATATGACTTCATTCCTATGTGGAATATAAAACATAAAGTAACAAAGAAATAAGACAAATAAGCAAAGAAACAAAAACTCATAGACAGAGGGTATATGGTTACCAGAAGGTAAGGGGGAAAAGGAGTGGTAGAAGAGGGAAACGGAGATCAAATATATGGTGACGTATTATGGAAATTTACGCTTGAAACCTATATAATTTTACTAATGAATGTCACCCCAATAAACTTAATTTTAAAATACTGAATTATTTATAAGCATAAGAAAAGATGGTAGGGCCAGCCGAGTGGAGCGTTGGTTAAGAGCTGGCTTGGGATGCCATCGGCCCGGTTTGGATCCCATGTATGAGGACCAGTGACACTGCTTTCTACAGCTAAGGTGGTGAACAGCAGCTCCACCTGGAGCTGGGCTGTGCGAGTCCCAGCGATGGTGTAGGCTGCAGCCCCTGCTGCAGTGGGCTGCCATAGGCTACAGTGAGTGGCTGGCAGCCAGCGTGAGTGGCCGGCATCTGAAGTGAGCTGCCAATAGCTGCAGTGAGCAGCTGTCCAGAGACTGGTGACTGTTCTGCCTCATCTGCAAAGAGCGGAATGATAATACCAACATGGGCCAGTGAAGCAACATCCTACAGACCTACACTGAAGACCAAAAGAATAGCAACTTACCCTTACCCAATTCCCCAACACTGTTCCCCTCCCCCAATTTCCCAATAAAAATCTTTTTTAAAAAAAGAAAAGTTGGTAAAATTAACTAGTGATCGAATCAGTGTAAACAAATGAGATACCTACAAAACTTACAAGAAAGATGGAGAAACAAGCACCATTTTTAAACATTTATAATTTGAAGAAAAAATGAAATAACATTTCTAGAGGACAATTTAGCAAAATCCGTTATAATTCTTAAAAATATGCAGTCCTTTTTTTCTATCAATACTCCCTCTAAGAATTCATCTAACATATCATAATCAATAAGGTACATAAATATTTATGTAAAGAATAGATTATCACAACATTATGTATAATAGTGAAACAAGTACAAAAAAAAATGTCTATAGAAATACAAGCCCAGGAAGTGCAGAAAGTTCTAACCAAGACGATCCCAAACAGGCTACACCAAGACACATTATAGTGAAAATGGCAAGGGTTAAGGACAAAGACAAAATCCTTAAAGCAGCAAGAGAAAGGCAGCAGGTTACTTACAAGGTCACCCCCATAAGATTATCAGCCGACTTTTCTATGGAAACGTTGCAGGCCAGAAGGGAGTCGCAGGAGGTTTTCAAAGTGATGAATAATAAAGGCCCACAACCCAGATTGCTGTATCCAGCAAAGTTATCATTTAAAATTGAAGGAGAGATGAAGAACTTCTCAGAAAAGAACAAGTTAAGGGAATTCATTACCACCATACCAGCTTTGCAGGAAATGGTAAAAGGGCTTCTTTAAGCAGAAGAGAAAAACAACCTAACTAAGAAAGACAAATAACAAAATGGCAATAACTACACACATATCAATAATCACATTAAATGTAAATGGATTAAATGATACAATCAAAAGACATAGGGTGGCTGAATGGATAAGAAAGCAAGGCCCCTGCATAAGCTGTATACAAGAGACTCACCTCAGATCAAAAGACACATGCAGGCTGAAAGTAAAGGGATGGAGTAAAATATTTCATGCAAATGGAACTGAGAAAAAAGCTGGTTAGCAATACTTATATCAGATAAAATGGACTTTAAATTGAAGAATATAATAAAGGACAAAGAAGGACACTTCATAATAATAAAGGGATCGATCCAACAACAGGATATAACCCTAGTAAACATCTATGCACCTAACATAGGAGCTCCTAAATATATAAAACAGATATTGGCAGACATAAAAATGGAGATCAATAGTAACACTATCATAGTAGGGGAAGTCAACACCCTGCTGTCACCAATGGACAGATCCCCCAGACAGAAAATCAATGTGGAAACAGCGACCTTAAATGACACATTAGACCAGCTGGATTTAATTGATATTTTCAGAGCATTTCACCCCAAAGCTACAGAATATACATTCTTCTCAAGTGCACATGGAACATTTTCTAAGACAGACCACATGTTAGGCCACAAAACAAGTCTCAACAAATTTAAGAAGATTAAAATCATATCAAGGGTCTTCTCTGACCACAATGCTATGAAACTAGAAATCAACTATAAGAAGAAATCCAGAAAGCTCACAAATAAGTAGAGGCTAAATAACATGTTACTAAATAGCAAGTGGGTCAAAATGAGATCAAGGAGGAAATCAAAAGATACCTCGAGACAAAAGAAAATGAAAACACCATGACCCAAAATCTCTGTGATGCAATGAAAGCAGCCCTAAGAGGTAAGTGTATAGCAGTGCAGGCTTACCTAAAGAAGGAAGAAAAATCTCAAATCAACAGGTGATCCTTACACTTCAGGGAACTGTAAAAAGAAGAGTAAAGGAAGCCCAAGGGGAGGACAAGGAATGGGATACTAAATACCAGAGTGGAAATAAATGATATAGAGAACAGAGAAACAATACAAAATATCAACGAACCAAGAGCTGATTTTTTGAGAAGATAAACAAAATTGACAAACGTCTAGCCAGTCTCATCAGAAAAAGTGAGAGAGAAGTCAAATTAATAATATCAGGAATGAAAGAGGGGAAATGACTACAGACATCACAGAAATACAAAAAAAAAATTAAGAAATTACTATGAGCAACTGTATGCCAACAAATTTGACAATATGGAAGAAATGAATAATTTTCTAGAAGCATACAACCTTCCAAAGCTAACTTGAGAAGAAACAGAAAATCTAAATAGTCTGATTACTACCAAGGAAATTGAATCAGTAATGAACAAACTCCCAACAAACAAAAGCCCTGAACCGGACAGTTTCACAAGTGAATTTTATCAAATATTCAAAAAAGAACTATTATCTATTCTTCTCAAACTATTCCAAAAAATCTAGAAGAAGGGAAATCCCCCAAACTCTTTCTATGAAGCCACTATCACCCTTATTCAAAAACCAGATAAAGACAGCACAAAAAAAAGAAAACTACAAGCCAATATCCCTGATGAACATAGATGCAAAAATCCACAATAAAATATTAGCAAACAGAATTCAGCAATATATTAAGAAGATCATACATCCTGATCAAGTGGGTTTCATCACTAGTATGCAAGGCTGGTTCAACATCTGTAAATCAATTAATGTGATACACCACATCAACAAAATGAAGAATAAAAATCACATGGTCATATCAATAGATGCAGAAAAATCATTTGACAAAATCCAACAGCCATTTGTGTTAAAAACCCTTAGCAAAGTGGGAATTAAGGTATCATATCTCAACATAATAAAGGCCATATATGATAAACCTACAGCTAACATACTCAATGGGGAAAAGCTAAAACCATTCCCCTTAATATCAGGAACAAGAAAAGGCTGTCCACTTTCTCCTCTTTTATTCAACATAGTCCTGGAAGTTCTAGCCACAGCAATCAGACAAGAAAAGTAAATAAAAAGCTTCCCAATTTGCAAGGAAGAAGTAAAATTGTCGTCAGATGCAGATGACATGATACTATATAGAGAGAACCCCAAAGACTCCATCAAAAAACCTATTGGAACTGATAGACGAATTCAGTAAGGTTGCAGGATACAAAATCAATATTCAGAAATCAGTTGCATTTGCATACCAATAAAAAACTAACAGAAGGATAAATTAAGAAAACAGGGCCAGCCGAGTGGTGTGGTGGTTAAGAGCTGGCTTGGGACACCAGCGGCCCCAGTTCGGATCCCACATATGAGGGCCAGTGACACTGCCCTCTAAAAAGAAAAAAAAAAGGAAACAGTCCCATTTACAATTGCTTCAAGAACTACAAAATACCTAGGAATAAATTTAACCAAAGAAGTAAAAGGTCTGTACTCAGAAAATTATAAGACACTGAAGAAAGGAATCAAAGAAGATACAAATAAATGGAAACACGTACCATGCTTATGGATAGGATGAATTAATATGGTTAAAATGTCCATACTGCCTAAAGCAATATATAGATTCAATGCAATTCCTATCAAACTACCAAGGGCATTTTTCACAGAAATAGAAAATATAATCCTAAACTTTATATGGAACCATAAAAGACCCCAAATAGCCTCAGCAATCCTGGAAATAAGAACAAAGTCACGGGTGTCACGCTACCAGACATCAAAACATACTATAAGGCTACAGTAATCAAAATAGCATGGTACTGGCATAAAAACAGGCCATAGATCAGTGGAACAGAACAGAGAGCCCAGAAATATATCCATTAATATACGGACAGTTAATCTATGACAATGGAAGCAAGAATTTACACAGGGGTAAAGATAGTCTATTTAATAAATGGTGCTGGGAAAATTGGACTGACACATGCAAAAAAATGAAACTGGACCACCTCCTTACGCCATATACAAGAACAAATTCAAAATGGATTAAAGACTTAAATGTAAGACCTGAAACCATAAAACTCCTAGAAGAAAATATAGGGAGTAAATTTGCAGACATTACCCTGAGCAATATTTTTACTAATACATCCCTGCAGGCAAGGAAAGTAAAAGAAAAAAATGAACATATGGGATTACGTCAAACTTAAAATTTCTTTCACAGCAAAGGAAACCATCAATAAAACAAAACGGAAGCCCACTGAATGGGAGAATATATTTTTCAATGATATATCTGATAAGGGGTTAATATCCAAAATTTATAAAACACTCATGTAACTCAACACCAAAAAAACAAACAACCAATTAAAAAATGGGCAGAGGACATGAAGAGACATTTCTCTAAAGAGGACATACAGATGACCAACAGGCATATGAAAAATTGTTCAACCTCAGTAATCATTAGGGAAATGCAAATAAAAACCACGATGAGATACTACCTCACTCCAATCAGAATGGCTATCAACAAGAAATCAACAAACAACAAGTGCTGGTGGGGTTGTGGGGAAAAGGGAACCCTGGTGTACTGTTGGTGGGATTGCAGATTGGTGCAGCCACTATGGAAGTCAGTATGGAGGTATCTCAAAAAACTGGAAATGGAACTACCGTATGAGCCAGCAATTCCACTCCTCGGTATTTATCGTGAAAAACCCAAGACACTAATTCGGAAAAATATATGCACCCCTATGTTCATTGCAACACTATTTACAAATAGCCAAGACTTGGAAACAATCAAAATGCCCAGCAGTAGACAACTGTATTAAGAAACTGTGGTACATTTACACAATGGAGTATTACGCAGCTATAAAGAAGAAAGAAATCGTACCATTTGCAATGATATGGATGGACCTAGAGAACATTATTTTAAGTGAAATACGTCAGTCAGAGAAAGACAAATACCATATGATCTCACTTGTATGTGGAATCTAAAGAACTGAATAAACGAGCAATGTAAACAGAAATAGTCTTAGAGACACAGGAAAAACTGATGATTGCTGGATGGGACAGGGGTGGGAATGAGGGAAAAGGGGAAGGGACGAGGCAACATAAACTGGTAACTACAATAATACCACAGAGATAGAAGAGACAGTTTAGGGAATATAATCAATAATGTTGTAAATATTTTTTTAGGGGACCAGATGGACTCGTGTCTTGTCAGGGAGATCACTTCATGGACAGTGTAGTGGCCTGACCACTGCACTGTACATCTGAAGCTGCCGCTGAATAATATTAGATGTTGACTATAATTTAACACATATATAGTCATGGGATGTGGAATATAGTGTGGGGATGGATTCAATGGAATTGTAATAGATATGTGTGATATCGGGGGTGGGAGGGCAAGGGAGGGAGGAGTCACTTTGTAAGAGGTGAAAACGATAACTATTGCATTGTTCTGTGCATCTGTAACTAATAATAATAATAATAAATAAAAATAAAAATAAATAAATGTCTAACAATTGAAGAGGGGTAATAGTGGGCCTGTAAATTTAACAAAATACTATACAGCTATTAAAATTATTTTGTAAAATAATATTTAATAACTTGGAAAAACATTCTTCATATAAGTTTAAGTTGGAAAAATGCAACTTACAAAACAATATATTTAATATGATCCCAACTTTGTAAAATGCATACATATAATAGTGACCTATTTTATATGGCAAATTCTGGGGTTCAATGAGATAATGCATGTAAAACACTCAGTATATTGCCTAACACATGGTCGTTTTGCATCAGTCAAGGTTTAGAAGTAGAAATCACTTCAAGGGTTGATAATAGAAGGAATTTAATACAGAGAATTGGTAATAAATTTAACACAGGGAATTGGTAATAAAAAGTGGATGGAGTTGAGAATCCAAACAAGGGAAGGGAAGGTAATCCATAGATCAACAACAACAGAAAGTTAGGGCCTGGAGGGACAGTAGGAGGAGGTGCTGTTACCAGAGCCCAAATACTTGGTCATCAGAGGTAAGCTTGAAACTTAGTGGGCTTGTCTGTCAGGAACTGAATCCATGGGGACGATTCAGCTGCTATAGGAGATGCCATCCTAGGTTGAGAGGGAGCAGAGAAATACCCTAGTTTCTCCCTTCCTACTGCATCCCTCCAATATCTCTCATTGGCTGATCTAACTAGAAACTAGCTCACATGGGAACCTGCGAAAGGCAGCCGGTAGAGGTCACCATCCTCCCAGCTCCATCTTTGATACAGAACAGAACCTGGGAAGGATGAGGAATGGCATGCTGTTTATTCAACAAGAACTATTATTGCTATTATTGGTGTCATTAATACGATGCAGTGCTAACTGGCTACAGGCAGTCTGTTACATAACGGAAAATGTGCTAAATGAATCGAAGCCAGATTTTGTCATGTTCAACATCATTTACATTAGTCACTCACAAGGGATTGGCTGGATATTTTAACCCTTTGAGGTTCAACATATTGCGTTTCTGAGTTGGAATATCATGTTTCAGCTTAGACATAAGCTTTTCCCTACCCTTTAACTTAGGCCACTTCCCACTTTCACAGCTAAATGTTACTTACAGTTCCATAAGTTCCATCCAAAATATGTAAACTGAAATGTTTAATTTTTTTTTGATTCTCAGTTTAAACAGCCCAATTGTGGACTAAATTTAAATTAAAAACTCAGCATGAATCGGATGGCTTATGTCTCTGTGTGATGGCTTTTATATTAAATGGTTTATATGAATGCTGTTTTTTATCTTGGAAACAGGTTGTCATGCATATTAATGAGACCCAGGTGTTAACTTCATGCTGTTTTCTTTCCAATGGAGCAAATCTTTACATTAAGTTAAAGTGTTTTCACAAGTATTTGTTGTAATAATTATAAGACAACATTTTATACATCACAATGTTTACCAGGTTCATTTCCTAATTCCAGCTCATTTCTTAATTTCTCTCCTTTCCCACTGCACTTTTGCTTTTGGATGATGTTTTCCAGCCAGATATGATGGTAGCCTGAAGGTCCTGAGGAGCTAAAGAAGGACAGACTTTCCCCCAGCAGCTCTTCAAATGGCAAGACTTCATGTTTATGCATTTCTGCCCAAGGTCATTTTATACTCCCCCCTTGTGGTTTTTTCCTTCCCTACCAGGAAGGAGACTGGCCTAGTGATTGCCTGTTAAAAGACCCCATATCTTTATTATTTTGCAATATTTCCTTGGAGTACTTTCTTTTACTCCTTTAATCATTTCTGTGACTTTTTTGTATGTCTCCAGCTTTTCTTAACAGTTCAGAAACCTTGGCTGGTTGAACTTCTTTAGGAGGAACCGATTGATGTTCTATATATTAGAACAATGATTTCGTGGATCTTACTCATCTTGGAGAAAGCTATCAGAGCAGCAATGATTTATCTAATTTTCTGAGATTGGTGTGGGGTTATTTTAAAAAGGGTCACCCTCTGAATGAGTGGTGGGCACACACTCCTCTGAACTTTACAGTTCTTGAGCACCTTCTGTATGTTGGACATTGTTCTATGTTCTGGAAATATAAGGGTATGTAAGAGATCATTCTAGCCCTTGGCGAATTTGTAGTCTCACAGAGGAGACTTGTACAAAAAGTTTTAAAAAGTGTAGTATGGTTTTAGATGTATACATTGGGTCATTCTGAGTCTTAGCAGAAGCACCCAAACCAGCTTTCAGTTGTGATCCTAGAGGATATAATACCTGGAGTTAAGTCTTGAAGAAGAAGTAGTTATTCTGGTGAAGAGATAAGGAAAGGGCATTCCTGGAAGAAAGAAGAGAGTGAGCAAAGGCAAAGAGTATCAGGAAACATGGATTTTTCAGCAATTAAGTGTTACGCTGGATTGAAGAATGAGATGAAATGTGATGGAAGGTAAAAATTAAGAGGTGGCGCCAGGATGTGAATGGCCTGCTTGCCATGCTGTGGAGTGTGGCCTTGAATCTGTCCCAGGGGTATGAATGGGGTAGGATGGGGTGAGGAGGGATGGCAGCATTTAGCAAAGAGGATGTATTTTCTTTACTGTTGGAATAGATGAGAAGGGATAAACAACACTTTAGCCTGAAATCGTACTTTTTTTCTTTAGATTTATCCAAAGCTGACATGTATGCCCTGATGCTTCAGCCTGTTTTTATGGGCATGTGAAGATTTTTTTAATCATAAAAATTAAAACGAAAGACAAGAGCCCAAATCCAAATAACTTAATTTTTAAAGTAACATTTGTTGTGTTTTACTTTGAATCAAAGAATTTGAATTTTAAAATGTGGTAAGCACAGAAAATCTCAAAGAAGAAAATTTAAGTTACCAATAATTTTGATATTCAGAGATACTATTGTTAATATCTTGGAGCTTTTCCTTCCAGTCTTTTCTACACACACACACACACACACACACACACACACACACACGCATACATGCACATATATACTCACAACCATATACGAACGATGTCAGACAGTTAAGTTCGACAACTCATCCTAGAAAAAGTGCTACATACCTCATTGCTGAAAATCATTATAATCACGTTCGAAAGACTCCCCTTGGGAAGCTTTGCACTGATGCCAGCACCTAGTCCACCCTTCAAAGCAATTTTGGAACTCATTTACTGGAATGGCCATCAGAGCTGTCAACGTATTACCCTTGATATCCTGAAAGTTATCAAAATGTCTTCCTTTCAATATTTCCTTTATCTCTGGGTAAAGAAAGAAGTCATTGGGGGCCAAATCAGTTGAGTAGGGAGGGTGTTCCTATGCAGTTATTTGTTTACTGGCTAAAAACTCCCTCATAGACAGTGCCATGTGAGCTAGTGCATTGCTGTGATGAAAGAGCTCCTTTGGGACCATTTTTGCACTCACTTTTTTCATGCCAAAATTTTCAGTTAAGATTTTCCTAATTGTTTCTGTATTGATGTTTACTTGGTCTGCTGTGCTTCTCAGAGTCAGCCAATGATTTTGACACTCAATTTGACGAATTTTTGCAATGTTTTCATCAGTTCTGCTTGTGGCTGGCTGCCCTGATGACTCTTCATCAGTGATGCAGTCTCTCCCCTCAGAAGAACATTAATCCATTTGTACACTGCCATTTTCTTCATGGAATTATTCCTATAAACTTGGATTACATGTCCCTGATTTTACTTCCACATTTACCAAATTTAACAAGAAATTTAATGTTTGTCCATTGCTCTAATTCAAGCTCAAACATTCTCAAAACAGCACACAAAAACACACAACAATAATAAACACCACTCAGCAAGATATTGCTACATGTCGACATGAACACAGCTGTGAAACACTGATATACCAAGGTTATGAAACTTTACCGAGCTGCTTGTACAGTGCTGCCAATATAAGCGCATGATGACAAGTTTGTAAACTTAATTGTCACACCTCAAATGTCATGTTTACTTAACATTTTCCTTTTTCTGACTTTTTCAATTAACTGGTAGAATCACTTTGAATAAGAGGGTTTCAATGTATATTTAAAATATTGTGTTAGGAATGTCAGAAAATAGGAAGATGATATGAAGGAGTTCACACAATCCTTGTGTTAAATTTGCCAATGAATATAGAATATAAAGAAAGCCATTCACCATAATTAATGTGTTCATAAGTCTTGGGTTTGCACAAGACAGTTCCAGTTTATGTCTGATGTAACAGATATACAATGTCAGAAGGGTAGTAGATTGGGGGGGTTATCACTTTGTGAGGGGTGTAAATGTCTAACTATTACATTGCTTTGCACACCTGAAACTAATAAAAAAAAATTAAACTAAAAACAGAAATAATATGTGACATGACAAGATTTGTTGGCTAATGCTACAGTGGTAATCATCTTGCAATATGTAAATGCATCAAATAAATATGGTGTATACCTTACAGAATGTTATATGTTAATTATATCTCAATTAAAGCATTTTAAAAAGGGATATGAAAAGGGATCAAATATATGGTGATGGAAAGAGAACCGACTCTGGGTAATGAACACACAATGTGATATATAGATGATGTATTACAGAATTGTACACCTGAAACCTATGTAACTTTACTAACAATTGTGACCCCAATAAACTTAATTAAAAAAAAAAAGTGATATGAAGAAAATTGCAAAAACTCTTTGCCATCCTGTTCCATCTCCTTCACTACAGTGATCCTCTAGCCACACCTGGAAAGAACTGTTCTTGGTGGGCTGTACTCTACAGTCTGTAGATGGTTTCCAAACTCTCTTTCCTCTGTACTTAAGCTTTTGTGTGTCAGGAGAAATGGGCCTTTGAACACCTCCATGCTCAGAAGAATGAAGGACTATTTCCTGAAGTAGCCAACTGCAAGGGCTCCTGCCAGCCTTTGTCACAGAGCAATATACAATCCATGATTTCAGTGAATTATCAAAAGAGATGTCTTCTGGATTCAAGGAACAACTTTTGAAAACTCTTTTATCATTGTAATTCTATAAAAATAAGTCAGGTAAATAAAATTTTTAAAAAAAGGATAGCAAAACAAAACAAAATAAATCATAGACCTGAATGTAAAACGCAAAACTATAAAATTAGAAGATACTATAGGAGAAAACTTAGATGACCTTGGGTACCGCGATTACATTTTAGAGACAACACCAAAGACACAATCCAAGAAAGAAAACAATCTATGAACTGGACTTAATTAAAATTAAACACTTCTGCTCTGCAAAAGACAATATCAAGAGAATTAGAAGACAAGCCACAGACTGGGAGAATATATTTACAAAAGACACATCTGACAAAGGATTGTCATCCAAAATATACAAAGAATTCTTAAAACTTAACAAGAAGAAAACAAATGACCTGATTTAAAAATGGGCCAAAGGCCTTAACAGACACCTTATCAAAGAAGATGTACAGATGGCAAATAAGGATATGAAAAGATGCTCCACATCCTTTGTCATCAGGGAAATTCAAACTAAAACAACAATGAGATGCCACTACACATTTATTAGAATGACCAAAATCCAGAAGACTGACTACACCAAATGCTGGCAAGGATGTGGAGTACAGGAATTCTCACACATTACTGGTGGGAATGCAAAATGGTACAGCCCCTTCGGAAAATGGATTGGTGGTTTCTTACAAAACTAAATATATTCTTACCATATGAACCAGAAGCCATGCTCCTTGGTATTTACCAAAAGCAGTTGAAAACGTATGTCTACACAAAAAACTGAACATGAATGTTTATAGTAGCTTTATTCACAATTGTCAAAACATGAGGGGAAAGCCAGCCAAATTGCTCATTTGGTTAAGAGCTCGCTCAAGAGTGCGAGCTGAGCTCTGAGGAACAGCAGTTCGATGCCTAGCCCGAACGGAGCTGCTGCTGAGCTGCCAACAGGTGGCAGGATGGCTCAGCTATAAAAACAAACAAACAACAAAAAAAAACATGGGCTGGCCGAGTGGCGCGGTGGTTAAGCGCTGGCTTGGGAAGCCAGCAGCCCCGGTTCAGGTACCACATATGAGGGCCAGTGACATTGCCCTCAAAAAAATAAATAAATAAAGGTAATCCGAGCTTATTAAAAAAAAAAAAACATGGGGGGAACCTTAAATGAGTATTTCTGAGAGAAGCAAATTTGAAAAGTCTACGTACTGTATGATTCCAACTACATGACATGCTGGAAAAGGCAAAATTATAGACAGTAAAAACGTCAGTGTTTACCAAGGGGTGGGGTGGGGATGAAGGAGGGATGAATAGACAGAACACAGAAGATTTCTAAGGCAGTGAAGACACTCTACATGATATTATAATAATGAATGCATGTCATTATACATTTATCCAAACACATAAGATGTAAAACAGCAAGAATGAACCCTAAGGTGAACTATTACTTTGGGCGATTATGATGTGTCATAATGTAAGTTAGTCTTTTCTAGATGTGCCAATGTCTTTAAAACAAATGGGAATGGGTGCATTATGCTGTAAAATGTATAATACAAAATTATAATGCAGTGTAATACTAATAGTCCCTATTAGTGACCTCAGACTATGGTACTTTTTTTTTTTTTTTTTTAGCTGAGCCATCCTGTTACCTGTTGGCAGCTCAGCAGCAGCTCAGCTCGGGCTGGGCATGGAAATGCTGTTGCTCAGAGCTCAGCTTGCACTCTTGAGCGAGCTCTTAACCAACTGAGCCTCTTGGCCAGCCCTATGGTACTTTTTGAGAATTTGATGCCTTATTTAATTGTTTTCTTCCTCACTTATGCAAATATAAGCTCTCATTTTTACTGTTGTCAGTTTCCCTTTAAACAGGTTTTCCTTCTAATTTGTTTCAAGCATTCATTCATTCAAAAACATTTATTGACTACCAATCATGTGTCAAACACCATATTGGGCACTGGAAATGTGACTATAAGAGATAAAGTCCCTAACATCTAGGAGCTCACTGTACATTTGAAGAGGCAGACAACTGAAGAGGCAATTATAATGCCATGCGATATATGCTATAATAAAAGTAATCACGGGGCATTATAGAGACATCTAATAGGAGTTACTTAATCCAGGTGGGGTGGGAGACAAGTTGAAGATGTCAGTGAAGCCTTCCTGGAGAAAGTTAACACTGAGCTGAGTTTTGGAGGATAAGCAGGAGTTACCCAAAATGTAGGGGGTAAAAGGTGATTTAAGAAGATGGTGTAGCAGCATATGCTTATCTGGCAATTCAGGAATGAAGTAATGTGGTCTTGAATGGTAGTAACAGCTCAGATGGAGAGTAGGAGAGAGATTAGAGAGACATTTGGGAGGTATTATTCGGCACAAATTAATAATTCATTGAATGTTGGGGTGAGGGAGGGATAGAGTCTAGAAATAAGTTTGGGTCACAGGATGAACAAAGGAATCACTGAGCAGGATTAAAAAATACAGAAAGACAACAGAGGTAGCTTTGAACATGTTATGTGAAGAGGAAGACAACAGAGGTAGCTTTGAACATGTTATGTCGGGTGGATATTTTCAGTAGGCAATTTGATATATGGGATATGGTGCTCAAGAGAGGGAGACAGATGCCAAACCTTTTATTTTATTGTGGGTTTAAAAAAGCCTGGAGAACCAAGTTCATTTAATCTGTGCATAAAATAAGGAAAATAGCTCTGACAGAGGACCCGAGGAGCTTCTGTATGAACATGAGCTGTATGGTGATGACTTTTTGACAACTACTTTTGAGTGTCTAACCAGTATCTCAAACTTAATGCATACAAAACAATACTCTTGATTTCCTCTCACTCTTCAACATGTTTCTTTTCCAGTCTTCTCCACCTCAGTTAATGGTATACCACCACCCATCCAAAAACCTAGCACTTATTCTTTAAGTATCTCTTTCCCTTACCTTCCATATCCAATACACCTAGAAGTCTTATCAACTCCACTTCAAAAATATACCCTGAATCCATTCGCTTCTCTCCACTTCCATTGCTCTCTCTCTAGTTCAAGCCACCATCTTCTCAGGCCTATACCACTGCAAGAACTTCTTAAATGGCCTCCCTACCTCCACTCTTGTGCAAACCAGCCATGTGGTTACCACTTCAGGGTCTTTGCATTTGTTAATCCCTCTGAAAGTTACTTTCCCCTGATCTACATGTGGTCCACTCCTTCCTGTTGTTTAGGTCTCAACTTAAACATCACATTCTTAGAGAGACCTTCCTTGATGACCTAGTTCATTCTGGCTTGGTCTTTTCACACAGGCCCACAAATCACTCTAACACAGAACCCCATCTTACGTTCTTTATAGCATTTCTCTGTTTATTAAATCACCTTGTATGTCGCCTTATTTATTTATTTTGTTTCACATCCCCCTCAACTTACACACTAGAATAGGAGAGGGCAGGAATTTTGTCTGTTTTGCTCACATTTATATTTACATCCCCTACAACAGTTCTCACCACTTGCCCAATAAATATTTGTTAAATGTGGAATAAGTAAAAGTGTGTTTATTATTCAGAAGGCTTTTTGTTTCTCACTGCCTAGTTCTGGATTGTATTGTGTTATTCTCTTTGTGTATGTCATAAGACTGGTTTTCTAATGTGGTTTATGAACTGGCTCTCAAGAGATATACATTCACCCAGTAAAATTCCATTTTTACGTGGTTGACCAGACATAAAATACACTCTGTAAAAATAGATTTTCCAGGAATTAGTAATTTTCCCTGTGAACATGTTTATAATTCTAATATATTTAAATAATGGTGAAAAAAAACCTTTCTGACTTTGTTATACTTTTTACAATACAATGAAGCCCAATAAAAGACAAAGATCCAAAATTATCACTTGACTTCAATACTTATGTTTTGAAAATTTTGCTTCTGTCCAAAGAGGAAGCCATCAAAATGGAATTTCCCTTGAGCTTTCAGACAAACTGGGAAATAGCTATTTCACTGACAGACACCCTCTTGCCTGCAAGCTTCAGCCTCTAGCTACTACCCTGTGGATAGGCACATTGACAGAAATCACAAGGACTTCTCTAGCTTTCATCTAAAAGAAAGGGCCAATGGATCAAATATCACCCCTGCAAAGGAGAGATTTTAATCAAATTACCCAAAGCCATTTTCATCTGCCCTCTGTCCCTGCTGACTTCCCCAGACACACAGGACTCCCAGAGACTGCTCTTAGATGCTGCCATAGACCCAGGAGTGAAGGTTGATTATGTTTTTCAATCACAGTAGGCTCAATCATGAGACTATACATTGCTTGCCAACGCTTCCCTTGCTGCTTGAATGCCTAGTTATGTCAGAGTGGGCAGGGGGTGGGACACTATTCTAAAAAGTGTTAATGAATTAAGGAATTTAATTCCCATCTGAGTGACATAAAGATACTTTTTTCTGAGGTTTTCCCTACTTATAAATACCTTCTCGGAGTAGCTGTTACATCATCCTATAAAATCATCTGGTTATTCAATAGAAGTTCAACAATGAAAATGTTACTCATGGATTAGGATATCAATTGTTATTCTAACAAAGGGTTTGTCTTCTCACATCAGGGCCAGAGAGACTTGTTCTTAAAATACGTGAAGCTGAGTGTATGCACCTGGGTGAATAAAGTATAGTTCATGAACCTTTATCTGATCAAATTGTTTTCATAGTGTATTTATCTCACTGGGTAAAAGCTTTCCCTGCAAGAAGTACATCCAGAAAGAATTCTATTCTCCATATAAAGAGTGACAGATCCATAGTCAGAAATTCTTGCAAGTGAGATAAAATTATACACATTGCTCTGTTTACTACAGATTCAATCAGCAGGAAAAGAGGTAATGCAAATACTGCTCTGCTGAAGCTCCTGGAAGGCAGCTGGAAAACATGGACTTGAAAGTCTCATGTTAGCTAGTGGAAACATACTGAATTCAAGGTTACCTCCACATCAAGAAAATTTTGTTTTACTGGAAAATTAGCTCTGCTTAAACCACTAACATAGACTTCTATTTTATAGTTTATAGACATTACTAAGTGTTTGGTTTGGTTTTGTTAGGCATAGAGGAAAGAGATCCAGTATTTTCCATCATGAAATGCTAACATCTCTACCTTCAACATATATGCTGAATATGACCACTTCTCACAACCTCTACTGCATCCATTCTGGCCCAAGCCACTGTCTTCTCCAGCTTGGATTACTTTAATAGCCTCTTTACTTATGCCTCTGATGCTGTCCTTGCCCTCCCACTTCATTCTACTACCAACAATGCAACCAGAGTGATCCTGTTAAAATAAAAGTCACATCAAGTTATTCTTTTCTAAAATAATTGTTTCAGTTTTCAATTAGAGTGACACATAGTATTATATTAGTTTCAGGTGTACAACATAGTGATTAGACATGTGTATAACTTATGAGGTGATCACCCCAATATGTCTGCTACCCATCTGACACCACATAGTTATTACATTATTATTTATTATAGTCCCTATGCTTTACTTTACATCTCCATAACTACTGTGTAACAACCAGTCTGTACTTCTTAATCCCTTCCCTTTTTCATCCAACCCTTAACTCCGTTCCCAACTGGCAGCCAAGATAAGAAAAAGCTAAAGGAGTTCATCAACACCAAACCACTATTACAAGAAATATTAGAGTGACTTCTTTAAGAAGAGAAAATATCAAAAATATGAATAATCAAATGACAATAACTATATATCAATCAATAATTACTTTAAATGTAAATGAAATAAATGCTTCAATCACAAGATAGGGTGGCTGAATGGATAAGAAAACAAGACCCTCACATATGCTGCATGTAAGAGACTCACTTCAGATCGAAAGACACACATAGACTTAAAGTAAGGGATGGGAAAAGATATTTCCTGAAAATAGAAACAAAAACAAAATCTGGGGTAGTAATACTTATACCAGACAAAATAGACTGTAAAACAAAGGCTATAACAAGAGACAAAGAAGGAACCAGTAAGTCCACTTCTGGGTATTTATCTAAAGAAATCTAAAATGCTACTTCGAGGGGACATGTGCATCCATATGTACACTGCAGCATTATTTACAACAGCCAAGTTATTTTTTTAATCAACACTCCATCCCAAATTGATCCCCATCTCATTTAAAGTAAAAATCCAGATTCTAGTAGGAAGTAGCAAGGCTGGGATTTTAGCCCATTCTGTCTCCAGAGCCCGCCTCCTTAGCCACAACTTCTCAAAAGCTTTGAACTTTGAAGCTGGCCTTCAAATAGTTCCCATCTTTAGTTGTCTACTGTTCCCATGACAGACCTGTTCCATTCTGCTGCTCTCTGGTATTCCAGACGCCTGCTGTGCCTTTCCATATAGGCTTGATTTTTCCTGCCTGTGCCACACATACGGAGCTTTTCCATACAAATGCCCTACCCTCTATTCTCAAACATCACATACTTATCATGCACATATTCATCCATTCAAAAAGTATATACAGACCCCCTACTACACACCAGTCACTAGGAATACAGAGATGAACTCTGCCTTCAGTCTAACAGCTCACAATTTAGTGAAACAGAAATGAGTGTTTGCAGACTAGTAGACAGGTGTCAGCAGAGAGGAATCTCAGAGATCAAAGCTGTGATCTCTCTTAGATGACAGCTAGCTAATGTGCAAAACATCTGCCCTCACAGATTAAAAATGTACATTTTTAACAAAAACTTTCTAAAGAAAATGACTGAACCCTTGGCCCAGAAGAGGGATATAATGGCAGCAACTCCAGTTCTATAGAAAGCTGATAGGTTTGATATATTAGGACAGGGATTCTTTAAGAAGAATTAACATCAGGTAGGTCATTGCTCATACTGACTACACAAAAGGCATCTCCTTAAAGATTGGTCATTATAAAGTCAATGCTTCAGAGTCTAGTAAATAGGGCCTGGCTTCAAGATTACCCATTTTGTACCCATATACAGTTGTTTCAGGAACTATCCTAATCTAAGTAACAGTAAACCCGAATATAACATGTTACGTCACTATGGAGATTACAAGACAGAAATACTGGGAGAACACAAATGCACACAGCTTCAAAATCAGAAGATTCTGAGAGTAAATGGTGATGCTAGTGTGAAGTTTCAGGTTATGAAACTACACTAAAATGGTACAGGATTAATGGTAGTAGTTGCCAAAATGTAGTACTAAATGGATATTTTCCCCTTTTCTTTTTCTGGATATTTGAAGAACGACTTTTTAAAAATCACTTAACCCACTGCTAGGCATCTACCAAAGAGAAATGAAAACTTATGTTCACACAAAAACATGTACATGAATGCTTAAAGCTATTAGGCTTTATTCATAACAGTCAAAAGGTAGAAACAATCTCTAAGCTTTTCAAAGGGTTAATGGTTAAACAATCTATGCTTTACCCTACCATGAAACACTACTCAACTATAAAAAAGGAAGAAATTATCAATACACACAACTTGGATGAATCTTAAATGTATTTTTCTAAGTTAAAGAAGCCAAATTCAAAAAGCTATGTGCCATATGATTCCATTTATATGGCTCTCTGGAAAAGAGAAAAACATATGAATGAAAATAAGTCAGTGGTTGCCAAGGGTTAGGGGTATGGGGAGAATGTTTGACTTTAATGAGGCAGCATGAGGGACTTTTCAGTGATGGAACTGCCCTGTATGGTACTAGTGGATACACTACTATATACATTTGTCAAACCCCATAGGATAGAACCATGCACCAAAGAGTGAATTGTACTGTATGTAAATTTTAGAAAGTTCAACCAGAATGCTGGGGAGAGGAGTGATGGACTGCATACTATAACAAGTGAATCTAACGGTATTACAAATGAGTCATATGATGAAGGTGATGGGGTATAAAGGAGCTGACCTAAATAACTATGAAAAGCAGGGTGTTGATTGGATATTGTAAAACTAAAGACAAAAAATGGTATATAAACATTGTACTCTAGTTCATAAATTTGTTTCTCATGGGGGTATGGCTTAGGGAATCTAAAACTACTTTATCAATATACTACTAGGATTGAAAAATTAAGTAAATATATTGTAGATAATGAGAACCAGCTTCCTCAGTGTCAGAGAAGAAAGGTACAAGTAAGGAAGGGAAGAAGGCTAAAATGAACGCTGTGAGCTGGGTTGAATCACAGATATTAATACGGACTCATGGGTTTTTTTCTTAATGTAATCCAGATAGATACAGAAATAAATATAGACACATGCCTGTATATGTTAACACATATATGTTTATTTCCTAGCTATATCCACTGAGAGGGGCTGGAAGCAGTGATACCTCAATAGCAAGCACACTTAAGGCCCAGGTCATGGTTTTGAAATACCATTCTCCATTAAATGAAAGACTGGTTGATTTCAGAGCTGGAGAAAGGAAAACAGATGATAAGCCTGGCACATCTTGTGGTGATATAAATAAGGGAAGTGCTAAAAAAAAAAAAAAAAAAGGAAGGGCATGTTTCTTTTAGAGCCAACCTAAAAGAAATTCCAAATGGCTAAAATTGGAACAATTTGATCAACAAACTAAATAAAAATAATATAGGATTATAACCCAAAGAATAAAATAAATATCTGTTAGTTTGCTCTGGTAAACAAATGAATGAATGAATGAATGAAGAGAGACAACTCTGTCTTACAGAAGAATTCCAATTACCAAACTAATATATGTGCAAGGAGTGAGGGAAATAGAAAATCATCACCATTAGAACATCACAGTAATAATTGCTGCAGGCAAGATCAACTGATGGATGTAAATATTAGTGGGAAAATCTTAAGTAACAATAAGATATTTGCCCACTTTCTAAGTATCTCCCCCAAAATATTTAGTAATTACAAAGGGAAAAATTGTAAGTTTACCGTGGAGAATCCTGGCAGGCACCATCTTCACCACAAGATGAAGAATATCATTACCCGTAGTATACAGCAACATAGCAACATCCATATACCCCTGAGAGACTGCACAAAGAAGAGTACACCAATGTGTTAACCTTTCCAGTGATGTGTAACCTCAATATAATCATGAGAAAATATTGGAAAAACCCCAATAGAGGGATAGTCTACAAAATAACTAGCAAGTACTCCTCAGAAGCATCAAAGTCATGAAAGACAAGGAAAGACTAAAGAACTGTCACAGATTGGAGGAGATTAAGAAGACATGACAACTCTTCAATTTGAGATCCTAAACTGGATTGTCAAACAGAAAAGGGACATTAGTAGAAAAGCTGTTTAAATTTTAATTAATTCTGTAGGTTAGTTAATAGTATTGTACCAAGGTGATTTTCTTAGTTTTGATAATTGAACCATGGTTAAATAAGATGTAAACATAAAGGGAAGCTGGGTGAGGCGTATGCAGAATACTCCGTTATTTTTACAATTAGTCTAAAATTATCTAAAAATGAAAAACTTAGACAAATGAATTACTTTTCAATGAAAACAAAAGTAGTAAGTCTAGTAATGCAAAGTACCAGAAGCACACTCCTATTGGTAAAGAGAATAGTTAGCACTCATGCACAATCAATGCAAAGGGATATCATAACTTAGAGTGAAGAACAAGAAAATGGCATATATGTTAATTCTTTCTCTGTCCAATAACTATCAAAGTTACTTGTGCTAATATTTGTCAATGTGTGCTCACTTTGACAGCACATAAACTAAAATTGGAACAATACAGAGATGATTAGCATGGCCCCTGTGCAAGGATGACACACAAATTCGTGAAGCATTCCATATTTTTTAGATAAGGATAAAAAGGATCAAATATAGGGCCGGCTGAGTGGCGCGGTGGATAAGTGCTGGCTTGGGAAGCCAGCGGCCCTGGTTCGGGTCCCACATATGAGGGCCAGTGACACTGCCCTCAAAAAAAATAAAATAAAATAAAAAGGATCAAACATATGATGATAGAAGGAGAACTAACTCTGTGTAGTGAACACACAATATGATATCTAGATGATGTATTACAGAATTATACACCTGAAACCTATGTAACTTCACTAACAATTGTTGCCCCAAATAAACTTTAATTTTAAAAATTTTTTCATTGTTTTTAAGTAATTTTCTTACCACTAAAGTGGACAGACAGGAGAAATCACTATTGCTGCCTAGAAGAATATTGGTGTGCTGAAAGCAATGTATTTGTGGATTCATGTATGAAGAAAAATAGGACTTCCTAAATTTCTTCCCCTGAAAATTTGAAGTGGTTGTCAGCCACCATGGAAGCTAATCTGAAGACTTAGAACAAGTAGCCAAGAGGTGAGAACTACCTTGACTGGCTCAAAGTAGAAAGTGTAAGAACTCTTCATGTGTCTAATTGTTCTTACCAGGCCTCTGGAGGCACTGGAGCGGAAATTAGGATTATGAAGTAAATATGGGAGATGACATGGCAGCATAGAACATCTGCAGACTAGACATATTTAAATCTAGATAAAGAACTTCATGAATATGACACCAAACTGCATACAATACCTTGGGTCCCAATGAGAACTGTCAGAATCATGATAAATAATAGTAGCTAACACTCACTAAATGCTTGGCACATTGCTTAAATTAACACTGTTAATTCTTACAACTGCTGTATGAGATAGGTGTTTGTACTATCTTCATTATTAACAGATGAGGAAATTACTCTCCACTGAGGTTAAATAAAAAGCCCCAGTCACGAGATTGGGGGGCAAGATGGCGGCTGTGAGGAGGGCTCCCTGAATTCTCCCCTGGAAATATGCACAATTTGAACTTCTGTAATGCTTCAAAGGGACATCTACTCAACACACAGAACAACTAAGAGTCTCACACAACGATTGCTGGAAGGTGGGCAGGCCATGCGAGTAGGAGAAGGCGGCAGTGAGACATGTGAGGTGCAGCCCGCACCCGCGGCTGCTGAGACAGAGCTTCAGAGACATTTCAGTGAGTGTTCCCACTGCTCGCTCCCTGCACCCCGCAGCCGGCCTAGAGTACAGCAAGAGCGTGATGGTCTGCAGTCTGAGGAAGAAGTCTCAGTCCAGGCGAGTGGGGGAGGAGAGAGGGGAGACGAGCGTGCAGAAGTACGAGCTGCACCTGTGGCTCCTCGGGTCCCCAGGAAGCAGGGTGCAGAGCCCGGCAGTGACATGGCGAGATCAATCTCTGCACCCACCCGGTTCAGGGAATAGTCTCTGTGCCCACTGGGTCCCTCGGAGCGCAGGCTCCTCGGTAAAAGCCTGAAACCAGGCGAGCAGGGGAAGAAAGAATACTTGCGCATGGAGATGCAGTGCGCACCGCGTGGAGATGCAGGAGCCCGGAGAGACTGAGCGGGGATCTGAGCCGTGCAGCACGGTGCGTGCAGTCCCCTTTACCCAGGCAGCCCCTTTGGGAGAGCAGCAGGAACTCTGCTGGAGCATATGAGGCAAAGGCCTTAGCTCAAAAAAGTGTTGGGACTGTGTCTTTTTTTTTCTTTTTCTCCTCTCTTAAACAGAAAAAACAAAACAACAACCCGCCCACCCCCACAAACTTTGGCCCCCGCCAAGTCAGAGCCTTAAACTGACCCCTGAATGGAGCAGTAGGGGCAGAGTACAGAGGTATTCCTACCTGCAGGGGGTCAAGAATTTCCACCTGAGAAGAGGCTACAGAGTGAGACTACCTACCCCGCCCCCACCTTTCCAGCAAGGCGTGGGAGGCAGGGCAGGTTCAGCTGCTGAGGCACTAATTAACAGACTAATGGCAGCTGGCTTTTGGTAGTGAGGAACCCTTTCATTCTCCACAGCTGTCAATGGAAAGGGTGCCCAAAGATACTCATTGAGCCTTTGGGGGTGCAGCCTGCCTTGAGACAGGGAAAAGCAAAATGGCAGTGACTTTGTAAAAACTACCAATCACACGTCACAACCACACTCAAGTACAGCAAACCAGCAGTGCCAGGATCACGCTAGGTGTCAGGTGGCCATCTTTGTTCCCACAAGATGCAGAAGAATATTTGTATAGCAGAGGACAAACGGAAGAGAGCTTGGTGGACTTTAGCCAAGACCGGCACGGATTTTTTTGTTTGGTTGGGGCTTTTTTTCCCTTTATTGGTTGCTTATCTTGGTTGTTTTTGGATTTTATTTCTATTTTACTTTTATCATTTTCTAGTTTTTAATATAGGCATACATATGGGTGTATATAGGTGAATATATGTCCATATATATGGGTGTGTAGAGAAATATATATATTTTTTTCTTTTACTTTCTTTTCTTTTTCTTTTTTCCCAAACCCTCACTTTCTCCCTTCTTTTATTAATTCTTCTTACTGCTATACTTTTCCACCTTTCCTTTTTTCTGCAAATTTTATTTTATTTTTTTTTATTTTTATTTTTACTTTTTAAATTATTTTTAATTTTTAATTTTAATTTTAATTTTTTGGTATAGTTATTCAGTTTCTCGTGTTGATTCTATTTTTTATTTGATGATATTATATTTTATTTTCTTTCCTCTTCTGTTCTTTTTGTGTGTCTGGTTAGTGTTTTGTTTCTGTTTTCTTCTTTTGTATGTTTGATATTTCTGTACAAGTTCACTGTAGGTTGATGGTTGGTATTTTTTACATGTGAGAGATTTGGTTTCCTTTGCTGGCTGCAGAGGTTGTTCTTGTTGATCTGTTTTGCTCTAAAATCACTCTGCAGCTCTGGGTCCAAACAAACAGACACAAGAATCATCATACTCGGAGGCCAACTGGGTTTGACATACAAGAGTCATACCCAAAAGGAAGTTGCTACAGGTACTAGGGCCCAAAGGGTCCAAACCTCATCAGAGGGGTCAACCGTCTCAGAGCAGCTCATAAACTGCAGACACTGCTGATCCTCACAGCTAATCAATTTGGGAGTCAATCCTACCTACTGACAAGCCAAAAGTAATCAAAACTAAAACTTCAACAAGTGAGGACGCACAACACAAGGAACACCTCAGATAAATACACTCACAGGAGAATAGGGAGACTGAGTAATTCAAATGTAAAGGACACATACCACATAAGTCCACCCAAAAAAGACTGAGAGAACTAGGGGATCTATCTGTTATATTAAAGCAAGCACAAAGAGTAAGCCAGAATGGAGAGACAAAGAAACACAACCCAAATAAAAGAACAGAAGAAACCTCCTGAATCAGTGGAACTAGTGGAAATAAAGGTAAACAACCTATCAGAGACAGACTTCAGAACACTGATTATCAGAATGTTCAAGGAAATTAATGAAAATATAAAGAAGGATAGAGAAATCATGAAAAGCAACCAGCTAGAACTTAAGAACACAGTTACGAATTAAATAACAAACTTGATGGAATAACTAGCAGATTGGATGAAGCAGAAAATCGAATCAGTAACTTAGAAGACAAGATAGCAGAGATCACCCAAGCAGAACAACAAAAAGAAGAAAGAATGAAAAACATTGAAAATAGTTTAAGAGAGCTGGGAGACAACATTAAATGAAACAACAGGCAGATCATTGTAATACCAGAAGGAAGAAGAGAGGGAGCACAGGATTGAGAATATATTTGAAGTAATAATGTCTGAAAACTTCCCTAACCTGGCAAAAGAGAGTGAAATACAATCCCTGGAAGTGCAGAGAGTTCCATCCAAGATGATCTGAAACAGGCCCACACCAAGACACATTATAGTGAAAATGGCAAGTGTTAAGGACAAAGACAGAATCCTTAAAGCAACAAGGGAAAGGCAACAAGTTACTTACAAGGGTACTCACATAAGATTATCAGCTGACTTTTCTACAAAAACTCTGCAGGCCAGAAGGGAGTGGCAGGAGGTTTTCAAAGTGATGAAAAATAAAGGCCTACAACCCAGATTGCTGTATCCAGCAAGGTTATCATTTAAAATTGAAGGAGAGATAAAGAGCTTTCCAGAAAAGAATGAGTTAAGGGAATTCATTACCACCAAGCCAGCTTTGTAGGAAATGGGCTTCTTTAAGCAGAAGAGAAAAAAAAAAAAACAAAGAAAGACTAGGAACACAAAAAACAAAACGGCAATAACTATGCACCTATCAATAATCACATTAAATGTAAATGGATTAAATGCTCCAATAAAAAGACATAGGGTGGCTGAATGGATAAGAAAGCAAGACCCAGCATATGCTGTATACAAGAGACTCACCTCAGATCAAAAGAATCATTCAGGCTAAAAGTAAAGGTATGGAGTAAAATATTTCATGCAAATGGCAATGAGAAAAAAGCTGGAGTAGCAATACTTATATCAGATAAAATTGACTTTAAATTGAAGAATATAATAAAGGACAAAGAAGGACACTTCATAATAATAAAGGGATCGATCCAACAAGAGGACATAACCCTAGTAAACATCTACTCACCGAACATAGGAACTCCTAAATATATAAAACAGATATTGTCAGACATAAAGACAGAGATCAACAGTAAAGCTATCATAGTAGGTGACTTCAACACCCCACTGTCACCAATGGACAGATCCTCCAGACAGAAAATCAATGCAGAAACAGCGACCTTAAATGACACATTAGACCAGCTGGATTTAACTTATATATTCAGAGAATTTCACCCCAAAGCTACAGAATATACATTCTTTTCAAGTGCACATGGAACACTTTCTAAGATAAACCACATGTTAGACCACAAAAAAAGTCTCAATAAATTTAAGAAGATTGAAATCATTTCAAGTATATTCTCTGACCACAATGCTATGAAACTAGAAATCAATTATAAGAAGAAATCTGGAAAGCTTACAAATACATGGAAGCTATATAACATGCTACAAAATAGTGACTGGGTCAAACATGAGACCAAGGAGGAAATCAAAAGATACCTCAAGACCAGCGAAAATGAAAACACCATAACCCAAAATCTCTGGGATGCAGCAAAAGCAGTCCTAAGAGGGAAGTTCATAGCAGTTCAGGCCTACCAAAAGAAGGAAGAAAAATCTCAAATCAACAGACTCTCTTTACACCTAAGGAAACTCGAAAAAAATCCAGCAAAAGAAACCTAAAGGGAGCATAAGGAAGGAAATAACAAAGACCAGAGCAGAAATAAATGAAATAGAGAACAAAAAAACAATACAAAAGATCAATGAAACCAAGTGTTGGTTTTTTGAAAAGATAAATAAAATCGACAAACACTTAGCACGACTAACCAAGAAAAAGAGAGAGAGGACCTAAATTAATAAAATCAGAAATGAAAGAGAAGTGACAACAGATACCACAGAAATACAGAAAATTTTAACAAAATACTATGAGCAACTATATGCTAACAAATTCAACAATCTGGAAGAAGTGGATAAATTTCTAGAAGCATACAATCTACCAAGTCTGAACCAAAAAGAAACAGAAACTCTGAACAGACTGATTATTGCCAAAGAAATTGAATCAGTAATCAACAATCTTCCAACAAACAAAAGCCCTGGACCAGATGGCTACACAAGTGAATTTTACAAAACATTCAAAAAAGAATTAGTACCTATTCTCCTCAAACTATTCCAAAAAATACAGAAGGAGGGAAGGCTCCCAAACTCTTTCTATGAAGCCACTATCAGCCTGATTCCTAAGTCAGACAAAGATATTACAGAAAAGGAAAACTACAGGCCAATATCACTAATGAACATAGATGTAAAAATTCTCAACAAAATACTAGCAAACCGAATTGAGCATACCATTAAAAAGATCATACACCACGATCAAGTGGGATTCATTCCTGGTATGCAAGTCTGGTTCAATATCCACAAATCAATTAACATAACATATCACATTAACAAAATGAAAAATAAAAATTACATGATCATATCAATAGATGCAGAAAAGACATTTGACAAAATCCAGGAGCCATTTATAATAAAGACTCTTAACAAAGTGGGAATAGTGGGATCATATCTCAACATAATAAAGGCCATATATGATAAGCCCACAGCAAACATCATACTCAATGGGGAAAGGCTGAAAGCTTTCCCCTTAAGATCAGGAAGAAGACAAGGCTGCCGGCTTTCACCACTTCTATGTAACATAGTTCTGGAAGTTCTAGCAACAGCAATCAGACAAGAAAATGAAATAAAAGGCATCCACATTGGAAAAGAGGAAGTAAAATTGTCATTATATGCAGATGACATGATACTATATAGAGAGAATCCCAAAGACTCCACCAAAAAACTGCTAGAGCTGATACACGAATGTGGTAAGGTAGCAGGATATAAAATGAATATTCAGAAATCAGTGGCATTTCTATACAACAATAATAAACTATCAGAAGAAGAAATCAGGAAATCAATCCGTTTTACAATTGCTTCAAAAACAATAAAATATCTAGGAATCAATTTAACTAAAGAAGTAAAAGACCTGTACTCACAAAATTATGAGACACGGAAGAGAGAAATCAAAGAAGATACAAATAAATGGAAATACATACCATGCTCATGGATAGGAAGAATTAATATAGTTAAAATGTCAATACTACCTAAAGCAATTTATAGATTCAATGCAATTCCAATCAAACTACCAAGGACATTTATCTCAGAAATACAACATAGAATCCTAAAATTTATATGGAGCCACAAAAGACCCCAAATAGCAACGGCAATGTTGAGAAATAAGAACAAAGTGGGAGCATCACACTACCTGACATCAAAACATACTACAAGCCTACAGTCATCAAAACAGTATGATACTGGCATAAAAACAGACACATAGACCAATGGAACAGAATAGAGAGACCAGGAATAAACCCATCTATATATGGTCATTTAATCTATTACAATAGAAGCAAGAATTTACACTGGAGTAAAGATAGTCTATTTAATAAATGGTGCTGGGAAAATTGGACTGACACGTGCAAACAAATGAAAATAAACCACCTACTTACAACATATATAACAAACTCAAAATGGATTAAAGACTTAAATGTAAGACCTGAAACTATAAAGCTCCTAGAAGAAAACATAGGGAGTAAGTTTGCAGGCATTACCCTGAGTAATATTTTTACTGATATATCCCCTTGGGCAAGGGAAATAAAAGAAAAAAATGAACATATGGGATTACATCAAACTTAAAAGTTTTTTCACAGCAATTGAAATCATCAATAAAACAAAAAGGCAGCCTACTGAATGGGAGAAGATATTTGCCAACGATATATCTGATATCTAAAATTTATAAAACACTCATGCAATTCAACACCAAAAAAACAAACAACCCAATTAAAAAATGGGCAGAGGATATGAGGAGGCATTTCTCTAAAGAGGACATACAGATGGCCAACAGGCATATGAAAAAATGTTCAACCTCACTAATCATCAGAGAAATGCAAATAAAAACCACAATGAGATACCACCTCACTCCAGTCAGAATGTCTATCATCAACAAATCAACAAACAACAAGTGCTGGCCAGGGTGTGGAGAAAAGGGAACCCGGGTGCACTGTTGGTGGGACTGCAAATTGGTGCAGCCATTATGGAAATCAGTATGGAGGTATCTCAAAACACTGGAAATGGAACTGCCGTATGACCCAGCAATTACACTCTTGGGTATCTACCCAGAGGAATCCAAGATGCTAATTCAAAAAAATATATGCACCCCTATGTTTATTGCAGCGCTATTTACAATAGCCAAGACTTGGAAAGAACCGAAATGCCCATCGGTAGATGACTGGCTTAAGAAACTGTGGTACATTTATACAATGGAGTATTACTCCACTATAAAGAAGAATAAAATTGTACCATTTGCAACGATATGGATGGACCTAGAGACTATCATGTTGAGTGAAATAAGTCAGTCAGAGAAAGACAAATACCATATGATCTCACTTATATGTGGAATTTGAAAAACTGAATGAATGAGCAAAAGAAACAGAAACAGTCTCATAGATATAGTGGAAAAACAGGGTTGCTAGTTGGGAGTGGGGTGGGGATGAGGAAGAAGGGGAAAGGATTAGACAGCATAAATAGATAACTACAGTATTGTCACAAGGATATGAAAGACTGTTTGGGGAATATAATGTTGTTCAAATTTTGTGGGGTGTCAGATGGTCACATGTTTTGTTAGGGAGACCACTTCATGGATGGAGTAGAGGCTTGATCACTGCACTGTATACCTGAAATTGATGTTGTATAATATTGTATGCCAACTGTAATTGAATATATAGATAGTCACGGGATGTGGATTATACAGTGGAAGGGAGTCAAAGGAAGTGTAATAGATAGTATGATATGGGGGGAGAGTGGGGGGGAGAATTGGGGGAGGGGGGTTGTCATTTTGAGGGGTAAAAAGTATAACTATTGCACTTTGTTGTACATCTGAAGCTAATTAAAAAAAGAAATAGAAAAAAAACTGATGAGGGCTAGATGGGATGGGGATGGGCATGAGGGAGAAGGGGAAGGGATGAGGCAACACAAACTGATAACTACAATACTACTGCAGAGACAGAAGAGACAGTTTAGGGAATATAATCAATAAGGTTGTAAATATATTTTTTTAGGGGAATAGACAGATGCATGTCCTTTTAGGGAGACAACTTCATGGATGGTGTAGTGGCCTTACCCCTGCACTGTACATCTGAAGCTGCTGCTGAACAATATTATATGTCAACTATAATTTAACACATATATAGTCATGGGACGTGGAATATAGTGTGAGGATGGAGTCAATGGAATTGTAATAGATATGTATGACATTGGGGGAGGGGGAAGTCACTTTGTAAGGGGTGAAAAAATAACTATTGCATTGTTTTGTACATCTGTAACTAATAATAATAACAATAATAGTAATACTAATACTAATAATAATAAAGTTAAAAAGAAAAGCCCCAGCTCTTTCAGTAAAATGGTGGAATAGACAGACGCTGTGCTAACTACCTCCAAGGAACACACCAAAATTACAAACAATTTATACAACATTCAACCCCAGAGGTCCCCGGAACACTAGATGAACAGAACCATTAAAAGAAGAACTTAAAGAGGAGGCCGTGTCGGGTCTGGTAGGACGGGCAGAGACAAGAGAGGGCGAACCCCATGAGGGAAGCCCCAGCCGTGGGATGCTTGTCTGGTTGGGGAAGAGACCCTCCGGCCGCACACCAAGCTCACCAGCCTAGAGTTCCTTTGCCGGGAAGAGGAGTTCCAAGATAGCCGGCAGTAAATTAGTGAGGACGCTCTTTGCTCAGCTCAGTGAGGCTGAGAGTGGCTAGAGAACAAGTGGGGCCGGCGCCTGGGCTTGCTCGCCGGTGAGCACTTACCTGTTTCCTGGTAGAGGCAGTAGCTGTGTGAGCCGGGCCCAGGAGCCTGCGGGGACAGACTGAACTGAACACCTTTGGTGCAAAGGCTGGAGGTTTTTGGATATTGGTCCCCTGGTGTGGAGCTTGCACTCGAGTGGTGTAAGGAGTGCGCCATTTTGTCAGAGTTGGGCCCTCCCACAGAGGGTCAGGTCCAGGACCTCATTGGTCTGTTGCAATTGGCGCAGAAGTACGTGTGTGCGTGTGAGTGAGCACACATGCGGCCTCGGACCCCCACCCTCCGCACGCCTTGTGCTGTGTTGCCAGGGAAATGCTTGGTGGGCATGTTCTGGCTCCAATAGGCTGCTCACTGAGACATGGGAGTGCGCAAGACACCTCGGTCCCGGCTCTCCACACTGTGCTTGCAGACTTTCCAGGCTGGTGATTGGTTGTTGGGCTGCTCAGATTGATCTGCAGGCGGCTGATTGTGACAGGCTGAGACTGGGATTTTTCCTGGGAATGTTGGGCTGTGAGCTGTGTGCCTGCGTGATCCAGCCAGGGTTCTCCTGGTGATCTATCTAATACACCAAAGCAATCCCAGCGTGACAGCCAGCCAGAATGAGGAAACAAAGAAACATGTCACAAGTAAAAGATCAGAAGAAACCTCTAGAAATGGAACTAAATGAAACAGAGGGATCCAACCTTTCAGAGACAGAGTTTAGAACACTGATGATAAGAATGTTTAACAAACTTAGTGAGGACATAAGGAAGGATAGAGAAATCAAAAAAAACCAACCAGTTAGAACTAAAGAATACAATAACTGAAATGAAGAACACACTCAAAGGAATCACCAGTAGAGTAGATGAAGCAGAGGAGTGGATCAGTGATTTGGAAGACAAAAATAGCAGAAATCACCCAGTTGGCACAACAAAAAGACCAAAGAATAAAAAATAATGAAAATAGTTTAGGAGCCCTATGGGACAAGATGAAGCACAACAACCATAGGATTACCAGAAGGAGAAGTGAAGAAGCAAGAGGTCGAGAATGTATTTGAAAAAATAATGACTGAAAACTTCCCTACCCTGGTGAAGGAAATCGACATACATGCCCAGGAAGTGCAAGGGTTCCAAACAAGCTGAACCCAAACAGGTCCACACGAAGACACATCATAGTTAAAATGGCAAAGGTTAAAGGCAGAGACAGAATCCTAAAAGCAGCAAGAGAAAGTCAGCATGTTACATACAAAGAAACTCCTATTACACTAACAGCTGACTAGTCTACAGAAATTCTGCAGGCCAGAAGGGAGTGGCAGGAGGTATTCAAAGCAACACAAAATAAAGGCCTACAACCAAGATTGCTCTACCCAGCACAGCTATCACTTAAAATTGAAGGAGAAATAAAAAGCTTCTCAGAAAAGAATAAGCTTAAGGAATTCATTACCACCAAGCCAGCATTGCAAGAAATGTTAAAAGGGCTTTTTAAACAAAAGGAAGGGGTAAACAAGCTAAGCCTGGAAGACCAGGAATACAAATAACAAAATGGCAATACATATGAACCTATCAATAATCATTTTAAATGTGAATGGACTAAATGCTTCAATTAAAAGACAGAGTGACTCAGTGGATAAGAAAATAGGACACATGTATATGCTGTTTACAGATGGAATAAGATATTTCATGCAAATGGAAATAAGAAAAAAAAGCTGGAGTAGCAGTACTTATTTTGGACAATATAGACTTTAAAATGACTACAATAAAAGACAAAGAAGGGCACTATAACCCTAATAAACATCTATGTACCCACATAGGAACTCCTAATTACACATAACAGATTTTGACAGACATAAAGACAGAGATCAACAGTAACACTATCATAGTAGGGGACTTCAAAACCCCATTGTCACCAATGGACAGACCCTTTAGACAGAAAATCAACACAGAAAGAGTGGCCTTAAATGACACTTTAGACGAGCTGGACTTCCTTGATATTTTCAGAGCATTTCACCCTGCAAAAACAGATATATGTTCTTCTCAAATGAACATGGGACATTTTACAAGATAGACCACGTTAAGCCACAAAACGAGTCTCAGTAAATTTAAGAAGATTGAAGTCATATCAAGCAGATATAAAGGAAAAACTGATGGTTGCTGGTTGGGAGGGAGTGGGGATGAGGGAGAGCGGGAAGGTTTTGGACAGCGTAGGTGGGTGACTACAATGTTGCCGCAGGGATATGGGGAGCAGTTCTGGGAATGTAATTGATAATATTGTGAAGAGACTATTCTGTTAAGTGAAATAAGTCAGTTGGAAAAAGACAAGTACCATATGATCTCACTTATATGTGGAATATGGAAAACTGAATGAATGAGCAAAGTAAACAGACTCATAGATATAGAGGAAAAACTGAAGGTTGCTATTTGGGAGGGGACTGGGTGGGGATAAGGGAGAAGAGGAAGGGATTAGACAGCATAAATAGACAACTACAATATTGCCACAGGGATATGAAACACAGTTCGGGGAATATAATAATGTTGTAAAAATTTTGTGGTGTGTCAGATAGTCACATGTCTTGTTAGGGAGACCCACTTCATGGATGGAGTAGAGGTTTGATCTCCGCACTGTACACCTGAAGATGATGTTGTATAATATTGTATGCCAAATGTCATTGAATATATAGATAGTCATGGGATGTGGAGTATACTGTGGAAGGGAGTCCAATGAATTGTAATAGATATGAATGATATGGGGGGGAGGATTGGGGTGGCGAACTGGGGGAGGGGTTTGTCACTTTGAGGGGTAAAAAGTATAACTATTGCATTGTGTTGTACACCTGAAACTAATTTTAAAAAATGTTTATTTCACAATAAAAGATTTTTTAAAAAAAAGAAAAGAAAACCCCCAGTCCCACAGACAATAAGTGGTAGAGGCAGGTTTTAGACCTCAACAGTCAAGTCCCAGTGCCCTTGGTGTTAATCACTATGGTATGGTACCTTTTCCCATTAATGCTAGTGTCAGAAAGCTCTCATTCTGAAATACCTAAGCCCTGGGAACCATATTGAGAAATGTGAAGTTCTACAATATTGATTTGCTATTTTGATC
Source organism: Aselliscus stoliczkanus (assembly GCA_033961575.1). NCBI lineage: Eukaryota > Metazoa > Chordata > Mammalia > Chiroptera > Hipposideridae > Aselliscus > Aselliscus stoliczkanus. The sequence continues at coordinate 56,274,091 of CM066737.1, forward strand.
ATTGTATATTACCCAGATTATGCCTTCTGCTTAGGCATATTATATATTCAGTTTGAAAATTTACAAAAATATCACTTGTCTAGCAGTTGACAACATGCTCCTGGTACAGTCCCATTTTCTAAGCATGAGGTAGAGCCAGATGGTGTCCATTCAGTTCACTTTCACACTTGAGTTTAAAAAATGATACCTGTGTAGAACTGTGAGAACAGTCAACTGAGAAGCTCCCCACGTAAATCCACAGAGTTCTCAGAAAGCCAATTCAACTCCTGGATTTAGCTGTCATGAATAATGTGGGTGTGTCCAAGAAACTGTTTGATGATTTGTTTATATTAAATAGTTATTCTAGAATAATTTAGAATGTCTTTAAAAATTGTACTCAGATACCAGTTTTTTAATCCAGAAGAATAGTCAAGTTTGAATAGTCAAGAAGGATAGATTTCAGTCATTAATGAGGAACATTTAATTTAAATTATTTAGCCTACAAAAAGTCCACTCTTAATGCTTGAGATGATCTTATTGCAGTCTCCACAATTTTGAGGTAGCATAAACTTCAATTTTAGAAAGTAAAATACTTGCATGAATATATAAAAGGTTTACTTATCAACTTCGCTGATGACTCAAAGCAGGAATGGATTAAATAATTCACTGGAGGGCATAATTCCAATTCCAAATATTTTCAATAGGCTAAAAACAACAAAAATTCAGTTACACAAATACAAAATGGGGGAAGCCTGACTTGACAGCAGCAGTTCATGTGCAAATAACTTGGGACTTCACCTGACCACAAATGCACTTGAATCAATAGCATACTATGGCTTCTAAAATGACTAATTTTAGAGATTTTAATCTGCATTGACAAAAATTGGATCTAGTCATTCTTTCTGTATACTCAGCTGATCACTCCACATCTGGAACATTCTTGTCCAATTCATGGTACAACATTTTGAGAGGCAGTGGCAGCCTCAGAATTTCTACATAGAAAGGGCTTGTGATACTGAAGTATTTAGGAGTGAAATGTTATAATGTCTGTAATTTACTCAAAGATATTTCAGTAAAAGAAAAAATAGATAAAGTCGTATGGCAAAATGTTAACAACTGTTAAATCTAGGTGATGGGCTACTTCGGAGCTCATTATGGAATCTATGTTTCTGTATGACTGAAATTTTCATGCTAAATGGTAAAAGAAAGGGGCCTCGGTGCAGAAATCTGGTTGGAAGGTAGCTGGAGTGGCAAGGGAATTTGTCTTGAAACTTCATTTATATAACAAGCATGTCTTTTCTCTTAGATGGTGTATTTATTTGAAGTGGCATTGGTGGGACAAATGGAGATTTGGAAGGCATACGTTAAAGTCCCTCAAGGTACTATCATTGTTGAAAAGTCTTAAAAAGTCCCTTACTCCAGCATTGAAAAGGATGACAGAAAATGTCCAGGGAGGCCAGGGAATATCGAGTGCTCCTGGTATAAATGCCTCATCTCCAGCCTCCTCTACTTCACCAATACAAAGTGTCCAACAGACCAGCCCCAGAAGGAGGCTCTAATTAGCACTGATAATCCACCTCCTTCTAGGAGCCCATTAGGACTAATCCTGACACATATTACATCCCTACTTACTCTAGTCACCTCCACAAGCCCCAGCCTCCCAGTATGCACCATTACCTTGATTCCTCATCCCTTAAGGCTCCACATAATCCCTGATCTGACTCAATATCCTACTTATCAATGAACCCCCAAGCCCTCCTGCTATAGCTTCATTTCATTCCACTTCTAATTCTAAAGGAAGTTTGGCTCTTCCCGGATGTCTCTGCTTCCACATAGCCCTCTCAGGTGGGCTGGATGTTTTCTTTTCCACACCATTTGTATCACTCACTGGACCTGGAGGTAGAGATGTGTCCTCCTTCTTCTGCTTTGCCACTTTGAGGCCATTTCTCCTCCTTTTTTCTTCAAAAACCCCAGCCACATTGAAGTGCAGACCATCAGACTATTCCAATTGCCACCTCTTCTTCTGGTGTATTCCACCAACCTCTGAGTACTCCCCTTTGTTCATTCATTGAAAATGTTACCAGCTGACTCACAGTCTTTTTCTTTCACCATTTCTCTTGTGATTTCAATATCCACTTCAGGATATAGCCAATACCTTGGCCCCACCATCCCTTGGAGTCACTTCAAATAACCTTGTTTCCCATCATTCCAGCCCAGCCACATACTCCAATGGTAATACTGTAGATGTCATTACCAACAACTGTATCATCTCCATAATTGCAAATCCAATCCTTCTTCTCTCCCACATAATCTCCACCTCCAATCCACGGATCCCACTACCCTCTCTGTCCACCTGTCCTTTCATGTCTTCACACTACCCAGCTAAATCCCAGGTTCCATCATTATACCTATAAATCTGTAAGTGGAGGAGGTATCCTTGTACTCCCTCCATTAAAATTCAATTAATCCTGATTAAGAACAACTACATCTATGCATCAGAATAATCCCACTTTAAGTTTAATTTGACCAGAACTCTCAATGCCTGACAATCCTATGTGTTTCTGTTTGGTTTGTTGTCTTCTCTCCAAGACAACTATTTCACACTTGTTTTCCCACATGAAACCCCAAACAATTCCCCTTCAGAATTCTCAGCTAATAATTTCACTTCTTATTTCATGGAGAAAACACAATCAGAAGAAAATTGCTTCTGTTCCAGTCAAGATTGAGCAGTAGGTAAACAATGAGCTTACCTTCTCTCACAACCACATCAAAATTACAACTAAACTACAAAACAACCATCATTGAGAATCACCTGAAGTCTTGCTGAACAAGCCCTACAATTACAGACATACAGAAGAAGCCACCTGAACACTGGCAAGAGGGGCAGAGATGTGGAACGGGCTGGTCTCACATCCACATATGACCATTAAAAATCAGGAGGGTTATCTCAGCTGCAGACATCAACCCCAAAAGGAGCAAGGGGTCCTAGCATCACACCAGGCCCCAAACCCAGGGTTCCAGAGAGTGGAATCCCCATAATTTCTCATTGTGAGAAACCAGTGGAGATTGAGACAGTGAGACTGAGGATGGCTGCAGTCCCAGGCATTCCTCTTAAAGGGACCGCACACAAGTTTACTCGCTGATGGAATCACTGGCTCTGGGTTCTAGAGCTGGGGCAAAGCTGGCAAGATGACAGGGACATATGGGGGTGGGGGTGGGAACTGAGTTGTCTGGCTTCAGGATGAGGATTGGAGGGGCAGCTTTCTCTGGGACAGAGGAGCTGGCCTAAGCTATTATTTCTTTATTGAGCCCTCCCCATTCTGGGTGTGCAGACACAGGCAGCCACCATATCTGATTCTCTGTCAAGCTGGCTGATACCATTTGTCTGCCTCATCCTGGTGATGCTGGGGCACTACCCATCCAAATTTAGGGTACACCGAAGTCACTTCCAGTGGCTTTTTCCTACAAACTGCCTGTCTTGGCACATGCTGCAGACTTTCTAAGGGTCTCTCAAAGGTTTTCAGAACCCAGACAAGCAGCATCTGGCTTGAGAATGTCCCATACCTCTACCTGACCAGCCCTAAGCCCAGCACTAGAGGCAGCAGGCATTGGTTCAGGGCGTGGCCTCTTGAGACACTTCCAAGCATGATGAGAGTGGCAGCCATCTGCAGATTCCTTTGTGGCTTCTGCCAGGTGTCCCCGAGTGGGGAACATGCTGCAGCTAAACTTGCCCTGTAGTGGATCCCCTCCCACATGGCCCTGGGGCTCACATGCACAGTGACCAGCTATGAAACAAGCAGGAGAATCACCCAGCCACCTCCAAGGATGACACACCCAAGGAGCAGATTAAGCAGGCACCAGAAACCTGCTCAGGCACATCCTGCTCTAGGGTCAGCCCCTGTATCACAACTCCTCCACTGTAGTCAGGGCAGTACTCACAAACAATCAGCATGAGGTCAATCTATCTCATTGAGGTGCAAATAGCAACCAAGGCTCAACTACAACAGGAAGGCACACACAACACACACAAGGGACACACCTAGCATGTGCAGCTCATGAGACCAGGAAGACTGTGCCACTGAGCTCCACAGCACACCTACTACATAAGGCCACTCTACTAAGACTGGGAGACATAGCAGCCCTGCCTTATAGAAACAAACACAGGGAGGCAACCAAATTGGGAAGACAAACATGTCCCAAATAAAAGAACAGAACAAGGCTCCAGAAAAAGAACTAAACAAAATGGAGATAAGCAATCTACCAGACACAGAGTTCCAAACACTGGTTATAAGAATGCTCAATGATCTGAGGGAGAACTTCAACAAAGATATAGGAAACAAAAATGGAGATGGAAAACATAAAAAAGAACCAGTCAGAGGGTAAATGGGATCAAATATATGGTGATGGAAGGAGAACTGACTCTGGCTGGTGAACCACAATGTGATATATAGATGATGTATTACAGACTTGTATAATTGAAATCTATGTAACTTTACTAACAATTGTCACCCCAATAAACTTTAATTTTAAAAAAATGAATACAACAATGGAAATGAAGAATACATTATAGGGAATGAACAGTAGATTAGATGAAGCAGAGGATGAAATCAGCGATTTAGAAGATAAGGTAGCAGAAAACAGGTGGCTGAATGGATAAGAAAATAAGACCCTTACATATGCTGCCTACCAGAGACTTACTTCAGATTGAAAGATACACACAGCCTTAAAGAAAAAAGATGGAAAAAGATATTTCATGAAAACGGAAATGGAAAAAAAACAAAAAAGCTGGGTAGCAATACTTATACCAGACAAAATAGACTTTAAAAACAAAGTCTATAACAAGTGACAAAGAAGGATCTAGGAATCCCACTTCTGGGTATTTTTCCAAAGAAACCCAAAATCATACTTTGAGGGAACATGCTCATCCATATTTTCATTGCAGCATTATTTACAATAGTTACAACACGAAGGCAACCTGGGTGTCCCTGAATGGATAAAGAAGAGGTGGTACATATACAAAATGGAATATTACTCAGTCATAAAAAAGGATGAAATCTTGCCATCTACAACAACATGGATGAACCTAGAGTGTATTGTGCTAAGGGTAGTAAGACGGTGAAAGACAAATGTCATATGATTTCACTTATAAGTGGAATCTAAAAACAAAACAACAAACAAAACAGAAACAAACTTATAGATACAGAGAACATTTTTATGGTTGCCAGATAAGAGGGGTTTGGGGGTGGGCGAAAAGGGGGAAGGGGTTAAGAAGTACAAATTCATTGTTACATAGCAGTCATGGGGAATATAGTGTATAGCATAAGGAATATAGTCAATAATATTGTAATAACTATGTATGGTGTCAGATGGGTCGTAGATCTACTGGGGTGATAGATGAGAAGGGGTTTGGGGGCAGGGCAAAAAAGGTGACAGGATTAAGAAATACAAATTGGTAGTTGTAAAATAGTCATGGGGATGTAAAGTATAAGGAATGTAATCAATACTATGGTAATAACTATGTATAGTGCCAGGTGGGTACTAGACTATTAAGGGGGGCCACTTCTTAAATTATATAAATGTCTAACCACTATGCTGTACACTGGAAATTAATACAAAAGAATACTGAATATCAACTGCAATTGAAAAATCGGAAATTAATACAAAAGAATACTGAATATCAACTGCAATTGAAAAATCGGAAATTAATACAAAAGAATACTGAATGTCAACTGCAATTGAAAAATTTAAAAAGGAGGGAAAAGATAAAGGGGAATAAGTGGTTCAAAGTTCCAGGTATAAAACAAATAAATCTTGCGGATGTAATATACAGCATAGGAAATACAGTCAATAATATTGTAATAGCATGGTACAGTGTCAGATGGTTGCTGGAGTTATCATGGTGATCACTTCTATTGCATAGGGAATATAATCAATAATATGCTAATAACTCTGTATAGTGCCAAGTGGGTACTATTGAATAACTATGATGCACACCTGAAAATAATGTAATATTTTATGTTAGCTATATTTTAACTAAAATCTTCAAAAAAAATGTGGGACCAGCCTGTTTCACATCTCTGACCCTCCTACCAGTCTCAAGGTGGCTTCTTCTGTTTGGCCTTAGTTGTAGGGCTTCTGTTAGTCTAGACTTCAGGCAATTCTCAGAGATGGTTGTTATGTAGCTTAGTTGTAATTTTTTTTTTGAGGGCAGTGTTACTGGCCCTCAAATGTGGGATCCAAACCGGGGCCACTGGCGTCCCAAGCCAGCTCTTAACCACTGCACCACTCAGCCGGTCCAGCTTAGTTGTAATTTTGATGTGGTCGTGAGAGGAGGAAGCACACTGTTTTCCTACTCTGCTCTCTTGACCAGAAATCTCACTCAGTACTTTATATGCATTATCTTCAATTCTCACAAAGATCCTGGAAAACAGGTATTGTCAAGTCTATGATAGATTGGGAAAAAAAGGCTACAATAATTACCTTTCCAAATTAATGCCCTTGAGTAGTCCCTTCCCATATCTACTCTAGGCTTGGTCATCTGACGTACTTTGACCAATTGTACAATAGCAAATATGAGAAAGCTGGGACATAAAAAGTGCTTGCACATTGGGTCTTGCTCTCTTGATACTCTTGGTAGCCATTTTTCACCAAGTGAAGGAGTACAGGCCAGCCCACCAGGTGATGAATGACACATGACCTAATTATTTTTTATCATTCCTGTTGACAACCAGCCAACTGCTATACATATGAGTGAGGCCAGTTAACATAAATGGATAAGTGAACTCAACTGACAAACATGAAGCAGAGACAGTCCTAGCTGAGTACAGTCCAGCCTACAACCCACAGAATCATGAGCTAATAAATGGTGTTTTTCTTTTTAAACCACCACTTTTTGAGATGATATGTTATACAGCAAATGCTAAGTGATAATAATGCCCATTATACAGAGAAGGAAATTGATACTCAAAGAAGTCAAATAACTTTCCTGAGATCATTCTATAGCCAATATATGGCAGAATAAAATTTTTAAACCTAGGTCTACATATTATTTAATTTAATCTTTACATCTGCTCTATGAAATAGACAAACTATTATTACTGTCATTCTAAAGATGAGGAAACATGTATAAGGAGGCTAAACAACCTGACAATTTCACACAATTAATAAGTAATAAAATGTTAACTGAACTTATTGTGATGATCATTTCGCAATATATACAAATAATGAATCAATATGTTGTACACCTAGACTAATATAATGTTATGTCAATTATTCTTCAACTAAAAAATAGGGCCGGCAGAGTGGCGCGGTGGTTAAGCACTGGCTTGGGAAGCCAGCGGCCCCAGTTCGGTCCCACATATGAGGGCCAGTGACACTACTCTCAAAAAACAAAACAAAACAAAAACAAAAAAATAATAAGGGGGTGGGCCGGCTGAGTGGCATGGTGGTTAAGCACTGGCTTGGGAAGCCAGCAGCCCTGGTTCGGGTCCCACATATGAGGGCCAGTGACACTGCCCTCAAAAAAAAAAAATAAGGGGGAGATCAACAGTAAAAAACTAAATACATAACTAGTAAAGCCAGGATTTAAACTCAACTATACCTGATTTCAGAGATTGTGCTATTTTCACAACTTCAGGCTTAGGGTTCTGGTTAGATGAGGGTTCCAGTTAACTTGTTCTTCCCTATAGAAAAACTGATTGCTCCAGCACTGTATTCGCACCAAGACTGCATTTCAAAATGCACTGCTGGGCCGGCTGAGTGGCGTAGTGGTTGGGCGCTGGCTTGGGAAGCCAGCGGCCCCGGTTCGGGTCCCACATATGAGGGCCAGTTTAAAAAAAAAAATGCACTGCTTAGCTCCAAGCATGCAAACATAAAAAGAATAAAGGAGAAAAAGCAATGGAAGAGGAACAAGACTTGGGAACTTGAGTTATTAAAACAACAACAAAACATTAGAAAGCAGGTCTGGTTTTATAAATAGCAGATAAGAAAAACTCATTAAAATAACCAAAGCACTAAGAGGAATATAATTTAAGACAGGAGCTCATAAAAAGGATATTTTAAACTAGAACCGAAGTAGCTAGCAGGCACCAGTTGCAACCAAGGAGAAACGTGTTCATTAACACTAAAAAGTACTGCATTGGCTGCCTATCACAATGTGTCCTTCACTGACTTTCTGCTGTCTAAGTGCTGCCTGGCATTGGAATTATTTAGGGTGGAAAAGAAAATGTGGAGGGAAGGAGGAAAGGGTAACACTTATTGAAGATAACATGGAAGAGAACTGCACTGCAACTAACTAGCCAAGTGATCTTGGGTACATTACTTAACCTCTACGGATCTTAATTTCCTGATCTCTAAGGTCCCTTATGGCTCTAAAATGTCATGATTCTATGATTATATGAAAGGCAAAGTAGTGACCAGCTGTAATCCATCACTGCTGAGGACCAAATAAAAAACAAATGAGCTCAGATAACAGCATTCCTTCATTCACTCAAGAAGCATTTATCAAACACCTACTGTGTGTTCTAAGCTTTATTGTTGTCCTTGAAATCATAATCCAATGGAGAAAGGGACATGTCAACAAATAATTATAATTCAATGTGATAATCCCAGTGATAGATATGCAGAGCACAGAAGAGGTGTGATTAATGACAAGAATACTGATGCACAGACTTCTAGAATTCGATGCACCTGGATTCCATTTCAACTTAGCTACTTACTAGCTGTATGACCTTAGGCAAATCACTTAACCTCTCTGAGCCTCAGTTTCCTGCATGTTCTCACCATAGTAGACTCTGGAGCTATAGTCTGAGTTCCCTATAGATTTGATTCTCAAGTCTCTGCGAAGGCAAAATACAGTCAGTTGGGGAATTGAAGCCAGATTATAGAGGGTTTGAGGGGGAATAAGATGTAAAAAGAGACTGTACAGACAATCTTTCAAAATAAGTTGGCTGTGATGAGGAATAAGGAAATGAAATGGCAGCTAGTGGAGGATGCGGAGTCAAAAGAGGGGAGTTCGTTGTTTTGTTTTGTTTTTGAGTAGAGGTTGTCTAACATGGTTGATTGTTTATGTAAAAGACCCAGGCAAGAGGGAGATATTCATAATGCAGGAAAATGAGGAGATAACTAAAGAACCCAAGTCCCCCATGGAGGCCAGACTGGATGGAATCTAGAAAGGATTGCCCTCTGACAGGATCACCTTCTCCTATCAGAAGAATGGACACATACTTCATTGTAAAAGGGGGAAAGACAATGGGGTTAAATGTACTTAGGAGGGTAGATTTAGTGGTGGGAAGAGGAGAAACTTCCCATTTTCTGGATTATGTTTACTCAGTACCATGTGGTGTGAGGCCATCAGTGAGTATGAGAAGAAAGGAGGAGCGGGCGAGGCAAGTCCCAGGAAAGAGAAGGAAGGACAGCTCAGATAATTGCCATCCAAAAACCCTCACTAAGGAAGAATAATGGAAGTGATGGACAGTGTCAGGTGTCCATTTGAAGTTCATGATTAATGATGAGAGTCAGCCTAGTTGTGAAAGTCTCAGCTATTAAAAAAAAAAAGGAGGAGCGGGGCTGGCCGAGTGGTGCAGTGGTTAAGTGCTGGCTTGGGAAGCCAGCGACCCCAGTTCGGGTCCTACATGTGAGGGCCAGTGACACTGCCCTCAAAAAAAGAAAAAAAATGGAGAAGCGGGGGGATAGAGGATAGGATAGCTAAGCATTAGGATATGATAGCTCAGTGGATATGACAGATAGAGAAGGAAAGGGAAAGTAATGATAACAATACTATAGATAGATTCTAAGCTAGAGAAGGAAACAAATATAAATAATGATGAGCTGGTGGACAGAGAAAATGTAGTGGGAATCATTGGATTGGAGCTGTAACCTGATAAGGTTGAGGAACTGCAGCAGTGGAGGTTAAGATTTACAAAATAATGCAGTTTGTGGTGATGAAAAATTCTAGTATGTGTATATGACCAAGCAAGTAAGTAGTTAAAGTGAGTAGAGGAAAAGATCATTGAAGTAAAGGAATCTAGGAAGTGAATAGCCATGATGAGGGATGGGTCATCCAGATTAATGTTGAAATCACTAAAAATGATGACCAGTCAGTGTGGAAAGGACCACAAACCCTAGAGGGAAAGACCCCTGCCGCCACCACCACCAAGGGAATTTCTACAATATCCTTCAGGCTACTAGGAGGTAGGGGAAATCAGCGCACAGATTTCAGCCACTCAGGGACACTGCCTCCCTTCCTGTCCTGTGCCCAGTTCAGGAGATCCCATATACCCAAAGCTGGTCCACTATCCTCTCCTCCTACTCTCAAATTCTTCTACTCTCAGACAACTCATCTCCGAATTTCTAATAGGAGAAATTTTTTTAAATAAAAGCCTCATGGGGTCCATAAAGCTCTGACATCCTTGGCACAAAGATGTTGAAGTCCTCAAGAATGATGAGAGGAAGGAAGAGGAAGAAAGCAAGTCATGAACTAGGCCTACAATAAATGAGAAGTCATCAGGAGGTTGATAGGTGATGGCAATGAGGAGGGTAGAGGGGTGGGGCTTTTGCAGGAGGGAGAGGGAGCAATGATCTTACAGGAATTTGGGGGAGCAATGAAAGCCCCAACCTCACCTTCTGGGTAAAATGGTTAGGAGGCAGCCAAGATTCCAATTATGGCAAGAATCAGAGCTCATGTACTGTTAAGAAGCTAACGATATAAAGACTTTGGCCTTCACAGATAGGTATTTCTAGAGGGTACAGTAAGGGCTTAGGCAGAATTAGAGGGAAGTGGGTTCTGTCTGATTGTAAAATGAATGGGGCAGTATGGAGCGAGTGGTGGCCAGGGAGGCATGATAAGACACAATGGGATTAGTTCTGTCAATCTCTTAGGGGAAGGTGAGCAATTCATTGTAGGCTGAGGTCCAGAATATTTCATTCAATGACAGTCTTCATTCCTGAAATGTCCACATTTTTTGCCCATATAAGGCAGTGTGAGGGCTGCTCAATCAAAATTCCTGTGATGTAAGGGCCACAATATCAGAAGGGGAGCAGTTCCCTTGAGACTGACACAGTAGGATCGTGTTGGTGACTTACTCAAAGCAGCTCCTCAGGCAACACCCACTGAAATGTCTAGCAGCAGTAGCTTATGGCTATTTTCTCTTATAGTGTGACTTGAGCCAGATTTTTTTCTGTCCATAATACATTTGTCAGGAATACCGGTATGGATCCTTTCTTACTCTTAGCTCCCTCTCGTTCACCAGACCACCTGTGTAAGGACCAGGTCAAGTGGGAAATATGTACAATAGGAGAATCAGAAAATAATGCATTCCATGTGATCTCCAACATCACTTCCTTCTTGCAGTGAAAGCCCAACATCAGGCTTCACTTCCTGAGTAGCTGGCCTTTGTCAATGTTGTCCGTTCAGGTTGCACCAACTTGGAGAAGCTTTGTGGCTTGGCTGACAAACAGATGAGTCCCAAGTCTATGCAGTTCAATGGGCAGCCAGAATGCTGCCTCAGCTTAGGGCTGGGCTCAGAGCAGGGCTATATCCAGGCCAGATTCCCCTCACTAACAGGTGGTAACATTTACATCAGTGGGCAGGGAATCACCTATACCACTACTTATGCTCATTCGTTCCCAACCTCTGGTATTCTCTATCTAAAGGCCTCTGGGCATACAGATGTGTAAGTTGAGCCAGGCTATAAACCTCTGCAGTATTAGCATATCTAACAAGTTCCCAAGGTAATACTGATTCTGCTGGCCTGGGAGCACACATTGAGGACCACTAGTCTAGATTAGAATTTTGCCTCCACTTAGCTTCTCTGACCAGACCTTAATAACTAAAATTAAGCACTAATTTGTTCTGGAGAGATATATCCGATAAACCAGCTTGCTTCCCAACTTCTCAGTTCTTTTCATTTCTTCCAATCACGTAGGCTTGAAATCTCTGTCTCTTAATCAGATCCTGCCTTTATAGTCAGTCATCAAGCCCTTTAAAAACTTCCCTTAACATGCCTCTCGTGCCTTTCCTCCCTTTCCCCAATTCTCACATTCTCGTCTAGGCTTTTATCATCTCAAGCTACCAGGGCCCCTTACTCTTAGTTTCTCCCTTCCAACCCATCTAGTACACTACCGCTAGGCTAATCTTCTGACCTCTGAGGCTTCTTCCAACTTCAAGTTCAGGATGCCTTTCAACATGTCATCTAATTAATCTAACAGCTTTCCATAAATCCTGCTCCACTGAGCCTGCACACCTTAACAATCACTGGTACTCCATTTTCTCTGCCTCTCCAAAGGCTAACTCTACCTTCTGGCTGATGGTTCTGGAAATGTAATCCTAAAGAACACCTGCATCAGAAATATCAAGCTGCGTGATAAAGATGCATATTCCTGAGTCCCACCTCAGACCTGTTGAATCAAACGCTTCTGAGGGCAGAGCCCAGGGATTTGCACTTTATCAAGCTTGCAAGGAAATTCAGTGCATGTTGAAGTTCAGAAGCCACTTCTCTAATATCTTGCTATAAACATAACCCATCATCTGTATGTTATCTATTGCTGTGTAACAAATTACCCCCAAAACTTAAAACAACACACATTTAATATCTCACAGTTTCTGTGGGTCAGAAATCCAGGCATGGCATAGGTGGGTCCTTTGGCTCAAGGTCTCTTAAAAGGCTGCAATCAAGGTGTTGGTTAGGCCTGTGATCATCCCAAGGCTCAACTAGGGAAAGATTTGCTTCCATGTTAACTCAACTGGCAGTTGGCAGGATTCCATATCCCATAGGCTGTTGGACTGAAGGCCTCAGTTCCTCCCTGGCTATTGACCAGTAGCTGCCCTCATTTTCTTGCCATGTGTACCTCTCCTAGGTCAGTTCACAACATAGCAACTTGTTTCATCACAGCAAGCAAGTAAATAAAGCCAGAGAAAGAGTGCCAGTAAGACGAAAGTCACAATCTTTTGGAACTCATGGAAGTGACATCCTATCACTTTTGCTCTATTCTGTGTGTTAGAAAGAAGTCCCTAGGTCCAGCCCACATAAAAGGGGAGAAGATTACACACACATGTGAATTACCAGCAGGTGGGGCTCACTGGGAGTCATTTTAGAAGTTACCTGCCATACCTTCTTCAACATCAAATACACACCTTTAGCTCATGTTCTTGCCTACTCAGTCAGGACAGAAGACTTAGAAAGAACAAAGTCTGGTTCACAAGAAAACAATTCATAAAGATATGATTACCCTAGTGTTACTATTTACATTATAAAAGTCTCTCATTTTAGTGAAGGAGAAGCAATTGATCAAGGTCCAAAGTGGACATTTGGGACCTCTGACAAATAGATATCCATCAGCTGGACGACTTTTCAACCCTTACTGCAGATTAGAATGCTGGAGAGCTTTTTTTCTATCATCTTTTTTCTAATTTAATTTTATTTTTTTTAGCTGAGTCATCCTACCACCTGTTGGCAGCTCTGTGGCAGCTCAGCTCGGGCTGGGCATTGAGCTCAGAGCTCAGCTTGCACTCTTGAGGGAGCTCTTAACCAACTGAGCCAATCGGCCAGCCCTTGGAAAGCTTTTTTTTGTTTTGTTTTGTTGTTGTTTTTTTGAGGGCAGTGTTACTGGTCCTCATATGTGGGACCTGAACTGGGGCCACTGGCTTCCCAAGCCAGCGCTTAACCACCACGCCACTCGGCCGGCCCCCTTGGAGAGCTTTTTCAAAAAGGCACTGATATCCAGGGTCCCACCACAGACCATTTAAATCAGAACTTCTGAGGCTGGAGCTCTAGGATCAGCGTTTTTAAAAGATTTCTCGATTATTCTAATGTACAGTCAGGATTGAAAATCCCTGGGCTGGCCCATTGTTTCAGACACATGCACTGTATGTGTGTGTGTGTGTGTGTGTGTGTGTGTGTGTGTGCAGGATATAAGTGTGTTTTGTTCATTGCAGAGTTTACATAAATGAATATTATTTAGTTCTGCATACCACTTATTCACACTTGGAAAAAGATAATTTAACATGCATCTTTGGTATATTAAACTCTGAATGTCTACATTTTTATTCAAACAGCCTTATAAGTTCACTGAGGAATTAAAGTCTAAAATATACATAAGTCATCACTTAAACTGATTTTCTACCAATGAAATCAGGGAGGGAATTGGTTTCTTATTTCGTTTTATTAAATTTATTGGGGTGACATTGGTTAATGATATAGATTTCAAGTGTACAATTCTAATACATCATCTTTATATTGCATTGTGCATTCACCACCCAAAGTCAAATCTCATTTGAGTAAGTCTCTTATTAAAAACACTAAGAATTAACATAGAAAATAAGGAGTCTATAGGCTTACATTGAACCCTACTATCCAAAGTTAACAATGTTCATAAGAAGGACTCAATAAATATTTCATAAGTACTGTATGTGAATTCAATAGACTTATCCATAATTTAATGCTTCCTATCAACAGATTCTTTTGTATGTTTTAAAAATTGAAATTTGTTGCCAATATTTAAAATAAGGAAATTTCATATAAAGATCCAGATTTGGGAGTTCTCTTTTAAACCCCGGCATTTCTGACTACACTGTATTTATAATTCCTACAGGGTAACAATAAGCAGGAAGTGAATAGTGGCTCCCACTTCTTCTCCATTGTCTCCCCAAACAAACATACTTCACTCTTTGACATCCTCTGCCTTGCCCCAGCAGGCACCTGGAAAAGAACATAGGAGAGTGGTTAAGAATGTAGGCTCTGGTGTCTGACCACTCTGTGTCCAAAGGCTGCCTCTATCTATCATTATTTAAAGGTGTGAATTGGTAAGTTATTTAACATTTCTGTGCCCCAGTTTCTTTTTTCTGAAGATCGTGGATAATAATAAAACCTCCTTTGCAGAATTGTTAAGAGGATTGGTAAGTAAGTTGATACATATGAAGAGCTTAGCACCCGTGCTTGGCCAGAAGGTAAGCACTCAGTAACTGTTAGCTGTTGTTATTTGAGTTGAGTGCAGTACAACACAGTAGTTAAGAGCACGTGCCCTGGAGTCAGGGCCAAAATCCCAGCTCCAGAAAATACTAGTCATGTGGCCTTGAGCAAGTTACTCAATATTCTTCAGTTTTCTCATCTGTAAATTGGGGATAACAATAGTACCTAACTTTCTAGGGTTGCTATGAGAAGACAAAATGAGATATTGTTTGTAAGACACCTGGCATAGAGTAAACACTCAATAATTATTACCTATTATTGCTAATCAAGATGAGATTAGCACACAGGACACTGGTGAGGCAGAGCAAATAGAGAATCAAGTTGGGTGGTGTGTAGACTAAACAGATGGTGGAGCATGAGATGGTAAGAAAGTGTTAAAGAATTTTTGAAGACCAAAACAAACATTAGAGATTAGCTTCAGAGGCTGACTCTGTGGAGGCTAAGAGCCAGAGGAACTTACCCACTTCATCTGCACTTGCCCCAGCATTTTGGAAATGAACTCCCTAAGCCCAAATCCCTCGCAGGGCTACCTACCATCTTTGCAACCCATCAATATGACCAACATGATACAGTAATTGTGTCCTTAGACATCCCAGATAATTAAAGTACGAAAAATAATGGCTCCATAGATATGAATGTTCCAGAAATTGACAGATATGACAAGTAATGGAAGCAGAAATAACAAGAGCGGAGGAGCACACTGCTGTTCAACCTCTCTTTGCCTGGCCTCTGACAGGGTAATCAAAACACATACAGAAGAGTTGCATTTTCATTGGGGTGGTGACATTCATGCATTAATGGAAATCAAACTTTAATGACTGTAAGATTTAGACATAAGAGAAAAGCAGGAATCAGTCTCCTGCTTCCACAAAACTGGACTACTTGAAATTCTGCCCAGGAATCACTGATAAGTAGTGAGAGGGTTGGTCCATAATTCACCATGGAAACCTGGGAAACAGTGTGATTGTAAGGAACCCAAGTCACGTAGAATATGTCTTCATTATCAATACGCTCTCAGCTCATGAGACTGTTGCACATCATCTCATGGATTATCTAAAGAAAATTTTTAGTCTCGGGGAGCCTTTCCCCAAAACCTCTGCCCATGCCTCTGAGCTTCCTATGCCCACAGATGTGTGCTCATAGAATAAAAACTCATTTTAACATTAGTCTAGGAAAACACAATAAGAAAAAGCCTACGAAACAAAAACTAATACGGTTACTAAAACCATGTATAGTTCTAAATTTAAAAATCTACCAGTTTGGGGGCTGGCCGAGTGGCACGGTGGTTATGCACTGGCTTGGGAAGCCAGCGGCCCTGGTTTGGTCCCACATATGAGGGCCAGTGACACTGCCCTAAAAAAAAAATCTACCAGTTTTGTTGATATTTTCCATAGTAGTGGTCCATGCATTGTATTACTTGATTTGCGTATGCTGTGGAAATTAGCCACAACAAAAATTTAATTCAAGGCAATTCTGACCTTGTTTCAGAATGCCTCACCATCTCTTCCCTAATACTCAGCTGACACCCAACTCAGCAAGGAGAATTTTTTTTTTGAGGGCATTGTCACTGGCCCTCACATGTGGGACCGAACCGGGGCCGCTGGCTTCCCAAGCCAGCGCTTAACCATCGCGCCACTCGACCAGCCCAGCAAGGAGAATTTTAACATTGAAAGAAGTAAACCAGAACTTGGAAAGTAGATCTGCCAAAAATATCAAATGATTCATTCAGAGGTCAAGTGCTAATGATCTGTGGATTAACATGACTAATGGAAAACTGGCTGTAACTCACATTTTTAAGTGCTGCCCCATCCAGGAAAGGGCAACAGTAGAAATCAGGTAGAAAGATCAATGTTGAGATAGCAATGCATGGTATTCAGGAGTAAAAATGGATAACTGTTAGCATCTGCTTTCCACTGCCTAGTGCCCAGAAAAGAGAAGCCAGCACTGGGTTTCTAAATTGGCACTTCTCAAACTTTAATGTGCATCACCTGGGGATCTTATTAAAATTCTGATTCCTATTCAGTCAGTCTATGGTGAGGCCTGAAGTTCTGCATTTCTAACAAATTTGCAAATGATGCTAACACTGCTGGTCCATGCACCCACACCTTGAGTAGCAAAAGTCTAAAACAGAGAGCAGCATCCTATAGCCCACAGGCCAAATCTGGGCCACTACCTGTGTTTGTACAGCCTGTGAGCTAAGAATGGTTTTTTTCGTGTGTTTTTTTTAATAATTAGGGAAAAACTAAAAAGAAGACTAATATTTTGTTACATGTGAAAATTATGTTAAATTCAAATTTCAGTGTCCATAAGTGAAGTTTTATTTGGGCACAGCATGTCCATTCTTTTATATATTGTGTATGGCTGCTTTCTAGCTCAGGTGAGTATTGCAAAAAAGATAACCCACAAACCTAAAATATCTGGACCTTTGCAGAAAATGGTCCCCGACCCCTGGTCTAAAGGATTAATAAAGATGACTATGCTGTATCAGTCCATGGAGAGAAGGGCTTTGAGCTGGGAAGAGGGAAGTCACGGAACCTGAGACAGAGATTATACTCCCTCCCACTGAGACTGGGAAAGGTCAGAGAACTGAATGACAAAGTCAGTACACCGTGTGCAGGCACAGTGCCACAGACAGGTCAGCAGCCAAAAGAGAAGAACTCAATGAGCAGTAGTATCTTTGGGCCCACTGGGAGCAGCAGTGCCCAAAGACAGGTGCTTGTCAGTGGCAGCCTCTGGGAGTCCAAGCAGCAACAGTAAAGCTGAAACCACTGAAAACTAAGGACCCAGCCCTCACCTGATTTTCTGGCATAAGAAAAGCCCAAGACTCTTCAGTGATCTCATGCAGGAATGTAAGAAACCCCCCAAATAATGGAGATTTAATTTCCTGCCCATACAACATGTTGGGGCTCTGAAAAGATTACATTTCATTTATAGAAATAAAGGAATGGGACATAACTTACTAGGCTTGCTGTAATAAAATACCACAGACTGAGTGCTTAAACAACAGAAATTTATTTCTCATAATTCTGGTGGCTGAGAAGTCCAAAATCAAGGTGCCAGAAAGGTAGGTTTCATACTGAGACCTCTCTTCTTGGCTTGTAGATGGACCTCCATTTCACTGTGCACTCATATGACCTTTTCTTTGTGCATGTTTGTGGAAAGAAGGAAAGGGGGGGAGGGGGAGGGAGGGGAAGGGGAGAGGGAAAAAGAGGGAGAGGGAGGGGGAGAAAGATCTGGAGAGCACATGGGAGGGAGTACATGAGTGCAACCACACCCTCTTGTGTCACTTCTTATAAGGACACTAATCCTAGCTAATCAGGGTCTCACCCTTCTGACCTCATTTAATCTTTTTTTTTTTTTTTTAGGGCAGTGTCACTGACCCTCATATGTGGGACCCGAACCGGGCCGCTGGCTTCCCAAGCAAGCGCTTAACCACCGCGCCACTCGGCCGGCCCTGACCTGATTTAATCTTAATTACTTCCTTATAGTCTTCATCTCCAAATACTGAGACATTGGGAATTAGGACTTCAACATACGAATGGGGGCAAGGCACAGTGCAGATCATAACACTGCCCTTAGTGATATGGACTAAAACTCATATATGCTATACCCATTTATATCCCTGATATTAGGAGTCAACAGAGATGACTAACTTCTGGTCTGGTTTGATGTGACCATGCAAGGAGGTACCCTATTCTCAAACTATCTCCTCCACTGACCTGCGACTCACTCCCATACCCAATATCAGATTAACTCCTTTAAGTAAAGGTTATCTAAAAGGTCCAGGTAAAACTATAAACCCACTAAATTTTGGGTTGTTGGAAAAGTCATGACATATTTTTTCTATGCTTTTAGTTGTAAAAATGCATCATCATGACTTATCTGACAACCCAATAGAAGAGTTGTACTTTACCCCAATGGCAGAGAAAACTCCCTAGGTCTGGAGAGCACAGCCCAATGTGTCCTCGATAACAGTATTGTAACTGAGCATCAACTGTCAGCCAGACTGCCATTTAACCAGTTCTTTGACATTGAACAAGTCATTAACGTCTCCATGCCTCAGCTTCCTGTTCATAAAATTGGGTTAAACATAGTAACCTACCTCTTAGGGGTGCTGTGAAGACTAAATTAATATGTGCCAAGTGCTTAGAACAGAGCCTGGTACACAATAAGCACTTGATGGGCATTAGTTATTATTTACCTTAAAGATTTGAGGAAATTCTGCCTTTTACTCCAGAACGTAACTCAAATTAGTTGCCACCATGAAAAAGTGACAGTCTAGGAGGAGGCTATACATGCCTCCTGCCACACTGCCATATACCTCCAGGATTTGCACAGTCTGATTTTAAAAACGTAAAGCCAAGGGCAACCTTGGGAAACAGAGGGAGAGATACTGAGGAACAGAAACTCAGGTAAAGAAAAGAGATCTGAAAAAAATACGGGTGTTGGAATGTTGTCCAGAAAGGCCCAGTCTAGATAAAAAGTAGGACAGGGTGGGGACAGTGTAAGGCACTGTGTGCCTGCGAGGGGGGGAGTGATTAGAGGTCCTAATCTTTGAGTCCCACTGTCTGAGTTTCTCTGGGGCAGAAAGATCTTTCAGCAATCCCAACCCAGACCTGCTCCACCCCAAACAGCTCTGTCTAAAACACCCAGAATACTGGAGAGTTTGCCACAAAAAGGACATTTTCTCCTTTGGAACAAAGCAATGTGATTCAACAATAGTAACCGAGGCACTCTCGTTCTTCATTCAGAAACAACAAAGAAAATTATCCTTAGGAGACACAAGCCCATGTACAATAGACTAATGGTCAAAATATTTGCCAGGCTGTAGGCCCTTTATTCAGTATGCAAATGAGTTGACTCGAAAGGAAGATTTCTTTCTCCCTGTGTTGAACAGGAAGAAGCGATATTTCAAGTGGTTAAAAAAAATACATGACTCTATAGCTATATTGCTCCTGCTACAAAGGCAGCCTCCACACTTAGGTATTTTATTGTTCCATCATCCTGAATACATGTAATTATTCTAAGTCTGATATTATCTGTTCCACACAAACAGCAGAGTATCTTTCTGAACTTCTGTCCTGTACCACAAGGACCTACCAAAAATAAAATCCACAGAATAACACAGTGAAAGGATGCTTCCACGTGTGGTGCAAAATTTTCAGGAGGAAGGCCATGTCCCCAACCTCTCTGCCCCAATGATGCACATGGGCACATGTACGTGCGTGCACATACTCACTAACACACACATAGTCCTTCCTCAAGAGCCATGTACTTCCCTCAGGACTTGAGAAAGGAACATAATTACAGATCCTCAAACTCCTTTCATTGCATTATGCTTGGACTGTACTGTAGGGATGTAGCCACCACCCACCCACAGCCTGGAAAGCAACCGGCTTGCCTTAGAACTGCTTCAAGAGCCATATGTACATTGGTTGCAAAGCCAACTGTGATTTCCTCCTGTGCACATGGTTCAATATATGTTTTTGCACAGGCAGGCATGGACGTGAAAGTCATTTTTCAAGAACTCAGATCCTCACTTATACATATGTATACACATAGCAGTGCTACAGAACTTTCTATTGAGAGGGAGACATCTTGTGGATTATCTCAGAACTGAGAATTTCTGGAAGCCACGCCTGTAATAGGACCAGCACCACTGATGATAAGAGCAGCCACCTTTTTCTAAGCACTTCAGTCCTATGTGCCAGGCACAGTTCTAGGAACTTCACCTTGATTATCTCACTTAGTCCTCAGAGTAAACCTAGGAAGTAGGGATTCTTTTTTCTAATTATGCAGACAGGGAAACTGAGGCTCAGGGAGATTAAATAACTTACCTAAAGCCTCACATCTGGTAAGTGGAAGAGTCAGGAGTCAAATTCAGGCTTTACTGGTTCGAAAGTTGACTTGCTTTCCTTATATTATAAAACCACCATTATATGTAGCAGAAGAATGAAAATTGACACTGCATAGTTCATTGGTTAAGAGTGTGGGCTCTGGTGCCACACTGCTTGAGTTTGATTGCAGCTCCAATTTGAGTACTGTCTTGTACTCTTTTGTTGTTTCATGCTGCTAGTCTCATCCTTCCAGCCAGGGTATAGGTTCCTCATGGATAGGGAACATTTCTACTTCAGTATCTGTATTTCCATAGGCCCTAGCACTAAGCTAAGAGTCTCTTGGTATATGTTAATTGTTATTTTTACTGGTTTGTATATACATTTTATGGAAACAAAGTACACCTGGGTCACGTTAAACAGAAAGCTGGACGTACACAATGCCAAAAAAACATATGTGAGTCAATCAGGTGCTCACTAAGGATGGTCCTTAGATACTAGGGCTGGGATTTAGGCCACATTTATGCAAGTGTCCCCCACTCACATGACACTCCCTTTTTCTATCAACTCTGTATATACAATGCTTTTCAACAGTTTCAAAATAAAGTGTGTAGGGCCGGCCGAGGGGCGCATTGGTTAAGAGCTGGCTTGGGATGCCAGCGGCCCAGGTACGGATCCCACATATGAGGGCCAGTGACACTGCCCCGTACAGCTAACAATAGCTCCACCTGGAGCTGGGCTGCCCAAGTCCCGGCGATGGTGTAGGCTGCAGCCCCTGCTGCAGTGGGCTGCCATAGGCTACAGTGAGTGGCCGGCAGCCAGCATGAGCTGCCAAGAGCCACGGTGAGCAACCATCCAGAGGCCGGCGACCGATCTGCCTCATCCAGGAAGAGCGCAATGACGATACCAACATGGGCCAGTGAAGCAACGTCCTCCGTAACTAGACTGCAGAACAAAAGGACAGCAACTTGTCTGTTCCCCTCCCCCAATTCCCCAATAAAAAGTTTTTAGAAAAATGTGTAGGGATGTGTTCCAAACACTTTACATATTAATTAATTTAATCCCTACACTAAGGTACTACTATTATCCCCATTTTACAAATGGGAAAACTGAGGCTCAGTGTGGTAAATAACTTGTACAGGATCATACAGCTAATAAGTGACAGAGTCAGGATTCAAATCCAAGCTATGTGGTTCTAGAGCCCACAATTTTACCCACTCTGCTATAGGGCCTCGACTTTCACACTGATCCTCAGTGGGGTGGGTGTCATCTGTCTTCTCCAAACGGGAAGACAATACATTTTCAGTGGTAAAACAAAAGAGAAAAACTAACTCTCCAAAGTTACAATATGAATACACGATGCCATGACAACTGGAAAGGGGAAAAAAGCCATTTAATAATGAGAGTACAGCCATTATCAAGCCCTTGCTAAATGCCAGCTCCTGAGCACTTTACATACATTATCTCTTTTAGTCCTTACAACAACCCTGTGAGTTTATTTTATTATCTCCATTTTTAGATGAATAGAGGTTTACAGAGTCCAAGACAGAGATAGTTAAAATGTAGAGATTAAATATTAATCCAGATATGCCTACCCCCAAACTAGGGCTCTTAAGCACTATGCTATACTTGTCATTTGGAAATACTCATGTTTGCACACTAAACTCATTGTACTAGCATCAGACAAGATATTTTGAGTATTATTTGCCACTCTGGACAGCCACAGAATTGGGGTCACTAGACACGGGACAAGAAAAGACAAGAGCTATGTAGTCACTAAAAAATCAGAGCTTGAAGCACACAAGGATTCTGGGACAGATGAACTGATGATAGTGTGAAGGTATGGACTGGCCCAGCAATGCACCAGGGAGCAGTGGTTGTCACACTTGAGTGGGCCTCAGAATCCCCTGAAAGGTGTGTCACAGCACAGGTTTCTGGGTGATTACCCCAGATTTTCTGATTCACTAGGCCTTGGGTGCCGCCTGAAAATTTCCTTTCATAGCCAGTTCCCACATGATGCTGATGCCTGAGGTCATGGAACCACATTTTGAGAACCACTGCCATTGGGGATTCCTGATGGGAGGCAAAGCTCTGGCCTATCCATGAGGATGTGAGATAACTTACAACTTTCAGTCACAAGAGATGGAGACGGTAAGAAGGCACCAGCTAAAAGTTTGTCCTGACATCATGTATTGGGCCCTACCTGCTTCATGGCCTCTCTACTTTGTACTGGCAGACTCAGTCCTACTCCTATTTAAAGGACAATTCCTAACTATGAGCAAGATGGATTTAATCAAAGGGTTTCCCTCATCAATATTCTGGTCATTAGCACAAGTTACTCTGAGAAATCAGTTTCTGTCTTAGTCTCAATTCCTGTTCCTTGGAATCTAATATCCCAATAAAGGAAGTCCTGCTTGTCTGATGTCAGACCCAGCCAAGGACTAGGACTTCTGCCTCCGATTCACAGCTCAGTAACAGAGGTGTTGCTACCTGCTGTTTGGCATGTCCAGTGCTGACTGTGGGTTAAACACTTTACTTCTAGGGGTACTCAAGGCTACTTTTCCCCACCACCACCAAGGAGAAGAACCTCTCTTATGGATCAAGGTATTGTCAGCACCACAAAAATCTACTGTAGCAGGATTCCCAAATGCAAAGTTCTCAGGTGAGAAAAGTGAAGGGGATAAGTATTCACCTTTTCTTTTTTTTTTAATTGGGGAATTAAGGGAGGGGAACAATGTTGGGGTATTGGGAAAGGGGAACAGACTAGTTGCTGTCCTCTTTGTTCTTCAGTCTAGTTGTGAAGGACGTCACTTCACTGGCCCATGTTGGTATTGTGATCATTGTGCTCTTCCTGACTGAGGCAGTCGGTTGCCCATCATTGGACGGCCACTCAGGGTGGTTCACGGCAG
Source organism: Aselliscus stoliczkanus (assembly GCA_033961575.1). Lineage (NCBI taxonomy): Eukaryota > Metazoa > Chordata > Mammalia > Chiroptera > Hipposideridae > Aselliscus > Aselliscus stoliczkanus. The sequence continues at coordinate 56,297,779 of CM066737.1, forward strand.
CTCATACTGGCTGCCGGCTACTCAGATTGGCTGCCAGCCACTCATGGTAGCTCATGGCAGCCCACTGCAGCAGGGGCTGCAGCCTACACCATCGTTGGCGACTCATAGGAGTCCAGCTCCAGGTTGAGCTGTTGTTCACCATCTTAGCTGTAGAGGGCAGTGTCACTGGCCCGCATGTGGGATCCAAACCAGGGCCCTGATGCTCAGAGCTGGTGTCCCAAACCAACTCCTAACCAACGTGCCACTCGACCAGCCCTCATGTTTTCTTTTAAGTCTCATATGGTTGGTACAGAAAGACTGTGCCTAGACAGCCCAAGAGAGAGGAAAAAAGGCATGAGCAGCTTATATTTGCTCTGCTCTTAATCTTCAGGAGGTTGTCTCTCTCATTCCCATTTTTCCTTTCCCTCATTTTGGAAAGGTATGAAATAGGTTAAATGAATGGGACCAGGAGGACACTGGTGGGGAAAAGAGGCCTAGAGTACCCTGTGTCCAGGGCAGGCAGGCTTCATCTTAAAGCAACAGAAGAGTTCTCAAGGCTTAAGAATGGTTCAAGCCGGCTCACCCAGAGTAGTTGAGTACAGGATTTAAGGACCAAAACCCCACCAATTAATGAAGAGCATGCATTTGCCTATGGTGTCCTCTCTGTGCTTTACATCACTTAGAGCCCTAGCAGAACAAAAGCAGTAGGTGACCGGAAGTGACTTAAAAAACAAATGGATTCAAGTTATGTTGAAGTCAAAGTAGTATTGACTATCCAAGCAACATCCTGAAGCTTCAGTTTCCTCAGTTCTAAAATAAATATAATAATATTCCCTACCTCACAGAGTTGTTGACAGGATTAAATACAAGACCAGTACTCTAACCCCTGAGCTATGGAGCCTACCGTGACAGGATTAAATAATATACTACATAAAACTACTTAGCTGAGCACAGTGTCTAGGGCATAATAAGGGCTTTAGAAGGGGTATCTGTTACTACTATTATTATTTATTATTATTATATTATTTCTCAGAGCTTTTGGACTGAGATGGGCCCCTGACTTGCAACGTGACATCCATCTTACTACTCTGGGTTTCAGTTGCTATATCCATATCTCGGATAAATTCTTCTCTACCCACCACCTCAATATGTAGCAAGGAGAAAACTAACTGTGCATATGCTTAGAAAAACATAGAAGAGCCCAATCTGAATGTCAGGTAGTAAGGAGTATCGTTACTTGACTTCTAATAATCATTATTGTCATGAAAAATAATTTAATAAAACAGTCAACCCAGCATCGGTGTCATCCTCCTTTTATTTCCATTAATCATCTTAAGATGACAGGTTTCTGTGTTGACTTGCAAGTTATGTTGCATTTTGTACACTTCTTAATTAAAAACCTAATTAAGCTAGTGCTCCAATCTTATTTACTGAAAGCTGGGCAGTAAACTTTGTTCCACCTCTGAATGGGAGAAAAAGTGCTATGAGACATGGCTAAAGATACAGGCAGGGGCCAGAGCAGACTGTTCAGGCCCTTGTGAACCATAGGAACAATTGCCTTTATCCTAAGGGCAATAGAAGCTAGTGCAGGGTCTTAATCTGAAGGGGAGAAGGGGATGGTGAAGACATAGTTTTATTTACTCTGGCTGCTATAAGGAAAATGGATTGAAGAGAGCCAAGAGTAGAGGCCGAGGGACAGGTTTTTAGGCTGCTGCAGTTGTCCAGGTGACAGATGTTGGTGTTTAGGTCTAGAGTGAGATCAGTGAGGATGCAAAGATTTGAGAGATCATCTAGAAGTTAAAATTGACAGGACTTGGTGAGAGGTTTCATATAGGTGGGAGAGGAGGGGGACCAAGAATGACCCTACTAGCACCCCAGGTTTCTGGTTGGAGCAACTGGATATATTATTAATATGAGATCTTCACTGATATAGAGGAAGGTAAATAGGCTGGGGCAGATGTATATCACAATTACAATTTGGACTATGTTGAGTTTGAAGGCACTGTGGAACTCCAAGTATATAGGTGTATATACAGGAATGGAACTCAGAAAAGGCAGGTCTGAACTGAAGGTATATGTTTGGGATACATTCACTCCTGCCCCCAACTGTTTGCCTGGATCATAAACTGGGTCTGCTGACTACACTTGCTTCACACTCTCAACTATACTGGTCCAGTCGTGCTTATCCCAGCCAGTGATTAGATCTAATCCTAAGAGTTTGCCTTTGCCATGCTGGTACCGCTGCAAAAGCTAAATGAGCCACATCCAATTCTGTCCTGCGTTGTAATACTGTGCCCATTAGGTGTGTCCAGATCATGAATGTCTACAGGACAGAGCAAGATGGGTTAGGGTAGTAGATTCTGATGGCTAATGTTCTCTACAGGAAAGAGATCCCAAACAAAAGTCAACTGGCAGCTTAGGGTGTGAGGTGTATGTCTATACACTTTAAATTCTGAGGGTAAAACTGATATTCAGAAAGCCAAAGTCAGAAGGAAGGCACAAGCAGAATCTGAATGAGCATATACATTGCTGGTGGCATTTGGGCTTCAACAAGGACATGGAGGGAATGGGGTGAGAGAAGAGACTATTTAGGTAATAATGTCTCAGGCATCAGTGTATGCTAGTCTTTTTTTTTTTTTTAGCTGAGCCATCCTGCCACCTGTTGTTGGCAGCTCAGTGGCAGCTCAGCTTGGGCTGGGCATCAAACTGCTGTTCCTCAGAGCTTAGCTCGCACTCTTGAGCGAGCTCTTAACCAACTGAGCCACTCTGCCGGCCATACTGTATGCTAGTCTTAAACACCTTTTGCTAGTAATTCATTTTAGCTATTGAGATGTCTTCATATGGAATTATCATGCATATATTTTTAAACTAAATGTATTGGGGTGATACTGATTAATAAATTTATATAGGTTTCAAGTGTACAATTCTATAATACATCATCAATATATTGCATTGTGTGTTCACCACCCAAAGTCAAACCTCCTTCTATAGCCACATATTTGACCTCCTTCACCTCCCCCCTACCGCTTTACTCTCTGGTAAACACTAAACTTGTGTGTGCCTATGAGTTTTTGCTTGTTTGTTGGTCTCACTCATTTGTTGCTTTCACTTTTAAAAACAAAAAAAATTTATTAGGGAATTCAGGGAGGGGAACAGTGTTGGGGAACTGTGAAAGGAAAACAGACAAGTTGCTGTGCTTTTGTTCTTCAGTCTAGTTGTGGAGGACATTGCTTCACTGGCCCATGTTGATTTCAACATTGCACTCTTCCCGGATGAGCAGATCGGTCGCCGGCCTCTGGATGGTCACTCACTGCGGCTATTGGCAGCTCACACCGGCTGCCAGCCGTTCACTGTAGCCTATGGCAGCCCACTGCAGCAGGGGCTGCAGCGATGCTGTCCCGGGGACTCACACATCCCAGCTCTAGGCCAAGCAGTGTCACTGGCCCTCATATGTGGGATCTGAACTGGGGCCACTGGGATCCCAAGCCAGCTCTTAAACAATGCGCCACTTGGCTGGCCCCTGTTGCTTTCACTTTTATATCCCACATATGAGTGAAATCATATGATTCTTGACATCTTCTGTCTGACTTATTTTGTTTATCATGATAATTTCAAGATCCATCCATGCTGTCCCAAATGGCAGTATTTCATCTTTTCTTATGGCAGAGTAATATTCCATCGTGTATATACACCACATCTTCTTCATCCAATCATCTGTCGAAAGGCACTTTGATTGTTTCCATCCCTTGGCCACCATGAATAATACTGCAATGAACATAGGGGTACATGTATGTTTATGGATAAATGTTTTCAGGTTTTCTAGGTAGATACCAAGAAGAGGGATTGTTGGGTCATATGGTAATTCTATTTTTAATTTTTTGAGGAACCACCATACTGTTTTCCACAATGGCTGTACAAACTTACATTCCCACCAGCAGTGTATGAGGGTTCCTTTTTCTACACAGCATCTCCAATACTTATTACTTGTCTTCTTGATGATAGCCATTCAAACAGGGTTGTGGTGGTAACTCACTGTGGTTTTGATTTGCATTTCCCTAATAGCTAGTGAAGCTGAGCATCTTTGCATATATCTGTTGGCCATTTGTCTGTCTTCTGGAGGGAAGTGTCTGTTCAGGTCCTCTGCACATTTATAATTGGATTGTTTGTTGTTTTGTTGTTGATTTGTGTGACTTCTTCATATAGCTTGGATATTAGCCCCTTATCAGAGGTATAGTCTGCAATTATCTTCTCCCATTTGGTTGTTTGCTTTTTGTTTTGTTGGTGGTTCCTTTTGCTGTGCAGGAGATTTTTAGTTTGATAGGGTTCCATTCATTTATTTTTGCTTTCACTTCCCTTGACTTTGAGGTCAAATTCATAAAATCCTCTCTAAGACCAAGGTCTATAAGTTTAGTACCTATGCTTTTTTCTATGCAATTTATTGTTTCAGGTCTTAAGTTTAGGTCTTTGATCCATTTTGAGTTAAGTTTGGTACACGGTGACAGATAGCTGTCTAGTTTCATTCTTTTGCACGTGGCTTTCCAATTTTCCCAGCACCATTTATTGAAGAGGCTTTCTTTTCTCCATCATATGTTTTTGACTCTTTTGTCAAAAATTATTTGCCCATACATATGTGGGTTTATTTCTGGGTTCTCAATTCTGTTCCATTGATCTGTGTGTTTGTTTTTCAGCCAGTATCATGCTGTTGTTTTTTTTTTTTGAGGGTAGTGTCACCGGCCCTCATGTGTGGGATCCGAACCAGGGCCGCTAGGGTCCCAAGCGAGCTCCCAACCAACGCACCACTTGGCCGGCCCAGTATCATGCTGTTTTGATTATTGTTGCTTTGTAGTATAAATTGAAGTCAGGGAGTGTGATACCTTCAGCCTTGTCCTTTTTCTCAGGATTGCTTTGGGTATTCAGGGTCTTTTGTGATTCCATACAAATCTGATGATTTTTTGGTTCTATTTCTTTAAAAAATGCCATTGGGATTTTGATGGGGGCTGCATTTAAATCTGTATATTGCTTTGGGTAATGTGCCCATTTTAGCTATATTCATTCTTCCAAGCCCTGAACACAAAATATCTCTCCGTATCTTTTTCAATTTCTTTTAATAATGTCTTACAGTTTTCAGTGTATAGGTCCTTTGCATCCTTTGTTAAGTTTCTTCCTAGGTATTTTATTCTTTTTGCTGCAATTGCAAAAGGAATTATTTTTTTTAGCAGACACTTGAATGCATATATTAGCACCAGCTACTGGGTCCTCTAGAGATACTCAACATATCCAGATGCAAGCTACTCAGGAAGGACCATCAGAGCTTCAGCAGCAGCCAGAGCCAATAATATAGCAGGAAATTATGTAACTAATGGAGACCTTATTATAGATCCTCATTTCTCCTATGTTCAGTGAATGAACAATATTTGAAAAGGAAGGAAGAAATAGAAATAGGTTCAAATATCTAATTTTCTATTTATAGGCTGTGTGCCCTTGAGCATATTTCTTCACCTCTCTGAGCCTCAGTTTTGTCATCTATAGGTAAGAGGTAACAAGATTTTTGTGAAAGTTAAATAACACATATACACAGTCCATTATATAGTACCTAGCATATAATAAGAGTTCAAGAAAAGTTTGTTCCCTTCCCCCTGGGTTTAATAGTGTCGTTTTACCTAAATTATTAATTACAACTCAAAGCTGACCTGAAACAGAAAGCATCCCAAACTCTAACTGGGTGCTTTCAAGCTGACAGCCCGATGCTTAAAGTACTGGATAGAGCACATTGAAATCTGCCCAGATAATTATGTTCAAACTTCGATATTATAAGTCTGAAATGATTTTAGCTGAAAGTAAGGCCAGACAGAGTAAAATTTCAAATTTGAACTTAGCTCTGGACAGGAAATCACTGAATTGTCCTTCGCTTTGGAGATTTCTCTATTAGTTTTCATCAAGCCTTTCCATAGCTCTGTGAGCTCACGGACACTCATGAGATAGTAGCTATTTGTTTCTCAGGAAATTTTTCAGACAGACGGCAGAAAAGTATCAAGAACTAAAAGGATAAAATCCCAACCACTTTTGCAAGTCCCTTTGTAGCATTATTTGGAACCTTGATTTTCTTATGAAACAAGTCAGAATGATAGCTTACATGTGTGGAATGCTTTGACATACACCATCTCTCCCTGACTCCATCTCCCTTGCAAGGGTCCAGGGAAACCTTTGCTGGAAGACCCTGTCACCCAAAACATCAGGAGATGCCACACTCCAAGGGGCAAGCAGAGCTGAGAATTGGGTGGGGGAACTGTGCTTTGTAAACCAAAAGAATCCAGGAAAGAATACTAAAATCCATGAAGCTGAATTTCATTTTTTTTTAAGAGGGCAATGTCACTGGCCCTCATATGTGAGATCCGAACCCGGGCTGCTGGCATCCCAAGACAGCTCTTAACCACTGTGCCACTAGGGTGGCCCTCATATTTTTTTTTTTAAAGAGAGCAATGCCAAGAATTGTAGAGCCAGTCATCTGCGAGTGGGGTGGTAGGGACAACAATGGGAAGGGGGGACTAGATCTTGACAAATTAATAGAAAAGTGCTCTTTTCATGACTGGGTTTAAACGGCCAGGAATAAGTATTTTGTGTTAAATTCATCCCAAATATTTCTGTTGTATTCAGTATCCCAAAATGCTGTGTATATTGTAGATAGAATAGCATGAGACACTACACTTTGTGACCAGCCTTATGCAGTATCACTTGACTGTGAGCTCCTTGAAAGCAAGGACTACATTTCATTTCACACCTGACCAGATGCCAGGATCAAGATCAATTCTGCTGATCTATCTTTCTAACAATCTCACTCTCTACTCCCATCATATGAGATCTGACAATTAAGTTCGTGAACTTGTTGCAATGCTCATGCTCACCTTTTTTGATATCACAGGGATTATTCATTATGAATTTGTATAAACTGGACAAATAGTTAACCTAGTTTACTATTTGAAAGTGTTGAAATGGCTGCGTGAAAAACTTAGACGACCTCAACTTTTCACCAACAATTCATGGCTCTTGCATGAATGCACCAGCTCACAGGGCACTGTCTGTGAGGGAGTTTTTAGCCAGTAAACAAATATCTGTATTGGAACACCCTCCATACTCGCCTGATCTGGCCCCCAACTTCTTTCTTTACCTGAAGATAAAGGAAATATTGAAAGGAAGACATTTTGACGACATTCAGAACATCAAGGGTAATATGACAACAGCTCTGATGGCCATTCCAGAAAAAGAGTTCCAAAATTGCTTTGAAGGGTGAACTAGGCACTGGCATCAGTTCATAGCTTCTCAAGGGGAGTCCTTTGAAGGTGACTGTAGTGATATTCAGCAATGAGGTATGTAAAACTTTTTCTAGGATGAGTTCGCAAACTTAATTGTCAGACCTCATACATGCTAAATATCCCACATCTCCACCTGGACAGTGCATTGGTTGGGTGATTCAAACTCATTAACTCCAAAGTTGAACTTATATCTCCACCTCAAGAGAAATCTGCTCCTCTTCCTGTGTTGTCTGTCTCAAGCACAAACCATCACCCCAACCCAATTGGTCTTGGGTTCTTGCCAGAAACCTGGGCGTCATCTTTGAATGTTCCATCTATTTTACCCAGCTTTTCCAAGTAGTGATTAAAGTCCTGTCAAGTCTACCTTCTAAAATTATCTCTCTCTCTCTCTCTCACTCTCACTCTCGCTCTCGCTCTCTCAGTTCCCAAAAGTAAAGGTACATACAAATCACTTGGGAAGAGATTGTTATAAAAGGTTGGATTCCATTCAAGTCTTACTGACCCAGAATTTGTATGGACAGAATCTGAAATCCATATTTTTAAAGTCTGATGGTCCAAGGATCAAGCTTTGAGAAGAACTATTCTAATCCATCCCCTCTTCTCCAGCCCCCTTCCATTGCCTTTGTTCAGGAACTCATCATCTCTCCTCTATATACTTTAAGGCTCATGAGAGCAGGGACAGTGTCTGTTTTAATCATTATTGTATCCTCAGTGCCTACCTAGCGTGGTACCAGACACATTGTAAAGTCTCAATACATTTTTGAGGAATTAATGACTTAACTAGGATGAGGAGGTAGCAGTTATAGAGTCAGGATGAAGTTGTACACATGTTATTGTCTGTTAGAAAAGTGAGTTTAGTCAAAGATATAGCTTAATCATAACCCTATTCAGCACATTTTACCCAAGAATCTCAAAAGTATATGCCTGTTGGTTAGGGTAATGCTAGTTATTGTAACAAATAAACCTAGTGGCTTAACACAATAGAAATATACTTCTTGCCCACCTACAGTCCAGTGTGTGTGTCCCTGGTCAGTAGGTGACTTTTCTGATGAAATTATGAGAACCCAGGCTCCTTACATCTTGTGGCTCTTCATCTTCAACACACTTAATTCCAAGTTCACTGTGATTTTCCGCATCAAGAAATGGAGAGAGAGTGTAGAATGAACACCTGCTTCTAAAAGTGGCATGAATCACTTCTCACATTCCATCAGCAAGTATGAGTCACATGGCATCACCTAGGTGCAAAGGGAGCTCAGAAACATAGTCCCAATGGCAACTCCATAGAGATGAGGAACATTAATTTCTTGGTGATTAATTAGTCATCTTTGCCAGGCCATATAAACTGGTCAACTGACTCTGCAAATCCACTTAGCCCATATATTTAATTAAATTTTAACCTTAGAGACAACTTACAAAATAATTTTCATTTCAGATTTTGGCTGCACTGTTCACTTGTACCAAAAGGAATATGGGGTTGTTTTACATCAGAAAACATCCCTGAAGAGTTTAGATAGGAACCGAACCAAGAGCCAGATGATTCAACTAAAACACAAAGTACAGTTATTTTCATATATAGGCTTTTGACCTCAGAGCTCTAAATCCCTCCTGGGGGTGGGCAGATTTAATGCCCAAATGACAACTCAGCTAAGACTAAGACAAAGAGTTTGCATCTGAAAGATACCCCCAGAAAGTTTCAAATGCACAAATTCATCTTCATCAAGATTTTGCTGCCTGAACACAGACGCAAAAAAAAAATGTGTGGGTATATTTGTGCCAGTCTTCTAAACTATCGTAGAAAACCTCTGGGGCACAGACATTTAATCATTCTGGAATGAAATGGCTTTGGGGACAGCATGTCTTTGGGTCTATTTCTATTCAAAGTTTTAAAGTGCCTCAAGGGCCTGACCAGCCTGATGGATTAGGTACTGAGCCCCAAGGTTCTTGAGGTCAATGATTTATGGCAGCTGAAAGTTGTGAAATGTCATTCTGCTGAGAGGACCAGGCAGCATTCATTCAATAAAATTAGCAGACACTTGAACACATATTTTAGCACCAGCTGCTAGGTCCTCTAGAGATACTCAACATATCCAGATGCAAGCTTCTCAGAAAGGACCCACCATCAAGGCATCAACAACAGCCAGAGCCAAGGCTAACTTAGCTGCATGTGACATATTTCTGATGGTGCAGGAAATGATGTAACCAATAGAGATCTTATTATAGATCCTTATTCTTTCTATGCCCAGTGAATGAACAATATTTGAAGAGGAAGGAAGAAACAGAAACGGGTTGTTAACCCAGACTTAACCATTCCCCACTTTTTTCAAGTCATTGAGAGAAGAGCCAAGTCCTACTACTCAACCTGTCTCGGCCCAAGTGGGTCTACCTCATAAGCTTGAGTCAGAAATGTAAGAGGCTTGGTCCTGGTGAGAGCCACTGTGTGTGCTATCAGCCCCCAAATCTGTGGAAGGAATCCAGGCCAATCCACCCCACCTTTTACTGGGCTACCCTGTCCCTCACACTAGCGTTCCTGGTCTTTTAGCTCAGCTTTGCATCCAGATTCTACTTTCTTAGGCTCCCTCATTTACAATATGTTGTGGAATTGCCTTTTTGGCTCAATGGCATTCTCCCTCTGTTCTCTCCAGCCCTAACCACAGTTCTTCATTTGGCTCTAAGCATCATGCACCACACTTTGAAGTTATTGGCCCTGGTACAGTGGGAACAGTCAGCTGAGATGTTTCCTGCACCATTTCCCATACAGAGAAGGGAAATAGACATCTCTCATCAGTATGCATAGAACAATATTTCATTGAGCACTTACCACCCAGGATTGTCAGTGGCTGCCACATCTCAGCCCCATCCCAGATGTTTGGAATAAGCATTCAACTACCTGTAAACTGTTCCATCCCATCTTGGCTGTTCCCCAGCACTAGGCCAAGGTGTCAGATAGTTTCACAATATAATCAGACACTAGGCCACCACTGTATTAATAATTATATACTGCTGCATAACAAATGATTCAAACTCTTCACAGCTTAAACAACAAGCATATCACAGTTTCTGAGGATCAGGAATCCTGGAGCAGCTAAGCTGTATGGTTCTGGCTCAGGGTCTCTCAGTACACAGCAGCTGTACGCCAGCTCTACAGTCAACTGAGGAGCCTGGAGAAACTCGCACTTGTGGTTTCTGGAAGGAGGCTTCAGTTCCTCCCTATAGGGGCCTCTCCATAGGGCTAGTCACATGATATGACAACTGGAATCCCCCACAGCGAGTGGTCTGGGAGAGTCTCCAGAATCAAAGCCATAATCTTTTCATAACTTAAGCCTGGAACTGTTATTTCATCATTTCTGCTCATTAGAAGCAAGTTACTAAGACTAGCCCACAATCAAGTGGAAGGAAATTAGGCTTCACCTTTTGAAAGGAGGAATATCAAAGGACCTTAGCAGAACTGTACACCTGAAGCTGATGTTGTATAATATTGTATGCCAACTGTAATTGAATATATAGATAGTCAAGGGATGTGGAGTATACTGTGGAAGGGAGTCAAAGGAATTGTAATAGATTTGTATGATATGGGAGGGAGGAGTGGGGTGGTGAATTGGGGGAGGGGGTTTGTTACTTTGAAAGGTAAAAAGTATAACTATTGCACTGTGTTGTACACTTGAAATTAATTTTTTTTTGAGGGCAGTGTCACTGGCCCTCATATGTGGGACCCAAACCAGAGCTGCTGGCGTCCCAAGCCAGTGCTTAACCTGAAACTAATTTTTAAAAAAATGTTTATTTCACAATAAAAGAATTTAAAAAAAAAGAATATGAGAAGATATCATTAAAACCAACATAGCTACCAAACACATTTGGAAGAGAAGACAAGACTTTCTCTGGCCCCTTTCTGCCCAATTCTATTGAACACTCAGGGAATCTCCATTCTCCTCAGATATTTGGTGCCCAGCAGTGGGGAAAGTCTTGCTCTGTATTCCAGCCAATTTGTGGGTTCCAGCTACCTGCCTCACTTGCTGTCAGCACTACCTCCCATAGTCCAGACCCTGGTGTACTACTCTCCAGTCTGACAGAGTCCCCTGGATTTACCCTCTGAGGTTTTGCTATATCTGCCCTCCACTTCTGTCATAGGAAGAATATGACACTTCCAGATCATATTCCCCACAGCTGCCAGAACTGAATAGGATTTGCCATGCCTCAGTTTGGACTTCATTTCTAATTGCACAGCTCCCCTCAGAGCCACTTCTGTTACCTTTGCTTTTTTCCCGTCATTCTTGCCAAGCTTCCCACTAACTTGGCCTCTTCATTCCCAACTGATGATGACAAGATGCTGAACTGGGTCCTTTCCAAATGGAAGCCCAATATTCACTTTCTAAACACGGAGAGGAACTATAAACGTTCATGGGAAAATGTCAGAGAACAGATCCCTTTCCAGTCCACCAAGAAATACCCTTAAGACCCCTTCCTAAACCCAAAGTACAACAGTGACTATCAAGGAAGCAACTCCCTTATACCTGAAAAAAATGTGGTTTTTAATTTATTATTTTTTAATTATGATTTTAAATACTCTATTCCAAAGCTCCTAATAACACTTAGTTACAGATATCAATCCAAATTATATTCCCATTAGTGTCATAAGAAGTCATATATTGTCACATATTTATAAGTGTGCACCTATTATTTTTATTTTGCCTTTTTAATTTAATATAACTTTAAATAAATATGTCCATGTATCAATATCGTCCCCGTATTTGTCATCTTTAATGACCACAGGGCATTCCATCTCATTGACATGCAAGGTTTTATTTAGCCACTAATCTCTTGCTATTTAGTTGTTTACAGCTTGTAATGGTTACAATAGAATATTTATACAAATTGTTAACATTCGTACAAATTACTTTCTTTTGTTTTAAGGTTATAAATTAATTTTTGTCTTCAGATTATTTCATTGAAATGCTTTGAGCACATTTCAGACTCTTAACCTAATTTATACCCTGCTTATATCTAAAGAGATTCTAAAAGGTTTACAATAGAAGCACATATACAGGGCCGGCCGAGTGGCGCAGTGGTTAAGCGCTGGCTTGGGAAGCCAGCGGCCCTGGTTCGGGTCCCACATATGAGGGCCAGTGACACTGCCCTCAAACCCCCCGCCAAAAAAACAAAAAAAACAAAAAGTAGAAGCACATACACAATTGTAATAACTATGTATGGTGTCACATGAGTACTGAATTTATCGGGTGATCACTTCATAAGTTATGTAAATGCCTAGTCACTGTGTTGTACACCTGAAACTAATATAATATCATATGTCAACTGTAATTGAAAAATAAAAAATATTTTTAAAAGCACATATACCATACATGGCAATATGTACATGGACACTGATAAGACTATTAGAGATATAACTATAAAGGCTTATATGAGGGCAATAGACTCTAACCTATATGATTCATGATTTGAGATGGAATAATGATGTCTATGAGTTCAGACTTCCGTTTCTTCCTGGGGTGTTATTTGTTTCTGCCCCAATAGGAAATTTTCCATCCTGTAAAATAATCATTCCCTACTCTGTCACCTAAAGCAACAGAAAATGGTGGTGACTTGCTACCTGTGTAAGCTCAAAGAAGTTACTGAACCTCATTGTTCCTCAGTTCTCTCATATGTAAACTGAGGATAATAACTTTGTCTATAATATAGGACTGTTATGAGAAGTAAATGAGTTAACATTTAAGGCACTTAAAACAGTGCCTAATACATAATAAATATAATACATGTGTTTGTGAAATAAATAAAACAGTGAGTCCTCTACATATACAAGATAGAAAATAAAGACAAGCAAGGGAAACACATTTAAAACCATAAATACAGTTCTATTTGGAAATGCATGCATCATATGGACACAAGGTAAAAGAGCAAAGATGACAAAAACACTTTCCACACACACAAATAATTCATTTTAAAGAGCCCTTCTTGATGTGATAATGAGGCTTGAGGCTTTGGGGTAGTAGGTGTTTAGAGGTGGAAGTGGTTTGGAGAAATCAACTTTGGAATGGAGGAGTGATTCTTTTTTAACCATGCATAATAATTCTATCCTAAAATAAGTATGTTTATTTGCTTTGAGGAATCTCTCAAATGCCTGCACCTCATTCAAAAAATATTTTTCTTCCAAATACAACGTCTGGGGTTTCTAATCAAAGAGTTCCCAATTTTTCTAAGAGATATTTCTTCTTCTCCCCTGAAAAGATATTTCCCCTCTTAAAAAAGTCTGTTAAATCTCTGTCTCATGCCACTACCAATATAAATACCAGATGGATTAAAGATTAAGAGATAAAGAAAAACTAGTTTTAAACTAGTAGAAAATATGTGTGTGTTATATATTCTCAGCATGGAGGAAGTCTTTCCAACCTTAATCCCAAGGGCAGAAAAATCCAAAAAAAATTGATATATTAAAAAAATATATATTTATAAATTCTATCCAAAATGCCACAAATAAAATGTAAAGGCAAAAGATAAGCTTGGAAAATAATATTTACAAAGTGGACATCAAATAGTTAATATACTCAATGTATAATGAGCTCATAAAAAATCAATAATAAAAGATAAATATATTTTTAGAAAAATAAGCAAATTATATGAATAAGCATTTCACAAAAGAAGAAATGTATATGGGAAATGTTACTCTCTCCAATAATCACAGAAATGCACATTACAGTAGTGATAAAATAGTCTGTCTTGTGTAAATTCGCAAACACAGTAAATGTCTCATGAGAGTGCCGGAACCACATGATCTCATACCTTGTTGGTGATAGTAATATCACTTCTGGAGGAAAAGGAATACAGGACAAGCAAAAGTCTTTGAAATGTGCATACCCATTGACCTAACAAATCCATTTCTAAGAAACTATCATAAGCAAATTAGCAACAATATGCACAGGATGTTCATTTCTGAGTACATGTAATTTCAACAGACATATGATGGAAGAGTAGACACACCATTAAAGATTATATGACTGAAGAATGAGAAAATACACACAATGAGCTCACAAATTAAAAACAAAAAGATTAATATAAAATAATATTAGGCCGGCCGAGTGGCGCGGTGGTTAAGCGCTGGCTTGGGAAGCCAGCAGCCCCGGTTCGGTCCCACATATGAGGGCCAGTGACACTGCCCTCAAAAAAAAAATTAAAATACTATTAAATGTCAACTATAATTATACACACACACACATAGTCACGGGATGTAAAGTACAGCACAGGGAATATTGTCAATGGTATTGTAATAGCTGTGTATGGTGTCAGGTGGGTAGTAGACTTGGTGGGGTTATCACTTCATGAGGGGTGTAAATGTTTAATCATTATGTTGTTTTGTATACCTGAAACTAATTTTTAGAAAGCAAAAAACAAAAACAAAAAAAAGATTAAAAACCTGTATGTATTAGAATGGCCCTTTTCAAGGCCCTGCTTAAAACTGATTAGTGCTTTTCCATTATTCTTAGAATGAAGTTTAAAACCATTAACCCTGCACAGTCTGTCTGGCCCTTGCCTTAGATTCAGCCTCATCACCCCCACATTCCTCCTTTCCTGTCACCTTCTTTTAAGTCCCAGAATAGGAGTCAGCAAACTTTTTCTGTAAAGGGACAAATCACAAATATTTTAGGCTTTACAAGAGGGCTGTATGGTGTTTGTCTGAACTATTCAATTCTGCAGCTGTAGCAAAAAAGCAACCATAGACAATATGTATATGAATTGGTGTCCTGTCTTCAGATAAAACTTCATTTACAAAAACGCAAAAGCTCCGGCAAGTCTAGTTTGCCCACCTCTGCTCTAGGACATCCATATTCCCTGTAGTCACTGGACTTTTGTTTTTCCCAAATGCTATCACCTCAGCTTGAAATGATCTTCCTATCTCACCTTTCCCTCTCGGCCTCATTATCCCATCTCTCAAACCTTCTTGCCCTAAGTTCTTCCTTATCATCTCTCAGATTTCAACTCAAATGCCACTTCCTTGGGAAAGCCTTCCTTGATGTTTAAAGCAAGATTGGCCCCTTCTCCCATACACTCTCATGGCACATTGTGCCTTTTCTTCATAGCCTGTAACACAATGTGTAATTGCATTATTTAATTTGTAATGGTGGAAAAATCCTCATGAGACTCTGAGCTCCATGGAGACAATGACAATGACCATTTTGTTATTATATCTCCAAAGCTTACGAGAGAGCCAAAAATCCTTGCTCATTAAATCCTTGCTGCATGAATGAATTAGTGAATGAATGATATACACCAAATGATTATCTTCGGGTAATTGGATTGTAGGTGAATTTTGGTTTTCTCCTTTGTGCTAAGTATGTTTTCTGCTTTCCAAATTGCACTCAAATTATTTTTGTAATTAGGAAAAATAAAAATAGAAAATGCAAATTTTTAAAACATTGTAAAAGCAATGTAACAGTACATGTGAAATGATGACATAGGAATAAGAAGACTTTCAGTAAATGCATGATCAGAATGGGTGGAGTTACTCGGGAAGGTTTCCCTGGAAGTAGTTGTCAAGCCAGGTCTTCAAATTGATGGTTGTATGCAAACTGGCAAAGGGGGAAAGGAGGGCAAAGCAGGTTAGGTGACAAGGATGTGCAAAGACATAAGGATGGGACATAACACGTCCTCCTGTACCGTTACATGAAAATGGAAATGGAAAATCACAAAACCAAAAAATTCAGGAGAGAACCAAAACAAACATCCTGGAGAAGAGTTGATGGTTTCCATTTAACTGTTTTCCCCTCTCTTTGTTCTTCTTCATCTTGCTTTTGAAACTGTACAAAATGGCAAAACCCCAAGAGTACCTCTGATGTACTTTCTGAAGAATCCAAGATAGTTCACATTTCTAACTGAACTTGAATGCTCCGGCTTAGCTGAGGCTCCGTGGAGACATGTGGTCCCACTTGGGTTACACATTAAATGAAATCCCTCACTAGAGAGCACCAGTGATAATTCAGCTACTTTTATAAAGTGCACTGGAATCACATTTTCTCAGAGATTGTCTGCAGGTTCCTCTCAGCACCTTGAATTAGTTCTTGCTCCTTATCTATCAAAAAGACTCACTCCCCAGCTAGGAATGCACCAAACATTTTGACCAAGTACTTATCTGCACAACCACAAAACTAATATCATCTATTAGGGGAAAACAATTTCCTCTGGCAAGTAGGGACAGCCTAATTGCTTAATCTGACAGGTTATTAATGGTTCAAGCCAACCGAAAGCATAATGGATATTGATAACCACTGGCAGGTTGGATATTTGACATATACAGTATCGCTGAAAATTACTTACATCAAGGGTTGCAACTGACCGTCAAACTAAATTGTCCAGTCTCTGTGGGTTTCATTAAACAGTTCTATCAACTTGATAAAGTGGCAAGCCAGAAAGTTAGCACATTAAATATAGCTCTGGAGGGGGAAAAAGGCTAAGAGGGTGGAGGATATTTACAGTATTTATGCTCCAAATCAACATGAAAATAAATCTCCTCAGCAGTATTATACTCTGGGTGTTGGGGGCAGTTTTCTCCCCTCTCTATTTGGATGGTTTAGGAAACCAGGCCTAGATTGAGCCACTACCTAGAAATGACTGTAATGTGGAAGGGAGCTGACAGTGGCATTGAGTTTAGTGTTCCAGGATTTCAGGGCCTGATTCATTACTCATTGGGCTCTTCTTGAGAAAAAGCTGAGTTTCAGCCAGAGCAGGCATCATTTCCTCATGCCCCATCTCTCCTTTGCAGAGCAGCAGGGATGGGCTAACATGTGGACAGAAAGTGTCAGTGCTCCAGATCCCACTGGTGGGGTCTGAATGCAGCCCAGAGCCTCGTTGGTTGGAAAGGACTTTGAAGAAGCATGGGGAGCCCAGGAATCACTGCTGAGCTACCACACAGGAAATAATTCACAGCACACTGAGATTTCCAACCTACATTCTTCTGTCTTATATGTTAATAAACCCTTTCCATCTGATCAGTAACAGCAGAAAGCCAAGTTTTAAAGATTAAACTGCATTAGAGGTTTAAAAGAAGAGAAATGACTCTATTAAGTGCAGTAGAATAACAGAGAGACTAAGAATCAAAACAGCAAGAATGGCAACAACAAAAAGAAGCCCTCACAATCTTCCAGGGGAGAGATGATGTAAACCTGAACTAAAACAGTGGCAAAGGCAGTACAGATGGAAAAAAAGGGATCGGTATAAAATATATTTAGGGGTAGAATCCACGGGACTTAGTTACTGATGGAGAATTGGGTACTGAGGGAAGAATCCAGGATTGCGATGCTAACACATAACTTCAAATAGCATTAAATGAGTTAATGTTTATGAAGCAGTTAGAACAGTGCCTGCTACATAATAAGAGCTATATAGGTGCTTGTTGTGATCATTATTATCTTCCCAGACAAACCAGAAGTGTGAAATGCCAGACTAACCAGGATGTGGCAGAAGTTCCACATTCAACAAGATATTCTATACGTTTATGAGGTTAACAGTTTGCACTGTGCCACCCCTTATACCTGCCTTCCCAGACATGCATGTCACCGGCTCAGGATTGTGCTGATGCTGGTATAATACCAATAACCAGGATCCATCTACTACTCTACCTTGAATCAAGTGCTTTTACATGTCATTTCATGTGACTCTCACAAGAATGCCAGAAGGTTGACAGAAGTGAGGTGCTGGCTGTTCACATCACTATGCTTAGCGCTTTCTCCAGCTCCAACTTGGACTCTATGGGGGTAAGACTATGTCTTTTGTGCCCTTATCATTCCCCTCATAGAACCTAGCACTTGGCAGGCAGTTTCAGGTGGTCAGTTCAGTACAAAAGAAGCATTTAAACTACTGTCTCTGTAACCAAACAACCTGGACTTGAAGCCCAACTCCACCAGTGGTCTTGAGAAGTTAGTTCACCTCTATGAGCCTTGGATACCTCATCTGTGAAATGAGAGCAATAACAGTGCATTCCTCAGAAGATTGTTGGTGGATCAAAAGAAATAATATACATGAAGCCCTTAGCACAATGTCTGGCATCCTGCCCAAGAAATGAGAGTTATATTTGGTATGGTTTGAATATATGGGAGCACAATTAATGGAAAGGTGCTTGAAATAGTGAAGGCAAGACTTAAGGTGTAAAATTGTGGGGCTATTTTTCCATCAAACACATAGAACAGTGTGTGCACAGAAAAAGATTTGCACCACCAGAAAAGGAGCTAAGAAGTCAGAGGGTGAAGAGGAAAAGGATGGGAAAAAACAGCCCAAAATAGATTCAAGAGCCGGTTGCTTGGCCTGGAAACCTGAAAACTCCAAAGTGGGCTCCTCTGAATATTATGTCCCAATTCAAAAATGTGAGCTCAGTTTTGTTCAGATCAAAAAACTCTGGCATGCGCTGCAAACAGCTGGGCTCCCACTATAAATTCCCTGCTGTGACAAAAGCATAATGAAGTTAGGGATTTTTCATGTGCATTTTTTTAACCCACAAAAGAAAAATATAGCTCCAGAAAGTAAAGAAATGCAACTGCCCTGTTAGACTCTATTTAAATCTATTCAGATCCAAAAATAGAAGCCCTGGCCAGTCAAAGTTAAATGACTTCTCAAGCATCCCAGTTGAGCCAAAAGGGGCACAGAGGCTTAGAAAACAAGACCAGGGCTGTGAGAAGCCAGAAATGCCCAATTCGCTCCTCCAGGCCCTGGGACCGGGCTGCTTACACCACCTTTCTGCAATGCCCTGCAGAGGCCCTCAAACAGTCCACCGGAGCAGTAGCCAGGCTTGGCAGAAAAGAAAGGCACCAAGGTAAATGCATCTTCCCCCTCGTTCAGTGGCTTCTCTTGGTGACTGCCAAGAGAGAGCTATAAAGGACTTGCTTCCTTTAACCTGGTGTCTTTCTGAATCTCAAAGAACCTATCCAGAAACCATAAAGTGCTGAGGCAGGCCCTGGCCCTGGGAGGAGAGAAGGGTGAGAAGCACAATCCGAAATAGTAGTGACATAGTACTGCTTAGGTATGAGGAAGGGCTTGAGCATATGGGCCATTTAAAACCAACTGCCTGAGGGCTGGCTGAGTGGCTCAGTTGGTTAAGAGCTCGCTCAAGAATGCAAGCTAAGCTCTGAGCAACAGCATTTCGATGCCCAGCCCGAGCTGAGCTACCAACAGGTGGCAGGATGGCTCTAACAATAAATAAATAAATAAATAAATAAATAAATAAATAAATAAATAAATCTGCCTGAAGTGAAGGGCTGCTTTGCCACTTCAAAATATTTCACCCAGGGCCGGCCGAGTGGCGTGGTGGTTGGGCGCTGGCTTGGGAAGCCAGCGGCCCCGGTTTGGGTCCCACATATGAGGGCCAGTGACACTGCCCTCAAAAAAAAAATTAGCAAAATATTTCACCCAACAATATACTGGTCATATTTTTCCTTCATCTCACAGTGATTTCTGAATTGTGGTTGTCTCCCCCAGTTTGTGGTGACAACTAAAACAGTTTTGTCAGCCTCACTGATTAGCTGGACCACATGTAAATGATCCTATACCAGTAGCTATCTTTTCATATAGCATACCTCAGCTCTTTGATTATCCTGTAAGCTCATGGATGTCTGAGGTTGTGTCTTTTACTTTTTATTGACAGAAGTCCCCAAAACCTGAATGGCTGTGATGCATTGGAAACAATCCTTGAGAGAGCTGAGTTCAAATATTGCCTCTGTATATGGTAGGTCTATGACACTGATTCAGTTTCAGAACATCTCGACTCCAGGTGGCTCATCTGTGTAAGAGAGATGCTTTTATGAGGGCAAAAAAGTGCTTCTAGAACTGGAGGAAGTGAACTTGTGATGCAAGAAACCACAAGACCCCCTTGGAGCATTCATTTTACTCAAAGAGAGAGAAGGGAGGGGACAAAATCATTTGTGTATCAAAACAAACCAGAGCTATTATAGAGTAAAATGCAAAATTCTCAAGATTTTCTTAAAGATTAAACATGAAACTTCAAAGTAAATTTGTTCCGAATTAAGGTAACACATTGGGAAAGCACCTGGTTTTTACTAGGTTCAGAATAAATATTAATTAGGGCTGGCCAAGTGGCTCAGTTGGTTAAGAGTTGGCTTACCACATGTGCTCTGAGCAACAGGGCCGACGGTTAGATTCCCACATGGGCCAGAGATGCTGCACCTTAGCTCAGCTGTTGCTGAGCTGCCAACAGGTGGCAGGATGACTCAGTTGGTGTAACAACAAGATTGCCTGTTCAATGGTGGGCTATGCCCATCCGCAACTAAAGATTCAACTCGGCACCTTGAGCTGAGCTGCTGCCCAGATTGCTCAGTGGATTGGGCGTGTGCTCTTAACAACAAGGCTGCTGGTTCGACTCCTGCATGGGATGGTGGCTACGCTCACCCGCAACTAAGATTAAACACAGCACCTTGAGCTTAGAGGCCATGAGCTGCCTACGGGAAGCCAGATGGTGACTGGCGCCCTCCGCAACGAAGATTGAAGAATAACAACTTGGCTGGTCCCCTCCCCCAATTCCCCAATAAAATCTTTAAAAATATATATTAATTAAACTGCACTATTAATTCTTACATATTTAGATTAAATAAAAACATAAAAGAGCACACAATGTGATATATAGATGATGTATTATAGAAATGTACACTTGAAACCTATGTAATTTTACTAATCATTGTCACCCCAATATATCTAATTTAAAAAAAAAAAAACTATTAATCAAGATCAGTCTCAGTCTTAGAATTCAAAATTTCCCAGGGGGATAAATCTCAGATAAAACTTACAGAAGGCAGGTACTATATTGACAAAATAAAGTGGCAACCAACCGAATGGGAGAAGATATTTGAAAACAACGCCTCCAATAAGGGGTTAATATCCAAAATGTATAAGGAGCTCATACAGCTCAACAACAAAAAACAAACAATCCAATTAAAAAATGGGCAGAGGACCTGAATAGCATTTCTTCAAAGAGGACACACAGATGGCCAATAGACATATGAAAAGATGCTCAACATCACTAATCTTCAGAGACCTATACACTTTTGATAAGAAGGGTGAACACATTTTACAAGTGCCTACTTGATCTGGCCCCTGCCTACCTCTCCCGTCTCATTTCTGATACTTCTCATTCTTTAAATTCTAATTTCTAGTAATCACAAACTTTTGCACATCACTTAGCTAGCTGAATTGCCTTACAACTACGGGTATGAAATTCTCTCTTGCTGGCCTCTGTTTTCTATTTGGTTATGAGACAATGTGCTAAGAATGGTGGTGGTGGTGGTGGGGGTGTCATAGGCTTTCATTGAGGGAACTACTGAAGTTCTCAAAATAGCCTCTTGGAAAAGGACAAGGAAGCCCTGTAAGACTAACACCTTCAGAGGCCAGCGAAACAGAACTTTCTCAGCTTCCTGCTCCAATAGGTATAGAATCTGCTAAGGAAGACACAGAAAAAGTGAAGACCCATGTAAGGGCCTTTTTCACCTAGTCTGGAGGATTTCAGAGAGACCCTCAACATGGCTTACAAGACTCTTCAGGTTTTGGTTGTCCCACATCCCTTTTCCCAGGAAAGCTCATGTTGTAGCCATGCTCTCTATTATCCATTAGCTTTTGCCCATTCAGCCTGGAAATATGCCTCCCTGTTCCCCATCCTTCTTTGTGTGACCAACACCATTCACAATTTAGATCTCTATTTATTTTTTTTTTACGAAAAATAAGTATATTTTCCAAAACAAAACAAAAATTAGTGAGTAGGGTGGCATTGGTTTTACACTTTTGCAAACTTCTTGAACATCTGACTTAACAGAAGATAGCAGAGTTCTTGGATGTTTCTACTGCAATATCACACACCACGCAGCCTCTTGAACCCACGGAACACCTTGTCAATAGAGTTACTGCAATAGTACACCACAGGTAGATTTGTCATTTAGCAAACCCTAATTCTCCAAAACCATTTCCTCTTTTCTTACTTGTGCGTGTTCTCCACCCCTATTATGATCATGATACAGTAGGAAATTCCACTTTGTACCAGAAAATGTAAGGCATACCATCCAAAGCAAAAAAGTGCAAGATAAAGGCCCAACAGGGTAGCAACGACATGTCTTATAAAAGCTAGTTTTGCTTGAATGTAAATAAGTTCGAAACCAAATGGCTGCTAGCAAGGCAAAAAGTTGGCACACTACAAAGTCGACCTCGTCGATGGGCAGCTGCACGGCGTTGCTAAGGGGCTGCAGTAGGGTGGAGCCCGTGGTGCTGCTGGTGGCCTGGCGCTCCGCCTGCCGCGCTCCCGCCGCCGCGCCTCTCTCCCGCTGGCTGCGCCAGGCGATGCGGAGGATGGGGATGCAGCCGGCGCGCCCGTCCCTTAGCCGCCCGCGTTCGGGGCGGCGCGGGATGGAGCCGGGGAGGGGTCGGGGGCGGTGACCGGCTGGGCCCTCCCCCTATGCGTCCCAGCCTCCCCCGACGACCCCGACCGCGCCCGCGCCCCCGCCTAAAGAAATTTTTTTTCATTCACCCACTTGACAAATATTTTCTGAAAGTCTACCCCATGCTAGACACTGGAGCTATAACAGTGAAAAAGACAAAAGAGGTACCTGCCATCATAGAGCTTATAGTCTAGGGGGAAAAACAATAAATAAGAAAAATAAATTTAAAAGATACTTTTAGATAATGAATTAAGGGTGATGTTCTAGGCAGTGGCTAGATGGTTGACTTAAATTGAAAGGCAAATAGAGGGCTGAATGGTGCCCAAAAAAAAGATATGTCCACATAGAACTTCAGAATGTGACCTTATTTGGAACAACAGTCTTTGCAGATGAATTCAGGTAAAGAACTCAAGAGGAGATCATCCTAGAATAAGGGGGGCTTTAAATCCAATGATGAGCTTCCTTATAAGAGACTGAAAAGAAGACACAAATACACAGGAAGCATGTGACGACCCATGTGAAGATGGAGACAAAGGTTGGAGTGATGCTGACATACGCCAAGGAACACCTGGAGCCACCATAAACTGGAACAGGAAAGAAAGGATTCTCCCCTAGAGCTTTCAGAGGGAGCAAAGCCCTGCTGACACCTAGATTTTGGACTTTGAGCCTCCAGAGCTATGAAAATGACTTTCTGTGGTTTTAAACCAATTATCGTAATTTGTTATGGAAGCCCTAGTTAACTAATACAGCCAGAGAAGTTCTCCCTAAAATGATTTTTTTGGCTGAATTTTAAGTGATGAGAAGTAGTCAGCTACAGGAAGACTGAGGAAAGAGTACTCCAGACAGAGGAACAGTAAGTGCAAAGATCCTGAGGCAGGGACAAGCTTGAAATGTTCAAGGAACAGAAATAAGACCAGTATGTCTGGACATTGAGTGGAGGGAAGAGAAGTTGATGAGGAGGAAGATTATGCAAAGTTGGTAGGTCATAGTAAATAATTTGGGTTTTATGCTGTATGTGTGATGCGATGGTTTCAAGCTTTCCACATTTAAAATAAAATCCAAATTCTCTACTATAACTAAAATACCCACCAAAATTTGACTTAGCCTACCACTATCCTCACTTATTTTGTTCCATAATCACTTGCTATTCTCAATAAGTAAAGCTATTTTTTTCCCTCAAAGTCTTTGTATTTTCTTTCTTCTCTAGAATTTTCTTCCCCCAGATCTCTGCTGGCCTGGCTTCTTCAAATCATTTTGGTGTCAGCTCACATGTCACCTCTTAGAGAAGTCTGCTCTGGTACACAGCCAATTATTTTTTTGATTAACTCTGTTTTATTTTTTCATGTCTCTAATCACTTTTGCAATTATTTTATTAATCTCTTTAATTGTTTGATGTCTATCTTCCTCATGTGATTGTAAGCTCAATAAAGGCAAGAGTATTTGAACTGTACTTTAGAATAGGAGGAGTTTGCTTAATGTATACATGAGAAAGGGGAATGTGCCAAGAATTGAAAACCCAACTGCTTCAGAACTGCTGGAGTGTATAGAAGGAGGGTAAGGTAAGGGAGTTGGGGAGTGGTGGCAGATGAGACAATTGCATTTTTTAAAATGTAACTTTGGCTCTCGAATTGTAGTAGGCCAACAGTATAAGACAAGAGATCACTTATTCATTCAAGACTATGTATTGACCACCCACTACTCATCAGATACCATTTGTGTTTCCTCTGTAAATAAAACAGACAAAAATTTTTGTCTTCTTGGAGCTTGCAGTCTATTGGGGACCAGTTATGTAGCGGTTGCAGATGATAAAGACTTGCACTAGAGGTGAGAGAGTGGAGATGGAGAGAAATTATTGGATTTGGGATGTGTTTTGGGGGTACATGGAGTAGACAGAACTTGATGGATAGAATAGATTGGACATCGCTTCCTCCACAGTCTTCCTTGCACCCCCCCCCACAATATTAGATTATGTGTCACAGCACCTCATGTTTACCCTATTGCCTTGTACTACAAATATTCACATCTTACCTGTATCTTAACACATTATATCAGAATCCATGGCACAATGCTTGGGACAGAACAGGTATTCAACAAATGTACTAAAAAATTAACTTATTTAATATTAATAATATTTATTATTATTAAATAAATTTACTAAATATGCAAACCAGTTCCTTTACCAAGATACTATTCATTGCCTATCCAGTGGAATCTCTTTTAATCTGCTGTGGTTTTATTCTGGTCTTTGATTAATTCAAAAATTTCCTTTCTATATTGATACCATAAGAGCTTCTATTTAAACTATGAAAACATCTGTACAAAGACTGAAAATTTATATTGTCTCATTACAACAGTTGCTCCTGATTAAACATTGCACAATGTCAGAAAACTGAATGTTCAAGATTATAAATGTAGTTTTCAGGGAGCACATTTATAAAAAGTCAAATATTCAATTAGGCTTTTACATTTAAAAGGTCAGTGGCCAAAAGCACACCACATCTTTAGGTAATGGTCAGTGCAGTTCTATAGCACCAATTACAGCCCAAAAAATTATTTAGAGATAATTTAAATGGAGTTCAAGCTCATAGGATCCCAAACAGCCAATAAAATTCAACAAGCAAGAAAAAAATGTCATTCAGCCACACACCAGAGCCTTGAAAGTAATGACTGTTAATGTTACTTTAACAATCATCTCTCCACAATTATAATTATAAATATCCAGTACTATAGCCCTTCCACAGTTACCCAATGCAAGATTAAAGCTCAGTTGTCAGTGGCTGATATTTGATGATTGGTTCCAAATCATTATAAATAACTATGTACAATGGCTTTGTGCTCTGCAGTACTTGTGAGTCCCCTATCCAAAGTCAAGAATGATACGGAAACATGTTAAGTCTGTAGTAGCCAAACAGACCCTAGAGCAATAACGACTTCAGTTAGGTGCTACGGGAATCTGGCTCAGGAACTCACGTCCTCCAGCCCTTTCTCTAGCCAAAGCTTTCAAAGCACTCTCTTCCCATATGAGTGACCATCATGTCATAGGTTAGGCAACCAAGAAAGTGATAACCTGGCTGTTCCCCAGTGTCACACAGCAACTAAACTACAGATGAGACTAAAACTCAGTAGCCCTGGCTTCTGAGTCTCAAGAGAAGATTAGAAGGGAAAAAAACTGTTCATCAATAATCAAGATTCTCACATATCAAAATATTACCCTGAAAAATGCCAGCTTGTCTCAACCCAAACTTCCTGAAATCCATGAGGCATTCCTAATTAATCAGAGGAAAGGGGATGGTTTCTCCAGGTTCCTTGCTTTTGTCCACAAGTGAAATTCCAATGAGCTGATAGGAAAACTGACCTTATCGGCATGTGTGCTTTTCAACATTAATTATTCTGACATCTATGTATCAAAATCTGTGGTCAAAACAAAGGGACATCGTGTGCATTGAGAAAGACATAACATCACTTCTATGATATTCCCACCCTAAATGCATAACCTGAAACTCATCATGAAAACTCATCAAACAAATCCAAATTCAGGGACACTCTATAAAATAATTGGCCTGTACATTTTAAGATGTCAAGGTCATGAAAGACAAAGAAATACTGATTAACTATTTCAAATTAAAGAAGTCTAAAGAGGCACAACAACTAATGCAGTGCAATGGATGATACTGGATTAAATCCTGCATTTTAGAGTTTCTATAAAGGACATTAGTGGTACAATTTGCAAATTTGAATCAAGTCTGAATATTAGAGAATAGTATTATATCAATGTTAATTTCCTGGTTTTGATCATTTTATTGTGGTTATTTAAGCTAATGTCCTTGTTTTTAAAAAATACACACAGATGTACTTAAGGATAAAGGAGCATCAGGTCTATAACTTATTCTCAAGCGGATCAGAAAAAAATATACATATTTATAATAGGAGAGAATGATAAAGCACATGTGATAAAATGCAAACTTTGGGAGAATCTTGGTGAGGGTATATGGGAATTGTTTGTACTATCTCTGCAATTTTTCTGTAAACCTGAAGTTATTGCAAAATAAAAAAAGTTTAAATATCTGTGTCATCCATCCTTGTCACTCTAGTCTGTTTAGATGGAAAATCCACACACAAATCATCCTCTTTTCCTATAGAAGTAACTTCATTTAACTTAAGGAGCTAATAATAATATTTAAATCTAAGAAATAATTTAAGTTCACTTTAATTTCAAAAACAGACCTGTGAGGAGGAGGTGATGCAGGGAATCCAAAATAAACCTCGCCAGATTATTCCAGGGATACTCCTCCAATCAACTTGAGAATTGGCCCCCTAAAAGGAAGAGTGTTATCTCTGCACAAGTTACCCTGCCGGGTGCCTGCCTACCAGCTTGCCAAGCACCAGTGCGCATTCCGAGATATTTGACTGGAGCGCCAACATCCATCAAAATCCATTGCCGCAGTATTCCTTTTGGCCACCTGAGGGCGTGCTAAAATTACGTTTGCTAACTCAGGGATTTCCAGGCACTGGGAAGGCAGGTGTGTGGTAGGTGTCAGTCCCAGATGTTTTCAGATGCCTTCTCAGACTCCTGATGGGCAAAAAATTGAGGAAGTGATAGTTCTTACCCTAAGCAAAACTGTTGTCTTCAGTGTTCAGCTTCAGTGTCTTCTGTCTGCATTAGCAGCTCCCTTTTGCCTTATTGTCAGAGTGCTTTCTACCCTTTTCTCTTCTCCAGATATCCAGAGCCCTTTTGGTCTCTTTCACCTTCCTCCAACAGTTTTGCTCAAACCATTCATCCCCACTCATGTGGGAATAATGATGATAATCCATAGCAGAGTGTCACAGTGTAAGAAACTGATGATGGCAATCATGATAGCAGAACGTGGCCCCTGTGAAGAGAGATGTGAAATGTGATAAGAATCCATGCCTTAAATTCTAGGACTAGGCTCATATTATAAATTTGGGTCCCAAAGCTGATGAAGGCGAACGTGGGGGCCCACAGGAGCTTTTCTCACTTTCCTGAAATCATACCTTGATGCCTGAAGGGAGCCTGGTTGTCACCCAGCTAGTAAATGAAACCGGGTGCCTGGGATTTGTGGGGGAGGGGGAGGGGACCGTTTGAGTTTCAGGACTGAAAACTGGACTATAGAGGGGTGCTGGCTGGAAGGTAGAAAGGCAGATAGAATCAAGAAGAACATTTACCACCATGGAGCTTGGCAAATCCTCAGTTATTACAACCTTAAGAAACATCAGTCAAGTAATACAACTTTAAAGCAAAGATTGCTGACCCTTTTTCACTTGTCCTTCTGCCCCCCCCCCCAAAAGCAGAAATCTCCTTTTAAGCAGAGAGGAAAGCTGGGTGTGACTTCTGGGGGATTTGGTGGTGTCATGAGATTAAAGTCTATAAAAGGGAACATTCATTTCCTAGAACAATTTCTTTTATAACTTTTGGTGTCCACCATCTATTTTAAGAGAAATTGATTATTGATAAGATCTGAGATCGCCTATTGAAAAACTTGTAGATTTTTTTTTTGAGGGCAGTGTCACTGGCCCTCATATGTGGGACCCAAACCGGAGTCGCTGGCTTCCCAAGCCAGCACTTAACCACCGCGCCACTCAGCCAGCCCAAAAACTTGTAGATTTATCTATTTATTCATTCAATAATTGTACACCTGGACTTTAGATGCCTTTTAAGATGTCTGGGAAAAAAAAAGAAGTTTGATTTGGGGCCAGTCCGTTTTACTCCCATTGTCTTTGGGAATGAACTTCTGAAATTATCCATCAAATTCTGAGCCCCAGGCTCATCTGCCTCTGCCCCAACCAGCCCAGACTGAGTTGCCACCCTACCTTCATCTGTTGAGATTGGCTTCCAGGAAGGCAAACCAATGTCCTTGTTCACCCAAAAGGGTGAAACTATATGGTAGAATGTTCTAGACCACCAACTCCTGGAAAGCAGAAGGTGTGCCTCTTTCACTAAGGAGCCTGTGCCTTGTTGTGATTGGGTTCCCCGTGCTTCATACATCACTGGTACTGTGTATTATGCATAAGTAAATGTATGTTTTTGTGAGTTCATGGTGTTTTTTAAAGGATTTATGAAGTAACACACCACCCAAAGCTGGCAAATGTCTATCACATACTTAACTCTGTAACATCATAATTCTTTGAGTCCCAGTTAAAATCACTTTTCTAAAACTACAGGAAGGCAAATACCTAAAATACTGCCAAAATCAACCTTTGGGAATGTATTTGCTTCCATACTATAATGTTCCACATTATACACCTGGTACCTTCCAATTAACTTACAATTAACTTATAATAACAAGTATGCCCTTAAGATCCATAGCATGAATACTCCTTTATGCCTAAAAGCAGTGTGATGTTAACAAACAAAATACCCACAACTTGCCTCAGGAGACCTGGATGTAAATTACTGCAGCATTTATGGCTAAGCCAAGTGCGGAGGTCCCTGTGATTTCTAGCCTTCTCCCTCCTCTCTGCCAGGAGTATGCTGCTT
Organism: Aselliscus stoliczkanus; assembly: GCA_033961575.1. Taxonomy (NCBI): domain Eukaryota; kingdom Metazoa; phylum Chordata; class Mammalia; order Chiroptera; family Hipposideridae; genus Aselliscus; species Aselliscus stoliczkanus. The sequence continues at coordinate 56,326,989 of CM066737.1, forward strand.
GTCTTTCAGAACTCAGCTTAAGGGTCACACCCTATGTGAAGCTTTTCCTTTTACAGACCTTCCCCTGATGCCAGTAGATTTGTCCAGTACTTCCCTTTGCTGATCCCCCTGCCATGCCACTATCGACTTCAGGCAAGTCTCTCAGACCTACCCTTTCCCACACACACACAACACATTTGTCTGCTCACACATCTCTCTCCTCTGTCCAAAGATCAGGCTGTATTTGTCTTTGTAGCTAGTCTTCCTAGCTCAACAACTGGTATCACATAAACCCTAGGTACAGGTCCATATATTTGTATATTTTCATAATTATGCATTACATTCTCCCACTCATCTGCTCCCTTCATTCCAGCCTTGTAATTAATTGATTTCACAGTTGGAGTTAAAGCAAGCCAGCGTTAGGACAGAAGCCAGATTGTCCAGCAGAGGGAGCCCCAAAGCCCTGGTCTGTGGTAGAGTGGCTTTTCAGATCACCTCGCCAAACTGCACTCTCGGCTTTACCTTTAGCAATTCCCCCTTCCTCCTGCTCAGGAAAATTGATCTATTGTCAAGCCTAGCACAACTCAAAGTCTGGACATAGATGGAAGCTGGAAGTACAGGGCCAGCCACAGAGTCCTTCCAGAAAGAGGTGTGTAACAGCATTAGCAATGAGCACTAAATGAGACACCAAAATCCCAAGAAGAATAACAATTCTTGTTGTTCTTGTTATAGAAAACACTACTTCAGCATTGACTAGGTGTTAGGCACTATGCTAAGTGCTTTAACTATCATCTAATTGTCATAACAACTCTATGAGGTAGAGGCCATTATCATCTTCACTTCACAGATAAGAAATCTAAGACTCAAAGAGGTTAATGGAATTTGCCTGTTTATCTCAATAGTAAGTGATGGAGCCAGGATTTGAAATCCAGTTTGTTTAATGCAAAGCCCCCACACGTATCTAGTGTGCCATAATTCAAGGAAGAAATCGAGACCAGGAAATGTGGTTAAATAGGAAACAAGAACACGTGTTGGTCACTGGACAGTTGATTTTTAGGAAGTTATTCAAAGCACCACCCAAAATCATCTCTCACACCACTCTTTGGGCAACAATGAGCTAAAAAAAAAGAAGAAGCTTGTCTCCAGACTGCCCCTGGTTTGGTTGCAAATGCATCAACTTAGCACCCTTAACTATGCTAGTGCTGAGTGTTTATTGGACAAATGGGCTTTCATGAATTGAGCTTTGAAAGGACAGGATGCAGGGTAGTTGTTAGAGACCAAAGGGAGCCCTTAAGATGCCATGGAGAGGGCCAGCCGAGTGGCGCATTGGTTAAGAGCTGGCTTGGGACTCCAGAGGCCCCAGTTCGGATCCCACATACGAGGGCCAGTGACACGGCCCTCTACAGCTAACAACAGCTCCCCCTAGAGCTGGACTGCAAGAGCCCTGGCGACAGTGTAGGCTGCAGCCCCTGCTGCAGTGGGCTGCCATAAGCTACAGTGAGTGGCCGGCAGCCAGGGTGAGCTACCTATAGCCACGGTGAGCGGCCGTCCAGAGGCTGGCGACCGATCTGCCTCATCCGGGAAGAGCACAATGACAATACCAACATGGGCCAGCGAAGCAATGTCCTCCACAACTAGACTGAAGAACAAAAGGACAGCAACTTGTCTGTTCCCCTTCCTTGATTCCCCAACACTGTTCCCCTCCCCAAATTCCCCAATAAAATCTTTTAAAAAAAAAGATGCCATGGAGAGAAAAATGCCCTGAGCGAAATGGAAAGATTTGTAATGAAATCATTGTGCTGCTCAGAGGCTAAACCCAAGCTCCCAACTCCTGACACTGAATTATGCCCACTGGTCCCCAAGCTCCCCTGGCCTGGAGGGAAACGTGCCGCACTTTAAACTGCTTGAGTATAACTCTTAGTGCATGAATGCTGGTATTTCACTATTACCATATGATACCAGTCATCTGTCCCATCTCTAAGGGTAGCCATATCACTGTATGTCTCACCCCAAGGAGGTGTGATTCCCATTCACAATTAACTCCTTATGGAGGAAAAGGCCAAAGAGAAGGACCCCATTAGTGCCCAGGCAGAGTCCCCATGGAGGTGGCTTGCGAGCTTTGCACACCTACTTCTGCAGACATGTGGCAAACCAGCAAAGTGGAAAGATGCAAGTCGAAACCCTTGCCACTCCAACTGGGGACACACATGTTTATGCAGATGGTATACCCTTCTGTCTCAGAGTGACTAGAGATGTGTCACAGGGACAAACATTCCTGCCAAATGCACTGTTCCTGAGGGAAGCCTGAGATAAAGGCTCCACAGCAAACCGTGCCTAGGAACATGCATTCCAGGGTCCCCTGTGCCTGGCACTGTGAAAAAGGAGGGAGCTTGACCTTTGGACCCTCAGGCCAAACCCACTGCTGCTGCTTGGAAGGCCAGCCTTGGTGAGACTATAACTAGCACATCAAACCCATTATCACATGGATATTATGGGTTACTACAATGTTGCAGTTAAAAGGTGATTCCAAAATAAGTATTGGTACTCCAGCTTTTATTTTTCTCATTTCCATTTGCATGAAATATCTTATTCCATCTGTAAACAGCATATACATGTGTCCTATTTTCTTATCCACTCAGCCACTCTCTGTCTTTTGATTGCAGCATTTAGCCTATTAATATTTAAAATGATTATTGATAGGTGCATATGTATTGCCATTTTGTTATTTGTATTCCTGGTCTCCCTGGGTTAGCTTGTTTACCCCTTTCTTTTGTTTAAAAAAGCCCTTTTAACATTTCTTGCAATGCTGGCTTGGTGGTAATGAACTCCATAAGCTTATTCTTTTCTGAGAAGCTCTTTATTTCTCCTTCAATTTGGGGAAGGGGAAGGGATTAGACAGCATAAATAGACAACTACAATATTGCCACAGGGATATGAAACACAGTTCGGGGAATATAATAATGTTGTAAAAATTTTGTGGTGTGTCAGATAGTCACATGTCTAGTTAGGGAGACCACTTCATGGATGGAGTAGAGGCTTGATCACTGCACTGTACACCTGAAACGGATGTTGTATAGTATTGTATGCCAACTGTAACTGAATATGTGGATGGTCACAGGTTGTGGAGTATACTGTGGAGGGGAGTCAAGGGAGTTGTGATAGATATGTATGATATGGGGAGGGGAGTGGGGTGGCGAAATGGGGGAGAGGGGTTGTCACTTTGGGGGGTAAAGAGTATATCTATTGCATTGTGTTGTACACCTGAAACTAATAAAAATAAATAAAAAAATAAAAATTAAAAAATAAAAGGTGATTCCATTTAAAATCAATTTAAAGGAAAACATTTAGTAAATAATAGTATTGGTAGTATTTGAAATGGCAAAAGTCTGTGAAGGAGGTCCTCATGTGACCAATATTTGGGGACCCCACACTCCCACAGGAGTACCACAACAGTGGAAATCCCAGCCGTGGGGCCAGGCCTGTCAGAGAGGGGGTACTCTCTGGGGACAGACAACTGTTCCCACACTCTTGACTTCCTAGGAGTCAGCCTAGCCTGCCTGTAATGAAGGACAAAGGTGCACACATACTCTGAAGCCAAGAAGGGGAAAAGGTGGCTCACACTTTCTGGGGGACTAGGGTCAAATTCTCCCTGCCCCATAGAAACATGAGCAGAGCTTCAGGGCTGAGTCACCCACCAATCCAGAGATACAGTGATGGGTTTCACTAAAGCATTGATGCAAGCCTTTAATTTTTTTCTTTCCCATTTTACCCATCCTTTAAAAATCTCCAACCTTATTAAGCTAACCAGCTAATTTATTTGAATTAGGACTATGGGATTCCTGGATCACAGAGCACAAATATTTAAAATAAATGAATTGCCTGGTTAGCTTAGGAAACATTTTCTGCAATGGGATGGGTAAAACACTGGTGTGTGGGAAGAGGAGATGCTTCTTGATAACCTCCCAATAAAACTACTATATTCCACAGACTTGGAATGGTAAAAAGAGGCAGTAATAAGAGGAATTATAGCCTGAGATGCAGGTTAACCCCACCCATTGGTGTCAACAGGTGTGATAAATGTGCTCTAGGGAACACTGCCAAAAACACATGAAGCTTCCATCTTATCCTAGCATTTCCTCCCACCACTAGAGAAGTTCCCTAGAGTTGATAGCATTCTAAAATGGTGCCAGCTCTACAAATGTGCACTCAAAATATACCAGAGAACATATTTTAAAAGCCCCAAACCTGTAATTCACCATGCTTGTGACAAACCATCCATAGACCTCAGCTCATGGCCCTAGCTACTCCTTAGCAGAATCCTGTACCCAACTCATTGGAGTAAGAGTATAATTCCCAAATCTTTCCCTTTGGGATAAATAAGCGCGCAAATAAGATGAGTTACAGTTCCTGTTTTCACCCTGCCTCCCCCAAAACACCAGCATTGCTAAAAGTATAAATCAAACTCTGGTTCAGGCATTTCTAATTCTTCTTCCCAGCAATAAAATCTAGCTCTATCTGTCCACCAAGCACATACAAAGTAAATACTTCAGCAATAGATTTTAAAAGGGGTGCACATACATTTTGAGTTCATCATCTGTATGCCTTCTTCATTTACATCAGAAATCATATAATCACTGCCAAACCTGGAAGAAATCAGGTTACAAACCGCTTTCCCCTACACCCCCACCTATGAGCTAAGCGATGGGGACATTGACCCTTTGCAAATTATTGGGGCCCTGGAAGTTAAGTTTCCACCCTTAAGTGTCAAGGTTATCCAGTTTTAATTCAAATGATAAGAAGGGTAAGTTTGAGTACAGATATCAATATCTAAAGTGCTAGTTTTCCCCTCAGCTTCAGACTCTATATTCAACTGTCTATTAGATATAATAGACAACTTGAAGGCCCACTGGTACCCCAACTCACAATTGAATTCATCCTCTTTCCCCAAAACTTGGTCCTTCCCATATTCCTCTTATTAAGTAGTGTCATTTTCTGGCTCAAGCCAGAAACCTAGGAATTATCCTTGATACCTCCTTCTTCTTTAATCTCTACATTAAGTCCATCAGTAAATTCTATTTCTTCCACCTCAAAAATAAATGCCAAAATGAGTTTTGTCTTTCCACCTCCATTATCATCATCATCTCTCACCTAACTGACAGCAATAGCCTCCTAATTGATCTCCCTGCCTCTATAGTTCCACTTTCAAGAATTCTTTCTCCATACATCAGCCAGTGGGATTTTAAGAAAACACACATCACATCAAATTACTATTCTACTTGAAACCCTCCAGTGAGATACATAGTGTTCATAAATTCAAAGATTCAACATAGTAAAGATACCAATTCTCCCCAAATTGATGTAGAGTTTTAATGCAATTCCTATTAAGACCCCTGCAAGATTTTTTGTAAATGTAGACAATAATATTCTAAAATTTATATGGAAAGGCACAAGAACTAGAATAGGTCAAAAAAATCTTGCAAGCAAAGAATAAAGTGGGAGGAATTAAACTACTTGATTTCAAGACTTAACTACAGTAATTAAGACTGTGTGGTATTAGCAGAGGGACAAACATACAATAAATAAGAGAAGCATAACAGAGAATCCAGAAATAGACCCACATGAATATGCCCAACTGATTTTTGACAAAGGTGCAAAAGAATTCAAATGGTGCTGCAGCAATTGGACATTGATAGGTAAAATGATGAGCGTCGACTTAAACCTCATACCTTATATAAAAATTAACTCAAAATGGATCATGGACTTAAATGTATATCATAAAAGTATAAAGTTTTAGAAAAAAGTAGGAGAACGTCTTCAGGTTCTGGGACTAAGCAGAGTTCTTAGATAATGACAAGATCCATAAGGGGAAAAATTGATGAATTGGGCTTCATCGGAATTCAAAACTTAAAGGATGAAGGTGGCCAAAAGGTACAAACTCCCAGTTGTAAGGTAAATAAGAACTGGGGATATAATGATGACGATAGTTAACGCTATGTAGTATATTTCAAAACTGCTAAGCGAATAGATCTTAAAAGTTCTCATCACACGGAAAAAAATTTGTAACTATATGAGGAGAAGGATATTAACTAAACATATTGTGGTAATCATTTCACAATATATGTATATCATTATGCTGCACACCTTAAACTTATACAGGGCTGTATATCAATTATGTATCAATAAAACTGTAAAAATAAAATATTTTTTTAACTTTCGCTTGTCCAAAGATCCTGTTAAGAGGATGAAAAGACAAGGTTAAACACTGGCTTGAGAAGGCAGTGGCCCCACTTCGGTCCCACATATGAGGGCCAGTGACACTACCCTCAAAAAACAAAACAAACAAACAAACAAAAAAAGTTTGGGTTATATTTTGAGAGCAATGGGGAGTCGTTGGGGGTATTATTATAATTATAATAACATTTAATATTATTAGTTGTCATTGTAGTAGTAGTAATAATTAGTATAACGTTTTACTCTGAAATATTTTGACTCATAGGAAATTGCAAATAGTAGTACGGAGAGTGCCTATGTATCTTTATCCAGTTTTCCTAATGATAATAACATATAATCATAGTACTTGTCAAAACCAGAAAATTGATATTGGTACAATACTATTTACTCAGGGTTTCTCAACCTTGGCACTGTTGTCATTTGGAAATGAATAATTCTTTGTTGTGGTGGGCTGTCCTATCTGCAATGTAAGATGCTTAGTAGTATCCCTGATGTCAGTAGCATCCCCTCAATTTTGACAACCAAAAACATCTCCAGACATTGCCAAATGTCACCTTGGTGGAAGGGGGTGCAACATTGCCTTTGGTGAACCACTGCATTAACTCAAGTACAAATATTAATTGGATTAGTGTGTGTGTGTGTGTGTGTGTGTGTGTGTGTGTGTAGTTCTATGACATTTTATTGCTTGTGTAGATCCATGTAATCATCATGACAATGAGGATACAGATCTGTTCTGTCACCTCAGAAAAGCTTTCACTTAAGAAAAACTCCCTGGTATTACCCCTTCATAGTTCCCTAACTCCTGGCACTTACTGATCAAAGCTAAACTTCAACAGGTGAAGACACACAACACAAGGAATACCTCAGATATACACACACAACAGAATAGGAAGAATGAGAAATTCAAATACAAAGGACACACACCATATAAGTTTACCCAGAAAAGGCTGAGAAACATGGGGGATCTATCTGTTATATCGAAGCAAGCACAGAGTACACCAGAATGGGGAGACAAAGAAATACAACCCAAATAAAAGAACAGAAGAAACCTCCTGAATCAGTGGAACTAGAGGAAATAGAGGTAAACAACCTATCGGAGACAGAGTTCAGAACACTGATTATTAGACTGTTCAAGGAAATTAATGAAAATATAAAGAAGGATAGCGAAATCATGAAAACCCACCAGCTAGAACTTAAGAATGCAATTACTGAATTAAATAACAAATTCGATGGAATGACTAGCAGATTGGACGAAGCAGAAAATCGAATCAGTGACTTAGAAGATAAGATAGCAGAGATCACCCAAGCAGAACAACAAAAAGAAAAAAGAATGAAAAACATTAAAAATAGTTTAAGAGTGTTGGGGGACAACATCAAACGCAAAAACCTCAAGTTAATTGGAATACCAGAAGGAGAAGAGAGGGAGCACGGGATTGAGAACATATTTGAAGTAATAATGTCTGAAAACTTCCCTAACCTGGCAAAGGACAGTGAAACTCAAGCCCTGGAATGCAGAGAGTTCCAACGAAGATGATCAGGCCCACACCAAGACACATTATAGTGAAAATGGCAAGGGTTAAGGACAAAGACAGAATCCTTAAAGCAGCAAGGGAAAGGCAGCAAGTTACTTACAAGGGCACCCCCATAAGATTATCAGCCGACTTTTCTACAGAAACTTCGCAGGCCAGAAGGGAGTGGCAGGAAGTTTTCAAAGTGATGAAAAATAAAGGCCTACAACCCAGATTGCTGTATCCAGCAAGGTTAACATTAAAAATTGAAGGACAGATAAAGAGCTTCCCTGAAAAGAACAAGTTAAGGGAATTTATTACCACCAAGTCAGCTTTGCAGGAAATCTTAAAAGGGCTTCTTTAAATAGAAGAGAAAAACAACCTATCTAAGGAAGTCTAGGAACACAAATAACAAAATGGCAATAAATACGCACCTATCAAAAATCACATTAAATGTAAATGGAGTAAATGCTCCAATCAAAACACATAGGGTGGCTGAACGGAAAAGAAAGCAAGACCCCTGCATATGCTGTATACAAGAGACACACCTCAGATCAAAAGACACATGCACGCTGAAAGTAAAGGGATGGAGTAAAGTATTTCATGCAAATGGAACTGAGAAAAGAGCTGGTGTATCGACATTTATATCAGATAAAATGGAATTTAAATTGAAGAATATAATAAAGGACAAAGAAGGACACTTCATAATAATAAAGGGATTGATCCAACGAGAGGACATAACCCTAGTAAACATCTATGCACCTAACATAGGAGCTTCTAAATATATAAAACAGATATTGTCAGACATAAACACGGAGATCAACAGAAACACTATCATAGTAGGGGACTTCAACACCCCACTGTCACCAATGGACAGATCCGCCAGACAGAAAATCAATGCGGAAACAGTGACTTTAAATGACACATTAGACTAGCTGGATTTAACACATTTTCAGAGTATTTCATCCCAAAGCTACAGAATATACATTTTTCTCATGTGCACATGGAACATTTTCTAAGATTGACCACATGTTAGGCCACAAAACTAGTCTCAATAAATTTAAGAAGATTGAAATGATTTCAAGTGTCTTCACTGACCACAATGCTGTGAAACTAGAAATCAATTATAAGAAGAACTCCAGAAAGCTGTCAAATAAATGGAGGCTAAATAAAATGGTACTAAATAGCAAGTGGGTCACAAATAAGATCAAGGAGGAAATCCAAAGATACCTTGAGACAAACGAAAATGAAAACACCATGACCCAAAATCTCTGGGACGCTGCGAAAGCAGTTTTAAGAGGGAAGTTTATAGCAGTGCAGGCCTACCTAAAGAAGGAAGAAAAATCTCAAATCAACAGGTTATCCTTCCATCTCAGGGAACTGGAAAAAGAACAGCAAAAGAAATCCAAGGGGAGTACATGAAGGAGATAATAAAGACCAGAGCAGAAATAAACGATATAGAGAATGGAAAAACACTACAAAAGATCAATGAAACCTAGAGCTGTTTTTTTGAGAAAATAAACAAAATTGACAAACCTCTACTCAGGCTCATCAAAAAAAAAAAAGAGAGAGAGGACTCAAATTAGTAAAATCAGGAACGAAAGAGGGGAAATTACTACAGACATCACAGAAATACAAAAAATTCTAAGAAATTACTATGAGCAACCATATGCCAAAAAATTTGACAATCTGGAAGACATGGATAATTTTCTAGAAGATTTCAACCTTCCAAAGCTAACTCAAGAAGAAACACAAAATCTAAATACCCTGATTACTACCAAGGAAATTGAATCAGTAATTGACAAGCTCCCAAAAAACAAAAGCCCTGGACCAGATGGCTTCACAAGTGAATTTTATCAAACATTCAAAAAAGAACTATCACCTTTTCTTAAACTATTCCAAAAAATCCAGAAGGAGGGAAGGCTCCCAAACGCTTTTTATGAAGCCACTATCACCCTAATTCCAACACCAGATAAAGACAACAGAAAAAAGGAAAACAACAGGCCAATATCCCTGATGAACATAGATGCAACAATTCTCAATAAAATATTAGTAAACAGAATTCAGCAATATATTAAGAAGATCATACATCATGATCAAGTGGGTTTCATCCCTAGTATGCAAGGCTGGCTCAACATCCGTAAATCAATTAATGTGATACACCACATCAACAAAATGAAGAAGAAAAATCACATGGTCATATGAATAGATGCAGAAAAAGTATTTAACAATATCCAACAGCCATTTATGTTAAAACCCTTAGCAAAGTGGGAATACAGGGATCATATCTCAACATAATAAAGGCCATATGTGATAAACCTACAGCTAACATCATACTCAATGGGGAAAAGCTAAAACCATTCCCCTTAAGATCAGGAACAAGACAAGGCTCTCCACTTTTTCCTCTTTTATTCAACATAGTTCTGGAAGTTCTAGCCACAGCAATCAGACAAGAAAAATAAATAAAAGGCATCCAAATGGGCAAGGAAGAAGTAAAATTGTCATTATACGCAGATGACATGATACTATATAGAGAGAACCCCAAAGACTCCATCAAAAAACTATTGGAACTGATAGATGAGTTCAGTAAGGTAGCAGGATACACAATCAATATTCAGAAATCAGTTGTATATACCAATAGTAAACTAACGGAAGACGAAATTAAGAAAACTGTCCCATTTACAATTGCTTCAAGAACTATAAAATACCCTGGAATAAATTTAACCAAAGAAGTAACAGATCTGTACTCAGAAAATTATAAGACACTGAAGAAAGAAATCAAAGAAGATACAAATAAATGGAAACACCTACCAGGCTCATGGATAGGAAGAACTAATATAGTTAAAATGTTCATACTGCCTAAAGCAATATATAGTTTCAATGCAATTCCTATCAACTACCAAGGGCATTTTTCACAGAAATAGAAAATGTAATCCTAAAATTTATATGGAACCAAAGAAGACTCAGAATAGCCTCAGCAATCCTGAGAAATAAGAATCAACTCGGGGGGATCACGCTACCAGACATCAAAACATACTACAAGGCTACAGTAATCAAAACGTATAGTATTGGCACAAAAACAGGCACATAGATCAGTGGAACAGAACAGAGAGCCCAGAAATAAATCCAGGCATTTACAGACAGTTAATCTATGACAAGGGAAGCAAGAATTTACACTGGAGTAAAGATAGTCTATTCAATAAATGGTGCTGGGAAAATTGGACTGACATGCAAAAAAATGAAACGGGAACTGGACCACCTCCTTACGCCATATACAAGAATAAATTCAAAATGGATTAAAGACTTAAATGTAAGACCTGGAACCATAAAACTCCTAAAAGAAAATATAGGGAGTACATTTGGAGACATTATCCTGAGCAATATTTTTACTGATACATCCCTACGGGCAAGGGAAGTAAAAGAAAAAATGAACATATGGGATTATATCAGACTTAAAAGTTTTTTCCAAACAAAAGAAACCATCAATAAAACAAAAAGGAAGCCTACTGAATGGGAGAATATATTTGCCAACGATATATCTGATAAGGGGTTAATATCCAAAATTTATAAAACACTCATGCAACTCAACACCAAAAAAACAAACAACCCAATTTAAAAAATGGGCAGAAGATATGAAGAGACATTTCTCTAAAGAGGACATACAGATGGCCAACAGGCATATGAAAAAATGTTCAACCTCACTGGTCATTAGGGAAATGCAAATAAAAACCACAATGAGATAACACCTCACTCCAGTCAGAATGGCTATCATCAATAAATCAACAAACAACAAGTGCTGGCGGGGCTGTGGGGAAAAGGGGACCCTGCTGCACTGTTGGTGGGATTGCAGATTGGTGCAGCCACTATGGAAGTCAGGATGGAGGTATCTCAAAAATTGGAAATGGAACTACCTTTTGACCCAGCATTTCCAATCCTAGATATTTATCCTGAAAACCCAAGATACTAATTTGAAAAAATATATGCACCCCTATGTTCACTGCAGCGCTATTTACAATAGCCAAGACTTGGAAACAACCGAAATGCCCATTGTTAGACGACGGGATTTAGAAACTGTGGTACATTTATACAATGGCGTATTACTCCGCTATAAAGAAGAATGAAATCGTACCATTTGCAATGATATGGATGGTCCTAGAGACTATTATGTTAAGTGACATAAGTCAGTTGGAGAAAGACAAATACCATATGATCTCACTTATATGTGGAATCTGAAAAACTGAATGAATGAGCAAAGTAAACAGAAACTGTCTCATAAATATAGAGGAAAAACTGACGGTTACTAGTTGGGAGCGGGGTGTGGATGAGGGAGATGGGGAAGGGATTAGACAGCATAAATAGGTAATTAAAGTATTGTCACAGGGATATGAAAAACAGTTCGGGGAATATAATTAATAATGTTGTAAATATTTAGTGGGGTGTCAGATGGTCAAATGTAGTGTTAGGGAGACCATTTCTTTTTTTTTGAGGGCAGTGTTTCTGGCCCTCATATGTGGGACTGAAACGGGGCCGCTGGCTTCCCAGGCCAGTGCTTAACCACCGCGCCACTCGGCCGGCCAAGGAGACCATTACATGGATGGAGTAGAGTCTTGATCACTGCACTGTTCACCTGAAGCTGATGTTGTATCATATTGTACACCAACTGTAATTGAATATATAGATAGTCATGGGATGTGGATTATAATGTGGAAGGGAGTCAGAGGAAGTGTAATAGATACATATGATTTGGGAGGGGAGGAGTAGGGTGGCTAATTGAGGGAGCGGGCTTGCACTTTGAGGGGTAAAAAGTATAACTATTGCCGCTGGCTTGGGAAGCCAGAGGCCCCAGTTCGGCCCCACATATGAGGGCCAGTGACATTGCCCTCAAAAAAAAATGCGCAAAAGACTTGAATAGACAATTCTCAAAAGAAAATATACACGTCACCAATGAGTAAATTACAAGATGCTCAACATCATCAGTGATTAGAAAAACACAAATCAAAACTACAATGATATACCACTTTTCACTTAGGAGGATGGCTATAATTTAAAAAAAAAATAACAAACGTTGGCAAGGATGTGGATAAATGGGAACCTTCATACATTGCAGGTAGGAATGTAAAATGGTGTAGCTGCTGTGTAAGACAGTTTGGCAGTTCCTCAAAAAGTTAAACATAAAATTACCATATGATCCAGTAACTGCACTCTTAAGAATATACACAAGAGAATTGAAAACAGATATTCAAACAAAACTTGTACATGAATGTTCACAGCAATCAAAGCAGCACTATTCACCAAAAAGGAAAAACAACTGAAATGTCCATCAGCTGATAAACGGGTAAATGAAACATGGTATATCTGTACAATGAAATATTATTCAACCAAAAAAAAGGAATGAGGTACTGATACATGCTACGACATGGGTGAACCTCAAAAACACAATGATAAGTGAAAGAAATCAGACAAAAATGATCACATGTTGCATGATTCCATTTATATGAGATATCTAGAATACCTAATTCCATAAAGATAAAAAGTACATTGGAGTTATGTATGATGTCAGAGGGGTAGTAGATTTGGTGGGGTTATCATTTTGTGAGGGGGTGTAAATGTCCAATCATCATGCTGTTTTGTACAATGGAAATTAATAATGAAATGTAATTTAATTAAAAAAAAGATCAAGTAGAAGAAAATGATATGGAATGTTAAGGTTAGGGTGGAAATTTGACATCTTAAATAAGTTTCATAGGGCAGGCCCTACTGAAAAAAAGTGATATCTTGGTAGAATAATAAAAATATGAATAAGGGGACGGCCGAGTGGCATGGTGGTTAAGCGCTGGCTTGGGAAGCCAGTGGCCCCGGTTTGGGTCCCACATATGAGGGTCAGTGACACTGCCCTCAAACAAACAAACAAACAAACAAAAAACATCAAAAATATGAATAAGAGTGAAATACTAGAATGAACTTTACCAACCACTATAAATAATAAAAATGAAAGATATAATAATAATAATAATAATAATAATAATAAAATGGATTTTTTACAGAGCTTAGGTCTTTGTCAATCTAGAGATTTTTGCTGAACCACTGTTTTATTAATTACAATGTACATCATTCTCTTGTTGATAATTTGTAATTAACTGAAATTTAATAATTTCAGTAATTTTCTTAAAAATCACTGAACTTAAAAAAAAAAGTGTGTTAGTATTTACCAGGGCCTGCAGGGAGTAAGGACTGGGACATAGTGCTAATGGGTACAGACTTTCTTTATAGGGTGATAAAAATGTTCTGGAATCAGATAATAGTGATGGTTGCACATTGTGAACAAACTAAAAATGACAGGATAGTATACTTAATTTTTAGAAAATCTTAATAGCTACCATTATTGAGCATGTTCTCTCTACAAAGCATCATTCTCAAAAGTTCAAACCGTGGGTCCAAAACTTACCAAACAGCTGAGTGCCATTAGGCAAGTTACTTAACCTCTCTGTGACTCAATAACATCATCTGTAAAATAATAGTGGTATCTACCTCCATAGGGTTATTATCGGGATTAAATGTCTCAATATATAGAAAGCACCATGCATTTGTGACAACATGAGTGAACCTAGAAGGTTAAGTGAAATAAGTCAGGCTGAGAAAGACAAATACCATATGATCTCAGTTATATGTGGAATCTGAAAAACTGAATGAATGAGCAAAGTAAACAGAAACAAACTCATAAATGTAGAGGAAAAACTGATGGTTGCTAGTTGGGAGGGGGGTGGGGAGAAGGGGACGGGATTAGACAGCATAAATAGGTAACTACAGTATTGTCACAGGGATATGAAAGACAGTTCGGGGAATATAATAATGTTGTAAATACTTTGTGGGGTGTCAGATGGTCATATGTCTTGTTAGGGAGACCATTTCATGGATGGAGTAGAGGCTTGATCACTGCACTGTACACCTGAAGCTGAGGTTGTATAATATTGTATGCCAACTGTAACTGAATATATAGATAGTCACGGGATGTGGAGTATACTGTGGAAGGGAGTCAAAGGAATTGTAATAGATATGTATGATATGTGTGAGTGTGGGGTGGAGAACTGGGGGTGGGAGGTTGTCACTTTGAGGGGTAAAAAATATAACCATTGCACTATGTTGTACATCTGAAACTAATTTTTAAAAAAATGTTTATTTCACAGTAAAGGAATTTTTAAAAAAAGAAGTACAGTTTGGTAGTTATGAAATAGTCACAGGGATGTGAAATACAGTATGGGAGATATAGTCAATAATATTGAAAAAATATGTATAGTGGGGCCGGCCAAGTGGCGTGTTGGTTAAGAGCTGGCTCGGGAATCCAGGGGCCCCAGTTCGGATCCCACATATGAGGGCTAGTGATGCTGCCTTCTGCAGCTGAGATGGTGAGCAAGGGCTCCACCTGGAGCTGGGCTGCTGTGAGTCCCAGGGACAGCACAGCTGCAGCCCCTGCTGCAGTGGGCTGCCATAGGCTACAGTGAGTGGCCCGCAGTCAGCATGAGCGGCTGGCAGCCAGCGTGAGCTGCCAAAAGCCACTGTGAGCAGCCATCCAGAGGCCAGCTACCGATCCGCCTCACCCAAGAAGAGCGCAATGATGATACCAACATGGGCCAGTGAAGCAATGTCCTCCGCAACTAGACTGAAGAATAAAAGGACAGCAACTTGTCTGTTCCCCTTCCCCAGTTCCCCAATGCTGTTCCCCTCCCCCAATTCCCCAATAAAATCTTTAATAAAAACTATGTATAGTGTCAGGTTGTTACTAAACTTATCGGGGATCACTTCATAAACTATATAAATGTCTAAGTACTATGCTGTACACCTGAAACTAATATAAATTAATATTGAATGTCAATGACAATTGAAAAAAAAACAGTCATGGGATGTAAAGTGCAGCATGGGGAATATTGTCAATAATACTGTAATAACTATGTACAGTGTCAGATGGGTAATAGACTTATTGGGGTTATTACTTTGTGAAGTATATAAATGTCTAATCATTATGTTGTTTCATACATCTGAAACTAATATAATATTGGATGTCAATGGTAATTGAAAAACAAATTTTTAAAAACTAAAAAAGAAAGCACTATGAACAATGCTTGGCACATAGTAAGAATTAGCTAAATATTAGTATTGTGGCCATTTCAATTAATCCCCACAACAACCCCATGAAGTAGGTACTATCAGTTATTCCCATTTTACAGATGAGAAAACTAAGGCAGTGGGAGAATAAGCAACACACCTGGTTACCCAGCTAGCTAGTGACAAGTAAAACTAGGATTTAGACACCAGTAGTCTGGCTTTCAGGGTCCCTGCTGTCAACTATTGCCATGCTCTACCTCACATAAATCTGGTATTTTTGTATATCGAAACCTTCAACTCATAGCTATTTTTGCATAGGATGAGGTTCAATTATGTATTTAAGGTTTTGGAAAAGCAAATCAATTTAAGTAGACATGTGAAATGAACACCACCATGACTGGTACCCAGGTTTGGCAAAACTTGCAAGGGGCACATGACTGACCAAGGATTAGAAAATAGCAAATAAACCATGGAAATCTAAGATCCGACAAAACACACCTGAGCTGTTACCAATGTGCTAGCTGACTACTGCACACCATGCTTAAAACCTTGTGAATCTCTTGTGTAATAAATCAGCCCAGGCAAAGTTGTTCACCATGGGACGTGAGGCACAGTAGTCACGATTTTTAGGAGCGCATGAAAATACTTTAATTTCTTTTGAAATCAAAAGAAAATAATATAATACATCCCAGATTATATTCATCTTCATACCAACACAGCTGTAAATATAATTTTTTAAAAAAATTATGGAGGAAAGGGCCCACAAAGGCAAAAATGCCTAGAGCCTTTGAAAGTCTTAATGTGGCCCTGACTCAAGGGTAGATCTCATAAACTCTCCTTCCCTCCTGTGTCTTCAAAGAACCAGCCCAGCAGTCAACGCATGTAGCACCCTGTTCCTGTTAGTGTCCCCTCAGAGTTGAGCAAAAATGAAAAGACAGACTGGTAGCATGATTTATGGTCCTAGTCTTCCCTCCAAAGAGGCCAGAGCAGAGCCAAAAAGTTTAGATCCAGCATAGAGATAATATTAGGGTTTGAGATCTTTGTGAATTAAAATCCGATTGACAGTTTACTCATAAAATCTAATTCCAAAATAAAAAAGAAAGACAGAAAGTTCAAAAAAAAAAAAAGGCTGGGAAGTCCAGCACTCCTGGATCCCAAACCTCTGGCTTAGGGAGACCCCGCTGAAATCATCGTGCAAAGGGAGCAGAGAAATGAACCGGTAAATACTCTGCCCAGGGGCCTTCATCCCCGCCCCACTCCCTGATACCTTCCCTCTCCTGGTTCCTGCCTGGAACCTCAGCACTACTTACTCCTTTGAAATAAGAAGGCAGTAATATGGTGAGAATTGCAAGGACTTTGTAGTCAAACTCGCTTGGATGACCACAGGCAAGTTCCCTGGGGATCAGTATTTTTGTGCAAACAAAAAAGGTAACGATAACAATGGTGGTTTAACAGGTAAAAGTAAAATGTGGATGATAATAATGTGGTTTAAGAGGTAAAACCACATTATTACTTTTTTACATGTTAAATGTGGTTTAAAATAACTTTTTCACATGTTAAATGTGGTTTAAAAGGTAAAACCACATTATTATCATCCGCATTTTACTTTTACCTATTAAACCACCATTGGGACGGACGAGTGGTGTGGTGGTTAAGCGCTGGTTTGGGAGGCCAGCGGCCCTGGTTCGGGTCCAACATATGAGGGCCAGTGACACTGCCCTCAAAAAAAAACAAAAATAAATAAATAATAAAAAATAAAAGGTAAAAGTAAGATAAATTACATACAGTGCCAAGCAGAGGGCGCATTATTGGAAGTTATTTTTATAATATCAAGGGCATTAACAGGTCCTGGATCACTCGTAAACACTTCTTGCAGTAAGAACGGTAAAGCCATTTTTTTTCTTTTTTCTTTTTTTACTTTTGATACGTTTGTAGGGAAAAACAGCTCTGGAAGATAATTCTATAAAAAGGGAGAGGGAGGGAGAAGAAATGGTAGTCTGGAATGCCTGAGCTTTCCCAAGCCTGCCGTGCTGACCCAGGAATTAAGCGCGATTTTGGCGCTTGCTCCAGTGCGGCCCGAGAATGAAGCACACTTTAGGTGCCTGCTACTGCACCCGTGCAGAAATAAGGCGCGCTTTAGGCGCTTGCTAATACAGTTCTGTCCCAGGAAAAACACGCGCTTTAGGTGCTTGCAGAGCGCAGTGCAGTAAGAAGCACAGCAATTCAGCACAGCAAGTGTGCTTGGGTTGATGAGCGCTCAGCGCTTTCCCCCGCACTATCTCCCTGTGTTTTCCTCTAGGAAAGCAAGGGACACCGCGCCATTCGGGGAATGGGGAATCTCGTGGGTTGGGCGGAAGAGTATTCATCCAGTACTTCTTCACCAGCTCGCTGAGCTAAAGTGAAGTCTAGACCCAAGATGGCTTTCACAGTCCAGCAAGCCCCTTCCTCCATCAGATTCTTGGTCCAAGTGGGGAGTAGCCAGTTAAGCTGCAGATTGGAGTCACCATCCCCCACAAGCATGTCCACTACCAGCACCACTCTCGTTCACCCTCGCCACTCTATTTAACTTAAGCACCGTAGCTAGAAGTGCGCCCCCAACAGGACCCAAAACCACCAGAGGTGGCGCGTCTAAGGGGCACAAGCGCGAACATTTTGAATTTGCAGAAGGCAACGTACCCCTATAATTCAGCGCGCTTTTGGCGCTTGCTCCAGTTCGGCCCGAGAATGAAGCACACTTTAGGTGCCTGCTACTGCACCCGTGCAGAAATAAGGCGCGCTTTAGGCGCTTGCTAATACTGTTCTGTCCCAGGAATAACAAGCGCTTTAGGTGCTTGCAGAGCGCAGTGCAGTAAGAAGCACAGCAATTCAGCACAGCAAGTGTGCTTGGGTTGATGAGCGCTCAGCGCTTTCCCCCGCACTATCTCCCTGTCTTTTCCTCTAGGAAAGCAAGGGACACCGCGCCATTGGGGGAATGGGGAATGTCGTGGGTTGGGCGGAAGAGTATTCATCAAGTACTTCTTCACCTGCTCGCTGAGCTAAAGTGAAGTCTTGACCCGCCTCCAGCCCCCAAGATGGCTTTCACAGTCCAGCAAGCCCCTTCCTCCATCAGATTCTTGGTCCAAGTGGGGAATAGCCAGTTAAGCTGCAGATTGGAGTCACCATCCCCCACACAAGCATGTCCACTAACAGCACCACTCTCGTTCACCCTCCCACTCTATTTAACTTAAGCACCGTAGCTAGAAGTGCGCCCCCAACAGGACCCAACACCACCAGAGGTGGCGCGTCTAACGGGCACGAGCGCGAACATTTTGAATTTGCAGAAGGCAACGTACCCCTATAATTAAGCGCGCTTTTGGCGATGGCTCCAGTTCGGCCCGAGAATGAAGCACACTTTAGGTGCCTGCTACTGCACCCGTGCAGAAATAAGGCGCGCTTTAGGCGCTTGCTAATACAGTTCTGTCCCAGGAAAAAACACGCGCTTTAGGTGCTTGCAGAGCGCAGTGCAGTAAGAAGCACAGCAATTCAGCACAGCAAGTGTGCTTGGGTTGATGAGCGCTCAGCGCTTTCCCCCGCACTATCTCCCTGTCTTTTCCTCTAGGAAAGCAAGGGACACCGCGCCATTGGGGGAATGGGGAATGTCATGGGTTGGGCGGAAGAGTATTCATCAAGTACTTCTTCACCTGCTCGCTGAGCTAAAGTGAAGTCTTGACCCGCCTCCAGCCCCCAAGATGGCTTTCACAGTCCAGCAAGCCCCTTCCTCCATCAGATTCTTGGTCCAAGTGGGGAGTAGCCAGTTAAGCTGCAGATTGGAGTCACCATCCCCCACACAAGCATGTCCACTACCAGCACCACTCTCGTTCACCCTCGCCACTCTATTTAACTTAAGCACCATACCTAGAAGTGCGCCCCCATCAGGACCCAACACCACCAGAGGTGGCGCGTCTAAGGGGCACGAGCGCGAACATTTTGAATTTGCAGAAGGCAACGTACCCCTATAATTCAGCGCGCTTTTGGCGCTTACTCCAGTTCGGCCCGAGAATGAAGCACACTTTAGGTGCCTGCTACTGCACCCGTGGCAGAAATAAGGCGCGCTTTAGGCGCTTGCTAATACTGTTCTGTCCCAGGAAAAACACGCGCTTTAGGTGCTTGCAGAGCGCAGTGCAGTAAGAAGCACAGCAATTCAGCACAGCAAGTGTGCTTGGGTTGATGAGCGCTCAGCGCTTTCCCCCGCACTATCTCCCTGTCTTTTCCTCTAGGAAAGCAAGGGACACCGCGCCATTGGGGGAATGGGCAATGTCGTGGGTTGGGCGGAAGAGTATTCATCAAGTACTTCTTCACCAGCTCGCTGAGCTAAAGTGAAGTCTTGACCCAAGATGGCTTTCACAGTCCAGCAAGCCCCTTCCTCCATCAGATTCTTGATCCAAGTGGGGAGTAGCCAGTTAAGCTGCAGATTGGAGTCACCATCCCCCACACAAGCATGTCCACTACCAGCACCACTCTCGTTCACCCTCGCCACTCTATTTAACTTAAGCACCGTAGCTAGAAGTGCGCCCCCAACAGGACCCAACACCACCAGAGGTGGCGCGTCTAAGGGGCACGAGCGCGAACATTTTGAATTTGCAGAAGGCAACGTACCCCTATAATTCAGCGCGCTTTTGGCGCTTGCTCCAGTTCAGCCCGAGAATGAAGCACACTTTAGGTGCCTGCTACGGCACCCGTGCAGAAATAAGGCGCGCTTTAGGCGCTTGCTAATACAGTTCTGTCCCAGGAAAAACACGCGCTTTAGGTGCTTGCAGAGCGCAGTGCAGTAAGAAGCACAGCAATTCAGCACAGCAAGTGTGCTTGGGTTGATGAGCGCTCAGCGCTTTCCCCCGCACTATCTCCCTGTCTTTTCCTCTAGGAAAGCAAGGGATACCGCGCCATTCGGGGAATGGGGAATGTCATGGGTTGGGCGGAAGAGTATTCATCAAGTACTTCTTCACCTGCTCGCTGAGCTAAAGTGAAGTCTTGACCCGCCTCCAGCCCCCAAGATGGCTTTCACAGTCCAGCAAGCCCCTTCCTCCATCAGATTCTTGGTCCAAGTGGGGAGTAGCCAGTTAAGCTGCAGATTGGAGTCACCATCCCCCACACAAGCATGTCCACTACCAGCACCACTCTCGTTCACCCTCCCACTCTATTTAACTTAAGCACCGTAGCTAGAAGTGCGCCCCCAACAGGACCCAACACCACCAGAGGTGGCGCGTCTAAGGGGCACGAGCGCGAACATTTTGAATTTGCAGAAGGCAACGTACCCCTATAATTAAGCGCGCTTTTGGCGATGGCTCCAGTTCGGCCCGAGAATGAAGCACACTTTAGGTGCCTGCTACTGCACCCGTGCAGAAATAAGGCGCGCTTTAGGCGCTTGCTAATACAGTTCTGTCCCAGGAAAAACACGCGCTTTAGGTGCTTGCAGAGCGCAGTGCAGTAAGAAGCACAGCAATTCAGCACAGCAAGTGTGCTTGGGTTGATGAGCGCTCAGCGCTTTCCCCCGCACTATCTCCCTGTGTTTTCCTCTAGGAAAGCAAGGGACACCGCGCCATTCGGGGAATGGGGAATGTCGTGGGTTGGGCGGAAGAGTATTCATCAAGTACTTCTTCACCAGCTCGCTGAGCTAAAGTGAAGTCTTGACCCAAGATGGCTTTCACAGTCCAGCAAGCCCCTTCCTCCATCAGATTCTTGGTCCAAGTGGGGAGTAGCCAGTTAAGCTGCAGATTGCAGTCACCATCCCCCACACAAGCATGTCCACTACCAGCACCACTCTCGTTCACCCTCGCCACTCTATTTAACTTAAGCATCGTAGCTAGAAGTGCGCCCCCAACAGGACCCAACACCACCAGAGGTAGCGCGTCTAACGGGCACGAGCGCGAACATTTTGAATTTTCGGAAGGCAGCGTACCCCTATATAAGGCGCGCCTTCCCGACACGGGCGCCAGAAGCGGTAGCGTCGCGAAGAGAGCACTTCACTGAACGGTTGGTTCCAGTTCGCGTCCTGATCCGGGGATTGCTACGAACCCCAGTCGACTGCACTTACGCCATGGAATCTGATTCCGGGTGCGGCCACAATGACGTCGACTACAGCAATGTGGAAATGGACATAGACCCAGAACCCTGTGGTGAGTGCCTCGACGGAGACGCGTTTGGTATACTCCAGGAGTATTTCCCTGGGAGGGGCGGGTGGATAGGACGCGCTGTGTGGCATTCGCCGCTGCTCTTTCTTTAAGCCCTTTGCCCCAACGCCCTGGTCTCTTTTTGCTTTCCTTCTTCTCCAGATATGCCGCCTACCGTGATTGAGACTGGCGGAGAAGGTGCTTCATTGTTCGAATCTGAGCTTGGAGAAGCAGCAGCAGCGGTGGACAACGTTGACGAGGGAGGGAACATCCCCTCGATAGTGGAAAACCGTGCGGGCGATGGCGATGGCGACCACGAGCGCCCACCGCAGGAGGCGCCAGAAGCCGCCGAGATAAAGCAGTACCGTATCCGCGTCGTTCTCACCGCTCTGGAGGTGCAGGAGCTGGAGAATTCTTTCCAACAGTGGCGCTACCCCAACTTGTTCCAGCGGTAGGTGGCGTGCTCTGGAAGCGCGCAATTCTCCAGGAGGCTCGGGCTTGTCGCGGGACGCCTTAAGTTTTTTGGGTTTTTTTTGAGGGCAGTGTCACCGGCCCTCATATATGGGACTGAACCGGGGCTGCTGGCTTCCCAAGCCAGCGCTTAACCACCATGCCACTCGGCCGGCCCCGGGACGCCTTAAATTTTTTTTTCCAGGACATTTCCCGCTTGGGGGATTCAAGGACACTGGGGCCCGCCATGCTCTCTAGGGTCCGTATGATGCTTACAGCGCTTGCGGGGTTGTGAAACAAGAGCGGGACTAGGGTGAAGGAGTAAGGCAGGGTCGATTGGATCCTGCTTTTATTTAAAATTTTGGTAATTTATAATGGATTTTTTGCATTCGTTTTTATATTTTGATATTTATCGTGATGACTCAGTTTTTTTCGCGCTTTTTAAATTTTGTGAGGGGAGCGTCCTATTTGCTTCACCTCAGCGAGTCTAGGCGCCGCCACGCAGAGCCCTGTTTCCAGGCGACAGAGTTTTGAGCTTTTAAAAGCTTGGAACCCCTTCGCTCCGCTTGCCTTGTCTAGACTCCATAGTAAACGAACAGGCAAGTCCTATTCTATTCAGGTAGGAAAGGGGGACCAGAATGAGATGGTGTGAGGTTTAGGGGTGCCCTTTGTGGTTCCGCTATGTTCAGCCATCGCCCGCCAAAGAGCAACAGAGAATTTCCCTTTGAGTGCTGACTGATGTGGTTTGGAGTTCCTCCTTGAAAGTTCACCTTTCCGTTTTCAATGAGCAGAAATACTCAGATTCAAAACACCACTTGAAAGGACTTTTGGTGTTTTATTTATTTTTATGGACGGCTCTCTTAAGAAAATATTTCAGGGGGGCCGGCCTAGTGGCACCGTGGTTGGGCGCTGGCTTGGGAAGCCAGGGGCCTCAGATCGGGTCCCACATGTGAGGGCCGGTGACACTACTCTTAAAAAAAAAAGAAAAAAGATTTCAAGGGTTCTCTGCTGTTCCATCAACAGAAAACTTGACTGAGTCATATTCAACCAACAGACACACTACCAGGAACTCTCCCATCTATTCCCTTTTTCTAATCTTATTTAACAGATAAGATGTCCATGGGAAAACTTTCCCTAAAGCAAGCCTCAAGCTGTATCACAGAAAACTGCACTGGGGAGGGAGGGGAGTTAGAAATAAAATACATGATAGATTTCATTTTTCTCCATAACTCCAAATACTGAACATTTGCAATTTTCCCCCTTCAGACAGCAGCTTGCAGAACGCCTGTGTGTGACTGAATCCAGAGTGCAGGTCAGTAAATCTTAAAAGAACAATTAGCAGTGCAGCCATTCTAAAACATGCTTTACATTTTTTCCTGGACATTCTCAAGTTGGTGTCTTTTTTTCTCTTTTCCATTTTAGCAAGTAAGTTCTGAACTTTGGGTGTTTTGAGGGCTGGAAAATGGGATAAGTTCGAACTTATGAAAATTGCCCAATACCAGACGAAATATGATTTCCTAAAGGGAAAATAATGGCAAACATCTCTACACACACACACACACACACACACACACACACACACACACACACACACTGTTTTCTAATAAAGTTCACCTAATTCTAACACTGATATCCTTTAAGAAGGATGTTAGCCTTCTCTAAAGGAATATTTCTTTGTGGAATCATGTGCGGGCTCAGTCCCACCTGGGAAGTATTCAAATTAATGCACTGAAGAGGTAGGTTATAAGAAGGTTGAACTGTACTAAACTATTTAAAATATTTAAAACCAGGCATAAGCTCTTGGCTAAATGTGGATTTACAAATAGACATTGACATGAGGGAGTAATTCACAATACAGAACACAGTACGTGAATAACTAATATATCTTTAAACTGAGATGGGTATGGCTTAAAAGTCCCAGTGCCTGGTCCTCCTGCATTGTTCTTAAGTGTTTTAGTGTTTTGTAATGCAGTATAGAGTGACAGCCTAAAATTTTAATTTTTTTGGAAGACTTTAATGTTAGCCTGAAAACATTGCTAAAATAATTATGCTAAAGTAAGTATAGTGGTAACTGGGAAAGGTTTGCAAACTTTAGAAAATTATCTTAAAAATAAAACCAAAACAGAGAACTATTTTGAATAAAGCTACACTGATCTAAGAAGGGGTGAACAGTTAGAGAATTGTATACATTCGAATAGATGCATTCCAGATGCCACGTTCAACTTTATGAAACTACCAAATGCAGAAGTAAGAATACTCTTGAGGAATTTTTAACATCTAAGATTTTTTTTCCTTTTTGGTGGTATTTTGAAAAGGTGTGTTTTTCTGGAATTTGGTTGAAAGGGTGCTCTCACTTCAGGCCAGATTCTTCTTACCTGTGTTAATTTAAAATATTTTTTTCAGGGCCAGCCGAGTGGCGTGATGGTTAAGCGCTGGCTTGGGAAGCCAGCGGCCCCGATTCGGTCTCACATGTGAGGGCCAGTGACACTGCCCTCAAAAAAAGATTTTTTTTTCATTTATTCAGGCAGTGATTAATAATCTGTAGGTCATAGGATCAAAAAGTGACATTTGAGGTTATAGGAAACCATAGTTACATCAAAAAAGGATTTGCCCCCCCCCACCCAAAACATATAGCTATATCTCAGATGGCTTAGTAGTTTTGTCCCCGAGTGCATGCGTGCATGAGTGCAGTGATGGAAACATGCCACACATCTGTCGGTGGTGTGCAGAAAATCAGCCCAACAAATCAGGCTACTGAAAGCTAACATCCCAGTGCCACAGGCTGGACTAACACTCAGGCTGGTCTCAGGGAAGAGGAGTCCTCCACTTTCTCAGGCTGGCAAGGTGAACTCAAAGGAAAAGAAAAACAAGGTTTGCTGAGTTGCTTTTCCCCCTCCCTGGGTTCACATAGTCCTCTCAATGGATTTCTGAAGGGAAAACACACAAAAAGGGGGGAAAAGCAATGTTCTCATAAATTTTGAAACTCTGCAGCATGAATTTCCCCCAAGAAACTTAATAGACA
Organism: Aselliscus stoliczkanus; assembly: GCA_033961575.1. Lineage (NCBI taxonomy): Eukaryota > Metazoa > Chordata > Mammalia > Chiroptera > Hipposideridae > Aselliscus > Aselliscus stoliczkanus. The sequence continues at coordinate 56,352,425 of CM066737.1, forward strand.
CTGCCCAGCCCCTCTTTTGCAAATACAGTAGACCTGTTTTATGAAACCAATATTGGGAATTATGGACCTAATATCAGCCCATGCCCAAATTTGCCAGATGTGGACTTTGGTTATGTTAGGGAGGTTTCTCCACAGGTACTCATTTTGAATTGTTCCAAAACTGAGCACAATTAACATTGGCCTTCTTCAGACTATATATTCATGCAGCAGAAGGACCCTAAATCCTAAGATGGGAGAGAGAAAATGTGGGTTTAGGCAGAGAGGAGAAGCCCTTTGTCTCACTTAAACTTTGCAGTTTGGGAACTTAAATAAATGGAATTAAATACAATGGAAACCCCATCAACTAGTATGCTAAGATGACAGTAAAGTCAAATTGACAGCTTTTAGTCTGTTTGTTTGTTAATAGCTGGCTATCACTTAGGGAAGAGCCTCTTGTGACCCATGTTTGAACATCTTCAACCATGCATAACTGGACCTTCCAGGCATAGGATGGGATTGGGGTGTCTTAGTTAAGAAATGGAGCTGGCAGAGCCTAGGGCACCCCACCACTCCAGGTAGCAGCAGCTCCTGTCCACCTGGGATCCATTTGGCTACAGCCAAATGAGCTGACCTTGTTCTGAATCCAGGACGGTTTAGATCATGGGGCAGATTGGAGTATGCAGAATGGACAGTGGTGGCAATGCCCAATCTCTTATTTGGGGAAAAGGAATTCGAGTTCAGTGTATGTGAATTCAGTTAGGCTAAATTTTCCTTAACACCAATGGGTAAAATATCAAGGCAGTGTCCAGGGCTTCAGCAACTCTCATTTCCCAGCAAGACAAGCCACACAATCCCTGGGACCCCCAGATTAAGCCTCCCTTACATACCACCTGTTTAATTCTTAACAAGGTTTCAGAGAGAGAATGATCCCTTAAACACTGAAGGAAACCTTGTCTAAAAGTGCAAGGGCCAGCCGAGTGGCGCGGTAGTTAAGCACTGGCTTGGGAAGACAGCGGCCCTGGTTCGGATCCCACATATTAGAGCAAGTGACACTGCCCTAAAAAAATAAAATAAAAGTGCAATATGTGGGGAGACTTTCAAGATGGCAGATAGAAAAAAAGATAAATAAAAGGGGCTCCTATCGTTTAGTTACTTCAGACTGGAGATGAGTTTTTTCAAAGAAGGGGTGATTCCCCTCAGTATGACTTTAACCGGGCCCACCTTTATACCATGATCAGTTCCCACCACCCCCAACCAGGGTGACTATCCCTGGTGAGGAGGGGGGGGGCAGCTGGATAGCTGATGGTCCAACATATCTTTACCCTGTTACCAAGCATGAGCTTTAACAACAACACCTCGGTGCAATTCATCAGTTAGACCTGCATCCAAGACCTGGATAAAACCATTAAGAAATACTAAAATGGGAGGAGAAAGACAAAGCAATGTGCCAAAGTCTAGACTAGGTGTGGCTCATTAAGTGTTAGCTGAAGGAGATGTGCTGTTTAGCAATAAGGAAATAGCTTCTCCTGCTGCAGTGTAAAATCTCAATGGCAGAGTTGCATGTTGTGTGTTTTCTATTGTTACATTACCTGTTCCATATACTAAACCAAGCCTGTTTTTCCCCCTCTGATTCAAGGTTTGGTTTCAGAACCGAAGGGCCAAGTGGAGAAGACACCAGAGGGCAATGAGGTTAAGAAATCTGATGTCCCTCGTCTTTGGCACCCCTATGGGGGTAATTGTTGATGGGCCCTATGCTGCCATCCGTGTTGTGGAGCCTGCATGGATATTTGTTCCTCTGATGCTAGTTCCAATCATGCCACTTGGGCTCCCCCCACCATATGGGCCATTCCTACCACCTGGACCACCCCAGCGACCGAGGCTGCCCATAATACCTGTGCCAGCCCAGCCACGTAGGGTGCCCATAATGCCTATGCCACCCCAGCAACATGTGCCTCCGTTCGCTTTTGCTCCAGTAGATGTGGCATGGGGCCCTGTCATCAATGGTGGTTTTCCATATTTTCCAGGTCCCTTTTTCTGAAGTATGGTCTTCATGACAATTTTTCCAAAGTATTTTTCTGCCAGATATAAATTGTGCATTGCACAACATGAAAGTTAATTCATCAAATACATGTTATATGGATTTTTTTTGTTTTTTTTTTTGAGGGCAGTGTCACTGGCCCTCATATGTAGTACCGAACCGGTGCTGCTGGCTTCCCAAGCCAGCCCTTAACCACCACGCCACTTGGCCAGCCCTCAAATACCTGTTATATGAACTTAATAAGTGAAAAGTTCGGTACCTGTTCTTGTAGGGAACATTGTGTTTTCAATAAAGACGCAAATTAACAATATATTGGTTTTGAGTGTCAATGCTGTAAGTGCGGTATGCATGGGAATGGTTAAGGGAATGCCATTCAAACAATGTCAGAGGCTTCCTTTCATAATGTCATAGCCCCTAGTCACCATCAACAGGCCACACACATCTCAGAGTTCTCCCAGTGCCCGTAGTGGGTTTACACTGAGCACACATTCTTCCATGCCTTCTCCCCACCTTCATCCCCACCTTGCCCTATTGGGAGCACATGTATGTACAAGATGGGAAAGGGTGAGTCTAGTGAGAAAACTGTTTCCAGGCACGGCCATGCTCCATTCATTCCAAGGATTGGGAAAATTCCTAAAAGGCTACTCATGAGGCTTTAAGGGAAAGTGGCAAGCAAAACTCCATTCAGTACTGTAAATTTGGTTCACTGCCCTCCATGCGTGGAGGTGATAGGGGAATTGGAACCATGCTAGTTCAGAGACACAATATGGGGCTCTATTAAGATCAGAAAAAGACTTCATTTTCCCACCTCCACCCCAAGAGAGCCTATTATTGTAGCTTCCTCATCTCAGAGGAGGACAGTCACATCTTCAAGTGTTTTGAGGAGATGGCCCCATAAACAACGTTACAGAATAAGCAGCCATTAAACAGAAGCAGACCTTTGCTTTGTTCATGCTGTCTTCAGAGAAAATTTCTAGGGGAGAAAACAAGAAAAAAAATTGGGAGGTGGGGGAAGGAAGTCAGGCCCACTACTTTTAAAACAATGCTTTCTTTTCAGTAGAACTTCGACTTTTGATCAATTTCTAGCAATGTAAGGTAATTTTATGAACACAGTCATACTCGGAAATGACTGCAGATAAGTGTCATGGTGACACCAGAATTTCCTCTCCTGGGACGTGGATTGGGGAAAGGTGAGGTGGCAGAGACAAGTTTCACAGCAGTTATATGTTCCCACTTTGAAGGGAAGCTCAATTTTCTCGGGAAAGCGTATGTTTTTTGCATTGTTGTAATACTTTTCCATTCCTTCCTTTCCTCCCTTCACACATACAGATGTCAAACATCAGCAAAGTGGTTGTATCCACTGTGTGACTTCTGCAGTGAGGAGGTTATTGCTATCCCAGTGGCCCCAGCCCCTGTTGGGAGTGAGGAACATCCAGGAAGTTACCTGTGTATACCCACTGTCATTTTCGCCAGGTGATTTTAAAACCCAGCCATTCTTATTTCCCATTGTTGACCCCTTTCCTTCTTGTTAAACATCAGGTTCCTCAATGCTTCAAGTCTTCTTGGAACTATACGGTCTATACAAACTAAAGTTCCAGGACCCCATCCAGCCTTGGGATCCTGGAGCTTTTATTTGCACAGTACCCAGTGCACAAGTCCTGCGATTAACGCTCCTAACCAATCTGACACACACAAACAATATTTTTTTTTCACCTCAGTCTACTTGGTAGAAGCAAAGACATGAAAATCCTTTCCCATAAGTGAATAGCGTCTTCATGAGACATATATGTATACTGTTTTAAAAATCATATCTACTTCTTCCAGATGCCAGATGATTTAAGGAAGGATTGTGGGATGGGCACAGAGGAAATATGCAAAACACTTCTGTATAATATGTTCCCCTCAGCCTACTTTTTAAAAGGGAGAAAGTCTTCTAAAATAATCCCACAAAGATCATTCCTCTTAAAATGCATCCTAAATATCCCTAAGGCATGAAACAGAAATTAATTATTCAAATATAAGGAAATTATTTTGATTCATTTAAAACTATTACAAACTGGCTATCAGCAAAAGTACAACCTCAGGAGTACAGGAGCTGCAGCATTTCACAGTAATTCTGGATGTGCTCTTTCCGAGAACACATGACAGAGAGCTTACACAATAGTAACTTTCACAGTCAAATTAAGCAAAGAAGATATGAAGTATTGGGGGAAAATAAAGCTTTTTTGATTAAAACTAGATTTATGTAACCTGGATCTTTTTTCAAACAAATCTAATAAGCACTTTGGTGATCTAACCTAGAAGTACCTGACAATCAAAATTGCAGCCATTATTTGGACTACAAGCACTTAGGGGAAAAGGGGCAAGGAAGGAAGGGGATAGAAATCATTCTTTAGCTGAGAATCCAAGGGTCTCCCTCGAAATAGCTGTGAAAAGTGACTTTTTAAACAAAGAGAAGAGTTACTGTAAATGTATAAAAATAGAGGAATGGAGTTTAATCAGTTGTTTTCAAAAGAACAATCAGACATTTGCCTCAATTTTGATCATGGGTATTACACCTTAAACTGGGCATGCTCTGAGCACATATGGATATTTTCCCACCCAGTCATTTGGTGCTGTTGTGAGTCTAGGAATTGATGAAAACCTGAAAGTAAAATAATGGTGTAAAATAATAGAGTCCTTCCCTGAATTTCTTGATTGGTAAATCCAACTTTGTCTAACTTGAGTACCACAGGCCAGGGCCTCCTATTGTATAAAGTGGTATATAAACTGGGGTTCTCAAATCTTGAGTGGATGCTCTGTAGAGGCAAATTATATAAGATAACCTTCATCACATACCCTTCTTCTAGGAATACTACATGAAATTATTTTTATTTAGGGATTCATTTGAGGCCTTTCTAGTGCTCCCTCCCAATTAGTCAAAGCAGTAGGGTGTCCCAAAGAGAATGAACCCTTGCCTCAGCTCCTCTTCTTAGCAGACACTTTCTCATTTTCCTTCAAGGTACTTTCACATAATTATTTTGGCAAATGACACAAACTTTTATGATTCCTGGCAACGACAGGGAACCAGTCCCACAGTTTCATGCCACTCTTCCAAGCAAAATGCCTTTCTTCTTCCAGGAGACATTCAGCATAGAGGAAAAGACCCTGGTATTGTCTCTGAACTGGAGGGTGCTTTCAAAGTCACCAGTCCACTCCCTTCATTTTACATGTGACAGAACACAAACCCAGAAGCAGTGGAGTGGCCTGCCGAGGTAGAATGCATATTTCATCCTGGAGAAGGCCAGCCTGTGTGACCATACCCTCCCCTGGGCCCAGGATTTCCCAGCTAAGCACGGCACAAGTCAGCCCAGGTTCAGCTCCTCAATGATTATCACCTCCATCTGCCCAGAACTCTTTCCTTCACAGGAATACACACCCAAGGCTCCTCCCCAAGACTGGGCACTGGGCCATTTTACCTCTAGGAAAAGTAAGCAACTTCCTCTGAAGGCATGTAGTGTCCTGGTGTCCACTTTTAAATGCTGAACAACAGGGGCTTGAGAGAGTGATGCAGTTTGTACCTTCCTCACAAAAGGCCAAGTGAGTTCCTATTACAATAATCCTCGTATCCCCCAATCCCCTTGCAAAGCTGTGCCTGCCAATTGGCAGCACAACACATAAGCAACAGCCAGCTCTGGGCTTGTGTTGAATTAACTTTTTTTGTAAAGTAGGCTAATAGTTTGGAAACTGTCATTATGCAATTAGTATTCATTTTGAAATGTGGTTATTTATGGTTTGCCTTGATCAATGTCACACTCCCTCCTTCTCAGATGTCACTGCAATGCTATGGGGCAGGGAGCCAAGGTGAAATGGTATAAATTTCATTTTCAAATGCACTCCAATGGTCCGTGTGCCTCCCCATGCAAAATGTAGATCTTTAGGAGACTGTCTGGATTCCCAACATTTTCATGCAAATATTTTTAGACTATGAATACAAAAGACTCCTTCTGAAAGCACACTCTATTGTGCTTCACAAACAAGGAGACACAAGTGATTGAAGAGGTAGCACACAGGCATGGGCAGCATAATTGATACACCTGGAGCCTTCTGAAGCACAACCCCCAGACAAAAGTAGGGCCTCTATGAGAACTACAGAGTTGGAACACAATTTTCTATCCTTGGCCCAAAAATCTTGGTTTAGAGAAAAAACAAGAAGCAGGTTGGAGACCAAGGGATACTCTCTGACAGGTTCCCCTTGAACAACAGAGACAAAGAGATAAAGCAAAAGATGTTTTAAAGTCAGGAGTGAACAAGAAGGCCATGGCAACCAGGGGAGAAAGAAATCCATGTCCACAGTTGAAACCCAAGCTGTTGCTGGTGGGAAGGGAGCTGGGTAGTGAGTGGGCACTGGCACCTGGGTAATGTCTCTGAGAGATAGCCAGTGGCGGCACAAGGAGGTGACCCTGGCCAGCTGGGCTTTACCAAAAGGAAGAAAGGAAAAACAAAAGTCAGGTTAATATGCCAATCAGTCCCTAACATCTCCTTCTATAGTCTCCACAAGGTAAAGTAATGAGGCTGCTTTTTCTTTTCCTCTTATCTCTACTTTAACTCAACTGATTACCCTAATGGTTGAAATATTCACAAGGAAAGACAGAAAGTCAGGACAGAGAAGGGGCCTTACTATGTGACTGCCCCTGGCCGAGGTCTCTAGCCCCAGCACTTCAAAAACCACCCAGGATGGTTCTATGTCTTTATTTTAATCAGAATGAATTCCTAAGGATGCCCAGTGAATTCCCTGGGCCCACCCTCAATTCCAAGAGTCAGACAGAAATAATGCAGGGTGCTAAATTTGTTCTTCTGCTGTTTAACACTGAGGCTTTAACTTTAGGTATCCCCATGGCCAAATTGATTCTTCCATTAGATGAACATATTCTATAGCTTCATAACTCTCCTTAACATTCTGTTCACAAAGAGTGTTCTATCCATTCATTTCAAACAGAAAGTAATGAGGCTGGTTGCCAGCTGTGATCCTAGTAAACACATGGAACATGAAGAGATGAGGAAGTCATCTTCACAAGTCATGAGGCTACTGTCCGAGAGTAACAAGCAAAGCCAAGGCCAGAAAACAAGGTCCATTCACCTTATCCTACTCTTCCTTTATCATTTATTTCCTCCCCCTGGGAATCATGAGAAAGCCTCAGTCCACAGGCAAAATTCAAATGGTATTTTTTAAAGAAATTTGTTTATTGAGGACAAAAGAATGTAGGCAATATAAAAATCAAAAGCTTGGGCCGGCCAAGTGGTGCATTGGTTAAGAGCTGACTTGGGACACCAGAGGCCCCAGTTCGGATCCCACATATAAGGGCCAGTGACACTTCCCTCTTCAGCTAACAACAGCTCCACCTGGAGCTGGGCTGCAAGCCTCGGCGACAGTGTTGGCTGCAGCCGCTGGTGCAGTGGGCTGCCATAGGCTACAGTGAGTGGCCGGCAGCCAGCGTGAGCGGCTGGCAGCCAGCATGGGCTGCCAATAGCCACGGTGAGCAACCATCCAGAGGCCGGCTACTGATCTGTCTCATCCGGGAAGAATGCAGTGATGATACCAACATGGACCAGTGAAGCAACGTCCTCTGTCCGCAACTAGACTGAAGAACAAAAAGTCAGCAACTTGTCTGTTCCCCTCCCCCAATTCTCCAATAAAATCTTTTGAAAAAAAAATCAAAAGCTTACCTGGAGGGCCGGCCAAGAGACGCATTGGTTAAGAATGGGTTTGGTACGCCAGAAGCCCCGGTTTGGTCCCACATATGAGGGCCAGTGACACTGCCCTCTATAGCTAAGATGGTGAACAATAGCTCCACCTGGAGCTGGGCTGCTGTGAGTCCCTGGGACAGCATAGCTGCAGCCCCTGCTGCAGTGAGCTGCCATAGGCTACAGTGAATGGCCGGCAGCCAGCGTGAGTGGCCGGCAGCCAGCGTGAGCTGCCAAGAGCCAGTGTGAGCGGCCGTCCAGAGGCCAGCAACCGATCTGCATCACCCGAGAAGAGCGCAATGGTGATCCCAACATGGACCAGTGAAGCAATGTCCTCCACAACTAGACTGAAGAACAAAAGGACAGTAACTTGTCTGTTCCCCGACGCTGTTCCCCGCCCCCAATTCCCCAATTAAAAAATAAATAAAAAAGCTTATCTGGCTTTAATTGGATTTTCTTTCTCTTGTCAAATGAGGATGAGATTTTATTTGTACATTTTCAAAGGGTCCCAATCTGCTCATGAAATCCTTATACAGGGGGAAGCTGTGGGGCAGAGATTTCCTTAAGTGCCTCATTGGGAGAACTCTTAGAGCGGAAGTAATTGCTCCATGCTGCCCATTTCTTTCCCTTCTGCTTCTTGTGTACTACAAAATAGTCACTGCACGAGATGGTGAGCCCAGCAAATAGCGAAAAGAAGCTCTGGAAGCCCACTCTGTCAGCACAGCACTGGTCCACATCTTTCACTGTTTTTTCCACAGCCAGAGGATCTTTTTAATTTTCCAAAAATCCAGGGAACTCCTTTTTTCCTGAGAGTACCTTTGTTAAGTAGCCTTTATCCTCAGCAAATTTGTGAAACATGAACATCATGGTTTCCACGGTGTGTTCCATTTTAGGCAGCTTTTGGGCGCGATCTTGGCCTGAGGCAAGATCTGTCTGCTAACTGGGATCCACAAACAGTGAGCAGAGCGCCACCAGCTGGGCGCCTTAGCAGATGCGGGGAGTGAAATGGTATTTTTAATAACTCTATTAATAGCCTCCTCCCCACAACATTTCAGAAACATCTGCATAAGTGTAGTTTGTTCTCCCACATAACTGATAAGCCTTATAATATTATGCACCAATATATCAATTAAATAAAGTCACATTTGCAGGGAACTTCAGTTTATCAGGATTATATACAGGATGCCAAAAACCTGTATACAAGTGAAAAATTTGGTCAATGTTGCTCAAGCAGTAGTTCATCATAATCAGAAGTGTCTGGATACTGATGGTAACCACTTTGAGCACCTCTTGTAATTGCAGAAGTCAAACGTGACTTGTGTTCATATTTTGTTTTTGTTTTTTTTTGAGGGCAGTGTCACTTGCCCTCATATGTGGGACCCAAACCGGGGCTGGTGGCTTCCCAAGCCAGCTCTTAACCTACTGTGCCACTCGACCGGCCCCATGTTTTGTTATTGGTATATATTGAGTATTACGATTTTAATACAGTTTTTCTTTCTTAAAATGTGTATACATTTTTTGGCACCCTCTGTATTATTGCAGAAAAAAAGGTAAATTGCTGGGAAAGCCTTTTTTCCCTCTTTTCCTTTTTTAGGTCTTTTTAAAAATTTTTTCCTGTGGTTTTCATTTTGTTGTGCTTTTATAACCATTTATAGGAAATCCCAGGAGTCAGCACACATTCAGTCTAATTGCCTACATTTTATCCAGCGACTCTCCTAGCAAGGAAATTTGATCTCCAGAATGATGACGCAGACACTACAACCTCACAGCGGATCCCCAGAACATGCTATGCTCATTCCTGACCCTACACCTTTGCATGTGCTGTTCCTCTGCCCCTTCTTCACCTAGCTGAATCATTCAGGGCTTGTCTGTTTGTCCCTTGCCTTTTCCTCCTCCATTCATCACCCCTGCCTTTCTCAATCCTGCCTATCCAGCTGTTGTGTCACCTCCCTGAATCCTTATAGACCTGAGGTATGGATAACTCATTTGAAAAGAGCCTTCATAACTTATGGCATCCCACTGAAATTTAACCATTTTGTAGATAAAATTCTTTTAGCCCTTACCTGCACAGTAAGCACCTGAAGTTTCCAGCTGGTTCTCCTATTTTCTTGATTCTTTATTGCACTGAGGATTTTGCTTTACATTGAACAATAAAAATTAAAAAAAAAACAGTGACAGTGGTAATAGCTGAAATTTTCTTAGTACTTACAATGTACTAAATACTGTGCTGAGCAATACACGTCATTTACAATTATCACTATTTTGCAGATCAGGAAACAGAAAGAAGTTAAATACCCTGCCCCAAATACACAGCTGATAAGTGGCTATGATAGAATTCAAACCGAAGTCTTTGTCACTTTGATGTATACATAATTATTGAATCAAACATGGAATTCAGTTTACTGGACTTACATTTGAGATGAAAATAGACTAATGAATGTTTTCACAATTTTTTTCAGCAGAAAAGATAGAAATATAGGGGCCAGCCAAGTGGCTCAGTTGGTTAACAGCTTGCTCAAGAGTGCGAGCTCTCAGCAGCAGGATTGTCCGTTGGATTCCCAGCCTGAGCTGAGCAGCTGCTGAGCTGCCAACAAGTGGCAGGATGTCTCAGCTAAAAAAAAAGATAGAAATACACAAAAACATCAGTTTCTCTTTTAAATTACAATTCATCAGAAAGTTCCATTAAGAAGAACTGAATTGTACACTTGAAAGCTATGTAACTTGACTAACAATTGTCATCCCAATAAACTTTAATTTTAAAAAATGAGGGCCGGCCAAGAGGCGCGGTGGTTAAGCGCTGGCTTGGGAAGCCAGTGGCCCCGGTTCAGTCCCACATATGAGGGCCATGGACACTGCCCTCAAAAAAAAAAAGAACCCCATTTTGAACCCTTGAGCACTGTTGGTGAGATTTCAAATTGGTGCAGCCACTATGGAAAATAGTATGGAGGTTCCTCAAAAAATTAAAAATGGAATTACCTTATGACCCTGCAATTCCACTAATTAGAAAAAAATATATGTACCCCTATGTTTACTGCAGCTCTATTCACAATGGCCAAGATATGAAACAACCAAAATTCCCATCAACAGACAATTGAATAAAGAAGATATGGTACATATATATAATGGAGTATTACTCTGCCATAAAAAAGAATGAAATGTTACCATTTGCAACAACATGGATGGACCTAGAGGACATTAGGCAAAGTGTAATAAGTCACACTGAGAAAGACAAATACAATATGATCTCACTTACATGTGGAATCTAAAGAACAGAATAAACGAACAAACAAACCAGAAATAGACTCATATATACAGAGAACAAATTGATGGTTGCTAGATGGGAGGGGGTTGGGAGATGGGGTATGGGTAAGAAAGGTGAAGAGATTAGAAAATACAAATTGGTAGTCACAAATTGTCACAGGGATATGAAACACAGTATTGGAAATATAGTCAATACTGTTGTAAAAACTATGTATGGTGTCAGATGGGTACTAAACTTATCAGGGGGGATCACTTCATAAATTATATAAATGTCTAACCACTACACTGTATACCTGAAACTAATATAAAATAATATTGCATATCAATTATAATTTTTAAATATATATATTCATAGGATATAAACTAAAGCATAAGGAATATAGTCAATGGTGTTGTAATAGCTATGTATGGTATCAGATGGGTAGTAGACTTGGGGTTATCACTTTGTGAGGTGTGTAAATGTCTAAACATTATGTTGTCTTGTACATCTGAAACTAATAATAATAATAATAATAATAATGAACCCATTTATTGGGTATTCTGATGTATTAAGGATTTAGTTTAATATATTATCATCATGCAGTATTTCTGGGTAAAAATTAAACAGGTAAACTCATTAGGTGTCAACCTGGGATTTTTTTTTCATTTGTTCTTCTACCTGAACCATTTAAATGGACTCCCTTTTATCTTTTCTAAGCTGTCCTTAAAAAAAAATGTGATATCTCTTTTTCTGGGTGAATGATAAACAGTCATTCAAATATGAACACACAATATTACTGAAATCTGGAAGTGTCATACTGTAAAAAGCAAGGCAAGGGCCGGCCGAGTGGCGTGGTGGTTAAGTGCTGGCTTGGGAAGCTAGCGGCTCTGGTTCAGGTCCCACATATGAGGGCCAGTGACACTGCCCTCAAAAAAAAAAAAACAGCAAGACAAGATGAGGGCATGAATGTGGCCAACTCTCTCCTTTGAATCCGATGTTTACAAAGTGTGCCTATTTTAGTATTTGTCTGTTTTTCAGTTTATTGGTATAGTTTACCTGACAATAATTATAAAAGTAGTTCATGGATTGTATATATAGTTAAATGAATCTCAGTAAGAGTGCCAAGACCATTCGATGTGGGAAGGATAGTCTCTTCAACAAATGGTGCTGGGAAAACTGTATATCCACATTCAAAGAATGAAGGTAGACCCTTGGCTTAAGCCTGTTGATTCCAAGGAATTCACTTGCCAAAACGGACACCTTGTGGTTAATTGGAATTCATAATCAGAATATAGTAGCTATTGCTGGCAGGGGCCTCTCATGCACTGTGTGTTTCAGGGAAAAGCGATAGGAGCCAAGAGCCTCCTGCATACTGAGTCAACCATTATAAAGGAGTTCCTGGAATCCTATTTCAAACAATGGACTCAGACCTGCCCCTTTAAATCAGAGCTAAGCACCTCATTTGCATATTTACTTACCAATCAGAGCAGCTCTGTAATGACCAATCATGACACATGATTCTGTCTAATCAGAACAGTACTATTTGGACCAATCAAACTGTGCAAGTTTGGGTTCCTGATTTATATAAAAATTGACCAATAAGGGACCAGGACAGGTACTTTATATAATTGGCCTCCCCTTTGGCAGCGGAGCAGAAGGTGAAGACAGTGTACTTTCAGTTTTTTCCAGAGGCTGTGTTTCCCCATTTTGCGAACTATTCACCTAACCAAAGTCTCCTTTTTCTGTACCTTAGATTGGGGACTCCTGTTGGCATTACATTAGAGGCAGAGAATGTTTGTTGACACATCATAAACAAAAATTACCTAAAATGGATCTAAATATTAGGGGTGCCAAAAAATGTACACATTTTAAGAGCTGTTATCTATGTATTACTTTTCGAAGTTGAATTACGGTAGCAATGTGTAGCATGACATTCACTCAAAAGATGGCGTTAATCAAATGAATGCTAGCATCATTCATTGTATTACAATTTTAATACAGTTTTTTCCTTTCTTAAAATATGTATACATTTTTTTGGCACCCTCTGTATATTGCCTCTTCCCCTAGGGGCCTGGCATGCAGCTGAGCACTCAGATGCTCCATCTAAGTCATGCACTGTGCCCCGCATTATAGGCTCTATCTATCTTTCTATCTATCGTCTATCTTTTGCACATATGTGCATGCATGCACTGACACATACCTATGATATCTTTAGCTTGAAAATATCCTGGAATGGTCATATTGGCCCATTTCATTCTGTGCTTCTTTTGGATAGTATAAGTTGTCCAGTTGTTCCCAATGAGGTCAAATGAGAAACAATTGTTCATTTATGTCAGAGTTTTTCCAATATGAAATTCCAATTGGCTAACCCAGGGATTTGGGAAATATTTCATAAATCTAGTGCCCTAATATCATCAAACTCCTTCTTATACAAAAGCGAGAACAATTCATCATCAGAGAAGAAAGCCTGGTAAGCCAGGTGTTAGAGAGACCAGCAAAGCCAGCGCCCCAGTAGGGTATCAGGGCTCATAAGTTTATATTGACCAAGAAATATTCAGAAAGAAAATTGTTTTTTAATAAAAAACCTTTCAAGGGCCGGCCGAGTGGCGCATTGGTTAAGCACTGGTTTTGGGATGCCAGCGGCCCGGGTTCGGATTCCACATGAGGGCCAGTGACACTGCCCTCTAAAGCTAGCGGCAGCTCCACCTGGAGCTGGGCTGTGCGAGCCCCTGTGATGGTGTCGGCTGCAGCCCCTGCTGCAGTGGGCTGCCATAGGCTACAGTGAGTGGCCCCGGAGCCAGCTTGAGCGGCTGGCAGCCAAGCGTGAGCTGCCAATAGCCGCGGTGAGCGACATCCAGAGGCCAGCGACCGATCTGCTTCATCCGGGAAGAGCGCAATGACGATACCAACAGTGAAGCAACATCCTCCGCAACTAAACTGAAGAACAAAAAGACAGCAACTTGTCTGTTCCCCTTCTCCGATTCCCCAACGCTGTTCCCCTCCGCCAATTCACCAATAAAATCTTTAAAAAAAAAAAAACTTTCAAAAACAAATTAAAGATTAAAAACTTTACTGGTATAATTTAAATAGGGCTTACAAATTCAAATGGACACGTACTATAAAAAGGTCCCACCCTCACCCTACCTCCAACATTCCCTCCCCTGGTCCCACTCGGAGAACCCTGCCTCCTTGCACTAGGTGCCAGACATGGCCGCTAGAAAGTCGCGATTGCGAGGAGGGATAGTGAATGGAAGCCGAATGCCCCGGTAGCCCAGGACGTACAACGATTTACCTCCGTGGAAAACGGGATCAGTGTAGCCACTACGTAAATCCTTCCTCTGCGCTGTGCTGAGCATGCACTGGAGCACCTCGGCAAGGATAAGTCCACTGCTCGCTCGCACTTGTCTGCGGGTGCGTGCTGGCCTCCTCTCACTTCCCGATCAAGAAGCACAGGCTGCTCCCAGGAAACTGGGTAAGAGGAGCAGGGGGCCAGTCGGAGTGCTGGGTAGGGGAGCGTGGCCGGGGGGTGGGGGGTGGGGGGGTGTTGTTTACTAAGGGACTAAAGTGCTTATCCGTCAACCGTGGGGCGGGTAGACCAACCATTTTTGCATGTTTGCAAAGTTGGCTGTTATACGTAATCAATCAGAAATGGACAGCCTGGGCCGGCCGAGTGGCGCGGTGGTTAAGCGCTGGCTTGGGAAGCCAGCCGCCCCGGTTCGGTCCTACATATGAGGGCCAATGACACTGCCCTCAAAAAAAGAAAAGAAAAGAAAAGAAAAGAAAAGAAAAGAAAAGAAATAGACATCCTGGTTTAATGAAAGTAAGCGGTAGTCTTCCCCACTGAAAACGTTCTTCTTGGAAATTTTTCCCAATCCCCGTCCCAATTCACATAACCTTTCTGACTAAATTTACCTCTTGAATCTTGAATCTCACCCTGTGACCAATTGTCTCTATAGAATATCCAGGAGTGTGGTCAATATTTTTCATTTAACATTTCATCAATATTTTTCCACATTTGATCATATTCATTACAATGATCATTTTAGTGTTTGCATTAATGTATTGTAATTTTTTTATAGTTTTTCCTTGGTAGATAATGAGCAATCAATAGCTATTTGTTAAACTTATTTGTGTGCATGGATAGGTATATAGATATCGTTTTTTTCTTTGAAATTTTCTTTTTTATCATAAAAGAACTGAAACTTTACTAATCTTTTATTTTTCTTATTTGACATCTTAAAAAGGGAGGCATAGTTAAGAATTTTCTTTGATATGGTTTTATAATTGTATTGTTTTCTCTATTCTGAGACTTTTCCATAAGAATATTCACTTTAATGTGATTTCTACTGCATGGCTGGAAAAGTGGTTATGCAATAACGCTTTCAAACTCTTTTATCTCTTTCTTCACTCTTTCATGCTTCTCCTGTGCAGGTGGCTGACTCTGGCTTTTTCTCAAGATTCTTTCGGTGAGTCTTTGCTCTATGAGTTCTCTCCCTCAAATCATGCCTTCCTGGTGATCTTTAATTTGTATCCGTCCACTCTCATTTACCTGTTTTCTTCTCTGTGTATTCTGGACACCATGTTCTTCTGGCACGGTTTTTGGAAATATTATTTCACTATGGGATCGTAGTAATTGTCTAAACATTTTCTTCTTAAGTTCTTTCACTTGTCCTGCTTGCTGTATTTGCTTCTTTGTGTGTTTCATCTCTCTCTCTCTCAGGCACTAAATAGTACCATTTTGTCTCTCTATGCTTTGGGTTGTTTTTCCCTCCAATTTCTTCTTGATTTCACTGCTTGTCTCTTGTTCTTTCATCACTCCCACTAATCTTTTATTATAGTAAGACCCTGCTTTGGCAAGCCAGTATTCAAGATAAAGATTTTGCTCTCTGCAGAATGTTTCATACTCTTCTTGATATTTTTTAGTTATAAATTGTCTTGCTGCTTTTATATGCACACCACCTAGATTCAGTATTTTTTTTCCAGTGAAGGTTGCTGACCAGAAGCAATCCTACAGTCTCTAGATGCTTTAGCCTAGGCCAATACCTTCCAAAGGCCCAGAAAAACCCCCAAAGCACATAGCCAGGTCAAGTTCTGCAGAAAGCCCTTATTTAGTCTGCAAGGCCCAAGGAGCACTAGAACTGTAACTTCCAAACATACTTATCTTTCTTTGTTTTTCTGAAATTATTTTCTCAGGCTAAATTTCTGGGCCTGGAATACATTACACAGAGGGTAAGAATTTTTTCATTGCTCTAGTTACATATTGCTGTGGAAGGCAGTGTGGAGTTTTGGTTAAGAACACCGGGTTTGGACTTCAACAAAGCTTTATTAGTCTGGTCTTGCCTAGATTAGCTATGTGAGGGTAGAATAGTTATCCCACATCTCTGAGTCACTTTTGCCTCAATTATGGAATGGGAGAAACAACAGTTCCCATGCAAAGGAATGTTATGAGCAAGGTGGGCACAATAAATGTTGGCTACTGTTATTATTATCATTTCTAACACATATTTCTCCACAGCCCCACAAACATTGGGTTTTATCTCTTAAAACAATTTTTTGGTTGATTAAATGGGCATAAATTAGTACTCTGTTATAGTTGTACTTCCTTATCCCATAAGGTTTACATATTTTTTAAGTAGTGATTTATCCTATGTGCTTTTTGTTCTGCAAATTGTCCTATTTCCCACAGTTGGGATTATACTTTATCAAATTACTGTGTTTATGAAGAGTTGTCTATTCTATTCTTTAGATTTGAGTTTACCTGATTTTAACTCAGTTAAAATACCATATGAGATCAGCTGTGCCCTATAGTAGGAGACGTGTAGTTCTAAGTTAATTTTTTCCACATTTTTATCCAATTGTTCCAAAGTGCTTACTTACTATAAAATATTTTGCTCATCATTATATGGTGCATATTTGACATCTGTTAATGTTATATATGCTGCAAGTTATTTCCAAAATCTTTTCTCTGTTCCACTGATAAATATTTCACTTTTGAGCCAGCATTACAATCTTTTTTTTTAATTAAAGTTTATTGGGGTGACCCTTGTTAGAAAAGTTACAGATTTCAGATGTACAATTCTGTAATACATTATCTATGTATTATCACATTGTGTGTTCACCACCCAGAGTCAGTTCTTTTTCCATCACCATATGTTTGATCCCCTTTACCCTCATCTACCACTCCCTTCCCCCCTTACCCTCTGGTAACGACCAAACTAATGTCTGTGTCTATGAATTTTCTTTCTTCATTTGTTTTTTTTTTTGTTCTTTTGTTGTTTTCAGTTTTATATACCACATATCAGTGAAATCATATGGTTCTTGACTATTTCTGACTGACTTATTTTGTTTAGCATTGTAATCTCAGGATACATACATGTTGTTGCAAAAAGCACTTGTCCATTTCTTTTTTTTTTTTTTTGAGGGCAGTGTCACTGGCCCTCATATGTGGGATCTGAACCGGGGCGGCTGGCGTCCCAAGCCAGCGCTCAACCACCGTGCCACTTGGCCGGCCCACTTGTCCGTTTCTTCTAGGTTATTGAGTTTGGTGGCATAGAGCCCTTCATAATATTCTTGGATGATCCTTTGTATTTCTGTGGCATCTGTGGTAACTTCCCCTCTTTCATTTCTGATTTTGTTTATTTGTGTCTTTTCTTTCTTTATCTTAGTGAGTATAGCCAAGGGTTTGTCAATTTTATTAAACTTTTCAATGAACCAGATCTTCGTTGCATTAATTTTTTTCTATTGTCCATTTGTTTTCTATTTCATTTAGTTCTGCTCTTATTTTTATTATTTCCTTCCTTCTGCTTTGGGTTTAATTTGTTCTTTTTCTAGTTCTTTAAGGTGTAACCTCGGGTTATTTATCTGGGATTTTTCTGTTTTTCTTGAGATAGGCCTGTAATGATATAAATTTCCCTCTTAAAACTGCTTTCACTGCATCCCCAAAATTTTTGTAGGATGTATTTTCATTCTCCTTTGTTTCTATGCATCTTTTGATCTCTCCTCTTATTTCTTCTTTGACCCAGCCATTCTTTAAAACTATGTTGCTTAATTTCCACATATTTGTGATTTTTTCCTGCTTTCTTTCTGCAGTTGATATCCAATTTCAAAGCCTTCTGATCAGAAAATATGTGTGTTATGATTTCAATCTTCTTAAAGTGCTGAGGCTATTTTTATGTCCCAACATATTCTCCATCTTTGATAATGTTCCTTGTACACTAGTAAAGAATGTATAGTCTGATGTTCTAGGATGGAGTGCTCTATAAGTGTCAATTATGTCCCTTTCATCTAATGTGTCATTTAGAGCTGATATTTCTTTATTGATTTTCTGTTTGGATGATCTATCCATAGCTTTCAATGCTGTATTTAGGTCCTCTACTATAATTGTGCTTTAGTCAATTTCTACCTTTAGTTCTGTTAGTAGTTGCTTTGTATATTTCGGTCCTTCCTCATTGGGGACATAAATATTGATGACTGATATGTCTTCTTGTTGTATAGTCTCCTTTATCATTATGAAATGTCCATCTTTGTCTCTTGTTACGTTTTTTTATCCTGAAGCCTGTTTCATCTGATATCAATCAGTATAGCTTTTCTCCGAATACCATTTGCTTGCAGTGTCAATTTCCGCCTTTCACTTTGAGTCTTGTAGCTGAAATGTGTCACTTGGAGGCAGCATACGGTTGGGTTTAGTTTGGGTTTTTTTGTTTTTTGTTTTGTTTCGTTTTGGGTTTTTTTGAGGGCAGTGTCACTGGCCCTCATATGTGGGACCGAACCGGGGTTGCTGGCTTCCCAAGCCAGCGCTTAACCACCGTGCCACTCGGCCGGCCCTAGTTTTTTGATCCAGTCTGCTACTCTGTGCCCTTTTATTGGTGAGTTCAGTTCACTTACATTTAGGGTGATTATTGATATATGAGGATTTCCTATCATTCTATCTTTGGTTTTCTGGTAGGACGGTGTCTCCATTGTCTCTTTGCCTTTTTGTTGCTGTCTGTTATTTCAGTGTGGTGGTTTTCTATGATTTTTCCCTCTGTTTCTTCTTTTTTTATGTTACATATTTCAGTTCTGGGGCTTTTTTGAATGGTTACCATTAAGTTTATGTAAAAAAAAGTTTTAGGGCTGGCTGAGTGGCGCACGGTGGTTAGGAGCTGGCTTGGGACACTGGCAGCCCGGGTTTGAATCCCGCATGTCAGGGCCAGTGACATTGCCCTCTAAAAAAAAGAGAAAGTTTCATATTTAGAGTATTCCATTTTCTTCAATATGCTTTCTTTCTCCATTACCTTTTGCCAGTTCAGACCTTTACTCCCTCCCCTTTTATGTTTTTGTTGTCTCAAATTATCCCTGTTGATAGTGTGCATTGATTTCTACAGTTGTTTTTGTCCTTTTTTTAAGTGTTTTTTTTCTTCTTTTCCCTGTATGTTATGTTTAAGTATATAGTGTCTTATTTGGTGTAGGGGTGGCCATTTCCTGCTTCGGTATGTCTGTTCGTAATACTACTCATGGCTTTGTATTCTTTTGCTCTTTTATTTCAGGTCAAATAGCCTCCCTCAGTATTTCTTGTAGTGCAGGTCAAGTTTTATAAAATTCCCTCAGCTTCAGTATGTCTGGAAAGGACTTTATTCCTCCATATCTAAAGGATATCTTTGCTGGATATATTATTATTGGCTCATAATTTCTCTCTTTCAATAGTTTGATATTTGAGTTCACTCCCTCCTTGCTTGTAGAGTATGCTGAAAAAAAATCTGATGATAATTTAATGGGCTTTCCTGTGTAAGTTACCATCTTCTTTTCCCTGGCTGCCTTCAGTATTCTTTCTTTCTTTCATTAATTTTTGATAGCTTCAATACAATGTGCCTTGGAGAAGGCCTGTTGGGATTGAGGCAATTAGGTGTTCTATTTGCTTCTTGGATTGGAAGATCCAGTTTTTTCAACAAGTTTGGGAAGTTCTCATCAACTATTTGTTTGAATATACTCTCTCTTCCCTTCTCCCTTTCTTCTTCTTCTGGTATGCCCATTATTCTTATATTGCTCTTTCTGATTGAGTCAGAAAGTTCTTGTAGAGTTCTTTCATTTCCTTTAACTCTCAAGTCTCTCTCTTCTTTAATCTGTGTCATTTCCAGATTTGTATCTTCAATGTCACTGATTCTTTCCCCCATCTGGTCAGCTCGATTACCTAAGCTGGCTATTTCAGTCTTCATTTCTTTTATTGAGTTCTTCATCTCCAGAAATTCTATTTGGTTCTTTTTAAAATTTCGGTCTCTTTTGTAAAATGTTGATTTTGTTTTAGATTGTGTTTCTGAGTTCATTGAACTATCTGTCTGTGTTTTCTTGCATCTCTTTGAGTTTTTTCAGAACTGCAATCTTGAATTCTCTGTCAGTTAAGTCACATATTTCCATGTCTTTAAGCCCATTTTCTGGAGACTTTTCAATTTCTTTTTGAGCTGTCTTTTTACCTTGGTTATTCATGGAAATTAATGAATTATTATTACTCTTCCTAATCATCTACAGGAGTGGGTTCTGCAACAGGTTGGTAGGAAGAGGCCTTTCTTTTGCTTTCCAGTAGGTGTTGGTAGAATGCTTTGTTTTCTCTCCGAGTGCAGCCTTTTTTTCTCTCTCATGCTGTATTGTTATATTTGCTCTGCACTATTCCAGCTTCTTACACAATGGGGGGGGATTCTCTGGAAGGTGGGCTTCTCCCATGTGAGCAGGTCACCTGGGTCTCAGGAAACCACCTGCATTAGGGGATGTGGAGAGCTCCTGAAGTTGCAAAGCTCCTCCTGAACCAGGTTCAGGGCCTGTGTGTTTCAGCGGCTCTGTTTACCCCTGCAGGGATCTGCCCAGATAGGTAGGGTCAGGGGCAGGTTGGATTGTGTGAGGTGGTTCTGAACAGTGGCCGCGACCACAAGCACAGCCTATCCTGCACCCAGGGCTCCTTCCCCTTCTCTGGAACTATAATTGGGCTGTGAGTCCATGGCTGCAGGCTGCATTTTTCAGAACTGCAAATATTCTCTTTTGATCTGACACTGCTATTGTTCTGCTTGTAGCACTGGGCAGGTGGGTTGGGACAAGCTTTGGGAGGGTGTGGAGGGGGCAGCTAGGCTCTGTGCCTATGCCTTCCATCCTCTGCTTGGCAGTGAGGGCTTAAACCACTGTTTTCACCCTTCTTCCCTCAGTCTTTGCTCCTAGGTCTCTGCCGTGAGGGTGGGATTTAGCCGGGTTATGTGCTGATCCCTCAGGTCAGACAGTGGGCCATAGGGGAACGCTAGCAGTCCGAGTTATTCCCTCTCCTGTGACTTCAGTAGCTCTGGAATGCAGGGAGCTTGGAGCTCCAAGCTCAGGACTCCAGTCTGAGTCTTGCACTCACTTGGCACGCATCTCCGCACTTTTCCCGGCCCTTCTCACCCGCTTGCCCAATTTTCCCACCTTTAGATGATTTCAGTTGCACGTCTCTTAGTCTTGCCTGTCTGCTGAGCAGGGAGTCCTTTGTGGAATTTTAGTTGTTCAATTTGTTGTAAATTTCAGGGGAGATTTCAAGAGGCTCACCTCATACCCCCATTTCTATGACATCATCTCACAATTTTAAAAATTAGTGCTTGGTAGCTTGTTCTAATGTGTGGTGAGATGAATCTTGTAACGTTTTAGACTTCTTTTGTCTTCTTGCTAATTATCCCTTTTAAATGAAATTGTGTTAAAATTAGAAAATCATTGGGAGTAAAATATTATATTTACAAATATGCTGTCTTCCTATTCAAGAGCAGGTCTATAGCAAGCCATTTTACAAATAACACCTAAATCTTAAATATTCTGCCAGTATTGCTGAAGCCCCACAACTGCCCCTAATTTATTCTCTCTTTAATACCAGGGTCAATTCTCTTTGTAACATTCAGTAGCTGTGTTAAGCAGAGTAATACCTCCTTCCAGGGATGTCCATGTCCTATTCCTCAGAATTTGTGAATACCCTATTATACATGGCAAAGCAGAATTAAGGTAGAGATAGAAGAGATGTCCATGTCCTATTCCTCAGAATTTGTGAATACGCTATTATACATGGCAAAGCAGAATTAAGGTAGAGATAGAAGAGATAGAATTAAGGTTGTTAATCAGCTGACTTTAAAATAGGAAGATGATCTGGATTATCCTGGTGAGCCCAATGTAAGCACAGGGGTCCTTAAAAGTAAAAGAAGGGTGGGGAGTGGCCCGAGTGGTTCAGTTGGTTAAGAGCTCGCTCACATCACAGGGGTGCCAGAAGGAGAAGAGAGAAAGCAAGGGATTGAGAGCTTATTTGAAGAAATAATGACTGAAAACTTTCCTAACTTGGCAAAGGAAATAAACATACAAACACAGGAAGTGCAGAGGATTCTAAACAAGATGAACCCAAACAGACCCACACCAAGACACACCGTAATTAAAATGGCAAAGGTTAGAGACAAAGAAAGAATCCTAAAAGCAGCAAGAGAAAGGCAACCAGTAACTTATAAGGGAGCTCCCATACGATTGTCAACTGATTTCTCAACAGAAACTTTGTAGACCAGAAGGGATTCATTCACAGGTAATATTTAAAGTGATGAAAAGCAGGGATCTACAACCAAAACTACTGTACCCAACAAGGTTATCATTTAAATAAAAGGACAGATAAATCTTCCTGACAAGAAAAAGCTAACGGAGTTCATCACCACCAAACCAGTATTACATGGAATGTTAGAGGGACTTATTTAAGATGGAGAAAAATAAAAAAGATCAAGAGACAAAGAAGGACCCAGTAATCCCACTTCTGGGCATTTTTCCGAAGAAAACCCAAAATGCTACTTTGAGGGCCATGGGCATCTATATATTCATTGCAGCATTATTTACAATAGCCAAGATGTGGAGGCAGCCTGGGTGTCCATCAATGGATGAATTGGTAAATAATAGGTTAATATGTATATATGAATGTTTCTCAGCCATGGAAGGGAATTGGTTCTTGCCATCTGCTGCAGCTTGGATGGACCTGAATGGTATTGTACTGTATGGAGTATGTCAGACAGCGAAAGACAGATGCAATGTGATTTCACTTATATGTAGAATATAAATAACAAAATAAACAAACAAGCAAAACAGAAACACACTCATAGATACAGAGAACATTTTGATGGTTGCCAGATAGGAAAAGGGGATGGAAAGGGTATGTGGAAAGTGGGAAGGGATTAAAAAGTACAAATTGATTGTTACAACATAGTCAGGGGGATGTAGGGTATAGCATAAGGAATATATTTAATAACATTGTAATAACTATGTATGGTGTCAGATGGGTACTAGATTTATCAGGATGATAAATGGGAGGAGGTTTGGGGGATAGGGTAAAAAAGGTGAAGGAATTATGATGTACAAATTGGTAGTTACAAAAATAGTCTTTTAGATGTCAAGTAATGCATAAAGAATATAGTCATAGTATGGTAATAGCTATGTGTAGTGCCAGATGAATACTAGACTCGTCAGGGGGATCACTTCTTAAAGTATACAAATGTTTAATAACTATGCTATACACCTGAAATTAATACAAAATAATATTGAATGTTAACTGTAATTGAAAAATTAAAAGGGGGGTAAGGTGAAGGAGAATAAGAAGTACAAATTTCCAGGTATAAAAGAAGTCATGGGGATGTAACGTACAGCATGGGGAATATAGTCAATAATATGGTGATAGCATTTTACGGTGTCAGATGGTTGCTGGACTCATGGTGATCACTTCTTTAGGTATATAAATGTTGAACAAGGGAAGCAAACTGGATGGGGACTGTAGAGAATCGGGAAAGAATAAAATAGCCTCACCTCTTATCCTCAATTCGCTTTCCACGGTTTCAGTTACCCACAGTCAACTGCAGTCTGAAAATATTAAATGGAAAATTCCAGAAATAAATAATTCATAAGTTTTAAATTGCACGCCATTCTGAGCAGCATGATGAAATCTCAAGTTAGTTTCACTCTAACCCACGTGGGCCATGAGTCATCCCTTTGTCCAGCGTCTCCACATTGTACATGCTCCTCCCCCACTAGTCACTTAGTAGTTATCTCATTTGTCAGATCAATTGCCTGTCACAGTATCACAGTGTTTGTGTTAAAGTCACTCTCATTTTACTTAATAATGGCCCCAAAGCGTGAGAGCAGTGATGCTGGTCATTCAGGTGTGCGAAAGAGAAAGCATAAAGTGCTTCCCTTAAGTGAAAAGATATGTATGTACAAGAAAAACGTATATAGAGGGTTCAGTACTATCCACCATTTCAGGCATCCACTGGGGGTCTTGGGACATATCCCCCACAGATAAGGGAGGACTGTATGTCTCATCCAAAGGGGATGGCCGTACTCAACTCCAGCTGACTGATGCTGGATGAGAATGTGGGGTTGGGGTGCCAGATTTTCCAGTTTTTTAAGAGAAACCAAAAAAAAATTATATGAAATCTTCCAATCCTCAAATGTTGGTAACTAATTCAAATATGTTTTATCAACACTGTGCTGGTCAACTGAAACAAGTGTGAGGACCAGACTCAGCCTACAGCTGCGAATTTGTAACCTCTGCCTAAAAGGCTAATGTGAGGCAAATTTCACAACTTGGAAGCAGTAGAAAGCAATGGAAAATCCTTCCAAAATCAACAAAATTAGAATGCCATCATTCTGCCCTTATCATTCTCATTACAAGTCCTCCTCACATATATGTGTTGTTGTCCACCATTCATCCCTACCTATGTTTCTCTGACTTTATCCATTACTCTTATTATCTAGTTCTGATCTCAAATTCCTGACCACTGAGGACCAAGACATCAAGAGGTTCCAAGACAAGAGCTCTCACAATAACAACTGACTTGACCCTTCTTTCTGGCACATTTTGCTGCTCTTCTCGATGATATTCAGGTAACTTGGGAGAGCATTAAGAAATATTGTGCCCCAGGGGGCAAGGGAGTAGGCAGAGGAGGGCACAGCACTCTAGGGGAGGAGCAGGTATGTTATTCTTGAAAACCAAAGTAGTCACTCTTGATCAACAGCTCAAAGGGCAGGTATTTAGTGTGTGTTTCCTAGTCATGGTGGTAGAAGGAGCAGGTGGATCTGTTCTGAGACTTCCACTCCCCCTCATTCACTCCTTCTCCCATGACTACAAGCTTATGAGATGTCTGGTAGTGTAATAAATGTACAGTTTTTTTCTGAGAATCTTCCTATAGAAGTGATGTTTTAAGCTGAGATAAGCAGGAGTAAACCAGATGGAGAATGTATGGAAAAGCATTTGGGGGAGAGAAGACAGTATGGGCAAAATCCACAATGTAGGAAGATGCTTGGAACTTTTGAAAAAATTGACAGAAATCCAGTGTAGCCATAGACAGGAGAGTGGATAAAGATATGCCTAAGGTAGCAGACAAGAGCAAGATCATGCAACAACTTGTCAAACCCAAAATGGTCCAGTGAGTCCTGGACTCTGTGCTGGACACCATGGAGGCTACAGGCACAATGCAGACATAATCCCTGCACTCCAGTAGTAGACAGTAGCCAGCAGGCTATTAGGCAACAGCCATCAGAATTGCTAAAGAATGTTATTGGAAGTGTTGACTCCGAGAATGAATATACCTATAGAGAAGGGCTCCTGGTGGATAACTGGACTCAAATTTCTAAACAGAACCTAGCAGTTGTTGTTAACCAGGGGCCTCTCACAAAAGTTATTCTTCAGGGAGATGCCTGCATTATACCTCTTGCCACCTGCACTGAACTGCCTGCCTGCACTATGTGCCTGCCAGCTGAGCCAAACCTTATAAAAGAGTTCCTGGAATCATAATATTTCAATCAATAGGACTGAGACTTTCCCCATCCAATTGGAGCAGTGCAGCTATAACCTCATTAGCATCTCCACTGACCAATCAGAACACCTCCATTCTGACCAATCAGGACAATTCTTTTTGAACCAATGAAAAAGCGAGGATTTGATCCCTCATTTGTATGATGATGTACCAATCAGGAAACAGAGGCAAGGATGTCTGTCTATATAAGTCAGTTCCCCTCTGGCTAGACATGAACACTTTTCTATCAAAAGTAAGGAGTGTGATTCCCTGGCTGAGCCTAAAACACTGGAGATAGCTCCTAAGAGCAAAGCAGAGGACCTCAGAAAAGAACGGAGCACCTCAGAGTAAAGCAGAGCACCTCAGAGTGGAGCACTTTGGAGACCACCAGAGCACCTCAGAGGAAAGCAGAGCACCTCACAGCAAATCAGAGCACAGTACCTCACAGCAAAACACCTCACAGCAGAGTACCTCAGAGCTGAGCACCTTGGAAAGAGCAACAAAGAGTGGTGTAACTCCAAGCAGAGAACCCCAGAGATGACCACCTTAGAGCAGAGCACACCAGAGTGGCATAGTTTAGAGCAGGGAAGAGCACCCAAAGTGGTGTAGCTCAGAGCAGTGCAGAGCACCTGGGAGCAAAGCAGCTAAGGGTGCTGTAGCTCAGAGCACGGCACAGCACCCCAGAGCAAAGCAGCTCAGAGCAGAGCAAAGCGCCACAGACCAGAGTACCTCAAAGCAGACAAACTCAGAGTGCTGTGCTCAGGGCTGAGGACCTTGAAAGAGAGCACCCCGCAGTAGTGTAGTTTTGAGAGGAATATTCCAGAGCTGAGCACCTCAGGAGAGCATCTCAGAGTAGTGTAGCTCATAGCAGGGCAGCTAAGAGCCAAGCACCTCAGAAAAGAGCAACTCAAAGGGGTGTAGCTCAGAACAGTGCAAAGAAGAGTAGCTAGAGAATAGCAGGTCAGCACAAAGCAGCACCTAGGAACAGAGTACCTCAGACCAGAGCACCCCAAAGGACTATAGCACAGAGCAGGGCAAAGCACCTCACAGCAGAGCACTTCAAAGTGCAGTAGCTACAAGCAGGGCAGAGCACTTCTGAGCAGAGCACCTCAAATTGGTGTACCACAGAGCAAGGCAGAGCATCTCACACAGCTGTAGCTCAGAGCTGACCACCTCAGAGTCACATAGCTTACAGGAGAGCACAGCATGTCAGTGCTGTAGCACAGAGGAGGGCTCAGCAGTTCAGAGCAGAGAGCTCAGAGCAGAATGGAGAGAAAAAGTGCAGAGCACCCCAGAGTGGTGTACATCTGAGAGGAACACCTCAGAGCTCAGCACCAAAACAGAACACCTTACAATCCTGTAGCTCAGAGAGGAGCACCTTGATACAGATCACCTCAGAGGCTGTATCTCAGCGCAGGGCAGCTCAGTGCACAGTAGCTCTGAGCAGGATAGAGCAACAGGGAGCAGAGCACCTCAGAGCAAAGCAGATCGCCTCTGAGCACAGTAGTTCAGAGCAGAGCAGTTCAGAGCAGGGCAGGGCACTCGGAGCAGAGCACCTCAGAGCAGAACACCTCAGAATAGCATAGTTGAGAGCAGAGCATAGCACATCAGAGCAGAGTATCTCACAGAGGACTACCTCAGAGCACAACACCCCAAAGTGGTATGGCTCCTGGAGGAATAGCTCAGAGCAGAGCACCTCAGCAGACACCTCGGGGTGCTGTAAGTCAGAGCAGAAGAGCTCAGAGCAGAGTGCCTCAGAGCAGAGTAGCTCACAGCACAGAAAAGCACCGAGGAGCACAGCAGCTCAGAGCAGGGCAGAGAACCGAGGAGTATAGCACCTCAGGGTGCTATAGCTCAGAGCAGGGCAGAGGACATCAGAACAGAGGAGCTCAGAGCAGACTAGTTCAGAGCAGAGCACTTCAGAGGGTTGTAGCTCAGAGCTGAGCACCTCAGAGCAGAGTAGCACAGAAGATATACCTCAGAGCAGAGCATCTCAGAGTGCTGTAACTCAGAGCAGGGCAGCAAATGGCAGAATACCTCACAGCAGAGCAACTCACAGCACAGTGGAGTGCCTCAGAGCAGAGTAGATCAGAGCAGAGCAACCAGGAGAAGAGTAGCTTAGAGAGGAATATCTGAGATCAGAGCAGCACAGACCAGAGCACTCCACAGTGCTGTAGCTGAGAGCAGACTGCCTCAGAACAGAGTAGCTCAGAGTAGAGCAACTGGGAGCAGAGTAGCTGAGAGGAATCTCTCAGAGCAGAGCAGCACAGAAATAAATACCTCACAGCAGAGCATCTCCGAGTGCTGTCATTCTTAGCAGAGCACCTTGGAGTACCGCAGCTCATTCTGGACAGAGAACCTCAGTGCTGAGCAACTCGGGGTGCTGAGGTAGCTCTGACCAGGGCAGAGGAACTCAGAGCAGAGCAGCTCAGAACAGAGCAGAGCGCTTCAGAGCAGAATACCTCAGAGTGCAACACTTCAGATCAGAGTAACTCAGAGAGAAATACCTCAGAGCAGAGCACCTGTGTGTGTAGCTCAGAGCCGAGCACCTCAGAGCAGAGTAGCACCGAAAGGAACACCTCGGAGCAGAGCATCTCAGAGTGTAGTAGCTCAGAGCTGGGCAGCTAAGAGCCGAGTATCTCAGTGCAGAGCATCTTAGAGTGCTGTAACTCAGAGCAGGGCAGCAAAGAGCGGAATACCTCAGAGCAGAGCAAATCACAACATAGTGGAGCGCCTCATAGCAGAGTAGCTCAGAGCCGAGCAACCAGGAGCAGAGTAGCTCAGAGAGGAATATCTCAGAGCAGAGCAGCTCAGACCAGAGCACCTCACAGTGGTGTAGTTGAGAGTAGAGTGCCTCAGAACACAGGAGCTCAGAGCAGAGCAATCGGGAGCAGAGTAGCTGTGAGGAATTTCTCAGAGCAGAGCAGCACAGAAATAAATACCTCACAGCAGAGCATCTCCGAGTGCTGTCGTTCTTAGTAGAGCATCTCGGAGCACGGCGGCACATTCTGGGTAGAGAACCTCAGTGCTGAGCAAATCGGGGTGCTGAGGTAGCTCTGACCAGGGCAGAGGAACTCAGAGCAGAGCAGCTCAGAACAGAGCAGAGCGCCTCAGAGCAGAATAGCTCAGAGTGCAACACTTCAGATCAGAGTAACTCAGAGAGGAATACCTCAGAGCAGAGCACCTCAGAGGGCTGTAGCTCAGAGTTGAGCACCTCAGAGCAGAGTAGCACAGAAAGAAATAACTCGGAGCAGAGCATCTCAGAGTGTAGTAGCTCAGAGCGGGGCAGCTAAGAGCCGAGCATCTTAGAGCAGAGCACCTCAAAGGGGTGTAGCTCAGAGGAGGGCAGAGCACCACGAAGCAGAGCACCCCAGAATGGAGAAGCTCAGAGCCTAGCACCTCACAGCAGAGCATTGCGGAGCAGAGCACCTCAGAGGCTGTATCTCAGTGCAGGGCAGCTCAGAGCACAGTAGCTCTGAGCAGGGTAGAGCAACTGGGAGCAGAGCACCTCAGAGCAGAGCAGAGCGCCTCTGGGCACAGTAATTCAGAGCAGAGCAGCACAGAACAGGGCAGGGCACCTCAGAGTAGAGCACCTCAGAGCAGAACACCTCAGAATAGCATAGTTGAGAGCAGAGCATAGCATATCAGAGCAGAGTATCTCACAGACGACTACCTCAGAGCAGAACACCCCAGAGTGGTGTGGCTCCTAGAGGAATAGCTCAGAGCAGAGCACCTCAGCAGACACCTCGGGGTGCTGTAGGTCACAGCAGAACAGCTCAGAGCGGAGTGCCTCAGAGCAGAGTACCACACTGCAAAGCACCGCGGAGCAGAGTCGCTCAGACAAGAGTACCCCAAAGTGCTGTAGCTCAGAGCACGCAGCTCAGAGTGGAGCACCTCAAGGCACAGCACCACAGAGTGCTGTAGCTCAGAGCAGGGCCGGGCACCTCACAGCAGAGCAGCTCAGAGCAAAGCGAAGTGCCTAAGAGCAGAGTCGCTGAGAGTAGAGCACCACAGAGCAGAGCACGGAGAAGCAGAACACCTCAGAGGCTGTAGCTCAGAGCAGACCAGAGCACCTCGCAGGAGATCAGCTCAGAGCAGAGCAGCTCAGAGCAGAGCGGAGCTCCTCAGAGCAGAGTAGCTCACAGCACAGCAAAGCACCGAGGAGCACAGCAGCTCAGAGCAGGGCAGAGCACCGAGGAGCATAGCACCTCAGGGTGCTATAGCTCAGAGCAGGGCAGAGGACATCAGAACAGAGGAGCTCAGAGCAGACTAGTTCAGAGCAGAGCACCTCAGAGGGCTGTAGTTCAGAGCTGAGCACCTCAGAGTAGAGTAGCACAGAAGATATATCTCAGAGCAGAGCATCTCAGAGTGCTGTAACCAGAGCAGGGCAGCAAAGAGCGGAATATCTCAGAGCAGACCAACTCACAACACAGTGGAGCACCTCAGAACAGAGTAGCTCAGAGCAGAGCAACCAGGAGCAGAGTAGCTCAGAGAGGAATATCTCAGAGCAGAGCAGCTCAGACCAGAGCACCCCACAGTGCTGTTGCTGAGAGAAGAGCGCCTCAGAACAGAGTAGCTCAGAGGAGAGCAACCGGGAGCAGAGTAGCTCAGAGAGGCATCTCTTAGAGCAGAGCAGCACAGAAATAAATACCTCACAGCAGAGCATCTCCAAGTGCTGTTGCTCTTAGCAGAGCACCTCGGAGTACAGTAGCTCATTCTGGGAAGAGAACCTCAGTGCTGAGCAACTCGGGGTGCTGAGGTAGCTCTGACCAGGGCAGAGGAACTCAGAGCAGAGCAGCTCAAAACAGAGCAGAGCACTTCAGAACACAATAGCTCAGAGTGCAACACTTCAGATCAGAGTAACTCAGAGAGAAATACCTCAGAGCAGAGCACCTCAGAGGGCTGTAGCTCAGAGCTGAGCACCTCAGAGCAGAGTAGCACAGAAAGAAATACCTCAGAGCAGAGCATCTTAGAGTGTAGTAGCTCAGAGTGGGGCAGCTAAGAGCAGAGCAGCTCAGAGCAGGGCAGGGCACCTCGGAGCAGAGCAACTCAGAGCAGAACACCTCAGATTAGCATAGTGGAGAGCAGAGCAGAGCACATCAGAGCAGAGTATCTCGCAGAGGACTATCTGAGAACAGAACACCCCAGAGTGGTGTGGCTCATAGAGGAATAGCTCAGAGCAGAGCACCTCAGCAGACACCTCAGCGTGCTGTAGGTCAGAGCAGGACAGCTCAGAGCGGAGTGCCTCATAGCAGAGTAGCTCACTGCAGAGCACCTTGGATTAGAGTGGTTCAGACAAGAGCATCCCAACGTGCTGTAGCTCTGAGCAGGGCAGCTCAGAATGGAACACCTCAATGCACAGGACCACAGAGTGCTGTATCTCAGAGCAGGGCCGGGCACCTCACAGCAGAGCAGTTCAGAGCAAAGCCAAGTGTCTAAGAGCAGAGTAGCTGAGAGTAGAGCACCACAGAGCAGAGCACGGAGAAGCAGAGCACCTCAGAGGCTGTAGCTCAGAGCAGAGCAGAGCACCTCGCAGGAGATCAGCTCAGAGCAGAGCAGCTCAGAGCAGAGCGGAGCTCCTCAGAGCAGAGTAGCTCACAGCACAGCAAAGCACCGAGGAGCACAGCAGCTCAGAGCAGGGCAGAGCACCGAGGAGCATAGCACCTCAGGGTGCTATAGCTCAGAGCAGGGCAGAGGACATCAGAACAGAGGAGCTCAGAGCAGACTAGTTCAGAGCAGAGCACCTCAGAGGGCTGTAGCTCAGAGCTGAGCACCTCAGAGCAGAGTAGCACAGAAGATATATCTCAGAGCAGAGCATCTCAGAGTGCTGTAACCAGAGCAGGGCAGCAAAGAGTGGAATATCTCAGAGCAGACCAACTCACCTCAGAGCAGAGCAGAGCGCCTCTGAGCAGAGTAGATCAGAGCAGAGCAGCTCAGAGCCAAGCACCTCACAGCAGAGCATTTCGTAGCAGAGCACCTCAGTGGCTGTATCTCAGTGCAGGGCAGCCCAGAGCACAGTAGCTCTGAGCAGCGTAGAGCAACTGGGAGCAGAGCACCTCAGAGCAGAGCAGAGCGCCTCTAAGCAGAGTAGATCAGAGCAGGACAGCTCAGAGCGGAGTGCCTCAGAGCAGAGTAGCTCACCGCAGAGCACCTTGGAGCAGAGTCACTCAGACAAGAGCAGCCCAAAGTGCTGTAGCTCTGAGCAGGGCAGCTCAGAATGGAACACCTCAATGCACAGGACCACAGAGTGCTGTATCTCAGAGCAGGGCCGGGCACCTCACAGCAGAGCAGTTCAGAGCAAAGCCAAGTGTCTAAGAGCAGAGTAGCTGAGAGTAGAGCACCACAGAGCAGAGCACGGAGAAGCAGAACACCTCAGAGGCTGTAGCTCAGAGCAGACCAGAGCACCTCGCAGGAGATCAGCTCAGAGCAGAGCAGCTCAGAGCAGAGCGGAGCTCCTCAGAGCAGAGTAGCTCACAGCACAGCAAAGCACCGAGGAGCACAGCAGCTCAGAGCAGGGCAGAGCACCGAGGAGCATAGCACCTCAGGGTGCTATAGCTCAGAGCAGGGCAGAGGACATCAGAACAGAGGAGCTCAGAGCAGACTAGTTCAGAGCAGAGCACCTCAGAGGGCTGTAGCTCAGAGCTGAGCACCTCACCAGAGTAGCACAGAAGATATATCTCAGAGCAGAGCATCTCAGAGTGCTGTAACCAGAGCAGGGCAGCAAAGAGCGGAATATCTCAGAGCAGAGCAACACAGTGGAGCGCCTCAGAGCAGAGTAGCTCAGAGCAGAGCAACCAGGAGCAGAGTAGCTCAGAGAGGAATATCTCAGATCAGAGCGACTCAGACCAGAGCAACCCACAGTGCTGTAGCTGAAAGCAGACCGCCTCAGAACAGAGTAGCTCAGAGCAGAGCAACCGGGAGCAGAGTAGCTGAGAGGAATCTCTCAGAGCAGAACAGCACAGAAATAAATACCTCATAGCAGAGCATCTCAGAATGCTGTTGCTCTTAGCAGAGCACCTCGGAGTATGGCAGCTCATTCTGGGCAGAGAACCTCAGTGCTGAGCAACTCGGGGTGCTGAGGTAGCTCTGTCCAGGGCAGAGGAACTCAGAGCAGAGCAGCTCAGAACAGAGCAGAGCGCCTCAGAGCAGAATAGCTCAGAGTGCAACACTTCAGATCAGAGTAACTCAGAGAGAAATACCTCAGAGCAGAGCACCTCAGAGGGCTATAGCTCAGAGCTGAGCACCTCAGAGCAGAGTAGTACAGAAAGAAATACCTCGGAGCAGAGCACCTCAGAGACTGTATCTCAGCGCAGGGCAGCTCAGAGCACAGTAGCTCTGAGCAGGGTAAAGCAACTGGGAGCAGAGCACCTCAGAGCAGAGCAGAGCGCCTCTGAGCACAGTAGTTCAGAGCAGAGCACCTCAGAGCAGAACACCTCAGATTAGCATAGTTGAGAGCAGAGCATAGCACATCAGAACAGAGTATCTCACAGAGGACTACCTCAGAGCAGAACACCCCAGAGTGGTGTGGCTCCTAGAGGAATAGCTCAGAGCAGAGCACCTCAGCAGACACCTCAGGGTGCTGTAGGTCAGAGCAGGACAGCTCAGAGCAGAGTGCCTCAGAGCAGAGTAGCTCACCACAGAGCACCTTGGAGCAGAGTCGCTCAGACAAGAGCATCCCAAAGTGCTGTAGCTCAGAGTAGGGCAGCTCAGAGAGGAGCACCTCAATGCACAGCACCACAGAGTGCTGTAGCTCAGAGCAGGGCAGGGCACCTCACAGCAGAGCAGCTCAGAGCAAAGCGAAGCGCCTAAGAGCAGAGTCGCTGAGAGTAGAGCACCACAGAGCAGAGCACTGAGAAGCAGAGCACGTCAGAGGCTGTAGCTCATAGCAGACCAGAGCACCTCGCAGGAGATCAGCTCAGAGCAGAGCAGCTCAGAGCAGAGTAGCTCACAGCACAGCAAAGCACCGAGGAGCACAGCAGCTCAGAGCAGGGCAGAGCACCGAGGAGCATAGCACCTCAGGGTGCTATAGCTCAGAGCAGGGCAGAGGACATCAGACCAGAGGAGCTCAGAGCAGACTAGTTCAGAGCAGAGCACCTCAGAGGGCTGTAGCTCAGAGCTGAGCACCTCAGAGCAGAGTAGCACAGAAGATATACCTCAGAGCAGAGCATCTCAGAGTGCTGTAACTCAGAGCAGGGCAGCAAAGAGCGGAATACCTCAGAGCAGAGCAGCTCACAACACAGTGTAGCGCCTCAGAGCCGACTAGCTCAGAGCAGAACAACTGGGAGCAGAGTAGTTCAGAGAGGAATATCTCATATCAGAGCACTTCTGAGTGTTGTCACTCTTAGCAGAACACCTTAGAGCAGAGCACCCGAGTGGCATAGCTGAGAGCAGCACAGATACCTCAGAGCAAAGCTCCTCAGAGTGCTCTAGCTCAGAGCTGAGCACCGCATAGTAATGTAGCTCAGGGCATGGCAGAGTACCTCAGAGCAGAGCACCTTAGAGCAGAGTAAGCTGAGCACCTTACAGTATCGCAACCCAGAGTGGTATAGCTCTGAGAGGAATAGCTCAAAGCTCAGCAGAGCAGAACATTGCACCTCAGAGGAGAGGCGCTCCAAGCTCAGCATCTTGAATCAGAGTTCCTCAGAGTGCTGTAGCTCAGATCTGAGCATCTCAGAGCATAGCACCCCAGACTGGTGTAGCACAGAGAAGAGCACCGCAGAGCAGAGTGCCGCAGACTGCTGTAAGTTTGAGCAGAACACCTCAGAGTGCTGTAGTTCAGAGCAGGGTGATCACCTCATAGCAGAGTAGCTCAGGGTGGTGTAGCTCATAGCAGAGCACCTCAGGGCAGAGCCCCTTGGAGCAGAGCATTCCAGGGTGGTATAACTCGGAGCAGAGCACCTCAGAACAGAGTAAGCTGAGCACCCTGGAGCAGAACATATGTGGCCAGCAGACTTTATCAATGGAGGCTTACAGGGCTCCTCCCACCAGTTACACACTCTCTGTCCTCCCAGGTCTCCAGACCAGTCAAGCACAAGAGAACCACTAACTCTCCTTCCTTTCAAATACTGCACCTTGTAGCACAGAACTTGACTGTGTCCAAGTATTAGCCTAATCATATTAAGTTCACCTAATGGTCAGGGGAGATAAAATCAGATGATCCTTAACTGTTCTTCGAAGGCCAATGTTCATTCTGAGACCTGTGTTGACACTAGAGGATGTGAATAGGTCATACAAAACTTACCTTAGTCACTAGGCCTATTTTGTTCTCAACATTATTTTTTTTGAGGGCAGTGTCACTAGCCCTCATATGTGGAACCCGAAATGGCGCCACTGGCTTCCCAAGCCAGGGCTTAAACAACGCGCCTCTCGGCCGGCCCTCAGCATTTGTTTTTATTAGCAGCTTTCTCTCCCACCTTGAGCTTGTGATCAACTGTCTCCAAAGACAGTTTTCTATTGTAACAAATTTAGATGCTAAATTTGATGAAGGGGAGGGAAAAGGAGAAGTTGTTCAATATTTAAAGGTCATTTGAACATTTTGCTGCCCAAGAAGATACAACGACTAAGATACAAAGGAAAAATTAGAACAACTACAGGATGTTATTGAACCAAAAGTGACTAGCCTTAGGGCTGGCCAAGTGGCTCAGTTGGTTAAGAGCTCACTCACGTGTGCAAGCTGACCTCTGAGCAACAGCAGTTCAATGCCCAAGCTGAGCTGCCTTTGATGCTGCCAACAGGTGGCAGGATGGCTCAGCTAAAAAGAAAAACAGTGATTAGCCTTAGCTTAAAGATTTTAGTCCTTTCCTTCTTATTGATTCTCAACAGAAGAAAGCTATAGGTGATAATAATGCTCAATTTTAATTACTGCAAGTGCCTCTTTTCAGGGCCTGTCAGATATCATGCTGCTCTTTCAAGTGCGCTATGCATGTACAAAGCAAACTTATTTTTTTTAAAGATTTTATTGGGGAATTGAGGGAGGGGAACAGTGTTGGGTAATTGGGGGAAAGGACCACCCAAGTTGTTGTCCTTCAATCTTCGTTGTAAAGGGTGCCAGTCGCCATCTGGCTTCCTCCTGTCAGCAGCTTGTGGCCTCTAAGCTCAAGGTGCTGTGTTCAATCTTAGTTGCAGGCAGACATAGCCACCAGGCCATGCGGGAGTCGAACCAGCAGCCTTGTTGTTAAGAGTGCATGCCCTATCCACTGAGCCATCTGGGCAGCAGCTCAGCTCAAGGTGCCTGAGTTCAGTCTTTTATTTCTGGGTGGGCGTAGCCCACCATTGAACAGGCAATCTTGTCGTTACACCAGCTGAGCCATCCTTCCACCTGTTGGCAGCTCAGCGACAGCTCAGCTTGGGCTCAGCGTTCACTTGCCCATGTGGGAATCAAACCAGCTGCCCTGCTGCTCAGAGCACATGCTCCAAGCCAACTTTTTTTTCTTTTTTTTTGAGGGCAGTATCACTGACCCTCATATATAGGACCCGAACCAGGGCCGCTGGCCTCCCAAGCCAGCGCTCAACCACCATGCCACTCAGCTGGCCCTCCAAGCCAACTTTTAACCCACTGAGACACTAGGCCAGCCCTGTACAAACAAATTAATGTCACTAGAAAACAGTTGTAACTTTAGGCCACTTTACCAGTGTATCTATTCACTGCATATAGTTACTTTTGACTTAAATTATCTTCATTACATCTATAATGTGATCCATGGTTTTCTACATAGATAGCCCTACTGGAAAAAAAGGATGATCCTAACAGCAGGCACTGCTCTGTTAGACTCCTTCAGAGGCCAGGAAAGTGGAAAAGCAGAATCAAATATGATTTCAACAGGGAGTGGTCCATAAAATGCCTCTTCCTCTGGGAATTCCACATGTCTCAATACAGAGCCAGTCCTTATCCAAACCCCCAAGTGGGTCGCCAGCAAAAAGGGAGAAAGTCTAGAATAGAATGATGTCATGGGAGGCAGGTGCAGAGAAAGTTTGAAAGAGAGTGTATCTTTATGGCCTACAATGCTATGAACAGATCACCCTGCAGCTGGAGCACTTGGAGACAGGGTTATCATCCAATGCCCTTACAGCAAAATTAGGTTACCATATTCGTGATGTCTTATAACCCTTATTACAGTATTTACCTAATGGAGCCTAGGAATCACATGCATTAATATCAGGGATTGGGGGAATCTTTTTTAAAAAAATGAATTCTCAGTCTGGCCAATTGGTTAAGAGCTGGTTTTGGGATGCCAGCTGCCCCAGTTCGGATCCCACAGTGACACTGCCCTCCACAGCTAACAACAGCTCCACCTGGAGCTGGGCTGTGCAAGCCCCGGCAATGGTGTAGGCTGCAGCCCCTGCTGTAGTGGGCTGTCATAGGCTACAGTGAGTGTCCGGCAGCCAGCGTGAGCTGCCAATAGCCACAGTGAGCGACCATCCAGAGGCCGGCGACCGATCTGCCTCATCCCGGAAGAGCGCAATGATGATACCAACATGGGCAGTGAAGCAACGTCCTCTGCAACTAGACTGAAGAACAAAAAGACAGCAACTTGTCTGTTCCCCTTCCCCGATTCCCCAACGCTGTTCCCCTCCTCCAATTCCCCAATAAAATCTTTAAAAAAAAACGAATTCTCTGACTCCCAGCCCCCACTCCAGAGCTACTGAATTAGAATTTTTGGAGGTGGAGCCTAGGAGTATGCATTTTAATAATCTACAGGTAATTTAATACATACCAAGAGAACTATTGCCTCACTAACGCAGAAATTCTTGAGGTGCGTATCATGTGATGTTGTTTGGCACAGTGATAGTGAATTATTGCAGAGCAAGCAATTCTTTTTTTTTTTTCTAGAGGGCAGTGTCACTGGCCCTCGTATGTGGGATCCAAACCACGGCCACTAGCATCCCAAGCCAGCTCTTAACCACCGCATAACTTGGCCAGCCTGAGCAAGCAATTCTAATAAATGGCTTTTACACTACTTTCGCGGAGCCAAGTTTTCTTTATCTTCTTTGTTACTTTTTCAATAATGTAACAAAAGGTTGCTGCCACCAATCCAATGACAACAGGAGTCCCCCATCTGGGGTGTGGTGAAAGGAGAAACTTTCAGTTTGCAAACTGGAGAAAATACAGCCTCTGGAGGAAGAAACTGAAAATGTGCTCTCCCAAGACAAAATGGAGGCCTGTTTATATAAAGTGCCCACCCTGGTCCATGAATTGGTCCATTTTTATGCTAATCAGGAATCCAAATTTGCACACTTTGATTGGTCAAAATATCACTATCCTGATTGGTCAGGAGTTACATGTGCTGATTGGTCATTATGGAGCTGCTCTGATTGGTCAGTAAAAATGCAAATGAGGATATAGTTGCATAGCTCTGATTGGATGGGGCAGGTCTCAGCACATTGCTCAAAATATGATTCCAGGAACTCCTTTATCGGGGTTGGTTCAGATGGCAGGAATGCAGTGCAGGAGGCTTGAGAGTACAGGTTGTGGATTTCCCCAAATATGCAGTGTGCATGAGAGGTCCCTGTCAGCAACAGCTGCTAGACACTGATTATGAATTTGAGCCCAATTAACCATAAGAAGCCCTTCCTGGCTGGTATGTTCTTTTTGAGTCAACAATACCTAAGAACAATATCAGAGTGATAGAGATAATACTGGGCATAGGTAGAGAACATTATCTCTTTCACAGAGAAAATGGAGATAACTTTAACTCTCTCAACTTCCTCCTTGCCTTGTTCTGATTTGGAAGGGGGAATCATTTGATCTACTACCATTACAATATCGCCTGTAGATTTTTCATAATTTTACTTTAACAGATTAAGGAAATTTCTGTCTATTCCTGAATTGGTAAGAGTTTTTTTGTTTGTTTTTTTAAAATCAGGAATGGAGATTGGATTTTGTGAAATGCTTTTTCTGCATTTACTGAAATGATGAGATAGTTTTCATTTAGTCTGTTAACATGATAATTACAGTGATTTTTGAATATTTAAACTTTATATCAACAATTCATGGAAGAGGCCAAAAGTTTGCACTGAATATTCTCAACCAATGATAATGACCTAGCTCTGGTGCTAACTTGTTTGCTGAGATTATCTCAAAAGTTAAAGATTTTGGCCGGCCAAGTGGCACCCTGATTAAGAGCTGGCTTGGGACACAGGCTCTGAACAGCAGGGCCCTGGTTTGTATCTCACATATGAGGGCCAGTGACACTGCCCTCTCCAGCTAAGATGGTGAACAACAGCTCCATCTGGAGCTGGGCTGCTGTGAGTCTCCAGGATGGCATTGCTGCAGCCCTTGCTGCAGTGTGCTGCCATAGGCTACAGTGAGTGGCCAGCAGACAGTGTGAGCTCCTGGCAGCCAGCGTGAGCTGCCACGAGCCGCTGTGAGCGGCTTTCCAGAGGCCGGCGACCGATCTGCCTCACCCGGGAAGAGTGCAATGACAATACCGACATGGGCCAGTGAAGCAACATCCTCCACGACTAGACTGAAGAACAAAAGGACAGGAACTTGTCTGTTCCCCTTCCCTGGCTCCACAATGCTGTTCCCCTCCAATTCTGCAATAAAAATCTTTAAAAAAAAAAAAGTTAAAGATTTTAAAACTTGTTTTCTTGTTGCTGATTTTCTTACTATTTTTTGTACTAATAGAAACTGAAAATTTAACATGATTTGGGGGAAGTTTAAAAACATAAATACTTTGGGGAACTGTTTGTTATATATCTTCTAATATGTGTCTATTGTATTTCCACTTTGTTAACTCATGCCCATTTTATGTCAGACCCAGCTTTATTTGTCTGTGCTAAAGGAGGCAGTTGATCTTTAGACCAAAAGAAATGATCTCTCATTAAATTATTCTTAACTCCATTACTGAATTCTAAGTACTATCCCCATTTACCATCTGAGTATATAGAGACATAACATTGCTATTTATTTATTTGCTTTATCCTATGTTTGTAGGTGACATCCAGCTCTTCTTAGCAAAGGAAGTGACGAAGTGTTAGACATACCAGATTGGCTGCTCTTGGAAAGTTTACTTCGATTATGTAGTAAGTGTTCTGCTGTACAGTAGCTGATGTCAGTTTGCTCACTCTATTGAATGGCTCTTCGTTTTCATGATTGATTGGGCTTTAATTTTAGACTAATAAATAAAGTTACCAGTGGAGAGGATTTTACAGAAGCTCCTCCCACTGAAAAGACTCCATTGGTGAACTTTTTAAAAAATTACCTGGTGGGCTGGCCAAGTGGTGTGGTGGTTAAGCGCTGGCTTGAGAAGCCAGTGGCCCCAGTTCGGTTCCCATGTATGAGGGCCAGTGACACTACCCCCCCCAAAAAAAAAGCCTTTATTTTACCCTCATACTTTTAAACCTCTTTTTTTTTTGAGGGCAGTGTCACTGGCCCTCATATGTTGGACCCGAACTGGGGCCGCTGGCTTCCTAAGCCTGCGCTTAACTACTGTGCCACTCGGCCGGCCTTTAAACTTTTAATTATTTAAAAAAATTCAAACATACTTTAGTCAAGAGAAGAATATAATTAACTCCCATGGATCTACTGCCCAACAATTACCTAATCATGTCAACCTTCTTTCATCTTTACCTCACACACTTTATTCCCACCTGGATTATTTTGAAGGAAATTCCAGATAACATATGACTTAATCCATAACTATGTCAATATATATCTCTAAATATAGCTCTAACATATAAACTCAAAAATGAAAGAAGCACAATACTATTAACACACTAGGAAAAATTAGTGATAATTCTTAAACATTTAAGATCAATAAATATCCAGTCAGTTTTCACATTTTCCCTGATTGCTTTTTTTGTTTGTTTGTTTGTTTTTTGCTTTTCATATTGGGGAATTGGGGGAGGGGAACAGTGTTGGGGAATCGGGAAAGGGGAACAGACAAGTTGCTGTCCTTTTGTTCTTCAGTCTAGTTGCGGAGGACGTTGCTTCACTGGCCCATGTTGGTATCGTCATTGCACTCTTCCTGGATGAGGCAGATTGGTCTCTGGCCTCTGGATGATCGCTCACTGTGGCTATTGGCAGCTCATGCTGGCTGCCAGCCACTCACGGTAGCCTATGGCAGCCCACTTTAGCAGTGGCTGCAGCCTACACTGTTGCCGGTGCTCGCAGCCCAGCTCCAGGTGGAGTTGTTTTTAGTTGTAGAGGGCAGTGTCACTGACCCTCATATGTGGGATCCGAACCGGGGCCGCTGGCTTCCCAAAACCAGCTCTTAACCAATGTGCCACTCAGCTGGCCTACCTGATTGCTTTTTTAAAAAACAATATCTTTGAATCAGGACTCTAATAAGGTCCATAAATTGAAATTGGTTCATATGTTTCTCATGTCTCTCTTAATTGATAAGATTCCCTCTCCATCTTCTTGTTTTCCTTGTAATTTTTTGTTCAGGAAATTGGGTTGTTTGTTCTGTTGAGTTTCCCAGAGTATGGATTTTGCAAATTGTATTTCTGTGGTTTTGGTTTCATTTGAGCTCAAACCAACTAGTTACATACAATCCTGAATCAAAGAACTCACATAGAAACCAAACCATCAAAATTTATACTTTATTACCTCCAAACATATATAAACAAGGATGGCATTGTCTCCATCCCATATGAAGTGCTAGGTAATCAGGTACCCTCCATATTTACTTACTAGTTCTTTATGTGTTTTATATGTATACCAAATAGTGACTCAAAACATCTAACAACATTTAAACAAAAAGATCAAATAGATATGAGATAGAATTGGTAGACACTTCAGCTTAAAAAGTGAGGATAATATCAAATACTTTAAGTTCTATATGCGTATCCATTAACATGAGGAAAGGTAGATAATTTGAAAATTTTAACTGAAATTTGTATTTCTTTCAGAAATTAAGGAAAAATAAGTCATCAGATTCCTTTGCTACAAATGGTGGTGTTTTAAATTATATAATGAAGTATTTCTTCAATCGGAATTCATTTGGGAGGTTTTGTTTTTTTTTGTGAGGGCAATGTCACTGGCCCTCATAAGTGGGATCCGAACCGGGACCGCTAGTGTCCCAAGCCAGCTTTTAACCACCGCACCACTCGGCTAGCCCTTGGGAGGTTTTTAAATGGTCATAATCCTAGAGGAAATAAATCTTCTAATAACTGTCTTATTTAGATATACTCACAGTACACTAATGACAAGGCAATTTTCTAAATGCCTGTGAGATAAATAGAATTAATACTACTAAGCAAATATGATATTTTGTTGTACTGTTTCCTTGGTGAGTCACTAACTAAAATGATTAATTACAAATCAATGTTACTAGGCTCACTGAGCAAATATTCTTCCCTTGCAAGGAAATTAGAAGCTCTAAATTTATAAGCTACTGAGTTTATTCTAGCTATAAGCAGACATAAGCCCCAGAGTATTCATTTGCAATTAATCTAACATGATGACCACCTTATATTTGGCATATTTTTATCATGCAAGGTATTGTGTTAATATATAAAATGAAATGAAACCCTATAAATAAAATTTGGATAATATAATACTAAAAGAACTAGTCTAGAATTTTAATACATGTCACTATGATATAAATGAATCATAAATTACCTTAATTTCAAAAAAAGGAAAGCCTCTTCAATAAATGGTGCTGGAAAAATTCGAAAGCCACATGCAAAAGAATGAAACTAGGCTGTTCTCTGTCACCACATACTAAAATTAACTCAAAATACATTAATGACTTGAATATAAGACCTGAAACAATAAAATACATAGGCACTAAACTTATGGACCTTGGTCTCAGGGGGGTTTGTGAACTTAACCCCAAATGCAAGGGTAGTAAATGCAAAAATAAATGAATGGGACTATATCAAATTAAAAAACTTCTACACAGCAAAAGAGACAATCAACAAAACAAAAAGCCAACCAACCAATACCTCTAATAAGGAGCTAATATCCAAAATATACAAAGGACTCATACAATTCAGCAACAAACAATCCAATTAAAAAATGAGCCGAGGACCTGAAAAGGCACTTTACCCAAAACATACAAATGGCCAACAGATATATGAAAAATTGCTCAACTTCACTCGATATTAAGGAAATGCAAATCAAAAACCATAATGAGATACCACCTCACACCTGTTAGAATGGCTATTATGAACAAGACAAGTAATAACAAGTGTTGGAGAGGCTGTGGGAAAAAAAGGAACACTCATACACTGCTGGTGGGAATGTAAATTGGTGCAGCCACTATGGAAAAACATATGGAGTTTCCTCAAAAAAAAAAAAAGTAAGAATAGATCTACCATATGACCCAGCAATCTTTCTCCTGGGTGTCTACCTGAAAATTTTGAAAACACCTATTCCTTAAGATATATGTACCCCTATGTTCACTGCAGCAGTATTCATGGTCTCCAAGACATGGAAACAACCCAAGTGTCCTTCGATAGATGATTGGATAAAGAAGATGTGGTAGTGCCGGCTGAGTGGCGTGGTGGTTGGCTGCTGGCCTGGGAAGCCAGCAACCCGGATTCAGGTCCCACATATAAGGGCCAGCGACACTGCCCTCAAAAAAAAAAAAAAAGAAGAAGATGTTGTACACATATATTGGGCTGTCAGAAAAGTCATGATATATTTTTTCTGGTTTTCATTGGAAAAATCTGTCATGACTTTTCCGACAACCTGATACAATGGAATACTGCTCAGCCATAAAAAGATGAAATATTGCCATCAAGAAACATGGATGGATCTTGAGAGTATCATGCTAAGTGAAATAAGTCAGATGTAAAAGGACAAGAAACATATGATTTCACTCATATGTGGGATGTAAAACAGAAAACAACAAATGAACAGAAAACAAACTCAGACACAGACAATAAAATGGCGGTTACCGGAGAGGAAGCGGGGTGGGGAGAGGATGAAGAGGGTAAAGGGGGTCAAATACATGATTACAGAAGGAAACTAGACTCTAGGTGGTGAGCACACAATATACAGATGTTATATTATAGAATTGTATACCTGAAACTTATTAACCAATGTAATCTCAATAGATTTAAGTAAATTAAAAAGTTATCTTCATTTTATCAGTTTGTAAATCGATTTAGCTTCATTTTGCAATCACTGGAACTTGTAACCTTAATAAGTAGCATTATCAAGACCTAAATCATTTTGCACAGAACAGGGATTTACAAAGAAACAAACAGTATTCATGCTTTCAATAAACACTCTCTTAAAACAGGAGAAAATTCAGAACAATGGTGCTTGGATTTTTAAAATAACTATTTGAATAAAAATCTCCATTAGTCAGCCCGAGCTGAGTTGCCATTGTGCTGCCAAAAGGTGGCAGGATGGCTTAGCTAAAAAAAAAAAAAAAAAAATCTCCATTACTCTCAGATTGACAAAGCTATTATTAATATTAAATTAGCAAGTTCTTTACACATGTGCAAGGAACCATGGGGACATAAAAATGAAAATGAGGAGTAGCCATCCAATGACTGGCAACCGACTGCCTCAGCAGGGAAGAGCGCAATGATCACAATACCAACATGGGCCAGTGAAGCAATGTCTTCCACAACTAGACTGAAGAACAAAAGGACAGCAACTTGTCTGTTCCCCTCCCCCAATTCCCCAAATAAAAAAAATAAAAACTGGGCCAGCTGAGTGGAGCGTTGGTTAAGAGCTGGCTTGGGACGCCAGCAGCCCTGGGTCGGATCCCATATATGAGGGCCTATAGCTAAGATGTGAACAACAGTTTCACCTGGAGCTGGGCTGCTGTAAGTCACCAGGTGATGGCGTAACTGCAGCTTCTGCTGCAGTGGGCTGCCATAGGCTACAGTGAGTGGCCAGCAGCCAGCGTGAGCTGCCAATAGCCGCAGTGAGCGGCCGTCCAGAGGCTGGCGACCGATGTGCCTCACCTGAGAAGAGCACAATGATAATACCAACACGGGCCAGTGAAGCAACGTCCTCCACAACTAGACTGAAAAACAAAATGACCGCAACTTGTCTGTTCCCCTTCCCCGATTCCCCAGCGTTGTTCTCCTCCCCCAATTCCCCAATAAAAAATTTTTTTAAAAAAACCTCTTCAATATAATAGAGTTATGACCAGTCTAAGATTATAGACCTTTAACCTAC
Organism: Aselliscus stoliczkanus; assembly: GCA_033961575.1. Lineage (NCBI taxonomy): Eukaryota > Metazoa > Chordata > Mammalia > Chiroptera > Hipposideridae > Aselliscus > Aselliscus stoliczkanus. Next base: position 56,397,286 of record CM066737.1, read on the forward strand.
ATAGTTCAAATTCCCTCTTTAAAAAAAAATGAGACTACTTCATGGATGAACTAGAGGCTTGATCACTGCACTGTACACCTGAAGCTGATGTTGTATAATATTGTATGCCAACTGTAACTGAATATATAGATAGTCACAGGATGTGGATTATACGTGGAAGGGAGTCAAAGGAATTGTAATAGATATGTATGATATGGGGTGGGGAGTGGGGTGGCGAATTGGGGGAGGGGAGTTGTCACTTTGAGGGGTAAAAAGTATAACTATTGCACTGTGTTATACACCTGAAACTAATTTAAAACAAAATGTTTATTTCACACTAAAATAATTTTAAAAAATGAAAATTTTGAGCCGACCAAGTGGATCATTGGTTAAGAGTTGGCTTGGCTGGGCCGGCCGAGTGGCGCGATGCTTAGGCACTGGCTTGGGAGGCCAGCGGCCCGGGTTCGGGTCCCACATATGAGGGCCAGTGACACTGCCCTCAAAATAAAATAAAATAAAAATAAAAAATTCACCAGAATTAGGACTTCTGAAATGCCTAAATGCAGCCTATACTAGTCCATAATGAAGTTTTTGTTGATCTGTAGCAAAATGACAAAAGTGACAATGTGAAAAAGCTTTTTAGTAGCTTCTTTATATTATTTCCTTGGCATTAAAAATTGCTTTCCTTTAATTAAATGCATCTTGGTTCCCTCATTTGTGAAACTTTGAAAACCAATACAAAAGTATATAAGCTGTAAGAGGGCAGACTGCCTGCTTCTTTACCACTTACCCCTTTATATTTAACACAGTGCCTCGCATATAGTAGGCATCTGGCAAATACTGTTGGGTAAGTGAGGAAGCAGCATCTGAGTTTTGTTTTGCAGAATGAGAACAATGTAACAGGAAGTAATTTCATGTTATATTTAGTAAATAATGCAGTATCTAATACTGCATAACAAATTACCCCAAAATTTACAGCTTAAAATACACATTTATTATCTCACAGTTTCTGTGAGTCAGGAATCTGGATGTGACTTAGATGGGTGCTTGAGTTCAGGATCTCTCACTAGGTCACAGTCACCTCAAGGCTCCACTGGGAAGGATCCTCTTCTGAGCTCACTCATGAATGTTGGCAGGATTTAGTTCCTCATGGGCTATTATTCTCAAGGCCTCAGTCCCTCGGTTCCCTGCCACATGGGCCTCTCCACAGAGCATTCCACAGCATGGCAGCTTACTTCATCAAATTGAGCAATTGAGAAGAAGAGAATACAAGCCAGACAGCCATCACAGCCTTTTGTAATTGAATGACAGAAGTGAACATCCCATGACTTTTGCTGGATTCTGTCAGTTACAAGCAAGTCACTAGGCCTGGCCTACATCCAAAGGAAGTTGATTACAGAAAGGTGTGAATCTCCACAATCCTTGGAGGCTACATCAGAAGGTGAATATTACAAATACAGAGTAGACTGGTTGGTTTCAGTGCAGGGTAAATGAAGAAAAGCATAGAAGATGAAACTTGAAAGTAGACTGGGGCACATCAGACCATAGGGGCTCTTGAAATGTCCTAAGTTGTTTGGACTTTGTTCTGACCCTCACTATTCACAATGTAGTTCTTGGGATCAGTAGCATTCAGATCACCTGGATACCTGCTTAAAACTAAGAATCTCAGGCTCCGACCCCAGATCTACTGAATCAGTCTGCATTTTAACAAGATCCTATGTACATTAAGGTTTTAAAAGTAGGGGTAGGTCAAAGGGACACCATAGCCAAATTTTAAGGGTTCCCAATGTCAAAAGCTAGAAATATCTGAACAAAATAAATAACCCAAAGTATAAATACTCATGAATGCATACTGATATAAATGACTGAATAAATGGAAAAAAGGGAAATCTTCCATAGAGAATTCCCAATAATATATGTAGATGCTTCAGTCTCTAGGAGGTGGAGCCTATTTCCCTTCTCTCCCTTGAGTGGTGGCTGGACTCGCCTCCAAAGAACAGAGTATGGAAAGGGAAAAACAGTAGCTTTGCAATGAAGAGCCTGGCAAGCACCACCATAGCCAGGTGGTCAAAGTTTGCATGCCTAGTGTTAAATCATGTTGATGGTATATATCCTTTAGGATGATGTGGTGAGAATGGCACCTCACCTTTGTGGAAATCCTCCCCACATCCCCAAACCCCAGTCTAATCATGAAGAAAACATCAGACAAACCCAAAATGCAGGATGACATTCCACAAAATATCTGACCAATTCTCATTATTAGTCAAGATTATGAAAAACAAGACAAACTGTCAATGACCAGAGAAGGCTAAGGAGACATGATGATTAAATGCAATGAGGGATCCTGGATTGGATTCTGGAATAGAAAAAGGACATTAGTGGAAAAACAAATGAAATCTGAATAAAAGCTGTAGTTTAGTTCATAGTAATGTACCAATGCTAATATCTTAGTTTTGACAAATGTACCAAGTTATGTAAGATATTTAGGGGACTGGGTAACAGGTATGCAGGAACTCTGTTGATCATAAAACAATAGATGCCCAGGCCTCACTGCTGAGATTCTAATGTAATTTGTCTCGGTTAGGGAGGGTGGTGGTGATTAGGCAACATTATTTTCTAAAAGTTCCCCAGATGATTCTGATGCTCAGCCAGAGTAGAGAATCTTTACTCTATACTAGTGGTTCTCACACTTAAATGTCTATTATTATCCTTTGAGGGGGTTTGTTAAAACAGGTTGCTGTGTCCCACCCCAGTTTCTGATTTGGTAGATCTGGGGTGGGGCCTGAGAATTTGCACCTCTTACAAGTTCTCTGGGGATGCTAATTTTGTGGGTGTGGAGTCCACACTTTAATCATTGTTCTATAACAAAATCTTAAGGTGGTGTCTCCCAAACCACCGTGAAAAAACAGCAGCATGATTCAGTGGAAAAAGCATGAGTTCATAGATCAAGGGACTTGGATTCTAGTCCTGAATTCGTCATTATTCAGTCACAGGACCTGGATGAAGCACTTTACCTCTCTTGGTCTCAAGCTTCTCATCTGCAAAATAAAGACACTGGTTTAATGACCATTAAAAGTCTATCCATCTTCCAAGTTTTCAGATCATCTAGTTCTGTTATCTTGGGTTTGATAAAAAATTTAATGAAATCTAACCCAATATTTCTAAAACATTAGTGGAAGATTTTTCTCTAGAATACATGTTATGATTGTGAAATAATAAAGACCATTTTAAATAAGCCAATACATCTAAACTGATAACATCCCCATTCTATGTCATCACCAGTCACCTAATCCAATGATACTGTTATTGCCCAAAATATTTCTGGAACTTCTCTTTAATATACATCAAAACCAGTTTAGTTTTTAGGCCACAAAAGAAAACCAGTCTTAACTACTTTTAGAAGCACACCTCATTGACAAAATGTAGCAATTTCTATTGTAGCTTTCTCACATTAACCACCCAGCCACCTTCCAAATGACCGTTGGTTATTTCCAAAAACCACAATTGCCCTAAAAGGATGGAGTTGGTTTTTTTTTTGTTTTTTTTTTAGAGGGCAGTATCACTGCCCCTCATATGTGGGATCTGAACCAGGGCCTCTGGCGTCCGAAGCCAGCTCTTAACCACCATGCCACTCAGCCGGCCCAAGGATGGAGTTTTTGAAGATATGGAGCTCTCCCCAGAAAAATATAGCAGCACACAAAACAATTTTGCCAATAATTTTAATCCCTGAACTCCAACTTAAAAATGCCTGCTCTAGGGAGATAAATATTTACCATTATCAAGAAAATCCAAATGTTCAGAGAAGACTCAGAAGGAATCACATGAAGGCAAGCAAGTAGCCTGAAGGAAACAAATGCACAATAGGAAAAGCACTGGATTCGGGGTGTGAATAAGGAGCCTCAAGATTAGGATTCTGGTTTAACTGTCACTAACCAGTGTAGGGCAAAGAACTCACTTTACTATTAGTGTCAATTTCCTCATGTGCAAAATGGAGGTGACTGAGCTACATCAATGGTTCTCTGTGTTCATTGGACCAGCAGCATCTGCATCACCTAGGAAGCCATTAAAAATGCGAAGTCCCAGACCCCACCCCAGGACAACTGAATCACAAACTCTGGGGATGGGGCCAGGCCATCTGTGTTTAAGAAGCCCTCCAGAGGATTCTGATGCTCACTCAAGTTCGAGAACCAAGCTAAATGACCTCTGAAGTCTGCTCAAGCCCTTAAGCTCTGTAATTTATTTGGAAAGGATAAATTTCAGTAAGTTAAAGTTTAAAACCAAAACCAACAGTCTCCATCATATCTGTTTAAAAAGATTTCCTAAAATTAATTTCTAAGTGATAAAGATAAGAATCTTTTCCCTTGTATCCCCCACAGTACCCTTGGAAAACTCTTTATAAATACTAGGTAGTCAAATCTTTATCATGTGAGTCAATTTTGGCTAAAAAAGAAAATTGGACCCAGAGATAGGTGAGACAGGAAATACCTGGTTCAACTTAATTTGAACAGTTACTTCCCTCCTTCCTGCCTGATACCCAAATTATTCCATGGCTTTATTAACAAAGCAGTAAGAAAACTACTGGAATTGGTTTTAATCTAAAAGCAATAGAGATCTCACTTTCAATGAAAATGGGCTCAAGGCACACCATCAGGGATTACCAAGCAATAATAAAAATAATTATTCTACCTTATTGCTAATACAATACAAAGTGATTTTGAAATTAATAAGACTAATGGTTATGGTTTTGAGTCCAAATAAATAGGACAGTTATTTGATAGGGAATTATTTTTATTTATGGAGGTATGATGATATCATAGTTATTTATAAAACAGTATCGTTATTTTTAAAAATTTGATATTGAAATATTTAAAAATGAAATGTCACCTGTGGTTAGCTTTAGTATCATCAGGAGTTGAGGTAAGGTGAGTGGGTAAAGGAAACCAGATTGGCCATGAGATAAGAGCTGAAGTAGATATGAGTATGTGGGGATTCATTTTACAGTCCTACTTAAAAATTTTTAGAAGACAAAGCTGAAAATATATAGTTATATGCTATTTTTAAGAGAAAAAAATAAGCATATAATGGGATCCTGGCAACCAAATGAATAAACTGGAACATTAAAAATGTTATTTCCCTGTTGAAGGGATTCAAAGGAATTGTAATAGATATGTATGATATGGGGGGAGGAGTGGGAGGGAGAATTGGGGGAGGGGGATTGTCACTTTGAGGGGTAAAAAGTATACCTATTGCACTGAAGCTAATTTAAAACAAACAAACAAAAAAACACGTTTATTTCACAATAAAAAATGTTATTTCCCCCATTATAAAGGGAAATAACATTGTACCTAAATCCAGCATCTGTCAACCTAAATTACTAAGAAACATGAATAATATAATATAAACATTCCACTTACATGAAATCCAAACTGATAGCGAAAGCGTGAGGGATTGTCAGACCCAAATAACAGTCTCTATTAAGGCTCACACATCACAAAAATAAAGAAGCACTCTGACGGATAATTCTGAAATTGACATTTCTACTTATTTATAAGCATGTTTTTTTAAGGAATCTTTAAAAATGTATGCCCCAGCATTATCTACTAAAATTTTTGCATCAGAGAAAGATGAACTACAGAAAGCTGCATGGCAGCACCCTTTGGAACAATAAAAACTGAGAAACTGGCACCAAATTTCCATATTACCCGAACATTAAATCTTATTCGAAGTCAAATAGTCAATATTTGAGAAAACTCTCTATTAAACCACTAAGTCCCCAACTTTGGTAGTAGCGTTAATGAAGTAGAAAATGGAATACAGCGTGCTGTCCCTCTCACACCAGTCATCTACAACAGTTAATTGTGGGCAGCACTTTTGAGCCACTGATTACTGTTCATCGGTAAAATAATAACAGTCACAACATAAAGACTCACATCTCTAGGATCAGTACTGTCCAACAGAACTTTCTGGGATGACTGAAATGTTTTGTATCCTGTGGTTTCCAATATAGTGGCCTCTCGCCATATGTGGCTGGCTATTGGGCACTTGAAGTGTTTCAAACTGTATCAAAGAACCAGAAAAAATGTTAAATTTTATTAATTTTAATTTATTTAAATAGCCATATGTGGCTAGTGGTTACCATAATGGACAGTAGAGCTCTAAAACATATAAGAAAAACACACAGACACGTTTCACTTAATATCTAACATTTATTAAAAATTGAAGATTGCGGAAAAGCATGAATAAGACTGGCTTTATTATACATGCTTAATTAACTTACCTTGGTCTAATAAATGAAAGTTTTTAATATAATAAAAGGAATTTTGAGAATGAGGTTGATTCCAACCTCTGAAATTAAAAACAAAAGAAAAGCAAGTCAGACATTTTCTGAAGGAGTGAGCAACCACAGAACTCCCTCTAGTGGCAAGAGATAAAGTTGCTGCTGAAAAGCTGACCTGCTTCTGCATCTATACATAAAACTGCTCACAGACATTTCTTTTATGTAATTATAACTTTAAAAGATTCTAGATCAATAGATAAGGAAAATAGACCTTATTTTTTATAAACAAAATTTAGACCTAATTTTCACTTACTGTGAATGCTAATCTCTTGAGAAATCTGATGTCTCCAGAAAAATATGATTTGCCAATGAAATTTGGGAAATTGGACAAAACAAAAGTTTATGAAGCCTTAACCAAAATGTGAGCAAAAGAAAAGTGAACAATTCTTCTCTGCTGATGAATGTTCTGGGACGGGACATGAAAAGGAGTGGATTCAGAAGGACAGTAGTAAGCAGTAATGGGGTTTGAAAGAAGTCATGGTACAATACATCAAGAAACAATTAACATTTTACAAGCATTCTCAATAACCAAAACAACTCTTCATTCTGATATTCACTTTCAAAAGATAGCTCTGCCACATGGCCAGTTTTAATTACAACCATACATACTCATTTAGATTTATCTACTGAACTACTACTTTCAAGTACGAGAAGGAACTCAAAGTAGAAACGACTTGTATTACAGCTATTGTTTTTCCCTCACAGCTTCAGGAAAAACACCTTTTATATATACTGTAGTAAGTACAGAATGTACAGAAGACAGTTATATATACAAAAGTGCATTAATATAATAATACATTTAGCAGAAAAACAGGAAAAAAATCCTGGTTAACAATCTGATACATTACAGTATTTAAGACTACTTGAAGATTCTCCAAATGAGTCAACTTCCTACTTGCTTTGGTTATGATATTGATGCTATAGAACTAACCTTTAAAACTAAAAAAAGGGAATTTTTTAACTATCTGTGAAATGTTTTACATATACAGGTGTTTATCTTTAATAGCCTTTGACAACAGTCTTATTAAACTCCCAACACAAGGATTTAGAATGGATAATACCTGTATCTAAATTAGAGGACTTAAAGAGGAAGATAAGTTCATCTGCTACAGGAACAGATATGGTCTGCTCCATTCCTAAAAGCCTGAGCTGGATAACCTACCCCCAAAGTCAAGAGCAAGCAGCTCCACAAAACAAGCCATGGCTTCAGGCCACTGTTCCTCAGAACAATTCAGAATAGGTCAGTGTTCACTTGTCACTTAAAAGCATTAAGTCTACAGCTAACTTTACAGAGTCAAAATGCATATGTATAATTAGAACAATTCTCCTCTTTTCAATTCCCCATCCCTCACCACAAAAAAAGGACATGTATTTCCACAGGTTCCACTGACCACAAAGATGTAACATAGAAACTCGACAATGAAGAAAAAGTACTACATATTGAAAGATGTAACATAGAAACTCGACAATGAAGAAAAAGTACTACATATTGAAATCCGACAAGACCAAACCATATTTTCTTACTTCAATAAGAATGTCAAATTAAAAATTAGTTTACCATAATGGGATCTAGGTTAAAACATTAATAACCTTACTTTAAAATATAATTGTAAAGGGTACTGAAAACAATTTTAATATTAGAAAAAATATGAAAATAAAATTTTAGTGAATCAACTCTGATCTTTAACTATACCATGAAACTTCCTTACTCTTTTTTTTAAAAAAGATTTTATTGGGGAATTGGGGGAGGGGAACAGCATTGGGAAATCGGGGAAGGGGAACAGACAAGTTGCTGTCTTTGTTTTTCAGTCTGGTTGTGGAGGATGTTGCTTCACTGGCCCATGTTGGTATTGTCATTGCACTCTCCCGGATGAGGCAGATCGGTCGCTGGCCTCTGGATGTCCCTCACCGCGGCTATTGGCAGCTCACGCTTGTCTGCCAGCCGCTCACGCTGGCTGTGGGCCACTCACTGTAGCCTATGGCAGCCCACTGCAGCCCACACCATCACCGGGGCTCGCACAGCCCAGCTCCAGGTGGAGCTGTTGTTAGCTGTAGAGGGCAGTGTCACTGGCCCTCATATGCGGGATCCCAAAACCAGCTCTTAATCAATGCGCCACTTGGCCGGCCCGCAACTTCCTTACTCTTACTAGCCAGTTAATTAAAGGAATTTTCAGAGTTCCTTCTAAGCTTTTGGCACAAGTAAATTACTTTCCAAAGAAATAAGAATTAAGCATTCTAAGGAGCTATGTTCCAGATACTACACTGACTGAGATGCCTAGGTCTAAATATCTCTCAGATGCTTCTTACCCACTTAGCATAATGATTGTAAAGACAAAATTTATCTCACTTTGTCAGACTTACAACAAATCCAAAGTTACCACAGTACATGGGTACACAAGTACTTATTTTCTAACTAATAGTCATTTTAAGGATTAAATTTACCTTGAAGTTTAGAGATGTTGAATGTCAGTATGCTCACCCTCAATACTATTATTTGAATGCAATGGAATATTCTTTTTTTTTTGAGGGCAGTGTCACTGGCCCTCATATGTGGGACCTAAACCGGGGCCGCTGGCTTTCCAGGCCAGTGCTTAACCACCGCGCCACTCGGCCGGCCCTGGAATATTCTTATCAACCATCTCAAACTATAAACTGACTTTAAGTCACCCCTTCCCAATTCCAAGCAAACATTTTTCTTGAAGATGGGAGTGCTAAAAAGTAATTTGTTAAAAGGGAGAGAGAGGAGTGTTCTGGCTATTACACAAATGAGTGCAAAAAATCCTTAAAAGGTAACAAGAGAATCAATTTGCTATATACTCTCTGTTCTTGAAGTACTTTTACCTTGAAAATTATCTTTCCAGATACTGAGAGCTATCTGGTCTTTAAAAAGTATTATAGGTGGTTAAGTGCTGGCTTGGGAAGCCAGCGGCCCCAGTTTGGGTCCCACATATGAGGGCCAGTGACACTGCCCTTAAAAAATATAAAAAATAAAAAAATGAAAAGTATTATGGGGTATGACCTTTTTCAGGGAAAAAAATAATACATTAAGCTATATTTTAGATAACTTTCAATGTTCTTCAATGACCTAGCTGAGCCAAAACAGTTATACAAGTGGAATTTAAGATGTAAAGGTTTTTATTTCCTTATATACTCTATTACAATTGATCAGATCAATTTAATGGCTTTGCTAACTGATATCCAACAGCATGGGCATTTTATAAAACGAATTACGTTTAGATTATTTAGGCGTTTGGAAAAGCCTGATATTAACAAAAAGTACAGAGTTCACCTTTAAGGCACATGAGGCTATATAGAGTAAGCCATGAACAAAAATCTCTGCTATAAAATATGGAAACATGATTCCTGTATTTGTTGTATACTAATACTTTTTGTATAAATATGAAGATACTTGATAAATTTCAATTTTTAAAACTCATCAGAATCTGGACGCCTTTATACAGTAGTTTCTTGGAATCTTTCCTTTCCAAGTGGATTTTAACACTTTTAAAAACTAAATAAAATGAGATGTCCACCCAATCCATTAACTCATTAAATTACGTGTCAGTTTCTGGGATTAATTCATAAATATTTAGTTAATCAAAAGGATTGAGGAAATGGACAAAACTGCCACAGCCTAACAAAAAATGAGACAAGTCTCATGACAAAAAAGGTGTTATTTAACTTCTTGTTGGGACAGAATGAACTAGTCCTTTATACTCCACTGCTTATCATACTACACTGCCTTACTTTAGTTCCATTGCAAAACTTAGAAAAAGACATGCTATTTTGCTTAACTCAAGGTTCATACTTGAAAAAGCTGTGGTGGGGACTGACAAGACTTCTATGTTATCACTTTTTTTCAGTTTCATTGATATATAATTGACATACATACAAGACTTCTAATAAAATGTTTCTGGATAGGCCGAGCTCCAGCCGTAGGAGAAGGGGGGTAAGTAAGGAGGTCTCTATACCATGGCTCCGTACCAAGCAGACTGCCCGCAAGTCTACCGGTGGCAAAGCATCCAGGAAGCAACTGGCTACAAAAGCCACTCGCAAGAGTACGCCCTCTACTGGAGGGGTGAAGAAACCGCATCGCTACAGGCCTGGTACCGTGGCACTCTGAAATTAGACGTTATCAGAAGTCCACTGAACTTCTGATTCGCAAACTTCCCTTCCAGCGTCTGGTGCGAGAAATTGCTCAGGACTTCAAAAGAGATCTGCGCTTCCAGAGTGCAGCTATTGGTGCTTTGCAGGAGGCAAGTGAGGCCTATCTGGTTGGCCTTTTTGAAGACACCAACCTGTGTGCTATCCATGATAAAATGTGTAACAATTATGCCAAAAGACATCCAGCTAGCACGCCGCATACGTGAAGAACGTGCTTAAGAATCCACTATGGATAAGAAAAAGATGGCTGCTGTGAGGAGAGCTCCCTGAATTCTTCTCTGGAAATATCCACAATTTGAACTTCTGTAACTCTTCAAAGGGACGTCTACTCATCACACAGAGCAACTAAGACTCTCACTCAACAACAATTGCTGGAAGGTGCGCAGACCGGACAAGTGGGGAAGAAGGCGGGCAAGACCCGTGAGATGCAGCCCACACCCGCGGCTGCAGAGGCACCAAGCTTCAGAGAACAGATGGTGAGTGTTCCCACTGCTCGTTCCCTGCGCCCCACTGCCCGCCCACAGTACAGCAAGAGCGCAACGATCTGTAGCCTGAGGAAGAAGCCCCAGGCCGGGCGAGAGGGGGAGGAGAGAGAGGAAACGTGCAGCCGCACCCACAGCTCCCCAGGTCCCCAGAAAGCAGGGTGCAGAGCCCGACAGTGACAGGGCAAGATCAATTCCTGCACCCGCCCTGTTCGGGGATCAGTCTCTGCGCCCACCGGGTCCCACCGAGCACAGTAAGAGCACCTCAGCGCGCAGACGTTGAGGCAGAAGCCTGAAACAGGGCAAGCAAGGGAAGAAAGAATACTCGCGGGGAGGGGGAGACACAGAGCGCCGGGTGGAGACGCAGGTCCCTGCGAGAGACAGAGCAGGGATCTGAGCCACGGAAGGGTGCGCACAGTCTCCTAAACCCCCCCGGCAGTCCCTCTGGGAGAGCAGCAGGAATACCGTGGCACACACAGGCTCTGAGGCAGAAGCGTGAAACCAGACAAGCAGGGGAAGAAAGAATACTCTGTGGGAGGAGACGCAGAGAGCCCAAGCAGAGACGCAGGTCCCCAGGAGACAGACCGGAGATTTGAGCCACTGCAGGGTGTGCACAGCCCCCTAAACCCCGGCACTCTCTTTGGGAGAGCAGCAGGAACTCCTCCGGAGCCTATTAGGCAAAGGCCTTAGCTCAAAACAGTGTTGGGTCTGTGGAGATTTTTTTGTTGTTATATTATTTTGTTTGTTTGTTGTTTTGCTCATTTGTTTGTGTTTCCTCCTCTCTTCGACAGAAAGCAAAAAAAAAAAACCCAAAGAAAAACAAAAACAACAGAAAATAAAACCCACCCCCACCCTCCCTCAGAAACCCTGGCCCCTGCCAAGCCAGAGTCTTAAACTGACCCTGACTTGGGGCAGTAGGGGCAGACTACAAAGGCGTTCCTTACCCGTAGTAGGTTGAGAATTTCTGCCCCAGAAGAGGCTACAGAGTGAGATACCTACCCCGCCCCAACATTCCCTGCAAGGCTTGGGAGGCAGGGCAGGTTCAGCTGCTGAGGCACTAATTAACAGACTCTTAGCAGAGGGCTTTTGGCAGTGAAAAGATCTTTCATTCTCCGCATTGGGCTTTCAATGCTAAGGGTGGCCAAAGACACTCATCGAGCCTGTAGGGCACACAGCCTGCCTTGGGGCAGGCAAAAGCAGAAACGGCAGTGACTTTTGTAAAAACTACCAATCACACGTCACAACCATACTCATGTATGCCAAACCTGCAGTGCCAGGATCACACTAGGCGTCAGGTGGCCGTCTTTGTTCACACAAGACCCAGAGGAATATTTGTACAGCAGAGGACAAACTCAAGAGAGCGTGGTGGACTTTAGCCTGGCACTGGAGACACAAGAATCATCATACCCACAGATCAACTTTAGATAAAACCAGAGCATTTTAGTGTTTGACATACAGGAGTCACACCCAAAAGGAAGTTGCTACAGGTGCAAGGGCCAAAGGGTCCAAGCCGCACACAGCAACTCATAAACTGCAGACTCTGCTGATCCTCACAGCTGATCAGCCTGAAAGTCAATCCCACCTACTGACAAGCCAAAAGTAATCAAAGCTAAACTCCAACAGGTGAAGACACACAACACAAGGAAGACCTCAAATATACATGCACAAGAGAATAGGGAGATTGAGTAATTCAAATATAAAGGATACACACCGTATAAGTTTACCCAGAAAAGACTGAGAGACCTAGGGGATCTATCTGTTATATCGAAGCAAGCACAAAGAGCAAACCAGAATGGGGAGACAAAGAAATACAATCCAAATAAAAGAACAGAAGAAACCTCCTGAATCAGTGGAACTAGAGGAAATAGAGGTAAACAACCTATCGGAGACAGAGTTCAGAACACTGATTATTAGAATGTTCAAGGAAATTAATGAAAATATAAAGAAGGATAGAGAAATCATAAAAAGCAACCAGCTAGAACTTAAGAATGCAATTACTGAATTAAATAACAAATTCGATGGAATGACTAGCAGATTGGACGAAGCAGAAAATCAAATCAGTGACTTAGAAGACAAGATAGCAGAGATCACCCAGGCAGAACAACAAAAGGAAAAAAGAATGAAAAACATTGAAATAGTTTAAGACAGCTGGGGGACAACATCAAACGCAATAACCTCCGGATCTTCGGAGTACCAGAAGGAGAAGAGGAGCAAGGGATTGAGAACATATTTGAAGTAATAATGTCTGAAAATTTCCCAAACCTGGCAAAGGACATTGAAATACAAGCCCAGGAAGTGCAGAGAGTTCCAACCAGGGTGATCCCAAACAGGCCCACACCAAGACACATTATAGTGAAAATGGCAAGGGTTAAGGACAAAGAGAATCGTAAAAGCAGCAAGGGAAAGGCAGCAAGTTACTTACAAGGGCACCCCCATAAGATTATCAGCCGACTTTTCTACAGAAACTTTGCAGGCCAGAAGGGATTGGCAGGAAGTTTTCAAAGTGATGAAAAATAAAGGCCTACAACCCAGATTGCTGTATCCAGCAAGGCTATCATTTAAAATTGAAGGAGAGATAAAGAGCTTCCCAGAAAAGAGCAAGTTAAGGGAATTCATTACCACCAAGCCAGCTTTGCAGGAAATGTTAAAAGGGCTTCTTTAAGCAGAAGAGAAAAACAACCTAACTGAGGAAGACTAGGAACACAAATAACAAAATGGCAATAAATACACACCTATTGATAATAATGTTAAATGTAAATGGAGTAAATGCTCCAATCAAAAGACATAGTGTGGCTGAATGGATAAGAAAGCAAGACCCCTGTATATGCTGTATACAAGAGATACACCTCAGATCAAAAGACACATACAGGCTCAAAGTAAAGGGATGGAGTAAAGTATTTCATGCAAATGGAACGGAGAAAAAAGCTGGAGTAGCAATACTTATATCAGATAAAATGGACTTTAAATTGAAGAATATAATAAAGGACAAAGAAGGACACTTCATACTAATAAAGGGATCAATCCAACAAGAGGACATAACCCTAGTAAACATCTATGCACCTAACATAGGAGCTCCTAAATATATAAAACAGATATTATCAGACATAAAAATGGAGATCAACAGTAACACTATCATAGTAGGGGACTTCAACAACCCACTGTCACCAATGGACAGATCCGCCAGACAGAAAAACAATGGGGAAACAGTGACCTTAAATGACACTTTAGACCAGCTGGATTTAACAGATATTTTCAGAGCATTTCACCCCAAAGCTACAGAATATACATTCTTCTCAAGCGCACATGGAACATTTTCTAAGATAGACCACATGTTAGGCCACAAAACAACTCTCAATAAATTTAAGAAGATTGAAATCATTTCAACTGTATTCTCTGACCACAGTGCTATGAAACTAGAAATCAATTATAAGAAGAAATCCAGGAAGCTGACAAATAAATAGAGGCTAAACAATATGCTACTAAATAGTGAGTGGGTCACAAATGAGATCAAGGAGGAAATCAAAAGATACCTCAAGACAAACGAAAATGAAAACACCATGACCCCAAATCTCTGGGATGCTGTGAAAGCAGTCCTAAGAGGGAAGTTTATAGTAGTGCAGGCCTACCTAAAGAAGGAAGAAAAATCTCAAATCAACAGGTTATCCTTACACCTAAGGGAACTGGAAAAAGAACAGCAAAAGAGGCCCAAGGGGAGTACAAGAAAGGAGATAATAAAGACCATAGCAGAAATAAACAATATAGAGAACAGAAAAACAATTCAAAAGATTAATGAAACCAAGAGCTGGTTTCTTGAGAAGATAAACAAAATTAACAAACCTCTAGCCAGGCTCATCAAAAAAAAAAAAAAAGAGAGAGGACTCAAATTAGCAAAATCAGGAATGAAAGAGGGGAAATAACTACAGACATCACAGAAATTCAAAAAATTCTAAGAAATTACTATGAGCAACTATATGCCAACAAATTTGACAATCTGGAAGAAATGGATAATTTTCTAGAAGCATACAACCTTCCAAAGCTAACGCAAGAAGAAACAGAAAATCTAAATACCCTGATTACTACCAAGGAAATTGAATCAGTAATTGACAAGCTCCCAAAAAACAAAAGCCCTGGACCAGACGGCTTCACAAGTTAATTTTATCAAACATTCAAAAAAGAACTATCACCTATTCTTCTCAAACTATTCCAAAAAATCCAGAAGGAGGGAAGGCTCCCAAACTCTTTTTATGAAACCACTATCACCTTGATTCCAAAACCAGATAAAGACAGCACAAAAAAGGAAAACTACAGGCCAATCTCCCTGATGAATATAGATGCAAAAATTCTCAATAAAATATTAGCAAACAGAATTCAGCAATATATTAAGAAGATCATACATCATGATCAAGTGGGATTCATCCCTAGTGTGCAAGGCTGGTTCAACATCCGTAAATCAATTAATGTGATACACCAAATCAACAAAATGAAGGATAAAGATTACATGGTCATTTCAATAGATGCAGAAAAAGCATTTGACAAAATCCAACAGCAATTTATGTTAAAAACCCTTAGCAAAGTGGGAATACAGGGATCATATCTCAACATAATAAAAGCCATATATGATAAACCTACAGCTAACATCATACTCAATGGGGAAAAGCTAGAACCATTCCCCTTAAGATCAGGAACAAGACAAGGCTGTCCACTTTCTCCTCTGTTATTCAACATAATGCTGGAAGTTCTAGCCACAGGAATCAGACAACAAAAAGAAATAAAAGGCATCCAAACTGGCAAGGAAGAAGTAAAACTGTCATTATATGCAGATGACATGATACTGTACATAGAGAAACCCAAAGACTCCATCAAAAAATTATTGGAACTGATAGATGAATTCAGAAAAGTAGCAGGATATAAAATCAATGTTCAGAAATTAGTGGCATTTGCATATACCAATAATAAACAAACGGAAAGAGAAATTAAGAAAACTGTCCCATTTACAATTGCGTCAAGAACTATAAAATACCTAGGAATAAATTTAACCAAAGAAGTGAAAGATCTGTACTCAGAAAATTATAAGACACTGAAGAAAGAAATCATAGAAGATACAAATAAATGGAAACACCTACCATGCTCATGGATAGGAAGAATTAATATAGTTAAAATGTCCATATTGCCTAAAGCATTATATAGATTCAATGCAATTCTTATCAAACTACCAACGACATTTTTCACAGAAATAGAAAATATAATCCTAAAATTTATATGGAACCATAAAAGACCCCGAATAGCCTCGGCAATCCTGAGAAATAAGAACAACGTCAGAGGGATCATGCTACCAGACATCAAAACCTACTACAGGGCTACAGTAATCAAGACAGTTTGGTATTGGCATAAAAACAGGCACATCGATCAGTGGAACAGAACAGAGAGCCAAGAAATAAGTCCAGGCATTTACGGACAGTTAATCTATGACAAGGGAAGCAAGAATTTACACTGGAGTAAAGATAGTCTATTCAATAAATGGTGCTGGGAAAATTGGACTGACACATGCAAAAAAATGAAACTGGACCACCTCCTTATGCCATATACAAGAGTAAATTCAAAATGGATTAAAGACTTAAATGTAAGACCTGAAACCATAAAACTCCTAAAAGAAAATATAGGGAGTACATTTGCAGACATTACCCGGAGCAATATTTTTACTGATACATCCCTACAGGCAAGGGAAGTAAAAGAAAAAATGAACATATGGGATTATATCAGACTTAAAGTGTTTTCACAACAAAGGAAACCATTAATAAAACAAAAAGGAAGCCTACTGAATGGGAGAATATATTTGCCAACGATATATCTGATAAGGGGTTAATATCCAAAATTTATAAAACACTCATGAAAGTCAACACCAAAAAAACAAACAACCCAATTAAAAAATGGGCAGAAGATATGAAGAGACATTTCTCTAAAGAGGACATACAGATGGCCAACAGGCATATGAAAAAATGTTCAACCTCACTGGTCATTAGAGAAATGCAAATAAAAACCACAATGAGATACCACCTCACTCCAGTCAGAATGGCTATCATCAATAAATCAACAAACAACAAGTGCTGGCGGGGCTGTGGGGAAAAGGGGACCCTGCTGCACTGTTGGTGGGACTGCAGATTGGTGCAGCCACTATGGAAGTCAGTATGGAGGTATCTCAAAGAACTGGAAATAGAGCTACCTTTTGACCCAGCAATTCCACTCCTAGGTATTTATCCTGAAAAACCCAAGACACTTATTCAAAAAAATTTATGCACCCCTATGTTCATAGCAGTGCTATTTACAATAGCTAAGACTTGGAAACAACCGAAATGCCCATCGGTAGATGACTGAATTAAGAAACTGTGGTATATTTATACAATGGAGTATTAGGCAGCTATAAAGAAGAATGAAATCGTACCATTTGCAAGGATATGGATGGACCTAGAGACTATTATGTTAAGTGAAATAAGTCAGTCAGAGAAAGACAAATACCATACGATCTCACTCATATGTGGAATCTGAAAAACTGTATGAATGAGCAAAATAAACAGAAACTGTCTCATATATATAGAGGAAAAATCAGGGTTGCTAATTGGGAGGGGGTGGGGATGAGGGAGAAGGGGAAGGGATTAGACAGCAAAAATAGGCAACTACAATATTGCCACTGGGATATGAAAGACAGTTTGGGGAATATAATTAATAATGTTGTAAATATTTTGTGGGGGGTCAGATGGTCGTATGTCTTGTTAGGGAGACCATTTCATGGATGGAGAAGAGGCTTGACCACTGCACTGTACACCTGAAGCTGACGTTGTATCATATTGTATACCAACTGTAATTGAATATATAGATAGTCACGGGATGTGGATTATAATGTGGAAGGGAATCAGAGGAAGTGTAATAGATATGTATGATATGGGGGGGAGGAGTGGGGTGGCCAAACGGGGGACGAGGGGTTGTCACTTTGAGGGGTAAAAAGTATAATTATTGCACTGTGTTGTACACCGAAGCTAATTAAAAATAAAAAAATAAAAAAAGGATCCACTATGATGTGAAACATTTCAATCTTTAAAAAAAAAAATTCTCTTCTTCCTGTTATTGGTAGTTCTGATTGTTAGTTGTTTTTTTTTTCCATGGGGTCAAAATGTACCTAAGTATATGATTGCAAGTGGAAAAATAGCTGACAGAAAGTAGGCAGTTTTTCCCTTTTCATTTGTATGTGAATTTTTAATATAAATGCGGGGACAAAGCATTAATGCAAGTCAAAAGTTTCAGTGAACAAGTTTCAGCAGTTCAACTTTATAACGATTATAAATAAACCTGTTAAATTTTTCTGGACAATGCCAGCATTTGGATTTTTTTAAAACAAGTAAATGTCTTATTGATGGCAACTAAATGGTGTTTGTAGCATTTTTATCATACAGTAGATTCCATCCACTCGCTATACTTTTCTAACTGAGTTGTCCTACATGCAAGTACATGTTTTTAATGTTGTCTGTCTTCTGTGCTGTTCCTGTAAGTTTGCTATTAAAATACATTAAACTTAAAAAAAATGCTTCTGGATAAATCTGAGGGGACTTTATCAGGCTCTCAGTTAATAAGACTTATTTTTATTTATTTATTTATTTTTTTGAGGGCAGTGTCATTGGCCCTCACATGTGGGACCGAACAGGGGCCGCTGGCTTCCCAAGTCAGCGCTTAACCACCGTGCCACTCGGCCCGCCCAAGACTTATTTTTAAAGGGGGAGACTTATTTGCTCCAATGTCAATTCTCTACAGATGAGAACTAACACTGGGGCAAATAAGTCTCATTTTTATTAATTGGTTGGTTAGGGCTTTTTTTTTTAATTATTTTTTTTTAGGGCATTGTCAGTGGCCCTCACATGTGGGACCCGAACCGGGGCCACTGGCCTCTGAAGCCAGCGCCCAAACACCGCACCACTCGGCCGGCCCCGAGCTTATATTTTAAAAGAAAAAAAAACACTGAATTTTTGTTTTAAACTGAACTCAGAGATATACCAGACTGAACAAGTTACTACTTATTCTAAGAAAGAAATCATTCAAACTTGAATTATCTACACGAGGCATTGAAACAGAATGAAAGTATAGCACATTAACGAAGACAAGAGAACTTTGTCTTTTTCTACTAAGGTTTGTTTTTTTTGGGGGGGGAATGGAGGAAGACTTCCTAATTTCCCTTTTCAATCATAAGCAAACCCAAATTGTTTTACTTTCTTTCTTTTAATCATAGAGGTATTTCAATTTCCTCCAAACAAACTTTAGGGACTATCTCTGAAAGACAGTTCATCCAGATTTACACAAAATTTCATGGCGCACTTTATTATAAACTCTCAAATCTTTATATGCTTTTTTTTGTTTTGTTTTGCTTTGTTTTTAGCTGAGCCATCTGGCAGCTCAACGGCAACTCAGCTCGGGCTGGCATCAAACCGCAGTTGCTCTGAGTTCAGCTCACACTCTTGAGCGAACTCTTAACCAACTGAGCCACTCGGCCTCTTGAGCGAGCTCTTAACCAACTGAGCCACTCGGCCGGCCCAATATGCTTTTAAAATTGGCTTTGTGGTGCTTTGGTAAACTTGTTTAATAATGACCTAAGTTCTATCTAAGGTAATAAGACTATATGATCGTTGAGAGAGTAGAGAAATTGGTCTTATTACATCACGACCCTGTTTAGGACTTACTCTTACTGGTCACTGTCAAGTAAATTCTTTGCAAGTATTTAACAAATAAATGCTGCTCTATGGTCTCCACAAGGGGCCTTGTTTGCCTGAAAGAGTGGGTACAGAGAACAGTCATTCTCTGGAATTTTGCTTTTGCTAAGAGAAGACAGATAATGATGGTGCATTTGCTCTTCTCTCCATTTGCTCTTCCTATACTTGAAAGGGCAAACACAATGAGACTGACCCTTCCGACCTTCCTGGGGTCTATCCCGAAGCTCTCTTTGGGCCCTCTACGCTTGTCAGGAGCACC
This sequence comes from Aselliscus stoliczkanus, assembly GCA_033961575.1. Classification (NCBI taxonomy): domain Eukaryota; kingdom Metazoa; phylum Chordata; class Mammalia; order Chiroptera; family Hipposideridae; genus Aselliscus; species Aselliscus stoliczkanus. Next base: position 56,417,257 of record CM066737.1, read on the forward strand.
AAAGAAACGGTAAGAGGAAAGTCAGAAGGACTACTCCAACTGATAAACACATACACATATATACTTTTATTTTACTAAAATTTTAAAGTATGAATTTAGTAGTCTTCAAAATGTTACACCCATACCGCAGACCTCAGCAGAGCCACAATATATCAATTTTGATCCTCAGTTTCAACTCCTTAAACTTCGAGGAACCAAAATGAAATCCAATTTTCAAAATATGAATGTGAGCAAAGGTTAAGCTTTTAGATGAAGTTTAGATATTTAGATGAAGAATTTTAAATTAAGAATTTAAGTCATTAACCTTAATCTTAACAAGTTACTTGATATGATTGAAAAGTTAAAGTAGAAATCCCATCAAGCTGACTCTAGTTTTTTGTGGGTATTTTTTTAAGATTTTATTGGGGAATTGGGGGAGGGGACAGACAAGTTGCTGTCTTTTTGTTCTTCAGTCTAGTTGAGGAGGACGTTGCTTCACTGACCCATGTTGGTATCCTCATTGCGCTCTTCCCAGATGAGGCAGATCGGTCGCTGGCCTCTGGATGTCACTCACCATGGCTATTGGTAGCTCGCGCTGGCTGCCAGCCGCTCACGCTGGCTGCTGGCCACTCACTGTAGCCTATGGCAGCCCACTGCAGCAGGGGCTGCAGCCCACACCATTGCCGGGGCTCGCACAGCCCAGCTCCAGGTGGAGCTGTTGTTAGCTGTAGAGGGCAGTGTCACTGGCCTTCATATGCGGGATCTGAACCGAGGCCGCTGGCTTCCTAAGCCCGCGCTTAACTATCGCGCCACTCGGCCGGCCCTAAAAACTATTGATTTCAACTCCTTCAGTATCATGATTACCTCCAAAGGTGTCCACAACAAAATGAAGATTATGGAAGTCGGAAAGCAGCTTGATTGTCAGTAGTATCGGTTTCTACCTTCTTTAACCCATGTGAATATTTAAAGACGTGTGGTAGAAGAAAAGGACTCACACTACATCTAATGTTTATGATTAGCTCTCCATAAAAACATTTAAATAAGCCCTATGACTTCACATTTAAAACTAGTTTTATTAACAGCCAACAAGCTAAGAGTTTTTTTCCCCCCTATTATCTCACTAGTCTGTATTTCTAGTGTTTTATAGAGAAGGTTAGCAGAACTGTAAGGGTTTTCTTTTGTTAAGTTTGACCATTAACCTGTTCATATGCCAGAAGCTGTTAAACCAAATACTGTATTTAAAAATTAGAGCTGTGCTGGGGGAAAAAATGACCTACAGAAAGAACTTAAGAGAGATATTTTCCACCTTTTAATAGCTTCACAGCCTAAAACTTCAGAAAGTAGTGGAAAAGTATAATTGATTTTTCTGCTTAATTGCTTTCTCACTTGAATATTAATCAACATAGCATCAAGTCTAAAATTCAGCTATTATTTCCTCAGTAGTCATCACTTACAGAAAGGAGTCTGAATTTACATAAAGTGAAAAACAAAAGCAAACTTAACAAGAAAGCTATTAGGGCCTGTTTTTTACACTGTTGAGTTAAAAATGAATAAAAACAGAACTAAACCTAATGAAGGCACTATTATAAACGGCAATCCACACCCAACCCCCACAACCTCCCAACCTCCATAAAAGATTTCCACTAGGAATTGAGAATTATGCTATGACCCTTTAGGAAAAGTAATCAAAGAAATTTAACTGTGAACTCTACACATGTACATATATTGACATAATAAACTACTTGTCAGCAGTACCTTGAAATCTTCTACACTGAAAAGGCTGGTCTTTGAAAATACCTACTTAACCACCCTAAAGTTTAAATAGTCAAAACATTTACTAAATCAGTGGTTCTTAAAACTAGGGTGCACTGGCAGAATACCACAGTGCTTGTTAAAACACAATTCTGGGCCCACCCTGGGCTTCTGATTCACCTGGCCTGGGTGGAGCCCCACAGTATGCATCGCTAACAGGTCTCAGGTGATGCTCAAGCTGCTGGTCCTGGGACCACATGCTGAGAACCACAGACCTAAATTCTTCATGGTGGTCAGCAGAGGCCTAACCAAAAGTTTGGTCAAGATGCATGTAAACAAATCAGGATAGAATACCAATGCTTAGAAAGAATGCTGACTGCTTCACCCTTATTACATCAAGACATCTACATCTGCTTCGTGGTCTTCCTCCGTCACTTTCAAGGACAGCACTTCTTCATTCAGGAAGAGCCCACTAAGCCGCTCCTTCCGAGCCTGCCTCTGCTCTTTCAGCTGCCTCTTGCGTAAGGCTTTCTGCTGCAACTTCCGCTGCTTGGATCGCTTCTGTCAAAGTACAAATTTCTAAATTAGTAAGGTTTAAGTTCTAGCATATCCACCCCAAAGTATCTTATGGATCAAATCTGTAGCTTCAGGATTTTTAGAGGTTTTTTGTTTGTTTGTTTGTTTGTTTGTTTGTTTGTTTGTTTGTTAGAGGGCAGTGTCACTGGCCCTCACATGTGGGACCAGAACCGGGGCCGCTGGCCTCCCAAGCCAGTGCCCAACCATGCCACTTGGCTGGCCCAGGATTTTTAGAGATGTTTAAGTTCCTCTGCAGTGTGATCCTGGTTCCAATAAATGAGCCACTGGCCTAGACTTGAAAATGATTCTTCAAGATTCATATTTTTATGGTATTTGACCAGTGAATGTTCTGATAAGGACTGAAACGTGATCGTTTGACTAGTTATAGCTAACTAATCATTTCAAATATTTCTTTAAATCAAATTAAGGTACACTGGTGTCAGTGCAGAGTGAACACGTAGGGAACAATACTGAACAAAAATATAGAGAATATTTCCAAAATCTCTAATGGGTATGCTTTTAAGGTGCCTTTCATCGGAAAGCACTAGCAATTTTACCATGACCATGAAAGAATGTCTTTTTCTTATTAGGCAAATACCATCTTCAAAGCCTATTAGAAACCCAGTGGGGACTCTATTCCTCGTCACTGGTGAACTGATGCCAAAAAGGAATGACCACATATCCAGAGAAACCCCTTGGCAACCAACAAAGCTGGCTCTGTTTCGGCTACTTCAGTAAAAGCCAGAGAAGAAATCTTTGTGTATCTTCTAGTTGCCGCTGGGTTTCCAAAGAGTTAGAAAGACACTTTTATCAAACTTAAGTTGGCTCCAGACTGTCACCACTGCAAGGAACTGAATTCCTCTGCTAAGCATCACAAAACCACACATATGTCTCCTCTTTTTATATGCCCAATAATATACAGAATTTGTTCAGCTGTGAGAAGAGCTGGAAATTAAAGAAAGCATTATTACATTTTTAAAGGGCTAAGAAACATTCAAGATGAAAACATTAAGAAAACATTTAACACACAAAAGACAGAATATTCTTAGGAGCTAATTAATAGACAACAACATAGTGAGATCCGCTCGTTGTTCCATCACTTTATCTTACTTAAAACAGATATAAAAATCAGATAAAACTGAATGGTACAGCTGTGGGTCACAATAGCATTTCAAAGCACTCAGCCTGAAGGATTTTGTTCTATAGCAGAGCGCCCTGCTTATTCACTTCAAACCAAAACTGTTATCATTGATAGTGGGCGAAGCTTAACTCTACAGAAATGTAGTACAAAAGAGGGTACTGATGTTAACATTGAAAGGTAGAGTTTTGTACTGATTAGACATCTTACTTTTGAATCCCGAATCCGCTCTGCCGCACTTGCAGAAAGGTTGCTGTCACTGTGGGCTCGACTCATGTTGGCACTGGAGTTTGAAGCAGAGTTTCCAACACTGGACCCACTGCTGCTCGCAGAACTGACCATGCTGGCACTGCTGCTGCTGGCACTGGCACCACTCACTCCACTGGTGCTGGCACAACTGAAGTTGCTTCTCTTCCAGGTCTCTCTTGCAGGCCGCTGGCGAGGGCTATGCTCCTTGATATAGTTTCTGACCTTGGAACATACATACAAAAACTGGTTAGTGATGTTCCTTGATGTTCTACCCTCAAAATAGTGGAGAAAAGAAGAATATTGTGCTCAATTTTAAAGACTGTCAAAAGTGCTACAGATGTACATAGGTATAATATAAGGAAAAACAAAATTTCTTCACAATTCCAAATTTCTAGAATACATAATATGGAACTAAATTTCAAAAGCACACATAAAATATACTCAGTAAATGGAAGAAAATATACTGGCCACCAGAATTTAAGACTATAGGGTAACACTCAGGAACAGAAACTAACAACAAAATAAATGGAACTAGGCACTTTTTCAAGGTCTCCACTTATGATGACTTAAGTACGTTGCTAATTATATCTAACATTAGAGTGTTTCATAAATCTTAACTAGGAGCCCACAGTGCCTGTCTTCAAATCCAAGGCCTCAATTTACCACACTAATGAAAAATGGGCTGGCTGGAATGTGAAAAATTATAGTATGTCTGTTGAGAGAAATACTGAAATGAGAAAAATATTTCATAAATGGTGAAAATGCAAAAAATTTTTTAAAAGTAGAATATAAGAGTTCATTTAGCTGTACCAGAGAAAAAGAGAGCAGTAAAGACTATATTTAGAAGGTATCAGAAATATATGTTTCAGAATAGCAGAAGGAAAAACTAATTAATTACGTTTCACGGTAGGCAGGCTCAATTGCTCCCTAAGACATCAGCTCAGATTTCAATCAAGTATGCCTCTCAATAATCAGTATTTTGATTCTGTCAACCTATCTTTTGTAAGCTGAGATAGAATAAATCTATATCTTAGGGTAACCACCCCTCGTGTGGTAAAATTAAGTTTCAAAGCTTACACAATTAAATATCAGATTATATTGGGCTGGCCAAGTGGCGCGGTGGTTAAGCGCTGGCTTCGGAAGCCAGCGGCCACGGTTTGGGTCCCACATATGAACGGGTCCCACATATGAGGGCCAGTGACACTGCCCTCAAAAAACAAAACAAAACAAAACAAAACAAAAACTCAGATTATAGATCCACATGATCCCAGAAAACTACTGCCAAGTAAGATGCACAGAAAACCTCTTAAAACCATGTTTTCAACTATTACCATCATTTTTTCCAATATTACATTTCACAACACTGATTTTGACCTTAATTGTCTATGTATTTACATAAGATTATTCAAGTATACATGTTATAAAATAATAGTTGAACAATCTGTATTTACTTTACATACCTGCTTCAGTTTTTCATCTGTGAGACAGTTAAGTTCAATAATAAACTCACTGTCTGTAGGGGAGATTTGAGCAGAAGGATCAATTATTTTAATAATGTCAAGTTGCTCCCGAAGACCCATCTCAGTACTGACTTTACGACTCAGATACTCAATATATTCCACCTATGTCATGAAAAATTATAATAAACAAGATTAATGCCAAAACCTCTGATCGTTTAGTGTTCATTTATAATGTGTTTTAAATGTCAAAGAACTTAATATATTTGTTCCTTTAACAGTTATTAAAGCTCAAATTCGAATTTATTAAGCAATCTACATTTACCCAGTGACTGTAAACAGGCAATAAATTGAGCTTCACATACTCTCCACATATATGCTTTTAATTAAGAATGTCAAAATCTCTACCTGTTCATCATTTGTCATTGCACTCCAAGGAAGTTCATCTAAATTCCGGTGCTTGTTTTTCTTTTTAGGAAGCAAGCAAGGTGAACTTGGAATACTGGGTATGACATCAGAAAGCACGTCACTCCCACTGGCAATGTCACTGCCTGGTAACTTGATAAAAATTAGAAGAAGGGGATATAGAAAGCAAAATTTTTAATAAATACATTTTATATACCACAACATATTTTATACTGATTAAACATTACTTCAATGAAAGACCAATGACCAATACAGAATCAGAAGACATTAATTCTGATCCACTCCTATTTTAGACAAAGCAGCAATTTCCCAAAAGCTTAAAATCATAATCAAAGTTTGTTAAAATGCTATCTTAAGAGTCAATTGTCATTAAGTTTTTTAATTCCTAATGTGAATGCAGGCTAGGGCTCACATAGCATAATGAAAAAGGAGCACTGGTCTCCATCTCAAGAGATCTGAGGGATCTGCCATGACCTGGCTCTTTGCCAGACACTGTGCTAGACATGCTGTTAATATAAAGACAAATAAATCATGGTTCTTGTCCTCAAGTCTGTATTAATAACATCAAGACAATTAAAGCCATTTGAACTACACCATTAATATAAAGCAAAACACTTTAAAGACCAGAAGTATTATAAAAGAAAAATTAGAAAAAAAATGTTCAGAGACAATGTGTAGACAAAGGAGAAATGCAAGCAAGCCTAACACACAGAAAATCAAATCAGTTTAAAGTGAGATGGGCAGCAAATATATGTGCTATAATTTTATATTGCCTTTTAAAAGCCAGTTAGAATGAATTTAATCTTTTAACAGTTTTACTAAGTTATAACTGATATACAAAGAACTGTACATATTTAATGTATATAATTTGATGAGTTTGGACATATGTACAGACCCGTGAAACCATCACCATAATCAAGGTAATAAACACATCCATCACCTCCAAAACTCAGAATGGATTTAATTTTAAATAAATGTATTTGAGTCATTCCTCAAAAATACAGTCTTTTATTCTATAAGGAGCACATCATTTTCAAAGATAATGCTTTTGTTCTTACAAGGTACAAAACAGAACCATTTTGTGGTTGCTGTTCAGTTCTACAGATTTTGCAAATACATCTGAACTCTGGTTGAATATTAGGCTTTTGAAGTTACCAAAAGAGAAAAACTACTTTTGCCATGAAGATTACTGTAATCACATGTATTTGGCCTCCTATTATACGGAAAGCACTATAACAGATACAAGGGATTCAAAGTAGTGTAAGTCCTGGTCTGTACCCAAGAACTTTATACTCTACTTGAGAAGCTAATAACATAAACATAAAATTATACAACACAGCAAATGATGAATGTTAGGTTTGAGATGACAGGTCATCAATGGAAATATCTAACAGTGAGTTAACGCTGCAGCATTAAAGCTTAGAAGAGGTACAGGGAGCAAGCATTTGAGAGTCAATTGCATAGAAAAGAGGAATGAGAAGAGAGGAATGAAGCCACAAAAATGGGGTTGATCTAGACAATGACATTTAGAATGAAATTGTCTAAGTTAGCTCCTATTCTTAAAAACCACATTTTCGGGCTGCCTGAGTGGCTCAGTTGGTTAAGAGCTCGCTCAAGAGTGCGAGCTGAGCTCTGAGCAACAGCACTTTGATGCCCAGCCGGAGCTGAGCTGCCATAAGGTGGCAGGATGGCTCAGCTAAAAAAAAAAAAAAAAAACTAAAACAAAAAAACACATTTTTCAATTTGACAGTCATTAATGAATCAAAGTTCATAAGTAATTTCCAACAATTTCTGTGACTACAAATTTTTTAACTACACTGCTTGAATTGCTCACCCTTAATCCTAATATGTAGTCAGTGTCATGAAAGGATGATTACTGAAAGCACACATGAAGGCCATCTCTTTTTCAGCCTTTAATATCCTAAAAGAAAATGTTTTGCTCTTTTCCCTTTGAAAGACTTCAACTCACATTACTACATTAAAGATCTCCCAAGGGTTCCGAAAAGAAAGTGAGATGCTCATCAGATGGAAGTTCTCCCTTACTTCAAGCTCCTCTGATAAAATAAGTAGAGTATGGCACACTCAAAGTATCTATGCTCTCAAAATTTAAGAAAAAGTTTCAACTACATCTTTAGCAATTATCTACTAGGTGACAGGACTATCTTAAGTATTTAAATGTGTGTCTTTAATTGTGTTTAGGTGTTTGTTTTGAGGAGGGGGGAAGAGGGGCAGAATGGTAATTAATGAGTCTTTGGCCACTTTTTGTAGCGAGAGGTAAGAAGATCCCCGAGTTTAAATCCCAGCTCCACTACTCACTAGCCATGTGACCTTGTAGAGGTGAGTTCACTTCTTTGAACCTCAGGGTCTTCAGTACAAATTATGGTTAATGTCATCCATCTCAAAGGATTGTTGAAAGGTTTAAATGAGGTAACATACCTGGCACATAGGTGACACTCAATAAATAGGCACATTTTGTTTTTTCTATCTCTTGCCATTGTTTTGGACCCTTAAAAAAGGTAGCATAAAACTTTGGAGAATGCCACATGTTATTAAAGTAGCTGGGTTAAGTTTCACAAGGTCGTCTCTCAGAATGGCAGAAGGGGGAAAAGGAAAAGGTATTCAGGTGAGGAAAATAGTCTAATGAAACAGATGGGAAAAACATAGAATGAGTTTAAGGAAACCAATATGATTGAAACAGAAAATTGCAGGGATTTGAAAGCTAAGAGAAGAACCAGAAAAGCGTATGGCATGTAGAAGTAAGCCACTAACATTCCTAAGGAGAAGTATCTTGATGAAACTAGTCTTGAGGGAAGATGAGTTAAAAAGCAATATGGGGACAAAATAAAGTAAGAAAAGGGCCAGCCGAGTGGCACGGTGGTTAAGAGCTGGCTTGGGACGCCAGCGGCCCCAGTTCGGATCCCACATATGAGGGCCAGTGACACTGCCCTCAAAAACAAAACACAACAAAACAAATAAAGTAAGAAAAAACTGGAATTAGACAGGAAGCTGGTTTGATCTAGGCCTGGACTAAGGTAAGCAAAAATGGAAAGAAAAATGGGAACAGAGAAAATTTCAAATGAAAAACAATTTACAAGGCTGTTTATAACTGAATGGACAAGGATAATAGACACATGATCAACGTGAGACCAGAAGAAAACTGGTGACATTTCAGTCATAGAACCCATCCAGGGTGATGCACTTAAACACCTCGATTTTTACAGCAAGAGACCTGAAGCAATGTTATAGATCTTCTAGTCCAGGGGTCGGCAAACTTTTGAGATGGAAGAGCCAATCCTGTCCCTCACAATTTAAAAATTATTCGAGAGCCATAAATATATTTTTACAAATAGGGAAAATTTAAAGTAATATTATAACAAGTAACAGTATTAATCATATCTATTAAAATAAGAAAAATTCACACCAAAAAATTGCTCACATGTACATACCCAAAGAGCTGCATGTGGCTCACAAGCCACAGTTAGCCAACCCCTGTTTTAGTCTAACACCATCATTTTACAGTTAAGGAAAAGTGATGTCCAGGGCGGGTCACACAATTAGTGGCAAGATCCAAAGTAGGACACAAGTCCACTGCTTTCAACTATGCAAAGATATCCCACCTTGCAAGTTTTTGGTATGAGAGAAGAATGCAATTTGGGATACGGAGAGTTTGTAGTGATAAAGAGAGAAGCAAGCATGAGTCCTTTGAAATGACAATAGTCATTTTTCACTACACTCTAAGACATGTCACAAAGCAGAGTTTATTTTTTCCCGCTATAATTGGAAGTTTCATTACTGATCAAGGATTTAGCATCAGATAATAGGATAGCATTAAATAATAAGTTCATCCATGTGGAAATGTCAAGTAGTCAATTGGAGATATGGGATGAGAGCAGCAGATGTACATGACAACCAACTGTATGGGCTCTTGTATATTTATTAGACCAGCAATTTTCCATTTTATAACTGATAATATATTTCAGGATAAAAATGCTTAGTAATTCTCATCCCATATTTTTCACAGACAACAATACTTGGTATATTTATAGTATAATCAGTAATTGTGACATTTAGGGAGAATTAAATCAAACCTCTGCCATGTTTTCTGCAACATGCAGCAAAATTTTATGAGTAAGCTCATTTCTGTAACAGCTGATGTGTAATTTCAAATTACACCTCTAGGTTTTAAGTGTGACAGCTGAATTACTCACTCTTTAAATTTTCTTTGCTGTCCTGCTCAACAATAAAATAGTTTCTCAAGCTCTAAGACTAGTCAAATATATCTTTAATAATAAAAGTACGGCAAGCAAAGAAAACTATCAGCACAGCAAAATGCTTCGAGGTTACTTCAAATGCTAAGATGCTGCTTCATTCTAAGGTTAAAATCCTGCCTTATTAAGTAGTTAGTATTTCTCTTCCCAGAATATATGCATCATTTATATTTACTTTAGTAGTAACTGAAATATCTGTTAAAAAGAAAGATTTAAACATGTGCAGTTTTTAATCACAACAGAGGTTAACACAAATTCTTTAACTACAGTCAACAATTTTTAGTCTGTATTAATCCTAACACATAATTTGTAATTATCTTCTTGGATAATTTACTGCTCATCATTGCAAGGTCCCACAAAGACAAAAGAGCATTTTAAACCTTTCAGCATATTGAAGCAGCAAATATCCATGGCAACAGAGTGCCCACACTCCAATTTCGTAAGTGGGAAAACACATTACTAAGGCAGGCCTGATCTTTGTTCCATTGATGTGGTCAGTCATGTACGTGAACAGTGAGTGGTTGAAGATAGTTCTCCACTCGAACTAGTCATAAAATGAGTGAAGAAGTCAACAACTAAAATAAAAACTGCCTGCTACTTAGCAACATTATGAAAATGCTAAATAAATCACATGAAATAAGCAGAAAACAATTTCGCAGAATTATCGGGACTCCATGTGATTACACTTTATTAAAAATCCTTGTAGTCCAATTTAAAATACAAAGTATAGGGCCGGCCGAATGGCTCAGTTGGTTAAGAGCTCGCTCAAGAGTGCGAGCTGAGCTCTGAGCAACGGCGGTTCAATGCCAGCCCGAGCTGAGTTGCCGTTGAGCTGCCAACAGGTGGCAGGTTGGCTCAGCTGAAAAAAAAAAATTAACCGAACTAAAATACAAAGTATGCACTTAAAAAAGTGAAGCACTGAAGAATAAAAAGATACCCACACAGATGCTCACTGCTGTGTTAGCTCTAATACAAAAAAAAATTGAAACAGATGTATATAGGGGAATGGTTTCACAAGTTCTGGCACATCTAGTACCAGGAATATTATGTAGTCATTAAAAGAGTCATTATGGAGATCATGAAAAGATTTACATGTTAAATGAGAAAATCTTTGTTTTATTAGTTTCAGGTATACAAAGCAATGCAATTTACACCCCTCACAAAGGGATACGCCCACAATCTACTAACTTTCTGACATCGCATATAGCTGTTACAATTCCAATAACTATATTCCCTCCACTGTACTCCACATCCCAAAACAAAATATATACAGAGGGTGCCAAAAATGTATACACATTTTAAGAAAGGTTAAAGCTGTATTAAAATTGTAATACTCAATATATACCAATAACAAAAGATGAATACAAGTCACGTTTGACTTCTGAAATTACAGGAAGTACTCAACATGGTTACCATCAGCATCCAGACACTTCTGATTAAATACATTATTTAATTATACCAGGGGTGCCAAAAGAATGTATAGAAGTGGACTCTTTGGTCAACACTGCTCAAGCAGTAATTCACTGGAATCAGAAGTGTCTGGATGCTGATTCCATATGAGATATATTAGTTGAAAAAAAGCAAAGGGCCAAAGAGTGGCTGAAGTATAATTCCATTTGTGTGTGTTTTTAATGCTAGACAAACACATTTGTTGTATCTGCACAAATGCTTCACAGTGCTACCCAGGGTGGAGTGTGACTTGGAGACTCATTTTTTATATTTTACATTATTTTCATAAAAAATTGTTTGAGGGCCGGCCGAGTGGTGCAGTGGTTAAGCGCTGGCTTGGGAAGCCAGTGGCCCTGGTTCAGGTCCCACATATGAGGGCCAGTGACACGGCCCTCAAAAAAATATTGTTTGAAATAAAATAGTATTTGATTCCTCTTTTGGAATAAAACTTCAAATATTTAGATGGCTTTTAAACACAGTAAGCATTCAAGTATCTGTTTTTTTGTTTGTTTGTTTTTTTGTTTTGTTTTGTTCTGTTTTGAGGGCAGCGTCACTGGCCTTCATATGTGGGACCCGAACCAGGGCCGCTGGTGTCCCAAGCCAGCTCTTAACCACCACGCCACTCGGCCGGTCCAAGTATCTGTTGAATATAACATTTGCTGTGTGCAAAGAAAGCTTCTTTAAACATTGTCTTTTTACAATCAGAAAATAGATGTTGCAATAATACAATATACATTTTCTGATAGACTGCATTCATTATAAGGCAGCATTTCCAAACAATTTGCCACAAAGCCATTTTACATGGTATATGTGACACAAGAAGAAAAAACCGTGTCAGGCGAAAAACATTTCTATATATGATGAGAATACAAAGTCAGAAATTATTGGATTGTCAGAGAAGTCACGACGTATTTTTTCTATGTTTTTCATTATAAAAATGCATCATGACTTTTCCAACAACCCAATATACCGTATTTCAGATAAAAGAACTCAAAATTATGTATTCAAGATAATGGTGGTTTGTAGATATATAACATGACCCTGATATAAGGATACTGTGCCTATAAGGACACAAAGGCTATTTATTATAATGTAGGAAGAGTAAATTCACTTAGATTCAAGCATAGAAAGGTACTGATGATACATAATAATAAGAACATTCATTACACAAATATTAAGTTACATGAAAATCTATAAAAAGTTATCTATAGCATCAGAAGCCTAAAAGGTACATTAGCAAAAATAAAGAATGCATATTCCATCTAATTCTCCATGTTGTCAGAGAATCTGCAGGATTGGATAAACACTGAAGAAATTTGCTTTGCGGTAGAGATGAAACTATCAAAATAGAAATTCATACTTCTACTTAGGGAGTAATGATCACAACATAAGAAAACAAAAACCTACCTGCCATTCAAACTCACTATCCGACCAATCCCAGTATGTGCTAATAGAAGAAGACACATCACTGCAGACACTCCCCTCAGGGAATAAATCAAAAGAAGTGAAGTCTTGATCATCTAACAGGGAATAGCAATCATCTTGATCTCCAACAGAAACTGATGAAAACAGCTCCTCACTGCATTCTGAGCTGGCAACGCTTGTTCCACAAGAAGTTAAGTTCCACCTTAAAAGCACAACACAAAAGAAATCACAACAGGAATCACAGAATACAAACAATTTAAAGATATTGATGGGATATATTTATGAGGAATGGGAGTTATCTCACTTTTAGATATGATGATATCGTGATTATTTTCAAAAGAGCTCTTATGTTTTAAGGATATGTAACACAATATTTATGAATGAAATATGTCTAGGGTTTGTCTCAAAATAGTAAGAAAGGGGTTGACAAAAGAGTAAGGGTATTAATAAAGCACACTGCCATATGTGAATTATTTTTGAAGCTGGTTGATGAGTATGTAGGGTTCATTACACTATTCTACTTTTGTACCTGTCTGAAAACTTTTATAATAAAATATTTTTAAATAAAAATGTATTTAAATTAGGAATAAAGTAAAACATTTACCCACAAACAAAACACATACCACAGTGGTCCTGAGTAAACTCTGGAGTCAAAATGAGTTCAAATTCCTGCCCTGTCACTTGCCTGCTGTTCAATCTTGAGCAAAACACACCCTCTCCAAGCCTGTGTCCTCATTTTTAAAATGCAGTTATTGTGAAGATTACATGAGAATGCATACAGAGCACTTAGCAAACACAAAAAGTGCTCAATATATGGCAGCTATTATTATTATTAAAGGAAGAGGGTAGCCATTGCAGGGCAGAGAAAAGCACCAACAAAGTATACTACATAGGTAGGACCTCAAAAGTGTTTCTTGTATTTAAAATCTTTTATGTATCAATGTTATACAGGATCCTTGCAAAGATGCTGGAATAAAAAAGGAGTAAGTAAGAAGATTAAAGCGACTAATAATACCCAGGAATAACTAATCCATAATATTTTGGTACTTTTTCTGCATGCATATGTACTGTTTTATAGAATCAGCATTCTGCATATATTTTATATCCAGCTGTTTTTCACTTAACATTATATACTGAACATTTCCCCAAGTATATTACTTGAAAACATTTGAATGCCTAGTAATATTCCTTTGATTAAGTGTATCACAATTTATTTATCCATATTCCATGAATAATATATACTTAAGCTAGTTCCAATTTTTGTTTTTGGTATTACAAATAATACTGAGATGCAACTTTTTGTTTATAATTATTTATCCAAATATATAATCTCTCAGGATAGATTAATTGAAAGGAAAGTACTGAACCATAGAATATAAACACTTCTAAATGTCACAGTATGTTTAGTGAAATACCCTTCTGAAAGGCTGCACTGATTTACACTCCCCAAAGCAGTATATAAAAGTGCTCATTTCACCACAACCTTAACAGCACTAGAATTCTCATTTAAAAAACTTTAGGGCCGGCCGAGTGGCGCGGTGTTTAAGCGCTGGCTTGGGACGCCAGCGGCCCCAGTTCAGGTCCCACATATGAGGGCCAGTGACACTGCCCTCAAGAAACAAAACAAAAAAAAGGAAGCCATTATAGTTAAAGTAATGACAAAGTAGACTTTAAAGAAGAAAGCATTATAAGACATAAGGAGTATCATTTTATGTTTTAAAATTTGTATGCACTTAACTTGACCTAAAAATAGATAAAACAAAATGTGACAGAACTCCAAGGAGAAATAAACAAATCCTGCATTTCAGTGTTCACACTCCTATCTCTGTAACTGAAAATACTGAGTGTTGAAAATAGAAAAAAAAAAACACCACAAATTCTATATCCTTCAAAAGTGAAAGAGGGGGGCTGGCCGAGTGGCGTGGTGGTTAAGCGCTGGCTTGGGAAGCCAGCGGCCCCAGTTCAGATCCCACATATGAGGGCCAGTGACACTGCCCTCAAAAAAATAAAAAATAAAAAAAAACTTTACATGGAGGCCAGCCAAGTGGCTCAGTTGGTTAAGAGCTTGCTCAAGAGTGCGAGCTCTGAGCAACACGGTCGCTGGTCTGATTCTCACATGGGCCCGTGAGCTGAGCCAGAGGTGAGCTGACAACAGGTGGCAGGATGGCTCAGCTGGTGAAAGCACCATGCTTCTAACAAGGTTGCCTGTTGGTGATGGTGGGCTACGTCCATCTGCAACTAAAGACTGAACTTGGCAACTTGAGCGGAGCTGCCGCCCAGGTCGCTCAGGGGATAGAGCCGAGCTCTTAAAAAACGATGCTGCAGGGCCGGCCAAGTGGCTCAGTTGGTTAAGAGCTCGCTAAAGAGTGCAAGCTGAGCTTCTGAGCAACAGCAGTTCGATGCCCAGCCAGAGATGAGCTGCCGCTGCTCGGCTAAAAAAACAAAAACAAAAACAAAAAACTGAGGCTGCTGGTTCAATTCCCACATGGGATGGTGGCTATGCCCACGCACAACTAATTGAAAACAGCACCTTGAACTGCGCTGCACGACTGGACCTGGAACTGAGCTTGTTGTGCCCTCCACAATTAAGATTGAAGGACAACAACTTGGCTGTTCCCCTTCCTCAATTCCCCAACATTATTCCCCTCCCCCAATTCCCCAATAAAGCCTTAAAAAGAAAAATTTACCTCATGGGGGAAAAAAAAGTTTATATCAGTTTTTAAATCTCTGATTACTAGCAAGGTCAAAATTAAAAATATTTATTAGCGCCACTGCTACAGTGTTTTTCTGTAAGAGTTCTTTATGCATTAAGGATATTAACATTTTGTCTGCAGTATCTGTTGCAGGGTTATAAGTTTTTCCTTTTTGTTCTCAAAATCCACAAATTCACTTTCTTTTATAAATTTCCACTAGCTTTATCCAGTAATGAGATAATCTTCATTGCTTTGGCAGTAGCCTAGGGAATTAATCCTTAAGATAATAATTTAGTACATCCGATACTGATAAGGTACTGAAATAATGACTTCCTGAAGGAAAGCGTTATTCACCTATTATTAGGTTGTTTCTCATCCTTCATTAAATCCAGTTTTCTCTTAAATAGTGTATTTTATTTTTTAACTCTCCCTCTTATTTTGTATGACTAATCTTAATTCCAAAGTTCTTGACTTACAAAATTCAAGCAACCCAACAAATTCTATGGCACCTTTTCCTTTGAGCTAAAGGTAGAGTATTTTAAAGCATTGAAACACACACAGATACACACACTCTAAACTATTATAGTTCAATAAATATGAAAGCAGATGTCAACAAACTTTTATAAATAGGCAAAAGTCTAAAATTTATCTAAGAATCCAAAAATATACCTTGTAATATTGCCTAGTTTCATCACATGCTTGCTAGGTAGGCAATATCCTCATTTTTATTTATATTTTTATTTATTTTTTTTTTAAAGATTTTATTGGGGAATTGGGGGAGGGGAACAGCATTGGGGAATCAGGGAAGGGGAACAGACAAGTCGCTGTCCCTTTGTTCCTCAGTCTAGTTGCGGAGGATGTTACTTCACTGGCCCATGTTGGCGTCGTCATTGCACTCTTCCCAGATGAGGCAGATCGGTCGCCGGCCTCTGGGTGTTGCTGACCACGGCTATTGGCAGCTCACACCGGCTGCCAGCCACTCACTGTAGCCCATGGCAGCCCACTGACTGCAGCAGAGGCTGCAGCCTACACCATCGCCGGGGCTCGCACAGCCCATCTCCAGGTGGAGCTGTTGTTAGCTTTAGAGGGCAGTGTCACTGACCCTCATATGTGGGATCTGAACCGGGGCTGCTGGCATCCCAAAACCAGCTCTTAACCAATGCACCACTCAGCCGGCCCAGTATCCTCATTTTTAAAAAATCAACATACCGGGCCGGCCAAGTGGTGCAGTGGTTAAGCGCTGGCTTGGGAAGCCAGCAACCACGGTTTGAGTCCTATATATGAGGGCCAGTGACACTGCCCTCAAAAAACAAAAAAATCAACATACTTACATAGAATTAACCAAATTGCCCAGGTCATGCAATAAGACAATATAAAAACTGAATATAGCAATCATAAGTTCTGTCCTGGACACAGGTAAACCATATCTACATTGTGTTTTGGGCAATGTGTTTTTTTGCTCTTGTGTTTTCTACTTATATATGACTTTTTGTCAACCTTTGTTCACTCACCTACTGAACAAACATTTGGTCAGTATCTTCTATGTGCCAAGTACTGTGTTATGTGCTAGGAAAAGCTATTAAATAATTGTTTTTAACGAGAATTTCTTTTCACCCTGTAAAACTTTGATAGCAATGTGTGCTTCTCTCTACGAGTAATAATAACTTTCCTTTTTAAAAAAAACTAAGCAGTATTTAATAACCTAATGATTAAATCAAATGATTAAAACAAAGGAGTTAGGAATATGAAGACTTGGTTTATTATTGGTTTTGTGTTCTTGCCTTAGGGCAAATCAGTATCTTTCTCAGTTTTGCAGATCCATGACTGTTAACAAATAAAACAAACAGAGTTCCGGGTATTCTTAAAAACCTGCTTGTTTGGGATTTTTAAAAGATTTTATTGAGGAATTGGGGAAGAGGGACAGTGTTGGAGAATTGGGCAAGGGGAACAGCCAAGTTTTTGTCCTTCAATATTAGTTGTGGAGGGCACAGATAGCTCAGTTCCAAGTCCAGTCACCATCTGGCTACCCGTCAGTAGCTCGCAGCTGCTCAGCTCAAGGTGCTGTGTTCAATCTTAGATGTGATTGAGCATAGCCCACAATCCCTGTGGGAGTCGAACAGGCAATCTTGTTGTTAGGAGCCTGTGCTCTCACCAGCTGAGCCATCCTGCCACATGGTTGCAATTCAGTGTCAGCTCAGCTCGGGCACAGCTCACTGGCCCATGTGGGAATTGAACCGGCGACCCTGTTGCTCAGAGCTCTCACTTTTTTTTTCCTTAAAGATTTTATTGGGGAATTGGGGGAGGGGACCAGCCAAGTTGTTCTTCAATCTTCGTTGTGAAGGATGCCAGTCGCCATCTGGCTTCCCTTTGGGAGCTCATGGTCTCTAAGCTCAAGGTGCTGTGTTCAATCTTAGTTGCGAGTAGGTGTAGCCACCATCCCATATGGGAGTCGAACCAGCAAGTCGAACCTTGCTGTGTTAAGAACGCATGCTCTATCCTGAGCCATCCGGGCAGCAGATCAGCTCAAGGTGCTGAGTTCAGTCTTAGTTGAGGGTGGGCATAGCCACCATCCCATGCGGGAATCAAACCCGGCAGACTTGTTGTTAAGATCGTATGCTCTATCCACTGAGCCATCTGGGCGGCAGCTCAGCTCAAGGTACTGAGTTCAACTTTTAGTTGCAGGTTGGAGTAGCCCACCATTGAACAGGCAATCTTGTTGTTATACCAGCTGAGCCATCCTGCAACCTGTTGGCAGCTCAGTGACAGCTCAGCTAGGGCACAGCATTCACCGGCCCATGTGAGAATCAAATCGGTGGCCCTGTTGCACAGAGCACGCGCTGTAAGCCAACTCTTAACCAACTGAGCCACTCGGCTGGCACCCTGCTTTTGATTTTTTTTTTAACAGTGGCAAGGAAATTGGACTTGTACTTGAAAGAAATCATTTACAAAATAGAAAAATAGTACTTTTCACTATTTAAGGTTTTTAAAAAATTCTATTATCTTCTAATTTCCAAATATTGTTTTTATTACTTTAAGGTAATGTGGATAAAAACAAAGTAGGAAGTATTTTTATCCACTGCTGGTGGGAGTGATAAATTGGCATAATCTTTTTGAAAAGCAATTTGGTAGTGTGTATGTATCAAAAGTTTTAAAAAGGTTCATTCCTTTGGACTCACTCGTTGTCCTTCTAGGAATCTATTCCCTTTCCCAAATGTTGGGTTGTCAGAAAAGTCATGACTTATTTTTCATATGTTTTTCGTTGCAAAAATGCGTCATTACTTTTCCAACAACCCAACAGATTTGGAAAAAAGATGTACGTACAAACATGTCCAAATAATATTATAATACCTAAAAAAGGGAAAATAAATGCCACAAACATGAGGAATAATTAAATAATATATCTTAATAACAGTGTTTTTATAATCATTAAAAAAATCATATATTGGGCCAGCCGAGTGGCACATTGGTTAAGAGCTGGTTTTGGGATGACAGCGGCCCCGGTTCGGATCCCACATATGAGGGCCAGTGACACTGCTCTCTACAGCTAACAAAAGCTCCACCTGGAGCTGGGCTGTGGGAGCCCCAGGACAGCATAGCTGCAGCCCTTGCAGCAGTGGGCTGCCATAGGCTACAGTGAGTGGCCGGCAGCCAGCATAAATGGCTGGCAGTGGGTGTGAGCTGCCAAGAGCCACTGTGAGAGGCCGTCCAGAGGCCGGCGACCGATCTGCCTCACCCAAGAAGAGTGCAGTGATGATACCAACATCGGCCAGTGAAGCAATGTCCTCCACAACTAGACAGAAGAACAAAAGGACAGCAACTTGTTCCCCTTCCCCAGTTCCCCAACGCTGTTCCCCTCCCCCAATTCCCCAATTAAAAAAAAATCTTAAAAAAAAACATTTTTTCAGACTATTGAAAAGGAAAGCACTCACAATATAAGTGCAAATAACCTACACACACACACACACACACACACACACACACGGTGCCTGATCCTTAATTTTTAAAATCATATATGTACATAGAACATTAAAAGTAACAACATCAAAATAATGGCAGTTATCTTTAGTGAAAGGGATCATGAGTGGTTTTTATAGTTTTGTTTATGTCCACAGTTTTCTATAATGAGTTTTCATAATAAAAATTTAAATATGATTCTTTTTGGCAGCTCTGTCAGTTTCATATGTGTAACAAATGATCACTATGTGCATGTGCTCAGCACTGAACTATTCAAATTTACAAAGCCTTTATTTACATCTTATTCCACTAAGAGAAAGAAAGCTACCTAAGACTAAGATCCTAGCTATAACCATAAAATTATTCACAAAGGAGACTTTTTCCATATGTTAAAGAATAATGTTGAAAAGAATCCCAATGAAATGGGGTTTAACTCGATAATTAGGCTTGCTGCCCAATTTTTAATTAAAAAAAAGGTAAAGCCAAGAATATTTATCTGCAAAACTTTTCATTAAGAACACACAGACAAAAGACTTTCAAAGGTATTTTGGCAAAATTAAGAAAAGAATGTGCACCAATTATACATTCTTCAGCCCTTTCTCTTAGGTAGACCTAACCATTGCCTCTGAAGATGAGAGCCCAGCCAATGAGCACTCGGGAATAGCGTCCTACAGTCAGGCTGAGGAAAGTCATTCCAAATCCATGTCTTGCATTCATTTTCAGGGAACAGTCCCCTAGCATCACGTGTATTCCTCACTGACACCCTGACAGTATCGCCATACAGCCACCCTGACCTTGACTATTCCTCTGGAGCGCAATAAGCCATTAAGGTCCCAAGTAAGAAAAGATGACACAACGCCCCCTACTCTACTCACTCCAATTCCCAACTCTCCTCCCAGTGACCTCAATTCTCACTGATCATTATACATCCCTCCTACCCCCTGTATAGTCTTGAAAATAAAAACATTTCAGGTCATTTACAAGGTGATTTCTTCCATTTGGGCTTCAGAGTTCATCCCATCCATCTCCTGTCATCCCACCCTCTCCTGCATTTTCAATTTCTCCCTTTCCTGTGGGCTGTTTCTAAGGAGCTAAAATCTCTCTTCTTGGAACAGAAAAACTAAACAAGAGAAAAAAACAAAGAAACATTCACTTTATTCTTTGAAATATTACATCTCCTCTCCTTTCTTTCCCCACTAAATTTATTGAAAAGTTTCACCTACTGCCTTAACTTTTTTTTTTTTGAGGGCAGTGTCATTGGCCCTCACATGTGGGATCCGAACCGGGGCCGCTGGCGTCCCAAGCCAGCTCCCAACCACTGCACTAGTCGGCCGGCCTTGCCTTAACTTCTGTATGCCACAGTTCCACTCCTGTCACGTTACTGGAATTTGTGTTCTGATTACTCCCAAATCTACATTTCTAGCATGGATAGTTCTCCAAAGCCTGATCCCCATTCTTAACTTGTCCCAACAAGTCCCCACGCCAAATTCCTCCTGCCTCTGTAGCCTATCTCATTTTATGGAACGTGGTTCTTCTACCTGCAACTCACAGCTCTTCTGCACCTCTCATTCTATATAGAGATAGGAAAACGGTGGGTGGTACCAAAGGCACAGTAGTCCTGAGGTTTTTCTGGTTAATGGCGATTGAAAACAGGGCTCTACAATCACATAACCGAGTAAGTACTTTATACAATAACTCATTTCCTATCCTGCCAACAGGGTGTACATAAGTGTGGCACTGTCCTCCCAATACGCTTTCACAATTGTTCAGTATCAAAGTACTGACCGTACTCCTGAAAGATGAAGAGAATGACACATCAGGTAATTCATATTAACCCCCTTCACCTCATAATTTAGTTATAGGCCCTGCCAATATCATTATAATTTTTTTTTCAATTTGCTAAATGACATCCTTTTTTGATGACGGTGGAGGTTGTGGCAGACAAATACTAAGAGAAAATATCCACAACTACATCAGAAAAATCCTGTCCCTAAAACCAAAAAAAAAAAAGTCTTAAAAAATCACTATATAAATGTGTGTGTGTGTGTGTGTGTGTGTGTGTGTACACAGAGGGCGCCAAAAATATATACACACAGTTTAAGAAAGGAAAAATGTATTAAAATTGTAATAATATATACCAATAATAAAAGATGAATGTAAGTCACATTTACTTCTGCAATTACAAGAGGTGCTCAAAGTGGTTACCATCAGCATCCAGATACTTCTGATTACAGGAAACTACTGCTTGAGCCACGTTTACCAAAGTGTCCACTTGTATACAATTTTTTTTTCATTTTTTTGGCACCCCTGGTATGTATCATGTTGACATTTAAGTTTTTTTCCTTATTATTTATTTCATAATTCCAGACAAACCCTACTTGGTCATAAAATCCTGAAAGATAGTCCTAGGAAAATGTGAATTCTTTGCAAACTTGCTGTGTTCATGTAATTTATTTTCCACTGAACCTAGATCAGTGACGATCAACCTAAATTACAGGTGACTAATCGAACACTACAAACATTCAATCTTAGCGATCATTAGTAATAGTGCCTGACTCTCCTGATTAATGAAGGTTGCAAATGTAGCCCAACGCCCAATAAATGAACAGGCACAAAACTGTCATCATCCTAAGGCCCTTATGAAGGGCATTATTTAAACAATGTCCACAGTTTTCTTATCAAGTAACAAGAAAGAAGCAAAATAAAGGTAAATCAAGTATCTACCACTGACAATTTTCTACTTTCTCTGAAATGTGTTTTATAATGACTAAACCCAAAGCAGAATATCAGTACTCAGCTATTGAGGTCTGATTTTTGGATTGTTGTTTGAATTGGTGGGTGATGGGATATGAAGAAAACAAGTGACACATAAAACTCCAAAATAAAAGAACTCCCTAAATTTTGCCCACATACATGATTTAGCTGTTTGCTTCTCCTAAAGAAATGAATGGAAGCATATGGTCCTCTCAAACACCATCCTGAGGAGGGGTAAAAAGGCAGAACATTGCAGGAGAAAAGATTTAAAAAGCAAGGCAGGGCCGGCCAAGTGGCTTAGTTGGTTAAGAGCTCACTCAAGAGTGAGAGCTGAGCTCTGAGCAACAGCAGTTCGATGCCCAGCCAGAGCTGAGCTGCCAACAGGTGGCAGGATGGCTCAGCTAAAAAAAAAAAAAAAAAAAAAAAAAAAAGGGCAAGGTAGTCCAGGGCAGAAACATTATCTGTTTTAAGTATTGTTAATTCTGCTCCCACTGATCTCTGCTGAAAAGAATAGAGAGTAAAATACATTAGACCTCCTACTGCCATTCCAAGCTTTGTTAAAAGTACGGGGTGCTAAAAAAAAGCAGGCAGTAACTAGGAAAAATAACGCTTGACTTGGAAAAACTGGGGCTGAACAGGAACCTCCCCCTCTATCTTCACTACCCCATTCTGCAAGACTACCATGACTTTACCACAGTGTCTAAGAAAGGGGGTAGGAAAACACAAGGTAAAAAGGAGAAAGAACAGAACAAGCACTAAGAAATGTTATTCTCCTCGCTTCACTCCCCATCACCCCAAACCGCTTTGGCAGTGCTTAAGGTGCCTTTGTCCCCTTGCGCTTGGCATCAGAGCAAGCTAATTCTGAAATCACTTCACTTTCCCATGTATATAACTTGCTCCAATGTTGCAAAACTTGAATATCAAATATGTTCAAAAGTATTATTTTATACTATTTTCCAATGCAAACAATCCTAAGCACACTTGATTTCATGAACATGTTACATTCATGTTATAGTCACCTCATGTATTAAACAGGTTTCTGTTAGTCTAAGAACCGATAATAACCATTTATAACACTGGAGCCATTAGCCCTGTTCCAAGTTTCAGCACTGGCTCTAAAGAAGTAATCCTGGTTTTGCCTAACTCAGTTTTATGGCCTTGAACTCAATCTTTTCTCCCTGGGCCTCAGTTTCCTCATTTTTGCAATGAAGATTTGGAATAGTTCTAATAAATTTACTACTGATTCCTTTTCAAATGTGTTATACTCATGTTCTGTATGATTGTTTAACTGTAACATCTTGCTTCCAAACTAGGTAACTTATTCTTGGGTAAGAAACACGTTTTATACATTCCTTGTATTTTCTACAAGTTGAGTAAATCTGTAAATTGATATGAGATAGTGGGGACATACAAAAGACATTAAAATATGAAAGGATTTGTTCATGGTCATATTGTAAACTGGATCAGAAATCAGAACTAGGCTCCTTAATTGAATGCCACTATTTTCCATAGCTGAACCCCTTTCCTCATCCCTTGTTCTCCACACCCTTCCAGGCCTTTGTATATGCATCTCAAACATCCACCTACATTAAAGGTTGGGGCTACGTGTAAAACAACTTCAAATCCCTCGCATTAGGTATAACATTAAATGCTTGAGAGCATTCTCCAGAACACTCCCTTCTAATAAAACCAGTTAGGGGATGCACCCTCTGAATAAATTTGAATAAGCAAGCCCATCCTAAGCTTCACTCCATCCTTCCACTGGAGGAGTAAACCAAAGGACATACTACATGAAGGTATCTCCCAGATTTATGCTCATACATTTTGGCAGAGCCTAAAGGGCAAAGGCAAAGAATTCATAAAGAAGAGAGAAAAAAAAATTGTCTGGTTTCCCAGAGCTTCACTGGAGGCGGGGGTGGTAAGAGGGTTGACAGGCAGGTTAAAAAATGGGAAAGGGAGATTCTAGCTTTAAAAGTACCACCTTTCAAATGATCCATGGAGACATCCAAAACCCACTCTATAGCGTATCGGAAATGAAAGGGGTTAAACTTTTGCGGGTGGATGGAAACGGGGGAGTAGCTAAAAAGCAAAGGTTCGGATTCGCAGACTGGGGGTTTGGGACAGACTGGGGGCGGGAGTTGGACTGGAGGAATCGCTAAGGTCAGAAGATGAATGGGGAAAAGGGGAGAGAATAAAATGCCGGCCGAAAGGAAAAACAGGAGGGCATGGGTGAAAAGCGAGAGGAGGAGGGGGAGGGAGCCCGGGAATGAGCGCTGGTCAGAGAGAAAGGTGGGGGAGGGGGAGAATGGAAGTGCAGACCCAGGGCGGAGCGCCAGGCTCTGGGATAGCCCTTGGTCCCCGGCTTGAGGCAGGGGTGTGGGCAATCCGTCCCAGGCCCTCAGCGGTGGTTTGTACCTGTTGGTGTGGAAGCGGTGGAGCGGGTCGGTGCGATGGCAGGAGGACAGCTGGCAGCCAAAGTCGCTGATGTCCAGGCAGCCGGGCTCCTCGCTGGGGCAGGTGCCCACCCCGCGAGGGGGTCCCAGAAGTGGAAAGGGTTCCTCGGGGGTCAGAAACTTCTCGTATGAAGTGGTGGCCGACGCCTCGTCCGACATGGCTGGAGATGACAGGGCTCGGGCTCCCTTTCTGGCCCTGGACTGCTCCCGCGCCCGCCCCTGCCCCCACTCTAACCTGTCGGCTGTCGCCGCCGCGCCGAGGTTGCCCGCCGCAGCTCACTAGCTGACTGAGCGCCGCGGCCAGTCGCTGCCCCGGGAGTGTCGCGCCGCGCGATGAGGCTACTCCAGGCCAGAGCGACCCGCCCACCCCTCGGTTAGCCCCGCGGTGGCCCCCGCAGCCGCCTCAGTCGCCGCGGCCGCTGCCCAGCCCAGTCTCGTCAGCAAAGCGCCGCCACCACCCGCCCCGCCCCGCCCCGCCCCCTGCGTTCGCTGCCCGCAACTACTGCAGTCCGCCCGGCGCCCAACCTGAGGGGAAGGGCGGTGGGAATCCGCTCCCCGCGCCCCCATCTGGAGCGGAGGAGGAACTGAACCTCCTCCCGCCGCCGCAGAACCGCCCGCCCCGCCCCGCCCTCCATACAGCCAATCAGGGATTCCAGGCTCTAGAAGGCCGGGTGCTTCACGCCATTCCCCTCCACCGCGTTCTCACCGGTGGCTGATTATTAAACAGCAAGCCACAGCCCTTAGAAAAGGGACTTGGCTAAGGTCACCCTGCGGGTGCGTGAGAAAGAATCCAGATGCCCTGGTTCCCAGCACACTCGATCACCCTGTCCCAATTCAACAAGTATTTATTGAGGTCCCGCAGTTGTGTGCCCAACACTGTGCAGTGAGCTGTAGGGAAGATTAGCCAAGTAGAGAAAAATAGCCCCTGCTTCAGCTCTGATCACCTAACCCTGAGAATTCTACGCAACAGCCACCACACTACTCAGAGCTGCTGGACACGTAGAGCTCTTTTGTGCTCTTTGCTGGGGCTCGCATTATGAATTCTGCTTGGGATGCTCTGCCTTTTCTCTCTTGCTAATCCTTAAAGCCCCAGTTCAAATGTTACTTCCTCGGTGAAGCCTTCCCTGATTTTCAAATGAGACTTAGGTATTCCTGCCAAAGTTCCCATAGAAAGTGTTCTTAACTTGTTCAACTTAAGTCAACTTACTAGGTGTTAAATACTGTTCTTTCTTTTCTCTTTTCTCTGTATTCCAGACAAGTGGTTCCAGATCTTAGGCGCATAAATCATTTAAAAATATTCACAGGAAAACACAAGATTGCCAATTTTCTTGCAAACTGAGGGAAATTTTTAAAACTACCTACTACTGTTTTATAAAAGGAAGCACATTTTCATACAATATGATTAGGTCATAACCTCTCAATATTAACATTAAATATATTTAGCTTCAAGGAAAACCTACATTGAATCTGTCAACAAAAGATCACTGTCACCAATCCAATTCCAACAGGAGTCCCCAGTCCAGGGTAAAGTGAAAGCAGGTACTTTATTCACGTGTAATTTCTGGCTCCAGAGTTACAACTCAAGTCAGGGAATATAGCAGAAAGAGCACTTCCCCAGGGAAACAAGGGGAGGGGGACATATACAGAGACGTTTCCACCCCTGATCCCTGATTGGTCCATTTCTATGCAAATGAGGACTCCAAATTCACGTAGTTTGATTGGTCCAAACAGAGCTACTCTGATTGGTTATTCAAGATACAAGAGGATATAGCTGCATAGTTCCAATTGGACAGGGAAGGTCCCAGTCTCATGGTCGACTTACAATCCCCAGGTCTTCTTTATAAGTTTCCTCTCAGATGGCAGGAACACAGTGCAGGAGGCTTGATGGCTCAGTTTTTGGCTTTTCCCAGATACAGAGTGTGCATGAAAGACCTGGGCAAACAATGGCTGCTAGACTCTGAATTTGGGCCCACTTGTTTGCTAGAGTCTGAATTTGGGTCCAGTTAGCCCCAAGAAGTTCTTAGCAGGTGCATTCTTTCTCAGGATTGAAAAGAGTTTATAGTCCACTTTTCAGCTAGGAGCCAATAGTGCACATATTAAACCAAGGAAATAAATATCATCCCTAACCTGAAGAATCTGCAGAACCAGCTATGAAGGTCATTGTCCAAATTACCCAATTCTGATTTCTGGGTTTACTTCTGGAATTTTGAGTAGTATTAAAGATCTCAGAGAGATTTGCAGGGATGTAAATACAACATTCTACTGTTAAAATAGCCCAAATTCTCCCTCAAGACATCAATCTTATATCTAAAGGAGCTCTATTCTAAACTACCGCCTGTTCAATTTCACGAACTGAAGCAAGAAGTTCTATACTCTTAGAGACTATATTGGTTTCCTGAAACTGCTGTAACAATTTGCCACAAACTCAGTGGCTTACAACAACATAAAGTTATTCTCCCACAGTTCTGAAGGCTAGAAATCTGATGCCTCGTAAGACCACGCTCACTCCACGAGCTCTAGAGGAGAAGCAATTCCTTGCTTCTTTCAGCTTCTGGTGGCTGCCCTAGCATTCCTGGGCTTGCGGCTTCATCACTTCAATTTCTACCTTTATCTTCATATAGCTTTCTCCTCTGTTTGTCGGTCAAATCTCCCTCTGCCTCACACTTGTGAGGACATTTGTCTTTGGTTTTAGGGTTCACCCTGATAATCCAGGATAAGACCCTTCTCCCAAAATCCTTAACTTAATCATTTTTGCTATATATGGTAATAGCCAATCATTTGCCAAATAAGGTCGTATTCACAGGTTCCAGGGATTAGGAAATAGAAATATATTTGGGAGGGCTACCATTCACCCCACTACAATGGCATTGTCCAAATTGCCTGGTATTCTCTGAACCACAGCATATAGGAATTGCTCTACTTTCTGGGCCCTTTGTAAGGCATGAAATTAAAAGGGCTGAGGAAAGAAAAAAGAAATCCAGAATTCCTCTAAAGCAGTTATAGTCAGTTCCCCCTCCCCCACCCCTTTTTTATTCTTTTCTTGAATTAAATTACCTACTGATCCTTTTTCTTAGAGGACAATTGGGCCAAAATGTGTGATATCAGAGTCAATCCCAATAAAAAGCCAATTCCCAAAGCTTTTTTTTTTTAAAGAGTTTATTGGGGAATTGGGGGAGGGGAACAGTGTTGGGGAATTGGGGGAGGGGACCAGCCAAGTTGCTGTTCTTCAATCTTCGTTGTGGAGGGCGCCAGTCACCATCTGGCTTCCCGTCAGCAGCTCGTGGCCTCTAAGCTCAAGATGCTGTGTTCAATCTTAGTTGTGGGTGGGTGTAGCCACCATCCCATGCGAGAGTCGAACCTGACAGCCTTGATGGTAAGAGCACATGCCCTATCCACTGAGCCATCAGGGCCGCAGCTCAGCTCAAGGTACTGAGTTCAGTCTTAGATGTGGTTGGGCATAGCCACCATCCCATGGGGCAGTTGAACCCGACAGTCTTGTTGTTAAGAGCACATGTCCTATCCACTGAGCCATCAGGGCGGCAGCTCAGCTCAAGGTGCCGAGTTCAATCTTTAGTTGCAGGTGGGCATAGCCTACCATTGAACAGACAATCTTATTATTAAACCAGCTGAGCCATCCTGCCACCTCTTCGCAGCTCAGTGACTGCTCAGCTAGGGCGCAGTGTTCACTGGCCCATGTGGAAATCAAACCAGCAGCCTGTTGTTCAGAGCACGCGCTCCAAGCCAACTGAACCACTCGTCCGGCCCAATTCCCAAAGTTTTAAACAAAATACCTGGGGGCGGCCCGGTGGTTCAGTTGGTTGGGCATTAGCTCTGAGCAACAGGGTTGCCTATGTGATTCCTACATGGGCCAGTGAACTGCACCCTCCTCAACTAGATTGAAGACAACAACTTGAGCTGAGCTGCCACTGAGCTGCCAGTGGGCTGCCTGATGGCTCAGTTTGTTAGAGGGTATGCTCTTAACAGCAAGGTTGCCGGTTCGACTCCCTCATGGGGTGGTGGACTGCGAGCCCCCCCAACTAGGTTGAAAATGGTGACTAGACTTGGAGTTGAGCCGCGCCTTCCACAACTAAGATTGAAGGACAACAACTTGACTTGGAGCTGATGGGTCCTGAGAAAAACACACTGTTCCCCAATAAAGTATTTAAAATGTATATCTGAAAGGATAATGATTGACCCTATTTTCAATGAAGACTGAATCTTATATCTGATTTACAAAAAAAAAATAGATGAAAATAATTGTTATAAAGAAAAATCTTAAAATATTTAATAATAGAGACATTATATACATTCTATGCTATGAATATACTAAACATACAGGAAGAATATATACTGGGAGAATATTAAGAATATCAACTAAAGAGATTCAAGTTTGGAACAGGTATACAAAAAACTGTATTTTAATAAAATTCCATAGGTAAGTCTGATGCACATCCTCAATTAAAAACCACTGCTCTTGAAGATGCAAAATTCAGATTAAGAAGTATTGTTGTGGCCAAGTAAACATTTTAAATAATAACTAAAATTATACCAATAACACTATACTGCTGTTGCCTAATATTCTCAGGCGAAACACCACCAGGACTCTGATAAATAGAAACATTATGGAAACTGAGGGCATTGAGAAATCTCTAGATACTTCCCATATAGCATACATTTTCTGAAAATTTTATATTAATAACATTTTGCTCATTCAAATTTAACCGGTGGAAGTCTGAGCATCTCTTCTGATTGGACAGCTCTTCCCATGCAACTCATCAATAGTAACATCAAATAAACATAATAGTATCTAGTATATCTCTTTTTGTAAGGTAAAAAAAAATGTATGATGGTCCAGGGGCTCTCTGGAAAAATCTCAAAGATAGCTTTAGGTGCCAAAGATATCTTGAAAGTTATTTTATTTCATTTTACATTTAGGATTCAGTCTTAGGTAGAACAAATAATCAAAAGATGTCAGAGCCGGCCGACTGGCGCGTTGGTTAAGAGCTGGCTTGGGACGCCAGTAGCCACGGTTCGGATCCCACATATGAGGACCAGTGACGCTGCCCTCTTTAGCTAAGATGGTGAGCAATGCCTCCACCTGGAGCTGGGCTGCTGTGAGTCCACGGAACGGCATAGCTGCGGCCCCTGCTGCAGTGGGCTGCCATAGGCTTCAGTAAGTGGCCAGCAGCCAGTGTGAGTTGCCAAGAGCCACTATGAGTGGCCGTCCAGAGGCCTGCAACCGATTTGCCTCATCCGCGAAGAGCGCAGTGATGATACCAACTTGGGCCAGTGAAGAAACGTCCTCCGTAAATACATGGAAGAATAAAAGGACTGCAACTTGTCTGTTTTGCTTCCCCAGTTCCCCAACGCTGTTCCCCTTCCCAAATTCCCCAATAAAATCTTTAAAAAAAAGTTGTCAGGATATTTGAACATGTAAGACAGTTGTTGATGAGAAATGTTATGTAGCCATTCACTGAAAGAAACAATAAACATTTAAAAATAAAAATATTAGGGAATATGATGATCAAGAACCTTAGGTCTTTCATCAGTGAGAACACTTTGTATTCTTAAATAATCAAGGACATAATAAAGTCAACATAAAGCACAGAAAATTATTCTGTTAAAACAAGAAATCTTTTTTTTTATCTAGGCAGATTACACAGAATCACCCTTCATATTGTAGGTGAAGGAAATAAACAGTAAACCACTGAATGTCTTATACTGTTATAAGCTCTGGAAATACAAAATGAAAGTGACATACGCTAAATCTTCCAGGAATTAACAATCTCAGTAAAGAAACAGATATGGCCAATTGGGGGCGGGGGGAGGGCAGAAATTGCTAGTTGACTATCACATACCCTTTCTGCCTGTTCTTTCTAAGTAACAAAACCTGATTTTGTTGTCAGGGGGGAGTGGAGATCCATGTACCCAGATGAAAAAAATGTAATGTCCCAGCCTTCCTTTCAGATAGGGGCACTCATGTGACTAAATATAGGGCAATGGTATGTTTGTGGAAGGTAATGGGTGAGGCTTCCTAGAAAGCTTCATGATTGTGTGTGTGTGTGTGTGTGTGTGTGTGTGTTTCTGCACATGCATGCACTGGGGTAGGAGAGTAGGAGTGATGGTGCCTAAGAAGCTGCTAAGCTAAGAGGCCCTTTTGCATTGTCTTCTTACTCATCCTTGCCCAGGATATGGATGTGATGGCTGGAGCTACAGCAATTATTTTATCACATTGAGGAAAACTTGAGCTAGGGAAGCAGAGCTTGATTTTGGAAAACATAGCAGAAAGATGAAAGAAGGCACCATAACAATATTGAATTGCCTACCTTCGAAATTCTTTTATGTGATATTAAAATAATGGGTTCTTAATGACAGCCAAACACAATTGCTAACTGATGCAACATATAATTTATAATACAGTGATATACAAGGTCTATAGGAGGTATGTATTATAAAAAGACTTATGAGTGCACATTAAAAGAAAGGATGAGTTCTGCCTGGGAGAAAGGAGATTGGGGAGGTATTCACAAAGGGAGTGACATTTGACCTGGGCTTTTAGAATATGTGTAGCTGTCTACTAGGCTGGAAAAGATGAGTATTTTTAGATGAAACAGTGTAACATTGAAATTCCATATAATTTCTGTGGTACTACTGGTGAATTTGAAAGATAAATGATGAACTTAGAAAATGTTTTGATTAGAAATGGATGATGTGACATTAATTATAAGCAATCATGGAGACTCTTAATGGTTGATGGCCAAAAATATTGTTGAGGAATATCAACCACAGTGACTATTATATTGGGTTGTCGGAAAAGTCATGATGCATTTTTGCAATGGAAAACATAGAAAAAATACGTCATGACTTTTCCGACACCCCAATAATACAATTTACATATTTGCCCTCATAAAATTTTCTTCTTATTTCTGAAAAGAAAATGAGACACATTGCACCCCTGTATAATTCTATCCATTCTACTGTTTAAGTACTTTAAAATTTCAAATGAATGGGTAATCCACCATTCTTCAATTGCTCCTAACAAACCTTCATTTAACCATTGTTACAGATAAGTTAGGAAAGTCATATCTCCTCTTACACGTGTGTTAAGCAAGTAAGTGTAGTATTCTTTCCTACGCTATATTGAAAGTCATATACACAACTAAAATACTATACAAGACCTATAAATATTGCAATTTATCCAAATAATGTAAGAAGGGCTTTTCAGAAACAACCAACATTTTTCACATGAGTAGAATTTTTTTTTCTTTAAAAAATCTTTATTTTGACCTAACTTTAGCCTGACAAAAAAGATGCAAAATAATAAAAAATTCTTATATACCTTTCACCCAGCTCCCCTTAATGTTATCATCTTACATAACCAGAGTACAATTGTCTAAATCAGAAAGTTAACACTGATCTGATACTAATCAACCTTATTTGAATTTTGCCATTAACTTACTAATGTCCATTTTCTTGTCTGGGACCCCACTTTGCATTTGTCATGCCTCTTTATCTCCTCCAACCTGTTACACTCTTCGGTTTGTTGTTGCATAGGACTTTGTCAGGGCACTTCTTTTTTTTTTCTTTTTTTTATTAGTTTCAGGTGTACAACACAATGCAATAGTTATACTCTTTACCACCCAAAGTGACAACCCCCCTCCCCCAGTTTGCCACCCCACTACCCCCATATCATACATATCTATCACAAATCCCCTGACTCCCCTCCACAGTATACTCCACATCCCATGACCATCCACATATTCAGTTACAGTTGGCTAGAAATTTTTAATTAATGGTATTTTCTTATGAAATAGAGAATGTTTATTTCAGTTACATTGGGAAAATCAAGAGCAACCAATTCAAAGACCCTCCATAATCTGAATTTATTTTAGGGAGGGGATGATCAATATATTCTGCTAAATAACAGAATATTTAAGAAGAATTAAAACAATAAATTATATACCAGGGGTAACAAAAAAAGTATATATGTGACGTATATTCATCCTTTGCTAACAGTATATAGTGAGTATTACATTTTAATACAGTTTTTTTCCTTTCTTAAAACATGTATACTTTTTTTTGACACCTTCTGTATAAATAAATATATGTAAATAAATAAAAGTAATAAATAATTTAGGGAACTAATTACAAGAGGTCATACCAAAAGGAATGTATTCAAATATAATCAGAAATAGGTTTTCAGATGTGTTTGAGTTCTATGTTTGGAGAAGAGTGAGGGAAGAAGGCTAGAGCGTTGGGGGCAAGGGGGGGAACACGGGACTAAGGCAGTTGGAGACCAGCTTTAGCCAGACCCCACAGGGAGTGCTGGAGTAGGATTCCCACCACAGAATTGGTCCACCTTGAGGCAAGGTGTCTGGCCTTATGTACTCTCATCATCTGTCAGTCATTGGCTGCAGGTTGCAAGGGTGTGTGGACAGTGGGAGTGTTGTAGAGTTGAAGCTCTTGTTCTGCAGCATGCAATTCTCCAGAGAAAGGAGTAGATGTAGTTAGTAGCTCGCACACACAGCTGCTGGGGGATGGGTCTATCTGCCTTGTAAAGGGGGGCCTGAAGTTTTCACCAGCAATGTATGCACACTACAGTATAGAAGTACTAGGACCCCAGATCAGCCTTTAAGAGACATATTACTGAAATATACTATAGAAAGCATTACAGAACTTGAATACTTAAACTCTATGTGACATTTTTTCTAAAAGTATTTTATGAAAACAATTAGGGATGTTGGGAACACATCTCTCTTTCTAACAAGTTGTAATTGCAGGGTCTTCTGTTTGTGTCTGAAATGTGCACCTCAACCTCCCCCCGCCTTCTTTGTTTATTTCTACTGTACCTAGACACACCCGTATCTGCTTATGTTTCCTCTCTCAACACTTTTGCTTTGCACCAAGATTTTTATCTTTCCTGGCCTCTGGATCTGGACTTCTCCCAGCTTTACCCCATGCTAATACTTTCTAATTGTTTGATAGCTATAAATGTGGAGAAAATCAAGTTAAAAAAAAAACTTCTTATGTTATCTTTCTTCCTTTTCTTTCCAAATTTATCCACTTTAAGTAAGATCAAGCCCAGACATGTGTGTAATGTTGGGTTTGGGGGGAAAAACACAACAAATTGATTCTTCTGCAAGTCAATCCCAGAGGTGTGTAGGGTAATGGATTCTGAAATGCCAAGAGGGAGTGAAGAAGGGCAGGGAGCTACGAAAGTGGTACAGAGGTGGGGACAAGGCAGTGCTTGGTTTACTTTAAGCAAACTGGGTTATGTACCTTCTCATTCTTCCTCAGTCCATTTTCACTAGCCCTTCTCCTGAAAACACCATTCTGGACTGCCTGATGTTAAGCTGGGAAGAGGCAGTAGGTGGGTATGCAGCAAGAATAACAAGACCCTGTAGGCTCTGAGGCAAAAGAGGGAATTCCTTTTTTGTATTAACCTGGGAAAGAGGAGATTTCCCTGTGCTCTTGGACTCAGGTAGAAATACCTGATTCTATGGACTCTTAATGTGGAAATTATTCCCTTTGGGGGCGGGGAGTCAGATCAGTATATTAAAGAGCCTCTCAGTGCGGTCCTGAAACAAGTAAAATCTTTGATAATATCCAAGCTTTGCAGAATGGCGGGGAGAGGTGGGGATCCTGCAACTTTACCTCTAGTGGCTTTAGGCAGTACAGGCAGTAATGGGGCCTGTGCGGCACAGTGGAGCACAATGAATGAGCTGGCCATTGCAGTTGCTATTTTAGTAATTTCCTTTGCTGCCAGCATTCGAGGGAGAGAGATCCTTGCTTTACTGCCTGCTACCCTTCTGGTTCTGAGGAGAACGTAGCCTTCCTGACCGGCTGGATCTTGAGGCACCTCTTCAGGAATGACGAGCACTAGAAAAGAACGTATGGCTGTTTTCTCAGTAATATTTGAGAAGGGCCAAGACATATCTGAGTTTAAGTCTTGGCTCTATTTGTTACTAGCTCTGTGACCATGGGCAAGTAATTGAGTTTTCTGCTCTCTCACTGGCCTGAATTTTCCCAGCTTCTTTAGAAATACAAAGAGGGGAATGAAGGATAATACTTGTAACTACCACCAATAATTGTGCGAATTAAACAACAACCAGAAAATGGGTTTAGAGCAATTAATTATAAAAGGCAGGCTCCCCTTTGTCTCTCCAGAGTGCGCTTTCGTTTTGCACCAGAGGATTCGTTTCCCCAGTTTGCAAACTGTTCTCTTGAATAAAATTTCTCCTCTTTCCACACCCCTGATAAGGGGCTTTTATTGAAGTTAGATTGGTGGCAGTGAAATTTTGTTGACAGTAAGTACCATTATTATACCCATTCTACAGATGAGGAAGCCAAGGAATAACATGCTTATATCACTTGCCCAAGATTCCATAGTTGGATAGTGGTAGAGATTCAAATCCGTAAAGTCAGGTTCATTAGTCTGTGCTGTTAACCACTGAGGTATGTATGCAGTTAAGTAGTCAGTCAAGAACCAACAGGAAGGGCCGGCCTAGTGGTGTGGCACGGTGGTTAAGCGCTGGCTTGGGAAGCTCAGCGGCCCCGGTTCGGTCCCACATATGACGGGCCAGTGACACTGCTCTCAAAAAAAAAAAAGGAACCAACAGGAGATGGGAATGTAAGGTAGAAAGGGCATAGGTTTAAGGTGAACAGTCAGAACTTGCAAATTTAGAATTTGGTTTGATCTAGATGCTTAAAGGCATCATTATGAACTCTTTATGTTGTTAACTTCACAAGTTCAACTCCTATTCTAAAATGACTGGTAAGTTTACAAGGCAACTTACAACCCGATTGATAAAAGGTTCAATAGATGGCTATGGCAAAGAGCAGGCCTAGTCTTCTGTCTTTAAACAGACAGGTGACCGGCATCTCCAAACTCAGCAATTCGCGCATGTAAGAGGGGGTCGATGGACCTCTGAACATGGACGTGAAGGGGTTAAAGCCAGGGTGGCGGGTAGGGAGAGAGGAGGCAAAGCTGACTCTGTGGGAGCTCCGTGGTAGGTCGCCCCCTAGGGCGCTGGGGAAACATCAGTGCGCATCTCTATTATGACCGCCTTTAAGTGAGGGCTGCAGGCTGGCTGGGTTCTGGCTATTGCCGCTGCAGGTGGTCTCGGAGGCCGTCAGGCAGCGGCCGTCGGCCGCCGCCAGGAAAGCAGATGAGGCGCAGGTTTGTAGCACGTCTTGTGGGCTGAACGCAAAGACACATCCGGCCTCCAGCTGCGCAGGGAGAGGGGAACGGAAGTAAGAGGGGCGTGAGGAGCCGGGGGAACTGACAGACTGACGGACCCGGCAGCGAGCATTGATGACATCGATGACAGACGCGGGCGAGTACCAACTATGTTGCGTAGGCTTTGTTGATCGGTCTGAATTTTCTGGTTATTTGGGGATGGGGAGGCAGCGAACAGAGGACTGGAAGGTCAAATCAGTGAAAAGGTGTTGTCCGCTGGGCACCAGCACATATGAATCATACCTATACGGATGGTTTTATTGGAGTTAATTTATTGGGCCCTCGGTTTCAGATTCCAGTTTTGATGGGTTGCTTGATCCACTTTAACAAATTACTGAGTCCCTGCACTGTGCTAGGGACTGCAATAGAAACTAGCTCCAGATGAGGAAAGAAAGGAGACAGCCTTTAAGCTCGACATGTACCGTCTGTCAGTTACTATATGCATTTGGAGACAGGCAATTACAGTACATAGAAGGAGATAGAGATAGATACAGCAAGTGTTTTTGAAAACCAATGGAGGGACACCAAACTCACCTGAATGTGTGATCTGGGACGGTCTTTGATGTGGTGATTTGACATATATTTTGTAGTTACTGCTGGTTCTGGGACCACGCTTGGAGAACTACTAGTCTAAACAAAACGGACATTAGTAAACCAGAGAGGAGGATATCTTTAAGGAAGACTAGGCACACAACTAAAGGTTAGATATGCCTGAATTCAGTCACAGTGGATCTGAAATAAAATGGCTTTGTTTTTGTTCTCTGTATGTTTCGAATGGACGAGCAAAAATGAGTCTTCCTGAACTAAACAAAGCAAGGTTTGCATCAGTTTTTCTTCACTCAGAGGTGTGAGAGATCCTCCTACCATAAATTGTTTAAAAAACAAAGTAGATATTTTCTTGCTGAGTTATATTCATGTAGCTAGTTGTTTAGAGTGGAACTCACACCCCCACGTGTGTCATCACCAAAAAAGAGAGATGTTCCTCGTTTCTGGTACTAAATTATGTTTGAGGTTAAAAAATGAAAAGACCGTTATGACAATCTAATTGATACAGAGAAACTCGTATAGGGAGCCCGAACTGAGAAAGGGTAACGAGTAGGTTTTTGTTCACCCTCGATAAAACCCCTCCCATCTCAGAAGAAATAATTAGTTTATGCACCCTAGAGCACACAGGGAAACAGAAATCTTACTGTGCCCGAGTTTAACTTGAAACCTTCATTTAGGGATTGGCCTAAACAGTCTCCTGGAGAGTGGCAGTCCACAGTTCTACCTACTCTCCAACACCGCCCCTCCCCCGACCCTCATACACCAAGAAAAGGCCAGGACACATTTTCAAAAATGTCACTAATTCTAGACTCCTGTCAATGTTGGATTCCAAATCTCTCCCCACGCCAGTTACAAAACAAAACAAATAAAACCCAAAACCAAATATGCAGATACACATAAAACAAACTGCCCTGGGTCTATTATGGCCTTTGGAGGGCCAGCAAGATGCTAGGATAATTTTCTATGAACTGTGAAGAGGTAAAAGGAAATGAAACAAACCTGGGTTTTAACTATGCATCCCTGTGTGCTAAGTGATTGCAAAGTAAGAATGATTTAATTTTATTGCTTGAGTACCCAGTATCTCATGGACCCTGTGAGTGGACAGATGGATGCTACAGATAATTTTGTGCAGTGTGTGTCAGAACAACAAACACATGATTACTCCAGAATTCAAATTCAGACAGGATTGTTTCCAATCCACATTTTCTGCTTGCTACAGCTGATTCCCTATACAACTTGAAATCAGTATGTGTCTCTCACCTGAAGTGGAATGGGGTTTCAGGTCTGGGCTCTAACCACAAGTCTGTGGGAGGTTATTGCTTTATTTGAAACAGTTTGTCTGAGGATGAGAGTCCTTGCATCCAGTGAGAACCATAAAGAAGAAGGAAAAATGATAATTATCATAAATAATAAATAATGTCACATTATTTTCTTCACAAAATAAGATTAGAGAGAAACGAAGAACTCTCTAGGAGGAAGAGGCAGAAATATATTTTAGAATCTGGTATCTGGAACTGATAAACCAGTTGCCAGGTACATACCTATTGCTTTTCCCACAGCGGAGGCTAAATTCCCCCAAATGTATTCAGTCAGGTTGCCTTTAGGTCCTGTGATCATGTTGAGGACCAGGCAGCTATCGCCATTGTTATCACAATAACATGTTTGTGCTTGATAAGGTGATGAGGAAACCTGGAGGACCTTTATCTATCTAT
The DNA here is from genome assembly GCA_033961575.1 of Aselliscus stoliczkanus. Lineage (NCBI taxonomy): Eukaryota > Metazoa > Chordata > Mammalia > Chiroptera > Hipposideridae > Aselliscus > Aselliscus stoliczkanus. The sequence continues at coordinate 56,455,327 of CM066737.1, forward strand.
CTATCTATCTATCTATCTATCTATCTTTCTATCTATCTATGTCTATAAAATAGGGGCATTTTAATAGCTTCTGGAGGTCTAAGGAGTTCATGCAATTGTCTTCCAAAACTGCATTGTGGAAGAGCCAAACCCAAAGTCTGACTGAAAGCCGTAGTTCAGGAGATCAGAAATGACTTTGGCAGAAATATGTTCTCTAATTTCAAGGTTCTTATAGGAGTTGTCAGTGCCCTCTAACCAAAGACCACCAGGCACCTACCCGTGGTTGAACAAGTAGGGTTGATTACTCAGTGCGTGGAGGGAGAATGCACACCATGGGGAGCTTGGGGGGGCATCTCACAGGTGTTAGAAAGGATTTATTATAGGATTGGGACTTCTCTTAGGTGATTTGGGCGAGTGTTTAAAGAGATGAGGCTTTCTCTGGATTGGATTCTGTTAGGAAGTAACAACACACATGGGGGTATTCTATGATTGGGTATCTTAGAGGGTCTCATTAGAGTAGAAGGAGGCTAATTGGTACATTAGCAGCAGTCTCTATTAGCCAGGATAGAAAGATGTTTGGTTATTTTTGTGGTTTGCTCCATGTTCATGTTTTGTTTCTTTTCAAACATGATTGTGTAGTGGTCTTGCTCTTGTCTTGGTCACTGTGGTCACACAGTGTCCTTGTCTGATGTTGATGGTCAGTGAAATGGTTTATGTTCATCAGGAGAACACTAAGTCCTAGCTGTGAGGACCAAGCCAGCTCCTGTAAGTCAGTGGCTGCTTTTCTCCTCAGAGTGATAAGTGCCAGGTCCAGCAGCCTGCAGGAGACCAAATTCCCTTTCTGCCAGGAACCATATACAGATATATAGGTATAGATATAGATATAGATAAAGTTGGTGCAAAAGTAATTGCGGTTGAAAAGGTTAAGACAATTGCAAAAACTGCAATTACGTTTGCACCACCCTAACAGCAGAGAAATGATTAGATGTGCTGAACAGGAAAGGTTGGGGGCTGGATGTGGATGAAAGCATCTTGTTACCCCCTCCCCTAACAGAACTTAGGAGCCTCTGTAAAAATAGTAGTCTCTTGAGGTTGTTTTTCCTTAAAAAAATAAGATCAGAGAGTATCCTTAAGCAAGAGAAGTAGATGGGAGAATGTAGCAGATTGTATTTCTTTTTTAAGATTTTATTGGGGAATTGGGGGAGGGGAACAGACAAGTTGCTGTCTTTTCATTCCTCAGTCTAGTTGTGGAGGACGTTGCTTCACTAGCCCATGTTGGTATCGTCATTGCGCTCTTTCCGGATGAGGCAGATCAGTCGCCGGCCTTTGGATGGTGACTCACCGCGGCTGTTGGCAGCTCACGCTGGCTGTGAGCCACTCACTGTAGCCTATGGCAGCCCACTGCAGCAGGGGCTGCAGCCAACACCGTCACCGGGGCTCGCACAGCCCAGCTCCAGGCGGAGCTGTTGTTAGCTGTAGAGGGCAGTGTCACTGGCCCTCATATGTGGGATCCAAACCAGGGCCGCTGGTATCCCAAAACCAGCTCTTTACCAATGCACCACTTGGCTGGCTCCAGATTGTATTTTTTTAAAGATAGCCACAACACTATCTTCCATCCCACACTCTTTTATAATGTTGCCTTGCTACGCTTCCATTGAGAAATAAGATTGATGTCCCCTCTGTGCTTTGAATCTGTGCAGTCTTTGGTTGTACTAACAAATACGACAGGGAGAAGTGAGAGTCTGACTTCTAAGTCTAGACTGTAAGAGGATTGCATGCAGCTTCTGCCTAATCTTCAGGGACATTGACCTTTCATGTCCTGAAATGCTCTGTGAGAAGGCTGACTACGCTGAGGCTGCCATGCTTTGAGAAAACCGAGGCCCATGTTGAGGCCACCTATAGGTCCTCTGGGCAGCAGCCCCTGCTGAGGTTCTAGCAAATAGTCAACACCAACCAGGAGACCTGTGAATGAAGACACTGAGATGATCCAAGCCCCCAGCTGAGGCCCCAGACTTCATGGAACAGACGCAGGCCATCCCTGTTGTGATCTGAGTGCCTGAAACACAAAATCTGAGAGCAAAGGAAAATGATTGTTTTATGCCAGAGTTTTGGATTGGTTTATCACAAAACAATAGTAACCCAAACAGACATAGGAAGTTTGATGAACACAAAAGGAATGAAGTAAAAGGAGCAAGGAAGGTACTGTTAGGAAAGGGAAAACAGGCTCGTGACCAAGCATTTAGCTTTTCTGCTGCTGGGCTCTTTGGTCCCAGAGACCCCAGAATGTACAGAAGTTGAACATAAGACAGAAGAATAGAAAGAGAAGTTGCTCAGTATGCTAAAAGAAACTTCTGCAAATAATTGCACCTCTTTTTCAAGTAAGATCTTGAACTATTTAATTATTTATTTAACTGCACATCTTGATTAAATCTGAAGCTTGTGGGGCTCGCCGAGTGGCTCACTGGTTTAGATCTGGTTTTGGGATACCAGCGGCCTCGGTTCGAATGCCACATGTGAGGGCCAGTGACACTACCCTCTACAGCTAACAACAGCCCCACTTGAAGCTTGGCTGTTGAGCCCTGGTGACGGTGTAGGCTGCAGCCCCTTCTGCAGTGGGCTGTCATAGGCTACAGTGAGTGGCCGGCAGCCAGAGTGAGCGGCCGGCAGCGTGAGCTGCCAAGAGCGATCATCCAGAGGCCGGCAACCGATCTGCCTCACCCAGGAAGAGCGCAGTGACGATATCAACATGGGCCAGTGAAGCAACGTCCTCCGCAACTAGACTGAAGAACCAAAAGACAGCAACTTGTATGTTCCCATTCCCCAATTCCCCAACGCTGTTCCCTTCCCCCAGTTCCCCAATAAAATCTTTAAAAAAAAACGAAAAAAACAAAAATTCCCTGAAACTTGTGGGGGGTTTTCTTAAGGAAACACTGACAAGCTAGTCAGTGAATAGGAAGATTTAATATTATAGTTGCTTATGTAACAGTCCTTTGAGGATATCCCGCTAGTGGATTTCTGTCAATTATTTATTTGAGTTATTTATTTTTAAAAAGTTTCTACTTTGTGTGGTTTCATGAAGGCTTGCCGCAGTATACCTTATTTGAGATGTTTACATATGACACTTTGATGTTGTTAGTGTTGAAATTGTCTGTGAAAGCTGTCAGCGCTTCAAAATTTTCTTTGGTAACAGTATTTCATAACCAGAGGTTAGGGGATGTTTGCTCTGTCTCATTGTACGAGTATGAGGTTGGAGAAAAACTTAATATTATTTCCAATGACATGGACAGGAGATTCATTCTTTTCATTGGGCCAAATCTGGTTCACTTTTAAATCCTCCATATGTGGTTTTATACATATACATTATGTACGTATTTTATATACACAAATAGTTCTTGCTGGGTAACTTGCTCTATCTGTAAGTTAGAATAGAAGTCCTGGTACTACTATTGGAATTGTGTAATTGTTAAGCACTCAAAAATACTAGTTATAAGTGTTTAGTACAGCAACCAACTGACCTCATGGTTATGGGCCAAGTCCAAAATCTCTCAGTCTCTTGTTTCATGGTAAAATTTCATGTGAATTGATAATTGGCTCTTTCATTGTGTTCCAGCCACACTGAACTACTCTCTGCTCCCCCTTGGCAGGTTTGATCATCCCTGTCCTGCTACTTGATCTGCTTATTTTCTCTGTACATTCTACCTTGAAAAGTATTCCTGTCCATTCAGATATACCCAAGTCTTATCCAACACTCAAGGCCTAAAGTTAGTGCCCCTTGTTTGGGAACATTTTAATTGTTTTAAATTTTTTTTTTAAGGGTATTGTCATTGGCCCTCATATGTGGGACCCGAACCGGGGCCGCCGGCTTCCCGAGCCAGCACTTAACCACCGTGCCACTCGGCCGGCCCTGTTTGGTAACATTTTAGATCTGTTCTCTCCTTCATCTTTTCCTGTTTCTCTTTTCTGTTGCCCTAAGTTTTGCATTAGCATCCTCTGGGCACATGCCTGGCATTTCTACTGGTCTGTGAACCCCTGGAAAACAAAGTCTGTATTACATTGATTTGGGGGGCCCCCACACTTCCTAGATGGGTGTTTTGTTCAACTTCAGGATGTGCAGAAAGAGCACCTAAGCCTGGAGATGCTAATGAAGATCACACATCTACTTAGTAGCAGAGCTGGAACCAGAACCCAGGTCTCCTATGTCACAGCTGTGATACTCTCTACTGGTTGAAGGAGAGGAAGGGGGAGGTGGAAGAACAGGAGGAAACAGTATGCTTCATAAGGGCAAAACTGTTTTGTTCACTGCTGCATCCCCAATGCCTAGATCAGTGCCTGGCATATAGTAGGCACTCAGCAAATATTTATTTGGATAATGAGTGATGAAAATTGGCATTAATGTACAAGGGTGGTAACAACAACTTTTAGGTGCGTGGATATTGTGTACTATTCACAAGTTCTTATCTCATGCACATTGCCTCCATGCATGAAAGGAGAAACTCCAGTTTTTTCTGTGCTGGTATTTTTCCACTGCTCACTTGTACTGCTTATCTTTCCCTAGTAGCTAGCAGTTCTGTGGACAGTGAGGTAGCTCCCCATAAACTCTTGCATTAGTGTTCTGATAAAAGAAAAATGTGATGTCCTGGGTACAAAATGTCTTCATTTTATGTAAAAATTTTATTGGGAAGTTTAGAATTTCATTTTTAAAAACTCAGCTCATTGCAAAGGCAGTCTTTTATCGGCCTTGCTGTCTGGCCTCACACGGGACACTGGCTGGGATCTAGGGTTGCTCAAAGAGACACTGGCTGTCCCGGTGGAGCTGACCTATATAATGGAGGCCATCAGTGTGGCTGAAAAACAAGAAATAGGATGGATAGAACCACATACCTTTTAGCCCCTGTACTCACTGGCCATGGTCATCATCCTGGTAACGTCTACCTCAGACCTCACTGAGAGAATCCCCTACCCCCCATCTGAATCCTTCCTCCCTTTTGTATGGCAGTCTTTTTATTTCTTGCCTTTGCTTATTGGATTGTGAAGAAGATATCTTTTCCTTAGCTCAGGTCCAGTCTTTCCTCTTCCTGACTACCACTCCCAGGTGCCTGAAGGCAGTTTCTAAGATTTAAAATCAGAGGCAGAGCAAGTGGGAATAGGAAACACACTCTGGCTTAAGACTGCTCTAAGCCACCGCTCCATTTGAAGAGTTAGGGGGACTTGCCCGGATCAAGAGCACAGACTCTGGAGCAGGACTGCCTGTACTGGAATCTGGACTACAGGCTTTGATGACCCTGGGCAAGTTGTTTAAGCTCTCTGTGCTGCAGTTTCCTCATCTGTAAAACAGAGTGTTATTAAGGGGGGTTGCAGAGTTAATATAGATGGGTGGTGCCTGGCAAACTGTAAGTGCTGTTTAAATGTTAGATATTTTTATAGCTGTCATTGTTATTAAAATTATTAAAACAGACGGTCATGTGTATGCACTATCAGAAGCCTGGAGGGGAGACATGAGTGGCACCCACGTATGTAACAAATAGGTTGGAAAAGCAAAACATGGTGAACAGACCTGAGGAAATCAAGGCATTTTATCTAGGAGAGAGTTTTCAGGAGTTTTATTTTGGTTGTTTTAATCGTTTATTAAAAACAAATTTGGGGGAGCTGACAGATCACATAGTGACAGTGCTCTGGGGATCGGAGTTTTTGAGGAGTTCTAAGCTGTCCTGCCCCATCCAGTAACTGCTGGGCAGCTGGTTTTCATAGTTTACCATGGGTGCGAGGCTGCTGATTTTCAAAACTACCATTGAGCAGGGGAGAGTGGGGTGGGGATAGGCCCCAAAGATCAGTGTTCTTAGCAAGATTCAGTAGTTTTCTTAACTAAATGCTCCTCAGATTGTTGCAAGCATTTGGATCCTTTCCAGAGTTATGAACAAGTTTATTTTAACACTTTTTTCCCTGTGTTCTCATCGGGAGGAGTGGATTGCCAGAGGTTATTACTGGGCCGTTCTGAAAGCCCCTACTCATAGATTTTTTTTTTCTATTTAGGGTGCAATCAGATCTCTACATATTAATAAAATAACAGCCTTAATGTGTGCATATTTGATTCAGAACTTCTTAGGGTTTGTCAGGATATGGTCTAACAAAAATGCTAAAGGCGGCCTCTTCTTGTGTCTTCAGGACTTGTTTCCTGGGGTGAGGCTGAGCTGTGGTAGTGAATAGGCCAATGGGTAACAACTATCGGACAGTGAGATCGTGTTGTTTTTGCCTCGACTAGGCTGTTTCTTTCTATGTTCATAGACCCCTGGAAATCTTGAGATATATTGAGCCAATTTTCTTCTCTAGAGATGGGCCACCAGCTCCCCTTTACTGTTCACTGTATTCCCCGGAAAGTTTATTGGACTTGGACCTTTCCTTTACAAGGAATTTGGGAGAGAACAATATTAAAAACGGGGAAACAAGCATTTGTTGAATGAACCAGTGAATGGTGGGCTAGAGATATCAGGGAAAGATTCCTGCAGGAGGCGGAAGTTTGACGTGGGTCCTGCAAAATGGGTATGTATTGGTTAGTTGAAGAAAATAGGTTGTGAGCAGGAAGCAGTTAAATTTAATGCAACCAACTGAGATATCTGTAATCAATTTCCCTCACTGAGCCACTGCAAGAATAAATCCCAGGCGTATCCCTAGGCAAAAGCCAGAGACTAGGCAATGATCGAAAAATGGGGGGTGCAGGGACGGCCGAGTGGCGCGGTGGTTAAGCGCTGGCTTGGGAAGCCAGCAGCCCCGGTTAAGTCCCACACATGAGAGTCAGTGACACTGCCCTCAAAAAAAAAATGGGGGGGGGGCAGGGGGACAGTATTTCATAGTGGTCAAGAACTCAGGTTCTGATGTCAGACTACATAAGTTCAAATCCCAGTTTTTCTGCTTATTTGTTTATTAGCTCTATGACCCTGGTCAATTCACTTAACCTCTCTGGCCCTATTATCTTTATCTGTGAAATGCAAAAATCTGTCTGCCTCATAGATTTGGTGAGAAGATTAAATGAGATAATGCATCAACAGTACCAAGCACAATGCCTTACAGAGAGTAAGTGCTCACCAAAAGGCAGTAATATTTTTAATCTGTGAGTCCAGCCACAAATTCAGATACCAAATACACATGGCCTGGAAATCATAGAGGTGTGGTCAGAATCGAGATTGTTTTTGACTGCTTACTGTGAATGATTTATTTATGTTCTGTTCACTTTTAGAATTTGGTAGTATCTTCTCAGAAATGCCAGCATGTTTCCATCATATTAGGAAGAATCATATGGAGTGTTTCTGTTTATATTTGCAACAGAACATTAAAGCGAGAGCACTCACTTTGGGGGCAGAGGATGCAGGGTTGCAATAAAAGCAGGGATCAAGCAGAGATAATCCCCTGGGGTTAGGTGAGATTCAGAGGAATAGAGTCAAGTTCTTGATCAGTGTGACCTCTGTCAAGAGAATGCCACTGCCACCAATCTAATGCCAAAAGGAGTCCTGAATCTGGGATGGGATAAAAGGAGAAACTTTATTTAGATGAACAGTTTGCAAACCTGGGATTCATAGCCTCTAGTGGAAACTAAAAATGCACTCCACAGAGACAAAGGGAGGGCTGCTTTTTATGGAGAAAGTCCCCCCACCTTGGTCACTGATTGGTCTATTTTATGTAAATGAGGAATCCAAATTAGCACAGTCTGATTGGTCCAGACAGCATTGTTCTGATTGGTTGGCTTTGTGTGTTCTGATTGGTTGTTATGGAGCCACTCTGATTGGTCAGTATAGATGCAAATGAGGATATAGCTGCAAAGTTCCAATTGGTTGGGATAGGTCTTGGTCCATTGGTTGAAAGATGATTTCAGGAACTCTTTTATAAGGGTCAGCTCAGTTGGCAAGAACACAGTGCAGAAGACTTGGAATCTCAGTCTGCAGATTTTCTCTGAACTGCAACACGGGTGAGAGGCCTCTGTAGCCAATGGCGGTGCGACTCTAGTCATGAATTTGTGCCCAGTTAATCACGAGTCCTTCTTGACCGATATATTCTTTCTCAAGGCCCATACCTGCTACTTGGAGATTCTACTACCTGAGCTTTTCTCTCCTTGGGTTTCATAGGTCCAAGGTTTTTATTTATTTAGTCATCAAACAGGCACTGGGACAGGTGCAGTAGTATTTTTTTAACTGCAGTATGGGCTCTGGAATTAGGCCAGGATTGAATCTGAGCTCTAGCATTTCCTAGCTCTGTGACCTGGAACAATTTACCTAACTTTTCTGTGCCTCTGTTGCTTCATCTGTAACATGAGAATAATAATATTGCCTATCTTACAGAGTTGTTGTAAGGGTTAAATGAGTAAATACATGTATGTATAAAGGATTTAGATAATTTCCTGGCATAGATTAAGTACTCGACAAATGTTAAAAATTATAAAACTCTTTATAGTGAGTGGGAAGGTGGCTATTTTAATTCTGTTTGCATGTTTAATTCTCTGCTTATATGCTCAACTAGTTTTGTTCACCGTTGTGTTTCCCATGTCTAACTCAGTGTCCGAAACATGACACTTTAAGTTTGTTGGATGAATGAATGAATGGTCACAGGTATACATTCCTAATACAGTGAGATGTGCTATAACAGAGCTTGAGTACAAGGCACCTAGCAGAACATGAGGGATATGCTATGATATGCTCAACTTTGAGCAGTCAGGGAACATTTTGTTGAGAGGGGGTGTTCCCTTACAAAATTTTCAGTGCAGTGAGAACTATGAGGTCACACGGAATACAGAAACTAAGTAAGGCGATGCTGATAGCCACTAGGTGGCAGTATTGCACAGGGATTCAAGCAGCAGAGAAAAAAACGAGCACTTTTCAGCCAAGAGTTGATATTTGTATTTGAGGCACTTTTTTCTCCCCTCTCCACAAAAGTTCAAGCCCTGATTTCTTTCCCTTTGTTCCACGGGACTTGAGCACCGCCATTCCTACCCGAGGCTCCTTGGGAGCCATCTGTCTCTTTAGCCACTCTGCCTTTACCAGGCAAAGGAGGAAATAATGCTGAATACGTTCTAGTTCGTGGGATGTTGGATTTCTAATTCCTACACCACTGACCTGCTGTTTCCCCCGCTATGCTCCCATGGATGGAGTTAAAGGGGTGAGGGGAGAAGCGAAACACATTTTTTGAGACAGGAAGCACTATATCAGAAATTTTATATGATCATTTTATTGAATTGCCACAAAGCCCCCAGAGATTGATTTTGCGATTTGTTCTCTGTCACCCTGCTTCAGCAATTATTAACTTAAGTATGACCAGTCTTGTTTCAGCTATCCTCCCACCCAACACCAGTAGATTATGTTCAGGCAAATCCCAGATAATATTTCATTGAATCATTTCATTTTTAAATACTTTCCTACATACCTCTAAAAGATAAAGACTTTTGAACACACCATAGTACCATTATAACACTAAAAAAAACCCAAGCGGTAATACCTTAGCATCATCAAATATCTTGCTAGTATTCAAATTTATGTGGTTGTCTGTTGGGAGCAGACAGTCTCTCAGAGTCTGACAAGGTCATATTACCCTGCTCAGCACTGGATATTAGGGGTGCTGCCTTATGGTTGGTCATGTAATATCTCCTGCCTCTATGAACCCATGTGCCTTTCCTCCTATAGGAGACAATACACTCACTGCATTTGTGACAAGTTCCTGTAGTTCCCCGATGATAGCTGGCTGTGTAAGCCAACAACTGGGCAAGATTTCCTAAAAAGGAAACTCTGTAAACCAGGCTACAGCCTGAGGGGACCCCTGAACTGAGATATTGGGGACTCAAGCCCCTCAGAAACTGAGGCACAGACCTCTGACAACTTAGGCCAAAAACCTGGCTGTGAGAAACTGATGATAACATCAGTCTCTTGAGCTCCTCACTTGCCTAAGAGCCCTGCTATGAAAAGTCTCCTTAAAGAATAAAAGTTTCCAGGCCATGAGAGTTCTGATAAGAGGCAACTTGCTGACCATGGGGTATGTTAATCAACAGCTTTATTTGAATTCTTTGCCTAGTACATTGTTGTAGCAACAGATACTGAAGCTTTGACTGAGAAACAGATGCTACCCTCTATTGTAAATATGTAGCCCTCCATAGGACAAAAGATGTTTAAGACTCCCTTTAGCTACTAGGTATTGTATTTACATAGGAATAGATTTTAGATAATTTCTACCCTAAACTCAGTCACTCCTAGTCTATTAGTAATAGTTCAAGTATACGCCCTGTGAGTCTGGCTGCTGGAATTTGGGATAATGGCTAGGTAGTCATGGTAACCACTCTTTAGGGATATATAGAGATAGGTGAATCCTTAACATAGAATAGTCTAGTGTACCCTGGAGAGAACAATTACAAGGAAGTAAAGACTGTGAAAATCCTGGGAAATAGATACCACCAGACTCATGTAAAATGCTTTGTGATTGAGGTAATGGTCAAAAATCCCTATAAAAAGAACATGCTATGGCAATAAAGTGTGACACTTCTTCTCTGAAACTCCTCCGGTGTCTCCACTGTCTCCATTCTTTCTTTTCTTCCCCCACTGACACTGTCTCCACCTGAGGGAAACCCTGGACTCGCCGAGGCTGGTCCCCTGCAGTTGTCTCATTTTTAAAAATTGCATTTGGGTTATTCAAATCAGGCAAATCCCAGATAATATTTCTTTGAATCATTTCATTTTTAAATACTTTCCTACATACCTTTAAAAGATAAGGACTTTTAAGATGGTCACATGTCTTGTTAGGGAGACCACTTCTTGGATGGAGTAGAGGCTTGATCACTGCACTGTGCACCTGAAGCTGATGTTGTATAATATTGTATGCCAACTGTAACTGAATATATAGTCACAGGATGTGGAGTATACTGTGGAAGGGAGTCAAAGGAATTGTAATAGATATGTATGATATGCGGGGGAGGAGTGGGGTGGAGAATTGGGGGAGAAGGGTTGTCACTTTGAGGGGTAAAAAGTATAACTATTGCACTGTGTTGTGCAACTGAAACTAATTTAATTTAAAAAAAAAGATAAGGACTTTTGAACACACCATAGTACCCTTATAACAATAAAAAACCTCAAGCAGTAATACCTTAGCATCATCAAATATCTAGCTAATATTCAAATTTACCTGGTTGTTTCATTTTTAAAAATTGCATTTAGTTTATTCAAATCAGGATTCAAACAAGGTCTACAGACTGCATTCATTTGATACGTGAGCTGTGACCCATTTTATATAGAGAGAAACTGAGGATCAGAGAAGATCATCTGTTCAGAGTTCAAAAACAATTCTCTATCAGACCTAGTACCAGATGTTGGAGATACAAAGATTAGGAATACACAAGTCTCTGCCCTCAAGGAACTCAGTCTTGTGCTCCTGTAATGCTCTGTGAATTTATCTGTCACAGGACTTATCACATCATGTTATTAGTATGTTTATATGTATCTGTCTTCCAAGATAGATGATAAATTCCTTAAAATGTAGGGGCCATTTAAAGGTTGACATTGTATTATTAATACCTAGCATAGTCACTGGTACATATGAGGTATGTACCCATTATGGGGACAGGAATAATTTAATCTGTCTGGGCAGTGGGTACCAGTGAAGAGTTTCAAGCAGGGCAGTGACATGATAAGGTTTTCACTGTAGGTAGGTAACTCAGCTTGTCTGTTGGATTGGAGGCATGACAGACTGGAGGCAGCAAAGGTGACTGTGTTAGAGAAGATGAGAACCAGACCAAGGTAATAGCAGTGAGTATGGAGAGGAGAAGATGGATTAGAGAGCTACTGAGGATGTAAATTTGGCAGGATTTGGCAATTTCTTAGATGGAGAGAATGAAGAGCTCCAGGTTTCTGGCTTGGGTGATAGTGGTGCCACCAACAGATTCAGAGTAAAGAGAAGAAGCAGGGCTGGCCCAGTGGCGTGGTGGTTAAGCGCTGGCTTGGGAAGCCAGCGGCCCCAGTTCGGTCCCACATGTGAGGGCCAGTGACATTGCACTCAAAAAAAAAAAAAAAGAGAAGAAGCAAGTTTGGGATGGGGAAGATGAGTTCCCTTTTGGACATGCTCAGGTTGTCTGTGTGATCTCCAGGAGTTACTATCCATCAGGATGTGTGAGACCAGAGTTCAGGTGAGAGGGCAGCAGTGGAGATCTGGGAGTCACTGCGTGTAAGTGGAGCTTGCAAACCTGATGGTGGGTGCTATCACTCAGGGGAAGGACATGAAGTGAATCAGGAGTGGACAGAGGGACCCTGACACTTACCAAAGGGTTGGAGAATGAGAAGCCCATGAGAAAAATGGAAAAGGAAGAACCTGGGAGATTGGAAGAAAACTAGGAGAGTGTGGTGTCAGAGAAGCAAAGGGAAGAAAGTTCAAGGGAACTTGAAAACTAGGAGAGTGTGGTGTCAGAGAAGCAAGGGAAGCAGTTCAAGGGGGAGGGAGCGGGAATGGCTGATGCTTTTGAGGCAGGTAAGGCGGTGGTGGTAGATAACAGTTCAGTGCAGCCAAGGTGTGGTTGGTGGTGGCAGAGTGGCAGAAGGTGAGCCCAGAAAGGCCAGTTGGACCTCATCCAAAAGGGCCTTGGTCACCAGGCTAGGGAGTCAAGGCTTCATTCTGTAGATCATGGAGAGTCATCAAGGGGATTCAAACAAGAATGAGCATCACGTCAGGGTGTTTCGGAAAGTCAGACTGAGGCAGCATGGAGGACACTGTGGAGGAATGTGACTGGAGGCAGGGCTCATTGGAGTGGGATAAAGTGACACTTGGGTGGTGGAGGTGGGGACTGTCTCCCAAGGTCTTTTTTTTTTTTTTTGAGGGCAGTGTCACTGGCCCTCATATGTGAAACTGAACCGGTGACCCGGGGCCCCTGGCTTCCCAAGCCAGCGCTTAACCACCGCACCACTCAGCCGGCCCTGTCTCCCAAGGTCTTTAGCAGGTAAATTTGGCAGGCATTGAAAACGGCAGCTAGCACTCACTGAGCACTTATGTACCAGGCACTATTCTCAGTGCTTCTGTAAATTCTCACAAGCAACCTATGGGGTAGATAATATTATTAATGTAGTTTTATGCATGAGGAAGCTGAGGTACAGAGAGAGAAAGCAATTCGCTGAGGATCACAGAGCTAGTAAGTGACAGAGCCTAGATTCAGGCCTAGGTGGTTGGCTCTAACCCATTCTAACCTGTTTCACCGCATGCCACTCTTAACTTGTAGATTGTTTTGCCTAGATTAGAGGTGGGGAGTGAGGGGGCCATCAGGATTAGGTTCAATTGTGAGTTATCAGACATCCACAATAGCCGTGAATTAAACCGCTATTCAAAAGAAATTCATTTATCTTTCATGTTAAACCCTGAGGAGATTAATGTCCTATCATCTCCAGTGTGACACTTGTCTTCATGGTATAAGGTAGAGCTCCAGACATCACATACATGTTCCAAGCAGCAAAATGCCAGGTAGAGGGAAGGGGAGAACAGGTAATGGGGACAACTAGCAGTCTCTGCTATAAGAAATTCCAGGACTCTGCCATGGGTGATTGCATGGTGGATGGGGGTTACCACCAACTGAGGTAGAGAATACAGGAAACCTGTCAAACCTTTGTTTATTTATCCAGCATCTTTCCTTTCCCTTGGAAATAAAACCCTCTGGCTTTCTGGTTTGTTTGTTTGGGGTTTTTAATCGGTGGTGGTGTGTGTGTGTGGGGTGCTGCTTCCTCCTGTCCAGCCAAGTAGTTCTAGTGGGGCTCCGATCATCCTACCCCATCTCCCTCACCACAGTTGACTTGATTGGTTGATATGTGGGCATGTGGTCTAGATCAGAACAATCAGAATCCTTCTCTTCCATTTTTTTTTTATAACTTAAATGGGGGAAATACTGTGGCACTTTTGTGGCACTATTGGGAGATGTGTGGCCTGGAACTACTGTTGACCCTTTTACAGCCACAGAGAAGAAGCTTGTCTGAGAGATTGTAGTCAGCATGCAGAATGAGCAGGAGAGTCCTATCGGTATTCAAGTCTCTGGTGTCACTTGCACTTAAGGCCCATCTACATGCTTGCCCTTCTGATGATTATAAATGTTCCATAAATCTCCTCTTCTGCTCAAGTTACAGTTGTGTTTCTGTCACTTGCAATCAATGGGAATTTAAATTCCCACTGTGTTCTAAAAGTTGATTCTGGAATCAGTGTAGATGTGGTTAGTGTCTGAGTGTGTGTGTGGTGGTTGTTGGGGGGGGGGCGGGTTCATAGTAAACAGAAGCCAGGAGATAGTTTATGAGACTGTTTTCATAGTCTACATGAGAAGCAATGAGAATCTGAACTAAGGCAATGGCAGTGGGTACTGTAGCTCATGGCCAGGCTTGCCATATCTCTTCTAGACTTTGAGCCAGTTGCCCATGTCTATAGTCTAGTTATCTTTACATGGATGAAATGCAACTAGTCACTCACTGTTCCTTATGAGCATATTTCCTCCACGTCCTTGGACTTAGTGATAATAGCTGCTTAAAAACCTCCTGTCTGTTAATTCCAACATCTAGATCGTTTTGAGGCCAGCCTTTATTGATTGCCTTTTTTTCTTTTTCAATATGGGTCGCATTTTTCTGTTTCCGATATGTCCAACCATTTTGATTTGTCTCCTGGGCATTGTAGAGGATGTGTTGTAGAGAATCTGGATTCCATTATGTCCCTCTGAAGAGTATTGATTTTTTTTTTGAGGGCAGTGTCACTGGCCCTCATATGTGGGACCCGAACCGGGGCCGCTGCCTTCCTAAGCCAGCGCTTAGAGTATTGATTTTTTTTTTGTTATAGCAGGCAGTTAACTTGACTGAACTCAAATTCCATACTCAGTCTCCCCTGTGGTAAGCAGCAGCTAAAATTTCCGATTCGTTCTTTTAGCTTTAAACGGGCTGTTGAGATTGGCCCCTGAATGCATGGCTCAGAGGTCAGCCAGAGATTTGGACAGAGTTTATACACAGAATTTAGGACTCCCCGTCAGGATCTCTCCATTCCAGGATTTAATCTCCAGGCGTTTCAGCAGCTGAAGCCCTGAACTCTGTCCTCT
The DNA here is from genome assembly GCA_033961575.1 of Aselliscus stoliczkanus. NCBI lineage: Eukaryota > Metazoa > Chordata > Mammalia > Chiroptera > Hipposideridae > Aselliscus > Aselliscus stoliczkanus. The sequence goes on from CM066737.1 coordinate 56,470,370, forward strand.
GGTAAAGACTATTGTACCCGCCCATCAGGTCACTGATAGGGGCCTGCACGTGGTTGTCCAAGTATGGACTGAGGACTCTGGGGCCACCTGAGACCTGAGACCCTTTCAGGCTGTCTGGGAAATACTTCTTTTTCCAACTACGCAGCTCCATAAGGTTAGATTATCTTCATATACTTCTACCAAAACAACCACAAGCATATCACAATGCAGTAGCAAATATGAGAATCTAGCTATCTTGTATTAAGGCTGACATTAAAGAGATTCTGAAAAAATCAAACCTTCCTAAATTAGTTTTTCTTTTATATATATCAACTACATGAAAGCATTAACAAACAACCCACCAAAGCAGGCAGAAACTGGAAGAGAATCTACAACGAAAGATAAAATCAGAACTAGGTGAGATTGCCATTTTTAGGGATTTTAGCCACATGCAGGCCCCTATCAGTGACCTGATGGGCGGGTACAATAGTCTTTACCAGAGGACAGAGTTCAGGGCTTCAGCTGCTGAAACGCCTGGAGATTAAATCCTGGAATGGAGAGATCCTGACGGGGAGTCCTAAATTCTGTGTATAAACTCTGTCCAAATCTCTGGCTGACCTCTGAGCCATGCATTCAGGGGCCAATCTCAACAGCCCGTTTAAAGCTAAAAGAACGAATCGGAAATTTTAGCTGCTGCTTACCACAGGGGAGACTGAGTATGGAATTTGAGTTCAGTCAAGTTAACTGCCTGCTATAACAAAAAAAAAATCAATACTCTAAGCGCTGGCTTAGGAAGGCAGCGGCCCCGGTTCGGGTCCCACATATGAGGGCCAGTGACACTGCCCTCAAAAAAAAAAATCAATACTCTTCAGAGGGACATAATGGAATCCAGATTCTCTACAACACATCCTCTACAATGCCCAGGAGACAAATCAAAATGGTTGGACATATCGGAAACAGAAAAATGCGACCCATATTGAAAAAGAAAAAAAGGCAATCAATAAAGGCTGGCCTCAAAACGATCTAGATGTTGGAATTAACAGACAGGAGGTTTTTAAGCAGCTATTATCACTAAGTCCAAGGACGTGGAGGAAATATGCTCATAAGGAATAGTGAGTGACTAGTTGCATTTCATCCATGTAAAGATAACTAGACTATAGACATGGGCAACTGGCTCAAAGTCTAGAAGAGATATGGCAAGCCTGGCCATGAGCTACAGTACCCACTGCCATTGCCTTAGTTCAGATTCTCATTGCTTCTCATGTAGACTATGAAAACAGTCTCATAAACTATCTCCTGGCTTCTGTTTACTATGAACCCGCCCCCCCCAACAACCACCACACACACACTCAGACACTAACCACATCTACACTGATTCCAGAATCAACTTTTAGAACACAGTGGGAATTTAAATTCCCATTGATTGCAAGTGACAGAAACACAACTGTAACTTGAGCAGAAGAGGAGATTTATGGAACATTTATAATCATCAGAAGGGCAAGCATGTAGATGGGCCTTAAGTGCAAGTGACACCAGAGACTTGAATACCGATAGGACTCTCCTGCTCATTCTGCATGCTGACTACAATCTCTCAGACAAGCTTCTTCTCTGTGGCTGTAAAAGGGTCAACAGTAGTTCCAGGCCACACATCTCCCAATAGTGCCACAAAAGTGCCACAGTATTTCCCCCCATTTAAGTTATAAAAAAAAATGGAAGAGAAGGATTCTGATTGTTCTGATCTAGACCACATGCCCACATATCAACCAATCAAGTCAACTGTGGTGAGGGAGATGGGGTAGGATGATCGGAGCCCCCACTAGAACTACTTGGCTGGACAGGAGGGAAGCAGCACCCCACACACACACACCACCACCGATTAAAAACCCCAAACAAACAAACCAGAAAGCCAGAGGGTTTTATTTCCAAGGGAAAGGAAAGATGCTGGATAAATAAACAAAGGTTTGACAGGTTTCCTGTATTCTCTACCTCAGTTGGTGGTAACCCCCATCCACCATGCAATCACCCATGGCAGAGTCCTGGAATTTCTTATAGCAGAGACTGCTAGTTGTCCCCATTACCTGTTCTCCCCTTCCCTCTACCTGGCATTTTGCTGCTTGGAACATGTATGTGATGTCTGGAGCTCTACCTTATACCATGAAGACAAGTGTCACACTGGAGATGATAGGACATTAATCTCCTCAGGGTTTAACATGAAAGATAAATGAATTTCTTTTGAATAGCGGTTTAATTCACGGCTATTGTGGATGTCTGATAACTCACAATTGAACCTAATCCTGATGGCCCCCTCACTCCCCACCTCTAATCTAGGCAAAACAATCTACAAGTTAAGAGTGGCATGCGGTGAAACAGGTTAGAATGGGTTAGAGCCAACCACCTAGGCCTGAATCTAGGCTCTGTCACTTACTAGCTCTGTGATCCTCAGCGAATTGCTTTCTCTCTCTGTACCTCAGCTTCCTCATGCATAAAACTACATTAATAATATTATCTACCCCATAGGTTGCTTGTGAGAATTTACAGAAGCACTGAGAATAGTGCCTGGTACATAAGTGCTCAGTGAGTGCTAGCTGCCGTTTTCAATGCCTGCCAAATTTACCTGCTAAAGACCTTGGGAGACAGGGCCGGCTGAGTGGTGCGGTGGTTAAGCGCTGGCTTGGGAAGCCAGGGGCCCCGGGTCACCGGTTCAGTTTCACATATGAGGGCCAGTGACACTGCCCTCAAAAAAAAAAAAAAAAGACCTTGGGAGACAGTCCCCACCTCCACCACCCAAGTGTCACTTTATCCCACTCCAATGAGCCCTGCCTCCAGTCACATTCCTCCACAGTGTCCTCCATGCTGCCTCAGTCTGACTTTCCGAAACACCCTGACGTGATGCTCATTCTTGTTTGAATCCCCTTGATGACTCTCCATGATCTACAGAATGAAGCCTTGACTCCCTAGCCTGGTGACCAAGGCCCTTTTGGATGAGGTCCAACTGGCCTTTCTGGGCTCACCTTCTGCCACTCTGCCACCACCAACCACACCTTGGCTGCACTGAACTGTTATCTACCACCACCGCCTTACCTGCCTCAAAAGCATCAGCCATTCCCGCTCCCTCCCCCTTGAACTGCTTCCCTTGCTTCTCTGACACCACACTCTCCTAGTTTTCAAGTTCCCTTGAACTTTCTTCCCTTTGCTTCTCTGACACCACACTCTCCTAGTTTTCTTCCAATCTCCCAGGTTCTTCCTTTTCCATTTTTCTCATGGGCTTCTCATTCTCCAACCCTTTGGTAAGTGTCAGGGTCCCTCTGTCCACTCCCTGATTCACTTCATGTCCTTCCCCTGAGTGATAGCACCCACCATCAGGTTTGCAAGCTCCACTTACACGCAGTGACTCCCAGATCTCCACTGCTGCCCTCTCACCTGAACTCTGGTCTCACACATCCTGATGGATAGTAACTCCTGGAGATCACACAGACAACCTGAGCATGTCCAAAAGGGAACTCATCTTCCCCATCCCAAACTTGCTTCTTCTCTTTTTTTTTTTTTTTGAGTGCAATGTCACTGGCCCTCACATGTGGGACCGAACTGGGGCCGCTGGCTTCCCAAGCCAGCGCTTAACCACCACGCCACTGGGCCAGCCCTGCTTCTTCTCTTTACTCTGAATCTGTTGGTGGCACCACTATCACCCAAGCCAGAAACCTGGAGCTCTTCATTCTCTCCATCTAAGAAATTGCCAAATCCTGCCAAATTTACATCCTCAGTAGCTCTCTAATCCATCTTCTCCTCTCCATACTCACTGCTATTACCTTGGTCTGGTTCTCATCTTCTCTAACACAGTCACCTTTGCTGCCTCCAGTCTGTCATGCCTCCAATCCAACAGACAAGCTGAGTTACCTACCTACAGTGAAAACCTTATCATGTCACTGCCCTGCTTGAAACTCTTCACTGATTCCCCTTGCCCTGTCAGATAAAATTACTCCTGTCCCCATAATTTGTTAAAAACAATAGTTAGATAGAGAAGCGACATGGTTTGGGCATTCTGGAAACTCTAGATCCTTCTCTTACAAGCTGCATGAACTTGGGCAAGGTTAGTTCACCTCTCTGGGCTTCAGCTTCCTCACTGGTAAAATACAGTAATAACAGGAAATCGCTCATAGTGTTGTGATGAGAATTAAATGAGTGAATGTTTTCAAAGTTTAAAAAAGTGTCTATGGGCCGGCCGAGTGGCGTGGTGGTTAAGTGCTGGCTTGGGAAGCCAGCGGCCCCGGTTCGGGTCCCACATATGAGAGTCAGTGACACTGCCCTCCAAAAAAAAAAGTGTCTGGTACACTGTAAGTTCTGTGCCATAGAATACCATCATAACTGCACCAAAATCTTATCCCCAATATCTCTGAACAGCCTTGTAGATGAATTACCTAAACCATACCTCCCTCTCCGCCTCTTCACAGGGCATTTCATTAAATTCAGTAGCTTTGGGCTGCTTTACCCATATGAAGAAGGAGAGAATAAAATGCTTTAAGAGCTAACTAAATAATTCCTCTCAGAACAGGAAGTGTCTTTGCATTAGGAACACATCTGCAGGGAAGCTTGCTTACCTTGGAAGGTTAGTGAGGCTCTCTGGACCCAGCTGAGATGGCCTGGGCGTAGAGGAAGACAGCAGCTAATCTCTGCAGAAGGAAATCTGGAGGATGGGACCTGCTAAGCCAAGAAGGTAAGGGAGCCCAAGGGCCAGGGAGGAGGCTGAATGTGAAAGAAGTTTGAGTGAAACTACCCTGAGATTCTTTTGTGTAATTTGCTGATTGGTTCAGTTTTCTATTGGTTGGCTTTTTAAAAATAATTTATTTTCAGGTGTCAAGGGAATTGTAATAGATATGTATGATATGGGGGGGAGAGTGGTGGGAAATTGGGGGAGGAGGGTTGTCACTTTGAGGGGTAAAAAGTGTAAGTATTACACTGTGTTGTACACCTGAAACTAATTTTTAAAAAACTAATTTTAAAAAATGTTTATTTCACAATAAAAAAATTTTTAAAAATTTATTTTAGCATTGTTTAGCATAGCGTAGGCTCAGTGAAAATGTAATAGCTTTCAAACACAGAATGGAAAAACGTAAAAATGAAAGTTCCCCAAACTCCCTGTAGTCCACTCTGGTGTGTATTCCTCCAGGTCTGCTTTAACACAAACACAAACATGTATGTTGTTGTTCTTTTCTTATAAAAGTCAGGTCTTGTCAGGCACTTGGTTCCGAGATTCTCTTTCATGCTGTCTGCTGGACTGGAATGAACTTCCTCCACTGCCCCAAATCTTCCACAAGATCCTGCCAGCTGCCTTCTGCTGGCGGGTTTTGGACTAGGGTCTGATTTCTAGCAACTGTTTCTCTCAGTGAAAGGAAGAAATTTCATTTTACCTCATTACATCCATATAATAATAATATTAATACAGCCACTGCTTATGGTTCCCTACTCTGTGTGAGGCAGTCTCCTTGGTGCTCTGCCTGAATTTTCACATCACTTTTTCACAATCCCTTGGAAGTCAATCCAACTACTATCACATGTGGGTTCACAGAAGAGGGCTCAAAAGCATGTGAGATCAGCCTTTTTTTAATTTGAGTCCCTCAAGATGTACTTAGGTAAGGTGAAGGTAAAGTGGTTGGGGCTGGGGATCTGAAGTTTACAGAAGCCTGTGTCCTTCCTGAGACTAAATTTTGCCATTGGTCTTCAGCCAGGAGAGTGCCTGCATCTCCTGGAACTGAAGGATAATGAAAAATCTGCCTTACATTCAGGTTTGTAGAATGTATGTCAAAAAGTACTCAAAAGCAAGTTTAAAGCCAATGTGTGTATATTTTAAATGAAGATAGAAAATATATGCAGCAAATGTCCAATATAATAATTTAAGTAAGGTAGAAGGGAGGATCTAATGGAGATGAGAGTAGAAATCAATGAAATAGAAAAGAGAAAAATAATAAAAAAAAGTCAACTAAGCCAATATAAATTTGTCCAAAAGGCTAGTAAACAAACTTCTGGAGAAATTGACCCAGGATAAAGAGAAATGCACAAATAAATAAAATTGAATGAGTTCCAAATGCCGCTGAATTATACATTTTAAAACTGGTTAAAATGGGCAGGCTGAGTGGTGCGGCGGTTAAGCGCTGGCTTGGGAGGCCAGCGGCCCCGGTTCGGTCCCACATATGAGGGCCAGTAACACTGCCCTCAAAAAAAAAAAAAGAAAAAAAAATTAAAGAACAAACCTGCAAACCACTTGAAAAATTCAGGAATTTGGTGATTTCTTAGCTCTGAATCGACCTTTAAATACTACATATTAAAGTCTCTAGTAGCTCAGAGTTAGAGTATCACAGGCACAGTAAGAAATGAGGGAGGGCCAGTGCTACCAAAGTAAGTCATGCCATGTGCCACCTCTCCCTCCAGGCCCTATGGAACATAGTCCTTCATTCAGCAACACTACTTCTAGGAATATATCCTCAGGAAATAATTGGTCACATACTCGTATGCAAACCTGTATGTGAATGAGGATGCTCTTCTGAGCATGTTTGTAATAGTGAAACATAGGAAGCAAGGATCCATAAGGAGGCTGGTTAATACATCATGGTTATAAGCATCTAATTGGATAGTCTCCAGATATGAAAAATAACCTATTCAGATACATTTGAGCTCAATTTCCTCAATTGTAAATGGAGAAAGCCAAAGGAGGATAGAAAAAAGGAGTAATACTCCTGAACTAGTCTTATTAGGCTAGCAAACCCTTGATACCAAAATATGACAAGCACGTTACAAGAAAGGAAATATTACAGGCTAATATGCCTTATGGACATAGATATAGAAATCGTAAACAAAATATTAGCAAATTGAACTCCCCAATATATAACAATTATGATAAATCAGGACCAAATTGGGTTTATTCCAGGAAAGCTAGTTGGTTTATTATTAGAACCCCAAACAATGTAATTCAACATTTTAAGAGATAAAAGGGGGAAAACAATATATGATCATCTTAAAAGATACAGAAAAAGCATTCAGTAAAATTCAGCATCCATTGAAGAGATTTTCATCTTCAGTAATTTTTTTTCAAAAATTATTTTTTTCAGTTACAATTGACATTCAATATTATTTTATATCAGGTTCAGGTGTACAGTATAGTGGTTAGATATTTATATAATTTACAAAATGATCTCCCCGATTAGTCTAGTACCCACCTGGTACTATATCTACCTAGTGGTTACAACGTAATTGACTATACTCCTATTCTCTATGCTGTACTCTACATCCCTGTGACTATTTTGTAACAACCAATTTGTATTTCCCAACTCCTTCACATTTTTCTCCCAGCTCCCAAACACGCTTCCCCTCTGGCAACCATCAGTTTGTTCTCTGTACCTATGAGTCTGTTTCTGTTTTGTTTGTTCATTTATCTTATTCTTTAGATTCCGCATATAAATGAGATCATATGGTATTTGTCTTTCTCTGACTTATTTCACGTAATATAATACCCTCTAGATCCATCCATGTTGTCTCAAATGGGAAGACATCATTCTTCTTTATAGCAGAGTAAAACTATAAATGTACCACCTCTTCATCCAGTCGTCTATTGACAGGCACTTAGGTTGCTTCCATATCTTGGCTATTGTAAATAGTGTTGCAATGAACATAGAGGTGCATATAGTTTTTTGAATTAGTGGTTTGGATTTCTTCAGATAAATACCCAGAAGTGGAATTGCTGAGTCATAAGGTAGTTCTATTTTTAATTTTTTGAGGAACCTCCATACTGTTTTCCATAGTGGCTGCACCAATTTGCAATCCCGCCAACAGTGCACGAGGATTCCCTTTTCTACACATCCTCACCAACACTTGTGGTTTGTAGATTTATTGATGATGGCCATTCTGAGAGGTGTGAGGTGGTATCTCATTGTGGTTTTAATTTGCATTTCTCTGATGATTCGTGACATTGAGCATCTTTTCATACATCTGTTGGTCATCTGTATGTCCTGTTTTGGACATGTCTATTCAGGTCCTCTGCCCATTTTTTAATTGAATTGTTTGGGTTTTTTTGTGTTGAGTTGTATGAGTTTTTTATGGATTTTGGATATTAACCCCTTATCAGATGTATGATTGGAGAGTATCTTCTCCCACTCAGTAGGCTGTCTTTTCATTGTATTGGTGGTTTCCTTCCCTGTGCAAAAACTGTTTAGTGTTATATAGTACTATTTGTTTATTTTTTCTTTTGTTCCCTTTGCCTGAGGAGATATATCAGAAAAAAATATTATTAATAGCAATATCAAGACTTGACTGCCTATGTTTTCTTCTAGCAGTTTCATGGTTTCAGGATTTATATTAAGTCTTCAATCAATTTTGAGTTTATTCTTGTAAATGGTGGGTAAGAAAGTGGTCCAGTTATATTGCTTTCTATGTATCTGTTCATTTTTCCCAGCACCATTTATTGAATAGACTTTATTTACCCCCACTGTATATTCTGGCCTCCTGTATCATGGATTAAATGACTAAATAGGCATGGATTTCTTTGAGCTCTATATTCTGTTCCATTGATCTATGTGTTTGTTTTTATGCCAATACCATGTTGTTTTGATTACTATGGCCTTGTAGTATAATTTGACATCAAGTAGTGTGATAGCTCCAGCTTCGTTCTTCTTTCTCAAGATGGCTATGGCTATTCAGGGTCTTTTGTGGTTCCATATAAATTTTAAGATTAGTTGTTCTAGTTCTGTGAAAAATGCCATTGGTATTTTGGTAGGGATTGCATTGTATCTATAGATCGCCTTGGGTAGTATGGACATTTTAACGATGTTAATTCTTCCTATCCATGAGTACGGTATATGCTTCCATGTATTTCTACCTTCTTCAGTTTGTTTCTTCAGTGTCATAGTTTTCTGAGTAAAGGTTTTTTACCTCATTGGTTAAATTTATTCCTAAGGATTTTGTTGTGTTTTGTCTTTTGATGCAATTGTAAATGGGATTGTTTTCTTAATTTCTCTGATAGTTTAATATTGGTGTATAAAAATGCAACTGAGGGCCGGCTGAGTGGCGCGGTGGTTAAGCACTGGCTTGGGAAGCCAGCGGCCCCAGTTCAGGTCCCACATATGAGGGCCAGTGACACTGCCCTCAAAAAAAAAATGCAACTGATATCTGAACATTAATTTTGTATTCTGCGACTTTACTGAATTCATTTATCACTTCTAATAGTTTTTTTATGGAATTGTTTGGGTTCTTTATATATAGTACCATGTCATCTGCAAATAATGAGTTTTACTTCTTCCTTTCCCATTTGGATGCCTTTTATTAATATTTCTTTTTCTTGCCTGATTGCTGTGGCTAAGGCTTCCAATACTATGTTTTAAAAAAGTGATGGAAGTGGGCATCCTTGTCTTGTTCCTGATCTTAAGGAGAACATTTTTAGCTTTACCCTGTTGAGTATGATACTAGCTGTGGGTTTGTCATTATATGGACTTTATTATGTTCAGGTATGTTCCTTATATTCCCACTTTGCTGAGAGTGTTCATCATATTAATAAATGGATGTTGGATTTTGTCAAATGTTTTTCTTCATCTATTGATATGATCATATGATTTTTATTTTTCATTTTGTTTATGCAGTGTATCACATTAATTGGTTTGCAGTTATTGAATCAACTTTGCATTCCAGGAATAAATCCCACTTGATCATGGTGTATGATTTTTGTAATGTACTGCTGAATTCAGTTTGGCTAATATATTGTTGAGGATTTTTCATCTATGTTCATCAGGAATATCAACCTATTGTTTTCTTTTTTTTGTAATGTCTTTGTCTGATTTTAGAATCAGCGTAATGGTGGCCTTGTAAAATGAGTTTGAGAGCCTGCCCTCCTCTTGAATTTTTTGAATAATTTGAGAAGCAGAGGTGTTAATTCTTTGAATGTTTGGTAAAATTTACCTGTGAAGCCATCTGGTCTAGGAATTTTATTTGTTGGGACTTGATTACTGATTTGATTTCATTACTAGTAATTGATTCTAATTTTCTATTTCTTCTTGATTCAGTCTTGAAAGAGTGCGTGTTTCTAGGAATCTATTCATTTCTTCCAGATTGTCCATTTTGTTGGCATATAATTGTTTATAATGTTTTCCTATGATCCTTTGTATTTCTATGATGTCAGTTGTCACTTCTCCCCTTTAATTTCTGATTTTATTTATTTGGGTTCTCTTTCTTTGTTTCTTGATGAGTGGTTAAAGGGTTATTATCAATTTAATTTATCTTTTCAAAGAACCAGCTTTTGGTTTCATTGATCTTTTGTATTGTTTTTTAGACTCTATTTCGACTCTGATCTTTATTATTTCCTTTCTTCTATTAACTTTGGGCTTTGTTTATTGTTGTTTTCTAGTTCCTTTACCTGTACATTTAGATTGTTTATTTCAGCTTTTTTTTATTTCTTGAGGTAGGCCTGTATTGCTATGAATTTCCCTTTTAGGAGTGCTTCTGATGTGTCCCATAGATTGGGCTTGTCATGTTTTCATTTTTATTTATCTCAAGGTATCTTTCAATTTCTTCCTTGATCTCGTTGTTTATCCATTCATTGCTTAGTAGCATGTTAGTTAGCCTCCATGTGTTTCTGTTTTTCAGTTTTTTTTCTTGTAATTGATTTCTAGTTTCATATCATTGTGGTCAGAGAAGATGATTGATATGATTTCAATCTTCTTAAATTTACTGAGACATGTTTTATGGCCTAACATATGGTCTATCATGGAAAATGTTCCATGTGTACTTGAAAGGAATGTATATTCTGCTGCTTTGGGGTGACATGCTCTAAAATATCAATTAAATCCATCCAGTCTAGTGTGTCATTTGAGGCCACTATTTCCTTGTTGATTTTCTGTCTGGAAGATCTGTTCATTGGTGTCAATCAGTTGTAAAAGTCCCCTACTATGATTGTAATATTGTTGATCTCTCCAATGATATCAGTCAATATTTGCTTTATATATTTGGAGCTCCTGTGTTGGCTGCATAAATGTTTACAAGGGTTATATCCTCTTGTTAGAGTGACCCCTTTATCATTATGTAATGTCCCTCTTTGTCTTCTTTTTTTTTTTTTTTTTTTTAAATTTTATTTTATTTTTAATTAGTTTCAGGTGTACAACACCTCTTTGTCTTCTAATATAGCCTTTGTTTTAAAGTCTGTTTTGTCTGCTATAAGTATTGCTACCCTAGCTTTTTTTCCCATTTGCATTAAATATATTTTTCTACACTTTACTTACAGACTGTGTGTGTCTTTGGAACTGAAGTGTGTCTCTTGTGGACAGCATAGGTATGGGTCTTGTTTTTCTATCCATTCAGCTACCCTATTTATTATTTTTTATTAGTTTTAGGTGTACAAAACAATGCAATAGTTATACTTCTCACCCCTCACAAAATGAAAACCCCCCTCCTTCAATCCTCCGCCCCCACACCCCTGATATCATACATATCTATTATGATTCCATTGATACCACTCCCCACACTGTACTCCACATCCCGTGACTATACATATATGTTAAATTATACTTGACATACAATATTATTCAACGGCAGCGTCAGATGTACAGTGCAGTTGTCAGGACTCTACGCCATCCATGAAGTGGTCTCCCTAGCAAGATATGAGTCCATCTGACCCCCTAAAAAATATTTACAACATTATTGATTTTATTCCCCAAACTGTCTTTCATATCCCTGTGGCAATACTGTAGTTACCTATTTATGCTGTCTAATCCCTTCCCCTTCTCCCTTATCCCCACCCGCCTCCCAACCAGCAACCATCAGTTTTTCCACTACATCTCTGAGACTGTTTCTCTTTACATTGCTCATTTATTCAGTTCTTTAGATTCCCCATATAAGTGAGGTCATATGGTATTTGTCTTTCTCCGACTGACGTATTTCATTTGGCATAATGGTCTCTAGGTCCATCCATATCATTGCAAATGGTACAATTTCATTCTTCTTTAAAGTGGAGTAATACTCCATTGTATAAATGTACCATAGTTTCTTAATTCAGTCATCTACCAATGGGCATTTCAGTTGTTTCCAAATCTTGGCTATTGTAAATAATGCTGCAATGAACATAGGGCTGCATATATTTTTTCAAATTAGTGTTGTGGGTTTCTCTGGATAGATACCCAAGAGTGGAATTGCTGGGTCACATGGCAGTTCCATTTCCAGTTTTTTGAGATACCTCCATACTGATTTCCATAGTGGCTGCACCAATCTGCATTCCCACCAACAGTGTACCAGGGTTCCCTTTTCTCCACAACCTCACCAGTGCTGGTTGTTTGTTGATTTATTGATGATAGCCATTCAGACCAGAGTGAGGTGGTATCTCATTGTGGTTTTTATTTACATTTCTCTAATGGTTAGTTAGGTTGAACATTTTTTCATAAGCCTGTTGGCAATCTGTATGTCATCTTTAGAGAAATGTCTCTTCATATTCTCTGCCCATTTTTAATTGGGTTGTTTGTTGTTTTGGTGTTGAGTTGCATGAGTGTTTTATAATTTTAGATATTAACCCCTTATCAGATATATTATTGGCAAATATCTTCTCCCATTCAGTAGGCTGCCTTTTTGTTTTATTGATGGTTTCTTTTGCTCTGAAAAAACTTTTAAGTTTTATGTAATCCCATATGTTCATTTTATCTTTTATTTCCCTTTTTCTGCGGGGATATACCAGTAAAAATATTGCTCAAGGTAATATCTGCAAGTTTACTCCTTTTATTTTCTTCTCCAAGCTTTATGGTTTTAGGTCTTACATTTAAGTCTTTCATCCGTTTTGAATTTGCTCTTGTATATGGCATAAGGAGTTGGTCCATTTTCATTTTTTTGCACGTGTCAGTCCAATTTTCCCAGCACCATTTATTGAATAGACTATCTTTACCCCAATGTAAATTCTTGCTTCCATTGTCATAGATTAACTGACCGTATATTAATGGATTTATTTCTGGGTCCTCTATTCTGTTCTATTGATCTGTGTACCTGTTTTTATGCCAGTACCGTACTGTTTTGTTTACTGTAGCCTTGTAGTATGTTTTGATGTCAGGTAGCATGATACCCCCGACTTCGTTCTTATTTCTCAGGATTTCTGTGGCTATTTGGGGTCTTTTATGGTTCCATATTAATTTTAAAATTATATTTTCTCTTTCTGTGAAAAATGCCCTTGGTAGTTTGATAGGAATTGCATTGAATCTATACATTGCTTTAGGCAGTATGGACATTTTAACTATACTAATTCTTCCTATCCATTACCATGGTAGACGTTTCCATTTTTTGTATCTTCTTTCTTTATTTCCTTCTTTTTTTCTTTCTTTCTTTTCTTTTATTTTCTTTTATTTATTTTATTTTTTTTAGCTGAGGCATCCTGCCATTGTTGCCACCTCAGCTCTGGCTGGGCATTGAACTGCTGTTGCTCAGAGCTCAGACTCACACTTTTTTTTTTTTTTGAGGGCAGTGTCACTGGCCCTCATATGTGGAACCGAACCGGGGCCGCTGGCTTCCCAAGCCAGCGCTTAACCACCATGCCACTTGCCCAGCCATCTTTCTTTATTTTAAAGATTTTATTGGGGAATTTGGGAAAGGAACAACATTGGGTAATCAGGGAAGTGAAACAGACAAGTTTCTGTTCTTTTGTTCTTTAGCCTAGTTGTGGAGGACGTCGCTTCACTGGCCATGTTGGTAACATTGTGCTCTTCCTGGTGAGGCAGATCGGTTGCCAGCCCCTGGATGGCTGCTCACAGCGGCTCTTGGCAGCTCACCCAGCTGCTGGCCACTCACGCTGGCTGCCAGCTACTCCCAGTAGCTTACAGCAACCCACTGCAGCCCCGCTGCAGCCTACGCTGTCGCCGGTGACTCACGGCAGCCCAGCTCCAGGTCGAGCTGTAGTTCACCATCTTAGCTGTAGAGGGCACACCGTCACTTGCCCTAATGTGGGATCTGAACCAGGGGCCCTGCTGCTCGAAACTGGCGTCCCAAGCCAACTCCTAAACAACGCATCGCTCGGCCAGCCCTGTATCTTCTTTAATTTGTGTCTTCAGTGTCTAAAAATTTTCTCAGTACAGGTCTTTTACTTGTTTGGTTAAATTTATTCCTATGTATTTTATGGTTCTTGAAGCAAGTGTAAATCGGACTGTTTTCTTAATTTCTCTTTCTGAGAGTTATTGGTGAATACAAATGCAACGGATGTTTTTTTGTTTTTAGAATTGGGGGAGGGGAACAGCATTGGGGAATTGGGGAAAGGTTACAGACAAGTTGCTGTCTTTTTGTTCTTCAGTCTAATTGCAGAGGACGTCGCTTCACTGGCCCATGTTGGTATCGTCATTGCACTCTTCCCGGATGAGGCAGATTGGTCGCCGGCCTCTGGATGGTTGCTCATCGCGGTTTTTGGCAGCTCACGCTGGCTGCCAGCCACTCAGGCTGGCTGCCAGCCACTCACTGTAGACTATGGCAGCCCACTGCAGCAGGGGCTACAGCCCACACCGTTGCCAGGGTTCACAGCCCAGCTCCAGGTGGAGCTGTTGTTAGCTGTAGAGGGCAGTGTCACTGGCCCTCATATGTGGAATCCGAACCGGGGCCACTGGCATCCCAAAACCAGCTCCCAACCAACGCGCAACTCCGCCGGCTCTAAATGCAACCGATTTCTGAATATTGATTTTGTATCCTGCTACCTTACTGAATTCATTTATTGGTTCCAATAGTTTTTTGGTGGAATCTTTGGGGCTCTCCATGCATAGTATCATGTCATCTGCATGTAATGACAATTTCACTTTCTCTTTACCAATTTGGATGCCTTTTATTTCTTTTTCATGTCTGAGTACTGTGGCTAGAACTGCCAGAAATATGTTGAATAAAAGTGGAAAAAGTGGGTAGCCTTGTCTTGTTCCTGATCTTAAGGGGAATGGTTTTAGCTTTTCCCCATTGAGTATGATGTTAGCTGTGGATTTATCATATAGGACCTTTATTATGTTGAGATAGGATCCCTCTATTCCCACTTTGCTGATAGTTTTTATCATAAATGGCTGCTGGATTTTGTCAAATGCTTTTTCTGCATCTATTGATATGACCATATGATTTTTACTTTTCATTTTGTTGATGTGCTGTAAGTGTATCACATTAATTGATATGCGGATATTGAAGCAACCTTGCATATTAGGGATGAACCCCACTTGATCATGGTGTATGATCTTAATATATATCTGAATTCCGTTTGCTAATATTTTGTTGAGGTTTTCTGCATCTCTGTTCATCAGGGATATCGGCCTGTAGTTTTCCTTTTTTGTACCATCTTTGTCTGGTTTTGGAATCAGGGTGATAGTAGCTTCATAGAATGAGTTTGGGAGCCTTCCGTTCTTCTGGAATGTTTGGAATAGTTTGAGTAGAAGAGGTGATAATTCTTTGAATGTTTGGTAAAATTCACTTGTGAAGCCGTCTGATCCAGGGCTTTTGTTTGTTGGGAGCTTGTTCATTACTAGTTCAATTTCCTTGGTAGTAATCAGTCTATTCAGATATTCCATTTCTTCTTGAGTTAGCTTTGGAAGGTTGTATGCTTCTAGGAAATTATCCATTTCTTCATGATTGTCAAATTTGTTGGCATATAGTTGCTCATAGAATTTTCTTAAATTTGTTTGTATTTCTGTGGTGTCTTTTGTCACTTCATGTCTTTCATTCCTGATTCTTCCAATTTGAGTCCTCTCTCTTTTGTTTTAGAGAATCTAGCTAGAAGTTTGTCAATTTTGTTTATCTTCTCAAAAAAACAGCTCTTGGTTTCATTGATCTTTTGTATTGTTTGTCTGGACTCTATTTAATTTATTTCTGCTCTGGTCTTTATTAACTCCTTCCTTGTACACCCTTTGGGCTTATTTTGCTGTTCTTTTTACAGTTCTCTGAGGTGTAAGAATAGCTGGTTGATTTGAGATTTTTCTTGCTTCTTTTGTAGGCCTGCACTGCTATGAACTTCCCTCTTAGGACTGCTTTCACTGCATCCCAAAGATTTTGGGTCGTGGTGTTTTCATTTTCATTTGTCTTGAGGTATCTTTTTTTTTTTTTTTGAGGGCAGTGTCAGTGGTGTCGCGTCTCTGTGTGGCTGGGTCTAGCTTCCTCGAGAGGACCGGCGGGGACTCAGAAAAAGAAATAAAGAGCAAGAGACAGGGATAGTTTAAAAAGCAATGTGAGCCAGGGGACTCTGTCTGATGGACAAGAGCCCCGAATTTGGTCAGCTTGTAGCTTTTATTGAGTACAAACAGGGAAGGAGCTTTGCTCTTTCCGAGGTCTGTAAATCACATGCATCACCCAAGAATTTAGCCAAATCTCCCTATGCCTCACAGGCAACCTCAGCCGAAAGACCCTTAGTTCAATACGACCTTGCCTCCTACGGGAACATATGATGGTTCACTATGAGACTTAGAGGCAAGAATGCAAGGAGGACTGCTGTTATCTTCTTAGGAAGATTTCTCTCTTCTTTGGCAGGCTGCTAGCTCTGCAGATTAGGGTTCACAGGCCCTTAGGCCCCACATGCTTCACTTCCTTGATTCCTCCCAGGGTATCCAAGGGCGTCTGTCTTAGTCTGCCCTAATGTGCATATTTAGGGCCTTGCTGGGCATTGGATGACCTGCCCTCTCTCTTAGGGTCCCATGGGGTTTTGCCAAAAACGTAGTGAATATCCTGTTCCAGTGAGGCCCTGCTGTTATGGGCAAATGCAGGGAGGCAAATGGCCAGGCTGCTGTGAGGTCACATTTCCCCCTTCTTTGTTTAGAAGCATGAGAAATACAGATCTCACGGATTCCTGTTCGATAACACGTTGGAGGGCTGTTTGTCTGGTTCTGAGGACTAAACAAAACAAACACAGTAAAATAAGCATAGTGGCAATTGCGCCAGCAAAACCACCACTTAAGACTTTCACCCAATTCAAAGGATCTAAATGTGACAGTCCATCTGCAGCAGAGAGCGCGTCTTCTCCTGGCAGCAGCTGAAGATTTGCGTAGGACATTTCATCCACCTCTTTCTGAAGTTGTAAAATATCCACAGTAAGATTAGGAACATGTCCCAAAAGATGAGCTCGTACCTCCGTCCAGGGAGCACGAGTTTGATTATAAGAATAAGGAGTAACACAATAAGTAGATACAGTCCAATCACATTTTAAGGTAATCATAGTATGTAAATTTTCCACTCGATTACCAAGAAAAACAACAGTAGTTTCTAAATCAGCTAATCTAACATTACTTTCTTGATCTATTTTTACTTGTTGATTCCATGATTTACTTGTATTCTGATGTCATTGTTGTACAAATTCAGTGGTCTGTACTGTCTTTTGTAGAAGGAGTTTATTGTTGTACTGAAAGCTTGGGGGTGGGGATACAGCCTGATAATTCTGTTGAACTGTTTGATCCATAGAGGCCCTGGTTATTGTCTGGGCCTGCGGCTGGCCTTGCCATCCATTTCCCTGCAACCGAGTGTCATTTTTATGAAATTTTGATTTACATTCTTTAACCCAATGTCTACCTCTTTCACACCTATGGCAGATTTCAGGTTTTCTTTCAGAAGTTACAGTGGGAATAGGTTGGGGTTTAGAATTAGAGTTAATAGGTGGCCGTCTACAATTTTTTTTTTAACATGTCCGGGCTTTCCACAATTAAAGCAAGTACCAGAATATCCTTTTTGTCCAATATTTACTCCTGTAATTGCATTTGCTAACATAGTGGAACAGTATTGTTCTGAACCAACCTCTTGGTATAATTTTATGGAGCCAATAAGATGTTTTTCCTTTTTGATTTCTAATTGCTTTTTGACAATCTGTGTTAGCATTATCATAGGCTAAAATTAACTAAATTACTTTAGCGGCTTGTTCACTTGACACTTGTCATTTAATCGCGTCCTGAAGACGAGCTAAAAACTCAGCATATAATTAATTCCCTAGGTCCTTGTAAGATTTTACTAAAGGAACCTGTTGCTTTCTGTTCAGGTTCAAGTTGTTCCCATGCATTTAAGCAGATCCTCCTTAACTGATCTATAGCCTGATTAGTCATTCCAATCTGTTGTTCAGTTCCTTCCCAAACTCGTCTGCCTAACAATTGATCCTGATTAATATTAATATTTGTATGGCGATTACGATGGCCTTGAGCTTCAGCTCTTTCAATCCACCAAGATTTAAAATGTAAAAATTGAGCTGGAGAAAGGCAAGTCTGAGCCATAGTTTGCCAATCAAGTGGAACCAAGCAGTGACCCTCAGCCAGATTTTTAACCACGCCTCTAGTGTAAGGAGAATTGGGCCCATACTGAATAACAGTGGCTTTTAGTTCCTTAAGAACTGTAAAAGGTATAGACTCATATTGATGTGTGGGGCGATTTGTTGATGAATAACCACGGGAAACGATAAAGCTTCCATGTCCCCTTGAAGGAGGGCTTGTTTAATACCACATTCTACCATGCAAAGAGCTGGCTGGGTGTTGTCAGCAACCGAGCTTTGCTCATTAAGAAAAGGAGTAGTGGATTTACACTGCGTATTATGTATGGGGAAAGGGGGCAGAGGCGAGCAGGGTTTTAACTTTCCCAAAGGTGGATATAATGAGCCTGAAGCCTGACTTACAGGTTCAGGGTGTTCAATCTCAGTGGATTCCTTAGAGCATTGTTTCTCATCCTGTTTTTCTATTAAATTTAATTTTTTCACTTCACTATTATCTTTTGAATCTGTTTGTAAAGGTTCTAAGATTGACTTAACAAGTCTCCAAGTATCCCAGATTGTAACGGGAATAGAGACTCCATTCTTATTGAAAACCTGGAGATCTGAACCTACCCTCTTTCAGGTCTTTAAATTCAAGGTTCCTATATTAGGGAACCAAGCACAATGTGTCTCAATGGCTATTAAAAGTTCCAATAACGTTTTCTCCAGGACTCGTGCCCCTCCTGCCTTCAACAATTGTAGCAGGCTAATATATACGGCTGATATTTACTCTGACTATGGGTGTTTCCCATGTTAGTTTTTTATGAAAGGGATAGCAAGATATGCATTCACGCTTCGTCACTCGGATGCTCGTCTGGCCGCGCCCCTTGCGGGAATGTTAAGGTCAGCCTTGACAGAAGGTCCACCTGTATAAATCCCAGGCCTGGTGAAACACCTTGCAGTGTCCAGTTACCACATGTCTTTACGGCCTTTGACCAACGGAAACACAGATTAGAGCCCACTCAAGTTCCTTAGCTGAAGCCGTGGAACTATAAAGCATTCACACACACAGTCACGCACTGTCACACGAAAAATGTTAGTATTACCCTGGTAATAATGTTACTTCTCGAGGCCTTTCCTACTCCCCTGGAGTATATGTGGCCACAGTGCCTCTAGAGTCCCTATTGCCGGCAGTACTCACCCTTTGTAGCTGATAGCTGGTGTATCCTCTCGAGCCCTGAGTCTGGGCGCCACCTGGCGCGTCTCTGCACGGCTGGGTCTAGCTTCCTCGAGAGGACCGGCGGGGACTCAGAAAAAGAAATAAAGAGCAAGAGACAGGGATAGTTTAAAAAGCAATGTGAGCCAGGGGACTCTGTCTGATGGACAAGAGCCCCGAATTTGGTCAGCTTGTAGCTTTTATTGAGTACAAACAGGGAAGGAGCTTTGCTCTTTCTGAGGTCTGTAAATCACATGCATCACCCAAGAATTTAGCCAAATCTCTCTATGTCCCACAGACTACCTCAGCTGAGAAAGACCCTTGACTAATACAACATTGCCTCCTAAGGGAACAGTTAATGATTCACTATGAAACTTAGAGGCAAGAATGCAAGGTGGACTGCTGTTCTCTTCTTAGGAAGATTTCTCTCTTCTTTGGCAGGCTGCTAGCTCTGCAGATTAGGGTCCACATGCTTCACCTCCTTGATTCCTCCCAGGGTATCCAAGGGCGGCTGTGTTAGTCTGCCCTAATGTGCATATTTAGGGTCTTGCCGGGCATTGGCTGACCCGCCCTCTCTCTTAGGGTCCCATGAGGTTTTACCAAAAACATAGTGAATATCCTGTTCCGGTGAGGCCCTGCTGTTACGGGCGAATGCAGGGAGGCAAACGGCCAGGCTGCTGAGATGTCACAACTGGCGCTCATATGTGGGAACTGAACCAGGGCCACCAGTTACCCAAGCCAGTGCTTAATCATTGCACCACTTGGCTGGCCCTCAAGGTATCTTTTGATTTCTTCCTTGATCTCATTTTTATTTATTTTTATTTATTTTTTTTTGAGGGCAGTGTCACTGACCCTCATATGTGGGACCCGAACCGGGACTGCCAGCTTCCGAAGCCAGCGCTTAACCACCGCACCACTCGGTGGGCCCCTTGATCTCATTTTTGACCCACTTGCTATTTAATAGCATGTTATTCAGCCTCCATGTATTTCTCTGTTTTCCAGGTTTTTCCTTTTAGTTGATTTCTGATTTCATAGCACTGTGGTCCGAGAAGATACTTGATATGATTTCAATTTTGTTAAATTTATTAAGACTTGCTTTGTGGCCTAACATGTGGTCCCTCTTGGAAAATGTTCCATGTTCACTTGAGAAGAATGTATATTCTGTAGCTCTGGGGTGAAATGCTCTGAAAATATCAATTAAATCCAGCTGGTCTAATGTGTCTTTTTTTTTTTTATTTGAGGGCAGTGTTACTGGCCCTCATATGTGGGACCGAACCAGCGCCGCTTGCATCCCAAGCCAGCGCTTAACCACTGCGCCACTCGGCTGGCCCCGAATGTGTCATTTAAGGCCTCTGTGTCCACATTGATTTTTCTGTCTGGAGGATCTGCCCATTGGTGACAGTGGCGTGTTGAAGTCTCTGCTATGATAGTTTTACTGTTGATCTCCATCTTTATGTCTGTCAATATCTGTTTTATATATTTAGGAGCTCCTATGTTAGGTGCATAGATGTTTACTAGGGTTATGTCCTCTTGTTAGATCGATCCCTTTATTATTATGAAGTGTCCTTCTTTGTCCTTTATTATATTCTTCAATTTAAAGTCCATTTTATCTGATATAAGTATTGCTACTCCAGCTTTTTTCTAAGTTCCATTTGCATGAACTATTTTACCCCATGGCTTTACTTTCAACCTGTATGTATCTTTTGAGGTGAGATGAGTCTCTTGTATACAGCATATGCAAGGTTCTTGCTTTCTTATCCATTCAGCCACCCTATGTCTTTTGATTGGGGCATTTAATCCATTTACATTTAACATGCTTATTGATAGGTATGTAGTTAGTGTTTCTGGTCTTCATTAGTTAGATTGTTTTTCTCTTTCTTCTGCTTAAAGAAGCCCTTTTAACATTTCCTGCAATGCTGGCTTGGTGGTCCTGAATTCCTTTAGTTTATTCTTTTCTGGGAAGCTCTTTATCTCTCCTTCAATTTTAAATGATAACCTTGCTGGATAAAGCAATCTAGGTTTTACACCTTTGTTTTTCAACACTTTGAAAACCTCCTGCCCCTCCCTTCTGGCCTGCAATGTTTCTGTGGAAAAGTCTGCTAACATTCTTATGGGGGTGCCCTTGTAAGTAACTTGCTGCCTTTCCCTTGCTGCTTTTAGGATTCTGTCTTTGTCTTTAACCTTTGCCATTTTCACTATAATGTGCCTTGGTGTGGGCCTGTTTGGGTTCATCTTGGTTGGAACTCTCTGCAATTCCTGGGCATTGTATGTCAATTTCCTTTGCCAGGTTAGGGAAGTTTTCAGACATTATTACTTCAAATATGTTCTCAATCTCTTGTTCCTCTCTTCTTCTTCTGGTATTCCTGTGATGCAATGTTGTGCTTGATGTTATCATCCATCTCTCTTAAACTATTTTCAATTTCAAACTATTTTGTTCTCTTTTGTTTTTGTTGTTCAGCTTGCATGATCTCTGCTATCTTGTCTTCTAAGTTGCCTATTTGAGACTCTGCTTCATTCAATCTGCTGGTAATTCCTTCGAGTTTGTTATTTATTTCAGTAATTATATTCTTTAGTTCTAGCTGGTTGTTTTTCATGATTTCTCTAGTTTTCTTTTTATTCTCACTAATTTCCTTGAACACTCTAATTATCAGTGTTCTGAACTCTGTATCAGATAGGTTGGTTGCCTCTATTTCCTCTACTTCCACTGATTCAGGAAGTTTCGTCTATTGTTTTATTTGGGATGTGTTTCTTTGTTTCCCCATTCTCACTTACTCTTTGTGCTTGCTTCAATGTATTAGGTAGATCCCCTAGGTCTTTCAGTCTTTTCTGGGTGTACCTGTGTAGTATGTGTCCTTTATATTTGAATTGCTCAGTCTCCCTATACTCCTGTGTATGTTTACCAGAGGTGTTCCTTGTGTTGTGTGTCTTCTCCTGTTCAAGTTGAGTTTTGATTTCTCTTGGCTTGTCAGTAGGGGGGATTGACTCCAAGGCTGACTAACTGTGAGGATTAGCTGTGTGCACAGTTTATGAGCTGCTGTGTGAGGGTTTACCCCTCAGATAAGGTTTGGCCCCTATGCGCTCTTATGCCTGTAGACATTTTCATTTGTGTGTGACTCTTGTAGGTCAAACCTGGTAATACTCTGGTTTGGTCTAAAGTTGGCCTCTGGGTGTGATGATTCTTGAGTCTCTTTGGCTGGACCCTGCTGCAGAGCAATTTTAAAGCAAAACCAATCAACAAGCACAACCACAACAGTCACCAAAAGAAACCAGATACTCTCAAATGTAAAAACAACTAACAACCAACACTCAACATGCACAGAAATAGTAAACATACAAAAAAAAAACACAAAAAATAAACACGAGAAACAAAATAGCCACACCCAACAAAAAAAATTGCAGAAAAATGGAAAGCAGGAGAAAGTAGAATAGGGAAAAGGAAGAAGAAAAGAAGGGAAAGAGAGAGGGAAGAAAGAGCGAATGTAATATATATATATATATATATATATATATATATATATATATATATACACACACACACACACACCTATATATATGGACATATATATACAGACACATATATATATACACATATATTAAAAACTAAAATTGATAATGAAATAGAAAAGAAAAACACCGCAAAACACCAAAAATAAAAAAAAGAAACCCATAGAATGACAAAAAAAAAAAAAAAACCACCAAAAAAATCAGTGCCAGTCTTGGCTAAAGTCCACCAAGCTATCTCCAGGTTGTCCTTTGCTCGACAAAAACTCCTCTGCATCTTATGGGAACAGAGCCAGCCACCTGGCACCTAGAGTGACCCTCACGATGCAGGTCTAGATGAGTGGGGCTATGAGGTATGGTTGGTGGTTTTTACAAAGTCAATGCCATTTCTGCTCTTGCCTGCCAGAGGCACACTGAGAGCGGCACAGCCAGAAGGCTCCATGTGTGTCTTAGGGCACTCTTTCCATTGGAGGCTGTGTGTGGGGCGGAGATTTCTGAGCTGCTAAAAGCCCCTGGCTGGGGTCCTATAAGTGACTCAGCAGCTGAAGTTGCCCTGGTTCCCAAGCCACGCAGGAAAGGTGGGGGTGGGGTAGGCAGACCCACACTCTGCAGCCTTTTCCTGAGCCGAGTCCCTCAACCCCCTGGGAGTAGGAGCACCTCTGTAATCTGACATTACTCCTCCATTCAGGGATCAGCTTAAGACTCTGGAATGGTGGGGGCTAGGGTTTCTGAGGGAGGGTGGGTGTGGGTTCTGACTTATGCAGTTGTTCTTTGCTTTCTGTCCAATAAAAAGAAAAAAAAAACTGTCCTGCCACAGTTTTGAGCTGAGGCTTCTGCCTCAGATGCTCCAGCTGTGGTCATGCTGCTCTCCCAGCAGGAACACGGGGTTACAGGGAGTGTTACAGGGAGCCTTGCTGCTGCAATGCTCTCCGATCTGCTTCCTGGGGCTCCACTCTCTGCACACACATCTCCCTTCTCTCTTCCCCCACTTGCCTGGCCTGAGGCTTCTGCTTCAGACTCTGCACACAGCTAGGGCCCTGTTCTTGCTGCACTCTCAGCAGGCCTGTGAGGTTTGGGGAGCAAGCAGCGGGAACACCTCTGATCTGCGCTCTGGGGCCCGTGTCTCTGCAGCCATGCATGCGGGCTGTGTATCCACACATCTCGCTTCCCTCTTCCCCCACTCGCCTGGTTTGCCCACCTTCAAGTAATCATCATGCGAGTCTTTTAGCTGTTCTGTGTGATGAGCAGAGGTTCCTCTGATGATATATGGCTGTTCAATTTGTGGTAATTTCCAAGGGAGAACTCAGGGAGCCCTCCTCACTGCCGCCATTTCCAATATCTACCCTATTTCTTTTGATTGCAGCATTTAATCCATTTACATTTGAAGTAATTGTTGATAGATATGTAGTTATTACCATTTTATTATTCATATTTTTGTTCTTTTTTTTCTTCTTTCTTTCCTTCTTCTTTTTTCTTTGATTTGTTTTGTTTTCTATTGGTTTTATTGCACACAGGCTGACGTTTCAAAACAACACCCTAATCATACAATAACACATTTATTAACCATTGGCAACTGTGTCCTGTTAATTTTCACTTTTTATAACTGAAGTTACAAGTCTCCATTGTCTTTCAGTGTATCTTAGTGTAATTCTTCTGTCCTCATTCATTACTTTTCTTTAAATTTATTACTTTCAGGGGTACAAAAAACATAATGATTAGACATATACACTCTTCACAAAGTGATAACCCCAACAAGTCTACTACCCATCTGACACTGTACATGGCGATGACAATATCAATGACTATATTCCCAATACTGTATTTTACATCCCATGAATGAATAAAAACCTGCTGGCTGTGTGTGTGTGTGTGTGTGTGTGTGTGTGTGTGTGTGTGTGTGTGTAAGTTTTAAAATTATAGTTGACATTCAGTATTATTTTATATTAGTTTCAGGTATACGGCTCAGTGGTTAGGCATTTATATAATTTATGAAGTGATCCTCCCAATAAGTCTGGTACCCATCTGACACCCTACATAGTTTTTACAACAGTATTAACTATATTCCCCATACTGTATTTCACATTCCCATGATTATTTTGTGACTACCAGTTTGCACTCAACACCTTGAGCTGAGCTGCTGCCCAGGTGGCTCAGGGGATAGAGCATTTGCTCTTAACAACAGGCTGCTGGTTGGACTCCCACATGGGACGGTGGCTATGCCCTCCCGCAACTAATTGAACACAGCACCTTGAGCTGAGTGGTGTGACTGGACTCGGAGCTGAGCTTGCTGTGCCCTCCACAACTAAGATTGAAGGACAACAACTTGGCTGGAACCCTTCCCCAATTCTCCAACATGGTTCCCCTCCCCTAATTCCCCAATAAAATCTTTTTTTAAAAAGATCAATTATATTTCTATATACCATCAGCAAGCACTTAAATGAAATTTAAACAAATTCATTTAAAATAGCATATAAAATCAAATGCAGGTTTCCCCAGTATCTAAAAGTACAGCATTCCTACTTTACCTTTCGTAAACCCAAATGGCATAAAGGGAAGAAGCAATTGCTATCAATTTATATGGAAAAAATTTTGAGAATTCCCAGACCCAAAAAATATCCTGCCAAATACACTTAATTACGTCAGTTTTATGCTAATTATAAAACCCTTACAACTTCTCAGACTTTTCTGATACCTTGGGACACATCTTGCTAATGGATGCACAAAATAAACTAAGATAAAGCACAAATGCTCACAGATACATTTCAAAGCTATGGCAGCTTGATGCTGAGATTCTGAGTGTAGCTCCTGGAAAGACTCTTTTTTTAAAAAAATATTTTATTGGGGAATTGGGGGAAGGGAACAGTGTTGGGGAATTGGGGGAGGGGACCAGCCAAGTTGTTCTTCAGTCTTCGTTGTGGAGGGCGCCAGTCGCCCTTTGGCTTCCCATCAGCAGCTCGTGGCCTCTAAGCTCAAGGTGCTGTGTTCAATCTTAGTTGCAGGTGGGCGTAGCCACCATCCCATGCTAGAGTCGAAATAGCAGCCTTGTTGTTAAGAGCGCACGCTCTATCCTCTGAGCCATCCTGGCGGCAGCTCAACTCAAGGTGCTGAGTTCAGTCTTAGTTGTGGGTGGGCATAGCCACCATCCCATGCGGGAGTCGAACTGAACCAGCAGCCTTGTAGTTAAGAGTGCACGCCCTATCCACTGAGCCATCCAGGGGGCAGCTCAGCTCTAGGTGCCGAGTTCAATCTTTAGTTGCGGATGGGTGTAGCCCACTATTGAACAGGCAATCTTGTTGTTACACCAGCTGAGCCATCCTGCCACCTGTTGGCAGCTCAGTGACAGCTCAGCTAGGGCACAGCATTCACTGGCCCATGTGGGAATCGAACTGGTGTCCCTGTTGCTCACAGCACACACTCTAAGCAAACTCTTAACCAAGTGAGCCACTTGGCCGGCCCCTGGGAAGACTCTTTTTTTTTTTTAAGATTTTATTGGGGAATTTGGGGAGGGGAACAGCATTGGGGAATCGGGGAAGGGGAACAGACAAGTTGCTGTCCTTTTGTTCTTCAGTCTAGTTGCGGAGGACGTTTCTTCACTGGCCCATGTTGGTATCGTCATTGCGTTCTTCCCGGATGAGGCAGATCGGTCGCCGGCCTCTGGGTGTCGCTCACCGTGGGGGAAGACTCTTGATGAGGCCACTCTCACTGCTCTGGATGCACTCTGCCAATCTATAAGGGCTGGCTGCAAAACAAACGCTGAACACTATTTTTGTTTTGATTTTTTTTTTCTTCTTCCATAAAAGCGATAATCCCCTTCAGATTTGGGGATTTCTTTCAGTTCATGGAAAGAGGTACTAATGTAGGTATTTCGTAAAAGCGAAGTGATGTAACACAAATTTCCAAAAAGTGGGAGATACTTTTACCTTGACCTAAATTTAATAAAATATGTAAAACCTTAAGTGAAAGTTATAAAGCTTTATTGACAATACCAAATGTTTTCAAGGATGTGGAGCAACAGGGACTCTTAGACACTGATGGCAGAAGTGGCAGTTGGTACAACTTTGGTAGACAGTTTGGTAGTATTTAGTAAAATTGAAAATACACATACTGTATGAGCCAGCAATTCTGCTTCTGGGTACATACCCTATGTGTGCACATGTGCACCAGGAGACAGAAAAAGGATGTTTATAATAACATTTTTTATAATTTACCCAATTGGAAACAACCCAAATGTCCATCAGCAGTAGAATGGATAAATAATTTCCTGTAAATTCATGGAATGGAATGCTGTAATGCAACTCTAAAGATGATGAATAAATACTACATGCAACGAAGTTGAACCTCAGAAACATAATTATAAAGGAAATGATCCAGATACAGAAGGACACATATAAAGTTCAAAAACAAAACAGTAGTGTTTGGGGATTCATATTTGAGTGATGAAGCTCTAAAGAAAGGCAAGAAGTTAAAAGCTACAACTCACTAGTGTATTTTCCTTTAGAGGAAAGAGGCTGTGATTGGGCAAGAGGCTCACAGAAATTTCAGGAATTCTGGCAGTGTTCTCTAGCTTGATCTTTGTGGTGGTTTGCTTTATAACTTGCTAAGCTATATATTTACATTTTATGCACTTCTTGCTTTTCTCCCTTAAATAAGAACGTTTTAGATACTGGACATAATATTAGGATCTACTTCAGGGTTTATTGTGAGAAGGAAATGAAACCATGTAGAGCACTTAGAATATGCCTGGCACTTTGTTGTAAGACCTTAATAAATGTTAGCTATTTAAACACAATAAAAGTTTGCTGTTATTGTTTTTCTTATTTGTTGCCAATATTTCTCAGGTTTCTGTTTGTCTTTTATGTCTGTTAATTCTGTCTTTGGGGTTATTGGTGTGGACTCCAAGAAGGAAGATTCATTTGTTGTGAACACTGAGAAGAAATTCATCTGCTGAGATGGAGTCCCCCATAGTTAACCCAGGGTTCAAATTTTATAAATAAATGCCTAATGGCCATTTGCTGACAAGGACTTCTCAAGTACTCTGTATACTGGGAAGAATCTCAGACTGAATTCTCAGCTTCCTGCACGATGCCTGCTTGTTTCCACTGTCTGAATCAACCACTGCACAGAAACCCTCGTTTTTGTCTTTTTACCAATGGACTGAGACCTGCCCTGTTCAATCAGAACTGCACAATTTGGATACCTCATTTATATAAAACAGACCTAATTAAGAACCTGAGTGGGAACTTTCTTTCTAAAAGATGCCCCCCCCCCCTTTATCTAGGTGGAACACACTTAGGTTGCTACCTGAATGTGGATGAGACATGTGTGTAAGACAGGCTGCAACTCCTTTTTGCTCAATAATTGCTTTTTATTTTTTATTAAAGTCTAAATTAATTTTGATTTATATTGGTTTTTCCTTCATAATTTCTTTCATCACTCTTAACAATAGAAAGCCTCCAATTAAGAGGTTTAGTATTTGTTTTCTCACAGTTTAAAAGGGGTTGCTTTACAGGAACTCCTAATTACATATAACAGATTTTGACAGGCATAAAGACAGAGATCAACAGTAACACTATCATAGTAAGGGACTTCAACACCCCATTGTCACCAATGGACAGACCCTTTAGATAGAAAATCAACACAGAAAGAGGGGCCTTAAATGACACTTTAGACCAGCTGGACTTCGTTGATATTTTTAGAGCATTTCATCCTGAAAAAACAGAATACACATTCTTCTCAAGTACACATGGGACATTTTCTAAGATAGACCACGTTAGGCCACAAAACAAGTCTCAGTAAATTTAAGATTGAAGTCATATCAAGCAGATATAAAGGAAAAACTGATGGTTGCTGGCTGGGAGGGAGTGGGGATGAGGGAGAGGGGGAAGGTTTTGGACAGTGTAGGTGGGTGACTACAACGTTGCTGCAGGGATATGGGGAGCAGTTCTGGGACTGTAATTGATAATGTTGTGAAGAGACTATTATGTTAAGTGAAATAAGTCAGTCGGAGAAAGACAAGTACCATATGATCTCACTTATACGTGGAATCTGAAAAACTGAATGAACAAGCAAAGTAAACAGACTCATAGATATAAAGGAAAAACTGAGGGTTGCTACTTAGGAGGGGGGTGGTGATAAGGGGGAAGGGGAAGGGATTAGACAGCATAAATAGACAACTGCAATATTGCCACAGGGATATGAAACACAGTTCAGGGAATATAATAATGTTGTAAATATTTTGTGGGGTGTCAGAGAGTCACATGTCTTGTTAGAGAGACCACTTCATGGATGGAGTAGAGGCTTGATCACTGCACTGTACACCTGAAGCCGATGTTGTATAATATTGTATGCCAACTGTAACTGAATATATAGATAGTCATGGGATGCGGAGTATACTGTGGAAGGGAGTCAAAGGAATTGTAATAAATATGTATGATATGGGGGTGAAGGAGTGGGGTGGCGAACTGGGGGAGGGGGTTGTCACTTTGGGGGGTAAAGAGTATAACTATTGCATTGTGTTGTACACCTGAAGCTAATTTAAAAATGTTTATTTTTTAATTTTAAAAAGGGGTTGCTTTTTTTTCTTTTTCTGAGGGCAGTGTCACTGGCTCTCATATGTGGGACCTGAACCAGGGCTGCCGGCTTCCCAAGCCAGTGCTTAACCACCACGCCACTCGGCCGGCACAAAAGGGGTTGCTTTTGAACATTTGATTATTTTTATTCCTTTTATAACAACAAATTATATTATGAAAGAATTAGTACACACTTGCATAAAATCTACATTTATTTCAAAATTGATATGGAATTCATATTTAGTATCATGGGAGAAAGTAGACATCTTTGTTCCAATGGATACTGTAGTCCCCCTAGCACTGCTGAATAAACAACTCACCCTTTCCCCTCTGACTTCTGCAGCTGTCTCCTCTTGCATATGTTAAATTCACAACTACTTGCACCTAAATCAAAGACAGGAAACAACAACATAGTGCTTGAATGGAATGTGATAATACAACTGAAGTCAGGGAGGGGATATTTGCCAGGTAGCAGGTGGGCCAACTGCTACCCGGAAGGAAAGAAAAAGAAAAGTATAAAAAAGCCTCTTTTCTGTCAAACAAGTGTTGTTTAAGGATTCCATCCTTGTGTGTGACATGGAAGCCACTCACTTTCCTGACATTTGGCTCATCACTTCATGTGCTAGATAGACCTCAGTCTCATGAGTCCTGTGCAGATAGTAATAATGCCCACAGCATAGGGTCCTGTGTACGTGAGAGCTAATTCTAGTAAAGAGCATAGGCTCCTTCAGTCTCCGCCACTAACTAGCTGCCTGGTCCTAGGTAATCTCCTAATTTTCCAGACTGTTTCCTCATCTGAAGTATATGGCAACTAACAGTAATTAATATTAATAGTAAATTAGAAAGTAAGAGTGAGAGCTGTCTTATGGTATGGGATTCCTAAAGGGATTAAAGAGCTACTGCATTTAAAGTGTGTCTGGCACCTACATAAGCTTTCAACAACTCACAGTTGTGATTTTAATTTTCATCCCTATTATGGAAGGGTCAGGAAGAGAAAGAAGATACAGCAAAGGATATTGAGCAGTAGGCCCCAAAAATATCTGGAAGGGGGAACTATGAGACAAGGTTTTCATGGAAACCAAGAAGGGAAAAATACAAGGAGGGAGATAATCTAAAAGGTCATTCAAAGGCTAGTTTCTCCTGACAAAAGACTCATTTCATCTGAGCGACTAATGAGACTGAACGGAGAAAGGAAGGAAAAAACCTATAATCATAAATGAAGGCTATCAGACACAAAATTCTCTAAAAGTCTTCCTTTGGCTAACTCCCATAGTCTGATCTGACTGCCCAGGTGTCAGATCATGTCTTCCAAATAGGTAAAATACATATTTCCTGAATAAAGGAAAAGCCAGTGTCACACAAAGTGAAATAAACTATCAGGTTTGCATCATTTTGGTGAAATAAAAATTTAGACAATTTCAAGTTTACACAACAGTGAAGCAGATGAGGGAGGGTCGTAGGGGATGAATCACAGAACAGTTTTCAAAGCAGTGGTCCATACTGAACCTCCAAGTTGACTTCAGTGAAAAGGAGGGTGGTGGAAAGTGTAGCAATTATTTTTATATTTAGTCTATTTGGGCCCCAAAAGAAATTATGACAGCATAGACTGTTTATCTGAGTAAATCATTCAATGTGGGGAGGAAGTGGAATATTATTGCACTCTGAGATAGAAGATGGGACAGACATTCCCCTCACCACCCATCCTTATTTAGGTGCAGGTAAAACTTGGGGAAGAAGGCCCTTGGGAGGACAGCTGGGGAATGTCCGGGGCCCCTGTGGCTTTGGGGGCCTGAATGGAGCTACTTCCTTCCTGGCAGTGGAGGAGGGCTCACTTTGGGCTCTGGAGAGATGGAGGTGGCTGCCAGGGTCCCAGAAGTGCCCCAGAGGGATGCAAGAAGTGGGCCTCTTGGGCCTCTTGAGCCTTTGTGCCTGGCCAGTTCTCAGGTAGAGTCCCAGGCAGATGGGACCACTCAGTCTCCTGGCCTTGAGGAAGTGAGGCTTAGGGCAAACAAGGAATGTGCGGGTAGGGAGGGCTGATGGCAGCGCAGGGGAGGCTGAGCCTCCCCACCTCCACCAAGAGAGTGTGGCTTGGGGTGGGGGTTGTGAGGACAGATTGTGGAGGGATGCATGGAACAGGAGTGTGAAGCCAGTGGGGAGCCGATGGGGGTATGGTGGTTCTGAAAGGAGAAGCCCTTGCAGGCAAATTCTGGGTGCAGCAGCCCAGGGAAGGCTGCAGTGGGCCTCTGGCAGTGGCTGGCTTCTCCCCCGCCGCCCCACCCCCCCACCCCCAACCCCCCCCAACTCCCCCACCCCCCTGTCCCTCAGGGCCTCAATCTGTGGCAACCCTTTGTCCCTATTGTGCAGGCCGTTGACTGCTAGCATAATTAGAGCCCCAACACCTCCCTCCCCTCAGGACCACACAGCCCAGGGTTCTGTGTAAAACCCGTGGGTCTGCAGTTCCTACCAGGCTTCCTGTCAGGCTGGATATGAGTCCCCAGTCTGGTCATCTGCCCTCTCCCCCCTCCTCCTGTCCCCTACCCATACATCTATGCCTCCTGTCCTCAGCACAGCATCTCCCACTGCAGCACACCCTCTCCTCTCAGCCCTGTTTTGTTCCTGACAAACTCCTTCAGATCTGCATTCATTTCAGTCCCTGCCTTAAAATCATTCCACCACCCATAACCTTGTCCTGCTCACAGATAGGAACTGATAAAACTATAAGGAACATGGGACCCTCAGGGTCTGAGGTCACACATAATTTTTTAGCACCTTCCTATCTGACAAGAGATGGAGCAGGAGCAGGTGTCCAGGAAGCTCCTTCTGTGCCCTCTCTCTCCCTAATGCCCTCAGTTCTAAAAGGGTATGTGGGCTTTCCAATTCCTGTTTTTGTTTTTTTTTCACATGCCTTGGCATCCAGATTTTTTTTCAACCTTCCCTGGCTATTTCCATTTCTTGAGTTAGGGTGAGGTTAGCTTATATCCTTGGACTGCTGGCGTCCTCTAGCATGTAGCTAGGGTGAGGCTTGGGGGGCCTGAGCCTCCTGCTACTGAACTCTCAGGAGAAGCTGCTTTCTCTATAATTGGGAAGGAGGTAGATAGTAGTGTCAGCCCAAAGGACAGTCTTCTTTCCATCAGGCATTGCAACAGTAGCAGCAATCTAAGGAATCTCCCCAGGGAAGGAAGAGCTGCCACTTCCCAAAGTGAACAGGAACGGAGCCTCTGAAGTACTCATTCACCATTTTTGTTACCCCCCACATCCCATCATCAGATTTCTCAGATGCATTAGAGAAGCAAGCATTGGGACATTAGTAACTAGTGGGTGAAGATTTGACTCTGTGACTTAGGAGACAGGTCAGCTGTGATAGGGGCTCTTTGAGAAAGAGCCCATTTCAGCTTCCTTTTCCCTCATCTGTAAATGAGATTGATAAAAACTCCACAGTATGGCCCTCCCCATTACAACTTCTATATTTAGTTTTCTTATTTATTTTTCCTCTATATGAAGTACTAGCACACCGAGAGACATTAAACTTGATGCTTATATATATTTATTGGCATAAAAAGCTTATATATATTTATTGGCAAAAAAACATATATTGTTTGGTGAAAACTATGCAGTATACAACAGCACTGATATTTGATCACTTTTATCTGTCCATGTAACTATCTGGGTACACAGGTACAGGGAATATCTAGAAGAACATTCATCAAAGGGCTGACAGTGATTATGTAAGTAGAGAGTTTCAGGTAATTTGTACTTTATAGTATTTTCCTCTATTTTTTGAAGAAGTTTTTTTTTTTTTTTGAGGGCAGTGTCACAGGCCTTCATATGTGGGGTCTGAACTGGGGCCGCTGGTTTCCCAAGCCAGCGCTTAACCACCGCACCACTCAGCCGGCCCTGAAGGTTTAACAGAGAATTATACTCCTTTCAAAGAATAAAGTCATCAAGGAAATAAAAACAATAGACAATCGGAGGAGGGAGCAGGGACAGAGGTCAGGCCATGCCCTCCACTTTGCTGGTATCCAAGACCTCTTCTTCCCCCAAAGAAAGCCAATTTGTGTATTAATTCATGTGGCTAGACACCTATGCACACTCCCACCCCTATTTTTCTCAACATCAGTCTGAATATAGTTAAGGATTCACTTAGGTCTGGGTATACCACCTTACTGTGGCTCAGAGGGGTCGGTCGTTGTGTTGGCCAGGGATCTCTTTTGACCTCTCCTCCTCTGTATGTGTCAGCTCCTGCAGGGTGATGATCAGATTCTCAAATACCTGAGCCTCGTTGCTCTCATTGTCACAGGTTTCCTTTGAGTGGCCCTCCATGCCACAACAAGAACAGTGGATTGTGTATTTTTGCTTCCTAGGTCTACACTTATCCCCAGAAACCCCACTGGTAGGAGATTGAGCCCAGGAACTGCTGGGGGAATCAATGATCAGTGTTGGATCCTGAGGTCTGACCCTGCCTCTGAGGGGAGCAGCAACCATGGATGGAAGTGGAGGGTCCTGAGATGCCACCAGTATCACACCCTCATCTGAGTCATTGAGGATACCTTCTAGCTCTATCACATTGCAGTCAGCACTGCTGATTAGTATTGGCTGGGGGCCCTGAAATGCCACAGGGCTTGCTGCCGTCTCTATGTTTAACTCAGATCTCTTGGCCCACTTCCCATTCATAAAACTGTCATCCCAATCCTCATCCTCCCTTATCATCTTGATTAACTCCAGGAAATTGGGAAGATGTTCCTGCTCATGTGTGTACATCCTGAGAAGTTGCTTCAGCCTGTAGCACAGGGCCACATTCAGCTCAGCCCCTAAAAGGAGCTGGTGCAGGTGAGTCTGGTTTGAATCTTTCTCAGCTATGATCCCTGCCTGTATAGCGTTCTGGAGCTGCACCTCTAAACGGATCATATAAAGGGAGGCTTTCTCCCCTTGTGCCTGCAAAGTGTTGAAAAATTTACCATGAGCAGTGACACTAATTTCAGACTGCCGAAACACCAATTTCATTGCACGCAAGAAATCTGCTACAAGTAGCTTGGGGTTGGCTGCCTGGAGCAAACGCATGACCTCCCCAGCTGGGCCCCTAAGGATTTTCATCAGACACTTGAGCTTTTACTCCTTAGACATATTCCAATCTGGCAGGACCCCATTGACTTGTATCAGTCAGTTTTCAAAGGTTTCTTTCCCTCGGGCTCGCACCACCATCCCTGAAAACAACTTCATGTTTCTTTCTGCCATGTTGACTCTTAAAGAACCAAGACTCCTCCCCAGAGATATCAACATGCAATGGGCCCAAAGCGGCAGGAGTGTGTTCTGCCACCGGCTACTACCCACACGTGCCTTGATGCTAGCCATGATGTAATGATCGTTTATATATAACAAGATGCTCAGGCTTTTTAGAAAATCCTAATCTGCAGGAGGAATCCCCAAAGCAATGTTCCTGGGCTCTGCCTTCCTTGTATCTCAATAAGAACTGTAAAGAAAAGGGGGGGGGGTGTCAATAAGGTAGGAGAGCACAGGAAAGCAGTCTGCAGTCACTTTCTCTACCTTCCTGAACGCCCTGTAGCACATTTTATACTTGCCCACTGCCCTAAAATTAGGTCCCCTGTAGGAGACCATCAATTACAACCTTCTGGAGCTAGGGGATATCCCGTGCTAGCAAGGATGCTTTTCAGAGCCACATCCATCCCCTCTTGCCAGTCCTCCAGAAGAGAGAGGGAAAGGCAACTGTTGCTTCAAATTCTAGGTAAGATAATGTGTGGAACTGGGTTGGGCTCTCAAAATATAATAGTATGCAATGGTCTAAGACTCGCAGCTTTGTGGTGATAAGATTTCCATTAAACTAGCTGTCTTGGGTTTCAGTCACAACCCCCTCTCAAACTTTATCCTGTTATTTCTCAGATTCTTAACATGAGCTCAAAAACAAGCGTGTGCCTCAATTTCACTTCAAGCGTCTGCAACAGGTACCGTCTGTGAGAAATCTTGTTTCTGGAATAAGTCGAACTTTGACCATTGGGAGTTGAATATCCCAGTCTTCAGGGAGTCACGGAGGGCAAGGCAGGGAAGAGATGGGTCAGAAGCAACCCCACTCCCTCATCCCGCTCCCCTCCTCCGACATCCGCTATAGTCAAACGGAAAATTCCCTCTCCCATCTTCTGAATACAAGCCAAGTGACCCCTCCATTACATTTTCCCAAGGAAATCGTCAGCCTACCAGCTCTGCAATAAGATGCACAGAATTCAAGTTCGGATTCGGCTTTGATGGCATGCCACTGAGAAAGGGAATAGGAATTAGACACGCACACCCTCATAATCCTCCCCAGGAGGAGATGAGGCGATGCAAAGGGGATCAAGGCAGACAGTTTGCTATTCTCCTCCCCCCACCCCCCGCATCTCTTACCACCCTCTGAAAACGCCCCCTCTCAATTCAGGCAAATCCTACCCACTGGGCAGCACCCAGGTGCACCCCACCTCCTTCCTCAGTGTAGCCGGGCTATGGGAGTGCTCCTCCCCTGCCCCGCAATTCTCCATTACCCAGCGGAGAGACTCCCAGTCCTAGTGGGGCTTCCCCCTCCTCTCTCCGCTCCGGGCAGTCGCACCCCCTTTTTTTTCACCTGTACTCGGCCGGTGGGCAGCAGATGATCACGCGTGGACAGCGACGGACCGCTCTCCAGTCTCCGCGGTCCTGCATGGGGGGGAAAGATGACGCCTCCTCGGCCCCTAGCAACCCAGGGCTGCGAGATTGAGCTGTTTCGCACAGCCGCCCAGATAGGGGGAGCCGAGTCCAGGCTGCACAGTTCCCACGGCAGCCGTGATCGCCCCCGCCTACCCGCTGGGCCCTCCCAGCAGCCGCCGCTTCTTTCAGCCTTTGTCCAATTGGGATGAAAGAGCGTGATGAGCCGGGCGATGCGGCCAATCAGTGGGGCGCGGGGGCAGCCTCCCTGCGCAGCCTCGGACCCCTTGGCCTTTGCTAGCAAAAAGGGGAGCCTGCCGGCGGGGGCTGCAGCACACAGGCGCGGGAGCCGGCGCGGTGTCAAGCGCAGCTTGGACGCACCCATCGAGCCGATTTGCATTTTACCCGTGAGTTTGCTGCTTTCCCCTCGTTTCCCTCTTCTCTCTCCCCTTCCACCTCACTCTTTTTCGCTCTTTGAGACCGGATGCATTAAACACGAGGTGGGACCGAAAGCAAGTGAATAGTAAGAGTTCCTCACCTTTGTCTAGTGGGGAGGGAACGAAAAACATTTACTGAGCGCTTTCTGCATACAAACGCGCTTGCACGGACATCCCATTGATTCTTCTCAGCAGCCTGGGGAAGGAGGTAGCAGCATGGCCATTTAACAGAGAGGGGGCTTCAGCGCCCAGGCAGTACGGTTAGGAAGTGCAGAGCTAAGAGCTCCCGCGAGTCGACATGTCTGACTTCAAAGGCTGCCTCTGGTAAACACTCCTCTCTACTCTCAGACCGAGGGTTAGTGGAGAAGAGCCTAAGTGGAGATGGAGGGCCCATTTGGAACAATATGGAATTCGCGTGTAAGGACTATTATCTCCACTTCACAGATGAGGAAACGGGCACAGATGTCTTGTCTGGCATCTCATAGCAAATTAAGTACTATCATTTGATTTTGCACCCAAGTCTGTTGTTCTCCAAATACCAACTATTTATTTGCCTGGTTGAGATGCCTAGGGAGCCTTTTTACACCGGTGGTTTCAAACCATCTCAACAGCAGCCTTGGTGTGCTGGCAGTGCTGAAAGAGGGCATGAGGGGGCAAGCTGGGAGAGATGTGGGGAAGAGGTAGGCAACTTTCCGTTGTCCCATTGTACGGAAGAGGAAAGTGAGGCATTTTTCTTTCTCCTTTTATACTACAACAAACTGCCAGTTTATTTTAAAAAGTAAAACATTATTTCTACAGCTTATAACCTCAAAGAACATAACGCTCAGAGAGGTGAAATAACTTGCCAGAAATGACAAGGTGAAGCCAAAATTTGAACCAAGTCTCTGATGACAGAACCCATGCTTTCAACAAAGTATAGGTACAAGGCTGGCTGCCTCAGAATCAGAGCTTGTGAGAAATGCAGATTCCTGAGCCCCACCTCTGGGGGATTCGGATTTACTAGGAAGAGGGATGGGGGCTGTGATTTATATTTTTAAACAGTTCTGTTCTGAATTCCGAGGTGTAGAGAGGTTTGTAAACCACTGCTGAAAACAACACATCATGCTGAGTGTAATAAGTAAGTAGGCCTGCTGCCCATGTACCTGTGCAAAGCATATCTGTCATGAGATGTAACTCCAGAGCACGGGTTCCCACCTAGAGTCCTTCTTGAAATTGTTGGCAAGGAATTTGGACTCCGTATCTTTCTGAGTCCACAGGCTGGTAGATTTTTAAATGAGTCGGTGGCCCAGAAATCATTAAAAAACCACTCTCCTGCATTTTGTAAGAATGTGATATCTTCCTCTTTCAATTTGAAGATGAGAAAGAACTCTTGAGAAATGAAACACAATTTGACCTAACTAACCCCTAACCACAGCTCTCTGCTGCTGATAGAGCTCTTTCATTCCTGGCTTCAGGACAGGTTGCTAGGTTGCCCTTCTGTGAGCTCTTGAGGGGACCTCTCCTTTGCTGGATTTGCCATCACTGGCCCCAGAGAAGGAGCAACTCCATGGAAACGGCATGCAGGGCTGTCCCGGAGTGAATGGGCTGTGAAGCCAGGGGCTAGGGAACCTGCTCCATTTTCCATGACTTGAGGGGCTTGTTCTTGACTCCTGATGCTTGAAAGCAAATGAGCAATCTGATGCTCCTTGACTGATGGGTTCATCTTCAACCTGCCAAGGTACTTCACCTGCTCCTTTCTGCCTTCTTATTTACAAATCTAATATCTAGAGTTTTTTGGAGTAAAAAATTCAAATTTGGAGATGAAGCGGCTCACACCTGAGGGCTGTGCACTTTCTCTTGCGGATGGAATAGTATGAAGGGTAGAGGGTATGGGAAGTAGAAGGCTTGCCTCACACAGTCAGGGGTGATGCTGGCAGTAGTTCTTGGGTTACCTTAAGACTCTTGCATCTGCTCCCCAATCTCATGACACCTAACCCTGATCTAAGCAGACCCTTCTTCTGTGTTTAAATTGGCTTTATCACCAAATTAGGTGATCTGCGGTTGCACCTGGTGCGGTGGGATCAAATTGGACATGAAGACTAGATCTTAAAGCTCTGACAAAAAAAAAAGTGAAAGGAATGGACTGTGTAACGTGCCTGGATCAAGCCATTAGAACAAAATGAAGGTCTCTTAGTGTAAGGCTGAAATGAAGATTTGTTAATCTGGCTCCAGGTGGATACAGAGCACCCCTTATCTCTGGCCTTTCTGTGGGAGTGTGTTCTAATTCCTGGCTCTAATGAGACCACATTTTGCAATTTCCATAAAGAAACCTTAAAAGCCTGAAGATTAGGGAGATAATGCTTTCAGTTGAAACAATAATAGCTGCCCTTGGCTGCCTGCCTCCTCTATGCCAGAATCTTATCATCTGTTATCTCATTAAACTTCCTAGCAACCCTGTTGAGACAGACATTGTTATCCCATTTTGCGGGGAAACTGAGTTTCAGGGAAGATAAGTAACTTGTATAAGGCCACACAACTGATAAGTGGAGGCACTGGGACTACAACCCAGGGCTGACAAACTCCAAAGGCCATAAACAACTCTTCTCTGCTGTCTTCCAAACAGAAATGGAAAATGCACCTTGAAGATGACCCAGTGCTTTAGACTGGTTTCAGCCTTTAGAATAATGTAGTTGTAATATCACCTTTATTCCTGGGATCTCATTTTTTTTAAATGAAACTACTAATATAACTTATGAAGCAACTGACATACAGGTACTGTGATAAGCATGTTATATACTTCATCTCATGCAACCTTCATGCCACTCATTTTACAGAAAAGGATACTGAGGCTCAGAGAGGGGAAAAGAACTTGGTCAAAATCATAAAGTTAGGGGCCGGCCGAGTGGCAAGGTGGTTAAGAGCTGGCTTGG
Source organism: Aselliscus stoliczkanus (assembly GCA_033961575.1). NCBI lineage: Eukaryota > Metazoa > Chordata > Mammalia > Chiroptera > Hipposideridae > Aselliscus > Aselliscus stoliczkanus. The sequence goes on from CM066737.1 coordinate 56,509,816, forward strand.
GACGCCAGCAGCCCCAGTTCCGATCCCACATATGAGGGCCAGTGACACTGCCCTCTTAAAAAAATCATAAAGTTAGGAAGTGGCACCACAAAATTCAAACCCAGGGTTGTCTGACTCCAGAGCCTAGGCCTGTATGCCATAACACAATGGTGGGAAAAACAAATGTGGCCCTCATTCTAGATCAGCTCCTCTATGTGAGTCACAGATTTGTTTCCTTCCCAGGCCTATGTCCAGTGCCATGCACCACTCATGCTTTCAGGCCACTGTGCTTTAGGCCTCTTCCTCGGCCAACAATATCTGACCTAACGAGAGGCTGCTCAATTGTTAAGACTCAAGTCAGATGCCCCTCCTCAGAGAAACTTTTGGTGCTCCCTGTCCCGGGTGGAACCCACTGCTCTTGTTTTTCTGCTCTGACCTTGATTATTTTGTTTATTTTGTCATCCAGTAGAGTTTAGCTCATTGTTGACCTATCTCCCCCACTAGATTTCCAAGGTCTTGAAGGCAGGGACCAAGTCTTTTGTTTTGTTTTGTTTTTTTAATTATTTTATTGTGAAATAAACATTTTTTAAAATTAGTTTCAGGTGTACAACACAGTGCAATAGGTATACTTTTTACCCCTCAAAGTGACAACTCCCCTCCCCCAATTCACACCCCACTCCCCCCAAATAATACATATTTATTACAATTCCCTTGACTCCTTTCCACAGTATACTCCACATCCTGTGACTATCTGTATATTCAGTTACAGTTGGCATACAATATTATACAACATCAGCTTCAGGTGTACAGTACAGTGATCAAACCTCTACTCCATCCATGAAATGGTGTCCCAAACAAGACATGTGACCATCAGACACCCCACAAAAAATTTACAACATTATTAATTATATTCCCTGAACTGTCTTTCATATCCCTGTGCCAATGTTGTAGTTACCTATTTATGCTGTCTAATCCCTTCCCCTTCTCCCTCATCCCCACCCGCCTCCCAGCTAGCAACCCTGTTTTTCCTCTATATCTATGAGACTATTTCTGTTTAATTTGCTCGTTCATTTAGTTTTTCAGATTCCACATATAAGTGAGATCATATGGTATTTGTCTTTCGCCCGACTGACTTATTTCACTTAACATAATAGTCTCTAGGTCCATCCATACCATTGCAGGTTTTATGATTTCATTCTTCTTTATAGTGGAGTAATATTCCATTGTATAAATGTACCACAGTTTCTTAATCCAGTCGTCTACCAATAGACATTTCAGTTGTTTCCAAGTCTTGACTATTGTAAATAGTGCTGCAGTAAACATAGGAGTGCATATATTTTTTCAAATTAGCGTCTTGGATTCCTCTGGGTAGATACCCAAGAGTGGAATTGCTGGGTCATATGGTAGCTCAATTTCCAGTTTTTTGAGATACCTCCATACTGATTTCCATAATGGCTGCACCAATTTGCAGTCCCACCAACAGTGCACCAGGGTTCCCTTTTCTCTACACTCTTGCCAGCACCTGTTGTTCGTTGATTTATTGATGATAGACATTCTGACCAGAGTGAGGTTGTATCTCATTGTGTTTTTTATTTGCGTTTCTCTGATGATTAGTGAGGTTGAACATTTTTTCATATACCTGTTGGCCATCTGTATGTCCTCATTAGAGAAATGCCTCTTCATATCCTCTGCAGTTTTTAATTGGGTTGTTTGGTTTTTTTTGGTGTTGAGTTTCATGAGTGTTTTATAAATTTTGGATATTAACACCTTATCAGATATATCGTTGGCAAATATCTTCTCCCATTCAGTAGGCAGGCTACCAAGTCTTATTCACCTCCAGCTCCACAGTGATTTACCCACAATGATTTAGTAGATGATCAATACATGTTTGTGAGCTGATCAAAGGACTGGCTCAGGGACGCCCTGGATTAATGGATAAATGTGGGGCTGGATCCTGGGGTGATCACATTGGCTGTCTACCTGGACTAGACTGGCCAGGGGAGTCTGGAATCCCCTGGGCTTACTTTACTAGGCTTTAAACGCAGGAAGTACATCATAGGGTACATGGTATAACAGCTCAAAATCCACTCTAGGCCCATCCTATGTCGCAACTTTGGAACTCATGTTAAGTGGCCCGGCTGTCCACAATTGTTTAATGACACCTTGGTATTCACAGAAGAAACATCTTCCCTGCCGCCCAGTGAACATGGATTTGTTCCACCATACTATGTCATGTGGTTCTGGCTGGCCTAAGAGTTGTGCAGGAGCATGTGCTCTGTGGAGAAGTCAAGAAGCATCCTTTAAAAAAATACTTTTTATTGAGGCCACCATGACATGCATGTTCAACCACTTCATCTCATTTGATTTTATTAATCTTTGCAACAACCTTTTGAGGGAGGTTTACTGTCCCTATTTTGTAGCCGAAGAAACCAAGATTGAGTGAAGTGCCTTGCCTAATGTCACACAACTAGGTAAGTGGTGGAGGCAGAATTCAGTCTCAGGTCTATCTGCCTCCAAAGCCTGGCATCTTTACAGAACAATACATAGGTAAAAAATGGACTACCAGTTCCCCCATAAAATAGGAAGAATTAGATTTATCAAATGATGAATTAGGTATTTAAGGTAAGGTATTCCTTTTTTTTTTTTAGCTGAGCCTTCCTGTTTATCTGAGTAAATCATTCAATGTGGGGAGGAAGTGGAATATTATTGCACTCTGAGATAGAAGATGGGACAGACATTCCCCTCACCACCCATCCTTATTTAGGTGCAGGTAAAACTTGGGGAAGAAGGCCCTTGGGAGGACAGCTGGGGAATGTCCGGGGCCCCTGTGGCTTTGGGGGCCTGAATGGAGCTACTTCCTTCCTGGCAGTAGAGGAGGGCTCACTTTGGGCTCTGGAGAGATGGAGGTGGCTGCCAGGGTCCCAGAAGTGCCCCAGAGGGATGCAAGAAGTGGGCCTCTTGGGCCTCTTGAGCCTTTGTGCCTGGCCAGTTCTCAGGTAAAGAGTCCCAGGCAGATGGGACCACTCAGTCTCCTGGCCTTGAGGGCTAGGAAGTGAGGCTTAGGGCAAACAAGGAATGTGCGGGTAGGGAGGGCTGATGGCAGCGCAGGGGAGGCTGAGCCTCCCCACCTCCACCAAGAGAGTGTGGCTTGGGGTGGGGGTTGTGAGGACAGATTGTGGAGGGATGCATGGAACAGGAGTGTGAAGCCAGTGGGGAGCCGATGGGGGTATGGTGGTTCTGAAAGGAGAAGCCCTTGCAGGCAAATTCTGGGTGCAGCAGCCCAGGGAAGGCTGCAGTGGGCCTCTGGCAGTGGCTGGCTTCTCCCCCCCTCCCCACCCCTCCCACCCTCCCACCCCCACCCCCCTGTCCCTCAGGGCCTCAATCTGTGGCAACCCTTTGTCCCTATTGTGCAGGCCGTTGACTGCTAGCATAATTAGAGCCCCAACACCTCCCTCCCCTCAGGACCACACAGCCCAGGGTTCTGTGTAAAACCCGTGGGTCTGCAGTTCCTACCAGGCTTCCTGTCAGGCTGGATATGAGTCCCCAGTCTGGTCATCTGCCCTCTCCCCCCTCCTCCTGTCCCCTACCCATACATCTATGCCTCCTGTCCTCAGCACAGCATCTCCTACTGCAGCACACCCTCTCCTCTCAGCCCAGTGGAGCCCCTATTCACAACAAATTCCCTCAGGTTATCAGCTCTACATTGACTCTTCTCAGTATTGATTTCTTCTTAATCCCAAATTTCCTTCCCCGGCTCCCTGATTACCTCTCATACTACCCCATCTGTTCCCAGACCATTCTGAGGTGTGAGCAATCGTTTGGATTCTTTGCACTGCCTCTTCCCTCTGTTACAGTGGTTTTAAACCAGGGGCAATTTTGCCCCCAACCCTGGGACATATGGCAGTGTCTGAAATATTTTTGGTTGTCATAGCTCGGTAGGTCATAAGTGGTGCTACTGGTATCCAGCTAGTAGAGGCCAGGATACTGCTGAATATCCTATGATGCTCAGGACAGGCACTAGAACAAAGAATTATATGGACCCAAAATGTCAGTCGTGTCAAGATTGAGAGCCCCTGCTCTATTATATAGTTACAGGTCTACAAGGTTAGGCTTGGAAATTACCAGGTGTGGAGCCTTTTCATGCTGAATTTCTAGGAACAGCCTATTCTCTTTCTGTTCCTCATTCTGGAGAGGGGGTTGGGTGTTGCCATGAAACAGCTACAGCATAGGCAGGAATCTACAGAAATGGAGACAGAGAGACTCCCCACTCCCCTGATTTCTACCAACATTTTTTTTTAATTCTTTTATTGTGAAATAAACTGTTTTTTAAAAAAAATTAGTTTCAGGTGTACAACCCAGTGCAATAGTTATACTTTTTACCCCTCAAAGTGACAACCCCCCCAATTCACCACCCCACTCCCCCCATATCATACATATCTATTACAATTCCCTTGACTCCATTCCACACTATGCTCCACATTCCGTGATTATATATATATATTCAATTACAGTTTCTACCAACTTTTTGAGAAAGTACTGAACTACAACTTTTTAATGGCTTTCAGCCTCTACAATGCCTCTACAGCCACTTTTTGGAAAGAGAATAGCATCTTATTCTAGCAATTGATCAAATGCAAAATGTCATGTGGTGAAAGTTGTGAGCAATAGGTTTTGGAACCCTCCTTCCCCAAATATATTTTCTTCAATCCTAAACCTTCTTTGAATATTAGAATATTTGCTGTGTCAGCAAAACATTGTAGAGGTGACTCTTCAGAAAAACTATCTGCCTTCAATTTACGGTTGATGAATTCTTTTCTTCTTTTTTTAGTTTTATTGGGGAACAGCGTGTTTTTCCAGGAACCAAGTCAAGTAGTTGATTCAATCTAGATGTGGAGGGTGCTCGAGGACCAATCAGCTACAAGTCAAGCAGTTGCCTCAATCCAATTGTGGAGGGCACAACTCAGCGGCCCATGTGGGGATCAAACAGGCAATCTTAGTGTTATGAGCACTGCACTCTAACCAACTGAGCTACCTGGCTGCCCCAGGTTGATGAATTCTTAAGTGTGTGCTTATTTCTCAGAAGCTGGCCCAAAGAGTGCCTTATATCTGTAGAACGTACTTTCTTGGGGCTCTCTTTCTAACTAAGCACTGGAAATACTCACCAACAGATTTATTGGTCAGTCTAACCTATTTTTTTCTGCTCTTGCCAGTTTCTTCCATCTGCACCAATTGTCTCCAGCATGGCAGAACAGAACCACTCTCCTGGGAAGGAGCTTCAGCACTGGACTCGAGCAGAGGTTCCTGGAAAAAAAAGCTGGCACTCCCAGGCCTACACTCTTGGAGCCATTTCCAATTTTATGTCTACTTTTCTGACCTTTCCTATCTATAAGGTTGTGTTCCGACAACAGATCCATGCTGTGGCGGTGTCAGAAGCTCTGCGACAGCTTTGGCATGAAGGCCCTCAATACTTCTACAGGGGAATCTACCCACCTCTTCTCTCCAAGACATTGCAAGGGACTCTACTGTTTGGTACTTACGATAGCCTGCTGTGCTCTCTCTCCCCTGATGGGCCACACTCCCTGGGACACCGCTGGGCTGCAGGGCTCATGTCTGGCGTGGTGGAGGCTGTGGCTCTCAGCCCCTTGGAAAGGGTGCAAAATGTGCTCCAGGATGGTCGCAAGCAAGCTCGCTTCCCTAGCACCTTCAGCATTCTCAAGGAGTTCAATTCTTATGGGCTTTGGGGGCGGCTGTCGCTGGGCTATTATCGTGGTTTCTGGCCTGTCCTTCTCAGGAACAGCCTAGGGAGCGCTCTGTATTTCTCCTTCAAGGACCCCATCCAGGATGGCTTGGCAGAGCAAGGCCTGCCCCATTGGGTTCCTGCCTTGGTGTCTGGGAGTGTCAATGGAACTATCACCTGTCTAGTTCTCTATCCTCTGATTGTGCTAGTTGCCAATATGCAGTCCCATATTGGCTGGCAGAGCATGCCCAGCCTATGGGCCTCTGCCCAGGATGTGTGGGACACTCGGGGCCGAAAGTTGTCCCTGATCTACCGTGGGGGCTCCCTGGTCATCCTAAGGTCCAGTGTGACATGGGGCCTCACTACAGCTATCCATGACTTCCTGCTGAGGAGGTCTCATTCGAGGAAAGAGCTGAAAGACTGACTAGTTGCAGGAAGTTTGGCCATGGTACCTTTGTTATTCTAAGCCTTCCCTTGTTGGTCTAAATAAATACCTACTTTTTTTGGCTTGGTTACCTAATACAATCATTCTTTAGCATCTTTGAACTGCCAGTGCACTGGAGAAGTTACCAACTACCAGCCTGTTGGGCACAGACAAAGCCCAGCAGGCTTCTTTAGTCAGAAAAAGAAAGTCACTCCTGTCTATCCACTTCAACAGCCTCAGACCCAGGAAGCCTTTAAATAACTTGTAACCCAGACGAAATGTCATTCTGTTAAGGAATTCTTTGACAGTAAGAAGAAACTTTAAAAATACCTTAATTAGACACTGTGAGTTCTGAGACCCCTCCAGTTGTCCACGGGACCAAACTGAGCAGAGGACCAGGAACTCGAACTTCTAAGAACTAAGCTTGACTCTTAGGATGGGGATTCCACAGAACTTCTCAGATGAAAAGTCACTATTCTTTTTTTTTTTTGAGGGCAGTGTCACTGGCCCTCATATGTGGGACCCGAACCCGGGCCACTGGCATCCAAAGCCAGCGCTTAATCTCTGTGCCACTGGGCCGGCCCACAAAGTCACTATTTTTACTACCACTATTCTCACTTCTCAAGGCTGGTATCCTAGCTTCAGGGTGGCAGCTGGGGCTGGAAATCCTAAATTAGACTTGCCTCAACTGATAAGGTGTCACCAGAACTGGTAGGGCTGGAGGTGGACTTGAGGAAAGGTGTGGTCCCTGGATGGATGGAAAGAGTAGACTGAGGGGAGAGATTTAGTTGCATGCAAAATAGAAAAATTTACTATAGATTGCTCGGGGTTATCTGGGACATTTTTGATAGCAAGGCAATGACATTGCCTGGAAACCATTTGAGTTTCCCTAAGACATCTGGATGTGAAATTACCATATCTCTTCACAAATCATTGCATATTTTATTGCTGTGGTTAAATATAGTTACTGTAACATAAATGAACGATCAGAAATCTTAGCGTGTAGTTCAGAGCCATTCAAAATATGATCTCCATATAACTTTCAGCATTTCATCACACCACTCCCACTTACATAGATTTCATACACCAGCGAAACTGGGCTATTGTTCTCTCCCCAAACATGCCACAAACTTTCCCATGGCCATGCTGTGGCCTACACTATTCTGTCCACCTGTAGTGCCGCTTTTCCATATGCCATTCTGTCAAAATCCTTTCAAAACCTCAAAGCCCAGCTCAGATGCCACCTTCTGTATGGAGCCTCTTCTGATTTCCCACAACTGAATGTGATAGTGTCTTGTGATGCCCCTCACTAATAACACTTCATATGTGGCACTGATTCCATTATGTTACTGATCTCATGTGGCTCTGTGTTCTTGGTGTTCTTCAATACCTCTTACTAGATTGTAAAACTCCTTGAAAGCAGGGATTCTTGTACACATTTTAAATCTCCCATTGTGCCTAGGTGCTCAATAATGTTGGCTGAATTATTGAATTGATTATCAAGCTGTGATATGGTCTTTATCCTCAGGGTGCTGTGTCTTGTACATAAGATATTGTTACTGACTTCTCGTCAGCAAGACACATGCCTTTGTGGAGTGATTTTGTTTTCTTTTATTAGCAGATTTAGTTTTGTCCTAATGATGATGATGCTGCAGATGATAATAATAATGATAATAAAAATATCTTTCAACTGGAACATTTGATGAGTTTCTGTTATTGACGGTGTGCTTTCTATTAGCAACACTATAGGAACTGAAATTTCACTAACAGAAACCTGTTGCTTAATTATCCCATTCAGTTCAACTGGAATTTTGAGGATTCCCAAGATGACAGTATGTTGCACTTTCCCCCTTAGAGATATGATAATGACCTCCACTTGCACCTCCCTACCGAATGGAATTTGTCATTTATAATGATCTGATTCTAGATCCTTGTAGTTAGAATTTCTCACTGAATATCACAGAAATTGAAGACACTGCTGTTGGTGATACGAGATCAGAGAGCATTTGCCAGTGAGGTTGACAGAAAATGGCTGGTACAGAATAACTGCAGATGATTTCCCATGTCTGATCCCATGCAGACCTAGATGAGGTGGGACAGTACTCTGGATTCTTAATGTGGTTATATTTTCTGACATTTAAAAATGGCTTTTGGGCTTGAATCAATAAAAGAAGGAGGTAATAAATATCTATGTCTGTTTAAAACATAAAATGTAGAATCTGACACCAAAGCTAGTTGATATAAAAAGTTGAAAGAGGGCCGGCCAAGTGGCGCAGTGGTTAAGCGCTGGCTTGGGAAGCCAGTGGCCCCGGTTCGGGTCCCATATATGAGGGCCAGTGACACGGCCCTCAAAAAAAAAAGTTGAAAGAAAAATAATAAAAATCCCTGTATAAGCCTTGTGTATATTGTCTAAATATAAACTACAGGCCGGCTGAGTGGCACATTGGTTTCGAGCTGGCTTGGGATGCCAGCTCTGAGCAGCAGGGCCCCAATTTGGATCCCACATATGAGGGCCAGTGACACTGCCCTCTACAGCTAAGATGGTGCACAACAGCTCCACCTGGAGCTGGGCTGCCATGAGTCGCCGGCAAAGATGTAGGCTGCAGTGCCTGCTACAGTGGGCTGCCATAAGCTACCGTGAGTGTCTGGCAGCCAGTGTGACCGGCCGGCAGCTGGTGTGAGCAGCCAATAGCAACTGTGAGCGGCTGTCCAGAGGTTGGAGACCGATCTGCCTTACCGGGAAGAGCGCATGATAATACCAACATGGGCCAGTGAAGCAACGTCCTCCACAACTAGACTGAAGAACAAAAGGACAGCAATTTGTCTGTTCCCCTTCCCTGATACCCCAATGCTGTTCCCCTCCCCCAATTCCCCAATAAAATCTTTTAAAAATAAATAAATAAATATAAATTACATCAGCTTTTTAAAAGCAAAAGGTGAAATAATAAATGACTAATGTATTACAACTATTATCACAATTATATGGTCTATTTTGTTTTTAAGAATTATTTTAAACAATTTATGTTTTATATAGTGTAGTACATTAAAGTTAATAAAATAATGTTATATATGAGAGAAAACAAAAAATTCAGGAAAAACTGAAAAGTTCATTAACTAATAAGATTAAAAAACACTATATTTCTCTCTTCTGTTCATCCTCCAAATTCTTTCTTTCATACCATTTTCCTTCTTATCACATCTTCCACATTCTTCCCCATCCTTAATCCCAGTTGGTGACCTTGCTTTCCATTTCATTAAGAAAAAAGAAGCATCCAGAAGAGAACTGCCAAATAGAAAAACCTTTATAAAGCTATCACCCATGTAATGACCCCCAGAACAAGAAACAGAACACCTTGATAACACCCCTCACTCCCCCTGCTCCTACAACCCCCAGTAATGACTTTCTTCCACCGTCCTAGAGGTCACCCCTATCCTGACTAGTGTGGTAGCATTTCTTTGTTTATTTTTATAGGTTTATCTTCCATATAAGTAAAGAACCCTAAACAACACAGTTTGTTTTACAGATATTTGAGCTTTATATACTTTATATACTTGGAATTGTTACTATCTTCTTTCACTTCACATTATTTGTGAGATCATCCAAGTTGTTGCAGATAGCTGCAGTTATTTCATTTTTTTAAATTGTGATAAATTTTATTTTAAAAAGTCTTTGTTTCTTAGAGCAGTTTTAGTTTCACAGCAAATTTGAGAAGAAGGTACAGGAATTTCCCACATACCCCTTCCCCCATGCATACATAGCCTCCTCGTTTATCAATATTCCTGGGCCGGCCGAATGGCGCATTGGTTAAGAGCTGGCTTGGGATGCCAGCGGTCGTGGTTCGGATCCCACATTTGAGGGCCAGTGACACTGCCCTCTACAGCTGACAACAGCTCCACCTGGAGTTGGGCTGCGTGAGCCCTGGCGACGGTGTAGGCTGCAGCCCCTGCTACAGTGGGCTGCCATAGGCTGCAGTGAGTGGCGGCCAGCCAGAGTGAGCTCCCAATAGCCGCGGTGAGCAGACATCCAGAGGCCGGCGACCGAGCTGCCTCATCCGGGAGGAGCACAGTGACGATACCAACATGGGCCAGTGAAGTGACGTCCTACACAACTAGACTGAAGAACAAAAGGACAGCAACTTGTCTGTTCCCCTTCCCCGATTCCCCAATGCTGTTCCCCTCCCCCAAATCCCCAATAAAATCTTGGGGGGAAAAAGAATTCCTCACCAAAGTGGTACATTTGTTACAATTGATAAGCCTACATTGATATATAACTATCACTAAAAGTCCATTGTTTACATTATGGTTCACTGTTGGTGGTGTACACGCTATGTGTTTTGACAGATGTATAATGATATGCATCCATTATTATAGTATTACACAGAGTAGTTTCACTGCCCCCCAAATCCTGTGCTCTACCTGTTCATCCCCCTCCAACTTCTGGCAACCACTGATCTTTTTACTGTCTCCATATTTTAACCTTTAACAGAATGTCATATAGTTGGAATCATATAGTTTTGGAGCCTTTTCAAATTGGCTTCTTTTAGTTAGTAATGTGCATTTAAATTTCCTCCATGTCTCTTTATGGCATGATAGCTCATTTCTTTTAAGCACAGAGTAATATTCATTGTCTGGGTGTATTACAGTTTATTTATTCATTCACTTACTGTAGGACATCTTAGTTGCTTCCAAGTTTGGGCAATTATGAACAAAGCTGTTAAAAACATCCACATGCAGATTTTGTATTGACATGTTTTCAGATCCTTTGGATAAATACCAAAGAGCAAAATTCCTGGATTGTATAGCAAGCATATGTTTAGTTTTTTAAGAAAGAGCCAAACTGTCTTCAAAGTGGCTGTACCACTTTTCATTCCCATCAACAATGAATGAGGATTCCTGCTGCTCCACATCCTTGTCAGCATTTACTGTTGTCAGTATTCCAAATTTTGGGCATTGTCATGTATGTAGTAGTATCTCATTGTTATTTTGTTATTGCACTTTTATTTTTGTATATACCATTGTATGAGTAGTATAGTAAAATACCACAATTGATCCATCCATGACAACTTTAAGGAACATTCTGGTTGTTTCCAGTTTTTTACTTAAAAAAACAGTGCTACCATGAATATTCTTGGAGTGTACATACATGCAGGCATCTCTAGGATATTTACCCAAGAGTGGGACTGCTGGTTTATAGGGTATGGGCATGTTCAGCATTATTAGACGATGCCTAACTTTTTGTAATGGTGTAGCAATTTTCCCTCTTGCTAGCAATGTTTAACAGTTACCATTGCGTCACCTGCTGGCCAATATGTGGTATGATCAGATTTTTAAACTTGTTCATCTAGTGGATGTAAAATAGCCTCTCATAATTTCATTTTCCTGATTACTAATGATGTTGAGCATCTTTTCATATGCATATTGGACATTAGGAATTCTTATTTTGTGAAGCATTTATTAGAGACATTTGACAATTTTTTTTTCTATTGGGTAGTGTGCCTTTTTCAAATTAATTTGGAGTTATTTATATATTCTAGCTGTAGTCCTTTGTCCTTTACATGTGTTGCATATATCTTTCCCCACTTTGTCTCTTTTTTTTGATCATTTTCACAGTGTTTTTTCTTCAATAAACAGAAGTTCTTAATTATAAAATAGTCAAAATTATCAATCTTTATACTTTTTTATTATTAGTTTCAGGTTTACAAAACAATGTAATAGTTAGACATTTCACAAAGTGATAACCCCCTCCCACAATCTATTGCCCTTCTGACATCATATATAATTCCATTGACTCTATTCCCTATGCTATACTCCATATCCTGTGCATATATATATATATATATATATATATATATATATTTCTATACCTATATATCTCTATATATCTTTATATCTATATCTATATCTATCTATATCTGTATCTATATAAAATTATAGTTGACATACAATATTATTCAGCTTCAGCTTCAGGTGTATACTGCAGTTGTCAGGCATCTACACTGCCCATGAATTGGTCTCCCTAATAAGACATGTGCCCTTCTAACACCCTACAAAATCTTTACAACATTACTGATTATATCCCCAAACTGTCTTTCATATCCCCGTGGCAATATTGTAGTTACCAATTTCTGCCTTCTAATCCTTTCCCCTTCTCCCCGATCTGCAACCACCTTAATCTTTATTCTTTATGCATAGTGCTTTTTGTGTCTTTTCAAAGAAATTCTTCCCTACCTCAACATCATGAATATATTCCCCTATATTAATATTTAAAATTTCTATTGTTTTGCCTTTTACACTTAAATCTTTAATATGTTTGGACTCAATATTTTTGTAGAGTGTGAGAATCGAAGTCCAATTTCGTTTTTTCCCTTATGAATACGCAATTGCCCCATATCATATGTTGATAAATCTCTCCTTCCCCTACTCATTCATAATTGCAACTCTGTCAAACATCAAGTGTTCATATATTCTTGGGACTATTTATGGCTTCTCTGTTCAATTCCATCAGTCTATTTGTCTAATCTTGTGCCAATATGATGTTGTCTTAATTACTGTAACTTTGTAACAAGTCTTGATATCTAATAGGGAAAGTCTTTTCCACCTCATTCCTGTTTTCAAGAGTTTCTAACGGTTCTTATCAATATCGAAAAAGAGATGCTGAAATTGTATTTTCTAAAAAAAAATTTGTTGAGATTTTAATTTTAACAAAAGTAACTGCTGAGGATTTCTTTTCTTCTTTATTACTACTGAGTTTTAATGTAAATAAAAATAATGGTTGAGGGCCGGCCGAGTGGCATGGTGGTTAAGTGCTGGCTTGGGAAGCCAGTGGCCCTGGTTCGGGTCCCACATATGAGGGCCAATGACACTGCCCTCAAAAAAATAATAATAATGGTTGAGATTCTAACTTTAATGTTTCTCAAAGTTTCATAATATTCTTCTTAGTGTCTAACATATATTTTGTTGGATATTTATTAGTTGCTGACGTTTTTAAAAATTGCTAACAGTAAAGAGGAATCGCAGGAATGGGATGATTATGCATTTCTTCTAGGTAATGCTCTTCTTTTTTTAAGAGAGAATATAATCTCATGTTAAGAAATCAGTTTACCAATTTTTTCATCACCATTTATTAGAGGCTTTCTTTTCTCCATTGTATGTTTTTAGCTTCTTTGTTGAAAATTATCTGCCCATACATAGTCAGTTATTTCTGAGTTCCAATTCTATTCCATTGGTCTGTGTGTCTGTTTTCCTGCCAATGCCATGCTGTTTTGATTATTGTCACTTTGTAGTATAAAATGAAGTCAAGGAGTGTGATACCTCCAGCCTTGTTCTTTTTTTCTTAGAATTGCTTTGGATATTCAGGGTCTTTTGTGAATCCATACAAATCTGATGATTTTTATGTTCTGTTCCTTTTTTTAAAAAATGCCATTGGTATTTTGATGGTGATTGCATTAAATCTGGAGGAGATATTTGAAAACAACACCTCCAATAAGAGGCTAATATCCAAACTACATAAAGAACTCATACAGGGCCAGCCGAGTGGTGCATTGGTTAAGAGCTGGTTTTGGGATGCCAGAGGCCCCGTTTTGGATCCCACATATGAGGGCCAGTGACACTTCCCTCTACAGCTAACAACAGCTCCACCTGGAGCTGGGCTGCGAGCTCCTGCTGCAGTGGGCTGCCATAGGCTACAGTGAGTGGCCGGCAGCCATCGTGAGTGGCTGCAGCCAGAGTGAGCTGCCAACAGCCGCGATGAGTGACCACCCAGAGAGGCCGGCGACCGATCTGCCTCATCTGGGAAGAGTACCATGACGATACCAACATGGACCAGTGAAGCAACGTCCTCCGCAACTAGACTGAAGAACAAAAGGACAGCAACTTGTCTGTTCCCCTTCCCCAATTCCCCAACGCTGTTCCTCTCCCCCAATTCCCCAATAAAACCTTTAAAAAAAAGAACTCATACAATTCAACAACAACAACAAAAAGTCCAAACTATCCTATTAAAAAATGGACAGAGGGCCTTAACTGATACTTCTCCCAAGAAGATATACAAATGGCAAACATCTGTATGAAAAAAGGCTCAACTTCACTAGCTATCAGGGAAATGCAGATCAAAACCACAATGAGACACCACCTCACACCTGTTAAAATGGTTATTATCAACAAGAGAAGTAATAAAATGTGTTGGAGAGGTTGTGGGAAAAAGGAACCCTCATACACTGCTGGTAGGAATGTAAATTGGTACAGCCACTATGGAAAACAGTATGGAATTCCTCAAAAAAAATAAGAATAGAATTATATTACAACCCAGCAATTCCTCTTCTGAGTATTTACCCGAACAATCTAAAAAATTTTGTCTGTAAAGATATATGTACTACTATGTTCTTTGCAGCATTATTCATGGTGGCCAAGATATGGAAACATCCAAAGTGTCCTTTGATAGATGATTGGATAAAGAAGATGTGGTACATATATGAAATGGAATATTAATCTGCCATAAGAAAAGATGAAATACTGCCATTTGCAACAACATGGATGGATCTTGAGATTATCATGCTAAGCGAAATAAGTCAGACCAAAAAAGTTGAGAACTATATGATTTCACTCAAATGTGGGATATAAAACTGAAAGCAACAAATGAACAAGACAAACAAAAACTTATAGGTACTGACAACAGTTCAGTGGTTATCAGAGGGGGAAGGTGGTGTAGTAGAAGAGGGTAAAGGGGATCAAATATATGGTGATGGAAGGAGAACTGACTCAGGACGATGAATACACAATGCCATATATAGATAATGTATTATGGAAATATACACTTGAAACCTATATAATTTTTCTAAAAAATATCATTCCAATAAATTTAATAAATTTTAAAAAATTAATTAAAAAATAATCAATCTATGTGTGTTGATCCTCAATATTGGTATATTCAATATAATATATTACATATTGATTAATGTAATATACTATTATCTGTAAAGATGTCAATAATTCATTACATTTTTAAAAAGTAAATAGTACATCTTAAAAAAGTATATTAATGGAGAGAGCTGTGGGATGGAGCACAAAAAAGCTCAAGATATCTGTATCCAACTGCTTACTTGACATATTCACTGAGATACTTTATAGGCAT
The DNA here is from genome assembly GCA_033961575.1 of Aselliscus stoliczkanus. Classification (NCBI taxonomy): domain Eukaryota; kingdom Metazoa; phylum Chordata; class Mammalia; order Chiroptera; family Hipposideridae; genus Aselliscus; species Aselliscus stoliczkanus. The sequence goes on from CM066737.1 coordinate 56,525,083, forward strand.
CCCAAAGTCAATGTCAAATATCGAACTCTCTATTCCCCCTGCCAAGCTGTTCCTGGTCTCCCCACTTTCAGTGCTATCGTCATTTTTGATACATGTAGGGATCTTGACTCACTCACCACAGTATTTCCAGTGCCTAAAAGAGTGTCTTGCTAATAGTAGGTGCTCAATTAATATTTGAAGTACGAATGAATGGTTCTTATCCTCAAGAAACATCTGATTAAAAATTATTCAATAATACGTGCAAGGTAGTATATGAAAAAAATCAAAAGATTTCTGTTCTCACTTTTCTACTATTAGACCTGCAGAGATTGTTCAGTCCCTCATTATTTTATACCTCAATAATTGCCACAATTTTTTTAAAGATTTTATTGGGGAATTGGGGAAGGGGAACAGCCAAGTAGTTGTCCTTCAATCTTAGTTGTGGAGGGCGCTGCTAGCTCAGCTCCAAGTCCAGTCACCATCCAGCCGCCGGTTGGCAGCTCGTGGCCACTCAGCTCAAGGTATTATATTCAATCTGAGTTGTGGGTGGGCATAGCCCACCATCCCATGCGGAGTCCAACAGCAACCTTGTTGTTAGAAGCACTTGCTCTCACCAGCTGAGCCATCCTGCCACCTGTTGGCAGTTCAGGAGCAGCTCAGCTGCAGCGCAGCTCACTGGCCCATGTGGGAATTGAACAGGTGACCCGTTGCTCAGAGCTCGCGTAAGATTAACCAACTGAGCCACTCGGCCACCCCCATCCCCACCCCCACAATTCTTTTTGATAGGTCTTCTTACCACCTTACAATGTGAACAGCTTACAGGATAAAATCAAAACCACTTAACATGACATTCTAAGTTCTCCATGCTCTGACACCAGTTTACTGTTTCCACTCTATTTTCCCCTATTTTACCATTATGAAACCTGATGTTCCAACCATACAAGAATACTGAGTGTTCCCAGAGTATGCCCTACACTTCCCTTTGTTATTTTCCCTTCTGTGTGGAATTCCGTTGCTCCCATTTCTTTCCTCACCAAATGACACCCATCTATTGTGACACAATTCAAATGTCGTTTTCTCTATGCAGACATCCTGACTCTCCCAGGTATTATTGGGTTTAACCTCTTTTGCACTTTTCCTTGGTACTTATTAATCTTGATGTATCACAATTATAGAAGTCATACAATCAAAATGTTAGACTTGTAAATAGTCTTGGGTGATCATGTGATCCAACTTCCTCATGCTATGGAGGTCCAGAGCAACAGTCCATTTCTTTTAATCTGCCTTGCCTCATGAGTATTTGTGTACATATTTTATAACATGTACTTGACAGGTCACTCGGGGCAGAAATAGGGTCTTATTCATCTTTGTGTTCCCCATGATGCCTAATACAATCTATTATACATAGTGGAAATACAATAAGTGTGTTTTAATTGACTTGAGGATTATTACCAGAGGGATGGATAAAGTGGAGGTGCCATTAATAATAATTTTTATTAATTACATGCCCTGTGCCAGGTACAAAACCAAAGCTTTACAAGAATTATCTAATTTATCACACGACTCAATGAGATAAGTACTATTACTAGTTTTCATTTGCCCAAGATATCATAGCCAATAAGTTGTACAGCCTGAGCCAGAATACAAATTTATCTGACTATAGATTTTCTGCTTTTCATCATTATGCTATGATGCAAAGCAACATTGTAGGAACTCAAACATTATGAGTTTGTAAGATGACTAATGGATGAAAAGCTAATTTTCATTTCCTGGAGAACTTAACATCTAGGTTTGGAAAGGTAGCTTGCAGCTAAATTGTGGAAGGCCTTGAATGCCAGACACAGTATGAGAAGTCACCTCCCTTCCCTGTTTTCTATCTGCACCAGTCTAGATCCTGACTACCTTCTGAGGCCCAACATAAATTCTACTTATTGTATGAGAACCTCCAGAATCCTCCAAGTCACAATGAATTGCCCTTACTTCCATGGTACTTTGTTTATATATCTGCTATGATGCATAATACTACTTTTTAATGGTGATAGTTTGTGGATGTGTCTGTCTTATTCACATTTGTAAATTCCTTGAGAACAGGCACACTTTTATTTATGGCTATATACCTCTCATTCCTTATTTAGCAACTGATACATAGTAGGTTTTCAATAAATGTTAATTGAGTTAAATGTTTCATCAGAAGGATACAGACATGAATAATGCATGGTTTCTACTTGCAAGAGAATCCAACAGTCTATTGAGGGAAACAATACATTATTCCATATGAATAGCTACACCAGTGACATATAAAAAAGTTATAGAATTCAACAACCAATTAGAATTGCAATAAAAAAATAACCCATTCACAGTAGCTCCCAAACCTCTAAGGTAGCTAGAAAGATAGCTAACAAAGATGTACAGGCCATTATGCATAAAAATGTAAAATTGTACTAAAAATTTTTTAAAGATATCTGAAAGTGGAGAAATATACTTGTCAAGAAGCACAGGGTCGGAAATTTTACACTATATACATGGTAGCACATTAGCCTGCCATAGTTTGATTGATTCTGGCATCAGACATAAAAAGCTTGGATGAGTGACAAAGGACTTTATTATTCACAGCAAACGCAGCAGTCAGAGCTTCGTGTTTGTTTGTGTCTGTTTCCAATGCCCTCCAAGTCCCAAAAGGGCAATGTAAAGAACCCATGATAGATAGCTGCACACATAGTATATTGCATTATAGGAGAGTAACAATGAGATCCCACTGCTTTTACAGAAAACAGAAGCAAGCCTACTCTTTTTCTGTAGGAAGATGTTTCCTTATCCCTCAGGGATGCTCACTGCAAACATGACCCTGAAAAATGGCTCAGGTAAAGAATCGTCAGGGACTTGATTTTTGGTATAAACAGCAAAAACATAACAGGGATGCTCAGGATCCATGGTAGACTGTCCCAAAAATTCTGCATTCGGCATAGGAAGACTTCAAGTCAGTAAGTTATCAATTCTTCTTAAATTAATCCTAAATCCAATAACATTCCAATCACAATATTAGCAGGCCCATTTTTGTGGAACTTGACAAATTGATTACAAAATTGAAAAAGACATATATGGGAAATTGGTATATGAAAGATGTGGTTTTGCAAAGAAGTGGAGAAAGGATTGACAATTTAATAAGTATGGTTGATAATTAGTCTCCCTTATGGAAAAAATCTAGATCCATGCCTTATATAAAATAAAGTCTATATGTATAAAATATCTAAAGTACACAATCAAAAATTTAAAACCAATTAGAAATATAGACAAAAATCATAATCTCCCCACAGTAGAGAAGAATTTCCTGAACAAAACCCAGAAAACAAGTTTTGAAGGAAAAGATTAATACATTTGATTCAATGAAAATCATGTAATAAAAGACATAAGAAACAAAGTTAAGGTAAAAATACAAGCAATAATTAGTACAAGCTTTTTGGAAAATTAATTGGCTGTATCTACTAAAGCTGAATGTATGCGTGTGCTATGACCAGCAACTCTACTTCTTGGTATATGTCCAAGGAAAATGCATATGTATGTTCACTAATAGACATGTATAAATAAGCCCATAACATCACTATTTGCACTAGCCCCAAATTGGGAAAAAAAAACACCAAATGTCCATCAACAGCAGAATGAATAAATAAATTGTGGTGTATTCATACATTAAAACATGGTACAGAACGCAGAACAAACTAACTACAAATACATATGACAACATGGATAAATCTCAAAAACCTAATGTTGAGCAAAAGAGGCCTGACACAGAGAAGTACACACCAAATGATTTTATTTACTTAAATTACAAAAGAGGCAAAACTAATTTTCAAGGGCGGGGGGATTACCATTCTTGGGCTTAGGCACTGAAAGGGGACAAAAGAGAGGCTTCTGTGGGAACTGGTCATGTTTTGTGTCTTGATCTGGGGGCTGGTTATATGGATGTCTTCATTTTGTGAACATTCATCAAGATGTACCCTTAATATATGTTCATTTTTCTATATGTATAGTGAACTTAAATAAAACATTTTTAGACTCTGCCTAATAGGATACTTTCTTTTATATGTGGCTTCCACCAGTTTAGTTGCATATGTACCAAAAGTTGGTTTTTCCTCAAATAGGTTTATTCCAGTTACATTTGTTATTATAGTAATGCAGAACATTTTTTTCAAAATATATCACAAACCCATAATTACAATATAGAATATATAAAGGATTGGGTGCTTATGGAAGCAGCAATACTAAAAAAGACAAACAAAAGTAAAATGGGTAAAGGATATGAAAAGGCAATTCACAGAAGAGAAAATATTTATGGTCAGAAAACCATAAAAACATGCTCATTTCATGAAATAATCTGGGAAACGCAGATTCAAACATTAATGAGATGTTCATTTTCACCCATTAGGTTGGTAAAGAGAAATCTGAAAATATTTATTTGCAAGAATGTGGGGGAAATCAGAACTCCTCTACACTGCTGATATGTGTGTAAATTGGTGCAATTACTGTGGCAAGCTCTTTAGTAATGCCTAGTCAGGTTGAAGATGTACATACTCTGTCTTTTAGCAATTTCACTTCTAGGAGACATGTTTATAGAGTAATAGGAGGCTATAGCAAGAACATTAATTGCGTTCTATAATAGAAAAAAAGAAGCAACTTAACTGTTCCCAAAAATCAGAGGACATAAGTAAACTATGGCATATGCACATAATGGACTATTATATATTGGTTAAAATGGATATATATAGTTACAGTACAAACATGGATAAATCTAAAAATCATAATATTGGGTGAATAAAGCGAGTTGTAAAAGATTACGTGCAGTGTGATATAATTTATAAGGACGCCAAAATGACAGAAAACAATTCACTTAACAAATCTTCATTTTGTGGACAATTCTAGGTACTTGGGATCAATGAACAAAACAGAGGTCTTTGACCTTGTGGATTTTACATTTCAGTGGGGAAAGACTAAATTTAAATAATAAACATACTAAGTAAATAAGTTGTATAGTGTGCTAGAGAGTGAAATAAAAAGTAAGTGAAAAGCTGGGATGTGAAGGTGGTGCTGGGAGTTTGAAGAGAGAGAGAAGTTGTGAAATAGTAACTTAGAAAAGTCAGAAAGGTTCCAGTCAAGATGGCAGGGTAGGAAAATGCTGTCTTTACAACTTCCCATGATCATATTAAAATTATATATAAATTATAGAACAATCAACCTGGAGGATCATCTGAAGACTAGCTGAATAAAAATCCTATAACTAAGGATATTCAGAAGAAGCCATGTTGAGACTTGTAGGAGGGACAGAGATGTGATAAGGGCTGGCCCCTCATTCACATATGGCAATTGAGAATCAGGTGGGATATCTTAGCTACAAAAGTCCACCCTGAGGAGCAAGAGTCCCAGCCCCACACTGGAATCCCTAGTCCAGAGTACCAGGCTGTGAAGAGCCTTGTTGTGGGAAGCCCCCAGAACATCTGGCTGTGAAAATCAGTGGGGATTCTGTCCATTTGGGTGAGACAGAAAGCTGCTGGAAATGCAGGCATCCTCTTAAAGGACCAACACACAGACTCTCTTGCTCCAAGGAACTCACCCTGGGCTCCAGCGGAGGGACAGTGGCTAGGGAGGTACCAAAGATGTACAGGGAGAGGCTGAGTAGTGTGGCTTCAGGGGAAGGGCAGGAGGGACAGCCGCCATTGTCCCTGTGTTGAACCCTCCTCCCATGCAGCTGCAAAGTGTGTGCCATCTTTCCTAGGTTGAACCATCCCTCCACATGCTCAAATCTGAATCTCCATTAGCCTGGTAAACTCTATTCGCTTCACCCTGGTCACTCCATCGGACCCAGCCCCACCCAACTCAGCACCACCTGAGACTCTTTTGGCAGTGGGAAGCAGGCGTTGGCCCACACTGCAGTCTTTCTTGGAAAACTCTAGGGATTCTGTGGGTCATAGATAGGCAGTGGCTGGCCCCAGTGTGCTCTGTACCTTTTGCTGAGTGGTCCCAGGCTCAGCACTGTAGCCAAATCTGAGTGAACACCACTTTCCCACCCTGGTGACTCATTGAAACTGCACTCCACACGACTCATATATCACCTGAGGCTCATTCAGTTGCTGAGACTTACATGTAGCCAGCAGATGGCAGAAGGCTTTGGGGTGCCCTGGACTTTTTGCTGAGCTGTCCCAGGCCTGGTACAGGTGGAAGCTTACCTCAGTTTTCAGTGTGGCCACTCCCACACACCTCCAGGTTCAACACAAGCAGTGACCAACTGCTGATTACTTTGTATCTCCTACCAGGTAGTCCTGGGTTAGTAAGAGGCAGTGGCTGATCATGACCTGCACAAGAGCCCCTCCCAAGAGTCCCTAGAACCAACACACCCAGTGGCCAACTTCAGACCACAACAGAGCACCACCTGATTAGCTCCACAAGCTGCACACCCAGAGGGTGGTCTTGGCAAACACCAGAGCCCACTGGGGTGATTCCTGCTTCATGGGGTCAGCCTCCCCACAGCAGCTCATATCTGTGTTCAATACTCATAGACAGTAAGTCTGAGGGTCAATCCCACCTACTAACATGCCAACAGTAATCAAGGCTCAACTATAACAGGAAAGCACACAAAACCCACACAAGGGACAGCCCTTGGAGTACCTGGCTCAGGTGATCAGAGACTCTGTGCCACTGGGTCCCACAGGATACCTACTACATAAGGCCACTTTGCAAAAACTGGGAGACATAGAAAATCTACTTAATACATAGAAATAAACAGAGAGGCAGCCAAAATGAGGAGACAAAGAAACATGTCCCAATTGAAAGAACAGGAGAAAACTCCAGAAAAAAAAGAACTAAACAAAATGGAGACAAGCAATCTAGAAGATACACAGTTCAAAACACTGGTTATAGGATTTCTCATGGAACTTAGTGAGAACTTCAATATAGAGAGTTCGTAAGCATAAAAATAGCATAGTACCCATAAAAAGAACCAGTCAGAAATGAAGAATAAAATAATTGAAATGAAGAATACAGATGGAACAACAGCAGATTAGATGAAGCAGAAGATCAAATCAACAATTTGGAAGACAAGGTAGGAGAAAACACCCAATTAGAACAAAAAGAGAAATAGTTTTTAAAAATGAAGATAGTTTAAGGTAACTCTGGGACAACATCAAGCATAAGAACACTCATATCATAAGGATACCAGAAGGCAAAGAGAGAGAGCAAGGGATAGAGAATGTATTAAAAGAAATAATGACTGAACATTTCCCTAACCTGGCAAAGGAAGTAGACATACAAGTCCAGGAAGAACAAAGAGTTCCAAACAAGATGAACCTAAACAGGTCCACACCAAGACATATCATAATTAAAATGCCAAAGGTTAGAGTCAAAGAGAGAATCTTAAAAGCAGAAATAGAAATGCAGTTAATACCTACAAGTGAGCTCCCATGAGACTGTCAGCAGATCTTGGAACAGAAACTTTGCAGGCCAGAAGGCATTGGCACAAAATATTCAAAGTGATGAAAAGAAAAGACCCACAACCAAGTCTACTCTACCCACTGAAGCTATCATAAATTTTAATGAGAAATAGAGAGCTTCCCAGATAAGAAAAAGCTAAAAGAGTTCACCACCACCAAACCAGTGTTACAAGAAATATTAAAGGGACTTATTCGAGAAGGACGGTGAAAAAGAACATAAATATGAATAATGAAATGGCAATAACTACATATCTATGAAGAATTACTTTAAATGTAAATGGATTAAATGCTCCAATCAAAAGATATAGGATAGCTGAATGAATTTTTTAAAAAAGAAGACCCATATATATGCTGTCTACAAGATATCCACTTCAGAGATAAAGACACACCCTGACTGAAAGCAAAGGGATGGAAAGGATATTTCATGCAAATGGAAATGAAAAAAAATAAAGCAATATTTATATCAGAAAAAAATAGACTTAAAAAACGCTATAATTAGAGACAAAGAACATTCCATAATGATAAATGGGTCAATGCAACAAGAGGATATAATGTTCATACACATTTATGCACCCAACATAGGATCATCCCCAATTACCCCCACAAATATTAATGAACATAAAGGGAGATATAGACAGTAATACAGTCATAGTAGGGGACTTTAATGACCCATTAACATCAATGGATAGATATTCCAGACAGAAAATCAACAAGGAAATAGTGGCCTTACAGAACACATTAGATGAGTTGGATTTAATTGATATTTTTAGAGCATTTCACCCAAAAGCAACAGAATATACATTCTTTTCAAGTGCACATGGAACATTTTCCAAGATAGACCACCTGTTAGGCCACAAAGCAAGTCTCAATAAATTTAAGAAAATTGAAATCATATCAAGCATCTTTTCCAACAACAATGGTATGAAACTAAAATCAATTACAAGAAAATAACTGAAAAACACAGAAACATATGGAGTCTAAATAACATGCCACTAAACAATGAATGAGTCAACAATGGAATCAAGGGACAAAATCAGAAGATACCTTGAGACAAATGAAAATGAAAACACAATGATCCGAAATCTATGGCACACAGTGAAAGTATTCCTAAGGGAAATTCGTAACAATGCAAAACTTCCTCAAAGAAAAAATCTCAAATAAACAACCTAACCTTACAGTTAAAAGAAAAAGAAAAAGAAAAACAACCACTGCCCAAATTGAGTAGAAGGAAGGAAATAATAAAGATCAGAGTGGAAATCAAATAAAGTATAAAAACAAAACAAAGGATCAGTGAAACCAAGAGCTGGGGTGTTTTGAAAAGATAAACAAAATTGATAAACCATTAACCAGACTTATTAAGAAAAAAGTAGAGAGGACCAAAATAAATAAAATCAGAAATGAAAAAGAAGTGACAACTGACACCACAGAAACACAAAGGATTATAAGAAAAAACTGCTAATGGTTATATGCCAAGAAACTTCAAAATCCGGAAGAAATGGATAATTTTCTAGAAACATACAATCTTCCAAGGCTGAATCAAGAATAAACAAAATCTGAACAGACTGATTACTACTAACAAAATCAAATTAAAAATAAAAAAATCCCAACAAACAAAAGTCCTGGACTAGATGGCTTCCCAGGTGAATTTTATCAAGTATTCAAAGAATTAACACCTATCCTTCTCAAACTATTCCAAAAATTTCAAGAGGAGGGAAGACTCCCAAGCTCCTATTATGAGGACCCTTATTTCAAAACCAAAGACATTGCAAAAATGAAATTATAGACCAGTATAATACACGCAAAAGTTCTCAACAAAATATTAGCAAATTGAATTCAGCAATACATTATAAAGATCGTACATTATGATCAAGTGGAATTTATTCCTGGGATGGAAGGTTGGTTCAACATCTGCAAGTCAATTAATGTGATACACCACATTAAAAAAATGAAGGATAAAAAGCATGTGATCATTGAATAGATGCAGAAAAAGCATTTGAATAAATCCAGCATCCATTTATGAGAGAAAATCTCTGCAAAGTGGAAATAGAGGGAACATACCTCAACATAATAAAAGACATATATGATAAACTCACAGCTAATACCATACTCAATGGTAAAAAGCTAAAAGTCTTTTCCTTAAGATCACGAACAGGACAAGGATGTCGACTTTCCTTTCCCCACTTTTATTGACATAGTATAGGAAATCCCAGCATAGCAATCAGACAAGAAAAAGAAGTAAAAGGATTTAAATTGGAAAGGAAGAAGTAAAACTGTCATTATTTGCAGATGATATGATACTATGTATAGAAAACCTCAAAGATTCCACCAAAAAACTATTAGAACTAATAAATGAATTCAGTAAATAGCAAGATACAAAATTAGTATTTTATTAAATATTAATAAATATTTAATAATAGCAGAAATTGGTTGCATTTTTATACATAAATAATGAACTATCAGAAAGAGAAATTAAGAAAAGATCCTCATTTAGAATTGTATCAAAAAACTGCCTAGGACCCCGTTGTCACCAATGGACAGATCCTCTAGACAGAAAATCAACACGGAACGAGTGGCCTTAAATGACACTTTAGTCCAGCTGGATTTTATCGATATTTTTAGAGCATTTCCCCCGAAACAACAGAATATACATTCTTTTCAAGTGCATATGGGACATTTTCCAAGATAGACCACGTTAGGCTACAAAACAAGTCTCAGTCAATTTAAGATTGAAATCATATCAAGCAGATATGAAGGAAAAACTGATGGTTGCTGGCTGGGATGAGGTGGGGATGAGGGAGAGGGGGAAGGCTTTGGACAGTGTAGGTGGGTGACTACAATGTTGCCACAGTGATATGGAGTGCAGTTCTGGGAATGTAATTGATAATGTTGTGAATGCTTTGTGAAGTGTCAGATGGTCGCATGTCTTGTCATGGAGACAGCTTCGGGGATGGGGTAGAGGCTTGATCACTGTGCTGTACACTGGAAGCTGGCATTGTATAATATTGTATGTTAACTCTGATTGAATGTATATATGTAGTCATGGGATGAGGAGTACAGTGTGGGAGTGGGGTCAGGGGAGTTGTAACAGATATGATATGGAGGGGAGTGGGGCGGTGGATGGGGAGGGGGGTTGTCACTTGGCGGGGTAAAAAGTATAACTATTGCACTGTTGTCAAAAATAAATTAAAAATATAAAAAATAAAAAAAATGCCTAGGAATATATTTAACGAAGGAGGTAAAAGACCTGTACTCAGAAAATTATAAGACATTGAAGAAAGTAATTGAAGAACATACAAATAAATAGTAGTATATACTGTACTTATAGATAGGAAGAATTAACATTGTTAAACTGTCCATACTACCCAAAGCACTTATAGATTCAATGCAATCCCTATCAAAATACCAATGGCATTTTTCACAGAACTAGAACAAATAATCCTAAAACTTACATGGAATCACAAGACTCTGAACAGCCAAAGCAAACTTGAGAAAGAAGAACAAAGTTGAAGATATCACAGTACTTGATATCAAGCTATACTTCAAGTCTATAGTAATCAAAACAGCATGGTACTGGTATCAAAATAAACACATAGGGTGGCCAGGTGGCTCAGTTCATTAGAGAACATGCTCTGAGTAACAGGGTTGCCAATTCGATTCCCAAATGGGCCAGTGAGCTATGCCCTCTGCATCTAGATTGAAGACAATGACTTGAGCTGAGCTGCAGCTGAGCTGCTGGTGGGCAAACAGATGGCTCAGTTGGTTAGAGCGCATGCTCTTAACAACAACTCCTTCATGCAATGATGGGCTGCGCCAGCCGCAACTAGATTGAAAATGGCTACTGGATTTGGAGCTGAGCTGTGCCCTCCACAACTAAGGGAAAAGGACAAAAACTTGACTTGGAACTGATTGGTCCTGGCAAAAACACATTGTTCCCCGAGAAAACACATTATTCCTCAATAAAGTTTAAAAATATTAAAAAGAAACAAACACATAAATGAATGGAACAGAATAGAGAGCCCAAATATAAACTCACACCTATATTGTCAATTAATCTACGACAAAGGAAGAAGAAATATACAATACGGTAAAGACAATCTATTTAATATAGTGTTGGGAAAACTGAATATATACATGCAAAACAATTAAACTGGACCACCTTTTAATACCATATACAAGAATAACTCAAAATGGATTAAATTTCCAAAACCATAAAACTCCTAGAAGAAAACATAGGCAGTAAACTCTCTGATATTGCTCCTAGTAATCTTTTTTTCTAATATATCTCCTCAGGCAAAGGAAACAAGAGAAAAAATAAACAAATGGGATTACATCAAACTAAAAATTTTCTGTACAGCAAAGGAAACCATCAACCAAAGGAAAAGACATCCTACTGAATGGGAGAAGATATTCACCAATGATACATCTGATAAGGGGTTAATAGCCAAAATCCATAAAAAAGTCATACAACTCAACACCAAAAAACAAACAATCCAATTAACAAAGGGGCAGAGGACATGAATAGACATGTCTCCAAAGAAGACATACAGATGGCCAATAAACACATGAAAAGATGCTCAACATCACTAATCATCAGGGGAATGCAAATTAAAACAACAATGAGATATCACCTCACACCTGTCAGAATGGCTATCGTGATAAAGCAACAAACCAGTGTTGGAGAGGATGCAGAGAATAGGGAACCCTCTGCATGTTGGTGGTATTGCAAGTTTGTGCAGCCACTATGGAAATCAGTATGGAGGTTCCTCAAAAAATTAAAAATAGAACTACCTCATGACCCAATAATTCCACTCCTGGGTATTTATCTATTTATCTGAAGAAATCCAAAACACTAGTTTGAAAAGATATGTGCACTCCTATGTTCATTGCAGCACTATTTACAATAGCCAAGATATGGATGCAACCCAAGTGCCCATCAATAGATGATTGGATGAAGAAGAGATTATACACACACACACACACACACACACACACACACACACACACAAAGGGAATATTACTCAGCCATAAAAAAGAATGAAATCTTCCCATTTGAGACAACATGGATGGATCTAGAGGGTATTATGCTAAGTGAAATAAGTCAGAGTGAGAAAGATAAATACCATGTGATCTCACTTATATGTGGAATTTAAGAACAAAATAAATGAACAAACTGAAACAGACTCATAGATACAGAGAACAAACTGATGGTTGCCAGAGGGTAGGAGGGATGGGGAGCTGGGTGAAAAAGATGAAGGAATTGGGGAGTACAAATTCATACTTACAAAATAGTCATGGCAATGTAGAGTATAGAATAGAGAATATAGTCAATAGTATTGTAGTAACTATGCATTGTGCCAGGTGGGGACTAGACTGATTGGGGGGATCACTTCATAAATTATATAAATGTCTAACCATCATGTTGTATACATGAAAGTAATATAAAATAATATTGTATGTCAACTGCAATTTAAAAAAATACATGTTTAGGTCAGAAAATTAAGCGAAAGGAGAGCTATAGAGTGATTGACTGGCAGCATTTAGGGTCCAAATGAGGTTCATGGTCATGAATTTATACTGAAATTAGTCATGTGGTTGTGTATTTTCCTCCAGCCAGGTTTAGCTGTGTCGGTTTAGGCTCCTTGATGTGTATTTGAACTTAGCTAAAATTATGATTTTGCCTGGGAAGGAGTACAGTGTGAGAGAGGGGTAGGAGAGTGGAGGGTATATGTACAAGAGTGAATATAAAGATTAAGCATGACATTTGAGCTAGGGAAAGAGGTGAAAGGAGTCAATAAGAGAGCAATTGATGGCAAAAATCTGGTAGAGCCAATGGACTGGAGATTCTGGTGAGGTTAAAGAATCATGGGGTATGGGTACAAAAAGGAGCTTGCTGGAAAAAGAGGAGGTGATTATCATAGAGAGGGATGTTTGAAATTGAGATTATGGAAGGGTTGCTATAATTGCTGTGACAAGGCCTAGCGTATAGCCATGCGAGTGAGTAGTTGAGGTGGGATCAAGGGCAGTGTCATAGAGGAGAAATGTTCAAGAAACTAATTAAGATAGCGTGTGAGAATAATAATTTTTGATCTCACCAGGAATCAAAATAGTACTACTACCATTGAGAAAGACCACGTTCCAGAAACTAAAATCTTTGAGAAATATGAGTATAAAACTGAAGGTTGGTAGATGAAAACAACAGTGAAGATCAGTCAGTGACAAGATGTCAAAAGCTGGAAGTTTTCAGGGAGGTTGGAGAGGAATGAGAAGCAAGATGACATATACCCAAACTTCAGGCTCTGTAGTACAATGGTGGTAAGAGAGAAACCATCTCTTCTTGAGTGGGCTTCAGGGGACACAGAGTCCTCAGGGAAGAGCCTGGTTTCTGTTAGAGAAAGACAATAAAAGGCACATTCAGAGAAGAGGTTGAGGATATAGAGGATTATTGAGAGTGCATTGTGTTTTAGGAGTAGGAGAAGGGTTCAAGAAGTGAATTAAAGAGAGGATGTGGTCACAGCCTTATTGAGGTTAGAATGTGGTACTTGAGGGTTGCCTGGGGATTTGGGGATTCTTGTGGTGACTGGCACAAATGGGGATAAACACCATTATTGAATGAGTTCTAATGGATTCAGGGCAGATAGGGGTTGTAGGACTTTGAAGTTTAGGCTGGGAAGAGGGAGGAAATTAGGACTTCCTCTCAACCCCTAGTGATGTGGAAGTTCAGTCTTACACCCACTGCACTTGTTCACACAATACCCTATATTGCTCCTGAAAACAGAGATAACATAAATCTATAGTGATAGAAAAATGGGCTAGAAAGTACACTTGACATTCAGGATAGGACTACTGCTGGGAATTGAGAAGGTGAATGGCCTTGGGGCCAGGGTCAAATATGCCTCAATTTTTCTGTAATGCTCTTATTCATTTTTTTTTTAATTTTTTTTTTTTTAGCTGAGCCATCCTGTCACCTGTTGGCAGCTCAACGGCAACTCAGCTCGGGCTGGCATCAAACCCTGTAATGCTTTTATTCTTTTTTTTTTTTTTGAGGGCAGTGTCACTGGCCCTCATACGTGGGACCCAAACCGGGGCCGCTAGCTTTCCAAACCAGCACTTAACCACTGTGCCACTCAGCCGGCCCTGCTTTTATTTTTAAAAAAGTAAATATATCCAAATGTTAACAACGTTCAAATAAGAGTGAAGGAAACATTGGTATTTATTATATTTAATTCTTGGGACATTGTAGGTACTCAATGAATGCTTTTGTTGAATGAGTTTGCCTTTCTCTTAAAAGTTTCTCCAACAGACAAAATTCTCAAATTAACACAACATACCTCAAAAGTACAGAAAAGATAATGGAGAGGGATGGGGAAGACTTGAGAAATCTTTGTAGAGAGAGTGATTGTGATCTATGTAGAACTCTACCACCATATATGAGTTATATGGAAAATATAGGGTGCAACAAAAGACATAGTCCCACTCCATTTTAACTTAATACTCTAAGGTTCTGGGTGAGTATCCAGAAAATGACACTGCAGATTTAGTTCTTTCAAGTAACTACTGAATCCTCGCTTTTCTTCTTCAACATAGACACTGGGTGGTGCTGTTATCCAAAATGTGTACTCTATCATGGATTTATTATTTCAATCTACAGACAGGTATTTATCCAGTGTCTCCTATGGGCCAAAGTGCTAGGGATCGGCATACAAAGATGAATAGCTTCAGTAGATTCTCACCTGATTACCTTAAACTATCACCATGTATAGTGGGTGAGAAAACCGAAAATGTGACTTTTTTTTCCCAATGTGAAGTTTTTATTGAAATATAGCTATAGAGATCTTGGCGCCATGGACATGCCAAGACAAAACAAAACAAAACACAAAACAAAACTAAAAATGTTGGGGTGAGTTAGTATATTCTACTCAAGTATAAAAAAAAATAGGTTGGAATAAACAATCATTATTGTAAGTTGATTATGAGTGAGAAAAGATATCGTGCTTTAAATGGTTTTGTAATTTCTTTCTTTTTTTTTAATGAAAGTTTATTGGGGTGAAAATGGTTAGTAAAGTTACATATGTTTCAGGTATACAATTCTGTAATACATCATCTATATATCACATTGTGTGTTGAAAATGTGACTTTTAAGTAGGAGAACACCACTGTCACAGATATGCCCAGTTGTGGGGGTGAATGATCCTGAACTGCCACCCTCTCCATGAGCACCTATCCTCCATGACATGGCGAAAGATTGGAACAGACAACACAGCATCACTTCCAAATCATTGTTTGGTCGTCGCAGCACAAGGGCTTGTATGGCTATACAAAACCGAGAACCGGATTAGGGCTCCTTCAGATTGGATCTGGGAATTCAGATATTCAAAGCTAACTGGGAAAGAACTGTCTGCTTATTGTAGAGGCCTCTGTTATAGTGGAGGAATGAGCATACTTGGAAAGAAGGAAAATGGAACCTCCTGACTAATAGCAGGAGATTCGAGGGAGGCCTGCCGGCAATCTATCCCTGGGCAAATTAGAGAGGACTTGGACTGGATCTTGGAAGGCGGGTCCGGTATGACGTCATCAAAACCCTGCTGCAGAGGGTAAGGTCCTGAGTAGAGGCGAGACAGTGGACACAGGCCTGCAAGGCTGAAGCAGAGGGTGGGGCAAGGAGGCGGGCCTGGGTTCCCTGGACCAACCGGAGGGGTCTGGGGCAGGGTCATGGGCGGGGCCTGTCTCGCGGCTTATAACTGCAGGGTTCCGCGCGGGAAGGCTAATCTCGGCCAGTGTGTGGCGTGGCTTTAGGTCAGCCGGCTGCTTGTCACCGGTGTTCAAGCCTTCAGGTGAGGACGTGCGGCTCCGCTGGAGCCAGAGGGATGGAGACTGGAGGGCGCGGCGGACGCGGGGCGGGGACTGTCTGGCCTTCGGGAACCGGAGAGGCCGGGTTGGGACTGATGTTTCGGATCTGCACCTCCTGGCGAGTCCGCGCCTTTGTCTTCCTCGGCGCCGCCTTCCTCTCGGATGCCTTGTCCTCCCGAGTTGGTCCGGAAGACCCGAGGAGGCGGCCCCCAGGGCGGCCTGTCCGCTGTAGCTGCAGGTCCCAGGCTGCGAGGATGAGGAGTTTGGGGGCCTTCCGGAATGGGCCCTAGGGGGCTGGCCCTTCGCTCTCTCCCCTCCCGTGGTGGATACGTGAGGCTGATAGTTATTTTAAAATGTAAACAAACAGGCATTTGCGCCCAGCCCTGTTGTTTATTTGAAGTCCCGGTTTCCCACCTCCGGAGATTGGCGTCTGATCACTGGTCAAAGCCGGGTCTTAGGGTGACCTCGAGGGAAAGGAGGTATATTTGGGACTTTTGGCTGCTTGGGGCCTTGCCATTCTACCCTGGGCACTAGATGTGCATTACCTCCACCAAGGTGGGGTCAGGTACAGGCATGAGAACTCTGCTTTCCGGCCTCTGGGGGCTCCTATTGTCCCTTCACGACAAACAGAGTGGTCACAGGGCACCTCATCTAGCTTCACCTCCTCGCCTCTCCCTTTGTTGGGAAAATGTACTGAAATGAAATAAAAATCAACTCTATTTGGTTTTATCCCATTCTGCTAAAGTCCTTGGTCTGATCCTAATCAGCTGTGCCTTCTTACTGGTTTACAAACCAGTTCGACAAGGAGCTATTATGAGACGTTTAATTATTTATAACTGGATTACATCTCTACCTCTCTTATTGTATCCCCTTAATCTACTGCCTTTGGGCAGATGAAATAGATAGAAACTAGTCCAACTTACGCTACCATTTTTTGTGTTCTGCTTCCTACCCTCCAAGAAAAACGCGCCTCCTCTTCCCCCACCAAAGTAACTGACTACAAAGTGAAGATGCTCAAACAGTGCCATCTCCTGTAACAAATTCATTAACTGGTTAAACCCAGTCCTTATTTTTCTCTTCTATGTCTAGCTGCTCTTGTGCTTCTATCACCTCCATTTTACATTTGCTGTGATTTTAAGAGTCAGACATTTGGCTGGGGCTTTCTAGAGCATCTTGATTTCTAGTGTATCCTAATCCAATTGCATTTGCTGCCTATCAGAAATGGGATAATGGTGTAGAATAAAAAGTAATCTAATAAAAATATGATTTCTCTAAGATCTGTTGCTTTTTTCCTGTTGAAAACCTACAAGTAAAATAATACACATTGATATTAAATGTGAGAATTTTAGCTGTTACTCCTTAGTGTGATAATAGTTCTATCAGATAAGATTTGTTATTGTTTTTTTTAGTCTTCCTTTTAGTCAAGATGAGTGATAAGCCAGACTTGTCCGAAGTGGAGAAATTTGACAGGTCAAAACTGAAGAAAACGAACACAGATGAGAAAAATACTCTCCCCTCAAAGGAAAGTAAGTCATGTGGGCTTTCTAATTGAGACAAAAAATGGTGAAAATTGATACACTTAGTAAATAAGTCCTTCTAGTAAATTTTTCCACAAACTGAGCAATAGAGTACCAATGTATTTAATGATATTTTAACATTTAAAAATATCAAATAGTTGCCTTTTTACTTGGCTTATATAAGTAAGTGGTTCTCACAAAATAGGCCCTAGTAGTAATGGGGGAATTTAAAAAACTAGATTTTGCTGGAAAATTATTAAAAACTACATTTAAACCAATCTTGGAATATTAGACTTAACATTGAAAACAGCTTGGTTTTTTTTTCAAATTTTTGGTTATTTGGCATTTTTCTGCATCTAGCAATTTGGGTCTGTGATCTAATCTGTAAAAAGCCTGGCAAACTGTGGTTTTGACCTTCTCTAGCTCACCACCAGAAGAGGTGGGAGAACCAATTTAGATCTTGGTTATACTCAAGTCTCCCAGGGATCAAGGGATCAGTTTTTTCCTCCAGACTTACAGTGTGCTGAAGAAAATGCAAGCCAAGGGGTACATTTTGTCATGTCAGCATTGTTTGAAATTCCCACTTAGTTAAAATTGTCGGAAAGGGCATAACTTCATAATTGTTAATTGTATAGCGATAGATAAACCTGAAGAAAATACTTCACTTGCTCCTCATTATCAGAATAACTATTGGGAAAATGGCAGCAGTATAAATCTACCTCTCAAATGGGAAAAAAACCCACAGTTCATATAGAGTCTAATGAATGTTCAGGTGATTAATGCAGTTGTGCATGCGCACGCGCACACACATGACTGGGGATTTGTGGTTAGTGCCTTGACATTCTAAGTTTAAAGCAGGTATGGCAGCCTTCAATGACTTGGCAAAGAGCTCTTTTTGAGGAAACTGAACTTAATCTTAGGAAAATGGCATCTTAATGATTTTTTTTGTGTTTATGTTTTTTTTTCCCAGCTATCCAGCAGGAAAAAGAGTGTGTTCAAACATCATAAAATGAGGATCGTCTCCCAGGAGCAAATTTCAACATTGTCTGAGTGTCTTGGTTTTGGGCTTGTTTTTTGTAAACCTGTGTGTTGTAGAGATGTTAGGCATCTTCTGATATCTGCTCACCCATACACCCTGGCTAAGGGGTAGCTAATGTTCCTTTACATACGTTTTTAAACTTTCCGTTGGTACATAAATTCCAGCTGGCAGATGCTGTCGATAATGTCACCATTGATAACCTTTGTGTGTGTAGTCCTTGCACCCCCTATAGGATAAGTCACCTTTAACGTTCTACAATGGATGCCTCCATTGTTTCATAATCTTCATGAAGTTGCATGCTTTCGCAGCTTCTCACAGTTTATTTTTATTTCTAATGTAGGAATAAAATAATAAATATAATCACTATGTTAAGGTTCCTGTGGTTCATTGGTGGTCTTCCAGGACACTCTTTTCAGCCAAAAAAAAAATGAGTGCAAGAAATCCATTTTAACAGATTCGTTTCAGGCCGGCCGAGTGGTTCAGTTGGTTAAGAGCTCGCTCAAGAGTGCGAGCTGAGCTTTGAGCAACAGTAGTTCGATACCCAGCCCGAGCTGAGCTGCCGTTGAGCTACCAACAGGTGGCAGGATGGCTCAGCTAAAAAAAAATAAAAAACAGATTCATCTCATGGAAATGGCACTTTTCTCTCTACATCAAGTGGGTCCTCATTTGGGAAGACTAGGTGATTTTCTTTTTCTTTTAAAGATTTTATTGGGGAATTGGCGGAGGAGAATCAGGGAAGGGGAACT
This sequence comes from Aselliscus stoliczkanus, assembly GCA_033961575.1. Classification (NCBI taxonomy): domain Eukaryota; kingdom Metazoa; phylum Chordata; class Mammalia; order Chiroptera; family Hipposideridae; genus Aselliscus; species Aselliscus stoliczkanus. Next base: position 56,544,689 of record CM066737.1, read on the forward strand.
GACAATTTGTGGTCTTTATTTTGTTCTTCAGTCTAGTTGAGGACGTTGCTTCACTGGCCATGTTGGTATTATCATTGTGCTCTTCCTGGGTGAGGCAGATCGGTCGCCGTCCTCTGGAAGGCCACTCTCAGCGGCTCTTGGCAGCTCATGCTGGCTGCCGGCCACTCACTGTAGCCAATGGCAACCCAATGTAGCAGAGGCTGCAGCCCACACCGTCACCGGCCATCTTAGCTATAGAGGCAATCAGGTGGAGCTGTTGTTCACCATCATCTTAGCTGTAGAGGGCAGTGTCACTGGCCCTAATATGTGGGACCCAAACCGGCGCTGCTAGCTTCCCAAGCCACTGCTTAACCACCGTGACACTCGGCCGGCTCTAGGTGATAGTTCTTTTTTGAATGTTTGATAAAATTCACTTGTGAAGCTATCTGGTCCAAGGCTTTTGTTCGTTGGGAGCTTGTTGATTACTGATTCAATTTCATTGGTAGTAATCAGTCAATTTTGATTTTGCGTTTCTTCTCGAGTTAGCTTTGGAAGGTTGTATGCTTCTAGAAAATTATCCATTTCTTCCATATTGTCAAATTTGTTGGCATATCGATGCTCATAGTAATTTCTTAAAAATTTTTTGTATTTCTGTGATGTCTGTATTCATTTCATTTCTTTCATTCCTGATTTTATTAATTTGAGTCCTCTCTCTCTTTTTTTGATGAGCCTGGCTAGCAGTTTGTCAGTTTTGTTTATCTTCGCAAAAACCCAGCTCTTGGTTTTGTTGATCTTTTGTATTGTTTCTCTGTTCTCAATATCATTTATTTCCGCTCTGGTATTTAGTATCCCATTCCTTGTACTCCCTTTGGGCTCCTCTTGCTGTGCTTTTTACAGTTCCTTGAGGTGTAACGATAACCTGTTGATTTGAGATTTTTCTTCCTTCTTTAGGTAGGCCTGCACTGCTATGAACTTCCCTCTTAGGGCTGCTTTCACTGCATCACAGAGATTTGGGGTCATGGTGTTTTCATTTTCGTTTGTCTCGAGGTTTCTTTTGATTTCCTCCTTGATCTCATTTTGACCCACTCGCTATTTAGTAATATGTTATTTAGCCTCCATTTATTTGTCAGCTTTCTGGATTTCTTCTTATAATTGATTTCTAGTTTCATAGCATTGTAGTCAGAGAAGACACTTGAACTGATTTCAATCTTCTTAAATTTATTGAGACTTGTTTTGTGGCCTAACATGTGGTCTATCTTAGAAAATGTTCCATGTGCACTTGAGAAGAACATATATTCTGTAGCTTTGGGGTGAAATGCTCTGAAAATATCAGTTAAATTCAGCTGGTCTAATGTGTCATTTAAAGTCGCTGTTTCTGCATTGATTTTTCTGTCTGGAGGATCTGTCCATTGGTGACAGTGGGGTGTTGAAGTCCCCTACTATGATACTGTTACTGTTGATCTCCATCTTTATGTCTGTCAATATCTGTTTTATATATTTAGGAGCTCCTATGTTAGGTGCATAGATATTTACTAGGGTTATGTCCTCTTGTTGGATCGCTCCCTTTGTTATTATGAAGTGCCCTTCTTTGTCCTTTATTATATTCTTCAATATAAAGTCCATTTTATCTGATATAAGTATTGCTACCCCAGCTTTTTTCTCAGTTCCACTTGCATGAATATTTTACTCCTTCCCTTTACTTTCAGCTTGTATGTGTCTTTTGATCTGAGGTGAGTCTCTTGTATACAGCATATGCAGGGGTCTTGCTTTCTTATCCATTCAGCCACCTATGTCTTTCGATTGGAGCATTTAATCCATTTACATTTAATATGATTATTGATAGGTGTGTAGTTATTGCCACTTTGTTATTTGTATTCCTAGTCTTCCTTAGCTAGGTTGTTTTTCTATTTTTCTTAAAGAAGCCCTTCTAACATTTCCTGCAATGCTGGCTTGGTGGTAATGAATTCCCTTAGCTTATTCTTTTCTGGGAAGCTCTTCATCTCTCCTTCAATTTTAAATGATAACCTTGCTGGATAAAGCAATCTGGGTTGTAGGCCTTTGCCTTTCATCACTTTGAAAACCTCCTGCGACTCCCTTCTGGCCTGCAAAGTTTCTGTAGAAAAGTCGGCTGATAATCTTATGGGGGTGCCCTTGTAAGTAACTTGCTGCCTTTCCCTTGCTGCTTTTACGATTCTGTCTTTGTCCTTAACCCTTGCCATCTTCACTATAATGTGTCTTGGTGTGGGCCTGTTTGGGATCATTTTGGTTGGAACTCTCTGCACTTCCTGGGCTTGTATTTCAATGTCCTTTGCCAGGTTAGGGAAGTTTTCAGACATTATTACTTCAAATATGTTCTCAATCCCTTGCTCCCTCTCTTCTTCTGGTATTCCAATGATCTACTTGTTGTTGCGTTTGATGTTGTCTCCCAGCTCTCTTAAACTATTTTCAATGTTTTTAATTCTTTTTTCTTTTAGTTGTTCTGCTTGGATGATTTATGCTACCTTGTCTTCTAAGTCACTGATTTGATCTTCTGCTTCATCTAATCTGCTAGTCATTCCATTGAGTTTGTTATTTAATTCAGTAATTGTGTTCTTAAGTTCTAGCTGGTTGCTTTTTATGATTTCTCTATTCTTCTTTATATTTTCATTAATTTCCTTGAACATTCTAATAATCAGTGTTCTGAACTCTGTCTCCGATAGGTTGTTCACTTCTATTTCCTCTAGTTTCACTGATTCAGGAGGTTTCCTGTCTTCTTTTATTTGGGTTGTGTTTCTTTGTTTCCCCATGCTGGCTTACTCTTTGTGCTTGGTTTGATTTAACAGATAGATCCCCTAGGTTTCTCAGTCTTTTCTGGGTGAACTTCTATGGTGTGTGCCCTTTATATTTGAATTACTCTGTCTCCCTATTCGCCTGTGCGTGTGTACCTGAGGTGTTCCTTGTGTTGTGTGTCTTCTCCTGTTGAAGTTGAGCTTTGATTACTTTTGGCTTGTCTGTAGGTGGCTTGACTCCCAGGCTGATTAGTTGTGATGATTAGCAGTGACCACAGTTAATGAGATGCTGTGTGAGGGTTGACCCTGTCGATAAGATGTGGCCCCGTTGGGCCCTTGTGCCTGTAGTGACTGACCTTTGGGTGTGTGACTCTTGTAGGTCAAACCTGGAAATGCTCTGGTTTTATCTAATGTTGGCCTCTGGGTATGATGATTCTTGTGTCTCTTTGGGTGGGCCCCGCTGAAGAGCAATTTTAAAGCAAAACAGATCAAGTACAACCACCACAGCAACCACAGGAAACCAAATGTTCTCCCATGTAAAAAACAAACAAACAAACAAACAACAACCTACAGTCAACTTGTACAGAAATATCAAACATACAAAAGAAGAAAACAAACAAAAACAAAACAACCACAAAAGAGAAAACAAGATAAAAAATAGAATAAACACGAGAAACCAAATAGCAATACCAAAAGACAAAAAACAACAACCAAACAAACAAACAAAAATGAAAAAAAGGAAAGGAGGCAAAGTAGAGCAGTGGGAAGGATGAAGAAAAGAAGGGAGAGAATGAGGGTGGGAAAGAAAGAAAAAGAAAAAAGAAAAAAAATATATATATATACACACACACCCATATATATGGACATATATTCACCTATATACACCTGTATGTATGCCTATATTAAAAAATAGAAAACAATAATAATGAAATATAAATAAAAACCCAAAACAAGCAACCAATAAAAGGGAAAAAAATGAAAAAAACCAGTGCTGGTCTTGGCTAAAGTCCACCAAGCTCTCTTCAGGTTGTGCTCTGCTGTACAAAAATTCCTGTGCATCTTGTGGGAACAAAGACGGCCACCTGACGCCTAGCGTGATCCTGGCACTGCAGGTCTGTTGTACATGAGTGTGGTTATGGCGTGATTGGTAGTTTTTACAAAGTCACTGCCGTTTCTGCTTTCGCCTGTCCCAAGGCAGGCTGCACATGCCAAAGGCTCAATGAATGTCTTTGGGCACCCTTTCCGTGGACAGCTGTGGAGAATGTGAGAGTTCCACATTGCCAAAAGCCAGCTGCCAGGAGTCTGTCTGTTAGTACCTCAGCAGTTGAAACCTGCCCTGCCTCCCACGCTTTGCAAGAAAGGTGAGGGTGAGGTAGGTAGTTGCACTCTTTGCAGCCTCTTCTGGGGCAGAAATTCTCAACCCCCTGCAGGTAGGAATACCTCTGTAATCTGACCCTACTGCTCCACTCAGGGGTCAGTTTAAACTCTGCCTTGTAGGGGGAGGCAGGTTTCTGAGGGAGGGTCGGGGTGGGTTCATATTTCTGTAGTTGTTTTTTTGCTTTCTGTCCAAGAGAGGGAAAAAAAAGAAGCACACACACACAAAAAAAAACACAGTCCCATCGCTTTTTTTTATTTTTTATTTGAGGGCAGTGTCACTGGCCCTCATATGTGGGACCGAACCAGGGCTGCTGGCTTCCCAAGCCAGCACTTAACCACCGTGCCACTTGGCCAGCCCCCATCGCTTTTTTGAGCTAAGACCTTTGCCTCATGCTCCAGCGGAGCTCCTGATGTTCTCCCAGAGGGACTGTCAGGATTTAGAGGACTGCACACACCCTGCAGTGGCCCAGATCCCCACTCTGTCTCCCAGGGACCTGTGTCTCCACCCAGTGTGTGCTGTGTCTCCCCGCATCAGGTTTCCCTCTTCCCCTGCTTGCCCCACTTCAGGCTTCTGCCTCAGAGCCTGTGGGCCAAGGTGCTCTTGATGCGTTCCGAGGGACCAGGTGGGCACAGGGACTGATCCCTGAACTGGGTGGGTACAGGGTTTGCTCTCGCTCTGCCCTTGCCACACTATGCACCTTGTCTCCTGGGGACCCAGGGTTCCACAGTCACGAGTGCAGCTCGTACCTCTGCAAGCTCATCTCCTCTCTCCCCTCCCCCTCTCACACGGCCTGAGGATTCTTCCTCAGACTGTAGACATTTGTGCTCTTGCTGTATTCTAGGCGGACATAGGGGCACAGGGAGTGATCAGCGGGAACAGTCAACAATCTGCTCTCTGAAGCTCTGTGTCTCAGCAGCTGTGGGTGTGGGCTGCACCTCACGAGTCTCGTCTCCTTCTTCCCCCATTCGGCAGGTCTGCCCACCTTCCAGCAGCCGCTGTGTAAGACAGTTGCTCTCTGTGATGAGCAGATGTCCTTTTGAAGAGTTACAGAAGTTCAAATTACAGATATTTCCAGGGAAGAACTCAGGGAGCTCTCCTAAACAGCTGCCATCCTCCCAAAGATCTCCCTCACCACTTCTATTCAACATAGTTCTGGAAGTTCTAGCCACAGCAATCAGACAAAAAAATGAAATAAAAGGCATCCATATTGGAAAGGAGGAAGAAAAATTCTCATTATAGGCAGATGACATGATACTATATAGAGAGAATACCAAAGGTACCACCAAAACTGATAGAACAGATAAATGAATTTAGTAAGGTAACGGGATACAAAATTAATATTCAGAAATCAGTTGCATTTGTATACACCAATAATAAACTATCAGAAGAAGAAATCAGGAATTCAATCCCTTTTACAATTGCTTGAAAAACAATAAAATATCTAGGAATAAATTCAACTAAAGAAGTAAAAGACCTGTACTCAGAAAATTCTGAGACACTGAAGAGAGCCATCAAAAGATACAAATAAATGAAATACATACCATGTTCATGGATAGGAAGAATTAATATAGTTAAAATGTCAATACTTCCTAAGGCAATATATAGATTCAATGCAATTCAAATCAAACTACCAAGGAGATTTTTCTCAGCAATAGAGCATATAATCCTAAAATTTATATGGAACCACAAAACACCCCGAACAGCCACGGCAACCTTGAGAAATAAGAACAAAGTGGGAGGTATCATGCTACCTGACATCAAATCATACTACAAGTCTACAGTAATCAAAACAGTATGATACTGGCATAAAAACAGACACATAGACCAATGGAACAGAACAGAGAGCCCAGGAATAAACTCATCTATATATGGTCATTTAATCCATGACAATGGGAGCAAGAATTTACATTGGAGTAAAGATAGTCTATTTAATAGATGGTGCTGGGAAAACTGGACTGACACGTGCAAAAAAACTGAAAATAGACCACCTACTTACACCATATATGAGAGCAAACTCAAAATGGATTAAAGACTTAAATGTAAGACCTGAAACCACAAAACTCCTAGAATAAAATATAGGGAGTAAATTTGCAGACATTACCCTCTGTAATATTTTTACTGGTCCATCCCCTCGGGCAAGGGAAATAAAATAAAAAATAAACATATGGGCTTACATCAAACTTAACAGTATTTTCACAGAAAAGGAAATCATCAATAAAACCACAAAAGGCAGCCTACTGAATGGGAGAAGATATTTGCGAATGATATATCTGATAAGGGGTTAATATCCAAAATTTATAAAACCCTCATTCAACTCAACACCAATAAAGCAAACAACCCCATTAAAAAAATAGGCAGAGGATATGAAGAGGCATTTCTCTAAAGCGAACATACACATGGCCAACAGGCATATGAAAAAATGTTCAACCTCACTAATCATTAGAGAAATGCAAATAAAAACCACGATTAAATACCACCTCACTCCGGTCAGGATGGCTATCATCAATAAATCAACGAACAACAAATGCTGGCGAGGTTATGGGGAAAGGGAAACCTGGTGCACTGTTGGTGGGACTGCACATTGGTGCAGCCATTATGGAAATCAATATGGAGGTAACTCAAAAAGCTGGAAATTGAACTACCGTATGACCCAGCAATTCCACTCTTGGATATCTACCCAGAGGAATCCAAGTCGCTAATTCGAAAAAATATGTGCACCACTATGTTTATTGCAGCGCTATTTACAATAGCCAAGACTTGGAAACAACAGAAATGCCCATCAGTAGACGACTGGATTAAGAAACTGTGGTACATTTATACAATGGAGTATTACTCCGCTATAAAGAAGAATGAAATCGTACCATTTGCAACGATATGGATGGACGTAGTGGCTATTACGGTAAGTGAAATAAGTCAGTCGGAGAAAGACAAATACCATATGATCTCACTTATATGAGGAATCTGAAAAACTAAATGAACGAGCAAAATAAACAGAAACAGTCTCATAGATATAGAGGAAAACCTGATGGTTGCTTGTTAAGAGGGGGTGGGAATGAAGGAAAGGGGAAGGGATTAGACAGCATAAATAGGTAACTGCAACATTGCCTCAGGGATATGAAAGACAGTTAAGGGAATATAATTAATAATGTTGTGAATATTTTGTGGGGTGTCAGATGGTCACATGTCTTTTTAGGGAGACCACTTCATGGATGGAGTAGAGGCTTGATCACTGCACTGTGCACCTGAAGCTGATGTTGTATAATATTGTATGCCAACTGTAACTGAATATATAGTCACAGGATGTGGAGTATAGTGTGGAAAGGGATCAAGGGACTTGTAATAGATATGTATGATATGGGGGGGAGTGGGTGGCAAATTGGGGGAAGGGGGTTGTCACTTTGAGGGGTAAAAAGTGTAACTATTGCACAGCGTTGTACATCTGAAACTAATTTTTTAAAAAGCTGTTTATTTCACAGTAAAAGAATTAAAAATAAAAAAAGTGGTCAAAGGGTACAAACTTCCAGTTAAAACATGAGTAAGTTCTGGGAATGTAATGGTCAGCATAGTGACTATAGTTAGTACTATTGCATTGCATAATTGAAAGTTACTACTAGAGATCATAAAACCTGTCATCACTAAAACAAAGGTATGTGATGTGATAGATGTGTTAACCAACTTTATTGTGTTAATTATTTCACAACATGTATGTATTTCAGATCATCGTATTGTACACCTTACATGTATATAATATTATATATCAATCATATCTCAATAAAGCTGGAAAAATAAGAAAATAAAAAATAAAAAAAATCCCACGATCTGCTTTCTCTTCAAAGAGTGTGAAGCTAGCAATCAATGTACAACGAAAATGATTAAATATTGTCAACTTCAATGACAATCAGCAATATATTTTTAGGAAAATTATAGATGTAAAAAGCCCCTGGGTCAAGAAGGAAATCAGAATGAAAATATTAACATATTAACCTTCACACAAATATTAGCTTTCCAATGCTAAAGTAAAAAGAAACATCCTTGTTCATTTTATTGCTGACCATCCTCCTCTTACATTATGCAAGAAGCCAGCCACTATGTGCTCTGGATTCATATCCTTAAATCACAAGTCTGAAAACAAGTAAGAAATCAAAAACCAACAGGCGAAGGATCTTACCACTTCCTCCTCGATCTCCAGGCTTAGTATCAAAGGAAGGCTGTTCATTGGTTCAGCCCTGGTCACTCTACCACACTTTGGACCAATGGCTGTGGGTCACTGGCTTCCAGCCTCTCTTTGGCTGGGCCAGTGGAGACTGGCACTTGACTTGGAGAGCACTCACTGGACAATCCCATCACCACTGAGGCATAAATGCATGTAATGAAATTTTGTGCTTTAAAAATTGAAATATTTTGGGCTAGAAAATAAGGAATTTGGGAAAACCTGAATGAATTTAAATTCAAATTTCTCAGTTTAGTGCACTAGAAAAGTGAAGTGTCTTGGAAATTTCATTTATCTATGTATTATCTTCAAGTAATCATTTATGTAAACTTAAGTGACAGTGTTGAGATATGCTGAGAAACGTTGGAGGTACGCTGATGTGTACATTGTCTTCTTTACTGTATCTATGGCTATATCTAGAAAATTCCACAATATACTTTTGGAGAATGAGAGTAAAAATGGTAACTATTACAAAAATAATTTAGACCTTACGGAATACTATAAAAACTAACATAAATAACTTGAAATCACTGTTTAGGAAAGTGACGAAATGCAATATGGTTCAGGAAGATCCACGATTTCCTATGGAATAAATTACACTCTATGTATTCCAGTTGATTATGTTTTGCCCACAGTAAAAATGCTTTAAATGGTGGCAGAAAGCCATGGGCTCAAACACGAGAGTAGATCCCACTTTTAGAGCTACAGGTCTTTTCGTGAGAAGGGAGGTGGCTCTGAAAAGGGCCTTTGGGTTGCGACGTTCAGCTGTTGCCCAAGCAGCTCATTTGAGGCAGATGTATACCGCAGGACATACACCGCTGGTGCCCTTGGACCCCACGACATTGCGAAGCTTCAGGGGCAGGAGCAGGCACACGGCCGTCTGGATCTCTCTGGAGGTGATGGTGGCGCGCCGCGTGTGGCGGACCAGGGCCCCAGGCCTCTTCTGCGATACGCTCGATGATGTCCTTCACAAACGAATCCATGACGGTCACGGCTTCCTGCGAAAGGCTCAGGCCCTGGTGAACGCTCTTCAGAATCCTGGGGAAGTAGGGCGCGGTGGCGGCGGTGGCGGCGGCGCCTGGGCTACTTTTGCTTAGGGGTCTCCGGCGGCGGGGCTTCCGTGGGCTCCTTCGTGCCCAGGAATTCCTCAGAAGTAGCTTCAGAGGTAGACTGAGCTATGTGGGAGGTACACTCCACAGCTTCTCAGGAAGGACTGGTGGCTGCCGAGGGGCAGCAGGCCGGTATATAGGCGCTGCATTCCCTGACGTCACGGGCAGCTTCCACATCTGATTGGGTAAAATGCCATGCAGGAAGTCTGTCAGGCACACTCTGTTACACGTGATTGGATAGGCTCCTGCTTGGCATCACATCCACCAGTTGAGGGAACTTCTGAACTTCCTGTGACCTCCATCAGAGAAACCTTTGAAAGATGCTACATAGGGCAAAAAGTCATCTGACAGTGTTAGCTGACTGATGCTCCAATAGGAGAACTTTGAGAAGACTTCACCAAAAGCACCTGAATTGTAGACATTTCCGATTAGGTTCCTTGAGAGAGTCTCACCTTCATAACCCAATTCCCGACTGCTATCAGAATGACTCTGGCCACTTTGGGCCCTTTTCCTCTAACCCAGAATCTGCTATTGTCCTGGGCTAAGCCACCCTGGCTCAAGCAGGGACTATCTGACATGGCCCAGCAGCATTTGTGGAAATTAAGGACATGATTGGCTAACTGTTCCCTCCAGATTTGATCAAAATTGAGCTCAGTGAGTCACAAAGACATGGAACAACAAAACCAGTCTCCAAAAAGAAACGGGAAAACTTATGATGATATTACAAGCACTTTAACGCTCACCAAATTTAAAATTGTTTTCTTAACATTATTTGAGTCCTAAAATGCATGATACATACTTGAACTGGTGGATCAATATGAGTCGTTGATTTAAGAAAAAAAACAGGGCCAGCCGAGTGGCTCAGTTGGTTAAGAGCTCGCTCAAGAGTGCAAGCTGAGCTCTGAGCAACGGCAGTTCGATGCCAGCCTGAGCTGAGTTGCCGTTGAGCTGCCAACAGGTAGCAGGATGGCTCAGCTAAAAAAAAAAAAAAAAAAAAAAAAAATTAAAAAAAAAAAAAAAAGAAAAAAAACAAAACCCTAATTGTCTAAGAAACTACATTGGGGAGCAAAGTAAAAGTAAGACATAAATGGGAAATACTTTAAAATTCGTAGCATATGGCTTATCAAGAACCTCATTGGTGAAAGGTTGAAATCTTTTCTTCTAAGATCAGGAACAAGAAAGAATGCCCATTTTCACAACTCATATTCAACATAGTACTGGAAATCCTAGCCAGAGTGATCAGGCAAGACAAAGAAATAAAAGGCACCCAAACAGGAAAGGAAGAAGTATACTTGTACCTGTTTGCAAGTGATATGGTCTTTCCTGCCACCCCCCAACTCCGAGTCAAGCCATTGTTCTCAGTCTAGTTGTGGAGGACAAGCAGCTGAAGTCACAGTGGCTCAGCCCTGGAAAGCGTAGATACTGGGTTGGAGGTGTGGACACTGAGAAAGAAGATACCTACTGAGTTTCTCAACAGGGGTTTCTCAACAGGGGCCTCTCACAGAAACCACACTTCAGGGGGAAGCCTGCACTAAGCCTCTGCCTCCTGCACTGAACTGCCTGCCTGCACTGTGTTCCTGCCATTGGAGCCAGCCCTTTCAAGGGATTTCCTGGAATAGTATGGCTTTCCCTGTCCAATCTGAGCTGCACAGCTATGTCCCCCAACAGCACCTTCACCAACCAATCAGAGAGGCTCCATTCTGACCAATCAGGACAGTGCTTTTTGGACCAATCAAACTGTGAGGATTTGGAGTCCTCATTTGCATAAGGATAGACCAATCAGGGACCAGCGGCGGGGACTTTCATCTATATAAGTCAGCTCCCCGACGGCTTGGAAAGCTGAGTTTCCATTTTTCACTGAAAGCTAATTTTGCCCAGTTAGAGCTGAACCGAGGAAGAGGAGAAACAAAGGAAGAGAGAAACCAACAGAAGACTCACCAGAGCAGAGCTGCCTAGCTGGAGAGCAGGCAGGGCAGAGCTGAGCAGAGCTGTCTAGTTGGAGAGAACCCTTACTCCAGGGCCTGTCTCCGAACCATGCTGTTGTATAATTGTGCTGTGATACCGTGCAGTGTTTTCCTCCTTCGCTTTCACCACACCCCGAATTAGGGATTCCTGTTGGTGTTGATTTGGCACCAAGGACCAAAGGTTGACAGAAAAGCTGTGGAGAGTGTGCCTCCCACATGGCTGAGTCTACCTCTGAAGCTACTTCTGGGGAATTCCTGGGCACGAAGGAGCCCACGGAAGCCCTGCCGCCGGAAACCCCTAAGCAGAAGCAGCCCAGGCGCCGCCACTGCGCCCTACTTCCGCAGGATTCTGTTTTTTTGTTTTGTTTTGTTTTGTTTTTTGAGGGCAGTGTCACTAGCCCTCATATGTGGGACCCGAAGCGGGGCTGCTGGCTTCCGAAGCCAGCACTTAACCACCGCGCCACTCAGCCGTCCCCAGGATTTTGAAGAGCGTTCACCAGGGCCTGAGCCTTTCGCAGGAAGCCGTGACCGTCATGGATTCGTTTGTGAAGGACATCATCGAGCGTATCGCAGAGGAGGCCTGGGGCCCTGGTCCGCCACACGCGGCGCGCCACCATCACCTCCAGAGAGATCCAGACGGCCGTGTGCCTGCTCCTGCCCCTGAAGCTTCGCAATGTCGTGGGGTCCAAGGGCACCAGCGGTGTATGTCCTGCGGTATACATCTGCCTCAAATGAGCTGCTTGGGCAACAGCTGAACGTCGCAACCCAAAGGCCCTTTTCAGAGCCACCTCCCTTCTCACGAAAAGACCTGTAGCTCTAAAAGTGGGATCTACTCTCGTGTTTGAGCCCATGGCTTTCTGCCACCATTTAAAGCATTTTTACTGTGGGCAAAACATAATCAACTGGAATACATAGAGTGTAATTTATTCCATAGGAAATCGTGGATCTTCCTGAACCATATTGCATTTCGTCACTTTCCTAAACAGTGATTTCAAGTTATTTATGTTAGTTTTTATAGTATTCCGTAAGGTCTAAATTATTTTTGTAATAGTTACCATTTTTACTCTCATTCTCCAAAAGTATATTGTGGAATTTTCTAGATATAGCCATAGATACAGTAAAGAAGACAATGTACACATCAGCGTACCTCCAACGTTTCTCAGCATATCTCAACACTGTCACTTAAGTTTACATAAATGATTACTTGAAGATAATACATAGATAAATGAAATTTCCAAGACACTTCACTTTTCTAGTGCACTAAACTGAGAAATTTGAATTTAAATTCATTCAGGTTTTCCCAAATTCCTTATTTTCTAGCCCAAAATATTTCAATTTTTAAAGCACAAAATTTCATTACATGCATTTATGCCTCAGTGGTGATGGGATTGTCCAGTGAGTGCTCTCCAAGTCAAGTGCCAGTCTCCACTGGCCCAGCCAAAGAGAGGCTGGAAGCCAGTGACCCACAGCCATTGGTCCAAAGTGTGGTAGAGTGACCAGGGCTGAACCAATGAACAGCCTTCCTTTGATACTAAGCCTGGAGATCGAGGAGGAAGTGGTAAGATCCTTCGCCTGTTGGTTTTTGATTTCTTACTTGTTTTCAGACTTGTGATTTAAGGATATGAATCCAGAGCACATAGTGGCTGGCTTCTTGCATAATGTAAGAGGAGGATGGTCAGCAATAAAATGAACAAGGATGTTTCTTTTTACTTTAGCATTGGAAAGCTAATATTTGTGTGAAGGTTAATATGTTAATATTTTCATTCTGATTTCCTTCTTGACCCAGGGGCTTTTTACATCTATAATTTTCCTAAAAATATATTGCTGATTGTCATTGAAGTTGACAATATTTAATCATTTTCGTTGTACATTGATTGCTAGCTTCACACTCTTTGAAGAGAAAGCAGATCGTGGGATTTTTTTATTTTTTATTTTCTTATTTTTCCAGCTTTATTGAGATATGATTGATATATAATATTATATACATGTAAGGTGTACAATACGATGATCTGAAATACATACATGTTGTGAAATAATTAACACAATAAAGTTGGTTAACACATCTATCACATCACATACCTTTGTTTTAGTGATGACAGGTTTTATGATCTCTAGTAGTAACTTTCAATTATGCAATGCAATAGTACTAACTATAGTCACTATGCTGACCATTACATTCCCAGAACTTACTCATGTTTTAACTGGAAGTTTGTACCCTTTGACCACTTTTTTTATTTTTAATTCTTTTACTGTGAAATAAACAGCTTTTTAAAAATTAGTTTCAGATGTACAACGCTGTGCAATAGTTACACTTTTTACCCCTCAAAGTGACAACCCCATTCCCCAAATTTGCCACCCACTCCCCCCAATATCATACATATCTATTACAAGTCCCTTGATCCCTTTCCACACTATACTCCACATCCTGTGACTATATATTCAGTTACAGTTGGCATACAATATTATACAACATCAGCTTCAGGTGCACAGTGCAGTGATCAAGCCTCTACTCCATCCATGAAGTGGTCTCCCTAAAAAGACATGTGACCATCTGACACCCCACAAAATATTCACAACATTATTAATTATATTCCCTTAACTGTCTTTCATATCCCTGAGGCAATGTTGCAGTTACCTATTTATGCTGTCTAATCCCTTCCCCTTTCCTTCATTCCCACCCCCTCTTAACAAGCAACCATCAGGTTTTCCTCTATATCTATGAGACTGTTTCTGTTTATTTTGCTCGTTCATTTAGTTTTTCAGATTCCTCATATAAGTGAGATCATATGGTATTTGTCTTTCTCCGACTGACTTATTTCACTTACCGTAATAGCCACTACGTCCATCCATATCGTTGCAAATGGTACGATTTCATTCTTCTTTATAGCGGAGTAATACTCCATTGTATAAATGTACCACAGTTTCTTAATCCAGTCGTCTACTGATGGGCATTTCTGTTGTTTCCAAGTCTTGGCTATTGTAAATAGCGCTGCAATAAACATAGTGGTGCACATATTTTTCGAATTAGCGACTTGGATTCCTCTGGGTAGATATCCAAGAGTGGAATTGCTGGGTCATACGGTAGTTCAATTTCCAGCTTTTTGAGTTACCTCCATATTGATTTCCATAATGGCTGCACCAATGTGCAGTCCCACCAACAGTGCACCAGGTTTCCCTTTCCCCATAACCTCGCCAGCATTTGTTGTTCGTTGATTTATTGATGATAGCCATCCTGACCGGAGTGAGGTGGTATTTAATCGTGGTTTTTATTTGCATTTCTCTAATGATTAGTGAGGTTGAACATTTTTTCATATGCCTGTTGGCCATGTGTATGTTCGCTTTAGAGAAATGCCTCTTCATATCCTCTGCCTATTTTTTTAATGGGGTTGTTTGCTTTATTGGTGTTGAGTTGAATGAGGGTTTTATAAATTTTGGATATTAACCCCTTATCAGATATATCATTCGCAAATATCTTCTCCCATTCAGTAGGCTGCCTTTTGTGGTTTTATTGATGATTTCCTTTTCTGTGAAAATACTGTTAAGTTTGATGTAAGCCCATATGTTTATTTTTTATTTTATTTCCCTTGCCCGAGGGGATGGACCAGTAAAAATATTACAGAGGGTAATGTCTGCAAATTTACTCCCTATATTTTATTCTAGGAGTTTTGTGGTTTCAGGTCTTACATTTAAGTCTTTAATCCATTTTGAGTTTGCTCTCATATATGGTGTAAGTAGGTGGTCTATTTTCAGTTTTTTTGCACGTGTCAGTCCAGTTTTCCCAGCACCATCTATTAAATAGACTATCTTTACTCCAATGTAAATTCTTGCTCCCATTGTCATGGATTAAATGACCATATATAGATGAGTTTATTCCTGGGCTCTCTGTTCTGTTCCATTGGTCTATGTGTCTGTTTTTATGCCAGTATCATACTGTTTTGATTACTGTAGACTTGTAGTATGATTTGATGTCAGGTAGCATGATACCTCCCACTTTGTTCTTATTTCTCAAGGTTGCCGTGGCTGTTCGGGGTGTTTTGTGGTTCCATATAAATTTTAGGATTATATGCTCTATTGCTGAGAAAAATCTCCTTGGTAGTTTGATTTGAATTGCATTGAATCTATATATTGCCTTAGGAAGTATTGACATTTTAACTATATTAATTCTTCCTATCCATGAACATGGTATGTATTTCATTTATTTGTATCTTTTGATGGCTCTCTTCAGTGTCTCAGAATTTTCTGAGTACAGGTCTTTTACTTCTTTAGTTGAATTTATTCCTAGATATTTTATTGTTTTTCAAGCAATTGTAAAAGGGATTGAATTCCTGATTTCTTCTTCTGATAGTTTATTATTGGTGTATACAAATGCAACTGATTTCTGAATATTAATTTTGTATCCCGTTACCTTACTAAATTCATTTATCTGTTCTATCAGTTTTGGTGGTACCTTTGGTATTCTCTCTATATAGTATCATGTCATCTGCCTATAATGAGAATTTTTCTTCCTCCTTTCCAATATGGATGCCTTTTATTTCATTTTTTTGTCTGATTGCTGTGGCTAGAACTTCCAGAACTATGTTGAATAGAAGTGGTGAAAGTGGGCAGCCTTGTCTTGTTCGTGATCTTAAGGGGAAAGCTTTTAACCTTTCCCCATTGAGTATGATGTTTGCTGTGGGCTTATCATATATGGCCTTTATTATGTTGAGATATGAATCCACTATTCCAACTTTGCTAAGAGTTTTTGTCATAAATGGCTGCTGGATTTTTTTTTTTTAATTTTTATTAGTTTCAGGTGTACAACAAAATGCAATAGTTATAGTCTTTACCCCCAAAGTGAAAACCCCCTCCCCAAGTTCGCCACCCCACTCCCACCCCCATATCATACATATCTAACAGAACTCCCTTGACTCCCCTCCACAGTATACTTTACATCCCGTGACCATCCACATATTCAGTTGCAGTTGGCATATAATACTATACAACATCAGCCTCAGGTGTACAGTGCAGTGATCAAGCCTCTACTCCATTCACGAAGTGGTCTCCCCAACAAGACATGTGACCATCTGACATGCCACAAAATTTTTACAACATTATTATATTCCCCGAACTGTGTTTCATATCCCTGTGGCAACATTGTAGTTGTCTATTTATGCTGTCTAATCCCTTCCCCTTCCCCCCATCCCCACCCCCCTCCCAACCAGCAACCCTCAGCTTTTCCTCTACATCTACAAGTCTCTTTACTTTGATCGTTCACTCAGTTCTTCAGACTCCACACACAAGTGAGATGACATGGTACCTGTCCTCCGACTGACTTATTTCTCGCAACATAATAGTCTCTTCACAACATTATCGATTACATTCCCAGAACTGCCCCCATATCCCTGTGGCAACATTGTAGTCCCACATACACTGTCCAAAACCTTCCCCCTCTCCCTCTCCCCCACTCCCTCCCAGCCAGCAACCATCAGTTTTTCTTTTATATCTGCTTGATATGACTTCAATCTTCTTAAATTGTCTCTCTGGGTTAGCTTGTTTACCCCTTTCTTTTGTTTAAAAAAGCCCTTTTAACATTTCTTGCAATGTTGGCTTGGTGGTAATGAATTCCTTAAGCTTATTCTTTTCTGAGAAGCTCTTTATTTCTCCTTCAATTTTAAGTGATAGCCGTGCTGGGTAGAGGAATCTTGGTTGTAGGCCTTTATTTTGTGTCACTTTGAATATCTCCTGCCACTCCCTTCTGGCCTGCAGAGTTTCTGTAGACAAGTCAGCTGTTAGTCTAACAGGAGTTCCTTTGTATGTAACCTGCTGTCTTTCTCTTGCAGCCTCTAGGATTCTGTCTCTGTCTTTAACCTTTGCCATTTGAACTATGATGTGTCTTGGTGTGGACCTGTTTGGGTTCAGCTTGTTTGGAACCCTCTGCACTTCCTGGGCATGTATGTTGATTTCCTTCACCAGGGTAGGGAAGTTTTCAGTCATTATTTTTTCAAATACATTTTTGACCCCTTGCTTCTTCTCTTCTCCTTCTGGTATCCCTATGATTTGAGGATGGTTGTGCTTCACCTTGTCCCATAGGGCTCTTAAACTATTTTCATTGTTTTTTATTCTTTGGTCTTTTTGCTGTGCCAACTGGGTGATTTCTGCTATTTTATCTTCCAAATCGCTGATCCACTCCTCTGCTTCATCTACTCTACTGGTGATTCCTTCGAGTGTGTTCTTCATTTCAGTTATTGTATTCTTTAGTTCTAACAGGTTGTTTTTTATGGTTTCCCTATCCTTCTTTATGTCCTTGCTAAGTTGCTTAAACGTTCTTATCATCAGTGTTCTAAACTCTGTCTCTGAAAGGTTGGATCCCTCTGTTTCATTTGGTTCCATTTCTGGAGGTTTCTTCTGATCTTTTTTTTTTTTTATTATTTTTAATTAGTTTCAGGTGTACAACACAGTGCAATAGTTATACATTTTACCCCTCAGATCTTTTACTTGTGACATGTTTCTTTGTTTCCCCATTCTGGCTGTCGCTCTGTGATTGCTTTGATGTATTAGATAGATCACCAGGAGAGCCCTGGCTGGATCACGCAGGCACACCGCTCACGGCCCAACACTCCCAGGAAAACTCCCAGTCTTAGCCTGTCCCAATCAGCTGCTTGCAGATCAGGCCGAGCAGCCCGACAACCAATCACCAGCCTGGCAACTCTGCAAGCGGAGTGTGGAGAGCAGGGACGCGAGGCGGCTTGAGCACTCCCGCGTCTCAGTGAGCAGCCTGTTGGAGCCGGAGGGCACCCGCCCTGCGTTTCCCTGGCAACGCAGTATAAGCCGGGCAGAGGGTGGGGATCCAAGGCCGCAGGCGAGCGCGCACGCACACACGTACTTCTGAGCCAATTCCACCAGACCAATTAGGTCTTGGACCTGATCCTTTGTGGGAGGGCCCAAGCCTGACAAAATGGTGCCCTCCCTACACCATTCGCATGCAGGCTCCGCACCACGGGAACAACAGTTCAAAAACCTCCAGCCTTTGCACCAAAGGTGCTCAGTTCAGTCCGTCCCCGCAGTCTCCCGGGCCCGGCTCACACAGCCACTTCCTCCACCAGGAACCAGGTAAGTGCTCACTGGCGAGCAAGCCCGGGCGCCGGCCCCACTGATTCTCCAGCTGCTCTTAGCCTCACCGAGCTGAGCAAAGAGAGTCCTTACTAATTTACTGCCAGCTATCTTAGAACTCCTCTTCCCGGCAAAGGAGCTCTGGGCTGGTGAGCTTCGTGTGCGGCCGGAGGGTCTCTCCCCCAACCGGAGAAGCCTCTCCACAGCTGGGGCTTCCCTCACGGGACTTGCCCTCTCTCGTCTCTGCCCATCCTACCAGACCCGATGCGGCTTCCTTTTAAGTTCTTCGTTTAGTGGTTCTGTTCCTCCAGTGTTCCGGGGACCTCCAGGGTTGAATGCTGTATAATTTGCTTGTAATTTTGGTGTGATCCTGGGAGGCAGTTAGCACAGCGTCTGTCTATTGCGCCATTTTACCAGAAGTCTTCTGCTGGATTTTGTCAAATGCTTTTTCTGCATCTATTGAAATGATCATATGATTTTTATTTTTCATTTTGTTAATGTGATGTATTACATGAATTGATTTGTGGATATTGACCAACCTTGCATATCAGGAATGAATCCCACTTGATCGTGGTGTTTGATCTTTTTAATGTGATGCTGAATTCGGTATGCTCGTATTTTGTTGAGGATTTTTGCATCTATGTTCATTAGGCATATCGGCCTGTAGTTTTCTTTGTTTGTAATATCTTTGTCTGGATTTGGGTCAGAGTAATAATGGCTTCATAAAATGTGCTTGGGAGCCTTCCCTACTTCTGTATTGTTTGGAATAATTTTAGGAGAATAGGTGTTAATTCTTTTTTGAATATTTTGTAAAATTCACTTGTGAAGTTATCTAGTCCAGGACTTTTGTTTGTTGGAAGCTTGTTGATTACCGATTAAATTTCTTTGGTAGTAATCAGTCTTTTCAGAGTTTCTTTTTCTTTTGGTTCAGACTTAGTAGATTGCATGCTTCTAGAAATTTATCCATTTCTTCCAGATTGTCGAATTTGTTAGCATATAGTTGCTCGTAGTAATTTCTTAAAATTTTCTGCATTTCTGTGGTATGTGTTGTCACTTCTCTTTCATTTCTGATGTTATTACTTTGGATCCTCTCTTTTTCTTGGTGAGTCTTGCTAAGGGTGTGTCGATTTTTTTTTATCTTTAAAAAAACAGCTCTTTGTTTCATTGATCTTTTGTATTGATATTCTCTTTCTTTCTTTCTTTCTTTCTTCTTTCTTTCTTTCTTTCTTTCTCTTTCTTTTTGTAGCTGAGCCATACTGCCACCTGTTGGAAGTTCAGCAGCAGCTCGGCTCGAGCTGGGCATCAAACTGCTGTTGCTCAGAGTGCAGCTCGCACTCTGGAGTGAGGCCTTAACCAACTGAGTCACTCGACCGGCTCTGTATTGATTTTCTAGTCTCTATTTCATTTATTTCTGCTCTGGTCTTTATTAATTCCTTCCTTGTACTCCCTTTGGGCTTGTTCTGCTGCTCTTTTTAGAGTTACCTTAGGTGTGAAGATAGTCTGTTGATTTGAGGGTTTTTTTTTCCTTCTTTAGGTAGGCCTGCACTGCTATGAACTTCCCTCTTAGGACTGTTTTCGCTGCATCCCAGAGATTTTGGGTCATCGTGTTTTCATTTTTGTTTTTCTGGAGGTCTTTTGATTTCCTCCATCTCATTTTTGACCCACTCGCTATTTAGTAGCATGTTATTCAGCCTCCTCCATGTGTTTGGGTGCTTTCCAGGTTTTTATTTGTTCGTTTGTTTTTTTAGCTGAGCCCTCCTGCTACCTGTTGGCAGCTCAGTGGCTGCTCAGCTCGGGCTGGGCATCGAAATGCTGTTCCTCAGACCTCAGCTCGCACTCTTGAGTGAGCTCTTAACAAACTGAGCCACTAGGCCAGACCCAGGTTTCTTCTTATAATTGATTTTTAGTTTCATAGCATTGTGGTCAGAGAAGAGCGCTTGATATGATTTCAACCTTCTTCAGTTTGCTGAGACTTGTTTTGTGGCCTAACATGTGGTCTATCTTGGAAAATGTTCCATGTGCACTTGAGAAGAATGTATATTATTTTGGTTTGGGGTGAAACGCTCCAAAAATATCGATTAAATCCAGCTAGTCTAAAGTGTCATTTAAGTCCACTGTGTCCGTGTTGATTTTCTATCTGGAGGATCTGTCCATTGATGACAACAGGGTGTTGAAGTCGCCAGTTATGATAGTGTTACTGTTTTTTTTTTTTCGTTTTCTTTTTTTATTTATATATATTTTTAAATTAGCTTCAGGTGTACAACAAAGTGCAATAGTTATACTTTTTACCCCTCAAAGTGACAACCCCCATCCTCCACTCCTCCCCCTATCATACTATCTATTACAATTCCTTTTGACTCCCTTCCACCGTATAATCCACATCCCATGACTATCTATATATTCAATTACAGTTGGCATACAATATTATACAACATCAATTTCAGCTATACAGTGCAATGATCAAGCCTCTACTCCATCCATGAAGTGGTCTCCCTAACAAAACACGTGACCATCTGACACCCCACAAAATTTTAACAACATTATATTCCCTGAACTGTCTTTCATATTCCTGTGACAATACTGTAGTTACCTATTTATGCTGTCTAATCCTTTCCCCTTCTCCCTCATCCCCACCCCCTTCCCAAGTAGCAACCCTGTTTTTCCTCTATATCTATGAGACTGTTTCTGTTTTTTTGCTCATTCATTCAGTTTTTCAAATTCCACATATAAGTGAGATCATATGGTATTTGTCTTCCTCCGACTGACTTATTTCACTCAACATAATGTTCTCTAAGTCCATCCATATCGTTGCAAATGGTACAATTTCGTTCTCTATAGTGGAGTAATACTCCATTGTATAAATGTACCACAGTTTCTTAATCCAGTCATCTACCGATGGGCATTTCGGTTGTTTCCAAGTCTTGGCTATTGTAAACAGCGCTGCAATAAACACAGGGGTGCATGCGGGGGACCTGCCTCCGCTGACCAGGGTTCGAGAAGGTGTACACGGCGTTGGCGGTCGATAAACAGACAGAAACTGTTTGTTGCAGTAAAAGACAGAAAATGGAGAGAGAGCGTGCTCCCCAGTTTATTTGTTACAGGCTTATATACATTCTTTTAGGTAGGGGTACGTGCAAGGGTACGTGTAACATAGCAAGAAAATATGCATTGTCTCAGTGAAAAGTAGATCATAAACTATTTACCCGAAACCTACAGGTCAGTAACACCTTAGGGAGTCAGTTTCTCAATACAATTTTTCTCCATTAACCCTGATAGCCATCTTTCTTTTGTGTCCTGAGGAACTGGCCGTCCTCACCACATACCTCAATGAGTAATAAGCACCCTCCAGGTGTGGAAAGAAACAATGAAAGCAGGAAAACAAGTTTATGCTTCACCAAGCCCACTAAAGCCAGCTTGCAAGCCCCTCAATATTGGGGACCATGGCCCTCAACATCTCCCCCTTTTTTATTATTTAAAAAGCACGCCTGTGACCCCAGGCGGCTGCGAGTCACAGTGCCTGTCTTAGGTGTCCTCCAGTGAAATAACAACCCGTCATCGGCACTTGATCCTCTGGCGATCAAGCCCTGTCTTAGGTTAGTTACATTCAAGGAGGTCCTTACCCGTCTTTGGCTAGCCTGTCCTCGCTGAAGCTTAGGGGTAGTGAGGCTAATAAGCAAGTGGCTAAACTGGAGGCCTTGCCTTCAGTTTGATCTCATGGATGTTGGCTTGGACGTCCAATATCTGCTTGAGGAAACATCTAATGAGGATGGGGAGTAGGCACAGAACCAAACAGACACAAATGCCTAATGTAAGAAATGTCACAATGGAATGGCCAATATTGGGCAAAGACGGCAGGGCATTTTTTATGATATCAACAAACTCAGAGGCAGCTTGAGCTGCATCAAATTTTAAGGGTTCAGCTTCTCTCATGTTTTGAATTTCATCATGAAGCCGAAGGATGTCTAAAGACAGATTAGCATTATGCCAAATTCCTTGAAGATGTAGACGAACTCTATTCCAATCATGTTGACTACTATTATACATTTTTGGGGTTACACAAATCCAATGATAATCTGAATGACATTCCAATTGAAATCTAACTTTTATGCTTTGAATTTCATTACCAACATATTGAACTGTATCATATAAAGCATTTACTTTTTGTTCTAATTTTTCATTTATAATTTCTTGAGTCCCTAAGGCTAAAGTGACTTTTTTGGACAGTGTATTAACATAATGAGCATTTTGAACAGTCTGCGAAAGAGCCACAGCGGCAGTAGTAGCAGTTGCAATTAAAGTAACTAAAGCCATAATTCCAGCAATCAAAAGCCCTATAAATCTTTTTGGTCTACTTAAAGCATATTTGATTTCTTTAAAAATTTGTAAACTTTTCTCAGCATACTATGATCCAGAAACATTAACAGGAAGCATAACAAAGGATGATTAAGTATCATAACACAAGTCCCAAGGGGTACCCAAGAAACACAATTTGTTAAAGTACAATTATAGCAAGATACATTAAATCTTAAACCATTAAAAGTAATAGACAAGTTTCTAATCATGAGTACATAAGGAGAGGGAACACAGGCGGATACATTGACAGAGCGAATAGTTGAAGTACAGGGAGTATTTGGTCTACAAACAGTTACAGTTTGGAGGTTCTCACCCATTGTCCCTGCAAGTTTCCAAAGAGAGTTTTGTTGGTATTGTGTGTCTGACTTCCACATTCCAGAGGCCAGTCCCCTTGTCCAACTCGTTTTGTTACTTTGAGACCAGTCCAGAATATACCAATTCAATCCAGGAATATTGTATCTCACTGGCATGTTGCCATGGCACATTTTCCAGGGGACAGCTTTGGTGTTCATAGACCGGGATTTCTGGGCTCTCCCAGATGGACGGATAGAGGATGAGAACTGGGTGGTCGAGCAGAAGGTCTACTCCGGAGCAGTGGAGAAGGGAGGGGCGTCAGTGGCCGGTGGACTGTACGGGCTGCGGTGGCCTGGGCACAGCAGGGGGCTGCTATGGTGGCTGCGGTGGCAGTGTGAGTACCAGGAGGCAGCAGCTGCGGTGAGGGCAGATCAAACGATCTGGAATCCAAACTGGAGTGTCTGTGTCCTGAGGAAATACTCAAGCATACCCTCTTCCCCTGGGTTAACAGTATGTTTGGTCCCTTTCAGGTACCAGTTAACAGGTCCTTTTATTTTACTAAAGCCCTAGGCTGACACAGGTCAGAGTTTCAATGTTTATACATAGATGAGTGTTTTGATGTATCTATATTTAAAATACGACCGGAGAGTCAGGGGTTAACATTGCAAGGGCAGTGGAGCTGAAGTCCAACCCTGTGCTCCCTGGGGTTGCTCTGAAGAGCTCAGGGACTGATTTAAATTGTTAAATAAGTTGTTGTTGCTAAATGGGTTGCAAATCCATGTCTCTATCGTTGCCTGGGCCCAAGGCTGGGGCCCTGGAGCTTTTCCCAACTAAGGGACAACCAGTTGGTTGAAAAAGAAGGATTTTAGAGATAAGATTGTTTGGTGGCAATAACTGTCCATTTTTACGATATTTGGAATGGCAGTCTATCATCAGCCAGTGAAATCCCTTGTTGTATTGTGGACATATAGTCTGTGGCATCAAGGATGAAGTTTGTTGTGAGACATTAGGAACACTTTGTGGCTGTGTATCTTGTGATTGGGGAGCTCGTCTAGGCTTAGGACACTGTCTGTTAAAGTGTCTTGGTTCCCCACAATTGTAGCAATTGTAGCCACCGTTTCTGTTATCACTATTGGGAGTGGCCTGCGTTGACTGAGTTACTGTCTTAACATCCCCTTTAAGGTTGGCAGCTATTGCTACTCCTTGAATAAAAGCTGGAGAGACATCAGCACATTGTTCTACATAATCATTAATAGTGTTAGATTTACTGATAGGCTGGAGTAGATTTTGACATGTAGAATTTGTGTTTTCAAATGCCAACTGTTTGATTAAAATATCTGCAGCTTCATCGTTGGTAATTACTCTACAAACTGCTTGAATGAGCTGAGACAAAAAGTTTTGAAAAGGCTCCTCACCTCTTTGTATTACGGTAGTTAATGTAGTTGGCTTTCCCGTGGAGGCGGGGAGTGCTCTCCAGGCATTAACAGCACAGTGACTTTTTCTAGGACCTTTTTAGATAGATAGATCAGGTCTTGTGTATGAGAATATTTACCTCTTCCCATAAGCATATCTGTAGTAATTGAATCACGTTTACTGACAAATTTTTCTGTCTTATAATCATATTCAGTCCTCCAAAGGAGATAATCTCCACCTGTTAAGCAGGCTTTACAAACCTGAGTCCAATCATGGGGAGTCATCCATTTCCCTGCCAATGTGTTAATTAAAGAAAGAGTATAAGATGCTACAAGTCCATACTCTGCGCATGCAGATTTCAGCTCTTTTAAGATTTTATAGGGCAGGGGCTCCCAGGAAGGCCATTCATCTCCTTTTTGATCCATATCAAAGGCCACTGGGCAACAAAGAGTAAAATTAAATTTTCCGTTTGCCTCTTCCTCCTGAATGGCTCTACGAAACCGAGATGTGGGTTTAGAATTACATGGAGGCATAGGCATTACAGGATGCTTTAAAGGAGGTTGGGGTTTTATGTATTCTTCATTTTTAGCTGAATATTTTGGGGGACCTAGCCCCTTATCCTCCTTTTTAGTAATGGGAAAGTTCCATAGATCTTGTTCATTATAGTTGGCTGCCTCCATTTCCAATTTGGCAGCATCTAGGGGAGGGAGGTTTCTTCCCTCACTGTCTGAACTATTGTTTGAATCTGTATATTTTTTAACTGAAAAGGCCAGATTAGTTTTAGAGTGAGCAGTGGACAATAACAGCGTATGTTCATCAGATAGTGCCGTTGGCACAGAAATAGTCTCTGGAACGAGTGTATCTTTAATTAAGTTCCAGAAGGCAACAAAAAGTAGAAACTTAGCTATCTGAAAAGTTCCAACCTTTAAATCTCTGGCTGTAAGAGAGCAGCTAATTAAGTTAATAAAGAGTTTAAGTTTCTTAGATCCGGTTTGACCCATATTTAATGTTAGTAAGTATAAAGGATAGAAAGAAACAATCACTCGATGTCCACTCTGATGCTTGTCTGGCCGCGCCCCTAGCGGGACTAAGTCTGTCTTGGCAAAGGCTCTGCGGTATAAGCCCCCGCACAGGTGAACCAGTCAGTCGCCGTTATGCCTTACGACAGATAACGGAACCGCAGATTAGAGCCCACTAAAGTTCCGTAGCGAAGAGCCGTGGAACTATATGCATTCACTCACACAATCACACCCTTGCACACGAAACAGTTAGTAGTATATATGTTTTCTAGGGACGTAAATCACACACCTTAAATCTTTGATTTCCACTTATACTCACCTGGCGTCACTAGCCAGGGGGTCCGCGGCACCCTCAGTGGAAGCCTATCCGTGTCGGGAAAATAGAGAAGACTAACCTTCAGGTCCCTGTTCAGGCGCCACTTGCGGGGGACCTGCCTCCGCTGACCAGGGTTCGAGAAGGTGTACACGGCGTCGGCGGTCGATAAACAGACAAACTGTTTGTTGCAGTAAAAGACAGAAAATGGAGAGAGAGCGTGCTCCCCAGTTTATTTGTTACAGGCTTATATACATTCTTTTAGGTAGGGGTACGTGCAAGGGTACGTGTAACATAGCAAGAAAATATGCATTGTCTCAGTGAAAAGTAGATCATTAACTATTTACCCGAAACCTACAGGTCAGTAACACCTTAGGGAGTCAGTTTCTCAATACAATTTTTCTCCATTAACCCTGATAGCCATCTTTCTTTTGTGTCCTGAGGAACTGGCCGTCCTCACCACATACCTCAATGAGTAATAAGCACCCTCCAGGTGTGGAAAGAAACAATGAAAGCAGGAAAACAAGTTTATGCTTCACCAAGCCCACTAAAGCCAGCTTGCAAGCCCCTCAATATTGGGGACCATGGCCCTCAACAGGTGCTTATATTTTTTTGAATTAGTGTCTTGGATTCCTCTGGGTAGATTGCCAAGAGTGGAATTGCTGGGTCATACGGCAGTTCCATTTCCAGTGTTTTGAGATACCTCCAAACTGATTTCCATAATGGCTGCACCAATTTGCAGTCCCACCAACAGTGCACCAGGGTTCCCTTTTCTCCACACCCTCTCCAGCACTTGTTGTTTGTTGATTTGTTGATGATAGACATTCTGACTGGAGTGAGGTTGTATCTCATTGTGGATTTTATTTGCATTTCTCTAATGATTAGTGAGGTTGAACATTTTTTCATGTGCCTGTTGGCCATCTGTATGACTTCTTTAGAGAAATGCCTCTTCATATCCCTGCCTATTTTTTAATTGGGTTGTTTCCTTTTTTGGTGTTGAGTTGCATGATTGTTTTATAAATTTTGGATATTAACCCCTTATCAGATATATCGTTGGCAAATATCTTCTCCCACTCAGTAGGCTGCCTTTTTGTTTTATTGATGATTTCCTTTGCTGTGAAAAAACTTTTAAGTTTGATGTAATCCCATATGTTCATTTTTTCTTTTATTTCCCTTGCCCGAGGGGATATATCAGTAAAATATTACACACGGTAATGTCTGCAAACTTACTCCCTATGTTTTCTTCTAGGAGTTTTATAGTTTCAGGTCTTACATTTAAGTTTTGAATCCATTTTGAGTTTGTTCTCGTATATGGTGTAAGTAGGTGGTCTATTTTCATTTTTTTGCACGTGTCAGTCCAATTTTCCCAGCACCATTTATTAAATAGACTATCTTTACTCCAGTGTAAATTCTTGCTTCCGTTGTCATAGATTAAATCACCGTATATAGATGGGTTTACTCCTAGGCTCTCTATTCTATTCCATTGGTCTATGTGACTGTTTTTATGCCAGTACCATACTGTTTTGATTACTGTAGCCTTGTAGTATGATTTGATGTCAGGTAGCATGATACCTCCCACTTTGTTCTTATTTCTCAACATTGCCATAGCTATTCGGGGTCTTTTGTGGCTCCATATAAATTTTAGGATTCTATGTTCTATTTCTGAGAAAAATGTCCTTGGTAGTTTGATTGGAATTGCATTGAATTTGTATATTGCTTTAGGTAGTATTGACATTTTAACTATATGAATTCTTCCTATCCATGAGCATGGTGTGTATTTCCATTTATTTGTATCTTCTTTGATTTCTCTCTTCAGTGTCTCATAATTTTCTGAGTACAGGTCTTTTACCTCTTTAGTTAAATTGATTCCTAGATATTTTATTGTTTTTGAAGCAATTGTAAAAGGGATTGATTTCCTGATTTCTTCTTCTGATAGTTTATTATTGGTGTATACAAATGCAACTGATTTCTGAATATTAATTTTTTATCCTGCTACATTACCAAATTTGTGTATCAGTTCTAGCAGTTTTTGGTGGAGTCTTTGGGATTCTCTATATATAGTATCATGTCATCTGCATATAATGACAATTTTACTTCCTCTTTTCCAATTTGGATGCCTTTTATTTCATTTTCTTGTCTGATTGCTGTGGCTAGAACTTCCAGAACTATGTTAAATAGAAGTGGTGAAAACGTGCAGCCTTGTCTTGTTCCTGATTTAAGGGGAAAGCTTTCAGCCTTTCCCCATTGAGTACGCTGTTTGCTGTGGACTTATCATATATGGCCTTTATTATGTTGAGATATGATGCCACTATTCTCACTTTGTTAAGAGTCGTTATCATAAATGGCTGCTGGATTTTGTCAAATGCCTTTTCTGCATCTATTGATATGATCATATGATTTTTATTTTTCATTTTTTAATGTGATGTATTACGTTAATTGATTTGCGGATATTGAACCAGGCTTGCATACCAGGAATGAATCCCACTTGATTGTGTTGTATGATCTTTTTAATGAGATGCTCAATTCGGTTTGCTAGTATTTTGTTGAGAATTTTTGCATCTATGTTCATTAGGGATATTGGCCTGTAGTTTTCCTTTTTTGTAATATCTTGGCTGACTTAGGAATCAGGGTGATAGTGGCTTCATAGAAAGAGTTTGGGAGCCTTCCCTCCTTCTGTATTGTTTTGAGTAGTTTGAGGAGAATAGGTACTAATTCTTTTTTGAATGTTTTGTAAAATTCACCTGTGTAGCCATCTGGTCCAGGGCTTTTGTTTGTTGGAAGATTGTTGATTACTGATTCAATTACTTTGGCAGTAATCAGTCTGTTCAGAGTTTCTGTTTCTTTTTGGTTCAGACTCGGTAGATTGTATGCTTCTAGAAGTTTATCCATTTCTTCCAGATTGTCGAATTTGTTAGCATATAGTTGCTCATAGTATTTTCTTAAAATTTTCTGTATTTCTGTGGTATCTGTTGTCACTTCTCCTCTTTCATTTCTGATTTTGTTAATTTGGGTCCTCTCTCTCTTTTTCTTGGTTAGTCGTGCTAAGGGTTTGTCGATTTTATCTTTTCAAAAAACCAACTCTTGGTTTCATTGATCTTTCCTATTGTTTTTTGGTTCTCTATTTCATTTATTTCTGCTCTAGTGTTTATTATTTCCTTCCATATGTTCCCTTTAGGCTTGTTTTGCTGGTTTTTTTGAAGTTCTCTTAGGTGTAAAGAGATTTTGTTGATTTGAGATTTTTCTTCCTTCTTTAGGTAGGCCTGCACTGCTATGAACTTCCCTCTTAGGACTGCTTTTCTGCATCCCAGAGATTTGGGGTTGTGGTGTTTTCATTTTCGTTTGTCTGGAGGTATCTTTTGATTTCCTCCTTGATCTCATTTTTGACCCACTCACTATTTGGTAGCATGTTATTTAGCTTCCATGTATTTGTAATCTTTCCAGATTTCTTCTTATAATGATTTCTAGTTTCATAGCATTGTGGTCAGAGAAGACACTTGATATGATTTCAATCTTCTTAAATTTGTTGAGACTTGTTTTGTGGCCTAACATGTGGTCTATCTTGGAGAATGTTCCATGTGCACTTGAGAAGAATGTATAGTCTGTAGCTTTGGGGTGAAATGTTCTAAAAATATGAATTAAATCCCGCTGGTCTAAACTGTCATTTAAGTCCACTGTGTCCGTGTTGATTTTCTATCTGGAAGATCTGTCCATTGGTGACAATGGGGTGTTGAAGTCGCCAGTTATGACAGTGTTACTGTTGATCTCTGTCTTTAGGTCTGTCCAAATCTGCTTTATCTATTAAGGAGTTCCTATGTTGGGTACATAGATGTTTACTAGGGTTATGTCCTCTTGTTGAATCCATGCCTTTATTATTATGTAGTGCCCTTCTTTGTCTTTTATTGTAGTCTTCATTTTAAAGTCTATTTTCGGGCCGGCCCAGTGGCTCAGTTGGTTAAGAGCTCGCTCAAGAGTGCGAGCTGAGCTCTGAGCAACAGCTGTTCGAGGCCAGCCCGAGCTGAGTTGCCGTTGAGCCACCAACAGGTGGCAGGATGGCTCAGCTAAAAAAAAAATAAAAAAATAAAAAAAATAAAGTCTATTTTGTCCGAAATAAGTATTGCTACTCTGCCTTTTTTCTCATTTCCATTTGCATGAAATATCTTATTTCACCCCTTTACTTTCAGTCTGTGTGTGTCTTTTGATCTGAAATGAGTCTCTTGTAGACAGCATATGCATGGGTCCTGTTTTCTTATCCACTCAGCCACTCTATGTCTTCTGATTGGAGCGTTTATCCCAATCACATTTAAAATGATTATTGATAGATGCATATTTATTGCCATTTTGTTAAGTGTATTTCTGGTCTTCCTGGGTTAGCTTCTTTTCCCCTTTCTTCTGTTTCAAAAAGCCCTTTTAACATTTCCTGCAATGCTGCCTTGGTGGTATTGAATTCCTTAAGCTTATTCTTTTCTGAGAAGCTCTTTATCGCTCCTTCAATTTTAAGTGATAGCTGTGCTGGGTAGAGCAGTCTTGGTTGTAGGCCTTTATTTCACATCACTTTGAATATTTACTGCCACTCCCTTCTGGCCTGAAGAGTTTCTATAAACAAATCATCTGTTAGTCTAATAGGAGTTCCTTTGTATGTAACATGCTTTCTTTCTTTTGCTGCTTTTAGGATTCTGTCTTTGTCTTTAACGTTTGCCATTTTAACTATGATGTGTCTTGTGGTGGGCTTGTTTGGGTTCAGCTTATTTGGAACTCTCTGCACTTCCTGGGCTTGTATGTCAATTGCTTTCTCCAGGGTAGGGAAGTTTTCAGTTGTTATTTCTTCAAATACATTCTCATTCCCTTGCTGCTTCTCTTCTCCTTCTGGTATTCCTATGATACACAAGTTTTTCCTTAATTTTTCCCACAGGTCTCTTAAATTATTTTCATTGTTTTTTAGTCTTTTTTCTTTTTGTTATTCCAACTGGATAATTTCTGCTATTTTGTCTTCTAAATCGCTGGTCCGATCCTCTATTTCATCTAATCTACTGGTGATAACATCGAGTGTGTTCTTCATTTCAGTTATTGTATGCTTTAGTTATAACTGGTTGTTTTTTTTATTATTTCCCTATCCTTCTTTATGTCCTCACTAAGTTCCTTAAACATTCTTATCATCCATGTTCTAAACTCTGTCCCTGAAAGGTTGGATACCAGTGTTTCCTTTAGTTGCATTTCTAGAGGTTTGTTCTGATCTTTTATTTGGGACATGTGTCTTTGTTTCTTCATTCTGGCTGTCACTCTGTGATTGCTTCAATGTATTATATAGATCACCTAGGGGAAAAAAGAGAAGAGAAAAAAGAGGGAAAGAAAAGGAAAAAGAAGTAACGAAGAAGCAAATTTTAAAAAAGAAAAAAAAAGGAAAATAAAAGAGGAGGGCTCTCTGCCCTTTTTATCTGCAGACTACTTGCTCAGCAATAGAGAGTCTCTGGGCAACTCAGCACCAGTTGTTGGGGGGAAGGGCTCAACATGTCACATGCCAGCGTCCCTCTCAGGCTTGCAGTGAGCTTCTCACAATTAGCTGCTCTGTGCTCTTGAATCGTACTCACTACAAAAAATCGTCACAGGTTGTTGTGGGCTATCTGCTGATACAAAACTCCTCTGTCGTCTGCGGAGGTGATGACCAGGCACCAGGGGCTCAGGGTTCCTCTGGCAACACAGCATTAGGTGGTCAGGGCAGGCCCCCAAGGCATTACTGGATGTGGTCAGTGGCCCCCACCAAGTCAGAGCAGCATGCACTCCTGCAGCGGCAACCAGACCGCACAAACTCGCGAGGAAATACTCCGGCCAGATCACACAGGTGCACGGCTCACACCCCAATGCCCCCAGGAAGACTCACAGTCTCAGCCTGTCCTAATCAGGAGCTCGCATATCAGGCTGAGCAGCCCAACTGCCAATCACCAGTCTGGATACGCTGCATGAGCAGTGGGGAGAGCGGGGACCCAAGGCGGCTCGCGCACTCCTGAGTCTCAGTGAAAAGATTGATGCAGCTGGAGTGTGCCCGCCAGGAGTTCCCTAGCAACGAAACACAAGCAGGACTGAGCATGGGGATCCAAGGCCGCATACGCGCACACACGCACATGCACTCCTGAGCCAATTCCACCAGACCGCCACAGTCCAGGACCTGATCCTCTGTGGGAGGGCCCAACCCTGACAAAATGTCGCCCTCCTGTACACCACTTATGTGCAAGCTCCACACCAGGGGGAACAGTGGTCCCCAAAACCTCTAGCTCCCACACCAAATGCGCTCAGTTCACTCTTAGGGCCCGCTCACACAGCTCCTCCCTCTACTAGGAACTGGGTGAGTGCTCAGCTGTGAGCGAGTCCGTCTGACATCCCCACTGGTTCTCCAGCCGCCCTCAGCCTCACCGAGCCGAGCAAAGAGATTCCTCACTAATTTCTACTGCCCGCTATCGTAGAACTTCTCTTCCCAGCAAAGGAACTCTGGGCTGGTGAGCTCGGTGTGGGGCTGGAGGGTCTCTCCCCCAACCGGAGAAGCCTCCGCACCACTGAGGTGTCACTCACGGGGTCCACCTCTCTTGTCTCCGCCCCTCCTACCAGATTTGATGTGGCCTCCTCTTTAAGTCCTTCATTTAGAGGTTCTTTTCATCTAGTATTCTGGGGACTTCCAAGGTTGAATGTTGTATAAATTATTTGTAATTTTGGTGTGATCCTGTGAGACAGTCGGCACAGCGTCTGTCTATTCTGTCATCTTACCACAAGTCCCAAGGAATATTTTCCATATTGTGGGATTTCAATCTTTGAAATGTATTATAATTTTCTTTAAAGCACAATATTTTATCACAATTACATGTTTCATTTGGAGATTTGTAATAAGATAAAATATCCCTACTAATTTGGGTGTAAAAATCTTTTTTTAAAGTTATTTTTATATAATTTAAAAGGTATTATATTCAAATAGAAAATATTGAAGTATCTAATAGAATATACAATAAAAAGTGAATCTTTGTACCAAACCATTTGCTTAGACCCCTTCCCAGAAATAATCTCTGTCTGTTGCAAATCCTTCTGGAAGTTTGCAGTTTATATATAGGCATGTCTGTTTCTTTATTTTACACCAATGGGGAACGAATATACAGCACATAAACTGACAAGTTATGCCACACTTGGATGAACATGGTAGACCTGGGATGAGCTGAGGAAGCCATGGTGTCCTGTGACCAGGGCTCCATGGGGACATGGACAAAGGCAATGTCTGCAGCAGAAGCATTAATCTGAAACCAAATGCTTTGAAATGCTCCTGAACTCTTTGTTCAGTTAGAACTGTTCAGGAAGTGACCATGCAAAGGCTGAGCCAGCTGGAGGAATGGCCCTACCTCCTTAGGCCAAGAAGGGTTGGAGGTGGCAGGGCCTGAGTTAGCCTCCAAGGTCAGCACTACTCCTTACTCCTCATGCCCCAACTACATCCCCACACTGCCTGCCTCAGAAACATCCACAACTTCCATAAAGTAAAAATGATATGATCACTTTCCAATGCTTTATAGTATAACCCTCTACTGTGTGTTTGATACAAAATATTTAGAAAGTTTGTAGAACTGCCCTCCAAGAACATGAGTTCCAGGAGAGTAGGAAACTTCTGGCTTGTTCACCACAATCTCTGGGGCCCAGACCCAGAGTTGCTTTCTGTGGCCACCAGAGCCCTGGGTTCATAAGGGCATCACCACACTTGGTTTAATGCCCTGCTGTCATTGTCTGGATTCTCAATAAACTCTGAACAAGGGATCCTACATTTTCATTTTCATTTTGCATTGGGTGCCAAAATTATGTAGCACAAGTGAATGTCCTCGACCAGATGGCTTCACAGGTGAATTTTACCAAATATTCAAAGAAGAATTAATACCTAACCTTCTCAAACTATTCCAAAAAATTGAAGAGGAAGGAAGTCTCCCAAGCTCATTTTACAAGGCCAGCATAACCCTGATACCAAAACCTGACAAAGAAATTACAAAAAAACTGTCCAGTCAATAAATGGTGCTAGGAAAATTGGACAGATAAATGGAAAAAAGTGAAACTAGACTACCTCCTTTCACCAAATACAAAATAAACTCAAATGGATCAAAAACTTACATGTAAAACCCAAAACCATAAAACTCCTAAAAGAAACTATAGGAATTTAACTCTCAGACATTACCCTTAGTAATGTTTTTACTGATATATTTCCTTGGGCAAGGGAAACAAAAGAAAAAGTGAATAAATGTGGCTTCATCAAACTAAAGGTTTGTTAACAGCAAAGCACTGCCAAATTAGCCTCACAAGCATCACACCAGGTGTGGTCTCAACAGGCACCACAGTCCCCTGGGGCTGTTCCCACTCAGTGGGGTAAGCTCCCCTGCACAACAGTCTGAAATCTGTGGATGTGGCCAAATCCCAAAACTAGTCAGCCTGAGGGTCAATGCCACCCACTAACCTGCCAATAGCAATC
The DNA here is from genome assembly GCA_033961575.1 of Aselliscus stoliczkanus. Lineage (NCBI taxonomy): Eukaryota > Metazoa > Chordata > Mammalia > Chiroptera > Hipposideridae > Aselliscus > Aselliscus stoliczkanus. Next base: position 56,579,057 of record CM066737.1, read on the forward strand.
AAGGCTCACCTATAACAGGAGGGCACACACAACCCACACAAGGGACATTCATATAGCACCCAGCACAGGTTACCAGGGAGACTGTGCCACTGTGCTCCACAGGGTACCTATTCCATGAGGCCACCCAGCCCAGACTGGGAGACATAGCAGATCTACCTAATACATAGAGACAAACACAGAGAGGCAGTAAAAGTGAGGAAACAAAGAAATATGTCCCAAATTTCAGGAGAAAACTCCAGAAAAAGAAATAAATTAAATGGAGGCAAGCAAACTTCCAGATACAGAGCTCAAAATAGTGGTAATAAGGATGCCCAAGAAACTTAGTGGGAACTTCAATGAACAGAAAGGTAGCATAAAAAAGGACACAGAAACCATAAAATAAAATACAGTAAAAAATGAAGAATACAATAACTGAAATGAAAAATGTACTAGAAGAATCATAGCAGTTTAGATGGAACAGAAAGTTGAATCAGCAATTTGGAAAACAAGGTAGCAGAAAACACCCAATTAAAACAGCAAAAAGAATCCAAAAAGAAAAATGAGGATAGTTTAAGAGACCCCTGGGACATCAAGTATAATAACATGAATCATAGGTGTACCAGAAAGAGAGGAGAGGGAGCAAGGTATCGAGAATCTATTTGAAGAAATAATGATTCAAAACTTTCCTAACCTGGTAAAGGAAATAGACATACAAGCCCAGGAAAGGCAGAGAGTCCCAAATAAGATGAACCTGAACAGGCCCACACCAAGACACATTATAATTAAAATGGCAAAGATTAAAGACACAGACAGAATCCTAAAAGCAGCAAGAGAAAGGCAACTAGTAACTTATAAGGGAGCTCCCACAAGATTGTCAACTAGTTTCTCAACAGAAAATTTACATGCTAGAAGGGACTGGCACAAAATAGTGAAGGTGATGAAAAGCAAGGACATACAACCAAGGGTACTCTACTCAGCAAGGCTATCATGTAAAACCGAAAAATGTTTGAAGAGCTTTCCAGACCAAAAAAAAATGCTGAAGGAGTTCATCACCACCAAACCAGTATCACAAGGAATGTTAGAGGTACTTCTTTAAGATGGAAAAAAAATCAAAATTATAAATAATAAAATGGCAATAGCTACATATGTATCAATAATTACTTTCAATGTAAATGCATTAAATATTCCAATCAAAAGGCATAGGAGGGCTGAATGGAAGAGAAAACAAAACCCTTACAATTACTGCCTGCAAAAGACTCACTTCAGATTGAAAAACACACACAGACAGAAAGTAAAGGGTTGGAAAAAGATATTTCATAAAAATGGAAATGAAAAAAAAAGGAAAGAAAAAAGCTGAAGTATCAATACTTACACCAGACAAAATAGACTTTAAAACAAAGGCTATAACAAGAGACAAAGAAGGACCCACTAAGCCCACTTCTGGGTATTCTTTCAGAAGAAACCCAAAACGCTACTTTGAGGTGATGTGTGCATCCATATGTTCACTGCAGCATTGTTTTCAGAGGCCAAGATGTGGAGGCAGCCTGGCTGTCCATCAATGGATGAGTAGATAAAGAGTAGGTGGTATATATATACAATGGAATATTGCTCGGCCATAGAAGGGAATGTGTTCTTGCCATCTGCGGTGGCTTGGATAGACCCGGACAGTATTGTGCTGAGTACAGTGCCAGACAGAGAAAGACAGGTGCAATGTGATTTCACTTATACGTGGAATCTAAAGAACAAAATAAACGAAACAGAAACAAACTGAGATACAGAAAACATTTTGATGGTTGCCAGATGGGAGGGAGCTTGGGAGTGTGGAGGGAAAAAGGGGAAGGGATTAAGAAGTACAAATTGGTAGTTACAAAATAGTCATGGTAGGGCCAGCCAAGTGGCGCGGTGGTTAAGCGCTGGCTTGGGAAGCCAGTGGCCCCGGTTCGGTCCCACATGTGAGGGCCAGTGACACTGCCCTCAAAAAAAAAATAGTCATGGTGATGTAGGGTATAGCATAAGGAATATATTCAATGATATGGTAACATCTATGTATACTGCCAGGTAAGTACTAGAGTAGTCAGAGGGATCACTTCTTAAATTATATAAATGTCTAACCACTATGCGGTACATCTGAAATAATATAAAATAATATTGAATGTGAACTGTAATTGAAAAATCAAAAAAGGGGAGGAAAGGTGAAAGGGAATAAGAGGTTCAAATTTCCAGGTATAAAACAAATAAGTCATGGGGATGTAATGTACAGCACAGGGAATATAGTCAATAGTATTGTGATAGTGTGGTACAGTGTTAGATGGTTCCTGGACTTATTATGGTGATCATCTCTTTAGGTATATAACTGTTGAATAACTATGGTGTACCCTAAAACTAATATAATATTGTATGTTAGCTACATATTTTTTAAAGATTTTATTGGGGAGTTTGGGGAGGGGAACAGCGTTGGGGAATCGGGGAAGGGGAACAGGCAAGTTGCTGTCCTTTTGTTCTTCAGTCTAGTTGCGGAGGACGTTGCTTCACTGGCCCATGTTGGTATCCTCATTGCGCTCTTCCTAGAAGAGGCAGATCGGTCGCTGGCCTCTGGATGGTCGCTCACCACGGCTATTGGCAGCTCACACCAGCTGCCAGCCGCTCACGCTGGCTGCCGGCCACTCACTGTAGCCTGTGGCAGTCCACTGCAGCAGGGGCTGCAGCCACCACAGTCGCCGGGGCTAACAGCCCAGCTCCAGGTGGAGCTGTTGCTTGTCAGCTGTAGAGGGCAGTGTCACTGGCCTTCATATGTGGGATCTGAACTGGGGCCACTGGCATCCGAAGACAGCTCTTAACCAATGCACCATTTAGCTGGCCCAGCTATATTTTTAATAAAAATATTGTTAAATAAATAAATAAATAAAGTGGGGTGTCTTGACACTTAAAAATGTGTATTTCTCGTTTCTGTTGAAAAACTGTATATATATATATATTATATATATACATTATATTAGTTTCAGGTTTGCAACATAATGATACATCATTTGTATATATCAGGAAATGTTCACTACAGTAAGTCTAGTTAACATTTGCCACTATACATAGTTATAGAATTTTTTTCTAATGATGAGAAATTTTAAAGTCTATTCTTACAGGGCCAGCCGAGTGGCGCGGTGGTTAAGCGCTGGCTTGGGAAGCCGGCGGCCCCGGTTCGGGTCCCACATATGAGGGCCAGTGACACTGCCCTCAAAAGAAAAATCTACTCTTACCAACTTTTAAATATGCAGTACAGTACTATTAACTATAGTCACCATGCTGTACATTACATTTCCATGACTTATTTTTTTTTAATCGGCAAGTTTGTACCTTTGACTCCCTTCACCCATTTCTCCCACCCTTTTATCCCCCCACCCACACAACCACCAATCTGTTCTCTGTATATATGAGCTTGGTTTGGTTTGGTTTTTAGATTCCATATGTAAGTGAGAACCTACATTATTTCTCTTTCTTTGTCTGACTTATTTCACTTAACATAATGCCCTCAGGGTCCATTCATGTTGTTGCAAATGGCAAGATTTCAATCTTTTTATGGCTGAATAATATTAAATTGTATATCTATACCACATCTTATTTATCCAATCAACTGTTGATTGAAACTTAGGTTGTTTCTATATCTTGACTATTATAAATAATGCTGTAATGAACATGGGTGTGCATATATCTTTTCAAGTTAGTGTGGTTTTTTTGTTGTTGTTGTTCTTGTTGTTTTTTATAAATACTCAAAAGTGGAATTGCTGGATATGGTAGTTCTATTTTTAATTTTTAATTTTAAAAACTTTCATGCTGTTTTCTATAGTGGCTGCAGCAGTTTAAATTTCCACCAACAATGTACAAAAGTTCCCTTTTGTCCACATCCTCTCTAACTTTTGTTATTTCTTGTATTTTAGATAATACCCATTTTAACAGGTGGTAGGCGATATATCATTGTGGTTTTGGTTTGCATTTCCCTGATGATTAGTGATGTTGAGCATCTTTTCATGTATCTGTTAGCTATTTGTATGCCTTCTTTCGAAAAAATCTGCCCACTTTTAAATCAGATTGTTTGTGTTTTGTTATTGAGTTGTATAAGTTCGTTATACATTTTGGATATTAAACCCTTATCAGATATTTGATTTTAAAATATTTTCACCCTTCCCATAGGTTGTCTTTTCATTTTGTTGATGATTTTCTTTGCTATGCAGAAACTCTAGTTTTGTGTAGTCTCACTGTTTTTTAATTTTTGCTTTTGTTGTCCTAGATTTGATGTCACATCCAAAAAATCATCACCAAGACCAATGTCAAAGAGCTTACTGCCTATGTTTTCTTTTAAGACATTTATATTTTATGTTCAAATCTTTAATCCATTTTGAGTTAATCTTTGTGAATGGTCTAAGGCAGTAGTCTAATTTCATTCTTTTGCATATGGCCAGTTTTCCCAACACCATTTATTGAAAGGACTGACCTTTTCCCCATTGTACATTCTTGGCTCTTTTGTCTTAAATAAATTGACCATATGTATGGGTTTATTTCTGAGCTCTCTAGTCTGTTCCATTTATCTATGTGTTTGTTTTTATGCCAATACCACAGTGTTTTGATTACTATAACTTTGTAATATAGTTTCAAATTACGGAGCATAATGCCACCAGCTTTGTTCTTTCTCAAGATTGAGTAGGCTATTAGGGGGTCTTTTGTGGTTCTATACAAATTTTAGGATAGCTTGTTCTATTTCTATGAAAAATGCCACTGGAGTTTTGATAAGGATTGCATTGACTCTGTAGATTTATTTGGGTAGTGTGGACATTTTAACAATATTAATTCTTCCAATCCATGAGCACAGATTACCTTTCTATTTATTTTTGTTTCTTCTTCAACTTCTTTTATTAGTGTCTTATAGTTTTCAGTGTACAGGCCTTTTACCTTCTGTGTTAAATTTATTCTGAGGTATATTTTATGCAGTTAGAAATGGAATTGATTACTTTATTTCTATTTCTGATAGTTTGTTATAAGTGCATAGCAATGAAACCTTTTTTTTTTAAGATTTTCACTGGGGAATTGGGAAAGGGGAATAGTGTTGGGGAATTGGGGAAGCAGAACAGCCAAGTTGTTGTCCTTGAGTTTTAGTTGTGGAGAAAGGAGCTAGCTCAGCTCCCAAGTCCAGTCATCATCCAGCCACCTCTCGGCAGCTTGCAGCCGATCAGCTCAAGATGCCATATTGAATCTTAGTTGCATGTGGGCATAACACAGCATCCCATGCGGGAGTCAAAACAGCAACCTTGTTGTAGGAGCATGTGCTCTCACCAGCTAAGCCACCCTGCCATCAGTTGGCAGCTCAGCGGCAGCTCAGCTTGGGCGCAGCTCACTGGCCCATATGGGTATCAAACCTGCGACCCTGTTGCTCAGAGCTTGCGCTCTTAACCAACTGAGCCGCTCTACTCGGCCGGCCTGAAACTTATCTTTGAGTACTGATTTTGTATTCTGCAACTTTACTGAATTCATTTATTAGTTCTAACATTTTTTGGTGCAGTCTTTGGGGTTTTCTGTATATAAAATCATGTCATCTGGAAATAGAAATTTTACTTCTGCCTTTTCTATTTGGATACTTATAATTTCTTTCTTTCTTTCTCCTTTTTTTTTTGACTAATTGCTCTGGTTAGACTTCCAGTACTATGTTGAATAAAAGTGGTGAGAGTGGGCATTCTTGTCTTGCTCATAATCTTAGAAGAAAAGCCTTTGGCTTTTCACCACTGATTATGTTAGCTGTGGGCTTCTCATATATGGACTTTATTATATTGCAGTATTGTCCCGCCATACCTACTTTGTTGCAAGTTTATATCATAGATAGAAATTGAGTTTTGTCAAATGCTTTTTTGTATCTATTGAGATGATTATATGATATTTTAAAAAATATTTTATATTAAATGTATTGGGGTAGCATTGGTTAATAACTGTTGGGTCTGAGGGTGTCAATCAGGGACTGTCTGGGTGGTGAGACACCCAGCTGAAAGAAGTTATGAAGCAGACTGTGTGCCATAAATACAGCAACAGCTCTTTATTCATCCAAGGCCAGGGCCAGAGAGAGAGAGCTCCAAAAGGGGAGCGGGGTTTTTATACCCTCATACAAACAACAGCAGTATGGTGCTAGCACACATGCGCACAGGAAAGAAACTTACAAATAATTGTCATGAAATGTACAAGTTGTTGTTTCCCTCTGTCCTACCCAAGGGGGTGGGGCAGGCTGGTCTCCAAAGCCTGTAAACGTTTCCTAACTGAGTGGTCCTGACAGCTGGGCCCCACAATAACATTATATAAGTTTCAGGTGTGCAACATTCTAATATGACATATGTATACTCTATGCTCACCACCTGAAGTTTAGTCTCCTTCTGTCACCATATATTTGACCCTCTTCACTCTCTTTGTCCTTCCCCCACCCCCTTCCTCTCTGGTAACCACCATTCTGTTGTCTGTATCTGAGGTTGTATGTTTGTTTGTTTGTTGTGTTTGTTCATATGTTGATTTTTGTTTTATATCTCACATACGAATGAAATAATCCCACACATATGTGGGCAACTAATTTTCAACTAAAGAATCAAGAAAATACAATGCACAAAGGAAAATCTCTTCAATAAATTGTGTTGGGAAAACTAGAAAGCCATAAGTAAGAGATTATACGGTTTGTATCCTTCATTTTGTTAATGTGGTATATCACATTGATTTGTGCTGAGATTCCACTTAATAGGTATATGATTTTAGGCAACTTAGTGAACACATGTAAGCCTCAACTTCCTCATCTATAAAAAACATTAATATCTGCCTACAAGGTTATTATGAGGTTTCAATCAGATAATATGTATTGATTCAATTCTGTATACCTGAAGTCTTTTTTATTATGTTATTATTCAGTATCTGACACAGTACCAAGTTACATAATGACAGTTACCTATTGGGGCGGCCGAGTGGCTCAGTTGGTTAAGAGCTTGCTCAAGAGTGCGAGCTGAGCTCTGAGCAACAGCAGTTCAATGCCGAGCCTGAGCTGAGCTGCCGCTAAGTTACCAACAAGTGGCAGAATGGCTCAACAACAACAACAACAAAAATATTCTGGACTTGACAGTTACCTATTCTTTAAAGTATAACTCTAATCTTTCCCAAATATTGGCCTAATTTCCAGTGGCTGATAACCAAAGATTTTTGGTTTTATATGTTTGTTTTGTGCCTAACGAAGACACTTTCAACTACAAAAAGACAAAAGTCTTTTATACTTGTGTTAAATGAACAGTTTACCTTGTGGCACCCCTCACCAAGGGAATCACTCTCTTGGTTGAATTTTTCAGCTAGAAGGAGGGCCAGTGGAACACAACTCTTGGTCACATGGATCACATGGTGAAAAGATATTCACCTTTGTTAGTATAGTAATAAAAATAACATTTGACAATTATGAGTTATTTTTTTATCTATTAGATGGAAAAGATTTTTTAACATAATGCCCAATATTGGTGTGTATGCAAGGGGTGAACACTTCCATACATTACATTCTGGTGGAAATTAAATTAGTACCATCCTGGGATTTCCAGTCAAGACAGCAGAGTAAGTAAACATTGTGCTTGCTTCCTCTCATGTCCACATCAGAATTACAACTAAACAACAGAACAACCATCACTGAGAATCACTTGAATTCTAGCTGAACCTAAGTCCTATAAATAAGGATACGTGGAAGAAGCCACGTTGAGACTGGTAGGAGGGACAGAGGTGCAGAACAGGTTGGTCCCCATACCCACTTGTGTCAGTTAAAAATTGGGAGGGGTATCTTGGCTGCAGAGGTCCCTGCTGAGGAGCAAGGGGTCCCGACTGCGGGGGGCCAGCCCCCGCTGACCAGGGTCCCAAGAAGGTGGACACGGAGTCGGCGATACGAAAGACAGAAAATCTTTATTACAGTAAAGGCAGAAAAAAGAAAGCGGAGACACCGGAAAGAGTTTCTCAGAAGTGTCACACCTTATTGTTAAAACCTAGCTCCTTTTATAGGGGCTTTTGACCATTATCTCAATCACAAAACATTTGGTGGTTTGTAGTTCTCAGGATTTACACAGTCTTCTACTCCCCTGTAAGTGCTCTCTCCAGGGTGCACTGTGACTTGCTCTTCCATTAAAGGATTTATCTTGTTTTACACTGTGATAACCTCTGAGACTCAGACCCAGTCTCTGCCTGTCACCTAAAGAATATTTATCATAACTATCTTATGCTAAGGATAGACTTGTCTCTATATATCTCCTAAATAATGGTTACCATGACTACCTAGTCATTATCCCAAATTCCAGCAGTTAGACTTTCAGGGAGTATACTTGAATTATTACTAAAGACTAGCTTTTACCTTGTTTTAGGGTAAAAGCATCTAAAGTTTTATTACTATGTAAATACAAAACCTAGCAATTAAAGGGGTCTCACACCACTCTATCTTACAGAGGGTTGTATCTGTTTCTTAGTTAAAGCTTCAGTATCTGTTGCTGTAACAAGGCACCAAACGAAGGAATTTACACAAGGCTGTTAGCATAACTCATGGTCAGCAAGCTGCCTGGAACTCTCATGGCCTGGAGACCTTTGGCCTCTGAGGAGACTTTTCACAGCAGAGCCCTTAGGCAAATGCATCAGCTTTTCACAGGCCTGAGTTTTCTGGCCTGAGTTTGTCAGAGGCCTGTGCCTCAGTTTCCAAGGGGCTTGATCCCCAATATCACAGTGCAGGGGTCCCCCATGGAACTACCGCCTGGCTTGGGTTGTCTCCCCACTTTTAGGAGATCTTACCCGTCTTTGGCTGCGTAGTTAGCTCATTGGGGTACCACAGGAACATGTCACAAGTGTAGTAAATATATTGTCTCCTATAGGAGAAAAGGCACATGGGTTCACAGAGGCAGGAGATATTACATGACCAACCATAAGGCAGCACCCCTAATACCCAGTGCTGAGCAGGGCAATGTGGCCTTGTCAGACACTGGGGGGCTGTCGGCTTCCCACACCCGACCCCACACCACTCACACCAGCCTAGGGTTCCAGTGGCAGGAAGAGGAATCCCCACAGCTTCTGGCTGTGAAAACCAGTGGAGATTGTGGCTAAGAGAGATGGAGCCTGCTTATTCATTGATGGGCTCTGTTGCTCTGAGATCCAGCACTAGGGCAACAGCTTGAAAGATGCTAGGGACTCGCAGGGAGGATATGAATTTTATGACTTCAGGGCAAAGGCTAGAAGGGCAGCTTTCTCCCAGACAGGAGTTCTGGCAGAAGCCATTGTTTCTTTGTTGAGCCCTGCCGCCTTCCATCATGCAAACACAGGTGGCCATCATATCTGAGTCTCTATCAACCTGGATAACACAAATAAATTGCTCCACCCTGGTGATTCCTTGAGACTCCAGCCCTCCCAACTTGAGGACCTACCTGAGCCACTTTTAGTGGTTTTCCATCCAAAAGGCCTGTCTTGCCTCATGCTGTGGACTTTTCTAAAAATCTCTCAAAGGTCCATAAACCCCAGAGAAGCAGCATTTGGCCTCAGTGTGCACCATACTTCTTGCTAGCACACACAAGCCTTTCGCTAGTGGCAGTTGGTCTCAGGTTGCAGCTTTGCCTCTCCTAGTCACTTCCAAGCCAAGCAAGGGTGGAAGATAAATGTGAATAGCTTAATGGCTCATGCCAAGTGGCCCCGGGCAGGGCACAGGCTACAGCTGAACTTGGTCTGCTGCAGGGCCCATCCCAAGAGGCCCCAGGCCTGGGAAGCCCAGTGGCTGACTTCAAACTGAGCTGGAGAACCACCAGCACACCTCCACAGACAACACATTCAAAAGGCAGGCACCAGACCCCTGCTAAAGCAAACCCAGCTCTGTAGGGTAAGCCCCCCGCACAACATCTCCTCCACTGTAGTCACAGCCAGTCCTCACAACTAATGAGCTTAAGGGTCAACTCCTGCCAAGATGTTCAAACAGTAACCAATGCTCAACTATCACAGGAAAGCAAACACAACCCACAAAAGGGACAGAACTGCAGCACCTGGCTCAAGTAACCAGGGAGACTGCACCAATGAGCTCCACAGGATGCCTACTACAGAAGCCCACTCACTAAGACTGGGAGGCATGGCAGTCCTATCTAATACATAGGAAAAACACAGGAACACAGCCAGAATAGGGTGACAAAGAAATATGTCTCAAATAAAAGAACAGACCAAAGCTCCAGAAAAAGAACTAAACAAAATGGAGACAAGCAATTTATAAGATGCAGAGTTCAAAACACTCGTTATAAGGATGCTCAGTGATCTCAGAGAGAACTTCAATACAGAGGTAGGAAACATAAAAATGGAGATAGAAAACTTAAAAAAGGACCAGTCAGAAATGAAAAATATAATAACTGAAATAATGAATACGTTAGATGAAATCAACAGTAGACTAGATGGAGCAGAGGTTTGAATCAGCAATTAAGAAGATAAAGTAGCAGAAAACACCCAATTGAATAGCATAAAGGAAAAAGAATTTTTAAAAATGAAAACAGTTTGGGCCGGCCAAGTGGCGCCGCAGTTAAGCGCTGGCTTGGGAAGCCAGCGGCCCCGGTTCGGGTCCCACTTATGAGGGCCAGTGACCCTGTCCTCAAAAAAAAATAAAAAAAAATAAAAATAAAAAAAAATAAAAATGAAAACAGTTTAAGGGGCCTCTGGGACAACATCAACTGTACCAATATTTACATCATAGGGGTACCAGAAAGAGAAGAGAGAGAACAAAGAATGGAAAGCCTATTTGAAGAAATAATGATGGAAAACTTCCCTAGCCTGGTGAAGAAATAGGCATAGAAGCCCAGGAAGTTCAGAGACCACCAAACAAGATGAACCCAAAGAAGCCCACACCAAGACACATCACAATTAAAATGTCAAAGGTTAAAGACAAAGAAAAAAATCTTAAAAGCAGCAAGAGAAAGGCAATTAATTACCTACGAGTGAACTCCCATGAGACTGTCAGCTGATTTCTCAACAGAAACTTTGCAGACCAGTAAGGATTGGCACAAAATGTTCAAAGTGCTGAAAAGTAAGGACCTACTACCTAAATTACCCTACCCAGCAAAACTATCATTTAAAATTGAATGAGGGGCCAGCCGAGTGGCACATTGTTAAAGAGCTGGCTTGGGATGCCAGCGGCATCAGTTTAGATCCCACATATGAGGGCCAGTGACACTGCCCTCTACAGCTAACAACAGCTTTACCTGGAGCTGGGCTGTGAGCCCCAGCGACGCCCAGGCTACAGCCCCTGCTGCAGTGGGCTGCCATAGGCTACATTGAGTGGCCAGCAGCCAGCGTGAGCCACTGGCATTCAGCGTGTGCTGCCAATAGCTGCAGTGAGCGACATCCAGAGGCCGGCGACCAATCTGCCTCATCTGGGAAGAGCGCAATTATGATACCAACATGGGCCAGTGAAGCAACGTCCTCCGCAACTAGACTGAAAAACAAAAAGACAGCAACTTGTCTGTTCCCCTTCCCTGATTCCCCAACGCTGTTCCCCTCCCCCAATTCCCCAATAAAATCTTTTAAAAAAAAGGATCATTTTCCTCACATTTAACGAGCACATTGCAGATGTTTATACATGCCATCAAGTTAACTTCTTTGAGTTCAGGCGGAACCCAAATATTGAGCTTGCTTACATATCCCAGTTTCTTCAGATGGTCGTGAATGCTTGAATGATGGACGTTCAATGTTTCTGCAATCTCTCGTGTCATGTAACGTCGATTTGACTCGATCAATGCCTTTATTTTTTCGTCATTAACCCTGGTGGGACTCCCTGACCTAGGAGCGTAGTTGAGATCAAAATCACCAACATGGAATTTCGATGAACCATCGAAGAACCATCGATGGCAGTGACGTTCTTGTAGAGCACTGTCACCATAAATTTTACGCAACTTTTCACAAGCTTGACATGCATTCTTCTCTTTATGGAAGTAAAAAAAGTAAAATATGTCAAAAATGCAGTTTGGCTTCCATCTTCAACTTGTAAAATCTCCAAAACTCAACCAAATCGCTCAATATTTTTTAGAATGAAGCTAGAACTGTCAGCTGTCAAATGACATAGAAATAACATAGATGCGAATTACTCTAGTACTTCCAAAAATGAACTAGTGCCATCTGTTGCAAACATGCATCATGACTTTTCCGAAGACCCAATATAAATGACTAACCACTCATAAATAGAGAGAACAAACTGGATGGTTGGTTATAAGAGAAGAGAGGAGTTGAAGAGCTGGGTGAAAAAGGTGAAAGGATTAAGAAATACAAATTTGTAGTTTTAAAATGCCATGAGCAGGCCGGCCGAGTGGCGTGGTGGTTAAACGCTGGCTTTGGAAGCCAGCAGCCCCGGTTCTGTCCCACATATGAGGACCAGTGACATTGCCATCAAAAAAAAAATGTCACGAGGATGGAAACTAAAACATAGAGAATATAATCAATAATATTGCAATAACTATGTATAGTGCCAGGGGTGAACTAGACTGATCAGGGGATCACTGCATAAATTACATAAATGTTTAACCACTATGCTGTACATCTGAAACTAATATAAAATTATACTGAACATTAATTGTAACTAAAAAAGTAAATTCAAAAAAATTATCCAAAATAATGAAAGAGGAGTTATTTTGAATTTATAGAAAATTTACTACATTTCTGATGGTCAGTTAAAATGTGTTTCTAAATGAAAAATAGTGGGGCAGTAAATTGGGGGAGGGGGTTGTCACTTTGAGTGGCAAAAAATATAATTATTGCACTTTGTTGTACACCTGAAGCTAATTAAAAAATATATATAAATTTAAAAAAAAAGAGATTGGGAGCATGAGCTCTGAGCAGCAGGGTGCCAGTTTGGATACCACATGGGCCAGTGATGCTACACCCTCTACAGCTAAGATGGTGAACAACAGCTTGATCTGGAGCTGGGCTGCCCTGAGTCACTGGCGATGGCTTAGGCTGCAGTGGGGCTGCAGTGGGCTGCCGTTAGCTACCGTGAGTAGCCAGCAGCCGCCATGAGCTGCCATGAGCTGCTGTGAGCCACCATGAGCAGCCGTCCAATCTCCATCATCCAATTGGCCAGCAACCAATCTGCTTCAGCTGGGAAGAGAGCAATGATCACAATACCAACATGGGCCAGTGAAGCAAAGTCCTCCACAAATAGACTGAAGAACAAAAGGACAACAACTTGTCTGTTCTCCTTCCCCGATTCCCCAATGCTGTTCCCATCCCAAATTCCCCAATAAAATCTTAAAAAAGGAAAAACAGGGGGACTTCTGTAAGATGGCAGAATAGACAGACACTGTGCCAACTGCCTCCCAGAATCACACGAAAATTACAAATAATTTATACAACATTCAATCCCAGAAGTCTCCAGAACACTAGATGAACAGAATCTCTAAAAAAGGACCTAAAGAGGAGGCCACATCGAGTTTGGTAGGAGGGGCAGAGACAAGAGAGGGCGAACCCCATGAGGGACACTTCAGCCATGGAGAGGTTTCTCGGGTTGGGGTAGAGAACTTCCAGCCCAACACCAAGCTCACCAGTCCAGAGTTACTTTGCCGGGAAGAGGAGTTCCATGATACCTGGCAGTAGAAATTAGAGAGGACTCACTTTGCTCAGTTCGGTGAGGCTAAGGGCGGTTAGAAAACCAGTGGAGCCAGCACACAGACTCACTCACTGGTGAGCACTCACCCGGTTCCTGGTGGAGGGAGTAGCTGTGTCAGCAGGGTCCAAGGGCCTGCCGGGATGGACTGAACTGAGCACCCTGGACACGGGAGTTGGAAGTTTTGGGACTATTGTTCCCCTGGTGTGGAGCTTGCACGCAAGTGGTGTACAGGAGGGCGCCATTTTGTCAGGGTTGGGCCCTCCCACAGAGGGTCAGATCCAGGTCCACTTTGGTCTGGTGGAATTGGCGCAGGAGTACCTGCGTGTGTGCATGCGCATGCATCCTTGGATCCCCTCCTCCCTGCTTGTGCTGTGTTGCCAGGAAAATGCCAGGCAGCTGTGCTCCGGCTCCAACAGGCTGCTTAGTGAGATGTGGGAGTGTGCAAGTCGCCTTGGATGCCCACCCTCTGCAGTGCTTGTGCTGCGTTGCCAGGGAAACGATGGGTGGGTGCACTCCGGCTCCAATAGGCTGCTCACTCAGACACGGGAGTGCGCGAGCCACCTTGGATCCCCACTCTCTGTACTGCCGGTGCAGAGTTGCCAGGCTGGTGATTGGTTGTCGGGCTGCTCAACCTCATCTATGAGCGGCTGATAGGCCCAGGCTGAGACTGGGAGTTTTCCTGGGAGTGTTGGGCCATGAGTTGTGAGCCTGCATGATCCAGCTGGGACTTTCCTGGTGATCTATCTAATACATCAAAGCAATCCTTGAGCGACAGCCAGAATGAGGAAACAAAGAAACAGGTCCCAAGTAAAAGATCAGAAGAAACCTCTAGAAATGGAACTAAATGAAACAGAGGGATCCAATCTTTCAGAGACACAGTTTAGAACACTGATGATAAGAATGTTTAAGGAACTTAGTGAGGACATAAGGAAGGATAGAGAAATCATAAAAATACAACCACTTAGAACTAAAGAATACAATAACTGAAATGAAGAATACACTTGAAGGAATCACCAGTAGAGTAGATGAAGCAGGGAATTGGATCAGCGATTTCGAAGACAAAATATCAGAAATCACTCATTTGGAACAACAAAAAGACCAAAGAATAAAAACAATGAAAATAGTTTAAGAGCTCTATGGGACAATATGAAACACAACAATAGGAATACCAGAAGGAGAAGAGAAGAAGCAAGGGAATGAGAATGTATTTAAAAAAATAATGACTGAAAAGTTCCCTACACTGGTGAAGGAAATTGACATACATGCCCAGGAAGTGCAGAGAGTTCCAAACAAGCTGAACCCAAACAGGTCCACACCAAGACACTTCATAGTTAAAATGGCAAACGTTAAAGACATAGATAGAATCCTAAAAGCAGCAAGAGAAAGACAGCATGTTACATACAAAGGAACTCCTATTAGACTAACAGATGACTTGTCTACCGAAACTCTACAGGCCACAAGGGAGTGGCAGGAGATATTCAAAGTGACACAAAATAAAGGTCTACAACCACGACTGCTCTACCCAGCATGGCTATCACTTAAAATTGAAGGAGAGATAAAGAGCTTCTCAGAAAAGAATAAGCTTAAGGAATTCATTACCACCAATCCAGCATTACAAAAAAGGTTAAAAGGGCTTTTTAAAACAGAAGAAAGGGGTAAACAAGCTAACCTAGGAAGACCAGAAATACAATTAACAAAATGGCAATACATATGCACCTATCAATAATCATTTTAAATGTGAATGGGCTAAATGCTCCAATCAAAATACAGAGGGCCGCCTGAGTGGTGCCATGGTTTTGTGCTGGCTTGGGAAGCCAGCGGCTCCGGTTCAGGTCCCACATGTGAGGGCCAGTGACACTGCCCTCAAAAAAAAAAAGACAGAGAGTGGCTGAGTGGATAAGAAAATAGAACCCATGTATATGCGGTTTACAGATGGAATAAGATATTTCATGCAAATAGAAATGAGAAGAAAAAAAAACCTGGAGTAGCAGTACTTATTTTGGATAAAATAGTCTTTAAAATGAAGACTACAATAAAATGCAAAGAAGGGCACTATAACCCGAATAAACATCTATGCACCCAACATAGGAGCTCCTAATTATATAAAACAGATTTTGACAGACATAAAGAGAGAAATCAACAATAACACTATCATAGTAGGGGACTTCAACACCCCGTTGTCACCAAAGGACAGATCCTCTAGGCAGAAAATCAACACGGAAAGAGTGGCCTTAAAGGACACTTTAGTCCAGCTGGATTTCATTGATATTTTTAGAGCATTTCACCCCGAAACAACAGAATATACATTCTTCTGAAGTGCACATGGGACATTTTCCAAGATTGACCACACGTTAGGCCACAAAACAAGTCTCGGTCAATTTAAGAAGATTGAAATCATATCAAGCAGATATGAAGGAAAAACTGATGGTTGCTGGCTGGAAGGAGGTAGGGATGAGGTGAGGGGGAAGGTTTTGGACAGCATAGGTAGGTGACAACAATGTTGCCACAGGGATATGGGGGGCAGTTCTGGGAATGTAATTGATAATGTGAATGCTTTGTGGGGCTTCAGATGGTCACGTGTGTTGTTGGGGAGACCACTTCAGGGTGGGGTAGAGGCTTGATCACTGTGCTGTACGCCTGAAGCTGATGTTGTATAATACTGAATGTTAAATGTGATTGAATGAATACATATAGTCATGGATGAGTGTGGCAGTGGGGTCAGGGGAGTTGTAATAGATATTATGATATGGGGGTAGTGAGGCAGTGGATTGGGGGCGGGGGGTTGGCACTTTGAGGGGTAAAAAGTATAACTATTGCACTGTTTTAAAAATAAATTTAAAAATATAATAAATAAATAAAATAAAAACAGGCAAGTTGAACAAATGAGTATGAGCTTTGCAAAATTGGTTTCTAAAAGATCTATATTATGTGATAGGTTATAAAATTTCAAAGAATAAAATAGCTTTTTGTTCCTGTAAACTGGGAGAGGAATTTAATTGACCTAGCTGTTGGCACCCAGGAAAATCCCTTTTATCTGATTGGAAAAATGACAAACAAGGATGAAACATGTGTGATAAATTCATGAATGGGAATAAGTAGAGATTGTTATTGTCAATCCTTCCCCTGCGACTCTGAAGTCACTAGGCCTAGGCCATGAGGCTTATTACCTAGGTAAAGGAGGAGTGGCATCAAAGATCACAGAGTAGAAAAAAAAAACAAGATATGACAAAAAGAAACTCACCTGACAGAAAAATGAAGTAGAAAGTTCTTCTGCTTCTAGAAACTTATGTACAACTTAACCTTCATCCCTTCATCCTCATAACTATGAGCATACATAGCACTCAGATCTTGGTTTCATTTTTTTTTTAGAGGGCAGTGTCACTGGCCCTCATATGTGGGATCCAAACCAGGACCGCTGGCATCCCAAGCCAGCTCTTAACCACCGGGCCACTTGGCTGGCCCCAGATCTTGGTTTCTAACTTCATTTTCCAATGAAAGGAACTAGGACTCCTTGGATAAAGGGCTGATTCTAGAATTGCAGCAGGAAACACACAAGAGGATTGTGGAGTATCTCATAGTGCCAAAAAGTAATAATGTGCTAAAAAGAAATCCCACAAAATTGATTGGAGTATATCAAATGGATAGGAGCCAACTGAAAGAGCTCCCAGTGGCCAAAGATAAAATAATTTGAGCAAGAAAATAAAGTAGTATTGGATTAAAACTCAAAGTATAAAATGAATATCTGGGAGTCCATACTACTGTAAATAAATGATGAATGAATAAATGAGGAGAAGAGACAAATCTCTGATGCAGAAAAAAATCTATATATTTCATGTAGATACCTTACCCTCAAGGAAGTGAATCATATCTGCCATTACTTAAGTATGGGATGTGGGTAGTCCTATCTCCACAAACAGTATAGTATAGAAAAGGGGTAAAAGTGTAACTTTACAGTGAAGAAAACTGATATGTAATACCTCTGCCAGGTTTTCAAGGTTAACCTTAACAGGGATAAGCCATGTTGATAGTATGTACCTTTAATACAATGTGATGAAAGTGACACTTTACCTCTGGGGTCTTCTTCCCCCAAACACGTAATTCGAATATAATCATGAGAAAGACATCAGACAGATCCCATATGAGAGATATTTTACAAAATACCTGACCAGTACTCTTCAGAACTGTCAAAGTCATAGAAAACAAGGTAAGTCTGAAAAACCATCACAGTCAAGAAGAGCCTAAGGAGGGCTGGCCGAGTGGCTCAGTTGGTTAAGAGCTTGCTCAAGAGTGCGAGCACTGAGCAACAGGGTTGCTGGTTGGATTCCCAGCCCGAGCTGAGCAGCTGCTGAGCTGCCAACAGGTGGGAGTATGGCTCAGCTAAAAAAAAAAAAAGAGCCTGAGTAGATATGAGTAAATGTATTATGGTATCCTGGGTGATATCCTAGAACACAAAATTGACATTAGGCAGAAACCATAGAAATCTGAGTAAATTATGGACTTTATTTAATAATAATGTATCAGTATTGGTTCATTAATTGTGACAAATATTGTGACTGATGTAAGATGTTAATATTAGGGAAAACTGCTATAGGGTATATGGGAACTCTCTGTACTATCTTTGTAATTTTCTATCAATCTAAAACTGGTTTAAAATAAAAAGTTTATTTTAAAAAATTAACCTACATTTTATTCCAACACACTGCCTAGTCTTTGCTAACAATGATTCCACTGCCTGAAATGTTCTTCCTGTTATATTTGCCTATTAAAAATCGTACTGGGCCAGCCGAGTGACTCAGTTGGTTAAGAGTTGGCTTCAGAGTGCAAGCTCTGAGCAACAGAGCTGCAGGTTTGATTCCCACATGGGCCAGTGATGCTGGGCCTGAGCTGAACTGTCGCTGAGCTGCAATCAGGTGGCAGGATGGCTCAGCTGGTGTAACAACAAGATTGCCTGTTTGATGGTAGGCTATGCCAACCTGCGAATAAGACTGATCTCAGCACCTTGAGCTGAGCTGCCGCCTGGATGGCTCAGTAGATAGACAGTGTGCTCTTAACAACAAGGCTGCTGGTTCAGTTACATCATGGGATGGTGGCTACACCCACCCGCAACTAAGACTGAACACAGCACCTTGAGCTCAGAGGCCACAAGCTGCCAACGGGAAGCCAGATGGCGACTGGGGCCCTCCACAATTGAGATTGAAGAACATCAACTTGGCTGTTCCCCTTCCCCAATTCCCCAACACTGTTCCCCTCCCCCAATTCCCCAATAAAATCTTTAAAAAAACCATCGTACTTATCTTTCAAAATCCAGTCCCTATGGGTCCACTTGCATGAAGCTTTCTTTGATCTACAGAGACAGAGTGCTAGTTCCCCTCTTCCGAATCCCCAAAGCACTTTGCGTGCACCTTTCTTACGCTATTCATTATATTCTGCCTTCTACTACAGTTATTTATGTGAATCTCTTAGCTTCCCTTTTGTCTATAAATTCCTGAAGGAAAGGAAGTGCATATTTAATTCAGCAAATATTGATTTAATGCCCAATGCATGCCAGGCACTCTGTTAGGGCCTGAAGGCTATGAGGATAAATGGGATTCTCCCTGGTCTTAAGGAATTCACCTAAATGGGGGGAAACAGAATGCGTACAATCATAATATAAATCACACTGTAATAAGTGTGTGGGATTAAGATGTTGTGTGCCTTCTACGCACCAGCCACTTTATACACATTCCTTCATTTAATCTGCATACAACCTGCAAGGTAAGCATTACAATTATATTTTACAAATGATGAAATTGAGATTTGGAGAGGCTAAATAACTTGCAGAAGATCAGGAATGCAAAGCCAAGTACACTAATGTACAAAGCCCATACACTTTCTGTTATACCATGATTTAACACAATGCCCACCATCTAATAGCTGTTCAATAAATATCTGTTGAATGAATGATTAAAGCACTGGCATCCACTACCTTCTAATTATATATTACATATACACACTACATAGAAAAATTTAAATGAATGTAAACAAAAAAGTTTACATTTTGTAGTACCTACTGATTAAATTTCAACTGATCCTTCACTACCTAATTTGGCTTTTTTTTTTTTTTAGATTTTCTTATTGGGGAATTGGGGGAGGGGAACAGTATTGGGGGACCAGCCAAGTTGTTCTTCAGTCTTCGTTGTGGAGGGCGCCAGTAGCCATCTGGCTTCCTCATCAGCAGCTCATAGCCTCTAAGCTCAAGGTGCTGAGTTCAGTCTAAGTTGTGGGTGGGCATTGCCACCATCCCATGCGGGAGTTGAACCTGGCAACCTTGTTTTTAAGAGCGTATACCCTATCCACTGAGCCATCCGGGCAGCAGCTCAGCTGAAAGTGCTGGGTTCAATCTTTAGTTGCGGGTGGGCATAGCTCACCATTGAACAGGCAATCTTGTTGTTACACCAGCTGAGCCATCCTGCTACTTGTTGGCAGCTCAGTGACAGCTCAGCTAGGGCACAGTGTTCACTGGCCCATGTGGGAATCTAACCGGTGTCCCTGTTACTCAGAGCTCGTGCTCTAAGCCAGCTCTTAACCAAGTGAGCCACTGGGTCGGCCCCTTAATTTGGCTTTTAATTATTGGTAATTCACCTTGAAGCCCACCAGTCTCGTCCATGTCAATAATTCTGAATTGGTGAAGAACAATGATCCCTTACATCATAAAAGAATGGTTTTCCACAGCTGTTCCCTTCAACAAAGCTCTGAAGTCTTGTTGAAGGCAACTGAAGAGTTACAAACAGTAGTTAAACATTTTTCTTTTACTTTTATTTGTTAGTTCATTCATTAATGAATATTTAACACCTCATATATGGCATATACTATGCAGAGTTGTTCAGAAAACAAAGTTTGATTAATGGCATGTTTATCAAGACATCACCCTAGCCAGGTTTTTCAGGCCTCAAAACTCTGCAGCAACAACTCTGTTAGTCATGAGGGAAATAAAAATTAAATCCACATTAGATATCACTACACACCCAACAAATGCCTAAAATCAAAACAAGTGACAATACCATGTGTAGGCAAGGATATGGAAAAACTAGAACTCTCATATACTGCAGGTAGGTGTATAAATTGGAACAATCACTTTGGAAAATGATTTGGCATTATCTACTAAAGCTAAGAATACACATAACCAGTGACCAGTGAGTGACTCAGCAATTACACTCCTGAACATATACTAACAGGAATGAGTACATATGTGCACAAAAAGACAAGCACAAGAAAGTTTATAGCCACACTGTTCATGATTACTCCAAACTGAAAACAATAGTAGATGGATAAATATATTGTGGTATATTCACATAATAGAATGACAAAAAATGACAAATGGTCATTCAGAAAACAACGTGAATGAACCTCACAAAAATAATATTGAGTGACAGAAACCAGGTACAAAAGAGTACATAGAGTTTCATTCCATTTACATAAAGTTCAGAAACAGACAAAACTAATCAATGTTGTTAGAAATGAGGTTTATGGTTACCCTTAGACAAAGTAGTTACTGGGAGGGGGCACCTCTAGGGTGCTGGTAGTGTTCTTGATTTTGATGCTAATTGCACAGGTGTGTTCACTTTGTGCAGATTCATGGATCATTTGTGCACTTTTCTCTATGTATGTTATACTTCAATAAAAAATAAAGCTTATGGGAACTTTCCAGAATGCTGGATGAGGAGCGGAGGAGCAGCGGTTGCCTGGGGTGCGCATAGCAACGCGCTCCTTCCCACTCCTCCACACTGGCTTTGGCCCTCTCATGGGCTGTCAAAAATGGTGAAAGAAACCACTTACTATGATGTTTTGGGGGTCAAACCTAATGCCACCCAGGAAGAACTGAAAAAGGCTTACAGGAAACTGGCCTTGAAGTACCACCCTGATAAGAATCCAAATGAAGGAGAAAAGTTTAAACAGATTTCTCAAGCTTATGAAGTGCTCTCTAATGCAAAGAAAAGGGAATTATATGACAAAGGAGGAGAACAGGCAATTAAAGAAGGTGAAGCATGTGGTGGTTTTGGCTCCCCCATGGACATCTTTGATATGTTTTTTGGAGGAGGAGGAAGGATGCAGAGAGAAAGAAGAGGTAAAAATATTGTGCATTAACTCTCAGTAACCTTAGAAGATTTATATAATGGTGCAACAAGAAAACTAGCTCTGCAAAAGAATGTGATTTGTGACAAATGTGAAGGCCGAGGTGGTAAAAAAGGAGCAGTAGAGTGCTGTCCCAATTGCCGAGGTACTGGGATGCAAATAAGAATTCATCAGATAGGACCTGGAATGGTTCAACAAATTCAGTCTGTGTGCATGGAGTGCCAGGGCCATGGGGAACAGATCAGTCCTAAAGATAGATGTAAAAGCTGCAATGGAAGGAAGATAGTTTGAGAGAAGAAGATTCTAGAAGTTCATATTGACAAAGGCATGAAAGATGGCCAGAAGATAACATTCCATGGGGAAGGAGACCAAGAACCAGGACTGGAGCCCGGAGATATTATCATCGTTTTAGATCAGAAGGACCATGCTGTTTTTACTCGACGAGGAGAAGACCTTTTCATGTGTATGGACATACAGCTGTTTGAAGCATTGTGTGGCTTTCAAATGCCAATATCTACTCTTGACAACCAAACCATAGTCATCACCTCTCATCCAGGTCAGATTGTCAAGCATGGGGATATCAAGTGTGTGCTAAATGAAGGCATGCTAATTTATCGTAGACCATATGAAAAGGGTCGTCTAATCATCAAATTTAAGGTAAACTTTCCTGAGAATGGCTTTCTCTCTCCTGATAAACTCTCTTTGCTTGAAAAACTTCTACCTGAAAGGAAGGAAGTGGAAGAGACAGATGAAATGGACCAGGTAGAACTGGTAGACTTTGATCCAAATCAAGAAAGACAGCGCCATTACAACGGAGAAGCATATGAGGATGATGACCATCATCCCAGGGCGGTGTCCAGTGTCAGACCTCTTAATGGGGCCAGTGAGGGCCACTCACTGCTGGCATTTTATATCAGTAGTGAAGGACTGTAATCATAATATGCTCACTACTTGCTATTGTTTTTGTTTTAATATTCAACTATAGTAGTGTTTTGAAAGTTAAATGAAGAATAAACTCAAATATAAAAGCTCTGAAAAAAAAAAAAAGCTTACCAAAATCAAGCTCTGAAGTATCTTCCATTCTTTTAGCAGAGTCTTCTAAATCTGCCTGATCATGAGGGTTGCTTAGGACCCTTGTTTATAACATACAAACAGCTATCAGACATTTGGAAAGATGCTCAACATCACTAATCATCAGAGAAATGCAAATGAAAGCCACAATGAGATATCACTTCACACTTGTTAGAATGGCTACCATCAACAAGACAAATAATGACAAATGTTGGAGAGGCTGTAGAGAAAAAGGAACCCTCATACACTGTTGGTGGGAATGCAGATTGGTGCAGCCGCTATGGAAGGCAATGTGGAGGTTCCTCAAAAAATGAAGAATAGAATTACCATATGACTCAGCAATCCCTTTCCTGGGTATCTCCCAAAAAATCTGAGATATATCTCCCAAAATATATCTCCCATAAAGATATATGTACCCCTATATTCATTGCAGCATTATTCATGGTGGCCAAGACATGGAAACAACAAAAGATCGATGATTAGATAAAGAAGAGGTGGTACATATACACAATGGAGTACTACTCAGCCATAAGAAAAGATGAAATAGTGCCATTTGTGACAACATGGATTAATCTTGAGATTATCATGCTAAGCTAAACGAGTTAGACAGAAAAAGTCGAGAACCATATGACTTCACTCACATGTAGGATATAAAACTGAAAGCAACAAATGAACAAGACAAACAAGCAAAATCTCATAGACACAGACAACAGTTTAGTGGTTACCAGAGGTTAAAGGGGGAGGGGGATGGTAAAAGGGAGTGAAGGGGATCAAATATATGGTGATGGAAAGAGAACTGACTCTGGGTGGTGAACATACAATGCAATATATAGACGATATATTGTAGAAATGTACCCTTGAAACTATATAGTTTTACTAACCAATGTCACCCCAATAAATTTCATAAAAATTGTTTTTTAAAAACATAAAGTTCCAGTCCTGATCTCAGACCTACTGAATCAACATTTCTGGAGGCAGGGGAGTGCTGAGAACCAGCAGTTGAAACACAGTCTTCTAAGGACATTCTTTAAAAAACACTTTACTGAGGTATAATCAATATGTAAAAACTATACATATTTAATGTATACAACTTGATGAATTTGGGTATAATCATACATCTGTGAAACCATCAAAACTATTAAGGCCATAGATATATCCACCATACCCCAAAGTTTCCTCTCACATTATTATTATTATTATTATTATTATTATTATTTGTGTGTGTGTGTTAAGAACACTTAACATAAGATCTACCCTCTTAGAAAAAATTTAAGAGTACAGAAAGACAAATACTGTATAGACTCACTTATATGTGGATTCTAAAGTAGTCAAACTCATAGAAGCAGAGAGTATAATAGTGATTACCTGGGGCTGGAGTGGGGTGGAATGGAGAGATGAAGGTCAAAGGATATAGAGTTTCAGTTATGCAGGGTACTGTTGGTATGAGAAAAGTTTCAGAAAACTTTTACTATAGCATTTAAGAGTATTTTGGTTTACTGAAACTTTCTTATTTGTTCCCCAGTGCCTAGCTCTGATGTCTAGCTACCCAGTCCTCTGTAGGCATAGACTATCTCAAAGTTCCTGTACAAAGCCTTATTTAAGTGTTCTCCTTTTACAGAATAGGAAACGGAGACTCAAGATAGTTTTTAACTTACCCAAGATTATAATAAGAAAGTAAAATAGACATAAGAAATAGCAAGAAGATATCTGATCATGTCTATATATTTGAAAGGATAAGAGATCCAATTTATGAACACATATGGTCCTGAAAAGATCTATGATAGAAAGTAATGCCTTCCTCCAATACATAGAAAAAAAGTTTTTAAAAATGTTAGAGAGGGATGATAAATTCATACCATCAATACAGTTTACATTTAACTAAAAAATGAAGGATGCCCATAAAATTGATAGGAAAAATGAAAGAAAGAAGTCATGCAAAATGAATTGGAAAGTATCACTTCTGATCATGCTATGGCAAGAACCTAAATTAATTTCTTAGAAGACTGTAAAATTGGAAAAGGTGTATGGAGGTTAAGCAAATCCCTGCTCTTAGAGGAACTATAAACATGATACGAGGAATAATTGATGGCATATAAATACTGTTCATATCTCAAGATGGCCAAGCAGGGTGTGTGTGTGTGTGTTAGCATGTGTGGGAGGGGTTAGTGTAAAGATCATTATTCTAAGGGAAAGAATAAAGTCAAAGTCTTTAAAGAGATGAAAGATCTTTTCCATAGAAACAAATAATGAGGGATATAAAAAAAACACAGATGAAGAAGGGAAGAATGTGTAAGGCAAGAAAAATATATTATCTACAGACCCACTAGAGCTGTGATTTTCAAACCTTAGTGTGTATCGGAATCACCAGGCCTTAAGAAACTTGTGAAAATGAAGATTCCTATGTCTCTCTCCCACAAATACTAATCTAGCAGATCTATGTAGGTCCCAGAAGTCTTCATTTTGACAAGAACACTCCCCAATACACACATTACACCAAGGAGTTTCTGATGTACATTGAACTATGATAATCACTAAAGCATGCTAGAGTCTGGGAAGGATCGTGAAATTATGGCTAGTAAAAAATCTCCAAGGGCTGGCCAAGTGGCGCATTGGTTAAGTGCTGGCCTGGGACGCCAGCGGCCCCAGTTTCAGGTCCCACATATGAGGGTCAGTGACACTGCCCTCAAAAAAATAAATCTTCAGGGCCGGCTAAGTGGCGCGGTGGTTAAGCGCTGGCTTTGGAAGCCAGCAGCCCGGTTTGGGTCCCACAGGTGAGGGCCAGTGACACTGCCCTCAAAAAAAAAAAAATCTCCAAATGCCTCTGTATCCACTTCCTCCATTTTCAAAGTTCTGAGAAGGAATTAAACACCCAGGTCATGTGAGTGAGTCTAGGTCATGTGCACGTACCTTAGTTTTTGAGAGCAAGAAGTTTGGCTCCTCTTGGCCTCTGTAGTAAAAGGCAGAGCACTTTCTTCCACCAAGATAACACCCAATGGACAACTCCCTTGAACATGAAGGGGCTTCAGATTATACAAGCATAAAAAAAAAATTGACAAATATTTACCATAAAACATCACTTACCATAAAAAATCTTGTTCAAGTTTTTCAAAAGAAAAGTTCCTAGGTTGGGTGACCTCATTGCTAAGCCACTTTGGGATCAGTAAGTATTAGTATTTTAAGATCAGTAGTCCAGCAAGTGATATGAATTTTACATTTGAGGACACTGACTCAGAGAAATGAGCATGCCTCGCTGAAGGTCACCTAACCAGAAAATGGCAGGATTGGGATTAGCTAGACTTTATGATGGAAGGACGATTTCAGATGGACCTCAAAAGACAGAGGATTAAAGCTAGCAATGAAGATGAATGGGAGCAAAGAAAGAAACCCAGAATTGGGACACCTTATTAATGGAAGAATGAGATAAGACTAACAAGGTGTGTTCAGGGAAAATTAAATAGTCCAGGTTAGCTTGATTGGAAGGCTTGTACAGGCAAAAGTACAGAGGAGATAAAAGGTAGATAGGTGATAGGGATCTTAGATTACCTTAAATGAAATGAATGTTTTAGGAAGAATAATCTGGTCATAACATATAAAATGGCTTGGAACCTGGATGTTGGGATGCCATTAGAGTGGCAAATATATACATATAGTATAGAAGCCAATGCTCTAGAGTCAGAAAGTTCTCAGGCAAGTTACTTAACCTCATATTTCCACATCTGTGAGATAAGGTTAATAGTAATAGCTACCTCATATAGTTGTGGTGAGAATTAACTGAGATAATGAATGTAAAGGCCTAATGAGTGTATTAGTCAGGGTGATAGAAAAATGAAAAAAGAACAACAGATGGAATATTCATATTAGGTAATTTAAGACAATTTAATAAAGGGACTATTAACAAAAACATGGATAGGGTGTGAAAAAAACCACAAGAAATAGTAAAGTACCCAGGGACAAAGAACGATGAGGTTATTACCATTCCTAGTCCTGTAGGAAGGAGAGGGAGAAGTGGGAGAAGTTAGTTGGTGAGAGAGAGGGATGTTGAGATGGTCATCTATCAGGTAGTGTGAAATTAGTCATTCTACTGTGACCCTGCAGGGAAGGAGCTGAGTGAATAAATACCCTGATCTCACTCTCTCAGATCTCCTTCCAGGGATTCTCAATGGTGGAGCCCAACAGGAAGCCAAATGTAAGAGAGCCCATTCATGATGTCAACATAGGCCAGTTTCCTGCTCCACACAAAGCTCATAGAAGAGTGGGGAGGGATGCAGAGTGAAACTGGAGGAGCAGTAAGTAAGTGCCCAATAATTTGTGGTAGTGTGATTTAGATTCAGGTCCTGCAAGGCCTCAAGCCTTCTGACTTGCTGGGATCATTGTGCCCATTAAGATTTAGGAGATCCTGGTGGACTTCTGGTAAGATGGTGGAATAGACGGATGCTGTCCCAACTGCCTCCCTGGATCACATCAAAATTACAAATGATATATACAACATTTAACCTCAGAAGTCCCCTGAACACTAGATGAACAGAACCTCTAAACGAAGGACCTAAAGAGGAGGCCACATCGGGTCTGGTAGGAGGGGTGGAGACGAGAGAAGGCAAGCCCTGTGAGGGATGCCCCAGCTGTGGGGAGGCTTCTCCCACAGAGGGTCAGATCCGGGACCACATTGGTCTGGTGAAATTGGAACAGGAGTGTGTGTATGCGTGTGTGCGTACGTGCACATGTGGCCTTGGGTTCCCACCCTCTGCCCTGCATGTGCTGCGTAACCAGGGAAATGCAGGGCGGGTGCTCTCCAGATCCATCAGGCTGTTCACTGAGTCGAAGTAGTGCGAGAGCCGACTTGGGTCCCCGCTCTCCCCACTGTTTGTACAGAGTTGCCAGGCTGGGGATTGGCTGTTGGGCTGCTTAGCCTGATCTGCGAGCACCTGATTGGGACAGGTGGAGATGGAGAATTTTCCTGAGGGTGTTGGGCCAGGAGCTGTGTGCCTGCATGATGCAATCGGGGCTTTCCTGGTGAGTTTGTGTGGGCTGGTGGCTGATGCAGAGTGCATGCTGCTCTGATTTGGTGGGGGCCGGTGACCAGATCCAGTGGTACATTGGGGGCCTGCCCCATCCACCTAGAGCTGTACTGCCAGAGGCACCCTGCGGCCCTGGTGCCTGGCCCACATCTCTGCAGGACACAGAGGATTTTTTGAAGCAGCATACAACCCGCAACAACCTGTGAAGATTTTTTCATAGTGAGCACTGTTCCAGCGCACAAAGCAGCTAATTGTGGAAAGCTCACTGCAAGCCTCAGAGGGAGGCTGGCGCATAAAACTTTAAGCCCTTCCCCCCAAAAGCTGGTGCTCAGTCGCCCAGAGACTCTGTATTGTTGAGCAAGTGGTCTGCAGATTAAAGAGGACAGAGAGCCTTCCCACCCCCCCCTTTTTTTTTCATTCACTCTTCTTTCTAGGTGATCTATCTACTACATTGAAGTATTCACAGAATGACAGCCAGAAAGAAGAAACAAAGAAACATGTCCCAAGTAAAGGATCAGAAGAAAACCCTAGAAATGGAACTAAATGAAATAGAGGTATCCAAGCTTTCAGAGACAGAGTTTAGAACACTGATGATAAGAATGTTTAAGGAATTTAGTGAAGACATAAAGAAGTATAGGGAAACCATAAAAAACAACCAGTTAGAACTAAAGAATACAATAACTGAAATGAAGAACACACTCGAAGAAATCACCAGTAGAATAGATGAAGCAGAGGAGTGGATCAGCAAATTAAAAGACAAAATAGCAAAAATTACCCAGTTGGAACAACAAAAAGAAAAAGAATAAAAAACAATGAAAATAGTTTAAGAGACCTATGGGACAACATGAAGCAAAACAACAATCAAATCATAGGATTACCAGAAGGAGAAGAGAAGAAGCAAGGGATTGAGAATGTATTTGAAGAAATAATGACTGAGAACTTCCCTACACTGGTGAAGAAAATCAACATCCAAGTCCAGGAAGTGCAGAGGGTTCCAAACAAGCTGAACCCAAACAGGTCCACACCAAGACACATCATAGTGAAAATGGCAAAGGTTAAAGACAGAGACAGAATCCTAGAGGCTGCAAGAGAAAGACAGCAGGTTACATACAAAGGAACTCCTATAAGACTAACAGCTGACTTGTATACAGAAACTCTACAGACCACAAGGGAGTGGCAGGAGATATTCAAAGTGATGCAAAATAAAGGAGTACAATCAAAATGGCTCTACCCAGCACAGCTATCACTTATAATTGAAGGAGAGATAAAGAGCTTCTCAGAAAAGAATAAGCTTAAGGAACTTATTACCACGAAGCCAGCATTGCAGGAAATGTTAAAAGGGCTAAAAACGTAAAACAAAAGAAAGGGGAAAACAAGCTCACCCAGGAAGACAAGAAATACAAATAACAAAATGGCAATAAATACGCACCCATCAATAATTACTTTAATTGTGAATGGGCTAAATGCTCCAATCAAAAATCACAGAGTGGGGCCAGCCAAGTGGCGTGGTGATTAAGCACTGGCTTGGGAAGCCAGCGAGCCTGATTTGGGTCCCACATACGAGGGCCAGTTACACTGCCCTCAAAAAAAAAAAAAAAAAAAGAAAAACACAGAGTGGCTGAGTGAATAAGAAAACAGGAACCATGCATATCCCGTCTACAAGAGACTCATCTCAGATCAAAAGACACACACAGGGGCCGGCCGAGTGGCGCGTTGGTTAAGCGCTGGCTTGGGAAGCCAGCGGTCCCAGTTCGGGTCCCACATATGACGGCCAGTGACACTGCCCTCAAAAAAAAAAAAGACACACACAGACTGAACGCAAAGGGATGGAATAAGATATTTCATGCAAATGGAAATGAGAAAAAAGCTGGAGTAGCAATACTTATTTCAGAAAAAATAGACTTTAAAGTGAAGAGTACAATAGAAGACAAAGAAGGGCACTGCATAATAATAAAGGGGATGGATTCAACAAGACATAACCCTAGAAAACATCTATGCACCAAACATAGGAGCTCCTACATATATAAAACTGATTTTGACAGACATAAAGACAGAGATCAACACTATCATAACACTATCGTAATAGGGGACTTGAACCCCACGTTGTCACAAATGGACAGATCCTCCAGACAGGAATTAAACACTGACACAGTGGCCTTAAATGACATTTTAGACCAGCTGGATTTAATCAATATTTTTAGAGCATTTCACCCCAAAGCAACAGAATATACATTCTCCTCATGGAACATTTTCCAAGATACACCACATGTTAGGACACAAAACAAGTCTCAACAAATTTAATTAGATTGAAACCATATCAAGTCTATACTATGACCACAATGCTATGAAACTTGAAATCAATTATAAGAAGAAATCTGGAAAGCTTACAAATACAAGGAGGCTAAATAACATGCTACTAGATAGTGAGTGGGTCAAAATTGACATCAAGGAGGAAATCAAAAGATATCTCAAGACAAACCAAAATGAAAACACCATGACCCAAAATCTCTGGGATGCAGAGAAAGCAGTCCTAAGCAGGATGTTCATAGCAGTGCAGGCCTCCCTAATGAAGGAAGAAAAATCTAAAAATAAACAGACTATCTTTACACCTAAGGAAACTCAAAAAACAACAGCAAAACAAGCCTAAAGGGAGTATAAGGGAAGAAATAATAAAGACCAGAGCAGAAATAAATGAAATGGAGAACAAAAAAAAATTGAAAAAGATCAATGAAACCAAGAGTTGGTTTTTTGAAAAGATAAACAAAATCGACAAACCCCTAGGCAGACTCACCAAGAAAAAGAGAGAGGACCCAAACTGATAAAATCAGAAATGAAAGAAGAGAAGTGACAACGGATACCACTGAAATACAGAAAAATTTAAGAAATTACTACGAGCAACTATATGCTAACAAATTCGACAATCCAGAAGAAATGGATAAATTTCTAGAAGCATACAATCTACCAAGTCTGAACCAAAAAAGAAACCAAAACTCTGAACAGACTGATTACAGCAAAAGAAATTGAATCATTAATCAACAATCTTCCAACAAACAAAAGCCCTGGACCAGATGGCTTCACAGGTGTATTTTACAAAACATTCAAAGAAGCATTAATACCTATTCTCCTCAAACTATTCCAAAAAATACAGAAGGAGCGACGGCTCCCAAATTCTTTCGAAGCCACTATCACCCTGATTCCAAATTCAGACAAAGATATTTAAAAAAAGGAAAACTACAGGCCGATATCCCTAATGAGCATAGATGCAAAAATTCTCAACAAAATATTAGCAAACTGAATTCAGCATCACATTAAAAAGATCATACAACAAAATCAAGAGGGATTCATTCCTGGTATGCAAGATTGGTTCCATATCCGCAAATCAATTCACATAATACATATTAACAA
The DNA here is from genome assembly GCA_033961575.1 of Aselliscus stoliczkanus. Lineage (NCBI taxonomy): Eukaryota > Metazoa > Chordata > Mammalia > Chiroptera > Hipposideridae > Aselliscus > Aselliscus stoliczkanus. The sequence continues at coordinate 56,610,275 of CM066737.1, forward strand.
AATGAAAATAAAAATCATATGATCATATCAATAGATGCAGAAAAGGCATTTGACAAAATCCAGCAGCCATTTATGATAAAAACTCTCAGCAAAGTGGGAATAGTGGGATCATATCTCAACACAATAAAAGCCATATATGATAAGCCAACAGGAAACATTGTACTCAATAGGAAAAGGCTGAAAGCTTTCCCCTTAAGATCAGGAAGAAGCCAAGGCTGCCCACTTTCACCACTTCTATTTAACATAGTTCTGGAAGCTCTAGCCACAGCAATCAGACAAGAAAATGAAATAAAAGTCCTACAAATTGGAAAGGAGTAAGTAAAATTGTCATTATACACAGATGACATGATACTATAAAGAGACAATCCCAGAGACTTCACCAAAAAAATGTTAGAACTGATAAACGAATTTCGTAAGGTAGCAGGATATAAAATTAATATTCATAAATCAGTTGCATTTGTATACACCAATAATAAACTATCAGAAAAAGAAATCAGGAAATCAATCCCTTTTACAATTGCTTCAAAAACAGTAAAATATCTAGGAATAAATTTAACTAAAGAAGTAAAAGATGTGTATTCAGAAAATTATGAGACACTGAAGAGAGAAATAAAAGACACAAATAAATGGAAGCAACAGTCTCTGCAACTAGATGAAGAACAAAAATATACCAACTTGTCTGTTCCCTGTCCCTGACTCCCCAACGCTGTTCCCCTCCCCCAATACCCCAATAAAATCTTTAAAAAACAACAACAGTATGGTACTGGCATAAAAACAGACACATAGACCAATGAAACAGAATAGATAGCCCAGGAATAAATCCATCCATATACAGTCATTTATTCTATGACAATAGAAGCAAAAATTTCCATTGGAGTAAAGATAGTCTGTTTAATAAATGGTGCTGGGAAAATTGGACTGACACGTGCAAAAAACTGAAAATGGACCACCTACTTACACCATATACAAGGACAAACTCAAAATGGATTAAAGACTTAAATGTAAGACCTGAAACCATAAAACTCCTAGAAGAAAACATAGGGAGTAAATTTGCAGACATTACCCTCAGTAATATTTTACTGATATATCCCCTTGGGCTACAGAAATAGAAGAAAAAATGAACATATGGGATTGCATCACACTTAAACGTTTTTTCACAGCAAAGGAAATCATCAATAAAACAAAACGGCAGCCTACTGAATGGGAGAAGATATTTGCCAACGATATATCTGATAAGGAGTTAATATACAAAATTTATAAAACACTCATGAGGTCCGGCCGAGTGGCTCGGTGGTTAAGCACTGGCTTGGGAAGCCAGCGGCCCTGGTTCGAGTCCCACATAAGAAGGCCAGTGACACTGCCCTGAAAAAAAAAAACACTCATAAAACTCAACACCAAAATAGCAAACAACCCAATTAAAAAATGGGCAGAGGATATGAAAAGGCATTTCTCTAAAGAGGACATACAAATGGCCAACAGGCATATGAAACAATGTTCAACCTCACTTATCATTAGAAAAATGCAAATAAAAATCACAATGAGATACCACCTCACTCTGGTCAGAATGACTATCATCAATAAATCAACAAACAACAAGTGCTGACGAGGTTGTGGAGAAAAGGGAACCCTGGTACACTGTTGGTATGACTGCAGATTCGTGCAGCCATTATGGAAATCAGTATGGAGGTATCTCAAACAACTGGAAATGGAACTGCCGTATGACCCAGCAATTCCACTCTTGGGTATCTACCCAGAAGAATCCAAGACATTAATTTGAAAAAATATATGCACCCCTATGTTTATTGCAGCACTATTCACTATAGCCAAGACTTGGAAACAACCAAAATGCCCATTGGTAGACAACTGGATTAAGAAACTGTGGTACATTTTTACAATGGAGTATTACTCCGCTATAAAGAAAAATGAAATCGTACCATTTGCAACGATATGGATGGACCTAGCGACTATTATGTTAAGGGAAATAAGTCAGTCAGAGAAAGACAAATACCATATGATCTCACTTATATGTGGAATCTGAAAAACTGAATGAATGATCAAATAAACAGAAACAGACTCATAAATATAGAGGAAAAACTAAGGGTTGCTAGTTGGGTGGGGGATGGGGATAAGGGAGAAGGGGAATGGATTCGACAGCATAAATAGGCAACTACAGTATTGCCACAGGGATATGAAACACAGTTCTGTGAATATAATAATGTTGTAAAAATTTTGTGGTATTTCAGATGGTCACATGTCTTGTTAGGGAGACCACTTCATGCATGGAGTAGAGGCTTGATCACTGCACTGTACAACTGAAGCTGATGTTGTATAATATTTCATGCCAACTGTAATTGAATATATAGATAGTCACTGGAAGTGGAATATACTGTGGAAGGGAGTCAAAGGAATGGTAATAGATAGGTATGATATGGGGGGGGAGTGGTGTGGCGACCTGGGGGAAGGGATTTATCTCTTTGAGGGGTAAAAAGTATAACTATTGCACTGTGTTGTACACCTGAAACTAATTTTTAAAAAATGTTTATTTCACAATAAAAGAATTAAATTTAGGAGATCCTGCAGGTTGAGTGCTTATGTTTCTTCTAGTCACCAATATCTGTGAGTTTCTGCTTCCATTATGTTATTTTTCTTCTCATGCCTCCTGGGTATGTGGTTACTTTTCTGTACTGTGTTGCCTCCCTTCTCACTCCTTGATTCCTTCACCATCCTATATACTTCCAATAGTTGTATGCTTTCAGATTTTACTGCAGGACCAGGTATTTGTAGTACAACAGCAAACAACTAAAAATTAAATATTAAATATTTATTACCTTAAAAATTCCTTAGTGGGATCCGCCGAGTGGTTCAGTTGGTTAAGAGTTGGCTTAGAGCACGAGCTCTGAGCAACAGGGCCACCAGTTCGATCCCCACATGGGCCAGTGAATGCTGCACCCGAGCTGAGCTTTTGCTGATTGCCAACAGGTGGCAGGATGGCTCAGTTGGTGTAAAAACAAGATTGCCTGTTCAGTGGTGGGCTACACCCACCCGCAACTAAGACTGAACTCCACACTTTGAGCTGAGCTGCTTCCCGGATGGCTCTGGATGGAGCATGCGGTCTTAACAACAAGGCTGTTTGTTCAACTCCCACATGGGATGGTGGCTACGGCCACCCACAGCTTAGATTGAATACAGCACCTTGAGCTTAGAGGCCATGAGCTGCCAATGGGCAGCCAAATGGCGACTGGCACCCTCCACAACGAACACAAAAACAAGAACTTGGCCAGTCCCCATCCCAATTTCCCAACACTGTTTCCCTCCCCCAATTCCCCAATAAAGTCTTTTTTAAAAAAAATTCCTTAGCCATTCTACTAGGGCTTAAATTTTCTTGATGCTAAAAAAAATTCTTTTTTCTTGATGCTGGTCAATTCTCCTTCTCTCTCCTTCAGTCTTCTCCCAACTTTCCCTCAGATCACAAATACCCAAACTATACTGACTGGGTTGGTAGAAAGGTAAAATTGTGCAAGACAAGAAGGGAACTAGCCCAGATTAGGAGGCCCCTTGCAGATGCTCCTACTTGGGTTACAGGTATCCTGCTCTGCAGGATATCAAAAACAAAGACAGGCACAAACCCCTTGCTCAGCAGCATACTGAGAACAAAATAACATTGCAGTTTAGCCCCCACCCTCACCCCTTAGGAGGCTTTCCTAAAGAATTATAAGATAGTGGTCTTGCATATGCCCTTATATCAAGAAGATATGTCATTAGACGAGGGGAAAATGCCAGAGAGGGAGGGGAAACATCCCCATTATCAGAATGTACATCCTGTTTTCCAGCACCATACATTATAGTTTTACCTTCTTTTTAATGGGCTTTTCAAATAAATCACGGAAAATTGATGGATTTACACTTACACCCTGAGAAACAACCTTTCTTCAACTCACTTAATTCTGTCTCTTGACTAAATTCTTTCCTTCAAGAAGGCAAGAATGGAGGAAAACATCAGTTCTAGTAACAATACCATTACTGTTAATTTCCCAAGCAGAGTAGTTTAGCTCTAGGTCTGTTTCAGCTATATCCGAAGGGTAATCTATGAGCAATCAAAATGCCCCATCAAGGTGTTTGCTAAAACAAATACAAATCTTTTCCCCTAAGAGGAAATTTGCAGTTAGTTAGCTCTTAAACTGACACTTTTTTTTCTTCTCCCCATTAGTTAGTTTGGTTGTTTTTAAGGCCTGAGTTGAAGGAGCACCTGGTCTGAAAGAGTGGTGAGAGAATTGAAAACAAAGGGACATATGTGAGGTACATTAGATAAGAAAAATAAATCAACAGACCATGATGACTAAGTAGATACGGATGAGATCCCAAAAGAGGGAAGAGGGCCCTCCAACAACAGTGTTTAAAGCTTCGGTGGCTGACAATCTTGATGCTTTAGGCCCTCTTCTGTTGAGTCATACCATCATTTTCTCCAACAAAATAATAATTGTTTAGGTCACCATGAAACACTGGGCTTTCTCTCCCCCGACCCCCGTGTGTGTGTGTGTGTGTGTGTGTGTGTGTGTGTGTGTGTGTGTGTGTGTGTACTCACTGGGTTTAGGGTGAATGAGGAAATTCTGGTCATGCAAGTCCTAACTTCAAGCTCTGCCACTTCTTCGCCTTGCTAAAACCTCTACTTTGTGCTCTATATTTCTTGGAAGGCGATTACTACCAGGCTGATTTCTGATGTCTCACAAAGACAGATGGAAGCTCTTGTGACCTCACCTTTTCCATCTGTTAAGAGTAAGGTAGTTTCTATCCCAGGTAGGCCTCACTTTGGTCTCCTATTCAACCTTTCCACTTTTCCTTGATGCCAGTTGTCCTCTCCCCCAGCTTCTTGTCCTCCAGAAGCCAGAGGAGGGGTCCAGGCCAGCCATAGCTGCTTTAACCCACATCCCATCACCCATAAATCACCCACACTAAACCATATTACTTCAATGTCAAAAGAAAACTGATTTTCTTACAGTTGATCCTGAAGCACCTCAGGAGACTAATTATCTAATGTCTTTTTAAACAATAACAACTTATTGATATATAACTCACATATCATAAAATTTAGCCTTCGAAAATATATAATTCAGTTGTTTTTGTATACTCTTCTTGTTGCATAACTATAATTATTATCTAATTTCAGAGTATTTTCATCACCCAGAAAAGACACTCCATACCCATTAGCAGTCACTCTTTTTTTTTTAATTTTATTGGGGAATTGGGGGAGGGGAACAGCGTTGGGGAATTGGGGGAGGGGACCAGCCAAGTTGTTGTTCTTCAATCTTCGTTGTGGAGGGCGCCAGTTGCCGTCTGGCTTCCAGCTGGCAGCTCATGGCCTTTATGCTCAAGATGCTGTGTTCAAACTTAGTTGCAGGTGGGTGTAGCCACCATTCCATGTAGGAGTTGAACCAGCAACCTTGTTGTTAAGAGCAAATGCTCTATCCTCTGAGCCATCCCCGTGGCAGCTCAGCTAAAGGTGCTGAGTTCAGTCTTAGTTGTGGATGGGCATAGCCACCATCCCATGTGGTAGCCAAACCTGGCAGTCTGTTTGTTAAGAGAGCATGCCCTATCCACTGAGCCATCTGGGCGGCAGCTCAGCTCAAGGTACCAAGTTCAATCTTTAGTTGTAGGTGGACATACCCCACCACTGAATAGGCAATCTTGTTACACCAACTGGACCATCCTGCCACATGTTGGCAGCTCAGCGACAGCTCAGCTTGGGCGTAGCATTCACTAGCCCATGTGGGAATCCAACAGGCAGCCCTGTTGCTCAGAGCATGCACTCCAAGCCAACTCTTAACCAACTGAGCCACTAGCCGGGCCCCAGCAGTCACTCTTGACCTCTCCTCTTTGCAGCCCCTGGCAACCATTAATTTACTTTCTGTCTCCATACATTTACCTCTTCTGGACATTTTATATAAATGGAATCATTTTTTGTCTGCCTTCTTTCATTTAGCATAATTTTTCAAGATTCATCCATATTGTAGCATGTTCGGTACTTCATTCCTTTTTGTAACTGAATAATATTCCATTGTATGGATATTCTACATTCAATTTATCCATTCACCAATTAATGGGCATTTGGGTCTTTTTCACCTTTTGGTTATTGTTAATAATGTTGCTTTGAATATTCATGTACAAGGTTTTATGTGGACATATGTTTTTATTTCTCATGGCAATATATCTAGGAATGACATTGCTGGGTCACCTTTTGAAGACCAACCAAACTGTTTTCCAAAGTTGCTGTATCATTTACAATCCCATCAGTAATACTTGAGAGTTCTAATTTCTCCACATCACTGCCAACACTTGCTATTGTCTGTCTTTTTATTTTGGCCATCCTAGAGGGAGTGAAGTGGAATCTCGTAGTTTTGATTCGCATTTCCTTAATGACTAATGAGACTGAACATCTTTTTATTTGCTTAATATCCATTTAAGTATCTTCCTTAGAGAAATGTCTAATCAAATCCTTTGAAAGTTTTTTTTCAATTGGTCATTTGTCTATTTTTGTTCAGATGTATGAGTTCTTTATACACAAGTCCTTTATGAGAAAAACGATTTGCAAAAATTTTCTCCCAGTCTGCAAGCTGTCTTTTCATTTTCTTAATGGTACACTTTGAAGCACAAAAGTTTTAAATTTCAATGATGTCCCATTTAACTACTTTTTCTTTTGTTGCTTGTGCTTTTGGTGCCATGTCTAAGAAACCACTGCCTAATCCAAAGTCAATAAAGATTTACTTCTGTATTTTCTTCTAATAGTTTTAAAGTTTTAACTCTTACATTTAGGTCTAGGATCCATTTTGAGCTAATTTTTGTATGTAATGTGAGGAAGAGATTGCCCAACTAGTGGCTGCAAGCCAGCTTGCCCTAACTCTAAGTTTGAGGATTTTTTGCTGGTAGCCAGCTATTCTATTCATGCCTCACCACGGAGTCACTGCACACAATGGGCATGGGCTGCCTCTCACTATTGGCATTAAATCCCTTTCTCACCACTCATTTTGTGAAAATATGGCTCAACTAAAATCTAGGGACCTTAGTATTTTTTATAGGGAAAAAAAGCTCCTGAAGTCAATTGTTGCTGCTGTAATTATTTCCAACCTGTAGAAGAAATGAAAATTGCACAGCTTATTGCTGCCATCTAATGTCAGGCACAGTTCAAACTACAACGGATAGCCCTAAAAGTTAGTTGACTATGTTAGCAAATTTGAATCCTTCAGGAGTTGGGTAGGCAATAGAATCATATGCAAGGTTCTGGTTAGGGACTATGTGAAAACTGCTAGCACCAACCCATTAAAAATAGGCAGAAGTCCTCACCTCCAGAGAATTATTGCCACAAGGGAACATTGGTCCAGTAAGGCCAGATCATTGAATGTTTTTTTTTTCCAAAAGAATCTGGAAATTTAAATGTGAACTCTCCCAATTATTAATTGACAATTTAAGAAAATGTAAGTGATATGCAAACCAAACAAAACAAGTCTCTAGGACAATAGTTTGCAATATCTCTCCTTCCATAGTCCAAAGGGCTATTTTGATAAATGCAGGAATGACAATTAAAAGCACCTTTTTTCTTTTTTTAAAAATTAAAGTTTACCGGGGTGACAATTTTTAGTAAAATCACATAGGTTTCAGGTATACAATTCTGTAATACATCATCTATATATCACATTGGGTGTTCACCACCCAGAGTCAGTTCCCCTTCCATCACCATATATTTGATCCCTTTTACCCTCATCTACAACCCTCCTCCCCTTACCCTTTGGTAACCACTAAACTATTGTTTGTGTCTATGAGTTTTGCTTCATTTGTTTTTCTTGTTCTTTTTTTTGTTTTCAGTTTTATATACCACATATCAATGAAATCATATGTTTCTCAACTTTTTCTGCCTGACTTATTTTGCTTAGCATAATAATCTCAAGATCCATCCATGTTGTCACAAGTGGCACTATTTCATCTTTTCTAATGGCAGGATAGTATTCCATTATGTATATATACCACATCTTCTATATCCAATCATCTATCGAAGGGCACTTTGCTTGTTTCCATGTCTTGGCCACTGTAAATAAAGCTGCAATGAACATTGGAGCACATATATCTTTACAGATAAGTGTTTTCAGATTTTTTGGGTATATACCCAAGAGAGGGATTGCTGGGTCACATGGAAATTCTATTTTTTAAATTTTTTGGGTTTTTTGTTTGTTTGTTTGTTTGTTAGGGCAGTGTAACTGGCCCCCATATGTGGGACCCAAAATGGGGCCGCTGGCTTCCCAAGCCAGTGCTTAACCACTGTGCCACTTGGCCAGCCCTTATTAATTTTTATTTGTTTGTTTGTTTGTTGGTTTATTTAGCTGAGCCATCCTACCACCTTTTGGCAACTCAGCAACAGCTTAGCTCGGGCTGGGCATGGAACTGCTGTTGCTCAGAGTTCAGCTTGCACTCTTTTTTTTTTAAAGATTTTATTGGGGAATTGAGGGAGGGGAACAGCGTTGGGGAATCTGGAAAGGGGAACAGACAAGTTACTGTCTTTTTGTTCTTCAGTCTAGTTGTGGAGGACGTTGCTTCACTAGCCCATGTTGGTATCGCCATTGCGCTCTTCCTGGATGAGGCAGATCAGTCGCCGGCCTCTAGATGATCGCTCACTGCAGCTATTGGCAGCTCAGCCCACTGCAGCAGGGGCTGCAGCCTACACCATCGCCAAGGCTCGCACAGCCCAGCTCCAGGTGAAGCTGTTGTTAGCTGTAGAGGGCAGTGTCACTGGCCCTCATATGTGGGATCCGAACTGGGGCCGCTGGCATCCCAAACCAACTCTTAACCAATGCGCCACTCAGCCAGCCCCAGCTTACACTCTTGAGCAAGCTCTTTACCAACTGAGCCACTCGGCTGGTCCTATTTTTAATTTTTTGAGGAACCTCCACACTGCCTTCTATAGTGGCTGCACCAAACTGCATTCCCACCAACAGTGTATCAGAGTTCCTTTTACCCCACAGCCTCTCCAACACATGTTATTATTTGTCTTGTTGATGATAGCCATTCTAACAGGTGAGAAGTGATATCTCATTGTGGTTTTTATTTGTATTTCTCTGCTGATTAGTGATGTTGAGCACTTTTTCATACATCTATTAGCCATTTGTATGTCCTCCTTGGAGAAATGTCTATTCAGATCATCTGACCATTTTTTAATTGGATTATTTGTTTTTTGTTGTTGAGTTGTATGAGTTCCTTATATGTTGTGGATATTAGCCCCTTATCAGAGGCTTTGTTTGCAAAAATCTTCTCCCATTCAGTTGGTTGCCTCTTTATTTTGTCGATGGTTTCTTTTGCTGTGCAGAAGCTTTTTAGTTTGATATAGTCCCATTCATTTATTTTAGTTTTTACTTCCCTTGCCTTTGAAGTCAAAATCATAAAATGCTCTTTGAACTCAAGGTCCATAAGTTTAGTACCTATGTTTTCTTGTATGCAGTTTATTATTTCAGGTCTCATATTTAAGTCTTTGATCCATTTTGACTTAATTTTGGTACATGGTGACAGATAGCAGTCTAGTTTCATTCTTTTGCATATGGCTTTCTAATTCTCCCAACACCATTTATTGAAGAGGCTGTTTTTTCTCCATTGTATGTTTTAGGCTTCTTTGTTGAAAATTATTTGTCCATATTTATGTGGGTTTATTACTGGGTTCTCAATGCTATTCCATTGTTCTGTGTGTCTTTTTTCTGCCAATACCATACTGTTTTGATTATTGTTGTCCTGTAGTACAAGCTGTAATACCTCCAGCATTGTTCTTTTTACATAGGATTGCTTTGGCTATGAAGGGTCTTTTGTGGTTTTATACAAATCTGATGATTTTTTTGTTCTGTTTCTTTTTAAAAATTGCCATTGGGATTTTGATGAGGATTGCATTAAATCTATATATTGCTTTGAGTAAAATGGCCATTTTAGCTATGTTGATGCTTCCAAACCATGAACATCGAATATCTTTCCATTTCTTTGTGTCTTCTTCAATTTCTTTAAAAATGTCTTATAGTTTTCAGTGTGTAGGTCATTCACATCCTTGGTTAAGTATATTCTTAGTTATTTTATTCTTTTGTTGCAATTGCAAAAGGAATTTTTTTAATTTCTTTGTCTGAGATTTCATTGTTAGTATATAGGAATGCAGTGGACTTTTTTTTAGAAATTTTATTGGGACCAGTGTGTTTTTCCAGGACCTTTCAGCTCCCAGTCAAGAAGTTGTCTTCAATCTAGTTGTGGAGGGCACAGCTCCACCACCCATGTGGAAATCGAACTGGCAACCTTGGTGTTTTGGGCCTGCTCTCTAACCACCTGAGCTAACCGGCCAATCCTGCAGTGGACTTCTGTATGTTGATTTTGTAGCTGGCAAACTTACTGTATTCGTTTATTGTTTCTAATTGCTTTTTGGTGGAGTCTTTAGAGTTTTCTATATATAGAGTCATGTCATCTGTAAAAAGTGACAATTTAACTCCTTCATTCCGAAATCAGATGCCTTTTATTTCTTTCTCTTGCCTAACTGCTCTGGCGAAGACTTCCAACCATGTTGAAAAGCAGAGGTGATAGCGGACAGCCCTGTTTGTTGTGTTCCTGAACATAGAGTAAAGGGCTTCAGTTTTTCACCATTAATTATGATATTAGCTGAGGTTTTGTCATATATGGCCTTTATTATGTTAAGGTATTTTCCTTCTATACCCATTTTATTAAGTGTTTTAATCATAAATGTGTGTTGTATCTTGTCCAACGTTTTTTTCTGCATCAATTAACATAATCATATGATTTTTTTCCTTTATTTTGTTTATGTGGTGTGTCACATTGATCAATTTGCATACGATGAAGCATCCTTGTACCCCTGGAATGAACCCTACTTGGTCGTGGTGTATAATCTTTTTAATGCATTATTCCATTCAGTTTGCTAGTATTTTGTTTAGGATTTTTGCATCTGCTTTCATCAGATATATTGATTTGTAATTTGCTTTCTGTGTATGTTATTCTTATCAGGTTTTGGTATCAGGGTAATGTTAGACTCATAAAATGAGATAGGGAATATTGTCTCTTCTTCATTTTTTTGGAAGAGTTTGAGTAGGATAGGTATTAGATCCACTTCGAATGTTTGGTAGAATTCACTAGTGAAGCCATCTGGTCCTGGACTTTTGCTTTTGGGAAGGTTTTGGATGACTGGTTCAACTTCCTTACTGTTCATCAGTCTATTCAGATTTTCCAGTCCTTCGTGATTCAGCCTAGGTAGGCTGTATGTTTCTAGGAACATGTCGATTTCTTCTAGGTTATTGAATTTGATAGCATATATCCCCTTCATAGTATTCTTGGATGATCCTTTGTATTTCTGTGGCATCCATAGTAACGTCACCTCTCTATTTCTGATTTTGTTTATTTGTGTCTTTTCTATTTTTATGTTAGTATGTCTAGCCAAGGGTTTCTCAATTTTATTAATCTTTTCAAAGAACCAGCTCTTTGTTGCATTAATTTTTTCTATTGTCCTTTTGTTCTCTATTTCATTTAGTTTTGCTCTGATTTTTATTATTTCCTTCCTTCTGCTGACTTTGTGTTTCATTTGTTCTTTTTCTAGTTCTTTAAGGTGTAACATGAGGTTATTTATCTGGGATTTTCGTTATTTCTTGAGATAGGCCTGTAGTGATATAAATTTTCTTCTTAAAACTACTTTTGCTGCATCCCAAAAATTTTGGTAGGATGTATTTTCATTCTCATTTGTTTCTATGTATCTTTTGATTTCTCCTCTTATTTCTTCTTTGACTCAGTCATTCTTTAAAAGTATGATGTTTAATCTTCACATATTTGTGCCTTTTCCTACTTTATTTTTGCAGTTGATATCCAATTTCAAAGCCTTTTGATCAGAGAATATGCTTGGTATGATTTCAATCTTTGAAAATTTGCTGAGGCTAGTTTTATGTCCCAATATACAGTCTATCCTTGAGGATGTTCCATGTACACTAGAAAAGAATTTATAGTCTGATGTTCCAGGATGGACTGCTCTATAAGTGTCAATTATGTCCATTTCATCTAATGTGTCATTTAGGGCTAATGTTTCTTTTTTTTTTAAAGATTTTATTGGGGAATTGGGGGAGGAGAACCGACAAGTTGCTGTCCTTTTGTTCTTCAGTCTAGTTGTGGAAGACGTTGCTTCACTGACCCATGCTGGTATTATCATTGTGCTCTTCCCGGGTGAGCCCACTGCATCAGGGGCTGCAGCCTATGCTGTTGCCGGTGACTCACAGCAGCCCAGCTCCAGGTGGAACTGTTGTTCACCATCTTAGCTGTAGAGGGCAGTGTCACTGGCCCTCATATATGGGACAGAACTGGGGCCCTGCTGCTCAGAGCTGACGTCCCAAGCCAGCTCTTAAACAACGTGCCACTTGGCCAGGCCAGGGTTGACATTTCTTTATTTATTTTCTGTTTGGATGATCTATCCATAGCTCTCAATGATGCATTTAGGTCCCCTACTATAATTGTGTTTTTATCAATTTGTCCCTTTAGTTCTGTTAGTAGTTGCTTTGTATATTTCGGTGGTCCCTGATTGGGGGCATAAATATTGATGACTGTTACGTCTCCTTGTTGTATAGTCCCCTTTATCATTATTAAATGTCCATCTTTGCCTCTTGTTACCTTTTTTATCCTGAAGTCTGTTTCATCTGATATCAGTATAGCTATACCTGCTTTTCTCTGAATATCATTTTCTTGAAATGTCAAACTCTACCCTTTCACTTTGAGTCTATATTTGTTCTTGTAGTTGAGATGTGTCTCTTGGAGGCAGCATATGGTTGGGTTTAGTTTTTTTATTCAATCTGCTACTCTGTGCCTTTTTATTGGTGAGTTCAGTCTATTTACATTTAGAGTGATTATTGATATATGAGGATTTCCTATCATTCTATTTCTGGTTTTCTGGTAGGATGGTGTCTCCATTGTTTCTTTGTCCTTTTTTGCTGTCTATTATTATATTTCAGTGTGGTGATACTCTATGATTTTTCCCTCTGCTTCTGCTTTTTTTATGTTATATATTTCAGTTATGGATTTTCTTTTGAGTGGTAACCATTAAGTTTATGTAAAAGAAAGTTTCATATTTAGAGTGTTCCAGTTTTTCAACATGCTTCCTTTCTCCATTTCCTTTTGCGGTTCAGACATTTACTCTCTCCTTTTTTATGTTTTTGTTGTCACAAATTATCACTATTTATGCTGTGAGATGATTTCTGCACTGCAGTAACAAGTTGTCTTTTTTCTCTCTTTTTTTAAAAAAGATTTTATTGGGGAATTGGGGGAGGGTAACAGTGTTGGGGAATTGGGGGAGGGGACCAGCCAAGTTGTTGTTCTTCAATCTTAGTTGTGGAGGGCGCCAGTCACTGTCTGGCTTCCCGTCTGCAGCTTGTGGCCTCTAAGCTCAAGGTGCTGTGTTCATTCTTAGTTGTGGGTGGGCGTAACCACCATCCTATGTGGGAGTCAAACCAGCAGTCTTGTTGTTAAGACCTCATGCTCTATCCTCTGAGCCATCCGGGCAGCAACTCAGCTCAAGGTGCTGAGTTCAGTCTTAGTTGCTGGAGGGCGTAGACACCATCGAACAGGCAATCTTGTTTTCACACCAACTGAGCCATCCTACCACCGGTTGGCAGCTCAGCAACAGCTCAGTTAGGGCGTAGCATTCACTGGCCCATGTGGGAATCAAACCGGTGGCCCTGTTGCTCAGAGCACCCACTCTAAGCCAACTCTTAACCAACTGAGCCACTCGGCCAGCCATTCTCCTCTCTTTTTTTTAAGTGTTTTATTTTTCTTCTTTTCCCTGTATGTTATGTTTAAGTGTATAGTGTCTCATTTGGTGTAGTGGTTCCCATCTCCTGCTTCTGTCTGTTCGTAATACTACTCATAGCTTTGTATTCTTTTGCTCTTTTGTTTCAGGTCAAATAGCCTCCTTCAGTATTTCTTGTAGTGCAGGTCATGTTTTATAAAATTCCTTCAGCTTTGGTATGTCTGGAAAGGTCTTTATTCCTCCTTCATATCTAAAGGATATCTTCATTGGATATATTATTCTTGGCTCATAATTTCTCTCTTTCATTAGTTTGAATATTTGATTCCACTGACTCTTGGGTTGTAGAGTTTCTGCTGAAAAATCTGATGATAATTTAATGGATTTTACTTGGTAGATTATCATCTTCTTTTCCATGGCTACCTTAAGGATTCTTTCTTTGTTGTTAATTTTTGACAGCTTCAGTACAATGTGCCTTGGAGACAGCTTGTTGGGATTGAGGTAATTAGATATTCTATCTGCTTCTTGGATTCGAGGATCCAGTTCTTTCTACAAGTTTGGGAAGTTCTCACTGACTATTTGTTTGAATAAACTCTCTGTACCCTTCTCCCCTTGTTCTCCTTCTGGTGTGCCCATTATTCTTATATTGCTCTTTCTGATGGAGTCAGAATGTTCTTGTAGAGTTCTCTCATTTTGTTTAACTCTCAAATCTCTCTCTTCTTCCATCTGTGTCATTTCCGGATTTCTATCTTCAATGTCACTTATTCTTTCCTCCATCTTGTGAGCTCTGTTACCTAAGCTGCCTATTTCCTTCTTCATTTCTCTTATTGAATTCTTTTTTTTTGAGGGCAGTGTCACTGGCCCTCATATGTAGGACCCAAACTGGGGCCACTGGCTTCCCAAGCCAGCACTTAACCACCGCGCCACTCGGCTGGTCCATTTTTATTGAATTCTTAATCTCCATAAATTCTATTTGGTTCTTTTTTAAAATTTCAATCTCTTTGGTAAAATGTTCATTTTGTTCTTTGATTGTATTTCTCAGTTAATTAAACTGCCTGTGTGTTTTCTTGCATCTCGTTGAGTTTTTTAAGAACTTCAATCTTGAATTCTCTGTCATTTAAGTCACATATTTCCATGTATTTAAGTTCATTTTCTGGAGACTTTTCATTTTCTTTCTGAGCTGCCTTGTTACCTTGGTTATTTATGGCAATTAAAAAATTATTATTTATCTTCCTAGGCACCTACAGGAGTGGGTTCTGCAACATGTTGTTATGAAAATGTCTTTCTTTTGCTTTCCAACAGGTGTTGGTAGAATGCTTTGTTTTCTCTCCAAAAGCAGCCTTTTATTCTCTCTCATGCTGTAGTGTTATATTTTTCTCTGCACTGTTCCAGCATCTTACACATTGGAAGGGGAGGGGTTCCCTTGAGGGTGGGCTTCTCCTCTGTGAGCAGGTCGCCTGGGTCTCAGGGCATCACCTCCATGGGCGGATGTGGAAAGCTTCTGAAGTTCTAAAGTTCTTCCTGCACCAGTTTCAGGACCTGTGTGTTTTAGTGGCTCTGTTTACCCCTATGGGGATCTGCCCAGATAGGTGGGGGTAGGGGCAGAGTGGGTTGTGACAGCTGACTCTGAGCAATGATGGCTACCACCAGCACAGCCAATCCTGCACACAAGGCTCCCTCTGCTTCGCTGGTACTAGTTGGTCTGGGAGTCCGTGGCTGTGAGTGGCAGTTCTCAGAACTGCAAATATTCTGTTCTTTTGATCTGACACTGTTACCACTTCTAACACTGGGCAGGTGGGGGTAGGGCGAGCACTGGGAGGGGTCAGGGTCGGCTAGGTTCCGTGCCTATGCCTTCTATCCTCTGCTTGGCAGGGAGGGCTTAAACTGCCATTTTTACCCTTCTTCCCTCAGTCTTTGCTCCGAGGTCTCTGCTGTGAGCGTTGGGTTCAGCCACGTTATGTGCTGATCCCTCAGGCAGGACTGTGGGCTATAAGGGGAGCACTAGCAGTCTGAATTCTTCCCTCTCCCCTGACTGGGGTAGCTCTGGAATGCAGGGAGCTCCGAGCTGAACTCATCTGTGTCCTGAGACCACTGGCCGCATCTCCACACTTCCTCCTTCTCACCTCCCCTTTTCCGCCCAATTTGCCCACCTTGGGATGATTTCAATTGCTCATCTCTTAGTCTTGCCTGTCTGCTGCCCAGGGAGTCCTTTGTGGAATCATAGCTGTTCAATCTGTTGTAAATTTCAGGGGAGATTTTAAGAGGCTCACCTCACGCTGCTATGATGTAATCCTAGCAAATTTTTTTTTCTAATGAAATTCAAGTGATATTAGCTGTGACCCAGCATTTTCTGGCTGCTTAATTTATTTTGAAATTTGAAGACCTGAGCTTCCTTGAGGGCAGGGACCAAGCCTTCTCCATCTTTGTGTCCCCTTCAATGAGTGCAATGCCCTGGATTGAGTAAGTGTTTCATCAACATGGGATAGATGAATAGGTTTATGCTTTGACCCTGCCACTGGTCAGCTCTGTGATCTTGAGTGATTCAAATAGCTTTACTTAATGTCCATTTCCTCATCTATAAAATGTGAGTTGTGAGGCTCAATTTTTATGAAAGTGATCTTTATACAAAGATGACTTAATAGTGGTGAAAGATAAGCTGAATAAAGGAATGGTTAAGTTCCCCAGGAAGAAGTTCCTGAGCATAAGCTGGGTGAACCATAGCCCAAAGGTCCTCAGATTTCAGGGAAATCAATGCCATACTAAATGAACCCTGATGAAAATCAGTCACAGAAGAATTTGACACAGACCAAAAAGATGAAGTGCTTCAGCTTGAACGTAAATTAGAGTAAATTGTATGATTAAGGCTAAATCCACAACTTTGCCCTTATACAATATTCAAAACCATCTCTACCTAATTAATTTTATGAAATGCAAACATTTCTAATCTTTAAAATGTCATAAACTGTGGTGATTTTGAGGATCAGTGTCAAGATGGAAAGATCAGTGAATTGCAATCTAGACATATTTCCTAAAATCATAACACTCACTTCACAGCAGTCTTGTTAAAATAAACATTCCCAGGTCCCAGCTTCTCCAGATTGTGATTTAGCAAGTTAGGGTGAATAAAATCCTTTTTATCTGTATTTCACAATGCCCCCAAGCGATTTATATAATAAGGCAGGTTTGAGAAACTCTAAAGAGGATTTGGTCTCTGACTTTGAGTTCTAGGTGACTGCTAGTAACAAAACTTTGAGAAGTCACAAATGCTCTAAGTTTCCTCCCCTGCAATAAAAAGAGAAGCTAATTAGTTTTCATTACCAGATTTTTAAGGCTCCTTTATGATCTAAAAATCTGTACACTATGTTCACAAAATGTATATTTTATTCCTGATGTTTCAGAATCCCTATTTCTCTATAAAGGAAGAAACATTTTGACCTGGTCTCACATTTTTGAATGGCTCTATTTAGACTTTTAATATTTGTTTCAGATAAGATTGTGCATCCAGTTCCAGACATAAACTGACAAAATTGAAGAAAATTACATTTATCAGACGACATTAATCTTGAGTATTATTATTGACCCATAGGACAAAAAGAATATTGTTGATTACATTTAAAATCTTTTATTTTTCAAATATATTTTATTACATTATGTATGTGTTGGGTGTTAGAAGTGTAAATATGTTAAATGTAAACATTTAAAACATCTCCAGATGTTCAAACCTTGTTTTTGCATAATTTTCTTTTAATGTATGCCTCTTCTAGAACATTTTTCCATTATCTATTGCAGTGTTCCCCTCTTTAGGGTCTCACCTACATAACTTTTCCTTCTTTTTCTCATTCAAGCCATCCTCATCTTCCTTCAGTCCCCTAACTAGGATTTCCCAGGGTTTCAGTTATAGTCCACGTGGTCACAAACTCAAGTGCTCAAAGAGACCAAGCTGTAAACTTAAATGACTCAGTGTTCTGTTGGAAGTTTGTACTTGGGTATCACCATCACTTAACATGTTTAAAAAACTCATCAGATTCCTTTGAATTAGTTATCCCTCTCCCACCCCTACTTTATTTTCTTTGTTAATGACGTGGTAATTCTGATCCATCAATTTGGGACCAGTGAAGAGCCCTGACAGAATTGAGTCAGACAAAAAGTTGTGTACTAGTGACATCAGCATGGTTGTGATAATAGCACAAGTCCAGTCAGAATCCAGGATTAGTCAGGAAACAGGAAGTAGGTCAATGTGGGTCATGGGGGCAGAGCAGAACAAGGTAGGATTTAAAGTACATTATATAATGCCAGAAAGGTGATCCAAAGCCAGGGAAGACTCAAGAAGGTCTGATCAAAGCCCCAGGAAATGCTTTAAGGAAACAATTGCTTCAACTATATTCTCCAGTTATATTTTAATTAGAGCAGTTCAAGACTGCTGGCTGGCAGTTATCCGAGGGAATGACCCTAATAAGTGATTTTTAACCTTTTCTGGGTCATAAGCCCCTTTGAGACTCTGATCAAAGTTGTAGAATTTTTCCCTAGAAAAATGCACAGATTAACATACTCATAAATTATTACAATTTCAGAGGTGTCATAAACCACCTGATCCTATTCACAGACCCAAGGCTAAGAACCCCTGTCACATACGTTAAAGAACCATGGCTAAATAGAGCAGTGTTGAATCTCCTAGGAGTGGAGTGAATCAGGGAAGAAAAATCCTAGCTCAGAAGGCTGAATTTAGTATTATAAGTTCTGCTGTCTTCCCTATTCTCTCTCTCAATGAATTTTGTTGGGCTGGACTGCCAAAATCTTTGAAGGGAATCCCTCATGCTTGATATTTTAAAATTTTTAAACAAATATTATTTTTTGAGAGCTTATTGTATTTCAGGTACAAACCTAGGACCTGAGAAATCAGCAGTGACAAAAATGGAGCTTGTGGTCTAAGGGGGGTGCTGATGTTAAACAAAGAAAAATACATTAATAAAAGTATTACATGTTGTAAGTATTAACAAAAAATAAACAATCAGGGATTTAATATATAGAATTATAGGAGACAAGGATGGAGAAAATTATATTTGATAAGAAGGTAAGAAAAGGCCTTCTGAGGAAGAGACTGTTATGCTGAGGTTGAAGGAGTTGCCTCTAAAAGAAAAATCAGTAGAAGAGCATTCTAAATAGAAGTGACAGCATGCACAATGACCTTGAAACAAGAAAGAAGTTACCTTGTTTGAGAAAATGAAAAATGTCCAATGTGCACAGAGGAAGAGTGCATGATGGAGAATGTTAAAAATGAGGGTGATGAAATAGAAAGAGGTCTGATGATGCAGGACTTTAACAAGTCATGGGAGAGATTCGTCATGATGCCATATTAGGTAAATACTATGCCTACTGCATCCCAGGATCACACCAAAATTACAAATAAATTATGGAACAATCAACCTCAAGATTCATCTGAACATGAACTGAACAGAACCACCATAACTAAGAAAAGGCCATGTTGAGACTGGTAGGAGGGACAGAGACATGAAACAGGCTGACCCCAAACCCACAAAGAGAGATTGAACACAAGGATGGAAACCTCAGTGGTAAGGATCCCCCTATAGAGCTGGCACACAGTCTTGCTGGCTGGCGGGCAGCCACCTGGCCTCTGGCAAAGGCGTGACTTCTTGGGAGGCCCAGGAATGTACAGGGAAGGGCTTAACTGAATCCCTTTGGCAGGGGATCTGGAGAGATGGGAGCTATTGTTTTCCCTGTATGGCCTATAGGAGGGTGCTATTTTTTCAGAGTTAAACCCTCCCCCAAAGGGCCAAGTCTGGGCCCGAATTGGTCTGGTGGAATCCGCACATGTGTGCACTGCCTTGGCAACACCCTGGGTCCACGCCCTCTGCATAGCTGGTGCTACGGAAACTCTTTACTGCTGGGCAGCTGACCCTGCCACACAGGCAGGGCCTGTGGCAGCTCTGTAAACGTTTGCTGGAGGGTGTGAGCCAAGACCTGTGCTGCAGCATAGATAAGCGGTAGCTGGATGTAGTGTGCTGGGGTTTTTTTTTCCTTTTTCTCTTTTTTTCTCTTTTCTGCTTTTTTGTTGTTTTGTGTTTTTTTTGTTTGTTATTTTTGGGGGGAGTTCTGTTTGTTTGATTTTTCCCTTGTTTTGGTTTTGGTGTTGTTTTGGGTTTTTTTGTGTTTGTTTGGTTTGGTTGTGTGTGTGTATGTATGTTTCTTATGGTTTGTTTGTTTTATTAATTTTTTCAGGGTGGTTTCAGGCCCAGCACTGATTCAAGAGCCAAGAGTACATCGAATTTGTATAAACCACTGAACATACCCCTTAGCTCCCTGTAACACCACTGCATCCACCTAGAGCTGCATTGCCAGGGGTACTCTGGCACCTGGGTAACCAGCCCCACCCCCACAAAATGTGGAGGAGGTTTTTAACAGCAGTGGACTGGGGAGATTTCAGTGGTAAACAGAGACCCAAAACCTGCACCACAGCCACTCAGGAGAAACTCTTGGGAATTTGCAAACCTGTGGTGGAGGCTGGCTGCAGTACCCTTGGGGCACTTTACAAGGTGGTCACAGGCCAAGTTACTGGTGTAAGATCTCTGAATCTGCATTAACATTGTAAAATCCATCGGTGACATCTCATGACTCACTTGAACTCTAACCTGCCCACCTAGTGCCTGCATTACTGAAGGCACTCTCAACACCAGGTCAACCAGACATACACATATTCCTAAGGAGCCCCTTTTAACAGCTGGGTCTTACAGGCAGCTGACACTTGGCAACAGACCTAGAGGGGCCTAGCCTCTTATTAAGTTGCCTCAGGCCCACTATTGTTGGCAACCAGCCTCAGTCCACAGCAAGGCCCCCACATGCCTCCAAGTCCATCACAAGTAGCAGCCAACCACATACAGTTTTCAGACACCTATCAGGCAGACACAGGCAGGGCTGAAATTGTCCTGCACAGGAGCCCCATCCAAAAGACACCAGAAACAGTATATCCAGAGGCCAGCTTCAGACCACACCAGAGTACTACCTGGTTAGACCCACAAGTAGCACACCCAAAAGGGATTCTCAACAGGCACAAGAGCTCATGCAGGTGAAGCCTCCTCTGAGGTGTCAGCCCACACATAGCAGCTCATACACTGTGGGCATAGCCAATCCTCATAGCCAGTCAGCCTGGGAGTCAATCCCATCCACTGACATGCCAAAAGCAATCAAGGCTCAACTACAACCAGAGAACACACACAGCACAAGGGAGATCTCTGGAACACATGCACAGGAGATTAGGGAGACTGTGCAATTCAACTACAAAGGACACATACTACATAAGGCCACCTTGCAAACACTGAGACATAGGCGATCTGCCTAATTCATAGAAGCAAACACAGAGTGGCAGCCAGAATGAGGAAACAAATAAACATGTCCCAAATGAAAGAACAGGAGAAACCACCAGAAATGGAACTAAATGAAATGGAGGCAGCCAACAAACCAAAGACTGATTTAAAACACTGATTATAAGAATGATTAAGGAACTTCATGTGAATTTCAACAAAAAGATAGCAAGCATAAAGAAGTATATGGAAACCATGAAAAAGAACCATTCACAAATAAAGAATATAATAACTAAAATGAAGAATACACTGGAATGAATCACTAACAGATTAGATGAAGCAGAGGATTGAGTCAGCCATTTAGAAAACAAGAGAGCAGAGTTCACCCAAACAGAACAACAAAAAGAAAAAATAATAAAAAACAATAAAAATAGTTTAAGAGACCCATGGGACAACATCAAATACAATAACAATCACATAATAGGAATATCAGAAGGAGAAGAGAGGGAGCAAGGGATCGAGAATCTATTTGAAGAAATAATGACTGAAAACTTCCCTAACCTGGTAAAGGAAAATGACATACAAACCCAGAAAGCGCAGAAAGTCCCAAACAAGATGAACCCAAACAAGTCCATACCAAGACACATCATAGTTAAAATGGCAAAGATTAAAGACAAAGAGAATCGTAAAAGCAGCAAGAGAAAGACAGCTAGTTGCTTACAAGGGAGCTCACATAAGACTATCAGCTGACTTTTCTACAAAGATTTTGCAGGATAGAAGGGAGTGAGAGAAAATATTCAAAGTGATTAAAAAAAAAAGGACTACAGCCAAGATTGCTCTATACAGCAAGGCTCTCCCTTAAAATTGAAGGAGAGGTAAAAAGCTTCCCCAAAAAGAATAAGCAAAAGGAATTCATTACCATCAATACAGTATTGCAGGAACTGAAAAAAGGACTTCTTTAAGCAGAAGAAAGGAGAAAAAAAGCTTACTAATGAAGGCCAGAAATATGAATAATAAAATGGAAATAACTATGTACCTATCAATAATCCCTTGAAATGTAAATGGATTAAATGCTCCAATCAAAAGACATATGGTAGCTCAGTGGATAAGAAAACAAGACCATGCATAAACTGTTTACAAGAGACCTACCTCAGATCAAAAAGTAAAGGGATGGAGGGCCAGCCGAGTGGCACGGTGGTTAAGCGCTGCCTTGGGAAGCCAGCGGCCCTGGTTCGGTTCCACATATGAGGGCCAGTGACACTGCCCTCAAAAAAAAAAACAAAAAAAAAACAACGTAAAGTGATGGAATAAGATATTTCATGCAAATGGAAATAAGAAAAAAGTTGGAGTAGCAATACTTATATCGGACAAAATAGACTTTAAAACAAAGACTATAATAAAAGACAAAGAAGGGCACTACATAATAATAATCCTCCAACAAGAGGACATAACCCTAATAAATATCTATGCACCCAACATAGGAGCTCCTAAATATATAAAACAGATATTGACTGACATAAAGACAGAGATCAACAGTAACATGATCATAGTAGGGGACTTCAACACCCCACTGACACCAATGGACAGATCTTCCAGACAGAAAATTAATAGAGAAATAGTGGCCTTAAATGACACATTAGACAAGATGGATTTAGTCAATATTTTTAGAGCACTTCACCCCAAAGCAGCAGAATATACATTCTTTTGTGTTTGTTTTTGTTTTTTGAGCGCAGCGTCACTGGCCCTCATATGTGGGACCTGAACCAAGGCCTCCGGCTTCCTAAGCCAGCACTGAACCACCACACCACTCAGCAGGCCTAGAACACACATTCTTTTCAAGTGCACATGAAACATTTTCCAAGATTGATCACATGCTAGGACACAAGACAAGTCTCAATAAATTTAAGAAGACTGAAATCATATCAAGCATCTTCTCTGACTACAGTGCTATGAAACTAGAAATCAATTTCAAGAAGAAAACTTGAAAACACACAAACACTTGGAGACTGAATAACATGCTACTAAATAATGAATGAGTCAACAATAAGGTCAAGGAAGAAATAAAAGAAATACCTTGAGACAGACAAAAATGAAAACGAGATGAACCAAAATCTATGGGATGCAGTGAAAGCTGTCCTAAGAGGAAAATTCATAGCAAAGCAGGACTACCTAAAGAAACAAGAAAAATCTCAAATCAACAGTCTATCTTTATACCTAAAGGAACTGGGAAAAGAACAGCAAAATAAGCCCAAAGGGAGTACAAGGAAGAAAATAATAAAAGTCAGAGCAGAAATAAATAAAATAGAGACAACAAAATATACAAAAGATCAATGAAACCAAGAGCTGAGTTTTTCAAAAGATAAATAAAATTGACAAATCTTTAGCCAGACTCATCAAGCAAAAAAAGAGAGAGAGGACCCAAATTAATAAAATCAGAAAGGAAAGAGAGAATTGACAACACAGACCACAAAAATACAAAAAAAAAATTTAAGAAAATATTACAAACAACTATATGCCAACAAATGAGACAATCTGGAAGAAAATGAATAAATTCCTAGAAGCATACAATCTTCCAAGGCTAAATCAAGAAGAAACAGAAAATATGAACAGACCAATTACTACCAACAAAATCGAATTAGTAATTAACAAGCTCCAAACAAACAGAAGCCCTGGACCATATGGCTTCACAGATCAATTTTATCAAAGATTAAAAAAAGTATTTTCACCTACACTCCTTAAACTATTCCAAAAAATACAGAAGGAGGATAAGCTCCCAAGCTCATTTTATGAGGCCACCATTACCCTGATACCAAAACCAGACAAAAACATTACCAAAAAAGAAAACTACAGGCCAATATCCCTAATGAACATAGATGCAAAAATGCTCAACAAAATATTAGCAAACCAAATTCAGCAATACATTAAAAAGATCATACACAGCAACCAAGTGGGATTCATTCCTGATCTACAAGGTTGGTTCAATATCTGAAAATCTATTAATGTGTTACACCACAGTAACAAAATGGAAAAATAAATATCAGGGCCATCCCAGTGGCTCAGTTGGTTAAGAGCTCGCTCAAGAGTGTGAGATCTGACCAACAGCCATTCAATGCCCGGCCTGAGGTGAGCTGCCACTGAGCTGCCAACACGTGGCAGGATGGCTCAGCTAAAAAATAAATAAATATCCTGTGGTCATATCAATGGATGCAGAAAAAGCATTTGACAAAATCCAGCATCCGTTTATGAGAAAATCTTTTGGCAAAGTGGGAATAGAGGGAACATGGCTCAACATAATAAAGGCCATATATGACAAACCCACAGCTAACATCATACTCAATGGGCAAAAGCTAAAATCATTTCTCTTAAGATCAGGAGCAAGACAAGGATGCCCACTTTCACAACTTTTGTTCAACATAGTACTGGAAGTTCTAGCCAGAGCATTCAGATAAGAAAAAAAATAAAAGATATCCAAATTGGAAAGGAGGAAGTAAAATCGTCATTATTTGCAGATCACATGATACTATATAGAGAGAACCTCAAAGATTCCACCAAAAAACTATTAGAACTAATAAATGAATTTAGTAAAGTAGCAGGATACAAAATTAATGTTCAGAAATCATTTCCTTTGTAAACCTCAATAACAAACTATCAGAAAGGGAAATAAGTAACCAACCCTATTTACAATAGCATGAAAAATACTTAGGAATAAATACAACCAAAGATGCAAAAGACCGTACTCAGAAAATTATAGGACATTCAAGAGAGAAATTTAAAAAGATACAAATAGGGTCGGCTGAGTGGCGCGATGGTTAAGCGCTGGCCTGGGAAGCCAGCAGCCCCGGTTGGGTCCCACATATGAGGGCCAGTGACACTGCCATCAAAAAAAATAAAATAAAATAAAAAGATACAAATAAATGGAAACATATGCCATGCTCATGGATAGGAAGCGTGCTACCTAAAGCAATATATAGATTCAACACAATCGCTGTCAAAATACCAATGACATTTTTTCACAGAAGTAGAAGAAGTAATCCTAAAATTTATATGAAACCAAAGAAGACCCCAAATAGCCATGGCAATCCTGAAAAACAAGAACAGAGTGGGAGGTATCACAGTACCCAACATCAAATCACACTACAAGGCTACAGTAATCAAAAGAGCATGATATTGGCATAAAAACAGACACATAGATCAATAACAGAATAGAAAGCCCCCAAATAATTCCATGCCTATATAGTAATTTAATCTATGACAAAGGAAGCAAGAATTTACATAGGAGTAAAGACAGTCCATTTAATAAATAAATGGTGCTGGAAAAACTGGAGAGATAATGCAAAAAAATGAAACTGGACCACCTTCTTACACCATATACAAGAATAAACTCAAAACGGATTAAAGACTTAAATGTAAGGCTCAAAAGCATAAAACTCCTAGAAGAAAATGTAGGAAGTAAACTTACAAACATTACCCTTAGTAATATTTTTACTGATATATCCCCATTGGGTAAGATAAGTAAAAGAAAAAATAAATATATGGGACTACATCAAACTAAAAAGTTTTGTCACAGCAAAGGAAACCATCAACAAAACAAGAAGACATTCTACTGAATGGGAGATATTTGCCAATGATACATCTGATAAGGGGTTAATAATAATATCCAAAATATATTTTAAAACTTATACAACCTAACACCAAAAAAATAAACAACCCATTAAAAATGGGCAGAGGACATGAAGAGACATTTCTCTCAAGAGGACATACAGATGGCCAATAGACATATGAAAAGATGCTCAACATCACTAATCATTAGAGAAATACAAATAAAAACCACAATGAGATACCACCTCACTCCAGTCGGAATGGTTATCATCAGTAAATCAACAAGCAACAAGTGTTGGAGAAGGCGTAGAGAAAAGGGAACTCTTGTGCACCATGGGTGGCATTGCAATTGGTGCAGCCATTTTGGAAAACGGTATGGAGATTCTTCAAAAAATTGAAAAGAGAACTACCTTATGACAGAGCAATTCCACTCCTGAGTGTTTATCCAAAGAAATCCAAAACATTAATTAAAATATATGCACCGCTATATTTTGTTTGTTGCAGCATTATTCACAATAGTCAAGATATGGAAACAACCAAAATGCCCATAAATAGATAATTGGATAAAGAAATTGTGGTACATTTATTCAATGGAGTGTTACTTTGCTATAAAAAAGAATGAAATTTTACCATTTGCAACAACATGGATGGACCTAGAGAACATTACCCTAAGTGAAATAAGTCAGACTGAGAAAGTCAAATACCATATGATCTCACTTATATGTGGAATATTAAGAGAATAAATGAACAAACAAAACAGACTCAGAGATACAAAGAAAAAAACTGATGGTAGGGAGGTTTGGGGATGGGGAAGAAAGGTGATGTGATTAGAAAGTACAAATTGGTAGTCACAAAATAGTCCCAGGGATGTGAAATATAGTATAAGAAATATAATTAATAATGCTGTAAAGAGCATGCAGGGTGCCAGATGGGTACTGGACCTATCAGGGATATCACTTCATAGATTGTGTAGATGCCTGTCCACTGTACTGTGCACCTGAAGCTGAAGCCGAAATAGATTAGTATTTAATGTCAATGGATAATTAAATATGTGTGTATATATATAAATGTGTGTGTGTATGTATGTATGTATGTATATAGTCATATATATAGTCATGGGATGTAAAGTACAGCATAGGGAATATAGTCAATGGTACTGTAACAGCTTTATATGATGTCAGAGGGGTAGTATACTTGGGGGGTTATCACTTGATGAGGGGTGTGAATGTCTAATCATTACCTTGTTTTGTAAATCTGAAACTAATAAAATAAATAAATAATTTTTTAAAAAGCAAGCCATGGTACCTTACTCTGAATTTTGTTCAAAGTGTAACAGCAAGCTATTGAATACATATAAGTAGGAAAGTCACATGATTCAATTAACATTTTTAAAATCACGCTGTGTGGATAATGGATTAGAAGAGGCAAGAATGGAAGCAAGGAGGCTAATTTGGAGTCTGTTGTGGTGACTCAGGTGTGGCTTGACTAATAAGGTGTCAGTAGAAGTCAGAGGTGGAGTCCATATATATTTTGGCACTATAATTAGCATAATTTGCTAATGTATTTCTTTTGAAAAGAAGGTAGGCATATCAAGGAATCAAGATTTCAGAGCAAGGAATCAAGTTTTCAGAGGAAGGAATCAAGGAATTCGTAGCTTTCTGGCTAGAAAAACTATGGATGGATGTTGAGGCCATTAACTGGAATGGGAAAGATTGTGGATGGGAAGCAAGTTCAGTGGAAATAAAATCAATAGTTTCATTTTCAACATGTCATTTGATATTAGTGTGCACTATCAGAATGGTTATTTCAGATAGACAGCTAGATATGAAAATCTGGAAATAGAAATTTGAAAATTATCAGCATGAGATGTATTTGAATCCATGAGAACTGATGAGCTTTACTAGGGGAAGTATGCAGTGAGAGAAGAGGGTTCATAGAGTGTGTGGAAGAATGCCAACATTTAGAGTCAATTATAGGGGCCGGCCGAGTGGCGTGGTGGTTAAGCGCTGGCTTGGGAAGCCAGTGGCCCCAGTTCGGTCCCACATATGTGGGCCAGTGACACTGCCCTCAAAAAAAAAAGTAATAGAGTCAATTATAGGATGAGAAGCCAACAAAGGAACCAGAGGTGGAGGAATCAGCTGAAGTAGGAACAAAAAGCAGGAGAAACTAGTATCACAGAAGTTGCTATGGACTAACTGAATTATGTCCCCTGAAAATTCATATGTTGAAGACTAAACCCGTAATGTGACTATTTGGAGACAAGATCTTCAGGAGGTAATTAAGGTTAAATGAGGTTATAAGGGTTGGGCCTTAATCTATAGGTTTGGTGTCCTTATAAGAGGAAGAGAGATTATATTGTTCTCTCTCTCTCTCTCTCTCTCTCTCTCTCTCTCTCTCTCACACACACACACACACACACACACACACACACACACACACACCATATGAAGACACAGTCAGAAGGTGGCAGTCAGCAAGCCAGGAAGAGGTCCGTACCAGAAACCAAATGCTGTTAGACCTTGATCTTGGACTCTTGGACTTCTTCCTAGCCTCCAGAATTGTGAAAAATGAATTTTTATTGTTTAAGCCACTCAATATGTGGTATTTGTTATGGCAGCCTGAGCTGACTAATACAGAAGCCAAGAAGAAAATATTTCAAGAAGAAAAGGGTAGTGTTGAGGACTCAAGTAAAATGAAAACAAAGCAGTGACTATTAAACTTGGCAATACTGAAGTAATTATTGACCTTGACAAGAACAGTGTCTCAAGAACAGTGATGGAGTTGGAAGCCCGAAAATAGTGGGCTGAGAGGAGAAATGAAGAGATGAGGATATACAGACATCTACTACAGACAACTCCATTGGAAAGTTTTGTTATTAGGAGAATCAGTAAAGCAGAACAATGACTGCAGGACGATCTAGGTTCAAAACACTTTTTCTTACAAAAATTGGGAGCTAGTAGAAGATGTTTTATGCTGATGGAAATGATTGCATAGAAACAGAGAAACTGATGAAAAAGAGAGAGGGAATAACAAATTCAATGACCAAGTTACTTAAGAGCTAAGAAGGAGAACCCTCAAAGCATATGTTGAAAAACTGGTCTTTGAAGGGAGGATGGATACTCACTTAGTTGTAAGAGAAAGTAAAAGGAAAATATGGGTGAAAACAATGGTAGGCTTGCAGACTTGGTGGCAGTAAGAAGTAGGAATTTACTGTAATGGTTTCTATTTTCTCAATGAAATATGAAACATAATATAAGGTCAACGGATGGGAGTGAATGTGAAGGAGGAGATATAGGAGGTTTGATGAGAGAAGAAAAAGTTTGAAATAATGTCCATGGGAAAAAAATAACCCCTTTGGAGAAACATAGTGGCAACATCAGGCAGAGCTAGGCATGAGTTTGAAGTCTAATATCGTATATTTAAAAATTAAACTAGTTGACTCAGTTGTAGGGTTTTTCTCCAGCAAAGATTGTGTGCTTGAAGGCAGGCACTTAGGAGACAGGTTTCATCCAGGATTTTGATGATGAGAGAGAGGGACAAGTACAATAATAGAGTGATTAAAATAATTAACCATGGAATCTAAGGAAGGCAAGTTAAACCAGCATGTGGATAGGTAGGGAAGGTTTTTGGGTTGTTATTGCTTTTTTTCTTTTAAGATTTTATTGGGGAATTGGGGGAGGAGAACAGTGTTGGGGAATCAGAGAAGGGGAACAGACAAGTTGCTGTCTTTTTGTTCTTCAGTCTAGTTGCGGAGGACGTTGCTTCACAGGCCCATGTTGGTATCGTCATTGTGCTCTTCCCAGATGAGGCAAATCAGTCGCCGGCCCCTGGAGAGTAGCTCACCGTGGCTTTTGGCAGCTCACGCTGGCTGCCAGCTGCTCATGCTGGTGGCCGGCCACTCACTGCAGCCTATGGCAGCCCACTGAAGCAGGGGTTGCAGCCTACACCGTCGCCGGGGCTCACAGCCCAGCTCCAGGTGGAGCTGTTGTTAGCTGTAGAGGGCAGTGTCACTGGCCCTCATATGTGGGATCTGAACTGGGGCCGCTGGCCTCCCAAGCCAGCTCTTAACCAATATGCCACTCGGCAGACACATTATTGCTTTTTTTTAAATTTCAGGTAAAACTTTTTTTTCCATAAAATTTAAATAAAGTATAACATATATACAAAAAAGCACACAAACGTAGACATTGATGAATTTTTGCAAAGTGAACATACTCTTCTAGCCAGCTCCCAGATCAAACAGCAGAACATGATCAGGCCCCAGGAAACCCCTCTGTGCACCCTTCCAATCACTACCTTCCAAAGGATAACAGTATCCTAAATTCTAAGATCATGGCTTAGCTTTGCATGTTTTTGTATTTTATATAAATGGAATCATATAGTACACACTCTTTTTTAAGCTTTTTTCACTCAGCATTATGTTTGTGAAATTGATCCATTTTATTTAGGTGGATATTTGGGTAATCAGGCATGCTGACAACTGGTCTTATGCATTTTCCATGATGTCGACTGCCTCCTCCAAATAATAATAGAAACACATTTCACACATATGATACTCTAGCTCCCTTTATATATAACCATGAACCCTTTGGCATCCTTTCCAGGCTGTGTCTTAATGTACTTTGCTGTTCATCTGAAATGTAGAATCGACACATAGTATTTCCTACTGTGGGAATTAAATAGTTGAGTGTTTGGATTATTGTACTAACAGAAAATAGAAGATATTTTCCTTGAGGTATAATTAAAACTTGAGTTCTTTTTCCAGCAAATGACAAACTTTATAATGAATTTACAGGCCAGTCCAAACATTTTCCATCTAAACAGAGCTTCTCCTCTAAAACACTTCTGTAGTTGTCTAAGACACAACTGTCACAGATTCCTTTCTATAATAGTTGGTGTTGTTGATGTTGTTGATATTGTATACATATCATGGTATTTAGATTTTTTAAACTTTTTTATATTAAGATGTTATTTTTAAAAGCAGTTTCAGGTTCACAGAAAAATTGACAGAAATATACAAAGATATAACCTCTCTCCCATACATGCACAGCCTCCCCAGTTGTCAACATCCCTATCAGAGGGGTACACTTGTTATAATTGATGAACCTTCATTGACACAGCATAATCACCCCAAATCCATAGTTTACCTTAGGGTTCATTATTGGTATGGTACATTCTATGGGTTTGGACACATGTATAATAACATGCACCCATCATTATAGTACCATATATTTTCACTGCCCCACAAAATCCCTGGCAACCACTGATCTCTTTACTATCTCCATAGTTTTGCTTTTTCCAGAATGTCAGATAGTTGTAATTCATACAGTATTTGGCCCTTTTAGGTATGCATTTAAGGTTTCTCCTTGCATTTTCATGATTCGCTGGCTCATTTCTTTTTAGCGCTAAATAATATTCCATTGTCTGGATGCTCCACAGCTTATTTATCCATTCGCTTACTGAAGGACATCTTGATTGCTTCCAAGTTTGGGCAATTATGAATAAAGCTGCTATAAATATCCATGTGCAGGTTTTTTGTGTGGACATAAGTTTTAGTTCCTTTGGATCATATGGTAAGAGTATGTTTAGTTTTGTAAGAAACTGCCAAACTGTCCTCCAATGTGACTGTAGCATTTAGATGTTTATCTACTAGATTGTAAACTCATGAAACCATGTGTCAAGTCTGTTGTTGCTCGTCACCAGACTCCTAAGTTTCAGAGCAAGGCCAGGCATAGAGTAGGTACTTATATTTGCCGAATAGATAAATGAATGAATTACCTGAAGTATGGAATCAAGAACATGCTAACTCAATTTATAAATGAAACCAAATTAGGAGGTGAGGCTAGCATCTTAAAATATACAGTAAGAATTTTACCTGACCCTGACAAATGCAAGAAATAGCCAGAAAGGAAACAAAATCAGCATTTATAGGGCAAAATAGGTAACCATTTTCAGAAATGATTGTCAATATTACAAGTGTGGTCAAAGCACCATATTTCTAAAGAAACAGTGAGAAAGTTGTATGTGTTTGGTGGGGAAGAGAAGAATGAAGGATCTCAAAACTAGGCCCGCATGAAGACTGGGTAAAGGACTTGTTGATACTTAAGCTGGGGAGAATAAAAATTAAAGGGTGTATGAGGGCATCCCAGATATTTGGAGGTCTGTTATGTTAAAGAAAGATTGCATTGGCTAGTATAACATGGTATGTAGATTGCCACCATCCCACTCCTGTACTCACAGCAGACATCACAACACATTTTTCTGTTGTGATCTAAGCAGTAAATACTAATTGATCTAAACTGGCAAATGAGGGCCGGCCGAGTGGCGCGGTGGTTGGGCGCTGGTCTTGGGAAGCCAGCGGCCCCGGTTTGGGTCCAACATATAAGGGCCAGTGACACTGCCCTCAAAACAAACAAACAAACAAAAATAAAGAAATAAACTGGAAAATGAGGTGAAACTGTCAAAGATATTAATTAAGCAAACAAACTTTTATGCTATATATAAAATTTAAGAAAATCGTGTTTATTACTAAGGCAATAGGAAGAGGAAACTTTATCTTTACTTACAATCAAGAATAACTGATCTTTAATAGACTTAGAACACAATGCTTTCTTTAAGAAAAGTTGAATAAGCCTACTTTGGATGTTTTACATTAGCCAACATAAATTTTGAAACATTAATTTTCATTCAAACCATCATATTAGGACTAACATTCATCTAAACAATGTTTTGCAGCATTTGCAACAACTATAAGACAAGAGATCCATAATGTTCTCAAAAGAAAAACAAAGTAAAATATTGAAACTTTCAGCCTTAGAGAAATTCTTATCTCTTTGAAGAAAAAATTGTTGGTATCTTAGTGAGCAATGACTTCTTGCAGAGATGCTGAACATTATATTTTCTTTGAATTTTTTTCTTTTTTCTTTTTTTTTTAAGAGGGCAATGTCACTGGCCCTCATATGTGGGATCTGAACCAGGGCCACTGGCATCCCAAGCCAGCTCTTAACCACCATGCCACTCAGCCGGCCCAGAAATTTTTTCTTTTAACCTACATTCTTGATAACAAGCAACCTGTTTTTAGAAACTACTCACCATCCTCAAAGGAGAAATTTGTATTTCAGTATTTTTCCTTAATTTAAGAGAGGCTTCTACAAAACCTATCTGCCATCGCAGGTCAAAACTAGTACCAAAGTAAGTGGGAGTTAGAGTTTGCAGATTTCATAAAGAAGAACTTTCTGACAAAAGTAAACTGTCTAGACAATGGAATGGGTTGCTTGTGAAGTTGTTATTCAGAGACTGAATGACACAAATCAGGTAGTTGTAGAAGGAACAATAGGTGAGATGCTAGTAAAAGCTTGAGGTTCCTAAATGCTTATATATGGGCCAGCTTATCAACCCGTAGGGAACTTGTTAAAAACATACATTCCTGGGCCCCAGTGCAAAGATTTCATAGTAAGGAGCTTGGAATCTATACTTCTGATAAATCTTGTATGTGATTTCGATGTACAGCTAGGTTCAGGAATCCACGGATTAGATAATTGCTAAGATCCCTGCCAAAACCTAGAACCTATATACTGGTTTATTTTTTCTCTGTGTTTAAAAGGATTTAATGGTACCAGAGAGTATGGGGGGTAGTGGTAGAGGTGGGTAAAAGGGTTCAAATATATGGTGATAGAAGAAGAACTGATTCTGGGTGGTGAACACACAATGCAATATATAGATGATGTATTATAAAATTGTACATTGATTTCTGAAGATATCAGGGGGAGGTGGGTTTTCTATTAAAGGGGGACTTCAAAGGGTAGATAGACTGTGGTGAATGGGCAAGATGTAGGATATTCTCCTTAGTTATTCAGGTTCCAGAAACCTCAAAGGAGACCGATATATGCTGGTCAAACTCATGGTGGCCATATACCTATTTATCCACTTACAATAGATAAATTGTAAATTTGCACACTTTCCTTATGGATCTTAGGATCAACAAAGAAGTCAGCTGGGATTCTAGTAGAGATTGCATTTAATCTGTAGATCAATTTAGAGTGTATTGCCACCTCAATAATATTATGTCTTCTGCTCCATGAACATGGGATGTCTTTCCGCTATTCAGATATTCTTTAATTTCTTTTAATATTTTGTTGTCTTTAAGATTTGTTATTTTACGTTTTGTACTTCTTTCTAAAATTTATTCCTAAATATTTTATTTTTTTGATGCTATTGTAAATGCAGTTTTTTCTTATTTTCATTTTCAGATCCTGTCTTGCAATTTATTTGTTGAAGAAACTGTTGTTTTCTGTAGAGTTCCACTCCCCAACATCTTCAATCTAATTCCACATCTGAATGTTCTACCTTACATCTTTGTGATGTTATTTAATATCTTTGTCTGTGTATTGTCCTAAAAATTCATATTTATATCTAGAGGTTTGATTAGATTCAAATTCTATTCTCTGGCAAAAATACCTCATAGGCACTGCTTTATTTTCCAATTAAGAGTCATAAAATATTTGGTTATACTCTTTTTGTAATGTTAACAGACACTGATGATCATTGCCTAAATCCATTAATTCATCAACAGTTTTAAAATTTTATAATTCCTTCTTATTGTTAGCTTGGAAATCGTCTACAAAAACATTTTCCTCACTATTTGGTTACACAGAGAAAGAATATGTATAACAAAAGCAGGTTAAATATTTGATTCATTATTTTGTTTACCAGATTCAAAATAGTGAGCTAGTTTCCTAGCTTTCTCTAAGTTCACCAATTATATATTTAAGTATCATTATGAACTCATA